>CM059977.1:47260629-48646599 GCA_030490835.1 Annona cherimola | reverse complement strand
CTAGAACAATGCTAAATGAGAGCAAATTATCTAAGAAATTTTGGGGTGAAGCTGTAAGTACAGCTTGTCATGTTTTGAATCGAGTTACCATTAGAGCAATCTTGAAAAAGACCCCATATGAGCTATGGAAAGGTAGAAAACCAAATATTTCATATTTTCATGCTTTTGGATGTACATGCTATGTTTTAAACAATGGAAAAACCAACTTGGGAAAATTAGATGCTAAAAGTGATGAGGCAATATTCCTTGGGTACTCATCAAATAGCAAAGCATATAGAGTATTCAATAAACGAAACCAAGTGGTAGAAGAGTCCATACATGTTGTTTTTGATGAAACTAACCCATGCTACAAAAGAAAAGATGATTTAAGTGATGCAGATGATATAGCAAACAATTTTGAAAAACTGCATGTGGAAAAGCAAGAAGATTCCATGGAGGAAAGGGTAAGTGAAGGTAATAATTCCTACAAACCTCCAACAGATTTGAAATTCAAACATGTCCATCCAATTGAACAAGTTATAGGGAATGTATATGAAGGTGTAAAAACTAGAAGGTCAAAGCAAAATGTTTGTGGACAATACGCCTTTGTATCTAAAATTGAACCATCTAATATTGATCAAGCTCTTGATGATGAAAATTGGATTATTGCAATGCAAGAAGAGCTAAATCAATTTGAAAGAAACCAAGTTTGGCACCTTGTTCCTAGACCAAATGATTGTACTGTTATTGGCACCAAGTGGGTCTTTAGGAACAAATTAGATGAAAGTGGACTTGTAGTGAGAAACAAAGCTAGACTTGTGGCAAAAGGATATTCACAAGAAGAAAGAATAGATTTTGAGGAATCCTATGCCCCGGTTGCTAGATTGGAAGCAATTCGCATCTTACTAGCTTTTGCATCTCACATGAACTTTAAATTGTTTCAAATGGATGTCAAAAGTGCATTTCTGAATGGATATATAAATGAAGAGGTGTATGTAGAACAACCACCTGGATTTGAGGAAAAAGATCAATCTAAATTTGTATACAAGTTAACCAAAGCATTATATGGATTAAAACAAGCTCCAAGGGCTTGGTATGATAGATTAAGCAAATTTCTGATTCATCATGATTTTCAAAAAGAAAAGGTAGACACCACCTTGTTTATCACGTATAAAGAAAAAGATATATTGATCATTCAAATTTATGTTGATGATATCATTTTTGGTGCTACTAATGAGACTCTTTGTCAAGAATTTTCTGAGCTTATGCAGAAAGAATTTGAGATGAGCATGATGGGAGAGCTAAATTTCTTCCTTGGACTGCAAATCAAGCAATTAAATGAAGGAATTTTCATCAACCAGTTCAAGTATATCAAAGAAATGCTGAAGAAGTTTGGCATGGAAAATAGCAAAGGAGCAAACACGCCTATGAGCTCAACAATCAAAATCGACCAAGATGAAAAAGGGAAAATGGTTGATTTGAAAATGTATAGAAGCATGATAGGATCTTTGTTGTATTTAATTGCTTCTAGGCCTGATATATTATTTAGTGTGTGTATGTGCTCTAGATTTCAATCATGTCCAAAAGAATCACACTTGGTAGCTGTGAAAAGAATTTTCAGATACCTAGTTGACACTACCAATATAGGACTTTGGTATCCAAAGGGCTCTAATTTTGATCTAATCGGCTACTCGGATGCGGATTTTGCCGGTTACAAAGTAGATAGAAAAAGCACTAGTGGAACATGTCAATTTCTTGGAAACATGTTGGTTTCATGGTTTTCAAGAAAACAAACTAGTGTTGCTCTATCTACGGCGGAAGCCGAATACATTGCCGCCGGGAGCTGTTGTGCCCAATTACTTTGGATGAAACAGTAACTTAGAGACTATGGCATGGATTTTAAAGATATACCCATTAAATGTGATAATACTAGTGCCATATGTTTAACTAAAAATCCAGTCTTGCATTCTAGGACCAAACATATAGACCTTAGACACCATTTCATTAGAGAACATGTAGAAAATCATGACATATGCTTGGTATATGTAAGAACAGAGGATCAAGTTGCAGACATATTTACAAAGCCCCTAGCAAAAGAAGCATTTTATAAGATTAGAAATGACATGGGAATGATTGAATTAACTTAGCATAAACTTAGGGGGAGCACCTGTTTAGGGGGAGCAAACCCACCTATCTCTTTAGCCTCTAACTTTTTGATATATTGACAAAAAGGGGGAGATGAGCAGGATTTGAGGAAGAAAAGAATAGGATATGTTTGTTGAATGATTTTGCATGAGCATAAGAATGATAAAATTTGCATAAGCATAAGAATGATAAAAATTCACAATACAAAATGAGCATGTTACTTTTTTAAGCTATTGAAAGGTATACACTCAAATCGGTTTTGTCAATCATCAAAAAGGGGGAGATTGTTGGAAATATGTGGAAAACAAGTTAAATCTATGTTTTGATGATTAACAAATCAATTTGAGTAAGTCTTGACTACTAACATGTTTGTGGAAATGTTTAAGGCATATACGTTTGAAGAAAATAAAGCATGGAAGGCCAAGTCGTTCTCCAAGTCGACCCCAAGATCGACTTCAAGAAGACAAAACTGTCCAGAGTTGAAAATGGGAGAAGAACAAGTGAAGTCGCAGGCCAAGTCGACTCCACTTGCGACTTGGGAAGCCAAGTCGCAAACGAAGTCGACTCCAGCATCGACTTCAGTCGGGAAATTCACTCCAGAGCTGAATTTGGGATGGAAGAATGTCGAAGTCGCAGTCGAAGTCGACTCCAGTTGCGACTTGGGCGAAGTCACGGACGAAGTCGACCCCAAGCTCGACTTGACGTTCTCAAAGCTCAAAGATGCAGTTTCAAGCTCATTCCAAAAATCAACTTAAGATCTCTCAAGACCAAATCAAGGATACAAGCTCAAGTTTATCAAGCCCAAGGCAAAGATTCAAGCATGCTCCAAGATGAAGAAATAATCAAGTCATGAAGATCAATATGAATTAAAAGCAAGCAAGGTGCATGAATCTACCATGTAAGATTCAAGTTCTTCAAAGGTTCACAAGGTTCAAGCTAATCCAAGAAGAATCAAAGACATGCTCTTCAAGATTGACAAGAACTACAAGTATGAGGAACCATTCTAGAATGAAAGCAATTAAAGGAAAGAAGCCTAAGCAAAACAAAGCAATTTCCAAAGTCTTCAAGATCATCAAAGCCAACTGACAAGGTGAAGTCGCACCCAAAGTCGACTTCACCTGCGACTTGGGTGAAGTCGATACCGAAGTCAACCCAATCTGAAACTTGAAGTCGCAAACCGAAGGCAAAGTCGCACCCGAAGTCGACTCCAGCTGCGACTTGGGCGAAGTCTCATCCGAAGTCGACTCCACCTGCGACTTGGGTCGCAACGGTCGGATAATTTTCGAACGTTGGCGCATTAAATGCGCGCCACCTACCTTCAAATGTTCGGATTCCCTCCACAATTATAAAAGGCATTCATTGTGGACGAGGGAAGTAGCTAAGAATCATTAAGTGTGTATAACTACCATCTACAAGAGCTTTAAAGAGATCAAGTCATTCAAAGAGGAAGAACTTCGCTTCAAATTGCAAGAGCTCAACTTCTGAATCTTCAAAGCCTACATTACAAGTTCTTCTCTGCGCCAAATTGTTTCTACACATCTGTAAAGTGTAGACTTCTTCTGTTATTTCTCTTGTTTGTATTGAACTTGATTTAGTTTGAGGAACTAAGATCAAGTGTAAGCAAGGTAGTGTGTGATTGGAGTGGAACTCATCACCTACCTGTGCTGTGTTGTGTTGAGGCCCCCTAGAGATGGAATCTAGAAGAGTGCAGTGGCTCTAATTGTATTGAGAGAATACAATAGGGGAACCCAAGTCACAAGGAGTGTGAGCTTGGAAGAGTGGAGTAGGGAGGTTGCCCGAACCACTATAAAAATCTTGTGTGCTTGATTTATGTTTCTGCTCTCTACATTATATTGCTTTCTATTTCGTTCCATCATAAAGGGGATTAGATTAATCCTGGGTAATGTTTCTGTTTAAGTTATAAATTTTTAAATACCCAATTCACCCCTCCCCTCTTGGGTTTTGCCATTAACTCGGGACCAACATTCCTAACATCCATTGGTGATCTGCCTTCACCCTTTGATAGGTTAAGCACTTAGATATGTATTCAACGATCTCCCTTTTCATGTCATTCCGCCAATATGCTTTCTTGAGATTCTGATACATCTTTGTGCTTCCCGGATGCATCGAAAATGGTGAAAAATGAGTTTCTTTGAGAATTTATTCCTTCAATTCTCCTGAATTAGGAATGCATAACCAACCTTTGTATCGATACATACCTTGTTCATCCACAACGAATTTATTCAACCCATTTTTCTTCATCTTTTCCACATGAGTATGTAGGTCTGTGTCCTCTTGCTACACAGTTTTAATATGTTCAAATAATGTCAATTGTATGCTCATTTGTGATAGTCTTGCCTAAACTCCAGGAGAACATACAATCAATTCCAATTGTCTTATTTCTCTAAGCAAACCTTCCTCCTTAGTGATAAGGTGTGCTATGCTGGCCTTTCTGTTCAATGCATCAGCTACCATATTTGCCTTACCTGGATGGTATAAAATCTCCAAATCATAATCCTTAAGTAACTCAAGCCATCTTTGTTGTCTCATGTTCAACTCTTTCTGAGTAAAAATGTACTTAAGGCTCTTGTTGTGGCGCCCCGAACCGAGACGTCACTTCCTTACCTCAAGATCTATCGATTGGTAAATGTGAATCAGGATTGTTACCCTGATCACGCGGCGGGTTCTTAATTGGAATACGTCCAAAATTTCTCGTTTATTCTTCAGTCATTATTCATAACTTGACATGACAATCATCATACATTAATAACCCCATAATAATTCTTCTCAAAACTTTTCATGCTAGAATTCATCCATTTACTATTCCGTCCATATTTTAGTTTTCAACATCATATAATTTCCAGATTTGATGCATAAAATGAAATAATCATAAACTTACTTGATTAAATGGGTGATCTCTCCTTTTCCCCTTCTTTTCTCCTATTTTCCTTCCTCCATTCTGGCCAAGTTGGGGACGTGAGTAGCTGTTGCTTGGGGAAGAATTTTCAGCACTTGAAAAATTTTCCAAGTCTCCAACACATATGGACGTGCTTGACTTGGTGGGGCTAAATTTTCCCTAGCTGTGGGCCCCACTTGCTGGGCATTTTCCACACCATTGAATGCATCCCTATCCCCTTTATGTACTGGTGAACTCACAGCCATATAAATTGGCATTTTACTATTTTTGAAAATTCCAAAAATCTATTTACATCTTGACCGTCCACTTGCCTCCATTACACGTCACTTGTTGCTGCCCATTTTTCAATTTTTCTCCCATTTTTAATAACCATATTTTGAGGGTAAATTATACACCTAATTATCCCTTAATTCATGTATTAATTTTGTGTTAAAAAAATTAATAAAAACTATTGTAGCAGCATCAAACATGGGATGTCCACATGTGTAAACAAGCTGTCCATTTTTTCCACCTTTCATGGCAGCTGCAAATCATGAATTTCCTTGGATTTTTTTCACATAATCAAATGCCCATTTATGTATTCCAACATGTCACTATATATATACATCATTTATAAAATAAAAATTGCTCAAAAATCCACATAATCAAAGTTGTAACAAACTTTGACTTTGCATTAAAGTCATGTCCCCTCTCTTGAAACAAGTCAATCCACTTACTTGCTCTCCAAGAAAGTCATTTCTCATGATAATTAGCTTAATCCATTCCATTCATCTTATAGATTTCATAATTTTATTCAATTATTTCAAATTTAATCTCAATCTGATTTTCCTAGCTCCTGTTATAGCCGTTTAAAGTTAACGGTTGAAATTAAAATATGATCAATAAATCATTAATCCAATTTTATCTAGGATTTTCATAATCCAATAATCCCATAATATCAATCACAACATCATCAACTTTCATCTCAAATTTCAATTGAATCCGCCTTACAGGCGTTGAGTTATGAATTTTCTAGTGTTTTCCAACATAATTCCATAATTTCCATTTTAATCTCCATTAATCAAATAATGGAAATTAAACTAAACATTCATGCCACATTAGCATGTTTTAATCCTCATTATTCCGCTTTAGTCACCTTGACTCATATTGGGCTCCGGCGATTAAATTTTTAATCACCCTTCTTAATTAAACCCTAATTGCAACATATCATAAAATCCTAAAATCATCCAAAAATTCCATTTAATCATATGTATAGGTCCAAGGCATACATTGGACCCTACTTAGGTTAGGGTTTCACACTTGTGATCCATATAAATCTCACGTTTAGCTCCACACAGGTAATGTCTCCAAATTTTTAAGGGAAATACTACTGCTGCAATTCTAGATCATGAGTGAGGTAGCTTACTTCATTGGGCTTCAACTGTGTGGCGCCCCAAACCGAGACGTCACTTTCTTACCTCAAGACGTTATCGATTAGTAAATGTGAATAAGGATTGTTGCCTTGATCACGCGGTGGGTTCTTAATTTGATCTCGTCCAAAATTTTTTTTTTATTTATTCATTTGTCATCATTCATAACTTGACCCGTCAATCTTCACACATTGTGACATTTCACTTGTAATAAAATTCATCATTTCATTCAAAGCATCCTTACATGCCTGTCATCATACACTCGATCATTGTACAAATCATACTTGCATACATTCAGTCATTAATTCACATGGAACTTAGAATTCTAGCTAAGTTCGGATATACATGAACACATAGCATCTTTACCTGCCTTTCTATAACGAAAGATTCTTTGACCTAAGCATCACATTTTATATCCATACATTCATACATTCAATCTTTGAATCATATATAGAACTTAAAATTCTAATTAAGTTCACATACACATTAGCTTACCTTAGCATATTCATGTTTTTCCATTCCTCATAGCCTTCAAGGCTATCATCACGTTACTTCCTCCATGTCTTAGGTTCGCAACCTTCTGAGTTTCCCCGGTACCTGTCTAAGGGTTGGGAAAACAAAATGTGAGTGACAACTCCGTAAGCAAGCATTTTATCTTTAGGGCAAGGCTTCTAGAAGACCTTTTCATAAACATCGGGAATACCTTGTTCCTGAGGACATGTATATGTCTTAAAATACCATCGTGAAATCCTTTGTTCATGAGGACAATTCCATGTCCTTGAATGTTTTCATAAAGCATTCATTCTTAAAATCATTTACAAGCCACGCCTGGGCTTGTTTAGGCAAAACATACACATTTTACCTTTGATGATGAGTTCCCTTAAATCTTATATGAACATTTTTAATGTTCATGGCCATTACTTGAAATCATCGGTTGCCAGTGAACGTTTCATGTCCAAAACAACATAAATACTTAGGCAAATGAGACATCTCAAGTCTCAAAATATCATTAACATAAACCATCATAAAATCCATTAGCCAAGAGACATTTTATGTCTCAAAACATTTTTCATATAACTTCCTTTAGCAATGGACATTCATATGTCCTAAAACACTTTTTATTTAAACACATTAACATTGGACATTCTCATGTCCATAAACCCTTATTATTTAGGCTCTTTAGAAATGGACATTCTTATGTCAAATCCACGTTTCACATAAATCTTTTTCATAATCCTCGTCTTGGGGCTTGTTTATAGCAAACAAGGTAAATAAAATACATAAATCATTTTCATAACTGCATTTGCATAAAAATATATTTTTATCCCCGTTATTTACATTTTTGTGTATAACACCCCATCTTTTAGGGTAACATATGCATATTAGCTCATAAAAATTCCTTTTAGGATAACTTTTTGTGTATATGCTTTTATATCCCAATTTTTGGGCCTTTGAAAAGCAAAACATATGCAAATACATTTCTCTCCATCCAATAGTGACACTTAGTAAGTGATCATGCTACCTTTTGGAAGAGAATCCTTAACAACACGCTAGCCCAGTAGCTATTTATTTATCTTGCTCCCATCTCAGGGAGGGCGCCGCTGGCACTCCTGCCATCTCATAGCGACTTCGCCTTATGTAGAGTGGGCCTCGGTCATCCCAACCGTGCTCTACAACCGGCCTATTCCATGTACCGATGCACCGTACGTTATCCTGACGGACCGCAGTCCGTTTGGTTTAAAGAACCATAGACCGCAGCCCATGTCTGTGGCGCCCCAAACCGAGACGTCACTTCCTTACCTCAAGATCTATCGATTGGTAAATGTGAATCAGGATTGTTGCCCTGATCACGCGGCGAGTTCTTAATTGGAATATGTCCAATTTTTTTTTCGATTATTCACCTGTCATCATTCATAATCGTAACAAGACAATCATCATACATTGTGATATTTCACTTGTAATAAAATTCATCATTTCATTCATAGCATGTTTACATGCCTGTCATTATACACCCAATCATTGTACATATCATACTTGCATACATCAGTCATCAACTCACATGGAACTTAGAACTCTAACTAAGTTCAAATATACATAATCACGTAGCATCTTTTTAGGCCTTTCCACAGTGAAAGATTCCTTGACTTAAGCTTAACATTTTACATCCATACATGCATACATTCAACCATTGAATCATATATAGAACTTAATATTCTCATTAAGTTCACATACACATTAACTTACCTTAGCATATTTATGCTTTTCCATTCCTCATAGCCTTCAAGGCTATCATCACGTACCTTCCTCCACGTCTTAGGTTCGCAACCTTCTGAGTTTCCTCAATACCTGTCTAAGGGTTGGGAAAACAAAATGTGAGTGACAAGTCAGTAAGCAAGCATTTTATCTTTAGGGCAAGGCTTCTTGAAAACCTTTTTCATAAACATCAGGAATACCATCATGAAATCCTTGTTCTTGAGGACATGTATATGTCCTAAAATACCATCATGAAATCCTTTGTTTATGAGGACACTTACATGTCCTTGAATGTTTTCATAAAGCATTCATTCTTAAAATCATTTACAAGCCATGCCTGGGCTTATTTAGGCAAAACATGCACATTTACCTTTGATGATGAGTTCCCTTTAATCTTATATGAACATTTTTAATGTTCACAGCCATTACATGAAATCATCGGTTGCCAGTTGACGTTCTACGTCTAAAACAACATAAATCCTTAGGAAAAGGAGACATATCACGTCTCAAAACATCATTAACATAAACCATCAAAAAATCCTTTAGCCAAGAGACATTTTATGTCTCAAAACATCATTAACATAAGCCATCATAAAATCCTTTAGCCAAGAGACATTTTATGTTTCAAAATATTTTTCATATAGCTTCTTTTGGCAATGGACATTCATATGTCCTAAAACGCTTTTTATTTAAACACATTAACATTGGGCATTTTCATGTCCATAAGCCCTTATCATTTAGGCTCTTTAGAAATGGACATTCTTATGTCCAATCCACGTTTCACATAAATTTTTTTCATAATCCCCGTCTCGGGGCTTGTTTATAGCAAACAAGGCAAACAAAATACATAAATCATTTTCATAATTGCATTTGCATAAAAATATTTTCTTTTATTCTCATTATTTACACTTTTGTGTAAAACACCCTGTCTTTTAGGGTAACTTATGCATATTAGCTCATAAAAATCCCTTTTTATGATAACTTTTTGTATAGATGCTTTTATATCCCATCTTTGAGCTTTTGAAAAGCAAAACGTATGCAAATGCATTTCTCCCCATCCAGTAGTGACACTTAGCAAGTGATCATGCTACATTTTGTAAGAGAATCCTTAACAACACGCTAGCCCAGCAGTTATTTATTTATCCTTCTCCCATCTCAGGGAGGGCGCTGCTGGCACTCCCGTCATCCCTTACCGACTTGGCCTTATGTAGAGTGGGCCCCGGTCATCCCAACCGTGCTCTACAACCGGCCTATTCCTTGTACCGGTGCACCGTACGTTATCCTGACGAACCGCAGTCCGTTTTGGTTTGAAGAACCACAGACCGCAGTCCATGTTCTTTTAAACCGGGATCACAGACCGCAGCCTGCATCCATATGCATAAAAATCTTAGACCGAAGTCTATATTTAAGAATAATTTTCAAAATCACATCACAGTCCGCAGTCCGTGTCAACTTGTAAGCGAGCGCACTCACTTTAACAAGTTGTTATTTGAAATCTAGTTTTAGGATGACCTTCCTTAAATTCTTTTAAAAATATTTTCAATAAAATATTTTGATAAACATTTGAAACGTTTGAGAAACCATACATCTTAAAATCCTTTTAATCAAAAGAATTTCAAATCCTTTGGATTTCCATAAATAAATCATATTTTTCTCTAATATTTTCTTAGTTTCTATTTCAGGACCTTTTGTTTACAAAAGTTATGCAATTATGCTATCCCCTTGTTCATAACCTAAAAATTTAATAATTGTCCACATATTAATCATTTTTACATAGAGAAAAATTGCATAGTCTTTTGCATGCCATCAAGCAACCTGAAATCAAACCATCTTATAAAATCAATCATAGGAGGTTGGTCATCCATAAATCCCTTTTTAACACATCCATATAAACATTTTTAACATAGATTTCCTTGTCTAAAGGAAATCAAAAATTTTCGAACCTCATTTCAATACATATGGACTATGTCCAAAACATCATTTATTATTTAATTATCTTGACCAAACAAAACAAATCTTTTTCATCATTGTTTATCGCGAGTTATTGTAGAAATAACTCAAAACTCATTTACAAACAATATTTTGTGAAAAAGGGTAAAATTCCCTTTTTCTTATAAAACGCTGTTGAACAATATCATATAGAACTTGCTTGCTTAAAAGCAAATCCTTAAAACCATCGATATCAAACATAAAATCCTTGAAAAAAATATTAGCATGGAGAACTTGCTTACTCATAAGCAAAATTTCTCAATTCCTTTAACATGAAGCATTCGCATCCTTGGAAACACTTAGGATAAATTATTTATCTTAAGAAGTGTCGCTTGCTTCCCATGAAGAAAACCTTAAGACTTTTCATTAAAGTCATCATTTTTCAAAACTTATGGCTTTACATTAAAGCCGTCATATTCAAAACTTGTGCTTGCCCATTTCAATAAAACATAAGCATAAACATAGACAATTCAATCATATCAATTACATAGAAAGAAAATGACATTTTAGAAAGTTTGCTTGCTTACCCGAGATCGCCATAATCTCTTTTCCTTCCATTCTTTTCCTTGCCTACATGAACATAATATGATTTTTCATATATTTTTCTTGTCATTGCATTCCATTTAGTTTTTCAACCCATTTTTATTAACATATATCCTTCATTTGTCTTCTCAAGTGATTAAACATAAATAGCACATTTTTATGCATTTCATTGGCTAATACATAACATATATAACCCCATAATTAGGGTATCCATTCAACCATACAAAATTCATCCATTAACTATCATACATAGGTTCATTAACCTTCATTAACCATTTTCACATCTTTTTCCAAAATTCATACATCGGTGCCTGTTCCGAACGCCCGTTATAACCTTAGGCTTCATTATATAATTCCAAAATTCGAAATTAACCTCACAAAGTTCTAAACAGACATATATACATGAAATATATCATATCTTCATACATTTTTTATACTAAAGCAAATTTCACAAGTCATTCATCACCCTTGCATATTTATTCCTCCACATATGCCCATTTGGCAACATATACATAATGGATTTCATAAAATTTTCTAAGGCAGAAATTTTATCCATATTTTAGGGGTTTAATTAACCTTAATTTCCATTGCATTTAAGGTATTTTTATGGGGTTTAAATCCATTTTCCATAGGTTTCCAAAACAGCTAGTTTCGAACCCACTTTTCACCCGTTTAACATGTCTTTTGACACATAACCTTAAGTAGTTATATAAATCCGAAATTTCAGCAAATAATCTCACTTTTCTTAATAAATATTTAAGGATTTAACACATAAATCAATTTGGATCATTTCTACATAGGTTTCATATTTCTTTTTGATTTGTTTCTCAAACTATCCACATATGCTAAAATCAGGCGTACCGAAATCTTAAAATCTTGAATTAATATCAAATAATGTATTTTTGATCTTAAATTTCAACCATACCTTAATAACTTCATTAATTAACTTTGATAAAAATTTCAACACGAAATATTGACATTACATATTTAGTTGGGCATTTTTACCTTGATGAACAGTAAAATCCATTTACAGATAGCTTGAATGACGTTATTTATGGGGTATATGTATACCCATCAAAACTTACTTTTTAATTTTTTTTTGTGATTAAAAATATGTCTCCTATATCCTATAAACTTTTCAGCCTAAAAATACTTGTAAAAAAATTATTGAAAATCATTTTCTGCAGCTGATCCTGTCACCCATTTTACCTTATTGGGGCTAATGTTCTCGGATTTGTAATTTCCAAAGTACTTATCATTTTAAGCTGAAAATTGGTTCGTTCCTTAATCACCACACAAGGATTCTTTCCAAAAACTTTTATGCTAAAATTCATCCATTTACTATTCCGTCCATATTTTAGTTTCCAACATCATATAATTTTCAGATTTGAAGCATAAAATCAAATAATCATATACTTACTTGATTAAATGGCAAATATCTCCTTTTCCCCCTTATTTTCCCTTGGTTTTCTCTTCTCCTTGCTGGGCATGGCTGGACGTGAGCTACTGTTTCTTGGGGAAGAATTCCAGCACTTGGAAATTTCCAAGGGCTCTCTCTCTCATGTGAACGTGCACTCCTTGGTAGGGCTGGATTTTCTTCAGCTGTGGGCCCCACTTTCTGGGCATTTTCCACACCATTGAATGAATGGCTATCCCCTTTATGTGTTGGTGGACTCACAGCCACATAAAATTGCATTTTGCTATTTTTTAAACCACAAATCTGCATTAATCCAGGCCGCAAATCTGCTTCCACCATAATGTCCAGCAGCTGCCCATTTTTCCAGCCATTTTTCTCCATTTTTAAATTCCAAAATATGGGCAATTTATACACCTAATTACCCCTTAATTCATGTATTAATTTGGTGTAAAAAAAAATTAAGAAAAACTATTACAGCAGCATCAAACATGGGATGTCATTTGCATACATAAGTTGTCCGTTTTTCCACTTTTCATGGCAGCTGCAAATCACGAATTTCCTTGAAATTTTTTCACATAATTAAATGCCCATTTATGTATCCCAACATGTCAGCTATATATATACATCATTTATAAAATAAAAATTGTAAAAAATCCAACAATATCATCACTTGGACGTCCATATCTCCTATGATCTTTTTGAGCACTCATAGCTTTATTAATTATGAACATTCATTGCTGGGATTTTATTTGGATATTTCATTTCATTTTAATGCATAAAATACCTTAGAAATGGCCTGCACTTGACACCTCAAATGTCATTAAATGTAGAATACTTTTGAGGTGCATTAATCAACCATGCTCACCTTTTTCAATTCAGGTATTTTCCCAACATTACAAACTTAATCCAAGCCATCCAAAATAATCATCTCATAATTTCATTTAACCTTTTCAAATTTCATCTCAATCCGATTTTTCTAGCTCCCGTTATAGCCGTTTAAAGTTAACGGTTGAAATTGAAATATGATCAATAAATCATTAATCCAATTTCATCAAGAATTTTCATAATCTAATAATTCCATAATATCAAGCCCATCATCATCAACTTTCATCTCAAATTTCACTTGAATCTGCCTTACAGGCGTTGAGTTATGAATTTTCTAGTGTTTTCCAACATAATTCCACAATTTCCATTTTAATCTCCATTAATTAAATCATGATTATTAATGACTCCTTGTCATCTTTAAATCCTCATTAAGCTCTTCGGGTCATACCGACTCTCTTTGGGCTCCAGCGATTAAATTTTTAATTACCCTTCTTAATTAAACCCTAATTACAACATATCATAAAATCCTAAAATCATCCAAAAATTTCATTTAATCATATATATAGGTCCAAGGCATACATTGGACCCTGCTTAGGTTAGGGTTTCACAATGTCCTTTTAAACTGGGATCACAGACCGCAGCCTGCATCCATATACACAAAAATTGTAGACCGAAGTCTATATTTAAGAATAATTTTTAAAATCACATCCTAGACCGCAGTCCGTGTCGACTTGTAAGCGAGCGCACCCACTTTAACAAGTTGTTATTTGAAATCTAGTTTTAGGATGACCTTCCTTAAATTCTTTTAGAATCATTTTGAGTAAAACATTTTGAAATGTTTGAGAAACAATAAATCTTAAAAACCCTTATAATAAAAGAAATTCAAAACTTTTGAATTTTCAAAAATAAACCATATATTTCTCTAATATTTTCTTGGTTTTCATTTCAGGGCCTTTGGCTTATAAAATTATGCAATTATACTCTCCCTTTCTCCACAACCTAAAAATTATATTATTGTCCACATATCTATTATACTATTATTTACATAAAGGAGAATTGCATAATCTTTTGCTTGCTATTTAGCAATCTGAAATTAAACCATTCTATGAAATCACTTATTAGGTTGGTCATCCTTAAATCTTATTCAACAATATTCGTATAAACATTTTTGAAAACATTTTCATCATAGATTTCCTTATCGAAAGGAAATCAAAACTTTTAGAATATCATTTCAAAACATACGGACTATGTTTAAAATATCATTTATAATTAAATATCTTGACATAGAAAATTAATCTTTCTCTTTTATAATCTAAATCATTTATTGTAAAACATCATAAGAGAAATTCAAAAGTTATTTACATTTGTTGTTCTGTGAAAAAGGGCAAAATTCCCTTTTTCTTATAAAATACTTTTGAAATAACATCATGTAGAACTTGCTTACTTAAAAGCAAATTCCTTAAAAAAACATCGAGATAAAACATAAAACCCTTTAAAATTATATTCATGGAGAACTTGCTTACTCATAAGCAATTATCAAATTCATTAACATAAAGCATTCCTAACATTGGCAACACTTGAGATAAATTATTTATCTTAAACGGTGTTGCTTGCTTCCCATGAAACAAATCTTAAGGCTTTTCATAAAAGTCGTCATTTTTCAAAACTTATGCTTGCCCACTAGTAAAACATTCATATAAACATTGACATATCATCATTTCATAACATAAGGAAAAATCAGTAATTTGAAAAGTTTGCTTGCTTACCCGAGATCGCCATAATCCCTTTCCTCCATTCTTTTCCTTGATTTTTCCTAAATAAATGAAAATAACATTTCATTTATTCACATTAACTTCAAATACGAAAATCCCTTAGGTTTTCTAACCTATATAAATTCATTTGGACTTAGCTTGACCCGCTTGTCCTTCAAGACGGGTATTCATACTTAGCACATAGCCTATGCATATCAATCATTCATTCATTCATTCATTTTAATACCCTTATGTAGGGTAATCTTAGATAAACATATTAATCATTCATTAAATCATTATTTGGAAGTTCATTACTTCCATTTATCATTTTTAACATATTTTCCATTTATTACTCATCGGTGCTCATTTTAAGCACTTAGTTGCTAACTTAGACATCATATAATAATCTCAAAATTTGAGATTATCACCATTTATTAAAATAGAAACCTAATCCATGTTTTCCATCATATCTTTATGCATTTTTACATTTTAACACTACACATAATCCATTTATCATTTTCAACATCAAAACATGGAAATCGGGTCTTATACGTAACCCTAAGTTTCATCCTTTCTAAAACTCACCTTTAATAGATTAAATCCTCATAATCACTTATGATACTTGTTTATATACTATTATAATTTAAATTCCATCATAAAAATCTGAAATTTAATATTTTTCTTGATTTATTCTTTAAGTTGTCCATAATGCTAAATTCAGGCACACTAAATTCTCAAAATCTTGAATTAATACCAAATCAAGTAGTTTTGATATGAAATTTCTACCATACCTTAATAAATACATGAATTTACTAAAATAAATATTTCCAGCACGAAATATTTAGGATTTCTATTTATTTTGGTATTTTTACTCTGCTGGACAGCAGCACCCCTTTTCAGACAGTCCAAATCACGTTATTTATTAGGTATATTTATACCATTCAAAAATCAATTTTTAATTTTTTTCTGTGATTCCCAATAGTCTTATATATCTTGGAAAATTTTCAGCCAAAAATATCTTTTCTTAAAATTATTAAAAAGCATTTGGTGCATCTGATCCTGACACCCGTTTAATCCTGTTTAGGTTGATTTATCGGATTTTTAATTTCCAACATGCTTATCGTAGTTCCGATTTACTATACTTAAGTGTAGATTAGATGATATGGGCTATTTAATCTCCAAATTAAACTTTATAAATCAACTTATAAAATTCATCTAATCATGAATCATCATATAATCATGATTAAACATCAAAATAGCAACATCTCATAGGATTTAAGAAAATTCCATCCATGATTTTCAACCCATAATCAAAGGGTATACTTACTTGGAATTGAATCAATTTGAACTCCATTTTTCCTAGCTTTTCCTCTTCTTTCTTCCCATTTTTCCTTCTCGTTTTCTCCTCTTTTCTTCCTCCTTATGCTGCTAGAATGGGGACGTGATGAGTGGCCTTGGTTGGGAATTTTTCTCATTTTTATTTTCTCTCTTTCTCTCTCCTATCCATATTGACGTATACTTGGAGCAAAGGTTGGATTTTCAGTTTGTGGGACCCACTTTCCACATCACGTAGCAGTTAATTAAGGCATGCCTATCCGCCTTTGTTGACATGGCAAAATATGAGCCATTTAAATTAGCAAATTATTTTTAATAAATCCATTAAAATCCACCTCATTAATGGACAAAATCTGTACATATCATGCAACGTCCATTTCAGCTGCTGTTTGGCAATTTTTTCCACGAATTTTTACTTTAATTTATGGCTAATTAACTACCCTAGGTAGTAGCCTAATTAGGGGACCATTTAGCTTATTAAATAGAATTAATAAAAAATCCAAAAAGCTACCTCTACCGTAACCTCTCTCTTGCTCCATAATGTTGTCCATTTAGTGGGGTCCACTTATCATGTTCGTTTTGGCATTTCTTGGCACAAAAATCAACCCAAATTTTGTCCACTATTCACCCTAGCTGCCTAGGTCATTAAAATGCACATTTTCCATTTGTTTTAAAATTTAAAAATCCCATGCAATAGCCCCCTTTCACGTCCATATGTAGGCCGCCTACATTGTCTCACTTGAGCTAACTCATTAGCTCCTTAATTATATCATTAATCACTTGATTTTATGATGAATTTTGTCAATTAAATTAATTCATAAAATCCATGTGTAATTACCTCCTTTCGACACCTCATTTATACCATTAATCATATAGTTAATCACCTTACTTTAACATAAACACAAGCTCACATTTTTTGTCCATAAAAATCAATAATTATATACCCATTTTTATGAAGCATATATCCCATCATCATTTTCTTAATCCAGGCCTCTCATTGCATAGATCTCATAATTTTAACCGTTCGTTTCAAATTTCGTCTCAATCCGACTTTTATAGATCAAGTTATGATCATTTGAATTTTTGAATGGTGATGATCAATTTTTACCCAAAATTCTTCCTTATTTTCATAATCTAAACTTTTCATATGATTAAGCACAAAATTATGTGCTTATCTTTCAATTTTCATCTTAATCCGCTTTCCCGGTATCAAGTTACGCATTTTCTGGCATTTGCCACCTTAAACCTATAACTATCAACTAAATTTCCATAAATTAAGACATAATATATGAGGTAATTATCTTCAATATATAAACATTCCCTAATCCTCATTTATCCTCTTTAATCACATTGACCCATATCAGCTTATATTGATCATTCATAATCACATGCCCTAATTGCAATAAATCATCAATATTGCTTAGAAAAATCATTCAGAATTCAGCTAAATCATACATGATTCATATGTATATGCCAAATGCATATACATAAGCGTTACTTGGGTCAGGTTATCACAAACGGCCTTGATGCATAAGCTATCACCTTTTCTTTCTACATTATCACGCATCCTAATCCCTTCCTTGAAGCATCACCATACACCACAAAAACTTCATTTCCTTCAAGTAGGGTTAAGATAGGTGCTTTTACCAAACGTTGCTTCAACTCTTGAAAACTATGTTCGCATTCTTCAGACCAAACATACTTGACTCCTTTATGAGTCAACCTCGTCAATGGGGCTAATAGTTGTGAAAAAACCTTCCACAAATCTTCTATAGTAGCCTGCCAATCCCAGAAAACTTCAGATTTCTGTAATAGTTATTGGACTTGGCCACTTTAAAACCGCTTTAATTTTCTGAGGGTCAACTTGTACACCCTTTTTTGAAATTATATGCCCAAGAAATGCTACTTGCTTTAACCAGAACTCACATTTCTTCAGTTTGGTATATAGTTTCTCCTTTCTTAACCTTTCCAATACTTTTCTAAAATGCATTTCATGCTCCTCTTCTGAGTTAGAGTAAATCAAGATATCATCAATAAACACGACCACAAATTGGTCCAAATAATCCCAAATACCCTGTTTATCATATCCATAAATACAGCAAGGGAAATTAGTGAGTCCGAAAGGCATCACTAAAAACTCATACTTGTTCGAAATGCTGTCTTGTGAATATTGACAGGACTTATCCTTAGCTGATGGTACCCTGACTGCAAATCTATATTGGAAAATGTTGTAGCTCCTTTCAACTGATCAAATAGATCATCGATCCTAGGCAATGAGTACTTATTCTTCACCGTTACCCTATTCAACTCCCTGTAATCAATGCACAATCTAAGACTCCCATCCTTTTTCCTCACAAATAACACCGAAGGTCCCTAGGGTGATACACTGGGTCTGATAAAACTTTTATCCAATAGCTCCTATATCTAGGTTCTCAACTCATTCATTTCTGCTGGTGCCATTTGATACAGGCCTTAGAAATTGGAGCAATATCTGGTATAATATCAATCGTCATATCCATTTCCCTTTCTGGAAGTAATATAATTAATTCCTTTGGAAAAATATCCAAAAATTCCTTGACTACTGGAATTTGACTTATTTCTACATCCTTTTCTTTCTTCACATGTACTGATACCAGATAAGCTTGACAATTTTGGGGGATCATTTTAATCATCTTCATTGAGGATATCAGTATTGTTAAATCCTCAGGCTGCCTGAGCCTTCCAATAATTACATCCTTTTCTGGAGCTACTTCAAACTGTACTTTCTTATTTTTACAGTCAATCGTTGATCCCCATTGGCTTAACCAATCCATGCCTAGTATCACTTCAAACTCGGTCATGGGTAATAGGATTAGATCAGCTTCTAAAATCATTGATCTTATCCTGATTGGATATGCCTTGCATACTTGGCTAGAGCTGGCTAATCTATAGATAGGGGATTCTACATGAATTACTTTATTAGTTTCCTCTATTGGCAGTGCATGCGTGGTTACATATTGGCAAGCAATGAATGAATGACTAGCACCCAAATCAAACAATGCTATAGCCGAATTTCCTAAAATATAAACCATACCTGTAACCTTTTTCATTTTCTACTCTTGAGACTTAGTCCGGGTCAGAGCATGCACTTGCATAAGATTCGTAGAGGTTCCCTGCCTATTAGCTGCTTCCATAAGCCTTGGTTGTGCGGCCTTTCCACTTCCTTGTGATGTTTGTGCTTTGTTTGGACAATTTGGAGCTACGTGTCCAAATTGGTCACAAACATAGCATTTCACCATTCTTACGTCTCCTTTGCCACATTCCTTGGCTATGTGACTCATTTGTCCACATTTAAAATATTTGTTTGAACCTTTCAAACACTCGCCTACATGGCGCGTTCAACATACCCTGAAAACAGGTAACATTCTTTTCCTTAGGGCTCCTTTACCTTTCCTTGCAACTCCTTTCCTGGCTTTTTCTTTTCTCGTTTCAACTTCTTTTTTTCCCGAGCTGAACATCTTCGATCCTAACCTTAGTTCTTGAGTTCTCATTGACTTAATTTCCAAGGCTCTAGCTCTTTCTACACTCAAAGCATAATCTTTAATCAATAGAGGGTCTCAATCCCTGCTAGAATCTTTATGCCTTGTTCTCTGGCAAATCGACAATCCATGGTACATATCTCATTAAGGCATTAAACTTGGTAGCATACTCTGTCACTGTCATCCTCCCTTAGTAGAGCCTCTAAAATTCAATAACTTTCTGGCTCTGTATTCCCACTGGGAGATATTCTTTGTTAAATTCCTCAATAAACATCTGCTAAGTCACCTCCTCCAGGTGTGGCATAGAAATCAACATTGTTTTGCATCACTCACGTGCATCTTTTATCAACAAATGAGTGACACATAGCACTTTTTGTCTGTCGTTGTATGGAGATATTCTAAACAACTTTCTGATCTCTGTCATCCATTGTTCAACTTGGACGGGGTCAGGTTCTCCTGAAAATTTAAGAGGCCATTGTGAAAGGAATGCATTTATTGCCCTCTTGTTCGCTTCTATTAATTGATTGTCATCCATCATAGGCGTTGTAGGCGGAACTGGGTCAACCATAGGAACGGGACCTTCTTTTTCAACACTTTCTAACTGAGCTTGTTGTGTCCTCTTCCATAAGCCTTGTATTATATCTGCGGCTTGGGTTGCCCAATCATGTGTAGCCTATTACATAGCTTCTTTTACGGCTGAAGCTACTCTTTCCTTAATCATTTGAGCTTGGCTTTGCTTTGGTTCTCTTATTGGTTCTGGGCTTTCATCTACCCTTCTTTGTTGGTTTCTCAGGTTTTGCCCTTGCAATCCAGGACTACCCCTTTTGGCCTACTGGATTCACCAACTTCATGTTAGTTAGGAACTTCGGTAGCCACTTTTTTTCCTTTATTCTTTCCAACACTGAAACTTATATCAACCACAATATTCTTTCTGAATATTCAAAAACACATAACTTTTATTCATGGTTAGGGTTAGGTCATCATAAACACACTCCATCATCATATGGTTAATTTCGCATAACCACATCATTCAATCATAATCATGTCATTTTCCATCATTCATCAATCATTCACATGCATATTCACATGCATTCATTTCATGCATTCGAAATCCTTAGAGATAGTTATATTATCATAACTAATCATATCATGCTCATTATCAAAGCATCCCATCCATAAAACAAGCATCTCAACATACCACATCATAAATGCATATATGTCATATCACACATATATGTACGTGTCATCAATCACACCATAATTATACAATCATGTGTATGTCACACATAAAATCATCATCAAAGTTTCATCAAACCATGATTATACAGACTTTTTCATAAAAGTTCATGAAATCAATTCATCTTCTAATGGGACCCCTCCTTAAGTAACGCCTACAACTAGGCGCAACCTTAGTGGGTTCATCGGTAATCGTGCTTGTATTGGACCATGCTGGGACATCTTCCTCCCCACTATTATAACTATCACTATCATCATCCTCTTCATCAACCTTCTTATCATCAATTTCACCCACCTCCTTCTGTATCTCAGGAGCAAGGTACTCCATCGGATCATCATCGTCATTATCACTAGCATTATGATTTTCATTTCCTGCAGTAAGGCGGATAGGTTCCCCATCCTGCCCTGCTATGTCGATTACGACCTCATTAAGACCTAGAGCAATGGGTGTTTCTAAAATTCCCTGGGCTCGGCGTTCCTCTATTGCCACAGCTACCTCTTTCTTCCTCTGATTTATCCTTTCCCAACTCACCCCGTGCCTGAACTGCACCAGTCCGTATTCAAACCTATACCACGGACCATCATCAGGGGGTATGGGTGCTAGAATCTGATCCCAAAATTTCTAAAGATCCTGAGGGTACATTAGATCTGATGGAATAGGTAGGTCTATTTTGTAAGACGCTGCATTATTCTTAATCTTAGCAATATGACTCGTAGACCCTTCAGCATTTGGCCTCTGAGGATAAGGGTTAACAACGTAATCTCCTTGACTCTGAGTCGAAGGTTGCCTAAGAGGAAAACTAGGAGGTACTGATGGGAAACACATAGAATTCCACCATCTATTAACATTTTCATCTATCATTGTTTTCTGTGCTTCCTCCTCCTTCCTAAGCTCTCCTTCACTCATGGCCTTTTTCCCTCGGTCAGTCATCTTCAGTTCAAACATAGCAAGTCAGCTATAATCAAACATCATAATCAAATTATCATAGACAAATCATCATAGAATAAATTATCTAACACATACTTATCATCTTGACACAAAGACATATGATCGAATTTCATAAACATAGCTATCATATCACATAGATATAGCTTATCATCTATTCACATAGATTCCATCTCATCTCATAGCTATCATCTCAATAACATAGCTTATCTTCTAAGCTCATAGAAAATTTATAGCTCAAAAAATTTTCCACGCTGTTTACCAATCAATTCTCTGATACCAACATCTGTGGCACCCCAGCCCGAGTGTCACAACCTTACTCCAAGATCAATCGATTGGTAAGAGTGATCAGGATTGTTACCCTGTCACTTAGCAAGTCCTTCGGAAGTTTATCCCTTTTTATCTTAACTCCTTTGGATTTTATATCATTTTATATATTCCATTTAAAATATACACACATATGATCTCATAATTTTCCATACTTAACCATTTCATGATGAATCATTCTCAATAATTGACCATAAAATTTTTTTCGCCATTTATAGTCAAAATCATCATCTAGTTATAACATAATAAAATTCTTACACAACATTCAGACATCCATAATATCATTAACATACAACTATACAAGTCATAGAGTTCAATCACAAGAACTTGGGGGAATTCAATTTTTTCCTTGAAACTCCATCCTGTTCCTTGCATGGTTCTCACCTCCACCTATCTTTAGGATTTGGAAAAACAAAACTGTGAGTCGAAACTTAATAAGCAAGTTATAGGTTTTCAGACAATTCATTTTCAAGGCAATTCATATACATGCATTTTCCTCAATTTGGTTGAAGACACTTACCAAGTGATTAACTACCAATGGAATAGAAACCTTTTCATAAATCATTCATGGAAAACCACTTTATACCCGCTCAAGGGTATATCTTTAAACATGCTTCTCATACCTATCAAGGTATGTCATAAACAATCCGATGCATTATTTAAAATCATGACATTCCTTTGGATAGATGCTAGCTAGGCAACCATCCACTTTCATCCTCTCTCCTAATCCAGGGAGGTGCCGCAGGGCCTCGACCACCTTAGTGACTTGGCCACACCAAAGGGGGACATTCGGTTCGCTTACACCTTTGAGGTGGACCTCATGCTTTTGTGCACATGCTTCTTTCATAAACATGACTTGACATTCTAGCATGATTTTTCATTCAAAAATCATGACTTCATCATTTGTCATAAGTACTTGAAAAGTAGTAAGCAATTCATGTATTTCAATAGAAATAATATTTCAATACTCATTTAGACAATGAATGGTCATCATTAAACAAGTTATAAAGAATTGAAATCAGTCATTTGCTAATTCATTTAAACAGTTAGAACATCATTGATAAGCATTTTATCACATTTGATAAAACAAAGTATTTCAGAAAACTGCTTGCTTACCTTTCTTCCTTAGCTTTCCTCCTCATTAACTTCTTTGCATTTGCCTATACATAAACATAGCATTGCATTCATAACAAGTCGTTTGCTTGCATTCACTTAGTTTTCCAATCCCATAATCCATATCATTCATAATCAACTTGGATTTTCAAGTCGATCATACATACAAGACAGGCACTTAAGCAATCATAGCATTCATTCCATACTTTCCATAATATGTTTTAATCCCATATTTAGGGTAAACACATAGCATACATTCATATCTCAACATGTGAGGATTTATATCTCCCATTAACCATTTTTCATGCATATTCCATTTTTCTTACGTCAATGCTTATTCTAAGCATATAAATGACATTTTAAGCTTCATAAGTAAATCTAAAAAATTGAGATAATAAATCCTTAATCACACAGAAACTTCGTCATGCATGTTATCACATTTTCATGCATATTTTTCATTTTAGGAAATTCACATAAATCACATATCATCCATTCACACATATGCTTCACATATGTTTAACATACAACACATATATTATGTGTCTCTTAAATTTTCTTAACACAAAAATTTCCACCCATTTTCATCATCATTAAATCCTTTAATTAACATATACTTTAGGGTTTAATTTTGGATTTTTAATCCCTTTATAACTGATTTCCAAAACAGCCATGTTAAGACTCATATTTCATCATTTCAACGCCCCTTTGATGACTTAAATCATAACGGATTTTGAAGTCATAATTTCCAGCAACTAAACATGTTTTTCTTAACCAAAATTTAGGATATTATCACATATTTGAAAATCTAAAATTCACTGGCTTCCATAACAGCAACATATTCACACATATTGGGTATCGATTTGACCCATTTTGACATGTTCAAAACATATGTCCAAAAAATCAGATTTAGGGATAATATTTTCAAACCCTTTTGGACACTCAAAGTAACTTAAACATAGGGTATTGTACCCTCCATAACATCCATGAATCATTTCATTACAAAAAGCAACTAAAATCTTATGAAAATCATCCATTTTGGCCCCCCTTTGGACGTCCCTCAAGCATACCCTAAAAAGACATATTTAGGGCAAATTAATCCAGTCCACTTTGGCCATCCAAAGGGTCCTTAATTTAGGGTAATGTACCCTAAATTCATCCATAAAAAATTTAAGAACTTCCTTTTATCATTTTAACCCAAAAATGAAAAAATTGGGTCATTTCTTGAAACTTAGGATTTTATATTTGTTAAAATCATCAACCAATGCTTAAATCATTATATATAATTGAAAAGAACATGAATTACATCCAAATCAACATGCTCAAATCATACAGAAACTTAGTTTAGGGTTTTGAAATTTTCCAAGTTAGTTTTCATCTCAAAATTCAACCTAAACTTCCATTTTCACTCTCTTGAACTCTTGATTTAATTTAAATCTTTTAAAAATAATTCAATACTTATATTAAGGCATCATAACTCAGCCTTTATGAGTTCTTTATGAACCACATTCATGGCTCATGAATTGAGAGAGAAAAACTTGGTTTAGGTGATTCAAAACATAGATTTCACTTACTTGAATCAACCCTAACTTAATTCCAACTTAAGTTGCTTGTTTCCTTTTCTTTTTCTCATCTTTTTTTCTTCTCCTTTTTCCTCTTTCCCCATGCTGGTATGGATGTGCAAAGGAGTGCTCAAGCCTTAGCCAATTTTGAAAATTTCTTCCCCCTTTCTTCATATGCACGTGCTAAGGGATATGTATCAATTATTTTAATTTTTTTAACCAGCTAGTGGGACCCATTTGCTTCATATCATGAGGGTAATTTATTTCTATCTTATCCCTTGATGACATGACATTTTTATAACTGTGGCACCCCAAACCCGAGCTTCACATCTTGAGCCTTACCTCGGGATCGTTATTGATTGATAAACTTGATCAGGATTGTTGCCCTGTCACACTGTCACACGGCGGGTTTTAACAAATATTTATCCAATTAAATATGTTCTCATAGGAGTTTATTTCTTCATATTTTTCATCTCATGCATATCCAGGTCATTTCCATCCAACCATTACATAGTTAAACATGATGTTCAAGAAACATTTCAATTTTCACATAAATTAGATGTCACAGCATGTATCATCCATAGTTGTCAACTTAAAATATTAAAGTAATTTACAATCATTCAACATAAGTTTTTCATGACATCAGACTACTATTGTTTTTCCACATCTTTCACGATCTGCTCTTGCTCCTTTGCCAGGTCCTTTCTTTCACCTGTCTTTGGGTTTGGAAAACAAAAAAGTGAGTCGAAACTCAATAAGCAAGTTATTTATATTTCATAGACAAATCATTCTACGCAACATTTTGCATTTAAAATAACTTGGAAAGCAATCTATACCTTTTAGAAAGGTATATCTTGAAAACATAGTTCCTGTGCCCATCACGAGTACGACATGCATAATGCAATGTAAAACCGTGAACATATCCTTCATAGGATGGAAGCTAGCTAGGCAACCATCTGTCCTTGTCTTCTCCCATCTCAGAGAGGGCACCGCCGGCCTTAGGCCCATTTTAGTAACTTAGCCACACCAAAACGGGATAATCGGTCCGCTTACACCTTTCAGGTGGGCCTATGTGAAACCCCAATCTTAGACACGTATAAAACCCTAGGGTTGTAAACCCTAGGTAATGTATTAATGAAATATATATATTCACGAAATATGAAATTATGAGGGAGTAGATGTTAAAATAATTAATTATGAAATTCGGATGAATAGTGCACGTGAATAGTGAAACGTGAATAGTAAATGTGGGATTAAGGAATATGTTAAGTTAATCACTTTGGATTAACTTAATCATAAAAGACGAAAAAGGAAGCTTCCCACAAAATGACAAAATAGCAAATTTTTGATTTATTTAATATTTTCGGATTTTCGATGGATTTTTGAAGTAACATGAAGAAAAATTCATATCTTACAATCCGGACATCGGATTGAGATGAAATTTTTTATGGATGGCCAAAATATGATGATGAACATGATGAGTGGTCCAAGATTGATCAAAAATCATGAATTAAGGGTCAAGATTAAACGTCATTTGAAGATCAAAAAGTAGCTTTACTTTTTCATTAATTAGCATTTGACTTTGGATTAATTTTAATTAATTAAATGGATAAATAATTAATGAAAAGCTGCTATGGCTGCTGGAGCTTGGACTTTTGGGACCAAATCCAATGGCCCAAAAATCAACGGTTGAGATGAATTAGCTTTAAAATAATTAATTTTAATAAATAAAAAATCATAAATAAATAGGGGCTAGATAGGGGGCAGGAGCTTCTGATTAGGGTGGATGCACAAGGCTCAAAATATTGCATGGGATTTGGGAAAAAATATTTAGAATTAAATACCTTGAGCAAGGGGGTAAATTGCAAATATGTGAAAAATGCAACACTATAAATAGGGGAGCATGGTGAACGACCAAGGCACACCCATTCCAGCTCCATTGAGCATTTCCAACCCCCAAAATTCGTTTTTGGCCTTAGAGAGAAAAGGAGAGAAAGTTAGAGAGAGAAAGGGCAAGTTGGAGGAGAGATTTTCTACTTCAGGTAAGGGGATTCTTCCCAAATTTCTTTTGAGTGTTAAGTAAGATAAAACCATGCTTAGATAATGCCTAATCATGAGAAAATAAGTAAAGTTATAATGTTTAATTGGAATCATGCCGAAACATCGAAAATTTGGAGCAAAGATGGAGCATTCGGGAAGATAGTATATGATATGTGAAAATAATGCTCCAAAATTGATAAATGATGATTTGGGATATATGAATATGATAAATATGATGTTGGAATGATGATATATTAATTTCATGATTTTTGGAATTAAGGATTATGCTGAAGTGAATTTATGTTGATTTTTAGTATATGGAGAAAATGATTTATTTAGCCAAGTTAATGATGATAAATTCATAATTCATGAATTTCCCATGATATACTAAGCATAAGCTATGTCATGGTATTTTTTATTTTTGGGAAAAATGTCAATTTTTGGAACCCATGAACAGTAACCACGTTGCTGTGAACAGTAACCTCGGGTGAACAGTACGTGAACAGTGATGATGAACAGTAATCTGCTACAGTACATGAACAGTAATTATGAACAGTGAACAACGTATTTTGGGAAAAAATTGAGATTTATTTTTGTATATTTATGAGGATATATGGATGGAATTTTTAAAGGATTTATGGATAAAAATTCATATAAATGAGTAATGACCAAGTATTTATAAAAGGAAAACCTCTATAAAAATGAGGTAATATGTGATCGTAAAGCATGCACATGGGAAGCAAGCTAAGACATGAAATAGATGGATAAAATATCAAATTTCCTTGTATAGGAAAATGAAAGGAAATGATAAAGGAGTCAGGTTGAAGCAAAGCAAAGGTAAGCAAGCAAACCCTTTTGAAAATATGTTTTATTTTCGAGTGTTTATGAAATGTGTTTAAGGGTGGCCATTCTTATAATGTTTTGAAA
This sequence comes from Annona cherimola, assembly GCA_030490835.1. NCBI lineage: Eukaryota > Viridiplantae > Streptophyta > Magnoliopsida > Magnoliales > Annonaceae > Annona > Annona cherimola. The sequence goes on along the minus strand of CM059977.1, from coordinate 48,618,370 downwards.
TGATGAATATTTATAAGTTTTTATGAAAAGTCATGCCGGCATATTGATATCATGTGATGTTCATGGACATGTGCACATGTATGATGTATAAGGAAGAGGCTTTGGTGGAGGTAGAAAGCGGATCAGAGGGTCCCCCTTCACTATTGCCAAGTCGTATGGGCTGTGTGCCGACGGCATCCTCCCCAGAGGTGGAGGCAAAGGAATGTTATGTGTAAATGAATGCATTGCATTTTCATACATGGATTGAAAAGAAAAGCATGGATTTGAAATGATGTTTTTAAATGAATGGTGCAAATAATTCTCTACATGAGAATGACAAGCTACCTGGTGTAAGAGGTATATAATGCTTGGGAAATCAAAAGTCATGCATGTAGGCGTCAAGAGGAAGAGAGATTCCCCTTGATGAGGCCAAGTCGGAGACAACCGGCGTATTGGACCATGCTATGTGAGATGTTCCCTGGGCTAGCATACCCACACACGAAGGTTTATGTCAAGAATGGAAAGAAAGTATTTGCACACATGGATTTGAAAAGATATTTTTAAGGGATGATGCAAATACTTCTCTACATGAGAATGACAAGTCACCTGGTGTAAGAGGTATATAATGCCGGAAAAATCAAAAGTCATGCATGTAGGAACCATGTAGGCGTCAAGAGGAAGAGAGGTTCCCCTTGATGAGGCCAAGTCGGAGACAGCCGGCGTATTGGACCATGTTATGTGAGATGTTCCCTGGGCTAGCGTACCCGCACACGAAGGTTTATGTCAGGAGTGGAAATGAAGCATTTGCACATCCTATGTTAATGAAAAGATTTCTATTCCATTGATAGTTGATCACTTGCTAAGTGTCTCCTATCGAATGGAGAGAAATGCATTTACGAATGATTTTCATAAATGGTTTATGAAAGGTTTCCAAAAATGGTTTACGAAAAGGTTTCTATTCCGTTGGTAGTTGATCACTTGATAAGTGTCTTCTATCGAATGGAGAGGAATGCATTTAAAATAAAAAATGCTTGCTTATTGAGTTTCGACTCATGTTTTGTTTTCCCAACCTCAGACAGGTGTAGGGAAAGACAAGAAATGAAGGGCACGAGTTGCTAAAGGAAAAGAAGAATCTACAAAGGTTAGTAGATTTTTGTATGAACAGATTCCCTAATGGGATATGATGAGAAATGACATAGATTGTATGAAATTATGAAGTTATGAATAATATGAGAAGTTGATGATTTATGATGCTATGGATGAGTCCATTATGAATGATGATGATATATGTTTATGTGATGAAAGAAAAAGAAAAAAAGAAAAAATTGGACGAGATCCAATTAAGAACCCACCGCGTGATCAGGGCAACAATCCTGATTCACGTTTACCAATCGACAAGATCCCGGAGTAAGGACTATGTGGACGCTTCGGTTCGGGGCGCCACAGCCTAGTACTTTGTGCACATGAACTTTCATAAAAACCATCTTTAACATGCTAGCATGTTTTTTCATTTGGAAACTTAGAATCACATCATTTTTCATAACATTTATCAAAAAAAAATTCATAATACCACATAGTAAACAAAAACATCATTTCAACACATATTTAACTAAGGAATGACCATCTTTAAAGCTACTTAGAAAAACAAAAATCATTTAGAAAATTTGCTTGCTTACTTGTATTTCTTTAGTTTTCCAAATCTATCTTTTCTTTGCCCTTGCCTACATAAGAATAATATAATATTCATATATTCCTTTTTCTTGCAACTCACTTAGTTTTTCAACCCATTTTCATTATCACACATAACTCATTCGACTTCTCAAGTCATTATGCATATATAGCACGTACTTGCACATTCCATCGGTTAATACACAACATATTTAACCCCATAAAGAGGGTAACAATTCAATCACATAATAATCATCTAATAATTATCATTTAAAGGTTCATTACCTTCCATACATCCTTTTTTTCACTTATTTTCCAAAATTTTCTACATCAGTACTCATTTTAAGCACATGTTGTTGCCTTAAGCCACATTAATTAATTACAAAAATTCAAATTAACATCATGCATCTAAACAGACATATAATCATGAAATTTATAATATTTTCGTGCATTTTTGCACATAATCAAATTGCACATGTCATTTATCATTTATACATGTTCATCCATTCACATATACCCATTTAACAACAAGTATAAGATGCATTTCATAAAATTTTCCAAGTCAGCAATGTGGTGCCCGAAAATGAGCGTCACATCCTCGCCCTTACCTCGGGATCGGATTGATTGGTAAACGTGATTAGGATTGTTGCCCTGTCACACGGTAGGTCTTATTGGATATTTATCCCATTAATTATCATATGGACATATAACAAGTCACGTTCTCATAATTTCATTCTCATACATTTCTAAGTCATATCAATCCATTCATTACATACAAACATGTTGTTCAGTGACATTTCATCTTTTGCCTAAATCAGATGTCACTGCATGTACATATCATAGTCATCCATACAAAACATTCGAATAGTTTACATTTATTCAACATAAAACACTGTATATAGTTTTACAATCCTTTCACATAATTTCATAACATGAATTTCTCCATGAATTCCTTAAGTTGGTGCTTGCTCCTTCACCATGGCCTGTCCATCACCTATCTTTGGGTTTGGAAAACAAAATCGTGAGTCGAAACTCAATAAGCAAGCTATTTGCATTTTTCAGGCAAATCATTTCAGGCAACATTTTTCATTTAAAATCAACTTGGAAAGCATCTTATACCTTATCCAAATGTATATCTTGAAAACATGAAATCTTGTACCCATCACGGGTCTCATTTGCATAATGCCATATGAAAAACATAATCATGAACATCATTTCTCCCTTAGTATGGAAGCTAGTAAGGCGACCATCCATCACGTTAACTCCCATTTCAGAGAGGGCGTTGCCGGCCTTTGGCCTATTAGAAGCGACTTGGTCACACCAAGGGGGGACAATCGGTCCGCTTACACCCTTCAAGTGGACCTAGTATCCTATGCACATGAACTTTTCATAAATCCATCTTTGACATGCTAGGACGATTTTTCAACCATAAACATCAATCCACATCATTTTCCACAGTATTTATAAAAGAAACATTTCATAATTATTGCTTTTGAAATAGAACATCATTTCAACATTATTTTGCTAAGGGATGGCCATCCTTAAACCCATTAGAAATAATTTCATAGTTGCATCAAACAAGTTAGATTACAAATTGCATTTATGGAAACAATTTAGAAAAACAAAAATTCTTTAGAAAATTTGCTTACTTACCTAAAGCTCTTAGCTTTCCGTCACCACTTTCTCTTTGCCTTTGCCTATATGAAAAATAATATAATTCTTCATACATTTCTTTTTTCTTTATATTTTCTTTAGTTTTCCAACCTATTCCATATAAACCCATCATTTATTTGACTTCATAAGTCATCATATACATATATGGCTTATTTTGCATCCATTAGCACGATTTACACACATTCGACTATCATACAACATATCATATACACATAACCCTAAACTTAGGGTATCCATTTCAATTTTCATAAATTCATTCATAAATCATTATACATAGGTTTCTTAACCCCTTTTTTTGCTATTTATCACATTTTTACCACCATTCATTCATCGGCATCCGTTTCAAACACCCGTTATCATCATAAATGGCATTATAAAATTCCAAAATTGGAATTTCACATCATATCATGTAAAACAGACTTATATTCATGAATTTCATCATATTTTATGCAGTTTTGCATAAAATTACTTTTCACAAGTTATTTCTCACATAAGCCCATCTAATCATTTCACATATGTCCCTTTTTGCCATACATACGTATGGTGTTTCATAAAATCCTTTAGGCAACATTTCATCTTAATTTCAAGCGGTTTAATTACCCTTTAATACCACTTTACTTAGGGTATTTTCATGGGGATTAAAATCCATTCGTCATAGGTTCCTATAACAGCAAGTTTGGAACCCGTTTTCCACCCGTTTAACGTGTCTTTTGACACATAACTATGGGCATCCCTAAAATCCGAATTTTCCAGCAATACATCCATTTTTCTCAACCCATTTTCTAGGGTTTAAAACATATTCAACATTCATACATTTTCATTTCTCAAAACAGCGGGTAACCCACACGTTTTGAGACCCATTTCCACTCTATACATGCATTACTTCAAAAATTCATAAAAATAAGTTATGGATATTATTTTTCTAAATCCTTTTGGGCATCAATTATACCTTAATCCTATGTTATTTTACCCTACATAAACTGTATAAAACATGTACACCCATTTCCATAGGATTTTTAGCATATATCTTGCAATTTCGGATCATAAACCCTACTTCAGGTTCCATAATTGCTAAAATCCATTTCTTAAGCTCAAAGCAACACATTTTCTTCATCAAAGTATGATTAATAACATAAATACAACATTTAAACCATGCAACAACACGTTATGGAAGTTTAGAGTTTTCAAGTTGGGTTTTCTCACTTGAAACACGTAAATATCGTCATTTCCATCAACCCAAACATGAAAATTCTTTCATAAACCCTAAAAATCATGTCATATTCATTAAAAAGCATGTAAAATAGAGATTTTACAGACTTACTAAGCATGCTTTCCATTCCCATGTTTTAGAGTTCAACTCAAAGAAAAACCATTCAATCACCCCCATACTTAGATTTGTAGCAAAACAAGTCTTAGCAACTTGAGGTGATTTTTTCTTCAATTCCTTCTTCTTTTTCCCTTGCTTTTCTCTCCTATTTTCTTGGAAAAATTCGTGGGTTGCTGCTGCTATTGCTGGGACGTGCTCCACTTAGGCCATCTCCACTCCAAAATCCCTCTTTACATTATATGCATGGCCACCTTTTATAATGCTGGAATTTTTCAGCAAATTGGACCCACATTTTGACGATTCTTGGCCCCAAAAATTGCAACTTTTGCAATTTTTGATAATCATAATTTCTGCATATCAACAACCATCCAAGCTATCCATATGTTGCATGTTACCTTGCTGCTGGATTTTTCAGCAATTTTGCATTTTTAAAAATTACCAACACATGGATAATTTATGCCCCTTATCACCCTTTAATTTCTCCATAAATTTTTTGTTAAAAAAAATTAATAAAGTGGCTAAAATTGCCACTTTTCTGCACATTATCATACCCATTATACTGTCCACGATTAGCTGGGTTGCACATGCCTTTTCCAATATTTTTAAGGCTGAAAATTTGCATTATTGTATCCACATTTCATATACTTATACTCTAGCCACATGTGGCATTTTTTAAAAAATAATAAAAATAAATTTGGACAGCCCAAACAACCTTGGACGTCCCATGTATAGCCACCTTGGCTACCCTTAGCCTATGCTTGTGTAGCTCCATCATATGAAGTATTTAATGGTTGGATAATTCATGGAATTATGCATTTTATTTAAATGCATAAATTCCCTCAAAATTTCCTGCAATGGACACCTCATAATACATTTATTTCCATGCCATCATATCTTGCACCTTTACATTTATGATATGGTACCCTCTTGGAGCATAAGTCAACCATATCCACCTTTTTCAATGCAGGAATTTTCCCAATATGTCATGCTTAATCCAAACCATCCAAAATAAATATCTCACCATTCCATTCAACCATTTCAAATTTCAACTCAATCCGAGGTTTCTAGCTCCCGATATAGCCGTTTGAAGTTAACGGTTGAAATGATCAAATACTTAAAAATTCTTAATTATCATTTAATCAAGAATTTTCATAATATTTTCATTCCATAATACCAACCCCAACATTAACAATTTTCATTTCAAATTTCACTTGAATCCGCCTTTTAGGCATTGAGTTATAAATTTTTCAATATTTTCCATCACACTTGTCAATTTCCATATTAATCTCCATAATTCATTTTAAATAATGGAAAATGATTTTTCATGATATATTTGCACATTTAAATCACAAACAATTCATTCTAAACCCATTGTCTCATTTAGTCTCAAAATTCTTAATCACAACAATAATGCTAACTCATAATCCTAGTTGCCATAATTTGCAAAAAATCATAAAATACCTTCATAATTCCATAATTCATAAATAATCATCATATACATGTTCAATGCATACATAAGGGTCCTACAAGTGTTAGGGTTTCACAAGCAACTTTGTTCATATTTCAGCATGATAATCATCTTTAATTACCAGTTTATTTAGGATACTTTTATGGAATTTTAATCCACTTAATCATAGGTTTCCAAAACCGCAACTTTGGAACCTATTTTTTCACACGTTCAACATGTCTTTCAATACTTAACCCTAAACAGTTTTATAATTCTAACTTTCCAGCAATTAATCCAAATTTTCCTAACCCAAATCTAGGGTATTAACACATATTTAGCATCCATAATTTAACTCCTCTTCAAACAGCAACTTACTTCCCTATTTCGGGTACCGTTTTCACCCCATTTGGACATCTTTTCATAAAATTCATAAAATTAGATTTGGGGATTATCTTCTGAAATCCTTTTGGGCATCCATAGTACCCTAACCCTAGGGTATTCTACCCTACATAACTTCCATAATCATTTAATCTCATTCCCATACAATTTTTAACATAAAAATGAAAAAATCAGGTCATATACATCACTTTGAATTCCATTCTTTCTAAAATTTATATCTTAAGATTAAATCAACATATATATTTCACTAAAACATTATGCATAGCCTAAACATGTTATTAATCCAAAACAACAACTTATTACTTGCATTTAGGATTTATCAAGTTGAATTTTCAACTCATAATCCATGCTAAACTCCATTTCAACCACATAAATCATTGAAATCCATACATGTAACTTGATACTCATTCAATATTTGATCAAAGGGTATATTGAATCGCCATCTAAGGAATCTTTATGCATCAAATTCATATCCAAAAACTTGGAGTTTAAAACTTTAAATTAAAAGGTTTAAGTCATCACATACTCTTACTTGATTGTGGAAACTCAAACCCTAATCACTTGAACTTGATTTCTTCTCCTTTTTCCATTTTTTTCCTTCCTTTTTTCTTCTTTTTTCTTCCTCCTTACTGGCCTAACCTTGGACATGAGCTGCTGTGTGTGGAGAATGTGTTTTGCAACTTAGAAAATTTCTTTCCAACTCTCTCTCTCTTTGTCGTGCACATATATATATATAGGGCTAGATTTTTCTAGCTTGTGGACCCTACTTGGAGCTGGATTTCCAAGGGTAATTCAATGCATTCTTACCCCTTAATGTGTTGTGTCAATTGTAGCTAAGTAAAATATTTTTAGCATATTTTTCCAAAACCAAAAATCTGCTCAAGATAAACTCAATCAAGCTATCCACTTGCACACATCCATTAACTACCCTGTAACGGCCTGAACTAAAAATCAAGGTTTTTGCCTAAATTTTCGGTCCAAGTCGTTTTAAAACTCCAGGATCTTTCCACGCGACGATTAAACCATCTCATTTAGGTAAGAAATAAACTTGCATTATTACATCCAAGTCCATAGAGTTATTACAAACATGCCCACTTCAATAAATTCTTTACATCCAAGTCAAGTCACTCATTACATAGAAAGAAATAAATAAAAAGATTTATTCATTAGCACGCCACCACCATCTCATTGGCCACCATCCACGGGATCATCTGAGAGTCAAAGGAAAAAGGGGTAAGTTCACAAGAACTTAGTAAGTATGATTATGCCCTGCAATTAAGATCATAAGAACACATCATCTTCACTCAATTGCTCAACTTTTAGAGCCTTTAAAACATCTTATATGTCATCATCTCTTCCTAGAAGTACTCAACTTAAAATTTGGGGACTACCCTAAGGATTTAAGACCTTAAATCCTTTAAGATACTCCTCTGTCCCCAAAACTCAAACTTCTAGGCATCTTTTGGCTAATCTAGCCCTTCCATTGAACTCAGAATGTCCAAATCCATAGGAAATGACCCCTGGATCACTCAAATCGGACCTTTAGAGCTCAATTTACATCAATTTGAAGATGAACGCACCAAACGGTGCCACGTGTCCCTCGCCGCCGGTGGTCTTGCCCGACTGGGCTTCCTGGTGGGCCGCGCTCTGGGCTTTACTGCCTGGGCTTCATCTCTGGGCTCTAAGCTATGGATTGGCTCACTGGATCCTCCTTCTAAGGCCCATCGCAACAGTTGGGCTCGTCTGCAGCTGGGCTCAGCCTGGATCCAGCCCACTCCCTGAAGCTCGTACCATCTTCTAGAAATTTACAGATTCTCCTGCTGTCTTCTGATTTTACAGAAATTCCTTGACAGCTTATAATTTTCAGAAAAACCATTAGGCAGAATTGTAAAATATCCAAAAACTCAAAAATAGGCAGTAACATCCATTTTTTTTCCATTCGTCCATTTATACAAGATATATATAATAATATTTTAATATTATTTTCGTATATATATCTCCTTTAAACATCTTAAATGCATTAAAATGCATTAAAAATTCATCTCATCAATAATTTGGCTAACATATTTAATTTTAGGCCATCCAAGCATAATATAACGTACATAATTTTACTCATTAATTTATTTTACATGAAATAAATTATAATTATGCCATTATGCTTTCCATCTTTGCCCAAAATTACATTTATGTTATACATCCTCAAAATTATTGATAAATCCTCACATAATTAATTTAATGTAAATAATACATTTCTCAAATAATTATGTGGCATCCATTCCGTGTGCAATTAAGCATATAATATCTCATATCATCCCAGCATGATTAATGGCCATAAAATCACATATTAGTAAAACCACTAAATAATTATGTGATAAATCCTCATTAAATCATGCCATAATTAAAGGCTAAAAAGGCAAAATCCCCCTTACCTTAAAGAAGAAAATGAAATGGATTGCTTGAACGGGTTGGATTGGCCTTTTCCTTTCTCCTGCGGCAGCGTTCCTCTTCTTTCCTCTGGTATCTCCATCGAGTACCCCAACTCATTTGTTTATAACTCACCGGAGGATTCACCGGAGGATTTTCTGCTCGAAATCCGATTTTTCAATTTCGAATTTCAGTTTTACCGATCGCAATCCGATCTCAAATCCACTTCAAATTCTAATTTCAAGATCCCTGATCGCAATCCAATCTTAAATCAAATTTTAAATTCGAATTTCAAACTGGTGAGGCTCACAGAGCCCAAAAAGGCAAAATACATCATTTATACACTCATGGGATTCGAACTCGAGACCTCCTCTACCACAGACCAACACCTTAACCACTTAAGCACATTGGGCCGTTGAGTTAAATACTCGCGATATTTTATATAACTCAACCCATCATTCTAAGTGGGCTTATTTAGGTCTAGCCCAATAACCTTCCACTTATTCTTGGCCCATTGCTTGGTCAAATGGTCAATGGTCAGGATGCCACCTCAGTGGACACATCATTAGTTGAATAGTCAACTCATCAATTTTTTCCTAATTATTACAGCCTATTTCCAGATTTTTTCCATTTTTTAATAACCTTAATTTAAGGGTAATTTATGCACTTAATTAGCTGTTATTTTAACCATTAATTTGGCATAAAAAATCAAAAATTTTTTTAGCAGCAACACCCTTGCATGTCCATATGTATGACCCATGCTGTCCACCATTTCATCATTCAATGTGCAGCTACCATTAACGATTTTTGCAGGGATTTTTCACATGAATAAGCGCACATTTATATATCCCTATATGTCAGCTATTTAAGTGCATAAATTATAAAATTAAAAAATTAAAAAATCCAGCAGCAACAATGTTGGGACGTCCATGCTTGCCACCTCTCCTATGCTCATTTGAGCTCACCCCTAGGCTCTTAAATATGCATGTTAGAATAGGGATAAATCATGGACTTTTGCATTTTACAATAATGCACAAAATACCCAAGTTTTAAGCTGCATTGGACACCTATTTATGCCATTAAAATCTGCATTTAATCCATGTACTCTATGCCTTCAATGCATGGTACTATTGAGGTGTAAAAGTCAACCGTATACACCTTTTTCAATTCAAGTATTTTCTCAACATAATTTATGTAATCTAAACCTTCCCAAATGTTAATCTCATAATTCCATTCAAACCGTTTCAAATTTCATCTCAATCCAATTTTCCTAGCTCAAGTTATAGTCGTTTGAAGTTAACGGTCAAAGTTAAACTGATCAATTAATCATCACACTAATTTCATCAAGGACTTTTATAACCCAATAATTTCATAATATCAAGCCCATTATCATCAACTTTTCTTTCAAATTTCACTTGAATCCGCCTTACAGGCGTTGAATGACAAAATGACAAAATCATTCAAAATTCAATAAATTCAAGTATAATTCACATGTAAATATTCGATGCATACATTTGAGTCCTACATAGGTTGGGTTTCACAATAATCAAGTAAAATATGGATTTTCTATTTTACAAAAATCCATAAAATCCATGCATTTAAACTCCATGTTGCTGTTCATTGGTAGACGTGCCCTTTTTATCTAGATTTTGACATTTTTTGTCAAATTTTCAACACATGTACACATCCATTTACTTCCCCTAGACATTAGGTAGCTTAGACATATGTTTTAGGATTTTGAAAAATCACATGTCAGTTCAATGACGTTTGACATCGCTGACCATATAATGCTTCAAATGGAGCCATTTAGATGCTAGCTTGGTAGCTATTGTTGTATGCGAATTTCGTAATTGAGATGTACTCATCCCATGATTCTCCAAACTCTAAGGTACACATTCGGACCATATCTTCAATAATTTGATTCACTCACTCCGTTTGTCCAACAGTTTGAGGATGAAAAGCTGTACTGAACTTAAATTGGGTGCCTAGGGTTTCATGCAAACTTTTCCAAAACCTTGACGTAAATGTTGCATCTCGATCTGAGATGATCGACTTTGGCACTCCATGGAATCGTACAACCTCTTTATAATAAACCTTAGCCAGCTTTTTTATGGTATAAGTCCTTTTGATAGGTAGGAAGTGCGCAACTTTTGATAACCTATCTACAATTACCCATATAGAATCGTTTCCTGTTTGAGTTTTAGATAATCCTTCTATGAAATCCATGGTAATGTCATCTCACTTCCATTCTGAAATTTCTAAGGACTGTAGCTTACCAGGCACTCTTTGGTGATCTGCCTTCACCCATAGGCAACGTATTCGACAATCTCTCTTTTCATATTGTTCCACTAATATGCTTTCTTAAGATCCTGATACATCTTAGTACTTCCCAGGTGAATAGAAAACGGCAAAAAATGTCTCTTTAAGGATCGGTTCCTTCAACTCCGCTATATTAGGCGCAAAGGCGACCATTGTACCTATACATACCTTGTTCATCAATAACAAATTTAGTCAACCCCTTTTTCTTCATTTTCTCAACATGTGTATGTAGGTCTGTGTCCTTTTGTTGCGTAGTCTTAATCTGTTCAAAAAATGATGATTGTATGTATAATTGGGATAATCTTGTCTAGACTCCTGTTGGACATACAATCAATTCCATTTCCTTTATCTCCTTAAGCAGTGCTTCCTCCTTAGTGATAAGATGCGCTAAGCTAACATTTCGGCTCAATGCATTAGCTACCACATTTGCCTTACCTAGATGGTATAAAATTTCCAAGTCATAGTCCTTTAGTAATTCGAGTCATCTCCTTTGTCTCATGTTTAACTTCTTCTACGTAAAAATATATTTGAGGCTCTTGTGATCCATGTAAATCTCACATCTTACACGGTACAGGTAATGTCTGCATATTTTCAAAGGAAATACCACAGCTACTAACTCTAAATCATGTGTTGGGTAGCTTACTTAATTGGGCTTTAGCTGTCATGACGCATATGCTATCACTTCACCCCTTTGCATCAGAACACATTCTAATCCTTTTCTTGATGCATCACTATAAACCACAAACCCTTCATTTCCTTGTGGTAGGGTAGGAATGGGTGCTTCTACTAACCCCTGTTTTAATTCTTAGAAACTACGCTCGCATTCTTTAGACCATATATACATGACTCCTTTACGAGTCAACTTGGTTAACGGGGCTGACAATTGTGAAAACCCTTCAATAAACCTTCTATAATTGCTGGCCAACCCTAGAAAGCTTTGAATTTCTGTAATGGTCGTTGGCCTTGGCCATTTCAGCACCGCTTCAATCTTTTGAGGATCAACTTGAATACCCTTTTTCAGATATTATATGTCCAAGAAATCCTATTTGTTTCAACCAAAATTCACATTTCTTCAACTTAGCATACAATTTCTCTTTTCTCAACCTTTCTAAAACCGTTCGCTGGTAGTCTTCATGTTCTTTCTCCGTTTTAGAGTAGATCAGGACATCATCGATAAATACAACCACAAATTGATCCAGATAGTCTCGAAAAACCCTATTCATCATATCCATGAATACAACAGGGGTATTAGTAAGTCCGAAAGGCATTATCAGAAACTCATAATGTCCATACCTAGTTTGAAATGTCGTTTTATGAGTATCGGCCAGACTTATCCTTAGTTGATGATACCTTGACTGTAAATCAATCTTGGAGAAAGTCATGGCTCCTTGCAATTGATCAAACAGATCATCGATCCTGGGCAATGGATACTTATTCTTTATTGTAACCTTATTTAGCTCCCGGTAATCAATACATAATCTTAAACTTCAATCCTTTTTCCTCACAAACAATATTGGAGCTCTCCAAGGGGATACACTTGGTCTAATGAAACCCTTGTCCAATAGCTCCTGTATTTGCGCTCTTAATTCATTCATCTCAGCTGGTGCCATTCTATAAGGACTTTTAGAAATTGGAGCTATACCCGTCATCACATCAATCGTCATATCCATTTCCCTTTGTGGAGGCAATGTGGTTAACTCCTTTAGAAATATATCAGGAAATTCTCTAACCACAGGTATTTGATTAATTTCTACCTTCATGCCTTTGTCAACTTTCACATACACTATTTAGGTTTGACATTTTTGTCGGATCATTCCGACAGCTTTCATCGATGATATTAATACACTTGAACTGTCGGGCTGCCTCAGTTTTCCAATGGAAATCTCCTTTCCTAGAGTTGCTTCAAATTGCACTTTCTTATTCTTACAGTCTATGGTCGCTCTCCATTGGCTTAGTCAATCCATACCCAATACCATGCCAAACTCAGTCATAGGCAATAGGATCAAATCAGCTTCTAGAATCAATGATCCTATCCTAATTGGGTAGGCTTTGCATACTTGGCTAGTACTTACTAATCTATAGACTGGAGATTTTACATGTATAATCTGGTTTGTCTCTTTTACTGACAGTGCATGAGTGGTCACATATTGACATGCTATGAATGAATGGATGACACCAGAATTAAACAAAGCTACTGCCAAATTCCCTAGAATATAAACCATACCTGTGACCACCTTTTCCTCTTGTTCTTGAGACTCTGTCCAGGTCAGGGCATGCACGTGCATCGAGTTCGTAGAAGTTTCCTGCTTACTGGTTGCTTCGAGTATCCTAAGCTGAGCAGGTCTTCCACGTCCTTGAGATGACTGCGCATTGTTTAGGCAGTACAGGGTTATGTGACCCACTTGATCACATATATAACACTTAACCACCTTTGCTTCCCCCGGCTTGCACTCCTTGGTAATATGACCCGTCTGTCCACATTTGTAACACCGGTTTGATTCTTTTAAACACTTGCTTGTATGTCGCTTTTGACACTTCCTACACAGCGGTGAGCTTTTCTTCTTTGGGATTCCTTTTCCCTTTCTTATGTTGCCTTTTCTAGCTTTCTCTTTCCCGATTTTCGGTTCTTTGGGACCCGTATTGAACACCCTTGAACCCAATCTTAGTTCTTGAGTTCTCAAGGCTTCAATTTCCAAAGCCCTTACTCTCTCAAGGCTTGAAGCATAATCTTTAATCAGCAAAGGGGCAAGACTTTTCTGCAGATATGGCCTTAGTCCTTATTGGAATCTCTGTGCCTTATTTCCTGGCACATTTGCAATCCATGGCACATATCTAACTAGAGCGTTGAATTTTGTAGCATACTCAGTGACCATCATCCTCCCTTGATAGAATTTCTCAAATTCTATCACTTTCTGATGCTGCAATCCAACAGGGAGGTATTCTTTGTTAAACTTGTAAAACCCTAACCCAAGTAGGACCCGTATATATGCATTGAACATGTATTTGATGATTATTTATGAATTATGGAATTATGAAGGTATTTTATGATTTTTGCTAATTATGGCAATTAGGGTTATGGGTTAGCATTAATGATGTGATTAATGATTTTGAACCTAAATGAGGCCATGGGTTTAGAATGAATTATTTATGATTTAAATGTGCAATTATGGTATGAAAAATCATTTTCCATGATTTAAAATGAATTATGAACAATAAAGACGAAAATTGATAAGTGTGAAGGAAAATATTGGAAAATTCATAACTCAACGCCTAAAAGGCGGATTCAAGTGAAATATGAGATGAAAATTGTTAATATTAGGCTTGGTATTATGGAATGAAAAGATTATGAAAATTCTTGATGAAATGAGAATTATGAATTTTTTTAAGTATATGTTTATTTCAACCGTTAACTTTAAACGGCTATATCGGGAGCTAGAAAACTTGGATTGAGTTGAAATTTGAAACGGTTGAATGAAATGGTAAGATATTTATTTCAAATGGATTGTATTATTCATGACATGATGGGAAAATTCCTGCATTGAAAAAGGTGGGCAAGTTTGACTTATGCACCTCAAAAGCACCAAAGCATTAATGATGGAGTACCATACATAAATGCTTGATGCAAAAAGTAATGTGAGGTGTCCATTGCAGGGATTTTTAGATGAAATTATGCATTTAAATAAAGCATAAAATTCCATGAATTATCCAATCATTTAAATGCTCAAAATGATGAAGCTATGGAAGCATAGGTAAGGTGGCCAAGGAAGGGACGTCCAAGGGCTTTGGGGTTGCCCAAATTGATTTTTTTTTATTTTTTTTAAAATACCACATGTTGCTGAGATGAAAGTACATGAATTGTGCAAGCAATAATGGAGAGTTTCGGCAATTAAAAAATGCAAAAAGGGAGGAATATGCTGCTGAAACGTGAATTGCATTGTTGGTGAAATAATGTGCAGAAAAATGGCAGTTTCAGCTATTTTATTAATTTTTCTTAACACCAAATTTATGGAGGAATTAAATGGTAATTAGGAGCATAAATTATCCACATTTATACATGAAATAAAAATGAAAAATGGGATGCAAAAATCTGGACAGGTTTGGGCGTGAATTGGCAAAGCAAATTTTGGTCAAATGATGCCGATTTTATGATTTTTGGTAAAAAGTAAAAATGCATTTTACTTGGCCCATATTCACCCCACCTCATATGGTAGATAAGGGAGAATTGAATGGGGGTGGAATTGCAGCACAGGTGGGCCCCACTGCTGGAAAAAAAATCCAGCAACATGCATAAGGGCTTTGCCGTAGAGTTGAGATGGCATTGTGGAAAATATTCTAAGTGCTGAAACGTCCAAGGGAACCAGCCGCAACTCACGAATTTTTTTGGAAAAATAGAGGAGAAAATCAAGGAAAAAAGGAAGGAAATTTGAAGAAGAAATCACTTCAAGTTGCTAAGATTTGATTTGCTACAAATCCAAGTAAGTATGTCATGATTTTGGAATTGTTTTAACATGCCTTTGGATGAATATGGATTGGGTATTAATTATTAAGCATGAATTTTTAAGTTAAAGTTAATGGAAATGGAGTTATACATGCATAAGGGATGAAAAATCCAAGTTGTTAAACCCTAAATCTCCAAGACAAGTTGCTGTTTTGGCTTGATATTTTGATTAAAGCTATGAATCATGTAATTATGCCAAATATATGAGGGTTTATGTTTATGGGATGAAATTTTAAAGTTATGGAATGCAAAGTATCGATTTTAACCTAATTCCTACAGTTGTATGCTTAATATGTTATGGGAATGGATTTGCATGTTTTATGTATGCTATGTAGGGTAAAATACCCTAGATTTAAGGTATTATGGATGCCCAAAATATTTAGAAAAAATAAACCCTAAAGCTGATTTTTATGAATTTTTGAAGTAATGCATGTATGGAGGGGGAAACGGGTTTCAAAATGTTTGGGTTACCAGCTGTTTTGAGAAATGGAAATGTATGAATGTTGAATATGTGTTAAACCCTAGAAAATGGGTTGAGAAAAATGGATTTAATTGCTGGAAAATTCGGATTTTAGGGCTGCCCATAGTTATGTGTCAAAAGACACATTAAACGGGTGGAAAACGGGTTCCAAACTTGCTGTTATGGAAACCTATGAAGAATGGATTTTAAACCCCATGAAAATTCCTTAAGAAAAGTGGTATTAAAGGGTAAGTAATCAACTGAAAAATAGATTAAATTTCTGAGTTAAGAAATTTTATGAAATGCATTGTGAATAAGTGCTAAATGAGCTTATGTGAAGGGATAATGGTAAACGGGTGATGAATGACTTTGAAAAATGATTTTATGCAAAAATGCATAAAAATGAGATGAATTCCATGTTTATGGATTTTTTTGAAATGATATAATATTAATCCAAAACTTTGGAGTTGATTTATGAAGCTAAGGTAATGCTATGTACGAAGAAGAAAACACCCGTATGTGTGTTTTGGAAAAAAATGGGAAAAATGGCAAAGTAAGCTTAATGAAGCTATAAATGATGTTTAAGGAATGAATTTTATGATATTGAAATGAATACCCTAATTTTAGGGTTATATGTATATGCTACGATGTATGATAGCGGAATGGTGCTAATATGTGTAAAATAAGCCATATATGTGTATGATGACTTACGAGGTCAAATAAATGATGTGTATATGGAATGGGTTTAAAAACTAAGTAAAATATTAGAAAAGGAAATGTATGAAAATTCATACTATTTTCATGTAGGCAAAGGCAAAGAGAAAGTGACGGAGGAAAGCTAAGAAGTTCAGGTAAGCAAGCAAATTTTTTAAAGGATTTTTGCTTTTCTAAATTATTTCCATAAATGCAATTTGTATTCTAACTTGTTTGATGAAATTACGAAATTGTTTCTAATGGGTTTAAGGATGGCCATCGCTTTGCTAAATGGTGTTGAAATGATATTTTATTTCAAATGCAATGATTATGAAATGTTTCCTTTATAACTGCTATGGAAAAATGATGTGGTTTAATGTTTATGATTGAAAATCATGCTAGCATGTTGAAGTTGGATTTATGAAAAGTTCATGTGCACAGGATATGAGGTCCACTTGAAGGGTATTAGCGGACCGGTTGTCCCCCCCTTGGTGTGACCAAGTCGCTTGTAATAGGCCGATGGCCGGCGGCGCCCTCTCTGAAATGGGAGTTAACGTGACGGATGGTCGCCTAGCTAGCTTCCATCCTAAGGGAGAAATGATGTTCATGTTCATGTTTTTCATATGGCATTATGCATATGAGACCCGTGATGGGTACAGGATTTCATGTTTTCAAGATATACCTTTGGATAAGGTATAAGATGCTTTCCAAGTTGATTTGAAATGAAAAATATTGCCTGAAATGAATTGCCTGAAAAATGCAAATAGCTTGCTTATTGAGTTTCGACTCACGTTTTTGTTTTCCAAACCCAAAGACAGGTGATGGACAGGATATGGCAAAGGAGCTAGCACCGGCATATGGAATTCATGAAGAAAGTCATGTTATGCAATTATGTGAAATGATTGTAAATTATATGCCATGTTTTATATTGAATAGATGTAAACTATTCGAATATTATGTATGGATGACTATGTTTTATACATATAGTGACATTTGATTTGGCAAAAGATGAAATGTCACTAAACAGCATGTTTGTATGAAGTGAATGATTCAAAATGACTTAGAAATGTATGAAAATGAATTTATGAGAATATGAAGTATTTTATGAACTCTATATGATCACAATTATCAGGATAAACATTTGATAAATCTCACCGTGTGACAGGGTAACAATCCTGATCACGTTTACCAATCGATAGATCCTGAGGTAAGGATGTGACGCTCGGGCCGGGGTGCCACAGAGCTTGGTATCAGAGTAAGGATTGGTAAATAGGCGTGGAAAATTTCTAAGTATAGGAAAATTGACAGAATATGAAGAAATATGCATAATTAACTACGATTATGTGATGAGTTAGACGTGATTAAATGATTCTTATGCATGATTATAACATGATGAAATGCATGTTAGATGAGGAAATGGACATGCTCATGTGATGAATAGGTATGCTCATGATATGATAAAATGCATGCCATATGATAATGAATTATGTTGTTGTAATGCAATTTGATTGCTAGGTCTATACAGATGGCGAATAGAGGGAAAAGAATGATGAGTGCGGAAGATTTAAGAAAGGAAAGAGAGGAGGAGAATAGGAGACAGAGAAGGGATGAAAATGTGAATAGATGGTGGGAAACACAGGATCACTCTAATGGAAGCTACTATGACTCTTCCAGTCAACACATACAAGACCTAGGAGAGCCCTCCAGTTATAAACCTAGGGCACGAGTGTTACCGGGCACTTACCTTGGTATTCCACGGGATCCCCCTGTTCCGACTGACAAAACAGATCCACAAGATCTACAAGACTTTTGGATGAGGACTCAAGCACCGAAAACTCCCGACCCAGGCCCATGGTATAGGTTTTTTGATGGGTGTATTCGGTTTCGTTATGGAGTTTCTTAGTATAACCTCCATCAGCAGGAAGTAGATCTGGCCCTTTATATAAACCGGCGTCCTGCCGATGGAATCTTTGACATGCCCGCTCCTCCTAAACCTGATGAGGTTATGTTATATATATCAAAGAGCACGGGTGGAATTCTTCCTCTAACCGAGGTCAATGATGATGATGACCCGATGGAATTCCTCGAACCATTTGAGGAAGAAGAAGAGGAGGAGGAAGAAGAAACCGATGAGGAAGAAGAGGAAGAAGTCGAGGAAGAAATAGTGGAGTTTGTGGGAGATGATGAGGCTGAGGATGATGATGATAGCGATGATGAGGTTCAGGCATGGTCCGACACTAGCACTATCACAGAGGCACCCTCACAAGTCTCACGTAGACGTAGACGCCGAGGGAGAGGACCAGGAAGGCGATGAACATGTTTGCTTTGTTTTTATTTAAGCAATTGTGTATATGTGAATGTGGTGATGATCATGTGATATATGTATAATTATGGTTGGATGAATTTATGGTTGCTATGGTAAACTAACATGCATGCAGGTGTGAAATGCGCATGCCAAGTTGAATATGCACATAAGTGTGACTTACTTTTGTATGTATTGATTGTGAATATGATGTATGTGAATGAATATGATGATATGTTGAACTTCTAATGTTCTAGATGTGCATGGATGAATGAACTTGAGCTGAATGGTGTGTTATGTGGTGAATGAAATGATTGTGACTATGTGATGATGAGATGCACATGCGATGATTTAATATTGAATGAAACTGAAATGCATATGCAATGATTCCGTGATGATTATTAATGAAATGTGTATATAATGATTTAACGCTAATGAAATGAAAAGTGTTTGTTATATACTCAGATTAAAACAATGGTGGAAACAAGAGCAGGAGTAAGGAAAAATAAAGGAAAAGGGGTAGAGACAGAGGTTCCAAGTCGACATGAAGTTGGCGAATCTAGCCGACCTAAAAGGGGAAGACCAATGACCTAAAATCAAAGGAACCAACAGAGAAGGAATGAGGAAAGCCCTGAACGGAATATGCAGGAGGAAAATGAGTCGAGGCAGAATAGACTCATGGAGGAAAGAGTGGTTGCGGCAGTGGAAAAAGCTATGCAGCGGGCCACTAGGGAATGGCAGAGCAGACGGCCGACATTATACAAGGTTTATGGGAAAGAACCCAACAAGCCTAGTCGGGTAATATGGAAAGAGAAGGACCTGCTCCGAGGGCGAACCTCGTTGAGACACCGGAACCGCTAAGAGATGAGAATCAGCTAATGGAAGCTGACAGAAGAGCCATAAATGCCTTTCTAGCACAACGACCCCCAAAATTTTCTGGAGAACCCGACCCGGTACAAGCAGAGCAGTGGCTGACGAAGATTAAGAAATTTTTTAGGATATCTCCATGCAACGATCGTCAAAAAGTACTGTGTGCTACTCATCTATTAGTAAAAGACGCACACGAATGGTGGGAGACAATGTTAATTACAATGCCACGACCCGAAGAAGTGTCTTGGCAAGCATTTGTGGAAGAATTTAATAAGGAATACCTCCCAGTGGGTTTGCAAAGTCAAAAAGTGATAAAATTTGAAAAATTATATCAAGGGAGGATGACGGTCACTGAATACGCCACAAAATTTAATGCTCTGGTCAGATATGTCCCATGGATCGCAAATGTGCCACAAAATAGGGCATAGAGATTCCAACAAGGGTTGAGGCCATATCTGCGGGAAAGCCTTGCACCTCAGCGGATAAAAGATTATGCTTCAAGTCTAGAGAGAGCAAGAGCTTTAGAGATCGAGTCCTTGAGAACCCAAGAATTAAGATTGGCTTCGAGGGCGTTCAATATGGGTTCTAAAGAACCGAAAACTGGAAAAGAAAAAGTTAGTAAAGGCAGCATAAGGAAAGGAAAAGGAATTCAAAAGAAGAAAAGCTCGCCATTCTATAAGAAATGTCAAAGGCGACACACAGGCGAGTGTTTAAAGGGCTCAAATTGGTGTTATAAATGTGGACAAACGGGTCACATCGCCAAGGAGTGCAGGCTGGGAGAAGCAAAAGTAATTAAGTGCTATATATGTGATCAAGTGGGTCACATAGCTACGAATTGCCCAAACAAGGCGCAGTCATCTCAAGGATGTGGAAGACCTGCTCAGTTCAGGATACCTGGAGCGCCCAGTAAGCAGGGAACTTCTACGAACCCAGTGCATGTACATGCTCTGACCCGGACGGAATCCCAGGAACAAGAAGAAAAGGTGGTCACAGGTACGGTTTATATTTTAGGGAATATGGCAGTTGCTTTATTTGATTCTGGTGCCACCCATTCATTCATAGCATGCCAATACGTGACCACCCTTGCCCTGCCGATAGAAGAAACCAATCAGGTTATACATGTGGAATCTCTAGTCTATAGGTTAGCAAGTACTAGCCAAGTATGCAAAGCCTGCCCAATCAGGATAGGATCATTAATTCTAGAGCTGACTTGATCCTATTGCCTATGACCGAGTTCGACGTAATATTGGGTATGGATTGGCTAAGCCAATGAGGAGCGATTATAGACTGCAAAAATAAGAAAGTGCAATTTGAAGCAACTCCAGAGAAGGAGATTGCTATTGGGAAGTTAAAAAAACCTGACAGCTCAAGTATACTAATTTCATTTATGAAAGCTGTCAGAATGATTCGACAAAAATGTCAAGCATATCTGGTCTCTGTGAATGTGGATAAAGGTATGGAGGTGGAGATTAATCAAATACCCGTGGTTAAAGACTTTCCATATGTGTTTCCAAAGGAGTTAACCATGTTGCCTCCACGAAGGGAGATGGATATGACAATTCATGTAATGCCAGGTACAACTCCAATTTCTAAAACTCCATATATAATGGCGCCAGCTTAGATGAATGAACTAAGGGCGCAAATACAGGAGCTATTAGACAAGGGTTTCATCAGACCTAGTGTATCCCCATGTGGAGCTCCGATACTGTTTGTAAGGAAAAAGGATGGAAGCTTAAGATTATGTATTGACTACCGAGAGCTAAATAAGGTCACCATAAAGAATAAGTATCCATTGCCCAGGATCGACGATTTGTTTGATCAGTTGCAAGGCGCAACAACTTTCTCTAAGATCGATTTACAGTCAGGGTACCATCAGTTGAGGATCAGTCTGGTTGATACACATAAGACGGCATTCCGAACCCGGTATGGACATTATGAATTTTTGGTAATGCCTTTCCGACTTACTAATGCCGTGTTGTATTCATGGACATGATGAATAGAATTTTTCGGGATTATCTGGATCAATTTGTGGTTATTTTTATTGATGATGTCCTGATCTACTTTAAAACGGAGAAAGAACATGAAGACCATCTGCGAAGGGTCTTAGAAAGGCTAAGGAAAGAGAAATTGTATGCCAAACTGAAGAAATGTGAGTTTTGGCTGAACTAGATAGGATTTATTGGGCATATAATATCTGAGAAGGGGTATTCAAGTTGATCCTCAAAAGATTGAGGTGGTATTGAAATGGCCAAGGCCGACGACCATTACAGAAATTCGAAGTTTTCTAGGGTTGGCAGGCTATTACAGGAGATTCGTTGAAGGATTTTCCCAGTTGTCAGCCCCGTTAACCAAGTTGACTCGTAAGGGAGTCAAGTATGTATGGTCTGATGAATGCGAGCGCAGCTTTCAGGAATTGAAATGACGGTTGGTAGAAGCACCCATCCTTACCCTACCCGAAGGGAATGAAGGGTTTGTAGTTTATAGCGATGCGTCAAGGAAAGGATTGGGTTGTGTTTTGATGCAAAGGGGTAAGGTGATAGCTTATGCGTCACAACAACTAAAGCCCAATGAGGTAAGCTACCCCACGCATGATTTAGAGTTAGCAGCGGTTGTATTTGCCTTGAAAATATGGAGACATTACCTGTATAGTGCAAGATGTGAGATTTACACTGATCATAAGAGCCTCAAGTATATTTTCACTCAGAAGGAGTTGAATATGAGACAAAGGAGATGGCTCGAGTTATTGAAGGATTATGATTTGGAGATTTTATACCATCCAAGTAAGGCAAATGTGGTAGCTGACGCATTGAGCCGAAATGTCAGCTTAGCGCACCTTATCACTAAGGAGAAAGGATTACTTAAGGAAATTGAGCAAATGGAATTGATTGTATGTCCGCCAGGAGTCCAGGTTAGACTATCCCAATTACATATACAATCATCGCTTTTTGAACAGATTAGGGTTGCGCAACAAAAGGACATAGACCTACATACACATGTTGAGAAAATGAAGAAAAAGGGGTTGACAAAATTTGCTATTGATGAACAAGGTATGTATAGGTACAAAGGTCGCCTTTGCATACCTAGCATTGTTGAGTTGAAGGAACAGATCCTTAAGGAAGCCCATTTTTCGCCTTTTTCTATTCACCCAGGAAGTACCAAAATGTATCAGGATCTCAAGAAAGCATATTGGTGGAATAACATAAAGAGAGAGATCGCTGAATATGTGGCTAAGTGTCTAACTTACCAACGGGTGAAGGCGGATCACCAGAAAATACCTGGTAAGTTACAGTCCTTAGAAATTCCTGAATGGAAGTAGGACGACATTACCATGGATTTCATAGAAGGATTACCTAGAACCCAAGCAGGTAATAATTCGATATGGGTGATCGTGGATAGGTTATCGAAAGTCGCGCACTTTCTACCTATCAGAAAGACGTATACGGCGGAAAAGCTAGCTAAGGTTTATTATAAAGAGATCGTAAGACTCCATGGAGTACCAAAGTTGATCATCTCAGATCGAGATGCAACGTTCACGTCAAGGTTTTGGAAGAGCTTGCACGAAACCTTAGGCACCCAACTCAAGTTTAGCACAGCTTTTCATCCTCAAACGGATGGACAAACGGAGTGGGTGAACCAAGTCATTGAAGATATGCTCCGTATGTGTACTTTGGAGTTTGGTGGATCACGGGATGAGTATATCTCAATTGTGGAATTCGCATATAACAATAGTTACCAAGCTAGCATCCAAATGGCTCCATTTGAGGCGTTATATGGTCGACGACGTCGAACGCCATTGCACTGGGATGAAGTTGGAGAGAAAAGATTAGCCCCTGACTTATCTCAACTAATGGCAGACAAGGTTAAGGCTATTCGCCAGTGTATACTCACAGCCCAAAGTCAGCAAAAGAGTTACACAGATTGCAAGAGAAGAGATTTGAATATCCAAGTCGGCGAATACGTGTTTATAAAGGTAACACCATTCAAAGGAGTTACGAGGTTTGGAAAAAGGAAAAAATTGAATCCCAGGTATATTGGACCATTTGAAGTTTTGTAAAAGGTTGGAAAGTTAGCATATCGGGTAGCTTTACCCCCAGCGCTAGCTTTAATCCACAATGTGTTCCACATATCGATGCTTAGGAAATATGTTTCAGACCCAACCCATGTATTGGTGGCTAAAAATTTGCCGATTCAGGATTATCTAAACTATGAAGAAAGAACAGTGAGGATCTTGGATCACAAGGTACAAAAGCTCCGGAATCGGGAAATTGCATATGTGAAAGTACAATGGAAACGATATTCCGAGAATGAAGCCACATGGGAGCTAAAAGAAGAAGTGGAGCGCAAATACCCCCACCTATTTAAGGAATAGACGGTTTCGGGACAAAACCTATTATAAGGGGGGAGGATTGTGAAACCTTAACCCAAGTAGGACCCGTATGTATGCATTGAACATGTATTTGATGATTATTTATGAATTATGGAATTATGAAGGTATTTTATGATTTTTTTTAATTATGGCAATTAGGGTTATGGGTTAGCATTAATGATGTGATTAATGATTTTGAGCCTAAATGAGGCCATGGGTTTAGAATGAATTATTTGTGATTTAAATGTGCAATTATGGCACGAAAAATCATTTTCCATGATTTAAAATGAATTATGGAAATAAAGATGGAAATTGATAAGTGTGAAGGAAAATATTGGAAAATTCATAACTCAACGCCTAAAAGGCGGATTCAAGTGAAATTTGAGATGAAAATTGTTAATATTAGGCTTGGTATTATGGAATGAAAATATTATAAAAATTCTTGATGAAATGAGAATTATGAATTTTTTTAAGTATATGTTCATTTCAACCGTTAACTTTAAACGGCTATATCGGGAGCTAGAAAACTTGGATTGAGTTGAAATTTGAAACGGTTGAATGAAATGGTGAGATATTTATTTTGAATGGATTGGATTATGCATGACATGTTGGGAAAATTCCTGCATTGAAAAAGGTGGGCAAGTTTGACTTATGCACCTCAAAAGCACCAAAGCATTAATGATGGAGTACCATACATAAATGCTTGATGCAAAAAGTAATGTGAGGTGTCCATTGCAGGGATTTTTTGAGGAAATTATGCATTTAAATAAATCATATAATTCCATGAATTATCCAATCATTTAATGCTCAAAATGATGAAGCTATGGAAGCATAGGTAAGGTGGCCAAGGAAGGGACGTCCAAGGGCTTTGGGGCTACCCAAATTGATTTTTTTTTATTTTTTTTAAAATGCCACATGTTGCTGAGATAAAAGTACATAAATTGTGCAAGCAATAATGAAGAGTTTCAGCAATTAAAAAATGCAAAAAGGGAGGAATATGCTGCTGAAACGTGAATTGCATTGTGGGTGAAATAATGTGTAGAAAAATGCCAGTTTTAGCTATTTTATTAATTTTTCTTAACATCAAATTTATGGAGGAATTAAACAGTAATTAGGAGCATAAATTACCCACATTTATACATGAAATAAAAATGAAAAATGGGATGCAAAAATCTGGACAGGTTTGGACGTGAATTGGCAAAGAAAATTTTGGTCAAATGATGCAGATTTTATGATTTTTGGTAAAAAGTAAAAATGCATTTTACTAGGCCCATATTCACCCACCTCATATTGTAGATAAGGGAGCATTGAATGGGGGTGGAATTGCAGCACAAGTGGGCCCCACTGCTAGAAAAAAATCCAGCAACATGCAAAAGGGCTTTGCACGTAGAGTTGATATGGGATTGTGGAAAATATTCTAAGTGCTGAAACGTCCAAGGGAACCAGCTGCAACTCACGAATTTTTCCAGAAAAATAGAGGAGAAAATCAAGGAAAAAATGAAGGAAATTTGAAGAAGAAATCACTTCAAGTTGCTAAGATTTGATTTGCTACAAATCCAAGTAAGTATGTCATGATTTTGGATTGTTTAACTCGAGTTCTTAAACTCAAAACTTGGAAATGAAAAGCATGTTTAAAGAATCTGTAAAATGATATTTTAACATGACTTTTCATGAATATGGATTGGTATTAATTATTAAGCATGAATTTTTAAGTTAAAGTTAATGGAAATGGAGTTATGCATGCATAAGGGATGAAAAATCCAAGTTGTTAAACCCTAAATCTCCAAGACAAGTTGCTGTTTAGGTTTGATGTTTTGATTAAAGCTATGAATCATGTAATTATGCCAAATATATGAGGTTTTATGTTTATGGGATGAAATTTTAAAGTTATGGAATGCAAAGTGTCGATTTTGACCTAATTCCTACGGTTGTATGCTTAATATGTTATGGGAATGGATTTACATGTTTTATGTGTGTTATGTAGGGTAAAATACCCTAGATTTAAGGTATTATGGATGCCCAAAATATTTAGGAAAAATAAACCCTAAATCTGATTTTTATGAATTTTTGATGTAATGCATGTATGGAGTGGAAACGGGTTTCAAAATGTGTGGGTTACCCGCTGTTTTGAGAAATGGAAATGTATGAATATTGAATATGTGTTAAACCCTATAAAATGGGTTGAGAAAAATGGATTTAATTGCTGGAAAATTCGGATTTTATGGCTGCCCATAGTTATGTGTCAAAAGACACGTTAAACGGGTGGAAAACAGGTTCCAAACTTGTTGTTATGGGAACCTAAGAAGAATGAATTTTAAACCCCATGAAAATGACTTAAGAAAATTGGTATTAAATGGTAAGTAACCCACTGAAAAATAGATTAAATTTCTGAGTTAAGAAATTTTATGAAATGCATTGTGTATAATTGCTAAATGAGCTTATGTGAAGGGATAATGGTAAACGGGTGATGAATGACTTTGAAAAATGATTTTATGCAAAAATGAATGAAAATGAGATGAATTCCATGTTTATGGATCTGTTTGAAATGATAAAATATTAATCCAAAACTTTGGATTTGATTTATGAAGCTAAGGTAATGCTATGTACGAAGAAGAAACACCCGTATGTGTGTTCTGGAAAAAAATGGGAAAAATGGCAAAGTAAGCTTAATGAAGCTATAAATGATGTTTAAGGAATGAATTTTATGATATTGAAATGAATACTCTAATTTTAGGGTTATATGTATATGCTACGATGTATGATAGCGGAATGGTGCTAATATGTGTAAAATAAGCCATATATGTGTATGATGACTTACGAGGTCAAATAAATGATGTGTATATGGAATGGGTTTAAAAACTAAGTAAAATATTAGAAAAGGAAATGTATGAAAATTCATACTATTTTCATGTAGGCAAAGGCAAAGAGAAAGTGACGGAGGAAAGCTAAGAAGTTCAGGTAAGCAAGCAAATTTTTTAAAGGATTTTTGCTTTTCTAAATTATTTCCATAAATGCAATTTGTATTCTAACTTGTTTGATGAAATTACGAAATTATTTCTAATGGGTTTAAGGATGGCCATTGCTTTGCTAAATGGTGTTGAAATGATATTTTATTTCAAATGCAATGATTATGAAATGTTTCCTTTATAACTGCTATGGAAAAATGATATGGTTTAATGTTTATGATTGAAAATCATGCTAGCATGTTGAAGATGGATTTATGAAAAGTTCATGTGCACAGGATATGAGGTCCACTTGAAGGGTATAAGCGGACCGGTTGTCCCCCCTTGGTGTGACCAAGTCGCTTGTAATAGGCCGATGGCCGGCGGCGCCCTCTCTGAAATGGGAGTTAACGTGACTGATGGTCGCCTAGCTAGCTTTCATCCTAAGGGAGAAATGATATTCATGTTCATGTTTTTCATATGGCATTATGCATATGAGACTCGTGATGGGTACAGGATTTCATGTTTTCAAGATATACCTTTGGATAAGGTATAAGATGCTTTCCAAGTTGATTTGAAATGAAAAATATTGCCTGAAATGAATTGCCTGAAAAATGCAAATAGCTTGCTTATTGAGTTTCGACTCACGTTTTCGTTTTCCAAACCCAAAGACAGGTGATGGACAGGATATGACAAAGGAGCTAGCACCGGCATAAGGAATTCATGAAGAAAGTCATGTTATGCAATTATGTTAAATGATTGTAAATTATATGCCATGTTTTATATTGAATAAATGTAAACTATTCGAATATTATGTATGGATGACTATGTTTTATACATATAGTGACATCTGATTTGGCAAAAGATGAAATGTCACTGAACAGCATGTTTGTATGAAGTGAATGATTCAAAATGACTTCGAAATGTATGAAAATGAATTTATGAGAATATGAAGTGTTTTATTAACTCTATATGATCATAATTATCAGGATAAACATTCGATAAATCTCGCCGTGTGAGAAGGTAACAATCTTGATCACGTTTACCAATCGATAGATCTTGAGGTAAGAATGTGACGCTCGGGCTGGGGCGCCACAAAACTCTTCCACAAAAGTTTGCTAAGACACTTCCTCGGGCCGTAGCATTGTAATTAACATCGTCTCCCACCATTCGTGTGAGTCCTTTGCTAACAGATGAGTAGCACACAATAACTTGTGCCGATCATTGCACGGAGATATTCTAAACAATTTCTTGATCTCCGTCATCCATTGCTCTGCTTGGATCGGGTCGGGTTCTTTGGAAAAATTTAGGGGCCGTTGTGCTAGAAAGGCGTTAATGGCTCTTCTATCAGCTTCCATTAACTAATTTCATCCCTTAGAGGTGCCAGTGTGACAAGGGGGTCCGCCATCAGAGTGGGTCCTTCTCTCTCTGTATTACCCAACTGAGCTTGTTGGGTTCTTTCCCATAATCCTTGTAGAATGTCGGTAGTCTGCGCTGCCTAGTCTATAGTTGCATTGCTTCTTTCACTGTTGCAGCCACTCTTTCTTCTATGATTCTATTTTACCTCGACTCAGTTCTTTCATTATTCCTTCTTTTTTGATCCCTTTCCTTCGATCCTTGTGTTACAAGCCTTCCTCTTTTAGGTCGGCTACTTTCACTAACTTCATGTTGGCTTGGAACCTCTATTGCTGCCTCTTTTCTTTTATTTTTCCTTAATCCTGCTCTTGTTTCCATCGTTGTGTTAATCTGAGTATCTAACAACACACTTTTCATTTTCAATTAACATTAAATCATTATATACGCATTTCATTTAAAATTGATGTTAAGTCATTGCATACGCATCTCATCATCACATGGTTATAACCAATTCATTCAATCACAATTATATCACATCAGTCAAGCTCATTCATTCATATATCTAAAACTCGCAAATTTAGTTACATCAACATATTCATTCACATTTATCATATTCACATCATCACATCCATAGTTAGTACATGTAAAAGTAAATCACACTTATGTACACATATAACATCGCACACATACATTTCATACTTATATACATGTCAATCCATCTTGGCAACGATATTGTCATCATACCACACTTGTATATACACAACTAAGAAAAAAACAAAACAAGAAACAAGAAAGTTCATCGTCTTCCTGGACCTCTCCTTAGACGTCTACGTCTCTATGGAACTTGTGAGGGTGCCTCCATGAGCGTGCTAGCATTGGACCACGCCTGGACCTCATCCTCTTCACTATCATTATCATCGTCCTCATCCACCCCTACAAACTCCACTATATCCTCCTCTACTTTCTCCTCTACTTCTTCCTCTTCCTCTTCCTCGACGGGCTCGAGGAATTCCATCGAATCGTCATCATCATTGACCTCGGCAAGTCGGACAATTTCACCTGTGTTCTCCATTATGTATAACATGACTTCATCGGGTTTAGGAGGTGCAGGTATTTCGATGACTCCCCCGACACGACACTTCTCAATATAGTGGGCCATGTCTATTTCTCGCTGATGGAGTTGATCCCAGGGTGCTCTATAGCAAAACTGAACACAACCATCCACAAACCTGTACCATGGGCCACCGTCAGGGAGTATGGGTGCTTGAGTCTTTTCCCAAAAGTCTTGGAGGTCTTGCAGATCTACTCTGTCAGTTGGAACACGGAGAGACTAGGGAATTCTGAGGTATGTTCCTAGTAGAACTCGTGCCCTAGGTTTGTAATTGGAGGGCTCTCCTAGATCTTGTCCGTGTTGACGTGAGGGGACATGGTAGCTTTCCTGAGTGTGATCATGAGTGCGTATAGGTGAAAAACTAGGGGGAACTATAGGGAACGGTGCAATGTTGTGTTGAGACCCCCACCATCTATTGATATTCTCTTCCCTTTGCTGTCTCCTCTCCTCCTTTTTCAACTCCTCCGCACTCATCATCTGCTTACCTCTATCCACCATCTGTACAACATAGCAATCAAATTGCATTAGAATATAATTTATCATCATATAACACGCATTCCATCATATTATAAGCATACCTAATCATCATATAATCATATCTAATTTATCACATAATCATGTGTAATCATGTATATCTCATCATATTCTTTAAATTTTCCATACTTAAAAATTTTCCACGCCTATTTACCAATCCACGCTCTGATACCAAGCTCTGCAGCGCCCCAAAACCAAGCGTCACATCTTGAGCCTTACCTCGGGATCGTATTGATTGGTAAACGTGATCAGAATTGTTGCCCTGTCACATGGCGAGTTTTATCGAATATTTATCCCATTAATTATATTCACATAGAAGTTCACATAAAAGTTCAATTCTCGATATTTCCAACTCATGCATAACTAAGCCATTTCAATCCATTCAACACATATACACAGCATGATGTTCAAGCGACATTTCAGCATTTGCCTAAATCAGATGTCACTGCATGTATAAATCACAGTCATCAATATAAAACATTCAAATTGTTTACATCTATTCAACATGAGTTTTCCTCATAATATAAGAATTCTAAATTTTTTTTCCGATTACATCCTCAAGCTTGCACTTGCTCCCCCACCATATCATGTCCTTTACTTGCATTTGGGTTTGAAAAACAAAATCGTGAGTCAAAACTCAATAAGCGAGCTATTAGCATTTTATAGGCAAATCATTTCAGACAATATTTTACATTTAAAATCATCTTGGAAAGCAACCGATACCTTGTCAAAAGGTATATCTTGAAAACATAAAATCATGTACCCATCACGAGTACGATATGCATAATGCCATATAAAAATATGAACATATATAACATAATTCCCTTGGGATGGAAGCTAGCCAGGCGACCATCCGTCCACATCATCTTCCATTTCAGAGAGGGCGCCACCGGCTTTGGGCCTATTTTAAGCCACTTGGCCACACCAAGAAGGGACAATCGGTCCGTTTATACCCTTCAAGTGGACCTAGTACCTTGTGCACATGAACTTTTTTATAAATCCATCTTTAACATGATAGCATGATTTTTAATCATAAACTTAGAATCACAACATTTTTCATAGTATTTATCAAAGGAGATTTCCCAAAGTCGCATTGAAGTAAAAACATCATTTCAACACGATTTAACTAAGGAATGGCCATCCTTAAATACTTCTAAACATTTTCAATATTTACATCAAACAGTTAGGACAAAAATCATATTTATACAAAACAATTTAGAAAAGCAAAATCCTTTAGAAAATTTGCTTGCTTACCTGTGTTTTTTAGGTTTCCGACTCTACTTTTTCTTTGCCTTTGCCAGCATGAGAATAATATATTTTTTCATATATTTCCTTTTCTCATATTTCATTTAATTTTCCAACCGATTTCATTCACATATATCATTTATTCGACTTCTCAAGTCATTATGCACATATATAGCACATTTTTACACATTTCATCGGCTAACACATAACATATATAACCCCATAAATAGGGTATCCATTCATCCACATAAATTCATTCAATAATTATCATTTATAGGTTCATTAACCTTAATTTTTCATTTATCAATTCTTTTCCAAATTACACGCATCAGTGCTCCTTTTATGCACACGTCGTATCCTTAGCTTCATAAATCAATTCTAAAATTTTGGAATTGATATCATGAAATTTTAAATAGATATATAATCATGAAATACGTCATATTTTCATGCATTTTTCTGAAAACCATATTTCACAGGTCATTTAGCATCCTTGCATATCTATTTCTTCATATATATCCATCTAGCAATACATACATAATATATTTCATAATATTTTCTAAGTCAAAAATTTAATCCATATTTTAGGGTGTTAATTACCCTTATTTACAACTACATTTAGGGTATTTTTATGGGATTTAAATCCACTCACCATAGGTTTACAAAACATCAAGTTTGGAACCCGTTTTTCACCCATTTAACGTGTCTTTTGACACATAACCCTAAGCAGTTTAATAAATCCGAATTTTCAGCAAATAATTCCATTTTTAATTATCCAAATTCAGGGAATTAAAACATGTTTAACATTCATAAATAAGTTTATCTCAGAATAGCAAGTTGCTTAAGCATTTCAGGTCCCGTTTCCACTCCGTTTAGCCATTGTTTCATAAATCCATAAAAAATCAGATTTGAGTTTATTTTCCAAATACTTTTGGGTGTCAATAATACCTTAACCCTAGGGTATTTTACCCTACATAGCATTCACAAATCATGCAAACCTATTTCCATAGCATTTTTAGTATAGAAACGAAGAAATCGGGTCATATACATCACTTTGCATTCCATATTTTCTAGAATTCATAATTTAAGCACAAACCAACATATGTTTTGCATCAATACATGATTAATAACCTAATATTATCATTCATTCAAAACAGGAACTTGACATGGGGATTTAGAGTTTATCAACTTGAGTTTTCAACTCATATATCATTCAAAACTTCATTTTTCACCATCTAAATCATGGGAATTCATGCATATAACCTAATGCCAATTCCATATTCATTCAAAGGCCATATTCAATCATCATCTAGGAATTCTTTAAGCATCCCTTTCACATTCAAATTTTAGAGTTTAAAACTCAAGTTAAACAACTCAAAACTACACATATACTTACTTGGAGATGATTTCTTCCACAAATTCCCTTATTTTTCCCTTTATTTTCTTCTTTTTTTTTTACCAAAAATGGACATGAGAGCTGTTGTGCTTTGGGGTGAAATTCCAAGACTTAAAAAATTTCCAAATCTAATTCTATGTGAACGTGCATGACCTAAATAGGTGCTGGATATATCCAGATGTGGACCCCACCTTTGCTGAGTTTTTCCACACCATTAAATGGTCACTTATCCCCCTTCAAGTGCTGGAAATTTTACAACCATGTAAAATAGGTTTTTACCATTTTTAAACTTTCTAAAAATCTATTTTATCACAATCGTCCAGCTGTCCCCCCTATCATGTCCAGCTGCTGCCCATTTTTTAGCAATTTTCCCCATTTTTAATAATTCCAATTTAAGGATAAATCATATACTTATTTACCCTTTAATTTATGTATTAATTTGTTGTTAAAAATTTAAGAAAAATGGCAGAAATCAGCATACTAATGCACGTCCAAATCACCTTATGTTGTCCATGTTTTTCTCTTTCCCATTCAGTTGTACTTTATAATTTTTCTTGTAGGGAATTTGTATGATTGAATATATATCTTTGTGTCCCTAAACGTCAGCAATATGTGGCATATTTTAAAAAAATAAAAAATCATTAATAAATAGTAATGCAGCCCATGGACGTCCCTTCTTGCCACCTTACCTATGCTTAGGTTGCTCGGTTTGTAGCTTCATCATGTTGGACATTTAATGGCTGGATAATTCTTATATTTTTGCATTTCATATTACATAAAATACTCTAGAAATGGGCTGCATTTCACACCTCAACTCCCATTAAAATCATGCAATTATTCATTGTACTCTAGCATTAAATAAAGGGTACTTTTGAGATGCATTAGTCAACCATGCTCGCCTTTTTCAATGCAGGTATTTTTTCAATATTTTTAAGCCTAATACAAACCTTCCAAAATAAGCATTTCATAATTTCATTCAACCGTTTCAAATTTCATCTCAATCTGATTTTCCTAACTCTCATTATAATCGTTTAAAGTTAACAGTTGAAATTGAAATATGATTAATAAATCATAACACTCATTTCATCAAGAATTTTTATAATCCAATAATTTCATAATACCAAGCCCAACATTATTATTTTTCATTTCAAATTTCACTTGAATCCGCCTTACTGGCGTTGAGTTATGAATTTTCAAGTGTTTTTCCACTTAACAATTATCACACCAATGCTCATTATTCGTTTTAAATAAATTAAAATAATTTTCCATGATGTATTTGCACATTTAAATCAACAAGAATTTACTCCAATCCCATTGTCTCATATTAGCTCAAACCGATTAATCACACCATTATTGCTAATCCTTAACCCTAATTGCAATAATTAGCAAAATCACATAAATCATTCATAATTCAATAATTCACATATACATATCATATACATTATTAATTCATACATATGGGTTCTACATTGATTAGAGTTTCACAACTCTACATATGGCCAAGTCGCTAAGGGATGGCAGGAGGCCAGCGGTCCCCTTCCTGAGATGGGAGCAGGATGAAAGAACAGCCGCTTAGATAGCGTGCTGATAAGTTTGGATTCTCTTCCAAAAGGTAGAATGATCACTTGGTAAGTGTCACTACTGGATGGAGAGAAATGCATTTGCTTATGTTTTGCTTTTGAAAAGTCCAAAGGTTGGGACACGAAAGTATGTTTTTATGAAAGTTATCCTAAAGGGATTTTTATGAAATTATTACCCTAAAATAGGGTGTTTTACACAAAAGTGTAAATAACAGGAATGAAAAGAAATGTTTTTGTGCAAATGCATCTGTGAAAATGGTTTATGTATTGTATATGCCTTGTTTGTTATAAACAAGCCCTAAGATGGGGATTATGAAAAGGATTTGTATGAAACATAGTTTTGGACATAAGAATGTCCATTATTTGAATGGTACATGTTTATGGACATGAGAATGTCCAATGCCTAAGTACTTTAATGGAATGTGTTTTAGGATATATGAATGTCCATTGTCAAAAGTTATGTCAAAAGTATTTTGAGACATCAAATGTCTCTTAGTTAAAGGAGTTTAAGATGAAAAATGTTTTTGGATATAGAAATTTTCTTTTCTGAAGAGACATTTGATGTTTTCAGGACATGATAATGTCCTCCTTTGTCAAAGGAGTTACGTCCACTAATAAAAGATGATTTATGTAAATGTCTTTAAACATTAGAAATGTCCATATAAGATTAAAGAAAATTAATTAAAGAGGGTAAAATGTATATGTTTTGTGGCACCTCA
Organism: Annona cherimola; assembly: GCA_030490835.1. NCBI lineage: Eukaryota > Viridiplantae > Streptophyta > Magnoliopsida > Magnoliales > Annonaceae > Annona > Annona cherimola. The sequence continues at coordinate 48,583,064 of CM059977.1, read as the reverse complement.
AAATCGAGCGTCACATCCTGAGCCTTACCTTAGGATCGTTATTGATTGGTAAACATGATCAGGATTGTTGCGCTGTCACACGACGGATTTTAATGGATATTTGTCCAATTAAATATGTTTTCGTAAGAGTTAATCTCTTATATTTTCGTTTCAAGCATAACTAGGTCATTTCCAACCCATCATCACATACAAAGCATGCTGATCAAAACATTTCATCAATTACATAAATTAGATGTCATTGCATGTATTAACCATAGTCATCAACATAAAACATTCAAATAGTTACATCCATACAACATGAGTTTTTCCTCATAACGTAAGAGTTCAAAAATTTTCCATTGCTTTATCACGCTTGCACTTGCTCCTTCGCCATGTCCATTTCTTCACCTGTCTTTGGAATTGAAAAACAAAAACGTGAGTCGAAACTCAATAAGCAAGCTATTTATATTTCATAGGCAATAGTTTTCATTTAAAAATCATCTTGGAAATCACATTATACCTTTTCAAAAGGTATATCTTAAAAACATAAATCATGTACTCATTACAAGTATGATATGCATAATGCCATATAAAAACATAAACATATTTATCATATTTTCCTTAGGATGGAAGCTAGCTAGGCGACCATCTGTCCTTGTCATCTCCCATTTCAGAGAGGGCACCGCCAGCCTTGGGCCTATCTTAGCGACTTGGCCACACCAATGGGGGGACAATCGGCCCGCTTATACCCTTCAGGTGGACATAGTACCCTGTGCGCATGAACTTTTTTAAAATCCGTCTTTAACATGCTAGCAAGATTTTTCAGTCAAAAACATGGAATCACATCATTTTTCCATAGCATTTATCAAAGAAAATTTCATAATATAGCATTTGAAATAAAAACATCATTTCAACACCATTTAACTAAGGAATGACCATCCTTAAATACCTCTAAAACATTTTCAATATTTACATCAAACAGTTAGTACAAAAATCACATTTATTCAAAGCAATTTAGGAAAGCAAAAATCATTTAGAAAATCTGCTTGCTTATATGCGTTCCTTAGCTTTCCGACTAAGTTTTTCTTTGCCTTTGCCTACATGAGAATAATATAATTTTTCATATATTTCTTTTTTTTGTATTCCATTTAATTTTCCAACCCATTTCCATTAACATATATCATTTATTTGACTTCTCAAGTCATTATGCACATATATAGCATATATTGCACATATTAGCACATTTCATCGGTTGATACATAACATAGTCAATCCCATAATTAGGGTAACCATTCAACCATATAATAATCATCCAATACTTATTATTTATAGGTTCATCAACCTCAATTTTCCATTTATCAATTCTTTTCCGAAATACACACATCAGTGCTTGTTTTAAGCACAAACATCGCCTTAGGCTTCATTAATCAATTTCAAATTTTGGAATTAACGTCATAAAATTCTAAAAAGATACATAATCATGAAATTCATCATATTTTAATGCATTTTTGTACAAAATTATATTTCATAAGTCACTTATCACTCTTGCATATCTACTCCTTCACATATGCCCGTTTGTCAACATACATATGACGCATTTCATAAAATTTTCTAAGTCAGCAATTTAATCCAAATTTTAGAATTTTAATTACCCTTAATTACCACTTCATTTAGGGTATTTTTATTGAACTTAATTCCACTAATCATAGGTTCTCAAATCAGCAACTTTAGAACCTATTTTTCACACGTTTAATATGTCTTTTGACACATAACCCTAAGCAGTTTAATAAATCCGAATTTTTAGAAATTAATCATACTTTTATTAATCCAAATCTAGGGTATTAACACATATTTAACATTCATAAATTAATACCCTTCAAAACAGCAAGTTATTTACCTGTTTCGGGTCCTGTTTTCACTCCAATTATACATCATTTCATAAATACATAAAAATCAGATTTTGAACTTATTTTCCCAAATCCTTTTGGGAATTAATAATACCCTAAACCTATTATATTTTACCCTACATAGCATCCACAAATCATGCAATTCCATTTTCATACCATTTTTAGTATAAAAACGAAGAAATCGGGTCATAAACATTATTTTGCATTCATATGTTCTAAATTAATACATGATTCATAACCTAATCATATCATCAATCCAAAACAGTAACTTGACATGGGAATTCAAAATTTAACAAGTTGAGTTTTCCACTCAATACACACTCTATACTTCATTTTCAACCTCTAAAACATGGAAATTCATTCATAAAGCTTAATACCAATTCCATATTCAATCAAAGGCATGTTGAATCATCATTTAGTAATTCCTTAAGCATCCATTTCATATTCAAATTTTGGAGTTAAAACTCAAGGTAATCAACTCAAAACAACACATACACTTGGTTTGTGCACTCCAAACCCTATACACTTGGAGATGGATTTTCCTCTTCAAATTCCCTTCTTTTTTCCCTTGTTTTTCTTCTTCCTTTGCTGGCCAAAAATGGAGACATGCTGCTGTTGTGCTTGGGATGAAATTCCAGCACTTAGAAATTTTTCGAATCCCATTCCATGTGAACGTGCATGGCTTAAATAGGGCTGGATATAATCCAGCTGTGGACCCCACTTGCTGGGTTTTTTACACACAATTAAATAATTGGTTATCCCCCTTCATGTGTTGGCTATTTTACAGTCAAGTAAAATTGCATTTTACCATTTTTCAAAAATCACAAAATCTGTTTTCCACTTTGACCGTCCAACTGCCTCCACAACCACGCCCATTGCTGCCTTATTTTCCAGCATTTTTTCATTTTTTTATCAACCTCCATTTAAGGGTAAAACATACAATTAATTACCCTTTATTTCATGCATCAATTTGGAGTTAAAAAATTTAACAAAAATTGCAGAAATCACACTTAGCGTTGCACGTCAATTGCCCCATCCAAGCTGTCCACGTTTTCACGTCTCCAATGCAGTTGCATTCCATGATTTTTTTCAGGGATTTTCGCATAATTGAATGCATATTCTAATGTCCATACATGTCAGCAATATGTGGGCATATTTTATAAAATAAAAACTCAAAAATAAATAGCAATGCAGCCCCTTGGACGTCCCTATGTGGACACATACTCTAGGCTCTTGTTGAGCACTTTATAACATCATCATCATGGGCATTCATTGCTCCATTTTTCTTGAATTTTCTTGTTTTATAATATTGCGTAAAATACCTTCAAAATATGCTGCATTTGACACCTCATTTTCCATTAAAATCATGCAATTATTTCATGTACTCAAGCATTAAATGAATGGTGCTTTTGAGGTGTTAAAGTCAAGCATGCTCGCCTTTTTCAATGCAGGTATTTTACCAAAAATTTAAGCTTAATCTAAGACTTCCAAAATGTGCATCTCATGATTTCATTCAATCATTTCAAATTTCATCTCAGTTTGATTTTCCTAGCTCAAGTTATAGCCGTTTGAAGTTTACGGTTGAAATTGAGATGTGATCAATAAATCATTATATTCATTTCATCAAGAATTTTTATAACCCAATAATTCCATAATACCAAGCCCGACATCATCAACTACCATTTCAAATTTTACTTAAATCCGCCTTACAGGCATTGAGTTATGAATTTTTTAGTGTTTTTTCATTAAACTTGTCAATTATCACACCAATGCTCATAATTCATATTAAATGAATTAAAATGATTTTCCATGATGTATTTGCACATTTCAATCAACAACAATTTACTCTAATCTCATTGTCCCATGTTAGGTTAAAATGATTAATCACATCATTATTGCTGATCCTTAACCCTAATTGCAGTGATTAGCAAGATCACATAAATCATTCATAATTTGATAATTCGTATATAAATGTCATATACACGATCAATACATACATATGGGTTCTACATAGGTTGGGCTTCACAATCCTCCCCCCTTATAACTAGTTTCGTCCTGAAATTGTTTATTCTTTAAATAGCTGGGGGTATTTTTGTTAAGTGGCTTCATTTTTGGAATACCGGTTCCATTGTACCTTCACGTACTCGATTTTTTGATTTCAAAGCTTTTGTACTTTCTGATCCAAGATTCTAACTAGTCTTTCTTCATAGTTCAGATAATCTTGAATCGGTAGATTCTCAACCACTAATACATGTGTCGGGTCTGGAACATATTTTCTAAGCATTGATATATGAAATACATTGTGAACTAGGGATAACACTGGGGGTAAGGCTATCCTATATGCCACTTTGTTAATCTTCTCCAAAACCTCAAATGGTCCAATATACCTGGGATTCAGCTTTCCTCTTTTCCCAAATCTTGTAACTCCATTGTGTAACTCTTTTGCCGACTTTGGGCAGTGAGTATACACTGGTGAATTGTTCGTACCTTGTCCGCCATTCGTTGAGATAAATCTGGGGCTAGATTTTTCTCTCCAACTTCATCCTAGTTCAATGGCGTTCGACACCGCCGACCATACAATGCCTCAAATGGAGCCATTTGGATGCTAGCTTGGTAGCTATTATTGTATGCGAATTTCGCAATCGAGATATACTCATCCCATGATCCTCCAAACTCCAAGGTACACATATGGAGCATGTCTTCAATGATTTGGTTCACCTGCTCCTTTTGCCCATCAGTACTAAACTTGAGTTGAATGCCTAGGGTTTCATGCAAACGTTTCCAAAATCTTGACGTAAATGTTGGAAACAATTGAAATCAAATGCAAAATATCCAAAGTATGAGTTTTGATGATTAACAACACAATTTGAGTAAAGTCTTAGCTACTAATATGTTTTGTGCAATGTTTAAGGTTATAAAAATGAAAAATACAAAACAAAACAGGTCAAGTTGCAAACCACGTCGACTCAGACATCAACTTGGGCCAAGTCGATTTCTCAAGTCAACTCTGTCTTCGACTTCAATAGATGTCTTTTGTCCAGCGTTGAAATTGGGAGAAAAATGTGCCGAAGTCACAAACGAAGTCGACTCCATCTGCGACTTGGGTGAAGTCGCAGACCAAGTCGACTTCAAGTGACACTTTTCTTCCAGAGTTGAAATTGGGTTGCAAAGCTTCTGAAGTCGCACATGAAGTTGACTCCACTTGCGACTTGATTAAGGTCGCAGGCCAAGTCAACTCCAGCATCGACTTCAATCAGACAGGGCAGAATTTCAGAAGTCAAGTCGGGGAACAAGTCGACTTCAAGATAGACTTGAGTCAAGTTGAAGACCAAGTCGACTTAAATATTGGAATTGGAATATATGAAGATTAATCCAAGTCCAAAGTAAGCAAGATACATGAATTCAACCATTCTAATTGAAAAATATATATATATTGGACTTGTTCATGCATACAAAGATTCAAGCTTTTCAAGCTCTCTAGACATAAAGCTTAAGAACTATTATACAAATGAACTCCAAGTATTGAAAATCAAAAGAAGAACACTTATGAAGAAGAAGCTAAGCAAGCAAGAGACATTTCAAGAAAGATTAAGCAGACTTGGCAAGAGATAAAAGCGAAGTCGCACCTGAAGTCGACTCCAAAATCGACTCGGGCCAAGTCTCAGACAAAGTCGACTTAAAAGACAGACTTGAAAGATTGAACAGCCGAAGTAGCACTCGAAGTTGAGTCCACCTGCGACTTGGGCCAAGTTGATCCGAGGAAGAACTTGAAGAAGCTGAGCATAGCCAAAGTCGCACTCGAAGTCGACTCCAGAATGCGACTTAGGCAAAGTCGCACACGAAGTCGACTCCACCTGCGACTTGGAGAAATAACGTTCGAATTTTTGAACGTTGGAACATTTATTATGCGCCAACTAACTCTATAACGTTCAAAATTCTCCCTCCTCTATATATAGACACTCAAGCAAACATGGAAACAAACAAGTAAGAGCTGAAAAAGAAGAAAAAATTACTACTAAGAGTTTCAATCCACTTTTCTCTACAATTGAATGATCTATACACTTTCAAAGGAAGAACAAGTTCAAAGTTATTGTTTGTTTTAACACTGAACGATTCGTCGCTTCTACGAATTCTTCCTCGAGCTAACACTGCCTACACAAATCTGTAAAGTGTAGATTTCTTTTATTTCATCTTGTCATTTGATTATTGGTGCTTTGTTTGAGCTTGGTGTTTTAAACTAAGATATAGCAAAGTAGGGTTGTGATTGGAGTGTAACTCATCACCTACTTGTGTTGCTTATTGTATATGGCCCCTAGAGCTAGAATCTAGAGGAGAGCGGAGGCTCTAGTTGTATATGCCCCCTAGAGCTAGAATCTAGAAGAGAGTGGAGACTCTAGTTGTATTCGCGGAATACATAGTGGAACCCAAGTCACAAGGGAGTGTGAGCTTGGAAGAGTGGAGTAGGGAAGGCTGCCCGAACCACTATAAATCTTGTTTACTGTTTTCCATTTTTGCTTTCATTATCATATAGCTTTCTATTTATTTTATTAAAGGGGATTAAAACTAAACCGGGGTAAAGTTTCTAATTAAAGTTTAAAATTTTAAATACCCGATTCAACCCTCCCCTCTTAGGTAATTACCATCAACTCGGGACCAACAAGTGGTATCAGAGCAGGTCTTTGAGTTTTACTAAAGAGATCTTTTGATATGGCATCCCAATCCACTTCTGTTCCCGCATTTTCCGAAGGTCAATCCTTTACTAGGCCACCATTGTTTGATGGGAACAATTTTGATTATTGGAAGCTACATTTGAAACAACTCATCATGGATACAGATATGGATTCTTGGATTGCAATCCAAGACGATGTGACCTTGTCTACTAATGAAAGAGCTTCCAAATAGACCGATGAGGAAGTGAAAATTTTAAAGAGCAACGCAAAGGCTATGAATTCATTATTTTGTGCTCTTACTGCTTTCAAATATGATAGAGTATCCTCTTGTTTGATTGCCAAATAGATATGGGATTCACTAACATCTATCTATGAAGGAACTTCTCAAGTCCAGGGGACAAGGACAAATATTTTGATTGGAGAATTGAAAAACTTTAGAATGTTAGAAACAGAAAAATATTTCTGAAATATTTGCTAGATTTTCCAAGATTACTAATGCCTTGAAAGGTCTAGGAAAAGTAATTTTTGAATCTGAGCAGGTCATGAAGATTCTAAGGGCACTACCCGAATCATGGACTCAAATAATCACGGCAATAGAAGAAGCCAAGGACCTATACACGTTGAAATTGGAAGATCTTATTAGCTCGTTAATGTCACATGAGCTAATCAAGAAAAGAAACGAGGATCACCACAAAGGCAAAAGAGTCATTGCCTTGAAAGCTGCACAAGCCTCAAATGTCACCACCTCATTATCACAAAACAACGATGAAATTGCCTTACAAAACGGTTCAGAAAATTTGTAAGGAAAGGAAGAAATTTTAGAAACATTAAAGAAAGAAATTCTAAAGAGAAAAAGAAAGAATCAACAAAATGTTACCGGTGTGGTGGTTCGGGGCACATGCAAACCCAATGCCCAATGCCTGAAGAAACTAAAGCAAAAGAGCAAAGAAAAGATCGAGGCGATAATAGAAAATTTCAAAGAAACAAAGGAAGAGGCATGTACGTAAATGAAGAGGAATCTACAACATGTAGCTCTTCAAGTGAAGAATGCGAAGCAGATTGCGCAAGAATTTGTTGCATGGCAAATTTCGACATATGTTTTGGAGCAACGGAAATCTTGGAGGATCAAGCTACTTCAACGAACTGCACAAATAGTTAAGAGGTAACCTCCAAACAAAAATACTTTTCAATTTTCTCTTCTACAAATGAATGCCTCAGATGTGCTGAATTAGAAGAACTCCAACAAGCCTATGATTCATTATATGAGGAAATAAAGAAATTAGGAAATAAGTTTACAATAAAAGAAAGACAATGTAATGCAGTAATAATTGTGAACGATAAACGTGCAGAAAAGATTGATAAATTTGAAAAATGAAAAGAATACCTTGGAAAATGAGTTAGAGAAACTCAAAAATGAAAATGAATCATTAAATAAATCGCTTGCTAAGTTTTCTAATCTAGGAGAAAATATGAAAATGTTTTTGAAAATGACTACCCAAAGTTGTAAAAAAGGACTTGGGTATACTACATTTGAGCAAGACAAATCTAATGCTCCAAGGAACAAAATCAAACCCATTCATGATAAACCCAAGATAAATCATGTAGTTTGGACCAAAAGACCAACTAGGGAACTAATTACCAAATGGATTCCCACTCCTAGACTACCGGGAGTTTGTAATTTTTGTAATAAGTTAGGACACAAGGTCTGTCAATGCAAATTGAGAAAATTACAATACCTTAGTACAAAATTGGTTTAGGTGCCGAAAAGCATTGGATTTATGGCTTCAAAGGTAGATCAACGTAGACTCCAATGTATAACTAACCCAAATGGACCCATAAAATGGGTACTAAGAGGATGAGCTCCACTTGATTTGATCTTTGAAGGTTTGTCTTAGAGCTAAGGCCAATAACATATGGTTTATGGATAGTGGCTGCTCAAGACACATGACAGGAGAAAAAGGACTGTTCCATAAGATCAACCCGTGCAATGAAGGAACAGTTGCTTTTGAAAATAAAAGGAAAAGAAAATGTTTATGGAGTTTCAAATGCATGTATTGAGGATGTACTATTTGTTGAAGGACTAAAACACAACCTAATGAGTATTAGCCAATTATGTGACAAAAGATATAAAGGGATGGCAGGAGTGCCAGTGGCGCCCTCCCTGAGATGCAAGCAGGACAAATAAACTGTCACTAGGCTAGCGTGTTGTTAAGGATTCTCTTCCAAAAGTTAGCATGATCACTTGCTAAGTGTCACTACTGGATGGGGAGAAATGCATTTGCATACGTTTTACTTTTCAAAAGCCCAAAGATTGGGATATAAAAGCATCTATACAAAAAGTTATACTAAAATGAATTTTTATGAGCTAATATACATAAGTTACCCTAAAAGACAGAGTGTTTTACACAAAAGTGTAAATAACGGGGATAAAAGAAAATATGTTTATGCAAATGCAGTTATGAAAATGATTTATGTATTTTATTTGCCTTGTTTGCTATAAACAAGCCCCGAAACGGGGATTATGAAAAAGATTTATGTGAAACATGTATTGGATATAAAAATGTCCATTTCTAAAGAGCCTAAATGATAAGGGTTTATGGACGTGAGAATGTCCAATGTTAATGTGTTTAAATAAAAAGCATTTTAGGACATATGAATATCCATTGCCAAAGGAAGTTATATGAAAAAATTTTGAGACATAAAATGTCTCTTCGCTAAAGGATTTTATGATGGCTTATGTTAATGATGTTTTGAGACATAAAATGTTTCTTGGCTAAAGGATTTTATGATGGTTTATGTTAATGATGTTTTGAGGCATGAGATGTCTCTTTTGCCTAAGGATTTATGAGAAACAATGTTTTGGACGTAAAACGTCCATCGGCAAAAGATGATTTCATGCAATGTCTATGAACATTAAAAATGTTCATGTAAGAATTAAAGAAAATTCATTAGAGAAGGTAGAACGTATATGTTTTGCTTTAACAAGTCTTGAGGCGGCTTGTAAACGATTTTGAGAATAAATGTTTTATGATAATGTTCAAGGACATAGAATTGTCCTCCTGAACACAGAATTTCATGATGATAGTTTAGGACATATACATGTCCTCAGGAAAAAGATATTCTCGATGTTTATGAAAAAGATTTTCAAGAAGTCTTGCCCTAAAGATAAAATGCTTGCTTACTGAGTTGTCACTCACGTTTTGTTTTCCCAACCCCTAGACAGGTGAAAGAAGAAACCTGGCAAAGAAACAGAAGCCATCCATTGAAGAAATGAAAAGATATTATAAGTTTCATATGCTAAGGTAAGCTAAGGAGTATGTGAACTTAATTAGAATTTTAAGTTCTATATATGATTCAATGGTTGAATGTATGGATGTATGGATGTAAAATGTGATGCTTAAGTCAAGGAAACTTTCACTGTAGAAAGGCATGAAAAGATGCTACGTGTTTATGTATATTTGAACTTAGTTAGAATTCTAAGTTCCATGTGAATGAATGACTGAACGTATGCAAGTATGATATATACAATGATTGAGTGTGTAATGACAGGCATGTAAAAATGCTATGAATGAAATGATGAATTTTATTACAAGTGAAATGTCACAATGTGTGATAATTGTCATGTGAAGTTATGAATGATGACAGATGAATAAATGAAAAAAAAAAATTGGACGTATTCCAATTAAGAACCCGCCACGTGATCAGGGCAACAATCCTGATTCACATTTACTAATTGATAGATCTTGAGGTAAGTAAGTGACGTCTCAGTTTGGGGTGCCACACTATCTCTGCGTTCCAGTTCACCAAAGCTCTTCGAGTCAACCCCTATTTGCTCGATTGACAAAAAAGGGGGGAGAAGTTTGAGAGTTTTGAGTTCAGATTTTTTGGGTTGGGTAGCTTGTGTATAGGTTTTATTTTACTTGTGAAAATTTTTAATATGAAAAGATTGCCTATGCTCTGATTATTTATGAAAAAGTTATGCTCTAATTACTTGAGTTTTTTTTTGATTACTAATGTTTCATTTTAAGATGATTGTTCAAGATTCAACTCATTGAAAATGAAATATATATGACAATGTCTCTAAGATCAAAATGCAAATAACTTATGTTTGTTCTAAAAAATTTCTAAATGACATATTGAAGGGTACAAACTCAAATTGGTTTTGTCAATCATCAAAAAGAGAGAGATTGTTGGAAACAATTGAAATTGTGAAACCCTAACCCATGTAGGACCCATATGCATGCATCAAACATGTATATGATGATTATTTGTGAATTAAGGAATTATGAAAGTATTTTATGATGTTTGCTAATTATTGCAATTAGGGTTATGGGTTAACAATAATTATGTGATTAATGATTTTGAGCCTAAATGAGATAATGGGTTTAGAATGAATTATTTATGATTTAAATGTGCAGATATTGTTGGTCCCGAGTTGATGGCAAATACCCAAGAGGGGAGGGGTGAATTGGGTAATTAAAAATTTACAACTTAAATAGAAACTTTACCCCGAATTAATCTAGTCCCCTTTACGAAGAAACAAAATGGAAAACAATATAGTGTAGAGAGCAGAAATAAAAATCAACAAGCAAGATTTTTATAGTGGTTCGGGCAACCTCCCTACTCCAGTCTTCCAAGCTCACACCTCTTGTGACTTTGGTTCCATTATTGTATTTCACAAATACAATTAGAGCCACTACTCTCTTCTAGATTCCAGCTCTAGGGGGCATCAACCATACACAGCACAAGTAGGTGACGAGTTCCACTCCATTCACACACTACTTTGCTTACACTTGATCTTAGTTACCCAAACTAAATCAAGTTCAATACAACAAGAAATAACAAAAGAAAGATTTTACACGTTACTGTTGTGTAGACGCGGATTCGGCGCAGAGAAGAACTTGTACAACAATGATAATGATTCAGCAAGTTTCTTTTGGCAGTTTGGAAGCAAAGTTCTTCTTCTAAATGTTGGCTTGATCACTTAAAGCTCTTGAAGATAGGAGTTATGCTCTCTTAATGAATTCTCAGCTCTACTCCTGTTCATATTGAATGCCTTTTATAATCGTGTAGGGAATCCAAATGTTTGGAGGTAGGTGCGACTTCAAGTCGCAGATGGAGTCGACTTCGAGTGCGACTTCACCTATTCGCAACTTCTTCAAGTTCCAGTCTGGGTCGACTTGGTCCTCGACTTGACCCAAGTCGCAGGTGGAGTCGACTTCGGGTGCGACTTCACCTCGGTAGCTTGCTTGATGAACTTGAAATCTTTAGAGATGACTTTGATTACTTGATTTTCTTCATATTGATTGTTCTTCCTTGATTTATATCTCTTTGGAACACCGTGTGATCATTTACATAGAGAACCTTTGGATTCCTTTTCTTGAGTTCTTTGAGTACTTGAATCTTGGAATCATTTTCTTGAGTTCTTGAGTACTTGAATGTTAGAATCATTTTTTTGCTTGAATTTCTTCATGTTTGGTTGTTCTTCCTTTAAGACTCTTTATAATTCTTCTATCTTAAACACATTTGATTCCATGTCTTGAGTCTTGAGTCATTGGAGTGCATAAAAGATGTCCAAATGTATGATCTCGATTCTCCATGAAAATATGCAACTTTGCTTTCTCTGGACTTCATTTGATTTTCATTTGAGTGTCTAAGTTGTCTTGGCCTTCATCTTCACTTGAATCTCTTGAATCTATCATTGCGTTATCTTGATCTGCGTGTTTCGCACTGAAGTCGAAGCTGGAGTTGACTTGGTCTGCAACTTCACCCAAGTAGCATGCGGAGTCAACTTGGGATGCGACTTCGGCAACTCTTGTTCTTGATTTCAACTCTGGACAGAAATGACGCCAAGTCGCTATTGGTCCCGAGTTGATAGCAATTACCCAAGAGGGGAGGGGTGAATTGGGTATTTAAAAATTTATAACTTAAACAGAAACTTTACCCCGGATTAATCTAGTCCCCTTAATGAAGAAATGAAATGGAAAGCAATTATAATGTAGAGAGCAGAAATATAAATCAAGCACACAAGATTTTTATAGTGGTTCGGGCAACCTCCCTACTCCACTCTTCCAAGCTCACACTCCTTGTGACTTGGGTTCCACTATTGTATTCTTCAAATACAATTAGAGCCACTGCTCTCTTCTAGATTCCAGCTCTAGGGGGCTTCAACACAACACAACACAAGTAGGTGATGAGTTCCACTCCAATCACACACTACTTTGCTTACACTTGATCTTAGCTACCCAAGCTAAATCAAGCTTAATACAATTAAATGAAATAACAAAAGAAATCTACACTTTACAGATGTGTAGAAGCAGTTTGGCGCAGAGAAGAACTCGTAATGTAGGCTTTGAAGATTCAGAAATGTAGCTCTTGCAATTTGAAGCAAAGTTCTTCCTCTTTGAATGGCTTGATCTCTTTAGAGCTCTTGAATATAGGAGTTAAGCACACTTAATGATTCTCAGCTACTTCCCTCGTTCACATTCAATGCCTTTTATAATTGTGGAGGGAATCCGAACGTTAGAAGGTGGTTGGCGCGCATTAAATGCGCCAACGTTCGAATAAATTCCGACCGTTACGACCCAAGTCGCATGCGGCGTCGACTTCGGATGCGACTTCGCCCAAGTCGCAGATGGAGTCGACTTCGGGTGCGACTTTGCCTTCGGTTTGCGACTTCAAGTTTCAGATCGGGTCGACTTGGGTATCGACTTGACCCAAGTCGCAGGTGAAGTCGACTTCGGGTGCGACTTCACCTCTTCAGGTTCCAAGTCTGAGTCTTGAGTCGACTTTGGCTTTAGACTTCAACTTAAGTCGATCATGGAGTCGACTTGGGTTGCGACTTGACTTGATCTTTGCAAAATATGCTTTGATCCTCATTGATTTGCTTCTATCTTGTTTGGCTTTCTTCCTTTGAATCATTTTCATTCTGAATGATTCCTCATACTTGTAGATCTTGTTAATCTTGAAGTCCTTGTTTTTGGTTTATCTTGGATAGGCTTAAACCTCATGAATCTTTGAAGAACTTGAATCTTGCATGGTAGATTCATGCACCTTGCTTGCTTTTGATTCATATTGATCTTCATGACTTGATTATTTCTTCATCTTGGAGCATGCTTGAATCTTTTCCTTGGGCTTGATAAACTTGATTTTGATAAAGAGCTTGTATCCTTGATTTGGTCTTGAGAAAACTCAAGTTGATTCTTGGAATGAGCTTGAAACTGCATCTTTGAGTTTTGAGAACGTCAAGTCGAACTTGGAGTCGACTTCGTCCGCAACTTCGCCCAAGTCGCAACTGGAGTCGACTTCATTTGCGACTTCGGCATTCTTCCATCCCAAATTCAGCTCTGGAGTGAATTTCTCGTCTGAAGTCGATGGTGAGGTCGACTTCGTTTGCGACTTGGCTTCCCAAGTCGCAAGTGGAGTCGACTTGGCCTGCGACTTCACTTGTTCTTCTCCCATTTTCAACTCTGGACAGTTTTGGCTTCTTGAAGTCGATCTTGGGGTCGACTTGGAGAACGACTTGGCCCTCCATGCTTTATGTTCTTCAAATGTATATGCCTTAAACATTTCCACAAACATGTTAGTAGCCAAGACTTACTCAAATTGATTTGTTAATCATCAAAACATAGATTTAGCTAGTTTTCCACATATTTCCAACAGTCGCTACTGGAGTCGACTTGGTCTGCGACTTCACCCAAGTCGCATGCGGAGTCGACTTCGTTTGCGACTTCGGCAGCTCTGCTCCTTGATTTCAACTCTGGACGAAAATGATGGGTTGAAATGGCTGCTGGAGTCGACTTGGGGATCGACTTGGCCTAAGTCAATGCCTGAGTCGACTTGGAAATCGACTTGTCTTGCCATACTTCCTTTTCTTCATGTTTACAACCTTTACTCATTTCCACAAACATGTTAGTAATCAAAACTTACTCAAATTGATTTGTTAATCATAAAAATATAAACTTGGCTTATTTTTCACATGTTTCCAACAGATATATCATGAAAAATCATTTTTCATTATTTAAAATGAATTATGGAGGTTAATATGGAAATTGACAAGTTTGGTGGAAAATGTTAAAAAATTCATAACTCAACGCTTATAAGGCGGATTCAAGTAAAATTTGAAATGAAAGTTGTTAATGATGGGCTTGGTATTATGGAATAAATGGAGTATGAAAATACTTGATAAAATGAGAAATATGAATTTTTAAGCATATATCAATTTCAACCGTTAACTTCAAACGGCTATAACAGGAGCTAGAAAACTCGAATTGAGTTGAAATTTGAAACGGTTGAATGAAATGGTGAGATATTTAGTTTGAATGGATTGGATTGAGCATAAAATATTGGGAAAATTCCTGCATTGAAAAAGGTGAGCATGTTTGACTCATGCTCCACAAAAGCAACATGTCATTAATGCTAGAGTACCAAGTGATAATGTTTGATGGAAATGGAATTTGAGGTAGAAAATTGCAGGCCATTCCTTATGGATTTTATGCCAATAATTGAAATGAATAAATGTAGGAATTATCCATTCAATTAATGCACGAAATGATGAAGCTAAGTGAGTATCGCCAAGGTGACAACATGGGACGTCCAAGGGCTGTTTGGTGGCCATTTTTGATATTTTTAAATTTCTTAAAAATTCATATATGTTGCAGGGATGCAAGTGCATGATTTGGGCAAGCAATAATGGAGAATTGAAGCAATAAAAAAATGGAAAAAGGCAGGTATAAACTACCGAAAACGTGGACAGTTTGTAGGGGTGGAAAAATGTGATTTTTAATGCTAAGTTGCTGCAATATTTGTTAAATTTATTTACATAAAATTAGTGCATTAATTAAAGGTTAATTAGAGGTATAAATTACCCACATTTTTGAATAAAATAAAAATAGAAAAATGAATGCAAAGCTGGACGTGAATGGAGATCCATGAACGGCTAGGATTTATGGAGCAGTTTTTTATTTTTGTTAATGGTAAAATGAAATTTTACTTGGCTGAGAATTACCCACCTCATATGGTAGATAAGAGTGCATTTAAGGGGTGTGGAATTGCAGCATTCAGTAGGCCCCACTTCTGGAAAAAAATTTCAGCAACATATATGCCCCCTTACATGTTGAAATGAGAGGATTTTTGGGAAAAAATTCTAAGTGCTGAAAATGTCCAAGAGGAGCTAGCAGCTCATGTCCAAAATTTCCAGCAAAAAGGGGAAGAAAAACAAGGGAAAAAGAAGGAGAAATTGGGAAGAAAATCATCTCCAAGCATTAGGATTTGAGTTGGCTCAAAAACAAGTAAGTATGTGGTTGATTTTAAGTTGTTTAACTTGAGTTCTTAAACTCAAAACTTGAAATTGAAAAGGATTATGAAAGGATCTGTAAAATGATGTTTCAACATGCTTTTTCATGAATTTGAAATGGGTATTAAGTTTTATGTATGAATTTTCAAATTAAGAATGATGAAAATGAAGTTATGCATGTGTATGAAGTGGAAAATTCAAGTTGATAAATTCTAAACCTCCAAGACAATTTGCTGTTTTGGTTTAATATTTTGATCAAGCTATGAATCATTTAATTATGACAAATATATGAGGGTTTATGCTTAAGTGATGAATTTTTGAAGTTATGGAATGTCAAGTGATGATTTTGACCTAATTCCTATGTTTATATGCTAAAAATGTTATGGAAATGGACTTGCATGTTTTAAGTATGTTATGTAGGGTAAAATACCCTAGGTTTAAGTTATTATGGATGCCCAAAATATTTGGGAGAAATAAACCCGAAAACTGATTTTTATGATATTTATGAAAGAACGTCAAACCGACGTGAAATGGAACTCAAAACGCGTGGGTAAGTTTCTGTTTTGAGAAATGATAATGCATGGATGTTAATTATGTGTTAAATCCCTAAATATGAATGAGGAAAAATGGATTTTATTTCTGAAAATTCGGAATTTTATGACTGCATAGAGTTATGTGTCGAAAGACACGTAAAACGGGTGAAAAACGGGTTCCAAACTTACTATTTTTGAAATCTATGGGTGGATGGATTTAAAACCCATTAAAATACCATAAATGCATTGGTAATTAAGGGTAATTAAACCCCTGAAAAATAGATTAAAATTTTGAGTTAGCAAAGTTTATGAAATGCATTATGTTTATGTGCTAAATGAGCTTATGTGAAGGGATAACGGTAAATGGGTGATGAATGACTCATGAAAAGTGATGTTATGCAAAAATGCATGAAAATGAGATGAATTCCATGTTTATATATCTGTTTGAGATAGTATGATATTAATTTCAAAATTTTGGACTTGATTTATAAAGCTAAGGCAAAGATATGTATGTAGAAGAAACACCTGTATATGTGTTTTGGGAAAAATGGGAAAAATGGCCAAGTAAGCTTAATGAAGCTATGTATGATGTTTATGAAATTAATTTTATGAGATTAAAATGGATATACTAAATTTAGGGTTATGTGTATATGTTATGTTGTATGATAGCCGCATGTATGTTAATTGTGCTAATGGGTGCAAAATATGCCATTTATATGTATAATGACTTGTGAAGTCAAATAAATAATTTATGTATATGGAATGAGTTAGAAAACTAAAGGAAATATGAAGAAAAAAAATATATGAAGAATCATATTATTTTTCATGTAGGTAAAGGCAAAGAGAAAGTGGTGACGGAAAGCTAAAAACTTCAGGTAAGCAAGCAAATTTTCTAAAGGATTTTTGCTTTTCTAAATTGTTTCTATAAATGCAAATTATGCTTTAACTTATTTGATGAAACTATAGAAATTGTTTCTAATGTCTTTAAGGATGGCCGTCCCTAAGCAAAATGGTGTTGAAATGATGTTTACTTCAATTGCAATGTTATGAAATGTTTCTTTGTTAAATGCTATGGAAAAATGATGAAGTTTGATGTTTATGATTGAAAAATCATGCTAGCATGTTAAAGATGAATTTATCCAAAAGTTCATATGCACAGGATACAAGGTCCACTTGAAAGGTATAAGCGGACCGATTGTCCCCCCTTGGTGTGACCAAGTCGCTTGTAACAGGCCCTAGGCCGGCTGCGCCCTCTCTGAAATGGGAGTTAACGTGACGAATGGTCGTCTGGCTAGCTTCCATCCTAAAGGAGAAATGATGTTCATGCTCATGTTTTCATATGACATTATGCATATGGGACCCCTGATGGGTACAAGATTTCATGTTTTCAAGATATACCATTAGATAAGGTATAAGATGCTTTCCAAGTTGATTTTAAATGAAAAACGTTGCCTGAAAAATGCAAATAGCTTGCTTATTGAGTTTCGACTCACGATTTTATTTTCCAAACCCAAAGACAAGTGATGGATAGGATATGGCAAAGGAGCAAACGCCGACTTAAGGAGTCCATGGAAAAACTGATGAAACTTATGTTATGAAATTTATGTGGAAAGGTTGTAAAATTATTTGCAGTGCTTCATGATTGAATAGATGTAAACTATTCGAATGTTTTGTATGGATGACTATGATATGTACATGCAATGACATCTGATTTAGGCAAAAGATGAAATGTCGCTGAACAGCATGTTTGTATGAAATGAATGAATTGAAATTACTTAGAAATGTATGAGAATGAAATTATGAGAACATGAGTTGTTATATGAACAATTACATGACCATATTTAACAGGATAAATATCCGATAAATCCCGCCATGTGACAGGGCAACAATCTTGTTCACGTTTACCAATCAATACGATCCCGAGGTAAGGGCTAGGATGTGACGCTCGGTTTGGGGCGCCACAGAAATCAAATAAAAAATATCTAAAGTATGAGTTTTGATGATTAACAACATAATTTGAGTAAAGTCTTAGCTAGTAATATGTTTTGTGCAATGTTTAAGGTTATAAAAATGAAAAATACAAAACAGAACAGGTCAAGTCGCAAACCATGTCGACTCAGACATCAACTTGAGCCAAGTCGATTTCTGTCCAGTGTTGAAATTGGGAGCAAAATGTGCCGAAGTCGCATACGAAGTTGACTCTATCTGTGACTTGGGTAAAGTCGCAGACCAAGTCGACTCCAGTATCGACTTCAAGTGACACTTTCCTTCCAAAGTTGAAATTGGGTGGCAAAGCTGCCGAAGTCGCACATGAAGTCAACTCCACTTGCGACTTGGGTGAAGTCGCAGGCCAAGTCAACTCCAGCATCGACTTCAATCAAACAGGGCAGAATTTAAGAAGTCAAGTCGAGGAACAAGTTAACTTCAAGATAGACTTGAGTCAAGTTGAAGACCAAGTCGACTTAAATATTCGACTTGGAATGTATGAAGATTAATCCAAGTCCAAAGAAAGCAAGATACATGAATTCAACCATTCTAATCGAAATATATATATATATTAGACTTGTTCATGCATACAAAGATTCAAGCTTTTCAAACTCTCTAGACATAAAGCTTAAGAACCATTATACAAATGAACTCGAAGTATTGAAAATCAAAAGAAGAACATTTATGAAGAAGAAGTTAAGCAAGTAAGAGACATTTCAAGAAAGATTAAGCAGACTTGGCAAGAGAGAAAAGCCAAGTCGCACCCGAAGTCGACTCCAAGATCGACTTGGGCTAAGTCTTAGACAAAGTTGACTCAAAAGACAAACTTAGAAGATTGAACAGCCGAAGTCGCACCCGAAGTCGACTCTACCTGCGACTTGGGCCAAGTCTAAGGCCAAGTCGATCCGAGGAAGAACTTGAAGAAGCTGAGCATAGCCGAAGTCACACCCGAGGTCGACTCCAGAATGCAACTTGGATGAAGTCGCACACGAAGTCGACTCCACCTGCGCCTTGGAGAAATAACGTTTGAATTTTTGAACGTTGGAACATTTATTATGTGCCAACTAACTCTATAACATTCAAAATTCTCCCTCCTCTATATATAGACACTCAAGCAAACGTGGAAACAGACAGCTGAAAAAGTGGAAAGAAGTTCTACTAAGAGTTTTAATCCACTTTTCTCTATAATTGAGTGATCTATACACTTTCAAAGGAAGAACAAGCTTCAAAGTTGTTGTTTGTTTCAACACTGAATGATTCGTCGCTTCTACGAATTCTTCCTCGAGCTAAAACTTCCTATACAAATCCGTAAAGCATAAATTTCTTTTATTTCATCTTGTCATTTGATTACTGGTGCTTGGTTTGAGCTTGGTGTTTCAAACCAAGATATAGCAAAGTAGGGTTGCGATTGAACTGTAACTCATCACCTACTTGTGCTGCTTATTGTATATGCCCCCTATAGCTAGAATCTAGAAGAGAGTGGAAACTCTAGTTATATTCGCGGAATATATAGTGGAATCCAAGTCACAAGGGAGTGTGAGCTTGGAAGAGTGGAGTAGGGAAGGTTGCCCGAACTACTATCAATCTTGTCTACTATTTTTCATTTCCTCTTTCATTATCATATAGCTTTTTATTTGTTTTATTAAAGAGGATTAAAACTAAATCGGGGTAAAGTTTCTAATTAAAGTTTAAAATTTTAAATACCCAATTCATCCCTCCCCTCTTGGGTAATTGGCATCAACTCGGGACCAACAGTAAATGTCGCATCTCGATCCGAGATAATTGACTTTGGCACTCCATGGAGTCATACGACCTCCTTGTAATAAGCTTTAGCTAGCCTTTCTGTTGTATAAGTCCTTCTGATATGTAAGAATGTGCAACTTTCGATAACCTATCTATAATTACCCATATGGAATCGTTTCCTGCTTAGGCCTTAAGTAATTCTTCTATGAAATCCATCGTGATGTTGTCCCACTTCTATTCAGGAATTTTTAAGGACTGTAGCTTTCTAGGTACTCTTTGGTGATCTGCTTTCACCTGTTGGTAGGTTAAACACTTAGCCACATATTCAATGATCTCTCTTTTCATATTATTCCACCAATGTACTTTCTTGAGATCCTGATACATTTTAGTAGTTCTCAGGTGAATAGAAAAAGTGAAAAATGTGCCTCCTTAAGGATCTATTCCTTTAACTCAACTACATTAGGTATGCAAAGGGGACCTTTATACCTATATATACCTTGCTCATCAATAGCAAATCCAGCCAACCCTTTTTCTTCATTTTCTCGACATGTGTATGTAGGTCTGTATCCTTTTGCTGCGCAGTCTTAATCGGTTCAAAAAGTGATGATTGTATGCATAATTGTGATAGTCTTGTGTGAACTCCTAGTGGACATATAATCAGTTCCATTTGCCTTATCTCCTTAAGAAGTCCTTCCTTCTTAGTGATAAAATGCGCTAAGCCGACATTTCTACTTAATGCATCAGCTACCACATTTGCCTTACCCGGATGGTATAAAATTTCCAAATCATAGTCTTTCAATAACTCGAGTCATCTCCTTTGTCTCATGTTCAACTCCTTCTGAGTGAAGATGTATTTGAGGCTCTTATGATCAGTGTAAATCTCACATCTTGCATTATACAGGGAATGTCTTCATATTTTCAAGGCAAATACCATAGCTGCTAACTCTAAATCATGTGTGGGGTAGCTTACCTCATTGGGCTTTAGCTGTCGTGATGCATAAGCTATTACCTTACCCTTTTGCATCAAGACACACCCAAATCCCTTTCTTGATGCATCACTATAGACCACAAATCCTTCATTTCCTTCTGGTACGGTTAGGATGGGTGCTTCTACTAACCGTTGTTTCAATTCTTAGAAACTACGCTTGCACTCCTCAGACCATATATACCTGACTCCTTTACGAGTCAACATGGTTAACGAGACTGACAGTTGTGAAGACCCTTCCACAAATCTTCTATAATAGCTGGCCAGCCCTAGAAAACTTTGAATTTCTGTAATAGTCATTGGCCTTGGCCATTTCAACATTGCCTCAATCTTTTGAAGATCAACTTGAATACCTCTTTCAAATATCATATGCCCAGGAAATCCTATTTGTTTCAACCAAAATTCACATCGCTTCAACTTGGCATATAATTTCTCTTTCTTAACCTTTCCAAAACCTTTCACAAATGGTTTTCTTGTACTTTCTCCATTTTAGAGTAAATCAGGACATCATCAATAAATACCACCACAAACTGATCCAGATAGTCCTGAAAAATTCTATTCATCATATCCATGAATACAGCAGGGGCATTAGTAAGTCCGAAAGGGATTACCAAAAACTCATAATGCCCATACCTGGTTCGGAATGTCGTTTTATGAGTATCGGCCGGACTTATCCTCAGTTGATGATACCCTGACTGTAGATCAATCTTGGAGAAAGTTGTGGCTCCTTGCAATTGATCAAACAAATCATCGATCCTGGGCAATGGATATTTGCTCTTTATTGTGACTTTATTTATCTCCCGGTAATCAATACATAGCCTCAAGCTTCCGTCCCTTTTCCTCACAAACAATACCTGAGCTCCCCAAGGGGATACACTTGGTCGGATGAAACCCTTATCCAACAACTCCTGTATCTGAGTCCTCGGCTCATTCATTTCAGCTGACGCCATTCTATATGGAGTCTTAGAGATTGGAGCTGTACCCGACATCACATCAATAGTCATATCTATTTCCCTTTATGTAGGCAATGTGGTTAACTCTTTTAGAAATACATCCGGAAATTCCCTAACCATAGGTATTTGATTAATTTCTACCTCTGTGTTTTTCTTGACATTTACTGACACTAAATAGGCTTGACATTTTTGTTGGATCATCATGACAGCTTTCATAGATGATATCAATATACTTGAGCTGTTGGGTTGCCTCAGCTTTCCAAGGGAAATCTCCTTCCCTGGAGTTGCTTCAAATTGCACTTTCTTATTCTTACAGTCTATGGTCGCTCCCCATTGGCTTAGCCAATCCATACCCAATATTATGTCGAACTCAGTCATAGGTAATAGGATAAAATCAGCTTCTAGAATTAATGATCCTATCCTAATTGGGCATGCTCTGCATACTTGGCTAATACTTGCTAACTTATAGACCGAAGATTCTACTTGTATAATCTAGTTAGCCTCTTCTACCGGCAATGCATGAGTGGTCACGTATTGGCATGCTATGAATGAATGGTTGGCACCAGAATCAAACAAAACTACTGTCAAATTTCCTAGAATATAAATTGTACTTGTGACCACCTTTTCATCTTGTTCTTGAGATTCTGTCCTAGTCAGGGCATGCACGTGCAACGTGTTCACAGAAGTTCCCTGTTTACTTGTTGCTCCAGGTATCCTAAGCTGAGCAGGTCTTCCCCGTCCTTGAGATGACTGTACCTCGTTTGGGCAATTCGGGGCAATGTGACCCACTTGATCACATATATAACATTTGACCACCTTTGCTTCCCCCGTCCTACACTCCTTCGTGATATGCCCGTCTGGCCACATTTGTAACACCGGTTCGAGCCCTTTAGACACTCACCTATATGCCGCTTTTGACACTTCCTACACAACAGCGAGCTTTTCTTCTTTGGGATACCTTTTCCCTTCCTTACATTGCCTTTCCTAGCTTTCTCTTTCTCAATTTTCGGTTCCTTGGGACTCGGACTAAACGCCCTTGAACCCAATCTTAGTTCTTGAGTTCTCAGAGCTTCAACTTCCAAAGCCCTTGCCCTCTCAAGGCTTGAAGCGTAGTCTTTTATCAACAAAGGGGCAAGACTTTCCCGCAGATATGGCATCAATCCTTGTTGGAATCTCTATGCCTTATTTCTTGGCACATATCTGACCAGAGCATTAAACTTTGTAGCATATTCAGTGACCGTCATCCTCCCTTGATACAATTTTTCAAATTCTATTACCTTTTGACTCTAAATCCAACCGGGATGTATTCTTTATTAAACTCTTCCACAAACGTCTTCCAAGATACTTCTTCGGGTCGTGGCATTGTGATTAACATCGTCTCCCACCATTCATGTGTGTCCTTTGCTAACAAATGGGTAGCACACAGTACCTTCTAATGGTCATTGCACAGAGATATCCTAAATAATTTCTTGATCTCCGGTATCCATTGCTTTACTTGGACCAGGTCAAGTTCTCTGGAAAACTTCAGGGGTCGTTGCTCTAGAAAGGCGTTAATGGCTCTTTTATCAACTTCCATTAGCTAATTTTCATTCCTTAGTGGTGCCGGTGTGACAACGGGGTCCGCCATTGGAGTAGGTTCTTCTCTCTCTACACTACCCAACTGAGCTTGTTGGGTCCTTGTGTTACTGGCCTTCCTCTTTTAGGTTGGCTAGATTTGCCAACTTCATGTTGGCTTGGAACCTCTGTTGCCACCTCTTTTCCTTTGTTTCTCCTTAATCTTGCCCTTGTTTCCACCATTGTGCAAATTTGAGTATATAAAAATACGCTTTTCATTTTCAATTAACATTAAATCATTATATACGCATTTCATTTATAGTCATCGTTAAATCATTGCATACGCATTTCATCATCACATGATCATAACCAATTCATTCAATCACAACCATACCATATCATTCAAGCTCATTCATTCATATATCCAAAATTCATAAGTTTAGTTATATCAACATAGTCATTCCTATCCATCATATTCACATCATCCCATCCATAATTAGTACATGTGAAGGTTTAGCACACTTATGTACACGTATAGCATAGCACAAATATTTCATACTTATATACATATCAGTCTATCTTGGCAACCACATTTATACATACACAACTTTTTAAAAAAAAAAAAAACCAAGAAAGTTCATCATCTTCCTGAACCTCTCCTTACACGTCTACGTCTACGTGGAACTTGTGAGGGTGCCTCGGCAATCATGCTAGTGTTGACCATGCCTAGACCCCATCCTCTCCACTATCATCCTCGTCCTCATCCTTGTCCTCCTCTACAAACTCTACTATCTCCTCCTCTACTTCTTCCTCTTCCTCTTCCTCTTCCTCTTCTTCCTCGAAAGGCTCGAGGAATTCCATAGGATCGTCATCATCATTGACCTCGGTAAGTCAGACAATTTCACCTGTATTCTCCATTATATATAGCATAACCTCATCAGGTTTAGGAGCTGCAGGTGGAGTCTATCCCAGGGTGCTCCATAGCGAAACTAAACACATACATCAACGAACCTATACCATATGCCTACGTTAGGGGTGTAGGTGCCTGAGTCTTTCTCCAAAAGTCCGGAGGTCTTGTGGGTCTACTCTGTCAATAGGAACATGGGGAGACTGGGGAATTCTGAGGTATGTTCCTAGAAGAACTCATGCCCTAGGTTTGTAACTGGAGGGCGCTTCTAGACCTTGTTCGTGTTGACCGGAGGAAACTACAAGGAACTGTGTGGCGCCCCAAACCCGAGTGTCACATCTTGAGCCTTACCTCGGGATCGTATTGATTGGTAAACGTGATCAAGATTGTTGCCCTGTTACACGACGGGTTTTATCAGATATTTATCCTATTAATTATGATCATATAGAAGTCCACATAACAATTCAAATTCTCATAATTTCAATCTTAGACATATCTAAGTCATTTCGATCTATTCATTATATACAAATATGTTGTTCAAGCAATATTTCAACAAGGGCTTAAATCAGATGTCACGGCATATATACATCATAGTCATCAAACACCATATAAAATTTCAGTTTACATTTTGCCCACATAAATTCCATAACATAGAAATTCTAAGTTTTTCCATTGATTCCTTAAGCCGGCACTTGCTCCTTTGCCATGACCTGTCTCTCACCTATCTTTGGGTTTGGAAAATAAAATTGTGAGTCGAAACTTAATAAGCAAGCTATTTGTATTTTACAGGCAAATCATTTCAGGCAACATTTTGCATTCAAAATCATATTGGAAAGCAATCTATACCTTATCTAAAGGCATATCTTAAAAGCATGAAATCAAGTACCCATCACGGGTCCCATATGCATAATGTCATATGAAAATATGAACACATATACCATTTCTCCCTTAGGATGGAAGCTAGCCAGGCCACCATCCATCATGTTAACTCCCATTTCAGAGAGGGCACTGCCGGCCTTGGGCCTGTTTTAAGCAACTTGGCCACACCATGGGGGGACAATCGGTCCGCTTATACCCTTCCAAGTGGACCTAATATCCTGTGCACATGAACTTTTGCATAAATTCATCTGTAACATGTTAGCATGATTTTTCAATCAGAAACATAGAATCGCATCATTTTTCCATAGCATTTATCAAAGAACAATTTTATAATATTGCATTTAAAGTAAAATATCATTTCAACACTATTTTGCTAAGGGATGTCCATCCTTAAACTCATTAGAAACAATTTTCATAGTTTTATCAAAAAATTTAAAGAAAAAATTGTATTTATGTAAACAATTTAGAAAAGTAAAAATCCTTTAGAAAATTTGCTTGCTTACCTGAATTCCTTAGCTTTCCGTCAAAACTTTTTCTTTGCCTTTACCTACATGAGAAAAATATGATTTTTCATATATTTCTTTTTCTCATATTTCATTTGGTTTTCCAACCCATTCCATAACATACATCATTTATTTGACTTCATAAGTCACATACACATATATAGCTCATTTTGCACATATTAGCATATTTTATACACATTTCTTCGGCTACCATATAACATAACATATATAACCCCATATATAAGGAATTCATTTCAATTACACAATATTCATTCAATAACCAGCATACATAGGTTCATTAAGCTCACTTTTCCATTTATCCATTTTTTCCAAAATACACACATGAGTGTTTCTTCTACGTACATATCATTGCCTTAGCTTCATAAATCAAGCCTAAAATTTTAGAATTAATATCATAAAATCTCAAACAGATATATAAACATGGAATTAATCTCATTTTCTTGCATTTTTGCACAAAATTATTTTTCATAAATCATTCATCACCTATTCACCTTTATCCCTTCACATAAGCTCATTTAGCACATAAACATAATGCATTTCATAAAGTTTGCTAACTCAGAAATTTAATCCATTTTTTAGCAGGTTAATTACCCTTAATTACCACTGCATTTAAAGTATTTTCATGGTATCTAAATCCATTCACTATAGGTTTCCAAAACAGCAAGTTTGGAACTCGTTTTTCACCCGTTTAACGTGTCTTTTGGCACATAACCCTATGCAGTCATATATTTCCAAAATTCCAGCAAATAAATCCATTTTTCTGAATCCATATTTAGGTATTAAACACATATATGACATCCATGCATTATCATTTCTCAAAACAGCAAGTTACCCACACGTTTTGAGTCCCGTTTTATATCGGTTTGACATTCTTTCATAAAATCTATAAAAATCAGTTTTAGGTTTTTTTTTTTCCCAAATCCTTTTGGGCATCCATAATACCTTAAACCTAGGGTATTTTACCCTACATAACATGCAAACCCATTTACATAGCATTTTTACCATATAAACATAGAAGTTAGGTAAAAAAGATCACTTTGCATTCCATAACTTTACAAATTTATCATTTAAGCATAAAGCATCATATATGTTGCATGAATACATTATTTATAACTGAATCACATCATCAAACCAAAACGGCAACTTTTCTTGTAGATTTAGGATTTATCAACTTGGATTTTCCACTTAATACACATGCAAAACCTCATTTTCATAAATTTAAACTTAAAAATTCATACATAAAACCTAATATCCATTCCGTATTCATTCAAAAGCATGTTAAATCACCATTCTACAGATCCTTTAATCATACTTTTCATTTTCCCATTTTGGAGTTTAAAACTCAAAATAATCAACTCAAACTCTTGAATACTTACTTGAATTTGTGCTAAATCAAACCCTAGCACTTGGAGGTGGTTTTCCTCCACAAATCCTCCTCCTTTTCTCCTTGTTTTTCCTTCTTCCTTGCTTATAAATATGGACGTGAGCTGCTGGTGGTTGCTTGGGTGAAAAATTTCACACTTAGCCAATTTTCTAACCCCTTCTCTCAAGTAACGTGCATGGCTTATAGGAGCTGGAATTTTTCCAGCTGTGGGCCCCATATTTTGGGCAATTTCCACACTCTTAAATGATCCATTATCTACCATATGATCTGGTTAAATTTCAGCCTAGTAAAATGGAATTTTACCATTTTACAAAAATTAAAAGATCTGCTCAAAGCATAGGTGTCCAACTGTCCAACTTTGCATGTCCATTGCTGGCCATTTTTGAATTCCTTTTTCCCAATTGTTTTTTCAATCCTAATTTAAGGGTAAATTGTACACTTAATTATCCATTAATTCATGTATTAATTTGGTGTAAATAAATTTAGCAAAAATTGCAGCAACTTAACATTTCGAACCACATTTTCCATCCCCATTTGCTGTCCACGTTTCAGCTACTATATCTGCCTTTTTCAATTTTTTATTGCTGCAAATCTTCATAATTATATGCACATCTCATGTACTTGCATCCCTACAACTTATATGCATATTTTAAGAATTAAAAATAATCAAAAATATGCTTCAAATAGCCCCTTGGACGTCCCATGTTGCCACATTATCTATGCATAGGTTTTGCCTTTTGTAGCTCCATCATGACATGCACTTAATAGCTGGAAAAT
The DNA here is from genome assembly GCA_030490835.1 of Annona cherimola. Lineage (NCBI taxonomy): Eukaryota > Viridiplantae > Streptophyta > Magnoliopsida > Magnoliales > Annonaceae > Annona > Annona cherimola. Next base: position 48,554,988 of record CM059977.1, on the reverse strand, counting down.
TCTCATATTTTTACATTTCCAATAATTACACAAAATACCCTAGAAATGGCCTGCAATTGCCACCTCAAATCCCATTCACATCATGCATTTATGCTTAGTACTCTAGCATTAAATGAGATGTACTCATGTGGAGCATTAGTCAACCATGATTTTTCGATGCAGGTATTTTCCCAACATTTCATACTTAATCCAAGCCATTTAAAATAAATATCTCACAATTTCATTCAACCGTTTCAAATTCATCTCAATCCGAGTTTCCTAGCTCCCGTTATAGCCGTTTAAAGTCAACGGTTGAAATTGAAATATGATAAATAAATCATAATTCTCATTTAATCAATAATTTTTATAACCCATTAATTCCATAATACCAAGCCAAACGTTAATAATTTTCTTTTAAAATTTTACTTCAATCCGCCTTGCAGGCGTTAAGTTATGAATTTTTCAATATTTTTCCATTAAACTTGACAAATTCCATAATAATTCCCATGATTCATATTCAATAATGGAAAATAATTTTTCATGATATATTTGCATATTTGAATCAACATCAATATGCTCTAATCCCATTGTCTCATTTTAACTCAAAATGCTTAATCACATCATTATTGCTTTTCTATAACCCTAATTACAATAATTAGCAAAATCATATAAAATCTTCAAAATTCAATAATTCACATATAATATCATATACATGATTAATGCATACATATGGGTCCTTCATGAGTTACGATTTCACAATCCTCCCCCCTTATAATAGGTTTCGTCCCAAAATCATCTATTCTTTAAACAAATAGGGGTACTTTCGTTCCACTTCTTCCTTTAGCTCCCAAGTGGCTTCATTTTCGGAATACCGGTTCCATTGCACCTTCACGTACTCGATTTCCCAATTCTGAAGCTTTTGCACATTATGATCCAACATCCTCACTGGTCTTTCTTCATAGTTTAGATAATCTTGAATCGGCAAATTTTTAGCCACTAATACATGTGTTGGGTCTGGGACATATTTCCTGAGCATCGATATATGAAACACATTGTGAACTAGAGCTAGCGCTGGGGGTAAGGCTACCCAATATGCTAGTTTCCCAACCTTTTCCAAAACTTCAAATGGTCCAATATACCTAGGATTTAGCTTTCCTCTTTTCGTAAACCTTGTAAATCCCTTGAATGACGTGACCTTTATAAACATATGTTCGCCTACTTAGATATTCAGATCTCTTCTTTTGCAGTCTGTGTAACTATTTTGCCGACTTTGGGCAGTGAGTATACACTGGCGAACAGTCTTCACCTTGTTTTCCATTCATTGAGATAAGTCTGGGGCTAATCGTTTCTCTCCAACTTCATCATAGTTCAACGGTGTTTGACATCGTCGACCATACAACGCCTCAAATGAAGCCATTTGAATGCTAGCTTGATAACTATTGTTATATGCGAATTCCGCAGTCGATATATACTCATCCCATGATCCTCCAAACTCTAAGGTACACATACGGAGCATATCTTCAATAACTTGGTTCACCCGCTTCGTTTGTCCATCCGTTTGAGGATGAAAAGTTATGCTAAACTTGAGTTGGGTGTCTATGGTTTCGTGCAAGCTTTTTCAAAACCTTGATGTAAACTTCGCATCTCGATCTGAGATAATCGACTTTGGCACTCCATGTAATCATACAACCTCTTTATAGTAAACCTTAGCTAGCTTTTCCACTGTATAAGTCCTTTCGATAGGTAGAAAGTGTGCGACTTTTGATAACCTATCCACGATTACCCATATAGAATCTGTGGCGCCCCAAACCGAGACGTCACTTCCTTACCTCAAGACCTTACTGATTAGTAAATGTGAATCAGGATTGTTGCCCTAATCACGTGGCGGGTTCCAAATCTGAACTCATCCATTTTTTTTTTTTCGTTTATCATCATTCACATCTTTACATTCTATATTATTCATCATACAAGCGTCAATACACTTATTATAAAATTACATAACACCTTATCATGTTTTTCTACAGTAAAGTCTCATTGACTAAATCATCACATTTTACATCCATACGTTCATACAATCAATCGTTAAATCATATAGATCTTAAAATTCTAATTAAGCTCACATATACATTAACATACATTAGCATATCCATGCTTTCCAATTCCTTATTGTCTACCTGCCTATCATCTCGTGCATTACTTCATTGCTTAAATTTGCATCTTCGTGAGTTTCCCGGTACCTGTCTAAAGGTTTGGAAAAATAAACGTGAGTGACAACTCAGTAAGCAAGCATTTTGTCTGTAGGGCAAGGCTTCCTTTAAAACCTTTTTCTTAAACATCTAGAACACTTTTTTTCTTGAAGGCATGCATATGTCCTAAAATATTATCATGAAATCTTTATTCATAAGGACAGTTCCATGTTCTTAAATATTATCATAAAACATCATTCTTAAAATCATTTACAAGTCATATGTGGGCTTGTTAAGGAAAAACTTATATGTTTTACCTTCTTTAATTAATTTCCTTTAATCTTATATGAACATTTATAATGTTTAAAGACATTTACATAAAACCATCTTTCATTAGTGGACATTTTACGTCCAAAATATTTTTCCTCATTACTCCTTTTTAGAAAAGGACATTATCATGTCCTAAAAACATCATACACATAAGCCTTTCTCTGCAAAGGACATTTCTATGTCCAAAAACATTTTTCATCGTAAATTCCTTTAGCCAAGAGACATTTGATTTCTCAAAACATTTTTGACATATCTTTCTTTGGCAATAAACATCCATATGTCCTAAAATACTTTTCCATTTAAACCTCTTGAAAATGGACATTCTCATGTCCAAAACCAAGTTTGACATAAATATTTTTCATAATCCCTATCTTGGGGCTTGTTTATAGCAAACAAGGCAATTAAAATACATAAACCATTTTCATAAATGCATTTGCATAAAAACGTTTTGTTTCATCCTTATTATTTACACTTTTGTGTAAAACATCCTATTTTTCGGGTAACCATGAATAAAAATTCCTTTAGGATAACTTTTATAAAAATGTGGTTTCATATCCCAATCTTTGGGCTTTTCAAAAGCAAAGCATAAGCAAATGCATTTCTCTCCATCCAGTAGTAACACTTAGCAAGTGATCACTCTACCTTTTGGAAGAGAATCCTTAACAGCACACTAACCAAGCGGCTGTTTTCTTTATCCTGCTCCCATCTCAGGGAGGGCGCAGCTGGCCTCCTGCTATCTCTTAGTGACTTGGCCATATGTAGAGTGGGCCCCGGCCATCTCAACCGTGCTCTACAGCCGGTCTATTCCTTGTACTAGTGCACCATACATTATCCTGACGGACCGCAGTTTATTTGGTTTAAAGAACCACAGGCCTTAGCCCGTGTTCTTTTAACCGAGATCACAGACCGTAGTCTGCATCCATACTTGAAAAACATTATAGACCGGAGTCTATATACTTAAAAATTATTTTTGAAAACACATCATAAACCGCAGTCCGTGTCAACTTGTAAAGCGAGCACACCCACTTTCAACAAGTTGTCATTTGAAATCTAATTTTACGATGACCTTTCTTAAATTCTTTTAGAATCATTTTGAGTAAAACATTTTGATAAACATTTGAAATGTTTGAGAAACAATACATCTTAAAAACCCTTATAATAAAAAATTCAAAACTTTTGGATTTCCAAAAATAAACCATATATTTGTCTAATATTTTCTTGGTTTTCATTTCAAGGCCTTTTGCTTTAAAAAATTATGCAATTATATCATCCCCTTCTCCACAACCTAAAAACTATATTATTGTCCACATATCTATTATACTATTGTTTACATAAAGGAGAATTGCATGGTCTGCATGGTCTTTTGCATGCCATTTAGCAAGTTGAAATTAAATCATTTTATGAAATCACTTATTAGGTTAGTCATCCTTAAATCTCGTTCAACAATATTCGTATAAACATTTTTGAAAATATTTTCATCATAGATTTCGTTATCTAAAGGAAATCAAAACTTTTCAAATATCATTTCAAAACATACGAACTATGTCTAAAATATCATTTATAATTAAATATCTTGACATAGAAAATTAATCTTTCTCTTTTATAATCTTAATCATTTATTGTAAAACATCATAATAGAAATTCAAAAGTTATTTACATTTGTTGTTTTGTGAAAAAGGGAAAAATTCTCTTTTTCTTATAAAATACTTTTGAAACAACATCATAAAAACTTGCTTACTTAAAAGCAAATTCCTTAAAAACATTGACATAAAACATAAAATCCTTTAAAATTATATTTATGGAGAACTTGCTTACTCATAAGCAATTTCTCATATCCATTAACATAAAGCATTTCTAACATTGGCAACACTCGAGGTAAAGTATTTATCTTAAACAGTGTTGCTTACTTCCTATGAAGCAGACTTTAAGGCTTTTCATTAAAGACATAATTTTCCAAAACTTGTGCTTGTCCACTTGTAAAATATTCATAAAAATATCGGCATATCATCATTTCATCACGTAAGGAAATATTAGTAATTTGAAAAATTCTCTTGCTTACCTGTTCACCCTTAGCTTCCCAAGTTAGCTCTCTCTTTGCTTTTGCCTATACATACAATTGGCATAGTATTCATAACACTTTCATTGGCTTTCATAATCCTAATTTTCCAACTCATAATTCATTTTATGCATTAACTGCTTGAATTTCAAGTGGGTTTTCATATGCATATCATATAATCACGGCTTTCGTCATTTGATGCATATCATTCCGTACCCCATGTGTAGGGTATTCCTTCATACACCTAATAAATATTTATACATCATTACACGAGGTCTCATACCTCTCATTTATTATTTTTCATTCATTTTTCATGTTTCGTAAGTCGACGTTCGTTTTAAACATACATTCGATGTGTTATACCTCATATATTAATCTTAAAATTTAAGGTTAACATTACTCAACCATTCCAAAACTTAGTCATATCTTTTTACCATAATTTCATGCATTTTTGCATTTTAACACTTCACATAATCCATTTATCATTTTTAACATCAAAACATGGAAATCGGGTCTTATACGTAACCTTAAGTTCCATCCTTTATAATACTCACCTTTAATAGATTAAATCCTCATAATCACTTATGATACTTGTTTATATACCATGAAAATTTAAATTCCATCTCAAAAATTTAGAATTTAATATTTATCTTGATTTATTCCTTAAGCTGTCCATAATGCTGAATTCAATATGCCTGAATTCTCAAAATATTGAATTAATATCAAATCAAGTAGTTTTGATCTGAAATTTCTACCATAACTTAATAAATACATGAATTAGCCAAAATAAATATTTTCAGCATGAAATCTTTAGTATTTCTATTTATTTTGGTATTTTCACTCTGCTCGACAGCAGCATCCCTTTTTTCAGACAGCTTGAATCACATAAATTATGGGGTATATTTATACCCATAAAAACCTATTTTTTATTTTTTTTTGTGATTATAAATATGTCTTATATATCCTGTAAAATTTTTATCCTAAAATTCATTGTGTAAAAAGTATTAAAAATCATTTGGTACAGCTGATCTTGTCACCCATTCTACCCTGTTTTGATTGATCTTCTCGGATTTTTAATTTCTAACGGACTAACCATTTTGAGCTGAAAATTTGGTCGTTTATTAATCACCTTATCATGAGTCTTCCCACAAAGTTTAATAATACAATTCATTCATTAACTATTTCTTCCATATTTTCCTTTCCAGATCCAAATTTACTACACATAAGTGTAGATTAAATGATATGGGTTGATTAATCCCCAAATTAAACATCAAAACAGCAACATCAAATAGGATTTAAGAAAATTTCAGTTATGATTTTCAACCCATAATCAAAGGATATACTTACTTGGAATTGAATCAACTTGAACTCCATTTTTCCTAGCTTGGTTCCTCTTCTTTCTTCCCATTTTTCCTTCTTATTTTCTCCTCTTTCCTCCTCCTCATGCTACTAGAATGGGGACATGAAGAGCTGCCTCGCTTGGGAATTTTTCCCATTTTTATTTTCTCTCTTTCTCTCTCCTATCCATATGGACGGTCACCCTTGGTGTAACTGGATTTTAAAACTTTGTGGGACCCACTTTCCACATCACTTAGCAGCTAATTAAAGCATACATATCCCCCTTTGCTGACATGGCAAAATATGGGTCATTTAAATTAGCAAATTATTTTTAATAAATCCATTAAAATCCACATCATTAATGGATAAAATTTGTCCATATCATGCAACATCCCTTTGCAGCAGTCTTTTGCCATTTTTTCCAACGAATTTTTACCTTAGTTTATGGATAATTAACTACCCTAGGTAGTAGCCTAATTAGGGGACCATTTATCTTATTAAAAAAATAAAAAATCACATTTGCAGCCTTTAAACGTGCACCTCCCTTCCTTCATGTAGCTGTCCACTTGGGTGGGATCCACTTACAGAAGCTTTTGCACAATTTTTTCACCTAATTTTCACTTTAATTAATGGGTGTTTAATAACCCTAGGTAACTAGCTTAATTAGGGGTCAATTTAGCTATTAAAAAATCATTAAAATTTCCAAAAGCTGCTTTGAACGTGCATATCATTCTTGCTCATGTTTCTATCCACGTCCATGTGCCTTGATGTTTTGGCATTTTTGTGCCATAAAATTCATCCCAAATTAATGTCATTAACCACCCTTATCATGTAGCTAACTTAATTACATATTTTGTAATTTTTTTAAAAATCAAAAATATCATGTAAATAGCCCATTTGGACGTCCATTCTATGCCACCTATTTCATGCTCCTTTGAGCTAATCCATTAGTCATTAAAGTATGCCATTAAGCACTTGATTTTATTGTGAATTTTATTATCTCAAATAATTCATAAAATCCATGTGTCATTATTTCCTTTTGACACCTCATTTTTGCCACTAAAAATATAATTGATCACCTCTCTTTAACATAAACACAAGCTTACATTTTCGATGCACAAAAATCAATAATATACACCCATTTTCATGCAACCAATTTCTTATCATCATTATATTAATCCAAGCCTCTCATTGCAGAGATCTCATAATTTTAACCATCCATTTCAAATTTCATCTCAATCCGACTTTTCTAGCTCAATTTATGCTCATTTGAAATCATCTTTGAATTTTGATGGTGATGACCAATTTTTCACTTTAATTTCATCAATATTTTCATAATCCATCATTTCCATATGATTAAGCACAAAATTATGTGCTTACCTTTCAATTTTAATCTTAATCCGCCTTCCCGGTGTCAAGTTACGCTTTTTCTAGCATTTTCTACTCTAACTGCATAATTAGCGTAATAATCTCCATTAATTAAACCATACTATATGAGGTAATTATCCTCAATATATCAACATTTCTTAATTCTCATTAAGCCTCTTTAATCACATTGACCCATATCGGCTTATATTGATCATTCATAATTACTTGCCCTAATTGCAATAAATCATCAATATTGCAATTGGTTCATAGTTTCACTAAATTATACTTGATTGATATTTATATGCCAATTGCATATAAATAAACCTTACTTGGGTTCGGGTTTCACAGAATCATTTCCTACTTGGGTTCTAGGTAATTCTTCAATAAAGTCCATTGTGATATCATCCCACTTCCATTCAGGAATTTCTAAGGACTGTAACTTACGAGGTATTTTTTGCTGATCCGCCTTCACCCGTTGGCAAGTTAAACACTTAGCCACATATTCAGCGATCTCTCTTTTCATATTATTCCACCAATATACTTTCTTGAGATCCTGATACATCTTAGTACTCCCTAGGTGAATAGAAAACATCGAAAAATGTGCTTCCTTAAGGATCTGTTCCTTCAATTCAACAATGTTAGGTATGCAAAGGCGACCCTTGTACCTATACACACCTTGTTCATCAGTGACAAATTCTGTCAACCCCTTTTTCTTCATTTTCTTAATATGTGTATGTAGGTCTGTATCTTTTTGCTGTGCAGCCTTAATCTGTTCAAAAAGTGATGATTGTATGTGTAATTGTGATAGTCTGGTGTGAACTCCTGGTGGACATACAATCAGTTCCATTTGCTCTATCTCCTTAAGCAGTCCTTTCTCCCTAGTGATAAGATGTGCTAAGCTGACATTTTGGCTCAATGCATCGGCTACCACATTTGCCTTACCTGGATGGTATAAAATTTTCAAATCATAATCCTTCAATAACTTGAGCCATCTCCTTTGTTTCATGATCAATTCCTTCTAAGTGAAAATATATTTAAAGCTCTTATAATTAGTGTAAATCTCACACCTTGCACCATATAGGTAATGTCTCCATATTTTTAAGGCAAATACCACCGCTGCTAACTCTAAATCATGCGTGGGGTAGCTTACCTCATTGGGCTTTAGTTGTCGTGACGCATAAGCTATCACCTTACCCCTTTGCATCAAAACGCAACCCAATCCTTTTCTTGACGCATCACTATAAATGACGAACCCTTCATTTCCTTCAGGTAGGGTTAGAATGAGTGCTTCTACTAACCGTTGTTTCAACTCCTGAAAGTTGTGCTCGCATTCCTAAGACCATACATACCTGACTCCCTTACGAGTTAACTTGGTTAACGGGGCTGACAATTGGGAAAACCCTTCGACAAACCTTCTGTAATAGCTGGCCAATCCTGGGAAGCTTTGAATTTCTATAATGGTTGTCCGCCTTGGCCATTTCAAAACAACCTCAATCTTTTAAGGATCAACTTGAATACATTTTTCAGATATTGTATGCTCGAGAAATCCTATTTGTTTTAGCCAAAACTCACATTTCTTCAGTTTGGCATATAATTTCTCTTTCCTTAACCATTTTAAGACCCTTCGCAGATGGTTTTCATGTTCTCTCTCCGTTTTAGAGTAAATCAGGACATCATCGATGAACACGACCACAAATTGATCCAGATAGTCCTGAAAAACTTTATTCATCATGTCCACGAATATAGCAGGAGCATTAGTAAGTCTGAAAGACATTACCAAAAACACATAATGTCCATACCTGGTTCGGAATGCCATTTTATGAGTATCGGCCAGACTTTTTATTAATTAATGGTACCCTGACTGTAAATCAATTTTGGAGAAAGTCGTGGCTCCTTGCAATTGATCAAACAAATCATCGATCTTGGGCAATGGATATTTATTCTTTATTGTGACCTTATTTAACTCTCGGTAATCAGTACATAACCTTAAGCTTTCGTCCTTTTCCCTCACTAACAGTATCGGAGTTCAAGGGGATACACTTGGTCTAATGAAACCTTTGTCCAGCAGCTCCTGTATTTGCGCCCTTAATTCATTCATCTCAGCTGGCACCATTCTATATGGAGTTTTAGAAATTGGAGTTGTACCCGACATTATATCATTTGTCATATCCATTTCCCGTTATGGAGGCAATGTGGTTAACTCCATTGGAAAAACATCTGAAAATTCTTTAACCACAGGTATTTAATTAATTTCTTCCTCCATGCCTTTATCCACATTCACAGGCACCAAGTAAGCTTGATACTTTTGTTGGATCATTCTAACAGCTTTCATAGATGATATCAGTATACTTGAACTGTCAGGTTGCCTTAATTTTTCAATAGCAATCTCCCTTCCTGGAGTTGCTTCAAATTGCACTTTCTTATTCTTACAGTCTATGGTCGCTCCCCATTGGCTTAGCCAATCCATACCCAATATAACATCAAACTCAGTCATAGGCAATAGGATCAAATCAGCTTCTAGAATCAATGATCCTATCCTAAATGGGCAGGCTTTGCATACTTGGCTAGTACTTGCTAACCTATAGACTGGAGATTCTATATATATAACCTGATTGGTCTCTTCTACCAGCAGTGCATGGGTGGTTACATATTGGCAGGCTATGAATGAATGGGTGGCACCAGAATCAAATAAAGCTATTGTCATATTCCCTAGAATATAAACCGTACCTATGACCACCTTTTCCTCTTGTTCTTGAGATTCTGTCCAGGTCAGGGCATGCACATGCACCGGGTTCATAGAAGTTCCCTGCTTACTCCTCAGCTGAGCAGGTCTTCCAAGTCCTTGAGATGTCTGTGCCTTGTTTGGGTAGTTTGTGGCTATGTGACCCACTTGATCACATATATAACACTTAACCACCTTTGCTTCTCCCAGCCTACACTCCTCGGCAATGTGACCCGTCTGTCCACATTTGTAACACCAATTCGAGCCCTTTAGACACTCACCTGTATGTTGCATTTGACATTTCTTACATAGTGGCGAGCTTTTCTTCTTTTGAATTCCTTTTCCTCTTCTTACACTGCCTTTTCTAGCTTTCTCTTTTCTTGTTTCCAGTTCCTTAGGACCCATACTGAATGCCTTTGAACCCAATCTTAATTCCTGGGCTCTCAAGGCCTTAATTTCTAAAGCCCTTGCTCTCTCAAGGCTTGAAGCGTAATCCTTAATCAGTAGAGGTGCAAGGCTTTCCCGCAGATATGACCTCAAACCTTATTGAAATCTCTGTGCTTTATTTTGTGGCACAGTTGCGATCCAAGGGACATATCTGACCAGAGCATTAAATTTTGTAGCGTACTTAGTGACCGTCATCCTCCCTTGATACAGCTTTTCGAATTCTATCACCTTTTGACTCTGCAAACCCACCGGGAGGTATTCTTTATTAAATTCTCCCACAAATGTTTGCCAAGACACTTCTTCGGGTCGTGACATTGTGATTAACATGGTCTCCCACCATTCATGTGCGTCATTTGCTAACAAATGGGTGGCACATAATACTTTCTGACGGTCATTGCAAGGAGATATCCTGAACATTTTTTTAATCTTCGTCAACCATTGCTCTGCTTGAACCGGGTCGGGTTCTCCAGAAAATTTTGGGGGCCGTTGCGCTAGAAAGCATTTATGGCTCTTCTGTCAGCTTCCATTAACTGATTTTCATCTCTTAGTGGTGCTGGTGTGGCAACAGGTGTGAAACCCCAATCTAAGGAGGATTTAATGTGTGCATTGAACATGTACATGTGACTTATATGTGAATTAAATAAAATTTTTGGAAGATTTTAGAATTTTATGATATTTTGAATTAGGGTTTCCATTAGAAACGGTGATTAAAAATTTAATCGCCGGAGCCCAAAGTGAGTCGATATGACCCGAGGGGCTTAATGAGGATTTAATGGTGACAAGGTGTCATGAATAATCATGTTAATTACCATGATTTAATTTATGGAGATTAAAGTGTAATTTTGGAATTAAGGTGAAAAATGATGGAAAATTCATAACTTGACGCCTACAAGGCGGATTTTGATGAAATTTGAAAGGTAAGCTCACGACGGTGAGCCCAATTTTATGAATGGATTGGATTAAGGGAATCATGATGTGATTAGGGTGATAATTAATTATTTTTATTCCCAAATCCAAAAGATATATTCAAGTGCTCATAACTTGACGTAGAAATGTCAGTTTGAGATGAAATTTGAAACGATGGAATAAAACTATGAAATCTATGAGATGAATAGAATGGATTAATCTAATTATGATGGGAAATGGCTTTCTTGGAGAGCAAGTAACAAGTTGCTTAAGGGCTAAGTAAAGAAGGGCAATTGTGGAAAGTGAAAATGGAATTTACTAAAATGCCTATGGGGTTGCTTGAGCACCAAGAAAAGTGGAAAATAAAAGGAGGAAAGAGAGGACAACAAGGGCTGGACGTTCCAGCAGCAGGGGAGAAGGAGAGAGAGAAGGAGAGAGAGAAGGAGAGAGAAGAAGAAGAGAGAGAGAGAGAGAGAGAGAGAGAGAGAGAGAGAGAGAGAGAGAGAGAGAGAGAAGAGAGGAAAAAGGGAGAAAAAAAGGGATTTTCTCCAAAGGCAGCAGCTAGGGCACATCAAACCCAGCAATGAGGAGAGGAAAAGAAGGAAATTTCAAGTGCTCAATGGAGGAATTATCCATTTAATCAAGTAAGTGTATGACTATCTTGATTTTATGGCTCAAATCTGGAGGTTATATGATGTTGTAAACTAAAATATGGACGGAACAGTAAATGGATGAATTTTAGTATAGAAATTTTTTTAAAGAATCATTATGAGGTTATTAAGCAATGACCTAATTTTCAGTTTAAAATGATGAGTACTTTGGAAATTAAAAATCCGAGAATATTCACCTAAATTGGGTAAAACGGGTGACAGAATCATCTGTAGAAAAGGATTTTTAATAATTTTTATACAATTATTTTTGGGCTGAAACTTTTACAAGATATATAAGAAATATTTAGGATCATATAAAAAAATTAAAAATTAGGTTTTAATGGGTATAAATATACCCAATAATTAACGTCATTCAATCTGTCTGCAAATGAATTTTGCTGTTCAACAAGGTAACAATACCAAAATAAATATAAATATTAAATATTTTGTTCTGGAAATATTTATTTTGGTTAATTAATGTAGTTATTGAGGTATGACAGAAATTTAAAATCAAAACTACTTGATTTAATATTAATTCTAGTTTTTGAGATTTCAGTACACTTGATTCAGCATATGCGGATAGTTGGAGTAGAAAATCAAAAAGAAATATGAAACCTCTGTAGAAATGACCCAAATTGATATATGTGTTAATAAAATAAATTTTGGTTAGGAAAAGTGGATTATATGCTGAAAATTCGGATTTATTGAACTGCTTAGGGTTATGTGTCAAGAGACACGTTAAATGGATGAAAAATGGGTTCCAAAGTTGCTGTTTTGGAAACCTATGATTAGTGGATTTAAATTCCATGAAAATACCCTAAGTACAGTGGTAATTAAGGATAATTATCATGCTGAAATGTGGATTAAGTTTCTGACTTAGGAAATTTTATGAAATGCATTGTGTTTAAGTGCTAAAAGAGGCTTAAGGCAACGATGTGTGAATTTTGGAAAATAAGTGGAAAATGGCTTAAGAAAGGTAATGAGCCATTAAATAATGGTTATTGAATGATTATTAAGTGATTGGATGATTAACTTATTTATGGGATGAAATAGGGTGTGTAAAAGCTCCTGTAATAAGTATGCGCTATATGGGTATAACGACTTGAGAAGTCGAAGGAATTATCTATGTTAATAAAAATGGGTTGGAAAACTGAGTTGAATGCAAGCAAAGGAGATATATGAATGTTATATCATTCTTATATGTATAGGCAAAGGCAAAGGGATAAGCGAAATGGGAAGCTAAGCAAACGAGGTAAGCAAGCAGCTTTCTAAATGATTTTGGTTTTCATTACAAAGTGTTTAAGGATGACCGTTCCTTGTTTATATACGTGTATTGAAATGTTTATTTCTTTTGAAATAAATGATTGTTTATGTTTTTGCGATTGTGCATGAAATGTGTTGAAACATGAGTTTATACGATGTTTCATTGAAACGGTGTTTGAAAGGGATGGTGCAAAGAATTCTCTGCATGAGAATGACAGGTTCCATGTGTAAGAGGGTATATAATGCCGGGGTGACTATAAGTCATGCATGGAATGGAAATCAAGTAGGCTAGTCAAGGTAGTAAGTGGACAAGGATGTTGGAAACAATGCTTCAAAACAAAATAAAATTGACCAAAGATTGAGTTTTGATGATTAACAACAACTAAATTGAGTATATTTAAAGGACTAATGAGTTTGCCATTTGTTTTAAGGAACTTAAGTAGCCAAGTCGATCCCCAAGTCGACTTGGACTTCGACTTAGGGTGAAGTCGATCCTAAAATCGACTCAACTATCGACTTGAGAAAGAACCTCAAAGGCAAAATCAACTTGCAGGTGAAGTCGCATCCCAAGTCGACTTCACATGCGACTTGGGAAGCCAAGTCGCAAACAAAATCGACCTCGCTATCGACTTCAATCATGAAAAACTGGCCAGAGCTGAATTTTGGGGCACGAAGCTGCCCAAGTCGCAGGCCAAGTCGACTCCAGGTGCGACTTGGGTGAAGTCGCAAACAAAGTCGACGTCATCCGCGACTTGAGAAGTTCAGACTTCAAAGATGCAGTTTCAAAGCCTATTCAAAGAATCTCTCACTCAAGTTCAAAGCAAAGATTCAAGATGGAGATCAAATCAAGTCTATCAAGTCTTAAAGACCAACTGAGTCAAATGCAAAGCAAGGCGCATGATTCAACCAAGCAGGACTCAAGCTCTCCTAAGAATCATCAAGGAAACAAGCCAAGCAAGATAGAGGAAGATCAAATGAAGAACAAAGCATACTTTGCAAAGACCAAGTCAAGTCGCAACCCAAGTCGACTCCATGATCGACTTGAGTTGAAGTTGGAAGCCAAAGTCGACTCAAGACTCAGACTTGGAAACTGACAAGGTGAAGTCGCATCCGAAGTCGACTTCACCTGCGACTTGGGACAAGTAGATGCCCAAGTCGACCCTGACTGGAACTTGAAGTTGCGACGGAGAAGCGAAGTCGCACCCGAAGTCGACTCCATCTGCGACTTGGGCGAAGTCGTATCCGAAGTCGACTCCACATGCGACTTGGGTCGCAACGGTCGGAATTTATTCGAACGTTGGCGCATTAAATGCGCGCCACCTACCCTCTAACGTTCGGATTCCCTCCACAATTATAAAAGGAAGTTATTGTGGACGAGGGAAGTAGCTGAGAATCATTAAGCGTGCATAACTACCATCTACAAGAGCTTTAAAGAGATCAAGCTAATCAAAGAGGAAGAACTTTGCTTCAAACTGCAAGAGCTCAACTACTGATCATTCAAAGCCAATTCAACAAGTTCTTCTCTGCGCCAAACTGCTTCTACACAACTGTAAAGTGTAGTTTTCTTATTGTTTCTTTTGTATGTGTTGAACTTGATTTAGTTTGAGGAACTAAGATCAAGTGTAAGCAAAGTAGGGTGTGATTGGAGTGTGACTCATCACCTACTTGTGCTGTGTTTTGTTGATGCCCCCTAGAGCTGAAATCTAGAAGAGAGCAGTGGCTCTAATTGTATTGAGAGAATACAATAGTGGAACCCAAGTCACAAGGAGTGTGAGCTTGGAAGAGTGGAGTAGGGAGGTTGCCCGAACCACTATAAAAATCCTGTGTGCTTGATTTATACTTCTGCCATTTACATTACATTGCTTTCCATTTCATTTCTTCATTAAGGGGACTGGATTAATCCGGGGTTAAGTTTATGTTTAAGATATAAATTTTTTAAATACCCAATTCACCCCTCCCCTCATGGGTTTTGCCATCAACTCGGGACCAACAAAGGAGTCCCCCTTGACGTCGCCAAGTCGGAAAGGACCGGCGAGGTAGGCTAGTCGAGGTAGTAAGTGGACAAGGAGTCCCCCTTGACGTTGCCAAGTCGGAAGGTTCGGCGCTAAGGATGGAAAGGATCATGTCATGAAAGAGGGTTCCCCGTGCTAGCGTACCGTCACATGAAGGATAACGTCATCAATGGAAATGATGAATTTGCACATCCAATGTTTATGAAATGTTTGCGAATGGTTTTTCATGAATGATTTTCATGAAATGTTTATGCAAGTTTTATGAAAAAGGTTTCTGCTCCATAGGCAGTTGATCACTTGGTAAGTGTCTCTACTGATTGGAAAGAAATGTTTTTAATGAGTGTTGCTTTCAAAATGAATTGCATGAAAACCCTAAGCTTGCTTATTGAGTTGAATTTCAACTCACGTTTTGTTTTCCAAACCCATAGACAGGTGAAAGGAAGGAGGCAAGGAGCATAGGTGGAGATTCAAGGAGAACGAATTTCCATGAGTACCTGTATATGAACTTATGAATGTTAACATTAAATTGTTATTCAATATTGTAGAAGAATTATGCTATGTTTTATGCCAATGGATTGGCGAGAAACTTTTATGGGTAAATGCTAAGGCATGAAATATCATGATATGATTAAGTATGAAGATTATGAGATGACATGTGTAATTCTCAAGTGATATAATGGCCTAGAAAGGCATTTGATGGAAAGTTGAAATAAGTTGAATGATATAAGCTCCTAAGGAGTTAGGTTTAAGTGGATAAATATCCAATAAGAACCCGCCACGTGATCAGGACAACAATCCTGATTCACATTTACCAATCGATAGGTCCTGAGGTAAGGATGTGACGCTCGGGCCGGGGCGCCACAACAGGGTCCTCCATAGGAGCAGGTCCTTCTCTCTCTACACTTCTCAACTGAGCTTGTTGGGTTCTTTCCCATAATCCATGTATAATATTGGCGGTCTGCGGTGCCCAATCCCTAGTGGCCTGCTGCATTGCTTTTTCCGCTGTTGCCGCCCCTCTTTCTTCCATGAGTCTATTTTGCCTCGACTCAGTTTCCTCCTCCACATTTCGTTCTGCGCTTTCATCATTCCGCCTTTGTTAGTTCCTTTGATTTTGTGTCACTGGCCTTCCCCTTTTTGTTCCGCTAGATTC
The DNA here is from genome assembly GCA_030490835.1 of Annona cherimola. Taxonomy (NCBI): domain Eukaryota; kingdom Viridiplantae; phylum Streptophyta; class Magnoliopsida; order Magnoliales; family Annonaceae; genus Annona; species Annona cherimola. The sequence goes on along the minus strand of CM059977.1, from coordinate 48,538,581 downwards.
ACCAACTTCGTGTTGGCTTGGAACCTCTGTCGTTGCTTCTTTCCCTTTATTTTTTCTCGAACCTGTTCTTGTTTCCACCATTATTTTAAATCTGAGTATACGACAAACACTTTTCATTTTCAATTAGCATTAAATCATTATATCGCATTTCATTGATAATCATCATAGAATCATTGTATATGCATTTCAGTTTCATTCAATATTAAATCATTGCATATGCATCTCATCATCACATGGTCACGATCATTTTATTCAATCATAATATATCACATCATTCAGCTCATGCTTATTCATCCATACACATCTAAAACATTAGAAGTTCAGTATATCAGCATATTCATTCACATTCACCATATTCACAGTTAATACATCCAAAAGTAAGTCACACTTATATACATATTCAGCATAGCATACACATTTCATACTTATACACATGTTAGTTCACCATAGAAACCATAGAGTCATCCAATCATAATTATACATACACCATATGACAATCAACCACACTTATATATCACAACTGCTTAAAGAAAAGCAAAACAAGTAGGTTCATTGTCCTCCTGGACCTCTCCCTCGACGTTTACGTCTACGTGGAACTTGTGAAGGTGGCTCTGTGATAGTGCTAGTGTCGGACCATGCTTGAACTTCATCATCACTATCATCATCATCCTCTACAAATTCCACTATTTCTTCCTCTACCTCCTCCTTTACTTCATCCTCTTCCTCCTCCTCCTCCTCCTCCTCAAAAGGTTTGAGGAATTCCATCGGGTCGTCATCATCATCATTCATTTTGGTCAGAGGAACAATTTCACCTATGCTCTCCATTATATATAACATAACCTCGTCAGGTTTAGGAGGTGCAGGCATATCGATGACACCCTCGGCGGCGTCATATAAAAGGCCATGTCTACTTCCTGTTGATGGAGTCTGTCCCAAGAAGCTTCGTAACAAAACCGGACACATCCGTCAATGAATCTATACCATGGGCCTAGGTCGGAGGTTTTAGGTGCTTGAGTCCTCATCCAAAAGTCTTGGAGGTCTTGTGGATCTACTTTATCAGTTGGAATAGGAGGATCCCGGGGAATGCCAAGGTAGGTGCCTGGTAACACTCGTGCCATAGGTTTATAACTGGATGGCTCTCCTAAATCTTTTGCATGTTAACTTGACGAGTCATAGTAGCTTTCCTTAGTATGGCCATGTGTGCGTATTGGTGAAAATTCTGGGGGGTCTGATGGAAACGGTGTATTGTCCATGTTTCAGCTACATATATCTGCCTTTTCCAATTTTTTTATTATTGAAAATCTTTATAATTATATGCACATCTCATGTACTTACATCCCTGCAACTTATATGCATATTTTAAGAATTTAAAAAAATCAAAAATATGCATCAAACAACCCCTTGGACGTCCCATGTTGCCACATTATCTATGCATAAGTTTTGCCTTTTGTAGCTCCATCATGACATGCACTTAATAGCTGGATAATTCTCATATTTCTATATTTCCAATAATTACAACAAATACCCTAGAAATGACTTGCAATTTCCGCCTCAAATCCCATTCACATCATGCATTTATGCTTGGTACTCTAGCATTAAATGAGATGTACTCATGTGGAGCATTAGTCAACCATGCTCACCTTTTTCAATGCAGGAATTTTTTCAACATTTCATACTTAATCCAAGCCATTCAAAATAAACATCTCACAATTTCGTTCAACTGTTTCAAATTTCATCTCAATCCGAGTTTTTTAGCTCCCGTTATAGTCGTTTAAAGTTAACGGTTGAAATTGAAATATAATAAATAAATCATAATTCTCATTTAATCAAGAATTTTCATAACTCATTAATTCCATAATACCAAGCCCAATATTAATAATTTCTTTTTCAAATTTCACTTGAATCCGCCTTACAGGCATTGAGTTATGAATTTTTCAATATTTTTCCGTTAAACTTGACAATTTCCATAATAATTCCCATAATTCATATTCAATAATGGAAAATGATTTTTCATGATATATTTGCATATTTGAATCAACATCAATATGCTTTAATCTCATTGTCTCATTTTAACTCAAAATGCTTAATCACATCATAATTTCTAATCCATAACCCTAATTGCAATAATTAGCAAAATCATATAAAATCTTCAAAATTCAATAGTTCACATATAATATCATATACAAGATTAATGCATACATATGGGTCCTTCATGGGTTAGGGTTTCACAAACTGTGGTGTATCGTGCTGGGATTCCCATCACCCGTGTATATTCTCTTCCCTTTGCTGTTTCCTCTCCTCCTCTTCTCTCTCTTTTTTCAACTCCTCCGCACTCATCATCCACTTAACCCTATCTGCCATCTGTACAAATATAGCAATCAAATTGCGTTGCAACATAACTTATCATCATATGACATGTATTTCATTATGTTATAAACATACCTAATCATCATATAATCATGCCTATTTCATCATATAATTATGTATAATCATGCATATCTTATCATATTCTTTCAATTTCCTATACTTAGAAATTTTCCATGCCTATTTACTAATCCATGCTCTGATACCAAGCTCTATGGCGCCCCAAAACCGAGCGTCACATCATGAGCCTTACCTCGAAATCGTTATTGATTGATAAACATGATCAGGATTGTTGACCTGTCACATGCCGGGTTTTAATGGATATTTGTCCAATTAAATATGTTTTCATAAGAGTTTAGTCCCTCACATTTTTGTTTCAAGCATAACTAGGTCATTTCCAATCCATCATCACATACAAAGCATGCTGATCAAAACATTTCATCAATTACATAAATCAGATGTCACTGCATGTATTAACCATAGTCATCAACATAAAATATTCAAATAGTTACATCCATTCAACATGAGTTTTTCCTCATAACATAAGAGTTCTAAAATTTTCCATTGTTTTATCAAGCTTGCACTTGCTCCTTCGCCATGTCCATTCCTTCACCTATTTTTGGGTTTGGAAAACAAAATCGTGAGTCGAAACTCAATAAGCAAGCTATTTATATTTCACTGGAAAATCATTTCAGGCAACAGTTTTGCATTTAAAAATCATCTTGGAAAGCGCATTATACCTTTCTAAAAGGTATATCTTGAAAACATAAATCTTGTACTCATCACGAGTACGATATGCATAATGCCATATAAAAATATGAACATATTTATCATATTTCCCTTAGGATGGAAGTTAGCCAGGCGACCATTTGTCCTCGTCATCTCCCATTTCAGAGAGGGTGCCACCGATGTTAGGCCTATCTTAGCAACTTGGCCACACCAAGGGGGGGACAATCGGCCCGCTTATATCCTTCAGGTGGACCTAGTACCCTGTGCATATGATTTTTTTCATAAATCCATCTTTAACATGCTAGCATGATTTTTCAGTCAGAAACATAAAATCACATCATTTTTCCATAGCATTTATCAAAGAAAATTTCATAATATCGCATTGGAAGTAAAAATATCATTTCAACACCATTTAACTAAGGAATGGCCATCCTTAAATACCTCTAAAATGTTTTCAATATTTACATCAAACAGTTAGTACAAAAATCACATTTATTCAAGCAATTTAGAAAAGCATAAATCATTTCGAAAATCTGCTTGCTTACATGCGTGCCTTAGCTTTTCGACTCAGCTTTTTCTTTGCCTTTGCCTACATGAGAATAATATAATTTTTCATATATTTCTTTTGCTTGTATTTCATTTAGTTTTCCAACCCATTGTCATCAACATATATTATTTATTTGATTTCTCAAGTCATTATGCAATATATAGTATATATTGCACATATTAGAACATTTCATCAGTTGATACATAACATATTCAATCCCATAATTGGGGTAACTATTCAACCATATAATAATAATCCAATGCTTATTATTTATAGGTTCATCAACCTCAATTTTCTATTTATCAATTTTTTCCAAAATACACACATCGGTGCCCGTTTTAAGCACTCATTATCGCCTTAGGCTTCATTAATCAATTTCAAAATTTGGAATTAACATCATACAATTTGAAATAGATACATAATCATGAAATTCATCATATTTTTATGCATTTTTGCACAAAATTATATTTCACAAGTCACTTATCACCCTTGCATATCTATTCTTTCGCATAAGCCCATTTGGCAACATATACATGATGCATTTCATAAAATTTTCTAAGTCAACAATTTAATCCATATTTTAGCATTTTAATTTTCCTTAATTACCGCTGCATTTAGGATATTTTTATGGAACTTAATTCCACAAATCATAGATTCTCTAATCAGCAACTTTAGAACCCATTTTTCACACGTTTAACGTGTCTTTTGACACATAACCCTAAGCAGTTTCATAAATCCAAATTTTCAGAAATTAATCCTACTTTTATTAATCAAAATCTAGATAATTAACACATATTTAACATTCATAAATTAATACCCTTCAAAACAGCAAGTTATTCACCCGTTTCGGGTCCCGTTTTCACTCCATTTATACATCGTTTCATAAATCCATAAAAATCAGATTTTGAAATTATTTTCCCAAATCCTTTTGGGCATAAATAATAACCTAAACCTAGGATATTTTAATCTACATAGCATCCACAAATCATGCAATTCCATTTTCATACCATTTTTAGTATAAAAACGAAGAAATAGGATCATAAACATTACTTTGCATTCCATATTTTCTAAAATTCATAATTTAAGCTCAACTCATCATATGTTCTGCATTAATACATGATTCATAACCTAATAATATCATCAATCCAAAACAGAAACTTGACATGGGAATTCAAGATTTAACAAGTTGAGTTTTCCACTCAATACACACTCTATACTTCATTTTCAACCTCTAAAACATGGAAATTCATTCATAAAGCTTAATACCAATTCCATAATAAATCAAAGGCATGTTGAATCATCATTTAGTAATTCCTTAAGCATCCATTTTATATTCAAATTTTGGAGTTAAAACTCAAGGTAATCAACTCAAAACAACACATACACTTACTTGGTTTGTGCACTCCAAACTCTAAACACTTAGAGATGGATTTTCCTCATCAAATTCCCTTCTTTTATCCCTTGTTTATCTTCTTCCTTTGCTGGCCAAAAATGGAGACGTACTGCGATTGTTCTTGGGATGAAATTCTAGCACTTAGAAATTTTCCAAATCCCATTCCATGTGAACGTGCATGGCTTAAATAGGGCTAGATAAAATCCAGCTGTGGACCCCACTTGCTGGGTTTTTTCCACACAATTAAATGCTTAGTTATCCCCCTTCATGTACTGGCTATTTTACAGCCAAGTAAAATTTCATTTTACCATTTTTCAAAAATCACAAAATCTATTTTCCATCTTGACCGTCCAGCTGCCTTCACCATCACGTCCATTGCTGCCTTATTTTCTAGCATTTTTTAATTTTTTTATCAACCTCCATTTAAGATTAAAATATAAACTTAATTACCCTTTAATTCATGCATCAATTTGGTGTTAAAAAATTTAAAAAAAATTACAAAAATCACACTTAGCATTGCATGTCAATTGCCCCATCCAAGCTATCTACGTTTTTATCTCTCCAATGCAGCTGCATTCCATGATTTTTTTTGCAGGTATTTTTGCATAATTGAATGCATATTCTAATGTCCCTACATGTCAGCAGTATGTGGGCATATTTTATAAAATAAAAATTCAAAAATAAATAGCAATGCAACCCCTTAGACGTCCCTATATGGACACATACTCTAGGCTCTTGTCGAGCACTTTCTAACATCATCATCATGGTCATTCATTACTGGATTTTTCTTGCATTTTCATATTTTATAATATTGCATAAAATACCCTCAAAATATGGTGCATTTGACACCTCATTTTCCATTAAAATCATGCAATTATTTCATGTACTCAAGCATTAAATGAATGGTACTTTTGAGGTGTTAAAGTCAAGCATGCTCACCATTTTCAATGCAGGTATTTTCTTAAAATTTTAATCTTAATCTAAGCCTTCCAAAATGTGCATCTCATGATTTTATTCAACCATTTCAAATTTTATCTCAATCTGATTTTCCTAACTCAAGTTATAGCCGTTTGAAATTAACGGTTGAAATTGAGATGTGATCAATAAATTATTATATTCATTTCAACAAGAATTTTCATAACCCAATAATTCCATAATACCAAGTCCAACATCATCAACTACCTTTTCAAATTTCACTTGAATCCGCCTTACAGGCGTTGAGTTATGAATTTTCTAGTGTTTTTCCATTAAACTTGTCAATTATCACAGCAATGCTACTAATTCATATTAAATGAATTAAAATGATTTTCCATGATCTATTTGCACATTTTGATCAACAATAATTTACTCTAATCTCATTGTCCCATACTAGCTCAAAATGATTAATCATATCATTATTGTTAATCCTTAACCCTAATTGCAGTAATTAGCAATATCACATTAATCATTCATAATTCAATAATTCATATATAAATGTCATATACATGATCAATACATACATATGGGTTCTACATAGGTTGGGTTTCACATGTTTTGCCTTAACAAGCCCATACGTGGCTTGTGAATGATTTTAATAATGATATTTTATGAGAATGTTCAAGGACATAGAACTGTCCTTATGAACAATGATTTTATGATAATATTTTAGGACATATATATGTCCTCAAGTAAAAAAGTATTCAAGATGTTTAAGAAAAAAGTTTTAAACGAAGCCTTGCCCTTAAAATATAAAATTCTTTCTTACTAAGTTGTCACTCATGTTTTGTTTTCCCAAACCTTAAACAGGTACCGAGAAACTTAAGAGGATGCAAATTTAAGCAATAAAGGAAAGGTACGTGATGGTAGCCATGTGGGCTATAAAGAATGGAATGTGATAGCCTAGTTAAAGATCTAAGGTATGTTGATGTATATTTGAACTTATGTAAATTATAAGTTCTATGTGATCCAATGCTTGTATGGATGTATGTATGAAATGTAAACGTTATTGTAGAAAAGCATGATGAATGCTATGAAAGAATTATGAAGTTTTATTACAGGAGTAATGATGCTTGTATGATGAAAGATGTAGTGTGGCATGAAATGAATGGTGATAGATAAAAGGAATGAATTGGAAAAAAAAATTTGGACGAGATCCAATTAAGAACCCGCCACATCATCAGGGCAACATTCCTGATTCACATTTAGCAATCAATAAGGTCTTGAGGTAAGGAAATGACGTCTCAGTTTGGGGCACCACACAAAATGAGTTGAACCTTCAACAGAGAAGATGGTTAGAGTTACTAAAAGACTATGACATTAGTATTCAATATCACCCTGGTAAAGCGAATGTGGTAGCTGATGCTCTAAGTTGTAAATTTTGCGCTGCAATTTGGATTGCTCAACAGTTGCCTCTGGTACGAGAAATTCTATCCTTGCGGTTAGAAGTAGTAACTCCAAGAGAAATTTGAAGAATAAGTACTTTACAAATTCAATCAACATTGATTGATCAGATAAAGTAAGCTCAGAAACAAGACAAACTTGTTCTTCGTATTTTAGAAAAACTGAGAAATGGAGATTCCTCAAATTTCGGTTGCAATTCTGATGATACATTACTTTTCCGAGGAAGGTTAGTTGTGCCTAAAGATGACATGCTGCTATGAGAAATTTTAAAGGAAGCCCATCAGTTTAAATTTTTTGTGCACCTTAGTAGTACCAAGATATACACAGATCTGAGACAAAATTTCTATTGGAAAAGGGTACGTGTCGAGTGTGCCAAATTTGTGTCTCAGTGCTTAGTATGTTTGTAGGTCAAAGCTGAATGAAAAAGACAAGCTGAATTATTGCAACCTTTAGAAATACCAGAGTGGAAATGGGAGCACATTACCATGGACTTTGTAACTGCTCTCCTTAGAACGCAAGCTCGTTATGATGTTGTATGGGTAGTAGTGGATAGACTGACAAAATTCGGTCACTTCTTACCATATCGCATGATCTTTAGAATGGATCAGATAGCAGACTTATACCTGTGGGAGATTGTTCGTTTACATGGTGTTCTTGTTTCCATTGTGTCAGATAGAGATAGATGGTTTATGTGGCGCCCCGACCCAGGGTGCCTAGAAGCCTTACTCCGGGATCTTTATCAATTGGTAAACGTGACTCAGGATTGTTGCCCTGATCACACGGCGGGATTTTTATTTGGATCTCGTCAAAAAAAAAATTTTCTTTCATTCATTTTCTTTCATCATATACCAAACACTCGTCATCAATTTTACACATGATACTTGTAATATCTCATCACATAACATCATGTCATCATATATGAACATATCCTTGACATCAATTTCACGTATATTATTCATATCATAATAATTGACTTATCTACATCACAAGTTCTTTCAATCTAAACATTTCATACATACATATTTTGAAGATTCCATATAATCATTCATACCATATACAGACTAGTTTGTTGAAAAGTTTTCTTCATACTCTTTTCCTTTCCTGCATGGCCTGTGCAGTACCTGTCTATGGTTGGGGAAAACAAAACATGAGTTGAAACTCAATAAGCAATCATTTTTCATTTTAAATGCATTTCTCACCTTTTAGTAGTAGATGCTTAACAAGCGTTCGACTAGCAATTGGAGGAAACCTTTTCATAAATACCTTTTGTGGCGCCCCGAACCGAGACGTCACTTCCTTATCTCAAGATCTATCAATTGGTAAATGTGAATCAGGATTGTTGCCCTGATCACGCGGCGGGTTCTTAATTGGAATATGTCCAAAAAAAATTTCGATTATTCATCTGTCATCATTCATAATCTTGACATAACAATCATCATACATTGTGACATTTCACTTGTAATAAAATTCATCATTTCATTCAAAGCATCTTTACATGCCTGTCATTATACACTGAATCATTGTATAAATCATACTTTCATACATTCAGTCATTAATCCACATGGAACTTAGAACTCTAGCTAAGTTCGGATATACATAAACACATAGCATCTTTACCTGCCTTTCTGCAGTGAAGGATTCCTTGACCTAAGTATCATATTTCATATCCATACATCCATACATTCAACAATTGAATCATATATAGAACTTAATATTCTCATTAAGTTCACATACACATTAGCTTACCTTAGCATATTTATGTTTTTCCATTCCTCATAGCCTTCAAGGCTATCATCATGTACCTTCCTCCACGTCTGAGGTTCGCAACCTTTTGAGTTTTCTCGGTACCTGTCTAAGGGTTTGGAAAACAAAACGTGAGTGACAGCTCAGTAAGCAAGCATCTTTAGGGAAAGGCTTCTTGAAAACCTTTTTCATAAACATCGGGAATACCTTGTTCCATGAGGACATGTATATGTCCTAAAAAAAATAATTATCATGAAATTCCGTGTTCCTGAGGACAATTCTATGTCCTTGATCGTTTTCATAAAGCATTCATTCTTAACATCATTTACAAGCCACGCCTGGGCTTGTTTAGGCAAAATATATACATTTTACCTTTGATGATGAGTTCCCTTAAATCTTATATAAACATTTTTAATGTTCATAGCCATTACATGAAATCAATCGATTGCCAGTGGACATTTTACATCCAAAACAACATAAATACTTAGGCACAGGAGAATCTCATGTCTCAAAACATCATTAACATAAACCATCATAAAATTCTTTAGCCAAGAGACATTTTATGTCTCAAAACATCATTAACATAAACCATCATAAAGTCCTTTAGCTAGGAGACATTTTATGTCTCAAAACAATTTTCATGTAGCTTCCTTTGGCAATGGACATTCATATGTCCTTAAACACTTTTTATTAACACATTAACATTGGACATTCTCATGTCCATAAACCCTTATCATTTAGGCTCTTTAGAAATGAACATTCTTATGTCCAATCTATATTTCACATAAATATTTTTCATAATCCCCATCTTGGGGCTTGTTTATAGCAAACAAGGCAAACAAAATACGTAAACCATTTTCATAAATGCATTTGCATAAACACGTTTCCTTTAATTCTTGTTATTTACACTTTTGTGTAAAACACCCTTTCTTTTAGGGTAACCATTTCATAAAAATCCCTTTAGGATACATTCATAAAATCATATTTTCATAACCCATTCTTTGGGCTTTTCAGAAATAAAACATAAGCAAATGCATTTCTCTCCATCCAGTAGTGACACTTAGCAAGTGATCATGCTACCTTTTGGAAGAGAATCCTTAACAACACGCTAGCCCAACGGCTGTTTATTTATCCTGCTCCCATCTCAGGGAGGGCGCCGCTGGCACTCCTGTCATCCCTTAGCGACTTGACCTTATGTAGAGTGGGCCCCGGTCATCCCAACCGTGCTCTACAACCAGCCTATTCCTTGTACCGGTGCACCGTACGTTATCCTGACGAACCGCAGTCCATTTTGGTTTGAAGAACCACTGACCACAGCCCATGTTCTTTTAAACCGGGATCACAAACCACAGCCTGCATCCATTTGCACAAAAATCTTAGACCGAAGTCTATATTTAACAATTATTTTCAAAAACACATCACAGACCACAGTCTGTGACAACTTGTAAGCGAGCGCACCCACTTTAACAAGTTGTTATTTGAAATCCAGTTTGAGGATGACCTTCCTTAAATTCTTTTAGAAACGTTTTGAGTAAAATATTTTGATAAACATTTGAAATGTTTGAGAAACAATACATCTTAAAATCCTTTTAATAAAAGAATTTCAAATCCTTTGGATTTTCATAAATAAATCATATTTTCCTCTAATATTTTCTTAGTTTCTATTTCAGGACCTTTTGTTTACAAAAGTTATGCAATTATGCTATCCCCTTGTTCATAATCTAAAAATTAAATAATTGTCCACATATCAATCATTTTCACATAGAGGAAAATTGCATAGTCTTTTGCATGCCATCAAGCGACCTGAAATTAAACCATTTTATAAAATCAATCATAGGAGGTTGGTCATCCATAAATCCCTTTCAACACATCCGTAGAAACATTTTTCCAACATTTTCAACATAGATTTCCTTTTCTAAAGGAAACCAAAACTTTTCAAACATTATTTCAAAACATATGGCTATGTCCAAAACGTAATTTATTATTGAATTATCTTGACCTAGCAAAACAAATCTTTCTCATCATTGTTTATCACGAGTTATTGTAAAAATAACTCAAAACCCATTTACAATCAATATTTTGTGAAAAAGGGTAAAATTCCCTTTTTCTTATAAAATGTTGTTGAACAATATCATATAGAACTTGCTTCCTTAAAAGCAAATTCCTAAAGCCATCAATATCAAGCATGAAATCCTTAAAAAAAACATTAGCATGGAGAACTTGCTTACTCATAAGCAAAATTTCTCAATTCCATTAGCATGAAGCATTCCCATCCTTGGCAACACTTAGGATAAATTATTTATCTTAAGAAGTGTCGCTTGCTTCCCATGAAGCAAACCTTAAGACTTTTCATTAAAGTCATCATTTTTCAAAACTTATGGCTTTGCATTAAAGCCGTCATATTCAAAACTTGTGCTTGCCCATTCGTAAAAACATAAACATAAACAATTCAATCATATCAATCACATAAAAAGAAAATGCATTTTAGAAAGTTTGATTGCTTACCTGAGATTGCCATAATTCCTTTTCCTTCCATTCTTTTCCTTGCCTACATGAACATAATATGGTTTTTCATATATTTCCTGTCATTGCATTCCATTTAGTTTTCCAACCCATTTTCATTAACATATATCCTTCATTTGTCTTCTCAAGTCATTAAACATAAATAGCACATTTTTATGCATTTCATTGGCTAACACATAACATATATAACCCCATAAATAGGGTATCCATTCAACCATACAAAATTCATCCATTAACTATCATACATAGGTTCATTAACCTTTATTTACCAACTTTCACATTTTTTTCAAAATTCATACATCGGTGCCCGTTCCGAGCGCCCGTTATGTCCTTAGGCTTCATTACATAATCCCAAAATTGGAAATTAACCTTATGAAGTGCTAAACAGATATATATATTCATGAAATATATCATTTTTTCATGCATTTTTGCATAAAATCAATTTTCATAAGTCATTCATCACCCGTTTATCATTATCCCTTCACATAAGCTCATTTAGCACTTAAACATCATGCATTTCTTAAAATTTCTTAACTCAGAAATTTAACCCATTTTCCAGAGGGTTAATTACCCTTTAATACCACCTTTCTTAGGGTATTTTCATGGGGTTTAAATTCACTTTCCATAGGTTTCCCAAAACAGCTAGTTTGGAACCCATTTTCACCAGTTTAACGTGTCTTTTGACACATAACCTTAGGTCATTATATAAATCAGAAATTTCAGCATATAATCTCACTTTTCTTGATCCATATTTAATTATTTAACACATAAATAAATTTGGATCATTTCTACATAGGTTTCATATTTCTTTTTGATTTTTTTCTCAAACTAACCACATATGCTGAAATCAGGCGTGCTGAAATCTTAAAATCTTGAATTAATACCAAATCAAGTATTTTTGATTTAAAATTTCTATAATACCTTAATAACTTTATCAATTAACTTTCATAAAATTTTCAGCACGAAATATTGACTGACTAGTGCAAGTGGCATTTTGAAGTTTTTATGAAATTATAATAATTAATTTTGCCATAAATGTTTGATCGATCTTGGAAAATTGCATTAAATACACGGCCTGAGATCACTTTTCTGGAATGGTACATTACAACGTTGCTTAGACCAGAAGACCGATTTTGGAACCATCTACTATATGGATTTCCACTCCAAGACTTCCGAGAACTTGTAACTTTTGCAACAAGATGAGAAATAAAGTATATCATTGCAAAGTAAGAAAATTGTATAACTTTGGTGCAAAATTGGTTTGGGTACCAAAGAACATTAGATTTATGCCTTTCAAGATAGAACAACATAGATTCCAATGGCTAACTAACCCAAATTTACTCATAAAATGGGTACTAAAAAGATAAGCTCCACATGACTTTATTTTTGCAGGTATATCTTAAAGTAAAGGCCAACAACATGTGATTTATGGATAGTGATTGCTTAAGACATATGACGGGAGAAAAATGATTGTTCCTCAAGATCAAACAGTGTAATAAAGAAATAGTTGCATTTGGGAACAACAAAAAAAGTATAATTAAAGATAAAAGGAAATGTTTATGAAATTTCAAATGCATAAATTGAGGTTGTACTATTTGTTCAAGGACTTAAACATAACTTAATGAGCACTTGCCAATTGTGTGATAAAGGTTACAAAATTGTATTTGAATCTTGTATATGTAACGTATTTGATGATGATCACATAGTCTTTAGTGGCAAAAGACATTGAAATGTATATTTGGTTGTCTTGATGAACTTCATAAAAAATGTCTAATAGCCATCGAAAATGATCTATGGATATGGCATAAAAGGCTTGGACATATAAATATGTCAAACATTAAAACGTTGTGGAAAAAAAGCCTAGTGGAAGGGTTACTGTGGCTTAAATATGACAAAAACAAAATTTGTAAAGCTTGTCAACTATCCAAGCAACCCAAGATGTCATCTTTAACCAAAAGAAAATTTCAACAACTAGGCCACTTGAACTATTGCATATGGATCTTTACGGGCCATCAAACATTTTAACTCTTGGTGGGAAAAAGTATGAATTTTTATAGTTGATGATTTTTTAAGATTTACATGGATAATTCTCTTAGCTAGCAAAGATGAAGCATTCTCTATGTTTGTCACATTTTCAAATTTGGTGCAAAATAAAAAACATAACATAATTATTTCCATTAGAAGTGATCATGGTGGTGAATTTGAAAATAAACAATTTACAAAATTTTGTAATGAGAAAGGAATTCACCATACATTTTCTGCACCAAGAACTCCCCAACAAAATGGGGAATTGAAAAGAAAAATAGGACAATACAAGAGATAGCTACAACCATGCTAAATGAGAGCAAATTATCCAAAAGATTTTGGGATGAAGTTGTAAGTACAACATGCGATGTATTAAACTGTGTTACCATAAGAGCTATCTTGAAAAAGGCCCCATATGAACTATGGAAATGTAGAAAACAAAACATATCATATTTCCATTCTTTTGGATGTACGTGCTATGTGTTGAACAATGGAAAAACTAACTCGGAAAAATTAGATGCCAAAAGTGATAAAGCAATATTCCTTGGTTATTCATCAAATAGCAAAGTATATAGAGTCTTTAACAAGAAAAATGAAATTATGGCTCCCCGAACTGAGACATCACTTCCTTACCTCAATATCCTATCGATTGGTAAATGCGAATCAGGATTGTTGCCCTGATCACGCGGTGGGTTCTTAATTGAAATACGTCCAAATTTTTTTTCATTCATTCATCTGTCCTCATTCATAACTTGACATGACAATCATCATGCATTATAACATTTCACTTGTAATAAAATTCATCATTTCATATGTAGCATCTTTACATGCCTGTCATTACATTCAATCATTGTACATATCATACTTGCATACATTCAGTCACTAATTCACATGGAACTTAAAACTCTAACTAAGTTCAAATATACATAAACACACAGCATCTTTTCATGCCTTTCTACAGTGCAAGTTTCCTTGACTTAGACATCACATTTTACATCCATACATCCATACATTCAATCATTGAACCATACATAGAACTTAAAATTTTAATTAAGTTAACATACACATTAGCTTACCTTAGCACATGAAGCTTATAATATCTTTCCATTTCTTCAATGGATGGCTCCTGTTTCTTTGCCAGGTCTTTTCTTTCACGTGTCTATGGGTTTGGAAAATAAAAACATAAGTGTTAACTCAGTAAGCAAATATTTTATCTTTAGGGTAAGGCTTTCTTGAAAACCTTTTTCATAAACATCGGAAATACCTTTTTCCTAAGGACATGTATATGTCCTAAAATATCATCATGAAATCCTTTTTTTTATGAGGAAAATTTCATATCCCTAAATGTTTTCATAAAACATTCATTCTTAAAATCATTTACAAGCCACGTCTGGGATTATTTAGACAAAACATACACGTTTTACCTTTAATGTTCATAGCCATTACATGAAATCATCGGTTGTGGCGCCCCGAACCAAGGCGTCCACATAGTCCTTACTCCAAGATCTTATCGATTGGTAAACGTGACTCAAGATTGTTGTCCTGATCACGCGGCGGGTGTTGGAAACAATGTTCCAAACAAAACAAATTGACCAAAGCATAAGTTTTGATGATTAAACAAAGACTAATTTGAGTATATAAAGTGTACTAATGAGTTTGCCAAGTGTTTAAGGAAAACAAAGAAGTCAAGTCGATTACCAAGTCGACTTGGACTTCGACTTGGGGTGAAGTCGATACCTAAGTCGACTTCACAAGCGACTTCAAATGGCAAAAGGTAGATAGCTTTGAAAATAGAAAACAAGCAAGTGAAGTCGCAGGCCAAGTCGACTCCAGGTGCGACTTAGGAAACCAAGTCGCAGACGAAGTCGACTCCAGCATCGACTTCAAGCATCCAGAGTTGCAAAAGTGGAAACGGACATGACGAAGTCGCAGGCGAAGTCGACTCCAGGTGCGACTTGGGCGAAGTCGCAGACGAGGTCGACTCCAACTTCAACTTGAGGAGTTCAGACTTGAAGATTGAAGTTTCAAGCTTATTCCAAGGATTCATTTGGACTTTATCAAATCCAAATAAGATGCAAAGTTCATTCTCAAAAAGCAACTGAAGTTTCTTGAAGATCAAAAGCTAAGATTCATATACAAAGTTCAAATCAAGTCTATCAAGTCCAAAGCTGATCTTCAAGCTTATTCCAAATGAAGCAATACCCAAGTCATGAAGACCAATTTTACAAAGATCAAGCCAGTTCAAGAAGATCAAGGTGTTCTTGCAAAAGACCACGCCAAGTCGCAACCCAAGTCGACTCCAGGATCGACTTGAGTTGAAGACTGAAGGCCAGGTTGACCCAGACTCGGACTTGGAAATCTGAAGAACTGGAGTCGCACACGAGGTCGACTCCAGGTGCAACTTGGAAGCTAAGTCGCAAGCCAAGTCGACTCCACATGCGACTTGGGTCGTAACGGTCGAAATTTATTCGAACGTTGGCGCATTAAATGCGCGCCACCTACCCTCTAACGTTCGGATTCCCTCCAAAATTATAAATAGCATTCATGGTGGACGAGGGAAGTAGCTGAGAATCATTAAGTGTGCTTAACTACTACATTCAAGAGCTCAAAAGAGATCAAGCCACTCAAAGAAGAAGAACTCTACTTCAAACTGCAAGAGCTTCATTTCAGAATCTTCAAAGCCAACTCTTCAAGTTCTTCTCTGCGCCTAATTGTTGCTACACATCTGTAAAGTGTAGATTTCTTTGTTGTTTCATTTATTTGTGATTGAACTTGATCTAGTTTGAGGAACTAGGATCAAGTGTATGCTAAGTAGTGTGTGATTGGAGTGAGACTCATCACCTACTTGAGCAGTGTGTTATATGCCCCCTAGAGCTAGAATCTAGAAGAGAGCAGTGGCTCTAATTGTATTGAAAGAATACAATAGTGGAACCCAAGTCACAAGGAGTGTGAGCTTGGAAGAGTGGAGTAGGGAGGTTGCCCGAACCACTATAAAAATCTTGTGTGTTTGATTTATTTATCTGCTCTCTACATTATATTGCTTTCCATTTCGATTCTTCATTAAGGGGACTGGATTAATCCGGGGTTAAGTTTCTGTTTAAGTTATAAATTTTTAAATACCCAATTCACCCCTCCCCTCTTGGGTTTTGCCATTAACTCGGGACCAACAGCGGGTACTTAATTGGATCTCGTCCAATTTTTTTTCTTTTTCTTTTCTTTCATCACATAAACATATACTCATCATCATTCATAATGGACTTGTCCATAACATCATAAATCATCAACTTCTCATATTATTCATAACTTCACAATTTCATACAACTTATGTCCTTTTTCATCATATCCCATTAGGGAATCTATTCATACAAAAATCTACTAACCTTTGTAGATTCCTCTTTTCCTTTAGCAACACATGCCCTTCATTTCTTGGCTTTCCCTACACCTGTCTGAGGTTGGGAAAACAAAACATGAGTCGAAACTCAATAAGCAAGCATTTTTCATTTTAAATGCATTCCTCTCCATTCGGTAGAAGACACTTACCAAGTGATCAACTACCAACGGAATAGAAACCTTTTCGTAAACCATTTTTGGAAACCTTTCATAAACCATTCATGTAAATCATTTGTAAATGCATTTCTCTCCATTCAATAGGAGACACTTAGCAAGTGATCAACTATCAATGTAATAGAAACCTTTTCATAAACATTGGATGTGCAAATGCTTCCTTTCCACTCTTGACATAAACCTTTGTGCGCAAGTACGCTAGCCCAGGGAACATCTCACATAGCATGGTCCAATACGCCGGCTGTCTCCGACTTGGCCTCATCAAAGGGAACCTCTCTTCCTCTTGACACCTACATGGTTCCTACATGCATGACTTTTGATTTTCCCGGCATTATATACCTCTTATACTAGGTGGCTTGTCATTCTCATGTAGAGAATTATTTGCATCATCCCTTTAAAATATCTTTTCAAATGCATGTGTGCAAATACTTTCTTTCCATTCCTGACATAAACCTTCATGTGTGGGTACGCTAGCCCAGGGAACATCTCACATAACATGGTCCAATACGCCGGCTGTCTCCGACTTGGCCTCATCAAGGGGAACCTCTCTTCCTCTTGACGCCTACATGGTTCCTACATGCATGACTTTTGATTTCCCAAGCATTATATACCTCTTACACCAGGTAGCTTGTCATTCTCATGTAGAGAATTATTTGCATCATTCATTTAAAAACATCATTTCAAACTCATGCTTTCATTTTCAATCAATGTATGAAAATGCAATGCATTCATTCACACATAACATTCCTTTGCCTCCACCTCTAGGGAAGACGTCGTCGGCACACAGCCCATACGACTCGGCAATAGTGAAGGGGGACCCTCTGATCCGCTTTCTACCTCCACCAAAGCCTCTTCCTTATACATCATACATGTGCACATGTCCATGAACATTACATGATATCAATATGCCGGCATGACTTTTCATAAAAACTCATAAACATTCATCATTTCAAAACATTATAAGAATGACCACCCTTAAATACATTTCATAAATACTTGGGAATAAAATCATATTTTCAAAAGAGTTTGCTTGCTTACAATGAAGCAATAAAATCATATTTTAAAAAAAAGTTCGCTTGCTTACAATAAAGCAATAAAATCATATTTTAAAAAAGTTTGCTTGCTTACCTCCTCAGTCCGTGTCCTCCACCTTTTCCTTTCCTTTTTCCCTATACAAGGAAAATGGATATTTTATCCATTCATTCTATGTCTTAGTTTACTTTCCATGCTTGCTTTATAATCATTCATTACCTCATTCCCATAGAGGTTAATCGTATAAAGATACTTGGTCATTACTCGTTTATATGGATTTTTATCCATAAATCATATTCCCATGCTTGCTTACTGTTCACTTGAGGTTACTGTTCACAGCAACGTGGGTTACTGTTCATGGGTTCCAAAAATTGATATTTTTTCCAAAAATAAAAAATACCATGACATAGCTTATACTTAGTATATCATGGGAAATTAATGAATTATGAATTTATCATCATTAACTTGGCTAAATAAATCATTTTCTCCATATACTAAAAATCAACATAAATTCACTTAAGCATAATCCTTAATTCCAAAAATCATGAAATTAATATATCATCATTACAACATCATATTTATCATATTCATATATCCCAAATCATCATTTATCAATTTTGGAGCATTATTTTTACATATCATATGCTATCTTCCCGAATGCTCCATCTTTGCTCCAAATTTTCGATGTTTCGGCATGATTCCAATTAAGCATTATAACTTTACTTATTTTCTCATGATTAGGAATTATCTATGCATGGTTTTACATTACTTAACACCCAAAAGAAATTTGGGAAGAATCCCCTTACCTGAAGTAGAAAATCTCTCCTCCAACTTGCCCTTTCACTCTCTAACTTTCTCTCCTTTTCTCTCTAAGGCCAAAAACGAATTTTGGGGGATGGAAATGCTCAATGGACCTGGAATGGGTGTGCCTTGGTCGTTCACCATGCTCCCCTATTTATAGTGTTGCATTTTTCACATATTTGCAATTTACCCCCTTGCTCAAGGTATTTAATTCTAAATATTTTTTCCCAAATCCCATGCAATATTTTGAGCCTTGTGCAGCCACCCTAATCAGCAACTCCTGCCCCCTAGCTAGCCCCTATTTATTTATGATTTTTTATTTATTAAAATTAATTATTTTAAAGCTAATTCATCTCAACCGTTGATTTTTGATAAGATTGATTTTGGGCCATTGGATTTGGTCCCAAAAGTCGAAGCTCCAGCAGCCATAGCAGCTTTTCATTAATTATTTATCCATTTAATTAATTAAAATTAAGCCAAAGTCAAATGCTAATTAATGAAAAAGTAAAGCTACTTTTTGATCTTCAAATGACGTTTAATCTTGACCCTTAATTCATGATTTTTGATCAATCTTGAACCACTCATCATGTTCATCATCATATTTTGGCCATCCATAAAAAATTTCATCTCAATCCGATGTCTGGATTGCAAGATATGAATTTTTCTTCATTTTACTTCAAAAATCCATCAAAAATCCGAAAATATTAAATAAGTCAAAAAGTGGCTATTTTGTCCTTTTGTGGGAAGCTTCCTTTTTCGTCTTTTTATAATTAAGTTAATCCAAAGTGATTAACTTAACATATTTCTTAATCCCACATTTACTATTCACGTTTCACTATTCATCCGAATTTCATAATTAATTATTTTAACCTTTATTCCCACATATTTTCCATACTCATGAATATATATTTTATCAATATATTACCTAGGGTTTACAACCCTAGGGTTTCATACATGTGTCTAAGATCGGGGTTTCACATCGGTTGCCAGTGGACGTTTTACGTCCAAAACAACATAAATCCTTAGGCAAAGGAGGATATACTCATGTCCTTAAACACCATTCACATAAGCCATCCTAAAATCCTTTAGCCACAAGACATTTTATGTCTCAAAACATTTTTCATATAGCTTCCTTTGGCAATGGACATTTATATGTCCTAAAACACTTTTAATTTCCAACACATTAACATTGGACATTATCATATCCATAAACCCATATCATTTAGGCTCTTTAGAAAAGGACATTCTTATGTCCAATCCAAGTTTCACGAAAATCTTTTTCATAATCCCCGTCTTGGGGCTTATTTATAGCAAACAAGGCAAACGAAATACGTAAACCATTTTCATAAATGCATTTGCATAAACACATTTCCTTTAATTCCTGTTATTTACACTTTTGTGTAAAACACCCTTTCTTTTAGAGTAGCTTATGCATATTAGCTCATAAGAATCCAATTTATGATAACTTGTTGTATAAATGCTTTTATAACCCAATCTTTGGGCTTTTGAAAAGCCAAACATACGCAAATGCATTTCTCCCCATCCACCAGTGACACTTAGCAAGTGATTATGCTACCTTTTGGAAGAGAATCCTTGACAACACGCTAGCCCAGCGGCTGTTTATATATTCTACTCCCTTCTCAGGGAGGGCGCCGCTGGCACTCCTGCCATCCCTTAGCGACTTGGCCTTATGTAGAGTAGGCCCCTGTCATCCCAACCATGCTCTACAACTTGCCTAATTACTTGTACTAGCGCACCGTACGTTATTATGACGGACTGCAGTCCATTTGGTTTAAAGAACTACAGACCGCAGTCCATGTCCTTTTAAATCAGGATCACAGACCGCAGCCTGCATCCATATGCACAAAAATCTTAGATCGAAGTCTATATTTAAGAATAATTTTCAAAAACACATCACAGACCGTAGTCTGTGTCAACTTGTAAGCGAGCGCACCCACTTTAACAAGTTGTTATTTGAAATCTAGTTTTAGGATGACCTTCCTTAAGTTCCTTTAGAAACTTTTTGAGTAAAATATTTTGATAAACATTTGAAATGTTTGAGAAACAATACATCTTAAAATCCTTTTAATAAAAGAATTTCAAATCGTTTGGATTTCCATAAATAAATCATATTTTTCTCTAATATTTGCTTGGTTTTCCTTTCAAGACCTTTTGTTTACAAAAGTTATGTAATTATGTTATCCCCTTGTCCATAACCTAAAAATTTAATAATTATCCACATACCAATCATTTTTGCAAAGAGAAATTGCACAGTCTTTTGCATGCCATTAAGTAACCTGAAATCAAACCATTTTATGAAATCAATCGTAGGAGGTTGGTCATCCATAAATCCCTTTTTAACACATCCGTATAAACATTTTTAACATAGATTTCCTTGTCTGTAGGAAATCAAAACTTTTCGAACACCATTTCAATACATACAGACTATGTCCAAAACATCATTTATTATTTAATTATCTTGACCTAGCAAAATAAATCTTTTTCATCATTGTTTATCACGAGTTATTGTAGAAATAACTCAAAACTCATTTACAAATAATATTTTGTGAAAAAGGGTCAAATTCCCTTTTTCTTAAAAAATGTTGTTGAAATAATATCATATAGAACTTGCTTGCTTAAAAGCAAATTCTTAAAACCATCAATATCAAAGATGAAATGCTTAGGAAACATTAACATGGAGAACTTGCTTACTTATAAGCAAAATTTTTCAATTCCATTAACATAAAGCATTCCCATCCTTGGCAACACTTAGGATAAATTATTTATCTTAAGAAGTGTCGCTTGCTTCCCATGAAGCAAACCTTAAGATTTTTCATTAAAGTCATCATTTTTCCAAAACTTATAGCTTCGCATTAAAGCCGTCATATTCAAAATTTGTGCTTGCCCATTCAATACAACATAAATATAAACATTTCAAACACAACCATAAACATTTCAATCATATCAATCACATGGAAAGAAAATGACATTTTAGAAAGTTCGCTTGCTTACCTGAGTCGCCATAATCCTTTTTCCTTCCATTCTTTTCCCCGCCTATATGAAAATAATGTGATTTTTCATATATTTCTTTTCCTTACATTCCATTTAGTTTTTCAACCCATTTTATTCACATATATAATTTATTCGACTTCTCAAGTCACTATGCATACATTTCGCATATATGTGCACATTTTTACACATTCCATCGACTAATCACATAACATATATAACCCAAAAATTAGGGTATTCATTCAACCATACAAAATATATCCATTAACTATCATACATAGGTTCATTAACCTTCATTTACCATTTTTCACTCTTTTTACAAACTTCACACATCGGTGCCCGTTTTAAGCACATGTTATCGCCTTGCACTTCATTACACAGTCCCAAAATTGGGAATTAATATCATATAATTCAAAATAGTTATGTAATCATGAAATTCATCATATTTTCATGTATTTTTGCACAAAACCATATTCTATATGTCATTCATCACTTATGCAAGTCTATTGCTTCATGTATGCCCATTTAGCAACATATACATAAGATGTTTCATAAAATTTTCTAAGGTAGAGGTTTAATCCATATTTCAGCGGTTTAATTACCCTTAATTACCACTGAATTTAGTGTATTTTTATGGAGTTTAAATCCACTTGCCATAGGATTCCAAAACAGCTAGTTTGGAACCCATTTTTCACCCGTTTAATGTGTCTTTTGACACATAACCTTAGATAATTATATAAATCCGAAATTTCAGCATATAATCCCACTTTTCTTAATACATATTTAAGTATTTAACACATATATCAATTTGGATCATTTCTACACAGGTTTCATATTTCCTTTTGATTTGTTTCTCAAACTATCCACATATGCTGAAATCAGGTGTACTGAAATCTCAAAATCTTGAATTAATATCAAATCAAGTAATTTTGATTTGAAATTTCTAGAATACCTTAATAAATATATTAATTAACTAAAATAAATATTTTCATCATAAATAATTTAGTATTTATATTTATTTTGGTAGTTTTACCTTGCTGGACCGCAACATCCATTTTTAGTCAACCTTAATCATGTAAATTATGGGGCATATTTATACCCATAAAAACCTAATTTTTAATTTTTTATTGTGATCTTCAATATGTCCTATATATCCTATAAACGTTTAATCCCAAAATTCTTTGTATAAAAAGTATTAAAAATCATTTTCTACAGCCAATCCTGTCCCCGTTTTACCCTGTTTGGGTTAATTTTCTCAGATTTTTAATTTGAAACCTGTTTAATATTTTAAGCTGAAAATTGGGTCATTCTTAATCACCCCATAATGATTATTTCCAAAAATGTTCATGCTAAAATTAATCCATTTACTGTTCCGTCCATAATTTAATTTATAACATCATATATCATTCAAAACTTCACTTTTCATCATCTAAATCATGGAATTTCATACATGCAAGCTAATACCCATTCCATATTCATTGAAAAGCATGTTGAATAATCACTTTAAAGATTCTGTCAGTATCCATTTCGTTTTCAAATTTTGGTGTTCAAGAACTCAAGATAAACCAATCAAAATAACACATCTACTTACTTGGAAGAGTTTTCCTCCACAAATTCTCTTCTTCTCCCCTTGCTTTTCCCTTAGTTTTTCTCTTCTTCTTAGCTGGGCATGGCAGGACGTGAGGCTACCTTAGGGAAGATGGAATTTCTGCACTTAGTCAAATGCCCCACACCATGTGAACGTGCAATGCTTTGTGGAGCTGGATTTTCCAGTTGTGGGCCCTACCTTTTTGTTGCATTTTCCACACCATTCAATGCGTGTCTATCCCCCTTATGTGTTGGTGAACTCACAGCCATATAAAAGTTTTTTTCATATTTTCTTAATTGCAAAAATGTGCATGCATCAAGACCGTCCAAATCTGTCCATCACTTGCTACCCATTTTTATCATTTTTTAAAATCCCAAAATGTGGGTAATTTATGCACCTAATTATCCCTTAATTAATATATTAATTTAGTGTTAAAAAATTAATAAAAATCATTGCAGCAGCATCAAATATGGGACGCCCACATGTGTAAACAAGCTGTCTATTTTTACACCTTCAATGGCAGCTACTGTTCACGAATTTTCTTGAATTTTTTTCACATAAATAAATGCTCATTTATGTATCCCAACATGTCAGATATATGTGTGCATTATTTATAAAATAAAAAATTCAAAAATAAATAGCAATGCAGCCCATGGACGTGCTTGCCTTGGACACCTCACCTATGCTCACTTGAGCACTCATAGCTTCATCAATTGTGGCCATTCATTGCTGAGATTTTATTTGAATATTTGCATTTTATATTAATGCATAAAATACCTTAAAAATGTGCTGCATTTGACACCTCAACTCTCATTAAAACCATGCAATTATGCATTGTACTCTAATATTAAATGAAGAGTACTTTTGAGGTGCAATAGTCAACCATATACACCTTTTTCAATTCAGGTATTTTTACAACATAATATGCTTAATCCAAACCTTCCAAAATTTTGATCTCATAATTTTATTCAACTTTTTCAAATTTCATCTTAATCCAATTTTTCTAGCTCAAGTTATAGCCGTTTAAAGTTAACGGTTAGGTTTGAGCTATGTTCAATAAATCATCACACCAATTTTATTAAGGATTTTCATAACCCAATTCCATAATACCAAGCCCAACATCATTGACTATCATTTCAAATTTCACTTGAATCCGCCTTACAGGCGTTGAGTTATGAATTTTCTAATGTTTTCCAACATAATTCCACAATTTCTATTTTAATTTTCATTAATTAAATCATGAAAATTAACTAAACATTCATGCCACATTAGCATGTTTTAATCCTCATTATGCCCATTTAGTCACCTTGACTCATATTGGGCTCTGGCGATTAAATTTTTAATCACCCTTCTTAATTAAACCCTAGTTGTAAAACATCAAAAACATCCTAAAATCATCCATACGTCATTTAATTCATATATAAATCACTTGTATATGTCTAATACATACATTGGACCCTACTTAGCTTGGGGTTTCACAGAAGTAGTAGAAGAATCAATACATGTTGTATTTGATAAATTTAACCAAAATTCAAAAAAGGAGGATGAGTTGAGTGATGCAGACGAGGAGTCAAGGAACCTAAAAGTAGAACGACTAGAAGAACAAGGAGAAGCTGAAAAAAATTCCACGGTTGAAAGGGTAAGTGAAGGTAATAATTTCTATAAACCTCCAACTGATTTGAAATTCAAAAATGACCATCCAATTGAGCAAGTTATTGGTAATATCTATGAAGGAGTAAAAACTAGAAGGTCAAGACACAATATTTGTGGAGAATTTGCTTTTGTGTCAAAAATTGAATCAACTTCCATTGATCAAGCTCTTAGTGATGAAAACAGGATTATTGCAATGCAAAAAGAGCTAAATCAATTTGAAAGAAATAATGTATGATAACTAGTTCCCAGACCCAAGGATTGCACAGTTATTGGTACAAAATGGGTTTTTAGGAACAAATTAGATAAAAGTGGGCTTGTGGTTAGAAACAAGGCCAGATTGGTAGCCAAAGGATATTCCCAAGAAGGGGAAATTGATTTTGAAGAATCCTTTGCTCCTGTGGCTTGATTAGAAGACATACATATCCTACTAGCTTTTGCTTCTCACATTGATTTTAAATTATTTCAATGGATGTGAAAAGCACATTTTCGAATGGATACTTAAATGAGGAAGTATATGTTGAACAACCTCCTGAATTTGAAGAAAATGATCAATCGAAATACATTTTCAAATTAACCAAAGCTTTATATGGACTCAAACAAGCTCCATGAGCTTGGTATGAAAGGTTAAGTAAGTTTTTTATTGATCATGACTTTCAAAGAAGAAAAGTTGATACAACATTATTCATTAAATATAAGGACAAAACTATTTTAATTGTTTAAATTTATGTCAATGATATAATATTTGATGCTATTAATGAAACTCTGTGCCAAGAATTTTCTGAGATTATGTAGAGCGAATTTGAAATGAGCATGATGGAGAATTGAACTTCTTCCTTGGACTGCTATTAATCAACTAGCGGAAGGGATCTTATAAACCAACTCAAATACGTCAAAGAGATGTTGAAGAAGTTTAGAATGCAAAATGGCAAAGATGCAGACATGCCAATGAGTTCAACCATCAAGATTGATAAGGATGAAAAAGGTAAATCTATTGAACAAAAACTATATAGAAGCATGATAGGTTCTTTATTATATTTGACTGCCTCTAGATTGAATATTTGTTTAGTGTTTGCATGTATTCAAGATTCCAATCATGTCCAAAAGAATCACATCTAATAGCTGTAAAAAGAATTTTTAGATATTTAATCAAAACCATTAATCTAGGGTTGTGGTTTTCCAAAGGGGTCAACATTTGAACTAATCGGCTACTCATATGCGGATTTCTCCAGCTACAAAGTAGATAGAAAAAATACTAGTGGAACATGTCAATTTCTTAGAAACATGATGGTTTCGTAGTTTTCAAGAAAACAGATTAGTGTTGCTCTATCTACGGCGGAAGCCGAATACATAGCCACCGGGAGTTGCTATGGGCAACTGCTTTGAATGAAACAACTAAAGGATTATGGCATTGATTATCATGACATTCCAAATAGATGTGATAATACAAGTACTATATGTGTGAAACCCTAACCTAAGCAGGGTCCAATGTATGCCTTGGACCTATATATATGATTAATGGAATTTTTGGATGATTTTAAGATTTTATGATATGTTGCAATTAGGGTTATGGGTTAGCATTAATGTTGTGATTAAGCATTTTGAGCCTAAATGAGATAATGGGTTTAGAATGAATTATTTATGATTTAAATGTGCAATTATATCATGAAAAAATCATTTTTCATGATTTAAAATGAATTATAGAAATAAAGATGGAAATTGTCGAGTGTGAAGGAAAATATTGAAAAATTCATAACTCAACGCCTAAAAGGCGGATTCAAGTGAAATTTGAAATAAAAATTGTTAATATTAGGCTTGGTATTATGGAATGAAAATATTATGAAAATTCTTGATGAAATGAAAATTATGAATTTTTTTTAAGTATATGTTCATTTCAACCGTTAACTTTAAACGACTATATCAGGAGCTAGAAAACTCAGATTGAGTTGAAATTTGAAACGGTTAAATGAGATGGTGAGATATTTATTTTGAATGAATTGGATTGAGCATCAAATATTGGAAAAATTCCTGCATTGAAAAAGGTGGGTAAGTTTGACTTATGCTCCTCAAAAGTACCAAAGCATTAATGATGGAGTACCATACATAAATGCTTGAAGAAAAAGGGAATGTGAGGTGTCCATTGCAGCGATTTTTGGAGGAAATTATTCATTTAAATAAAGCATATAATTCCATGAATTATCCAAGCATTTAATGCCAAAAATGATGAAGCATAGAAGTATAGGCAAGGTGGCCAAGACATGGACGTCCAAGTGATGATATTGTTGGATTTTTGAGCAATTTTTATTTTATAAATGATGTATATATATAGCTGAAATTTTGAGATGCATAAATAAGCATTTAATTATGTGGAAAAAATCCAAGGAAATTCGTAATTTGCAGCTGCCATTAAAAGTGGAAAAATTGACAGCTTATGTATGCAAATGACATCCCATGTTTGATGCTGCTGTAATAGTTTTTCTTAATTTTTTTTAACATCAAATTAATACATGAATTGAGGGGTAATTAGGTGTATAATTTACCCTCAAAATTGTGTTTTTAAAAATGGGAGAAAAATCAGAAAATGGGCAGAAGCAAGTGACAGTGAAAGGGGAATGCAGTTTTCGGTCAAATGATGCAGATTTTTATGATTTTTGGTAAAAGTAAAAATGCAATTTTTGTGGTTGTGAGTTCACCAGCACATAAGGGAGATAAGGGAGTATTGAATGGGTGTGGAAAATTCCCAGTAAGTGGGGCCCACATTTGCAGAAAGTCCAGCCCTACCAAGGCATGCTCGTTCACATGAGAGAGAGGGAGACCTTGGAAAATTCCAAGTGCTGAAACGTCCAAGGGAACCAGCAGCAACTCACGAATTTTCCCAACAAAGGAGAAGAGAAAACCAAGGGAAAAAAAGGGGGAAAAGGAGAGATTACCCATTTAATCAAGTAAATATATGATTATTTGATTTTATGCATCAAATCTGGAAAGTATATGATGTTGAAAACTAAATTATGGTCTGAACAGTAAATGGATGAATTTTAGCATGAAAATTTTGGAAACAATACTTATGGTATGATTAAGGAATGAACCAATTTTCAGCTTAAAAAGATAAGTATGTTGTAAATCAAAAATCCGTGAAAATTAGCCCAAACAGGGTAAAACGGGTGACAGGATCAGTTATAGAAAATGATTTTTAATAATTTTTATACAAGGATTTTTGGGCTGAAAAGTTTAAAGGATATACAATAAATATTTGGGATCACAGAAACAAATTAAAAATGAGGTTTTGATGGGTATAAATAGACTCCATAAATAACGTCATTCAGGCTATCTGGAAATAGAGTTTACTATTCATCAAGGTAAAAATGCTCAAATAAATATGTAATGTAAATATTTCGTGCTGAAATGTTTATGAAAGTTAATTCATGAAGTTATTAAGGTATTATAGAAATTTAAAATCAAAAATACTTGATTTGATATTAATTCAATATTTTAAGATTTCAGCACGCCTAATTTCAGCATATGTGGTTAGTTTGAGAAAAAAATCAAAAAGAAATATGAAACCTATGTAGAAATGATCCAAATTGATTTATGTGTTAAATTCTTAAATATGGATCAAGAAAAGTGCAATTATATGCTGAAATTTCGGATTTATATAACTGCCTAAGGTTATGTGTCAAAAGACACGTTAAACGGGTGAAAAATGGATTCCAAACTAGCTGTTTTGGGAAACCTATGGAAAGTGAATTTAAATCCCATTAAAATACCATAAATGCAGAAGTAATTAAGGGTAATTAATCCACTGAAATATGGATTAAACCTCTGACTTAGAAAAGTTTATGAAATCCATTACGTATATGTTGCCTAATGGGCATATCTGAAAGAACAGATATGCAAGGGTGATCAATAACTTGTGAAATTTACTTTTGTGTAAAAATGCATGAAAATATGATATATTTCATGAATATATATCTGTTTAGCACTTCATGAGGTTAATTTCCAATTTTGGAATTATGTAATGAATCCTAGGGTCATAACGGGTGCTCGGAACAGGCACCAATGTATGAATTTTGGAAAAAATGTGAAAAGTGGTAAATGAATGTTAATGAACCTATGTATGATAGTTAATGGATGAATTTTGTATGGTTGAATGGATACCCTGTTTATGGGGTTATATATGTTATGTGTTAGCCAATGAAATGCATAAAAATGTGTTATTTATGTTTAATGACTTGAGAAGACAAATGAAGGATATATGTTAATGAAAATGGGTTGGAAAACTAAATGGAATGCAATGACAAAAAATATATGAAAAACCATATTATGTTCATGTAGGCAAGGAAAATAATGGAAGGAAAAAGGGATTATGGCGATCTCAGGTAAGCAAACAAACTTTCTAAAATGCATTTTCTTTCTATGTGATTGATATGATTGAATTGTCTATGTTTATGTTTTTACGAAAGGGCAAGCACAAGTTTTGAATATGAAGGCTTTATTTCAAAGCCATAAGTTTTGAAAAATGATGACTTCAATGAAAAGTATTAAGGTTTGCTTCATGGGAAGCAAGCGACACTTCTTAAGATAAATAATTTATCCTAAGTGTTGCCAAGGATGGGAACGCTTCATGCTAATGGAATTGAGAAATTTTGCTTATGAGTAAGCAAGTTCTCCATGCTAATATTTTTTTTAAGGATTTCATGCTTGATATTGATGGCTTTAGGAATTTGTTTTTAAGGAAGCAAGTTCTATATGATATTGTTCATCAGCATTTTATAAGAAAAAGGGAATTTTAACCTTTTTCACAAAATATTGTTTGTAAATGAGTTTTGAGTTATTTCTACAATAACTCGCAATAAAAAATGATGAAAAAGATTTGTTTTATTTGGTCAAGATAACTAAATAGTAAATGATGATTTGGACATAGTCCATATGTTTTGAAATGATGTTTGAAAAGTTTTGGTTTCCTTTAGATAAGGAAATCTATGTTGAAAATGTTGGAAAAATGTTTCTACGGATGTGCTGAAAGGGATTTATGGATGACCAACCTCCTATGATTGATTTTATAAAATGGTTTAATTTTAGATTGCTTGATGGCATGCAAAAGACTATGCAATTTTTCTCTATGTGAAAATGATTGATATGTAGACAATTATTTAATTTTTAGATTATGAACAAGGGGATAACATAATTGCATAACTTTTGTAAACAAAAGGTCCTGAAATAGAAACCAAGAAAATATTAGAGAAAAATATGATTTATTTATGAAATTCCAATAAAAGGATTTTAAGATGCATGGTTTCTCAAACGTTTCAAATGTTTATCAAAATATTTTATTCAAAACGTTTTTAAAAGAATTTAAGGAAGGTCATCCAAAAACTGGATTTCAAATAACAACTTGTTAAAGTGGGTGCGCTCGCTTACAAGTTGACACAGACTGCGGTCTATGATGTGTTTTGTAAAATAATTGTTAAATATAGACTTCGGTCTAAGATTTTTGTGCATATGGATGCAGGCTGCGGTCTGTGATCCCGATTTAAAACAACATGGGCTACGGTCTGTGGTTCTTCAAACCAAAATGGACTGCGGTTCGTCAGGATAACGTACGGTGCACCGGTACAAGGAATAGGCTGGTTGTAGAGCACGGTTGGGATGACCGGGGCCCACTCTACATAAGGCCAAGTTGCTAAGGGATGGTAGGAGTGCCAGCGGCGCCCTCCCTGATATGGGAGCAGGATGAATAAACAGCCGCTAGGCTAGCGTGTTGTTAAGGATTCTCTTCCAAAAGGTAGCATGATCACTTGCTAAGTGTCACTACTGGATGGAGAGAAATGCATTTGCTTATGTTTTATTTCTGGAAAGCCCAAATATTGGGTCATGAAAATATGATTTTATGAAAGTATCCTAAAGGGATTTTTATGAAATGGTTACCCTAAAAGAAAGGGTGTTTTACACAAAAGTGTAAATAATAAGAATTAAAGGAAATGTGTTTATACAAATGCATTTACGAAAATGGTTTACGTATTTTGTTTGCCTTGTTTGCTATAAATAAGCCCCGAGACGGGGATTATGAAAAAGATTTATGTGAAACGTGGATTGGACATAGGAATGTCCATTTCTAAAAGAGCCTAAATGAAGAATGTTTATGGACATCAGAATGCCCAATGTTAATGTGTTTAAATAAAAAGTGTTTTAGGACATAGGAATGTCCATTGCCAAAGGAAGCTATATGAATATTGTTTTGAGACATAAAATGTCTCCTAGCTAAAGGACTTTATGATGGGCTTATGTTAATGATGTTTTGAGACATAAAATGTCTCTTGGCTAAAGAATTTTATGATGGTTTATGTTAATGATGTTTTGAGACATGAGATGTCTCCTGTGCCTAAGTATTTATGTTGTTTTGGATGTAAAATGTCCACTGGCAACCGATTGATTTCATGTAATGGCTATGAACATTAAAAATGTTCATATAAGATTTAAGGAAACTCATCATCAAAGGTAAAATGTATATATTTTTCCTAAACAAGCACAGGCGTGGCTTGTAAATGATGTTAAGAATGAATGCTTTATGAAAACGTTCAAGGACATAGAATTGTCCTCAGGAACACGGAATTTCATGATGATTTTTTTAGGACATATACATGTCCTCATGGAATAAGGTATTCCCGATGTTTATGAAAAAAGTTTTCAAGAAGCCTTGCCCTAAAGATAAAATGCTTGCTTACTGAGTTGTCACTCACGTTTTGTTTTCCCAACCCTTAGACAGGTACCGAGGAAACTCAGAAGGTTGCGAACCTCAGACGTGGAGGAAGGTACATGATGATAGCCTTGGAGGCTATGAGGAATGGAAAAGCATAAATATGCTAAGGTAAGCTAATGTGTATGTGAACTTAATGAGAATATTAAGTTCTATATATGATTCAATGGTTGAATGTATGGATGTATGGATATAAAATATGATACTTAGGTCAAGGAATCTTTCACTGCAGAAAGGCAGGTAAAGATGCTATGTGTTTATGTATATCCGAACTTAGCAAGAGTTCTAAGTTCCATGTGATTTAATGACTGAATGTATGAAAGTATGATTTATACAATGATTCAGTGTATAATGACAGGCATGTAAAGATGCTTTGAATGAAATGATGAATTTTATTACAAGTAAAATATCACAATGTATGATGATTGTCATGTCAAGATTATGAATGATGACAGATGAATAATCGAAAAAAAAATTAGACATATTCCAATTAAGAACCCGCCGCGTGATCAGGGCAACAATTCTAATTCACATTTACCAATCGATAGATCTTGAGGTAAGGAAGTGACGTCTCAGTTCGGGGCGCCACAATATGTTTGACTATAACTCCTGTGTTGCATTCTAGAACAAAGCATATAGATGTAGCACATCATTTCATTCATGAACATGTTGAAAATAGTGATATTTGTCTAGAGTATGTTAAAACTGAGGACTAAATTATTGTCATTTTCACCAAACCATTAGGAAAGGAACCATTTTATAAGATTAGAAATGATATGGGTATGATTAATTTTGATTAGGAGTACAATATGATAGGGGGAGAAAATTAGAAAGAATAAAGAAACCAAGTCGATAGAACCAATTCGACTCCAATCCGCCCAAGTCAACTTCGGACAGGGCGAAGTCGTCTCCACAAGGGCAAAGTCGACTTTAGTTAGGGCAAGTAAACTGTAGCGCGCGCCGCATGATCTTCCCGTGCAGCCGCCCTTCTCTTTTTCTTCTTCCCTTCTCTTCTTTCCTTCTCCTCCATTTCTCTCCCGCGACTGGATTCCCTCAACTCTCGAGCTCTCTCTTTTTCTTGACTTCTCACTCTCAGCTATTTATCAAATCCATCGTCTCTTTTCTTTTTCTCCCTTCTATCTCGCCTTTGCTGCCATAGTTTGCTGCAGTTCGCTGCCATTGCCACAACGCCTTCTCTCTCTCACAGCCTCCATCAAAACCTCCTAACAAATCCCTTAATCATTAATGGTGCCAAAAGCATTAGCCAAACCTTCCAAATTGCCATCTCAAGACTATCCTAGTCCAACACTGGCGAGGGAGTGACCCGACGACAATGGACGCCGTCCAAACGGGTCTGAGAGGAGACTACCACATCCGCTGGACGCGAAGTGCGGTTCCGGGAAGGAAACCCATCTACATTTGCTCCCAGACACGAGGACTCATCTACAGAATCAAGTAGTGAAATCGAATCTGGAAAAAATAAGCAAGGGACGCCGACTCATAAGTGGCAAGTTCTAAACATGCCGACCACCTACTTTGGAACTGACAGGCAACACAGTCGGCTCTATCGGCATTTTTATGAGCGTAAGATTTTCATTCCCAAGATAATAGATATTAAATTTCTAAGTGCTTATGAGTTTAGGATTGAAGAGTTGCGGATTTTCAAGGGTGAACTAGCCTGTTAAAGGCAGACGATCGGATATGCCCTGATCTAACCAGATTGTTCTACTACCTATTACAACACATATGTTAAGGCGATTGAGATTAATCTAGGAATAGGAAGTTCTACATGCAGGAACAATGCAATTCATTGGATTACAAATATTTTGGAGGTCCCTCTAGAAGACGAAAGGATTCCAGATGGGTTGTCACTCACACAGATGTATAACCAACTGACTAACAACAACAAGTACCATCTGGGGATAAAGTTTCTTCACTACATGGATCTATCCCCCAGACTACGGGTTCTCAGGCTCCTGATTGCACATTTCATTTATCCTAAAGGGGAGGTCGCAGTTAGTTGAATCCCCAAGAGAGAAATTTTATGGAAAGTAGCAAATCGGGTCAAGGTCAGCCTACCCAGATTGTTATTGGAAGCTCTGGCATCCAAGAAGGAAAATCCATGAGGAGTCTTGCCTTATGGGATGTGGATTACCAAGATTATGAGTTTCCTTAATATAAATTTGGATGGGGAGCCATTCGAGGTCTTAAAGCCCACCAATGCCATCAACTGGGATCTTCTAACCTGAATGAAGATCAGTCTTGAGGAATTCAGGGCCGAGCGACTACGAGAGATGATGAGACAAGCATATCAGCCCGTAGAAGCAGGTGATCATCCTGAGGGGGAGTAGCCACCTCAGCCACGACGGCCCGAGGCGGTTCCATCTCCACTGCATGCACCTGCTGATCTCGCATCACCACACTCCCATAGATCCTGTTATCCGCGAGGTTCTCAAATCTCAAATCCTCATCCACACTCGCCCAACTAGTCTACTTCAACTCATGCTATTCGGGATCATCTTGAGTAGATGGAGAATAGGCTTACCCAACAGTTAATGGCGATACACACGATGATGATGGAGATGTGAAGTCGCCAAGACAGGATGGATCAAGAATTAAGAACAATCAAGTATAAACGCATGTCGGGAAGCAGTCGTGGTCACCCGATGCCGAGTCTAACTGAGCTTGATCCTTATTTTGGAGAATCTGTGAGAGCCGAACCCACTGTTCAGGCTTTCTCATCTTTCTATTCATCAGCCTATATCCAACCTATCCCATCTACCCATTCTCCCTCCTACCCAATCACCGCTTTCCAATTTTCAAAATCCCAATTCCTCTATCTCCTTTTTAATTCTTTGACAAAAAAGGAGAGAGAGATTTGAGAGGGTTGTCCTAGGTTTAGGACTTAGTTTGTTTTTTTTAAGTTTGGGTAGCATATACATATAGGTTCATTTTCTTTTTGAATCATAATGTATGCAAACGATTGAATATATGACATGATTTTGTTTCAAATTGTGTTATGTTTGACATTGCAATGATTAAATGTTTGGAATGCAATGATTGTATGATACTTGGCATGAATTTGTTTGAGCATGAAATGGTGTTTTGATTCATTTGAACTTGGAATGCAATGATAATGAAATATGTATATTCTAAACACCAAAACAAGTATAATACTTCACTTTTGAGAGAAAGTGAAAGGTATATCTTTAATTGGTTTTGTCAATCATCAAAAAGGGGGAGATTGTTGGAATTCAAGACAAATTAAGCACAATCAATATTTTGATGATTAACAACTCAATTTGAGAATTAATTGGGTACTAATGAGGTTGCTAAGCTTTGTTAAAGGATAAAAACTCAAGTTTCATAACATAGCAGACCAAGTCGCAGTTCCAAGTCAACTCAGCCATCGACTTAGGTGACGTCGATTCCCAAGTTGACTCTAGAAGTGACTTTAGATGCATTAAAAGTTCCAGTGTTGAAATTGGGCACGGAGACAGGTGAAGTCGCAGTCGAAGTTGCCTCCACTAATGACTTGGGTGAAGTCGTAGACCCAAGTCGACTTTAGATGTGACTTGAGTACATCATGGAGAAGACTTCGAATCCTCAAAGCCAAGTCACATTTCCAAGTCGACTCCATGATGCGACTTGAGTGAAGTCGAACCTCAAGTCGACCCAAGCATGCGACTTGAGTGAAGCTAAAGACTAAGACAACCCAAGCAAACAATTGGGTATGTTAGAATCCTTCAAAGTTGAAGATCATTAAAGTAACAACTATATATATTAAAGATTGGAGACTAAATTCAAAAAGGCAAATCATCCTAAATCAAGGCCACAAGGATAAACTTCTCAAGAGAAGAAATATATGCTAAGTTTCAAGACTAAACTTGGAAAACTCAAGGATATCAATTGAAAAACAAGATAAGAGAGGAAAAATGAAGTATTAAGAATCACTTTTAAGAAGCTTAAGTTCTAATATATGCACATGGATGGTGAAGTCGCACCCAAAGTCGACTCCACCTGTGACTTAAGTCAGGTCTAAGATCAAGTCGACCCGGAGATGGAACTTGAAGTGGAAGCTGAAGACCGAAGTAGCACCCGAAGTCGACTCCAACCTGCGACTTGGGTGAAGTCACATATGAAGTTGACTCCACCGTACGACTTGGATGAAGTCGCATATCAATTCGACTCCACATGAGACTTGGTTTGCAACGGTTAGAAAAATTTGAACATTGGCGCATTAAATGCGAGCCACCTACCACTAAACGTTTGAATTTACTCCTTCATTATAAAAGGGCATTCAAGAGGACATGCAAGGGGTTAAAGAAGCATTCAATAAGCTTACCCTCCACTCTCTCTAGCATTAAAGTGATCTATACCAACTCCTAGTGAAGAACTGCGCCACAACTTGCTGAAAGCTCCATTGCTGATCATTCTACTCTTTCTACAAGTTCTTCTACGTGCCACAAACTGCCTACACGAATTTGTAAAGTGTAGTTCTTTCTGTTGGTTCGTTGTTGTGTTTACCATTTGGTTTGATATTGAAAATTGAAACCTAGTGAAGGCAAAGTAGTGTTGTGACTGGAGTGTGATTCGTCACCTACTTGTGCTATATTTGTGCAAGCCCCCTAGAGTAGGAATTTAGTAAAGAGTTGCTGCTCTAGTTGTGTTTGAAATTCAATAATGGAACCTAAGTCACAACGGGTGTAAACTTGGAAAAGTGGAGTAGGGAAGGTTGCCCGAACCACTATAAAACTGTGTCTCTTACTATGGCTTGCTTATCTGCGTTTTACTGCTTTATTTCTCTCTATATTCTCTGCTTGTTTCATTAAGGGGATTAAATTAAAAAGGAAAAAAGTTTTTATTTAAGTAAAAAATTTTAAAATACCCAATTCACCCCTCCCTTCTTGGGTTGTTCCATAAACTCGGGACCAACATGGTCAAAATGGGAAGAATGGTCACAATTGAGTAATATGTCACATCGATGTGTGAATTGAAAGATTAACACCCAACTTGAAAGACAAGTGAGTTAAGCTAGTTGATGTAAATTCATGGGGATTTATGCAGGTTGGAAAACTCTAAGGGATGCATTTGAAATTTTATGTATATAAATGAAAAATTATTTTCATTTATGCAGGCGAAGACAAAGAAAATGATGGAAGAAGGGGATTGAAGCTATCACAGGTAAGCAAACAAACTTTTCAAAATATTGATTTCCTTCTATGTGTTGAAATGATTGAAAGTGTTTTATGTTGATGCTTTTACAAGTGCGCAAGCATAAGTCTTGAAAATTATAGCTTTAATGAAATGCGTCTCAAGGATTGCTTCATTGTAAGCAAGCAACGCTTCTTGAAATAATAATTTTTTTTCAAGTATTGCAATGATTGGAAATGCTTTACGGTGATGAGTTTAAGAATTGCTTACAAGTAACTATATTCTTTAAGATGTTATTTCTAAAGGATTTTATGAAAAAAAGGAAGTTTTGACCTTTTCACAAAGTGATATTTGCAAACAAGTTCTAAGTTCTACCTCTACATGATTTTATGAAAAGCAAATGTGTTTATGAAAGAAAAAAGGATTTGATTTATGGAACGAAAGCGTTTACTCCATGACATGACACTTAAAATAAGCGATGAATTAAAAATGGCCTATTTAGTCGAAATGGTTTATTAGAAAAGTTTCGATTTCCTTAAAAATGAAAATACTTTGAAAATTCTTTGAAAATTTTTATACAAATGTTTCTAAAAAGGAGTTTAAGGATGACCAACTGATAATTTAACTGTATAAAATGAAGTGATTTTTGTTGCTAAATGGTATTCAAAGAGTATACAAGCTCTTCTTTACATGATAATGACCAAGATGATATGTGGACAAGTATATGATACTAGGATGTATAAAGGAAGATGATGCAATTGCATAACCTTAGCTTACGAAAAGCTCAAACGTGGCATACAAAAGGTTTATATGAAAAAATATTTATGAAAATGTTTTACTGAAAAGTGTTTGCCTAAAGATAAAATGCTTGCTTATTGAGTTATCACTCATGATTTGTTTTTCCAAACCTTAGACAGGTACAGAAAAGCTCAAGAGGTGGAGAACTTGAGCAACTGAGGAAAGGTATGAGATGGTATTTATGTGTGTGCTAAAATGATTAGCTATGATGTATGGAATGATATGATTGGAATTTTGAGGAATGTTAAGGTATGTGAACTTATAAAAAGTTCTAAGTTCTATGTAGATTGATGATTTAATGAATGTACCCAAGTATGTATGTCAAATAGCTGATTACGAATACATTTTATATAATTATGGCATGGCCAGGTTGATACAACCAATGATGTAAGAGAATAAGATGGAAGTTTATGAATGATATGTGCATTTGACGACCACTGCTAGAATGTGAGATTACGATCAGGCATAAGGACGAAAGGGAAACCAAGCGGTATTTTTAAAATACTAAGTGCGACGATTCACAAGAGTATCGTTGTTTATAAGATGAATGGAGTGAAATGAAAAAAATGAAACGATGAAGGAA
Organism: Annona cherimola; assembly: GCA_030490835.1. Taxonomy (NCBI): domain Eukaryota; kingdom Viridiplantae; phylum Streptophyta; class Magnoliopsida; order Magnoliales; family Annonaceae; genus Annona; species Annona cherimola. The sequence goes on along the minus strand of CM059977.1, from coordinate 48,499,945 downwards.
AAGGAATGAAATGAAAAAAATTCAGACGAGATCCAATTTAAGAACCCGCTGCATGATCAAGGCAATAATCATGACTCACATTTACCAATCAATAATGATCTTGGAGTGAACCTTTGTGTGACGTCTCGGGTTGGGGGCGCCACACTTGCACAACCTGTTGGAATATCCAAACTAGTTCTTTTATTTACCATTTTAATTTTCTCCTTATTAGATAGGATGCATAAATATATATATGTATATTTTATTTGTTTTATAATTCAAACAACCTTGTATGTGAAAATTTTTTAATCAATAGGGCTGATGTACAGTTAATGTATAATTGTATGAATAATAATTAAAAATATATATGTTGCTGTTAGGAGATAAGGACATTAATTTCAGAAAAATTGTTTAGATTTATCTTGCTATAGACCATATCTGGGTATCTTGGATAATATGACTACAAAATTTAATGTGCTAAACATGGGTATTGAATGGAATATATAATCTAAAGTAATCACGAAATCTTAACATGTATAATGAAAATATATGAGCTCATCTGTGGCGCCCCAAACCGAGACGTCACATCCTTACCTCAGGATCTATCGATTAGTAAATGTGATCAGGATTGTTGCCCTGAACACGCGACAGGTTCTTAATTTGATCTCGTCAAAAAAAATTTTCTTCTTTTCTTTCATCATATAATCTCATACTTGTCATCATTCATAGTGAACTCATTAATATCATCATAAAATTTGTCATACAAGTATCTTTACTCTCATATTATAAGAAACATATATATGTTCATGAATAAAAATTCACATAGAATTTTATACAAAATCACTTATCTATTTACACTATACATCATCAATCTTATTTCATTATAAGTAATACATTCATTCATCCATTCTTCAAACATACCGATACCTTTTAGCTTTGCTCCTTCCCTCGAGCCTTAAATCTGTCTAAGGTTGGGAAAACAAAACGTGAGTGATAAACTCAGTAAGCAAGCATCATTTTTTCATTTAAATGCATTCCTTGCCCATTCGGTAGGAGACACTTATCAAGTAATCGACTACCAATAGGAAGAAACCTTTTATAGAAATCTTCTTTATTAAACACTCATAAAACTTTGTGCATATCCCCATTTCGAGGATTTTCAACAGTGATGTCTATGCATCTAAACCATTTTTCATGGGGACAATTGTTTATCCCAAAACATTTTTCATCTTTCATAAGGACATGTCTATGTCTAAAAATATTTTTCATATGGCATGAGGACAATTATATGTCCTAAAATATTTTTCTTATAACCTTTTTCCCATGAGGACATTTACTTGTCCCAAAACATCATTTATTTAATTTTCTTTATAACCCAACTCGGGGTTGTTCAAAAGAAATGCATGTGCATAAAAATCTTTTCTCTAGGCGGACATTCTTATTTCCAAAAATATTTTTTCATATAAGCATCTTTTAACCAGCATAAGATACCAAACCCTTTTTAAACCAATATGGCGGACATATTCATGTCCTAAAATATTTTCCATATAAACCTCTTTTAACCCGCATATGGTATCTTTTGAAAACTGGACATAAATCCATTTAAAGCCAACACAAATCCATTTAAAATGAAACAATGTAGATGCCCATTTTGGGACTTTTAAAACATAGGAAACATATATATGTTCCAAAAATATATGGATTTGTGTCTCTGACCCTCAAGAAGGTGATACTTAACAAGTGATCATCCTCCCCTTGGAAAGAAACCATTCATGGACTGCACCGCTAGCTAGGCGGTTGTCCATGATCCTGCTCCCATTTCAGGGAGGGCGCCGCTGGCCTCCAGCCTTCCCCTAAGCGACTCGGCTACAAGTAGAGGTGAGCTCTGGTTCTCGACCATTTTGGTCCGTGACCACCTCAACCATGAGCCTAGTATATCGTTTTGCGCACACTCGTATGCTAGCAATGATTTTCACAAAGCTTAGCCCAGTCATTTGACTGTGCTCTTTTTCAAGCCTCAGCTTGATTTGTATAAAACCAACTTTAATCCACAGACTATGCCCTTCTCGAATTGAGAACTGGGCTGGATTATTTTGAAAAGAAAAATAAAATATTTTAAACCACTTAGTCCGCAGACTATGCCCTTCTCGAATTGAGAACTAGGCGTGGTTTGTTTTGAAAATAAAACATTTTTGTAAATTATTTTCAAATGTTGATGTTAGGATGACCACCCTTATAGAAATACTTTAATAAATCCATTTTATCAAACATTTGAAATATTTGAGAAGAAAATATTTTGCAAAACTTTAATGATTTTCTAAACAACTTTTGAAAGTCTCATTTTTAGAAGCTTTTGAACTAATTCAAAACTCGCAGAGACAAAACTTTTCTTAATAATATTTTTATGAGCAAAACTTATGCAACTCTCTTCCATTCACTGTAATGACATTTTTGTCTTGTCCACATCGCTTCCTTGTTACACTTATATATATGTAGAGAAGAGTTTGCATAATCTTTTGATCATTATTTAAGCATAAAATCCACGAAATCATTTTGTAAGATTGGTCACCCTTAAATCTTTTTAGAACATTAGAGTAAAGCATTTTCAAAGTGTTATAACTCTAAGAGTTTTAAAGTACCTTGATAGATTATTTCAAAACATCTACGTAAATCTCAAAACACGTATATAAATTCAACTTATGACATTTAATGGAAACTATTTAAAAACATCTATTTATTTCTAGAAACCATTTTGTAAAGAATTACATTTTTCAATAAAATTTCTTGGAAATAGAATTTCCATGGTTTATTTTTGAATATCACATTATGAAAGAGACAAACTCTTTCAATATAAAATTCTTTGTAAACCACAGTTGTATGAACTTGCTTATTTTAAAACCATCATAAAACCCACATCATATTTTCAAGAAGTGAGATTGCTTACTCTATAAGCAATTCTCCACATCATTAATATAAACATGATCAAGTAAATTGAATACTTGAATATAAACATTATGCTTGAAAATTTACTTACTTATCTCGTAAGCAATTATAAAACCAACTTATTAAAGCAGGTTCATAAATTTCATAAGATTCCTTTGAAACAATATTTTGGAAAGCTCGTTTGCTTACTTGTAAGAAAATTCTTTAAAATCATTGATGTAAGCATTTCCAATCTTGGAAATACTTGTGATAGAATAACTATTTTAAGAAGTATTGCTTGTTTCCCATGAAACAATCCTTAAGGCATTTTATTTAAGCTATCATTTTTAAGATAAGAGGAAAATAATATTTTGGAAAGTTCGCTTGCTTACCTTGATCACGTGAGCTTCCCGAGTCAACACTTTCTTTGCCTTTTGCCTATACATATAGAATGATATAACATTCATGTAAATTCAATTTACTTGCATTCAACTAGTTTTCCAACCTATTTTCATAAATATTCATAACCCGCCTAATCTCCAAGTCGGGTATACGTACATAACATAATTACATATCAACCAATCATTTCATCACATGTTCAATTCACATATACTAATCTCAAAATTTGAGATTATCAATTTAGCAATGCATTTCACATTTTTCCATCATATTTTAACATATTTTTGCATTTTAAGATTTACATAATGCACATATCATCTTATCATGTGCATTGCTTCACATATGTGCGTCTAACAGCATCTAATTCATATATTTCTTAAAATTTTCCAAATCAACAACTTGTCCTCTAATTCATCAAGTTTATAAACTTCATTTAATACTTATTTAGTGTATTTTCACGGATTTTTAATCCACTAATCATAGGTTTCCAAAACAGCAATTTTGGAACCCATTTTTCACCCATTTAACGTGTCTTTTATCATATAATTCTAAACAGTCTCATAAATCCGAAATTTCAGAAATTAATCTGACTTTTCCTAACCCAAATGCATTTTATTAACATATAAATAAATCTGGATCGTTTCTGCATAATTTTTGTATTTCTTTTTTATTTTTTTCTCTAAGTATCCACAATTGCTGAAATCAGACGTACTTAATTCTCAAAAACTTGTATTAATATCAAATAAAATAATTTTAATCTGAAATTTCTTTCATAACTTAATAACTACATTAAATAACTTTTATAAAAATTTCATCACGAAATATTGACATAATATATTTATTTTTTCATTTTCACTATGCTGGACAGTGTTGGGATTTTACGGTCAGCCTTAACCACGTGATTTATAGGGCATATTTAAACCAATCAAAACCTAAATTTTATATTTTTTGTATGATCCTAAATATGTCTTATATTTTATGTAAATTTCAGCCCGAAATTCCTTTTATAAAAATTATTAAAAATCATTTTCTACGGCTGATCCTGTCACCCGTTTTACCCTGTTTAGGTTAATATTCTCGGATTTTTAATTTGAAACTGGATTATCTTTTTAAACTGAAAATTTGGTCGTTCCTTAATCAATACATCATGATTCGTTTCAAAAATTTTCATGCTAAAATTCATCCATTTACTATCCCGTTCATATTTTACTTTACAACATCATAAAATTTCCAGATTGGAGATATAAAAACAAAATAATCGAATACTTACTTAATTAAATGGTTAATCCTTCCTTTTCCCCTTTCTTTTCTTCTCTTTTCTTCCTCCTTGGTAGCCTAGGGGTCGTGAGTTGCTGCTGGAAAGGAGAGCTCCAATTTTCCAAAATTTTTCTAAGTACCTCTTATGCTTGGACGTCTATGCTTGCCATGTAAGCTACTCTTCCTTATTCTCTTAACTTTTTGGTATAAAAAGTCAAAATAATTAATCCTAATTTCGTGCAAGCCTAATTACATCATCATTTTTATGATCCAATCCTTTCATAACTTTAATCTCATAATTTTAACCGTCCATTTCAAATTTCATCTCAATCCGACTTTTCTAGCTCAATTTATGATCATTTTAAATTTTGGACGGTGATGATCAATTATCATCAAAATTTTCATAATCTACCTTTCCCATATTATTAAGCATGAAATTATATGCTTCCATCTCAATTTTCATATTAATCCGCCTTATGGGCGTCAAGTTATGAATTTTCTAAGGTTTTCTTTACTAACTTAAGAATTATCCTTTTAAATTCTCATAATCTATATTAAATAAATATAAAATTATTATTCATGATTTATTGGTGTATTTTAATCACCAAAAAATTATTCTAATCCCTTTGTCCCACATTAGCTTATAATGATCACTCAAATCATCATTGCTAATCCTTAGCCGTAATTATCATAATTTAGCAAAATCATAAAATCATTTATAATTCAATAAATTCACTTATAAATCATATGTAAATATTCATTGCATATATTGAATCCTACTTAGGTTGGGGTTTCACATCATCACTTTCACTTGTTTCGGAAAAGGAAAAGAAAAGGTTTAGGTGACGAGCTGACATTCTAAGCTAAGCAAGCAATGTCTTGAAATAATTTATTTTTAAAATGATTGAAAGACTTTCAATTTATGTTATTTTGATGTTATTCAATATTATCTAAGGGTGTTCATCCCCATAATATGGTTTGAAAATGTATTTATTAACTTGTTTTATAAATAGTTATGCCATTTTCTAAATTTGGAAAGAGAACAAAATGATGAATATAATTAATTTTTAAAATCATGCTAGCATGTGTATGATGCATGGTGCACCAATGTACACATCCATTTTAGAGGTGTAAGCAGGCCAAAAGTCTCCCTTTAATGTGACCAAGTTGTTGATATAGTCCCAAAGGCCGACGACGCCCTCCTTAAAATAGGGAGTAGACGAATTGATGGTTGCCTAGCTAGCATATCATCCAATGAAGGTTGAAGGCATAAATGTGAAATATACATTTGATGCATTATTTATGAAATGTCGAATGTTATAATGAAAATTTTTACTTTAATAAAAATGCTTGCTTACTGAGTCTATACTGATGTTTTGTTTTCTCAACCTTAGACAAATACAACAAAGTTCAAGTAGAAAAAAGTCACAATTGAGGAAACTGTAAGGTTGTGTTTTTCTCATATACTTGGTGTGAATAGATATGTGGTAAGGGTACAGTATTACTAGGTTACATAGATTGATGATGTAAATATATATTTTAATATTTTGAAAATATTGTGTAAATTTAATTACAAGTGAGTGATTTCTTGTAAAATGAAATGAGGTTGAATTGAAGACCCCGCCTAGTGAACAAGGCTAAAATCTTGCTAACGATTTACCAACTAAACAATTCTGGAGTAAAGATTAGGTGCCTCTGGTTCATGGCGCCACAAAGAGTGGCATTAGAGAAATTATCGGTAAATGGGTGCTAAGAAAATGAACTTATAACACTAAGATACAATGCATTGTCAACTATATTTTTTAAGTTATGGCTAATTTATTATGTTTGAAAAAGCTATAGATTAGATATGAAGGGAAAGCAATTCTAGATCCAACAATGAAAGGAGGGATGTAGAAGAGGTAGAAAAAAATTAGAGAATAGAAGCAAACTTAAATAAGTGGTGTGCTGCCCAAAGGGATGTCTCTTTTAAACACCCTATACATGAGGGATACCTCAACCGTAACTCTACACCACCTATAAGAATAGGAAGTACTGATGGTGATGAGTCTATAGAAAATATGATTGAGAATGATATGAAGACCCCAGAGAAGGATCTATCGAAAATGAAAATGAGAATACTTCAGAATTGTCGAGTACTAGTACTATCACCGAGAAGCCTACACTCGTACACCCCAGACGTAAGTGCCATCTAGTGATTAGAATAGATGGATCTAGCGGAAGTTTTCTTTTGATTTTTAATGATATGCATGAATGTGAAATGTGTGTTTATATTATATTGTGATACTAAAGTATTCTTTGCTGTAAATCAAACTTGTTAACACTTGTACATTGGGTCTGTGTAAAAAAGAAATGGTTGTTATTGAAATTTGTAGTTGTTAGGAATAGTTGTGTGTTATGATTATTTTAATGTGATCAAGGATGATACTAATATAATTTTTATATGTATAGATAACATCATACCTAATGTAAGAGCAAGGGTAAGGCTAAATAAGGGAAAGACAGTTGGAAATGAGGAACCTATAAGTCAGTAGGAAATAGAAGAGCCTACTGATAGATCTAAGTGACCAGTGGAAAGAGAACAACCAAATCAGAGAACTTGTCAACATCAGAGCAATGAAACCTTGATCCAATTATTGAAAATGATATTGCCACGAGTGACTGTGAAACCCTAATCTTAGATACGTGTATGAAACTCTAGGGTTATAAACCCTAGGTAATGTATTAATAAAATATATATTTATGAGTATGAAAATATGTAGAAATAGAGATTGAAATAATTATGAAATTCAGATGAATAGTGCACATGAATAGTAATCCTGGGATTAAGACACGTGATTAAGAGTTAATCACTTGGATTAACTTAATCACAAAAAGACGAAAAGGAGATTTAATCACTACAAGACAAAATAACATTAATTTTTGATATTTTAATCCAATTTTGGATTTTAGTGCAAATTGAAGAAAAATTCATAATTTGCAATCCGAGTGTTGGATTTCGATGAAATTTTTTATGGATGGCCAAAATCTTATGATGAACATGATGAGTGGTCCAAGATCTATCAAAAATCATGAATCAATGGCCAATATTAAACGTCATTTGGAGATCAAAAAGTAGCTTTACTTTTTCATTAATTTCCTTTGACTTTTTAATTAAATTTAAATAATTAAAAATAAAAATAATTATTAAAAATCAGAGCTACAACAGGGGTGTGCAGGTGTAGGGGGAGACTTTTGAGCCAAATCCAATGGCCCAAATCCATCCTCATCAAAGATCAATGGATGAGATTGAATTAACCTAAATTAAATAATTTTAATAAATTAAAAAAATAAGGAAAATAGGGCTGCATAGGGTGGGCTGGAGCAGGCCTAGGGTGGCTGCACAAAGCTCCATGCATTTTTAGAAATTATAAAAAAATACATTTTTATAATTAAATACCTCAAGCTAGGGGGTAAAATCCAATTTTGTGAAAAATCAAAAAGTATAAATAGGGGAGCAGGGAGGACGTCCAAAGGCACTCCAAGCTTGAGAAAGTCAAGCATTCCCAACCCCAAAATTCGTTTTGGGCTTAGAGAGAGAAGGAGAGAAGGAAAGAGAGAGAAAGATAGGAGGAGAGGAGTTCTCCACTTGAGGTAAGTGATTTCTCTACTCATGGACTGCCAATAGAGAAAATAAATAATACTATTTCATGTAGAATCCCCTGTACATAAGTTGGAAAGTAGTAACCAAATTTGTAAAGCATGCCCCATTAGGATAGGTTCAATTATTTTAGAAGTAGACCTAATCCTATTACCTATGACTGAGTTTAATATAATATTGGGTATGGATTGGTTGAGTCAATGAGGACCTACTATAAATTGTAAACACAAGAAAGTAAAATTTGAAGCAGACTCACATAAAGAAATATTCATTGGGAAATTAAAGCAACTTGAGAATTCTACAATATTGATATCTGCAATGAAAGCGGTAAAGATGGTCCACGAATAATGTCAAGCTTATCTTATATTAGTCAACACTATAGAGGGAAAAGAAATACAAAGTGAATAAATTCCAGTGGTAAATAAATTTTCTGATGTATTTCCAACCTAGTCTACCTCCAAAAAGATAAGCGAATATGGTGATTGATATTATACCAGGCACAACACCAATATCTAAGCCCTCGTACCACATAGCTCCAACAGAAATGGTTGAATTGAAAATATGGATTTAAGAATTAATAAATAAGAGCTTTATTAGACCCAACGTGTCTCCATGGGGAGCACTAGTATTGTTTATAAGAAAGAAAGATGTAAGTTTAAGATTGTGCATTGATTGCTAGCAAATGAATAAAGTCACTATGACAAATAGATATCCTCTTCCTCAAATTGATCATCTATTTGATCAATTGAAAGGAGCATCTACCTTTTCGAAGATAGACCTACAATTAGGTTATCATCAACTGAGAATTTACCTTGATGACATTCACAAAATGACATTCCTAACTGAAGAAATGCGAATTTTGGTTGAAGCAAGTCTCATTTTTAGGGCAAATTATATCAGCAAAAAGAATTTAGGTTGGCCCTCGAAAGCTTGAGGCAGCACTTAAATGGCCAAGACAAACAAGCATTACAGATATCAGAAGTTTCTTGGAATTAGCTGACTATTACAAAAGATTTGTAGAGGGATTTTAACAATTATCTCCACTACTTAACTGATTAACATGAAAATGAGTTTGATATATTTGGTCAGATGAATGTGAAAATAGTTTTCAAGAATTGGAGCGACAATTGATTGAAGCACCTGTTTTAACCCTGCCCAAGGGAAAGAAAGCGTTTATAGTATATAACGATGCCTCAAAAAAAGGATTAAGATGTGCACTTATGCAAAGAGAAAAAGTTATAGCTTATGCATCCCGACAACTCAAGTCTAACAGGTAAACCATCTCACTCATTATTTGGAACTTGTAGCTATGGTATTTGTATTGAAAATATGGAGACATTATTCATATGGTGCTATTGTGAAATTTAAACTATCAAATACATTTTTATTCAAATAGAGATTAACATGAGATAAAGGAGATGACTTGAATTACTTAAAGACTGTGATCTTAGTATTTTATATCATCGAGGTTAAGCAAATGTAGTGGAAGATGCTTTAAGTGAAAATGTTAGTGTAGCTCATCTTATCACTAAGGACAAATGATTACCTCAAGAAATGAGTCAATTAGAATTGATCGTGTGTCCACCTGGGATACAAACAAGATTGTCTCAATTGCAGTTACATTTTTCATTTTTTAAGAAAATTAAATATGGACAATAGAATGATGCAGATCTAAAAATATATATGAATCAAGTGAGGAAAAGGAATTCTATTGAGTATAATGTTGATGTGGCGCCCCCAACCTAAAGTATCACAACCTGAGCCTTATTCCGGGATCGTTTTTGATTGGTAAATGTGACATAGGATTGTTGCCTTGTTCATGCGGCGGAATTTTTGTATATATTTCATCTAGTGAAATTTTTTTCTCCTATTCTTTTCATTGCCTTCATCATTTTTCGAGGAATATATACTTGAAGTTAACTATATATATGATTCTCACATTCATTTCATGAGCAATTATATACTTGTAACATAAGAATTTATTTACATACATTATGAACATTCATGACCTAATATCTTCATGATCAACATAAGCGTTCAATCATTCTCTGAACAAACCAGTTCTTACATGATAGCTAACAATTTGTTAGCACATTAAAGAATACCAGTTCATACTTCCCTTCAAATGATTTGGTCCTTTTTCCCTTTGAGCTTCCTTGAACCTGTCTAGGGTTGGGAAAATAATACGTGAGTGATGAACTCAGTAAGTAAGCATTTTTCATTTTATTATAAATGCATTTCTCGCCTTTGGTAGGACACACTTATCAAGCAATCAACTACTAACAAGAACAAAGCTTTCATGAAAACCTTTCATAAAACTCTTTTTTTCATGAGGACAATTGTATGTCCTAAAACGTTTTCATATAAACTTTTTTTGTTCATGAGGACAATTAAATGTCCTAAAATATTTTCATGTAAATATTGTTTTCTGTGGACATGTCATGTCCTAAAATATTTCTGTCCCTATTTTGGAGCTTTTAAAACAAAGCATATGCATATATGCCTCTAACATTTTGGTAGGTGATACTTACCAAGTGATTATCCATCCATAGGAAAGAAACCTTTCATGTGACAACATCGCTGCGCTAGGCAGCCGTCCATGACCCTGCTCCTATTTCAGGTAGGGTGCCGCTAGCCACCGGCCTCCGGCCACACGTAGAGGTGGGCCCTTGTCTGCAACCATCTCGGTCTGCAATTGCCTCTACTATGAACTTAGTACAGATCCTCGTTGATAGTTGGAAATTAATAATATACTTTTGTGGGCATTTTATACTAATTTGGTGGGTAATTAATTGAGTTTCATGTGAAATTTACGCTAAAATGTGGTTTTGTAACATTTGCGCATTAAATATTAGGGTGTGTTTGGCAATTAATAAAAAAATATCAAGTTCAAACTTTTCAATTTAAAACTTTTCAATATCCACAACTATCATATTTTTTAATCATTTTTCCACATTTTCCTATACAACTACCCTACTTTTCAATCATTTCTACACAACTATCCACACAACCAACCTATCTATTTTAATTTTATTCTCATTACTACTCATAATTATCTCTATCATATCACATCATTTGACAACTTTTATTCTCCAAAACTTTTTATCAAAAATTTTATTCATTCTCAAACACACACTTAATTTCAAGTTATTTATATAATTTTTATGATCTTTTGACTTGAAATTGTATTTTTTTTATTTGTTTCCATAAAATCAAATGGATTTGAATTAATTTCATATTGGTGACCCATTTATTAATTTCATCAATTAATTATTTAAATATTTCTATGCAGATCATACAAATTCTAGAAGTGGGGCCCACCATGAAATCATTATGCAATGCAATGATGAAATTAAACTAATTGCCTAAGCAAAATCTACACCGTCCAAGGAAATTCTAGCTCATCCTGGTCGTCCAATCCCAGCCGTCCATTCTTGTGAAACCCCATTCTAAGACATGTATACAAAACCCTAGGGTTGTAAACCCTAGGTAATGTATTAATAAAATATATAATCATGAGTATGAAAACATGTGTATTAGAGGTTAAAGAAATGCAATTGTAGAATTAAACCACGTGAATAGTACATGTGAATAGTACATGTGAATAGTGCATGTAAATAGTAACCGAGGTGATTAAGAGTTAATCACTTCGATTAACCTAATCACAAAAAAATGAAATAGGAATTTAATCACTACAAGATAAACTAGCATTACTTTTTATTATTTTAATACAAATTTGGATTTTTGTGAAAAAATAGAAAAAAATTCATAATTTGCAATCTGGGCATCGGAATTTGATGAAATTTTTTATGGATGGTTAAAAATTCATGATGAACATGATCAACGGATTAAGATATGATGAAAATCACAAATCAAAGGTCAAGATGAAGTGTCAAATAGAGATCGAACAAGTAGCTTAACTTTTAATTAAAGCTACTTTTGACTTTTTAATAAATAAATAATAAAAAATTAAAAAATTAAATGCAAATGCAGCTGCAATGCAGGGAAGTGCAGGGGCTGTTGACATTTGGGGCCAAATCCAATGGCCACAAATTAATCTTATCATATATCAACGGATGAGATTAATTTGCTTAAAAATAATTAATTTGAATAAATTAAAAATCTAAGAAAAATAGGGCTTCCATGGGGGGGCTGGAGAAGGCCTAGAGTGGCTGCACAAAGCTCCATACATTTTCAAAATTATAAAAAATACATTTTTACAATTAAATACATCAAGCTAAGGGAGTAAAATCCAATTTTGTGAAAAATCAAAAAGTATAAATAGGGCAACAAGGTGGATGTCCAAAGGCACTGCAAGCTTGAGAAATTCAAGCATTCCCACCCCCAAAATTCGTTTTGGGCTTAGAGAGAGAAGGAGAGAAGGAAAGAGAGAGAAAGAGAGAAGGAGGAAAGGAGTTCTCCACTTGAGGTAAAGGAATTCTTCCCAAATTTTTTTTGGATGTTAATTAAGTTACAATCTTGCTCAGATAATGCCTAAGCATGAGAAAAAAAGTATAGATATAATTTTTAAATGGAATTATGCCGAAAATCAAAGATTTGGAGCGAAAAAAAAGCATTCGGGAAGATAACATATGATAAGTGTAAATAATGCTCCAAAAATTATAAATGATGATTTGGGATGTATGCTTATGATAAATATGATGTTGGGATGATGATATATAATTTCATAATTTTTGAAATTAAGGATTATGCTTAAGTGAATTTATGTTGATTTTTAGTATATGGAGAAAATGATTTATTTAGCAAAGTAAATGATGATAAATTCAAAATGTATGAAATTTTCCATGATATACCAGGCATAAGCTATGTCATGGTATTTTTTATTTTTGGAAAAAATATCAATTTTTGGAACCCATGAACAGTAACCAACGTAGCTATGAACAGTAACCTATGAGTGAACAGTAACTTGCTACAATAACTACGAACAGTAAACAGCGTGATTTTGGAAAAAATTGAGATTTATTTTTATATTTTATGCGGATATATGGATGTAATTTTTAAAGGATTTGTGAATAAAAATTCATATAAATGAGTAATGACCAAGTATCTTTATAAGATTAACCTCTGTGGGAATGAGGTAATGAATGGTTATGAAGCAAGCATGGAAAGCAACCTAAGACATGGAATGAATAGATAAAATATCCATTTTCCTTGTATAGGGAAAAAGGAAGGAGAAGGTTGAAGACACCAACTGAGGCGGTAAGCAAGCAATCCTTTTGAAAATGATGATTTGTAAGCAAGCATAACTTTGAAAATGTGATTTTATTATCAAGTATTTATGAAATGTGTTTAAGGGTGGTCATTCCTATAATGTTTTGAATTAATGAATGTTTATGATTTTTTATGAAAAGTCATGCCGGCATATTGATATCATGTGATGTCCATGGACATGTGCACATGTATGATGCATAATAAAGAGGCTTTGGTGGAGGAAGTAGGATCAGGGATCCCTCTTCACCATTGCCAAGTCGCAAGGGCTGTGTGCCAACGGCGTCCTCCCGAGAGGTGGGGGCACAAGGAAGAGGCTTTAGTGGAGGTAGAAAGCGGATCAGAGGTCCCCCTTCACAATTGCCGGTCTTATAGGCTGTGTGCCGACGGCGTCCTCCCCAGAGGTGGAGGCAAAGGAATGTCATGTGTGAATGAATGCATTGAATTTTCATACATGGATTTAAAAGGAAAGCATGAATTTGAATTATTTTAAGGGATGATGCAAATAATTCTCTACATGAAAATGACAAGTCACCTGGTGTAAGAGTTATATAATGCCGGGAAAATTAAAAGTCATGCATGTAGGAAACATGTAGGCGTCAAGAGGAAGAGAGGTTCCCCTTGATGAGGCCAAGTTGGAGACAGCCGGTGTATTGGACCATGCTATGTGAGATGTTCCCTGGGCTAGTGTACCCGCACACGAAGGTTTATGTCAGGAGTAGAAAGGAAGCATTTGCACATCCAATATTTATGAAATTGTTTCTATTCCATTGATAGTTGATCACTTGCTGAGTGTCTCCTATCGAATGGAGAGAAATGCATTTACGAATGGTTTTCATGAATGGTTTATGAAAGGTTTTAAAAAAATAGTTTACGAAAAGGTTTCTATTTCGTTGGTAGTTGATCACCATTTGAAACTCCAATCTAAGGAGGATTTAATGTGTGCATTGAACATGTACATGTGACTTACATGTGAATTAAATGGAATTTTTGGAAGATTTTAGAATTTTATGATAATTTGAATTAGGGTTTCCATTGGAAATGGTGATTAAAAATTTAATCGCCGGAGCCCAAAGTGAGTCGGTATGACCCAGAGGGGCTTAATGAGGACTTAAGGGTGACAAGGTGTCATGAATAATCATGGTAATTACCATGATTTAATTTATGGAGATTAAAGTGTAATTTTGGAATTAAGGTGGAAAATGATGGAAAATTCATAACTTGATGCCTACAAGGCGGATTTCGATGAAATTTGAAAGGTAAGCTCACGACGGTGGGCCCAATCTTATGAATGGATTGGATTAAGGGAATCATGATGGGATTAGGGTGATAATTAATTATTTTTATTCCCAAATTCAAAAGATAAATTCAAGTGGTCATAACTTGACGTAGAAACGTCGGATTGAGATGAAATTTGAAACGATGGAATAAAATTTAATGAAGTAAGTATATGATTATCTTGATTTTATGTCTCAAATCTGGAAGTTATTTGATGTTGTAAACTAAAATATTGAGGGAATAGTAAATGGATGAATTTTAGCATAAAAGTTTTTGAAAAGAATAATTATGAGATGATTAAGGAATGACCAAACTTTCAGCTTAAAAATATAAGTATTTTGCAAATTAAAAATCAGAGAATATTAACCCAAACAGGGTAAAATGGGTGACAAAATCATCTGTAGAAAATAATTTTTAATAATTTTTCTACAAGTATTTTTTGGCTGAAAATTTTAAAGAATATAGAAGACATATTTAGGATCACAGAAACAATTAAAAATTAAGTTTTGGTGGGTATAAATATACCCCATAAATAACGTCATTCAGGCTATCTAAAAATAGATGTTACTGTTCATCAAGGTAAAAATACCAAAATAAATAGACATATTAAATATTTCATGCTGGAAATATTTATTTTGGTTAATTCATGTAGTTATTGAGGTATGACAGAAATTTCAGATCAAAAATACTTGATTTGATATTAATTCAAGATTTTGAGATTTCAGTACGCTTGATTTCAGCATATGTGGATTGTTGGAGAAGAAAATAAAAAAGAAATATGAAACCTATGTAGAAATGATCCAAATTGGTATATGTGTTAAATCCTTAAATATGGGTTAAGAAAAGTGAGATTATATGCTGAAAATTGGGATTTATAAATCTGCTTAGGGTTATGTGTCAAGAGACACGTTAAATGGGTGAAAAATGGGTTTCAAAGTTGCTGTTTTTGAAACCTATGATTAGTGGATTTAAATTCCATGAAAATACCATAAGTACAGTTATAATTAAGGATAATTATCATGCTGAAATGTGCATTAAGTTGCTGACTTTGGAAATTTTATGAAAGGCCTCATATATGTGTTGCCAAATGGGCATATGTGAAAGGATAAACATGCATAAATAGTAAATGACCTAAGTAATTTGGTTTTGTGCAAAAAATGCATGAAAATATGATAAATTTTAGGAATATATTTCTGTTTAGAATTTAATGATGTCAATCTCAAATTTTGGGATTGATTAATGAGGTTTAAGGCAACGACGTGTGCCTAAAATGAGCAACGATGTGTGAATTTTGGAAAAGGGGTAAAAAATGGCTTAAGGAAGGTAATGAGCCATTAAATAATGATTATTGAATGATTATTAAGTGATTGGATGATTACCCTATTTATGAGATTAAATATGGTGTATAAAAGCTCCTGTAATAAGTATGTGCTATATGGGTATAATGTGGCGCCCCGAACCGAGGTGCCTAGAAGCCTTACTCCGGGATCGTTTTGATTGGTAAACGTGACTCAGGATTGTTGCCTTGATCACACAGCAGGATTTTTTTTTTTTCATCAATACATGGAAAATTCTCATCATTCATCTAACATGAAATATATTTCACATATCACAGTTATAAACCAAAACTGTTTCATAAGACAAAAATATTCCTTTCCATCTCAAAATTATCATCGTTGACTTTACATAAAGTTTATATAAACATCATTTATATCAAAAACTACATAACACTTGGCATGCTGCCTTCATCATCATTTCCTGTCTGTTGTTGAAAAAACATGGGTGAGTAATAATACTCAGTGAGCAAGCTATACATAATTTTTCAATCATTTTCATGCATTTCATAAAATGCAAATGCAATGCATACATAGCATTCATGACATTCCTTTGGATGCGACGCTAGCTAGGCGCCCATCCCATACATGCTCCCATTTCAAGGAGGTCGTCGCCGGCCTGGGCCTATTAAGTGACTTGACAATAGCGAGGGGGACATCCGGTCCGCTTACTACCTCGACTAAGGCCTATTCCTCGTGCACATGCTCATTCTCATACACATGCCGGCATGATATTTGCAAATCATAAACAATTTCATAAAAAGCATTTAATAAATAATTTCACAAAACGAACTTCAGTTCATGTAAAGCAGTTATAGGTATGGTCAACCTTAAATAAATTTCATAAAGCAACTTGCAAACAATTTCAAGCATTTTGGAAATAATTTGCAAAACATATAACTTGCTTACCTTTTTAGGAGGTGTCTTCGACCTTCTCTTTTCCTTTTCCTATTCAAGGAGAAATGATATTTTCATTTCTTCTATTCAAGCTGTTTCCCATGCATGCTCTATATTATTATCTCTTTATGTGGATATATATATATATATATTTTATCCATAGGTTCTTCAAAATTTTCATCATCATATTTAAATATTAATCTCAAATGTTCTTCAAAATTATGTTGTTTACTGTAGCAAATCACTGTAGCAAATTACTGTAGCATGATATTTGCTGTTCATAGAGACGTAGTTACTGTTCATGGGTTCCAAAAATTGATATTTTTTTCAAAAATAAAAAATACCATGACATACCTTATGCCTAGTATATCATTGGACATTTCATACATTTTGAATTTATCATCATTTACTTGGCCAAAAAAATCATTTTCTCCATATACTAAAAATTAACAAAAATTCACTTAAGCAAAATCCTTAATCCCAAAAATCACGAAATTAATATATCATTATTCTAAAATCATATTTATCATAATCATACATCCTAAATCATCATTTATCGATTTTGGAGAATTATTTTCACATATCATATGCTATTTTCCCAAATACCCTATCTTTGCTCCAAATTTTTGATGTTTTGGCATAATTCCATTTAAACATTATATCTATACTTATTTTATCATGCTTGGAGATTATCTAAGCATGGTTTTACTTCATCTAACATTCAAAACAAGTTTGAGGGGAATCCACTTACCTCAAGCGAAGTTATGCCTCTTCAACTCACCTTTGCTCACTCTAACCTTCGATTCTCCTCTTTCCTTAAGGCTAAAACGTGTGGGGATGGGAAATGAAATTTCTCAAGTGATTTTTTTGAGCTAGGATGGTTGTGAATTCGTTCATGTGCTGCTCCTCTATTTATAGGGGTCCATTTTTCATAAATTGAAATTTACCCCCTCTAGCTTAGGGTGTAAAATTGCAAAGGTGTTTTTTTCTAATTTCCCAAAGGTTCTTAGAGCCTTGTGCAGCCTCCCTACCCTGATCCAGCTGCCCTATTTTGCAGGCCTATTTTTCCTATTTTTTTATTTTTTTATTTAATTAATTTTAAGCTAATTAAATCTAAACCCTTGATTTGTGATTTGGATGAATTGGAATCATTGATCAAAGTAAAATGGCCATAAATACCCCTGCTCACGCCCCCTTCTATTGCTGCATTTCATTTAATTTTTTTATTTTTTATTATTTAATTTTTGTAAAAAGTCAAAAGTAGCATTTAATTAAAGTAATGCTACTTTTTGATTTTTCATTTGACGTTTAATCTTGACCTTTGATTTGTGATTTTCACCACATCTTAATCCATTCATCATGTCCATTATGAATTTTTAACCATCCATAAAAAATTTCATCGAATTCCGACTTTCGGATTGCAACTTATGAATTTTTTTCTATTTTTCCATATAAATCCGAATTTTGATTAAAATATCCAAAAGAATTGCTATTTTGTCTTGTAGTGATTAAATCTCTATTTTGTCTTTTATGATTAAGTTAATCCAAGTGATTAACTCTTAATCATATATCTTAACCCCTGTTTACTATTCACGTGCACTATTTACGGGGTTAAATTCCCAATTCCATTATTTCAACCTCAAATACACATGTCCATTAATAAGGTTCATGAATCTTTATTTATTCATAAAATAATCTTCAAAATTACAAGTGTCGAAATGACGCGTATACGGTCAAAATAACGCGTATACGGTCAGGGTTCCACATATAACGACTTAAGAAGTCGAAGGAATTATGTATGTCAATGAAAATGGGTTGAAAAACTGAGTTGAATGCAAGCAAAGGAGATATAGGAATGTTATATCATTCTTATATGTATAGGCAAAGGCAAAGGGATAAGCGAAACGGGAAGCTAAGCAAGCAGCTTTCTAAATGATTTTGGTTTTCGTTACAAGGTGTTTAAGGATGGCCATTCCTTGTTTTTATGAGTATTGAGATGTTTATTTCTGTTGAAATAAATGATTGTTTATGGTTTTGCAACTATGCTTGAAATGTGTTGAAACATGAGTTTATACGATGTTTCGTTGAAATGGTGTTTAAAGAGAGATGGTGCAAAGAATTCTCTACATGAGAATGACAAGTTCCATGTGTAAGAGGGTATATAATGCCGGGGTGACTAAAAGTCATGCATGGAATGAAAATCAAGTAGGCTAGTTGAGGTAGTAAGTGGACAAGGAGTCCCCCTTGACGTTGCCAAGTCGGTAGGTTCGGCGCCAAGGATGGAAATGATCATGTCATGAAAGAGGGTTCCCCGTGCTAGCGTACCGTCACATAAAGGATAACGTCATCAATGGAAATGATGAATTTGCACATCCAATGTTTATGAAATGTTTGCTAATGGTTTAAGTGAATGGTTTTTCATGAATGGTTTTCATGAAATATTTATGCAAGGTTTATGAAAAAGTTTATGCTTCATAGGTAGTTGATCACTTGCTAAGTGTCTCAACTGAATGGAAAGAAATATTTCTAAAGAGTGTTGCTTTCAAAATGAATTGCATGAAAACCCTAAGCTTGTTTACTGAGTTTCGACTCACGTTTTATTTTCCAAAACCATAGACAGGTGAAAGGAAGGAGGCAAGGAGCACAAGTGGAGATTCAAGGATGAATGGATTTCCACGAGTTACCTGTATATGAATCTAAGGGATGAATGAATATATAAATGTTAACAATTAAATTGTTATTCGATGTTGTAGAAGAATTATGCTATGTTTTATGCCTATGGATTGGCGAAAAAATTTTTATGGGTAAATGTTAAGGCATGAAATATCATGATATGGTTAAGTATGAAGGTTATGAGATGACATGTGTAACTCTCAAATGATATAATGGCCTAGAAAGGCATTTGATGGAAACTTGAAACAAGTGGAATGATATAAAATCCTAAGGAGTTAGGATTAACTGGATAAATATCCAATAAGAACCCGCCGCGTGATCAGGGCAACAATCCTGATTCACATTTACCAATCGATAGATCCTGAGGTAAGGATGTGACACTCAGGCTGGGGCGCCACACACCTAGTAAGTGTCTTCTACCGAATGGAGAGGAATGCATTTAAACTGGAAAATGCTTGCTTATTGAGTTTCGACTCATGTTTTGTTTTCCCAACCTCAGACAGGTATAGGGAAAGCCAAGAGATGAAAGGCATGTGTTGTTAAAGGAAAAGAAGAATCTACAAAGGTTAGTAGATTTTTGTATGAATAGATTCCCTAATGGGAAATGATGAAAAAGGACATAGGTTGTATGAAATTATGAAGTTATGAATAATATGAGAAGTTCATGATTTATGATGATATGGATAAGTACATTATAAATGATGATGAGTATATGTTTATGTGATGAAAGAAAAGAAAAGAAAATTGGACGAGATCCAATTAAGAACCCGCCATGTGATCAAGGCAACAATCACGTGTCCCGTTTACCAATCGACAAGATCCCGGAGTAAGGCTTGTAGGCTCCCTGGTTCGGGGCGCCACAATTCTCCACCAGAAAATCAACTGGAAATCTATGCAAAAATCCAAGCGGTCCAATCGTCCAAGCAGCATAAATTTGGACCGTCCAATGCATATGCAAATCTGTCCTGTTTTGAAGCTAACATGCACAATCAGAAATTCAGAAATAAAGAAAAAATCAGCCATCCAAAATCCACCGCTAATCCAATGTGTCCAGCCATCAAAGCCGTCCATCTCCATGCAGATTAGATCTGCAGTCCAAATAGAGTAATCAGTTATCTAGCAAATTCCAACCATCCAAGTTGTCTGTCCAAATTTATCAGTAACCGTCCATTTTTCAACTAGAATTTTTAGCCATTCATCAAGCTGTCCATCATCAGCGGCCGTCCAAATCAGCAACTATTAGAGCCATCCAAATTTTTGATGACAAGAAGTGGGCCATCACTGTGGCGCCCCAGCCCAAGTGTCACAACCTTATCTCAAGATCGATCGACTGGTAAACGTGATCAGGATTGTTGCCCTGTCACACGGTGGATTTTAACGGATATTTATCCAATTAAATATCTTTTCATAGGAGTTTAATTCCTCATATGTTCATTTCATACATATCTGAGACATTTCCATCCAATAATGTCATAACTAGACATGATTTTCATAACATATTTCAAACCATCTCATAAATCAGATGTCACTGCATGTATCTTTATAGATGTCAACATAAAACATCAAGGTAAATTTACAATCATTCAACATAAGTTTTTCATAAACATAAAACTTATAATGTTTTTCTCATTTCTCCAATGGATAGCTTCTGCTCCTTTGCCAGTTCTTTTCTTTCACCTGTCTATGAGTTTAGAAAACAAAAACGTGAGTCGAAACTCAATAAGCAAGCTTATATTTTACAGGCAATTCATTTTGAAGGCATATTTATTTCAAAGTATTTTTTTCCCTTCAGTGGAGACACTTATCAAGTGATCAACTACCTGTGGAGTAAAAACCTTTTCATAAATCATTTATACACATTTCATAAACACTTCATAAACATTAGATGTGCAAATTCATCATTTTCATTGATGACGTTATCCTTCATGTGAGGGTACACTAGTACGGGGAACATTTTTCCATGACATAATTCTTTCCATCCTTAGCGTCGGACCTACCGACTTGGCAACATCATGGGGGACTCCTTGTTCACTTACTACCTCGACTAGCCTAATTGATTTTCATTCCATGCATGTCCTTTAGTTACCCAGGCATTATATACCTCCTTACACATGGAACTTATCATTCTCATGTAGAGAATTCTTTGCACCATCCCTCTTTAAATATCATTTCAATGAAACATCATGTAAACTCATGTTTCAACACATTTCATGCCTAATTGCGAAACCATAAGCAATTATTTATTTTCAACAGAAATAAACATTTCAATACTCATATAAACAAGGAATGGTCATTCTTAAATACCTTGTAATGAAAATCAAAATCATTTAGAAAGCTGCTTGCTTACCTCGCTTGCTTAGCTTTCCGTTTTGCTTATCTCTTTGCCTTTGCCTATACATATAAGAATGATATAACATTTATATATTTCCTTTGCTTGCATTTAACTCAATTTTCAACCCATTTTCATTAACATACATAATTCCTTCGACTTCTCAAGTCGTTATGCCAGCATAGATTTTATTGCTGGAAATTCGGAATTATATGACTGCATAGGGTTAAGTGTCGAAAGATGCATAAAACAGGTGAAAAACGGGTTCCAAACTTGCTATTTTGGAAACCTATGAGTGAATGGATTTAAATCCCGTAAAAATACCTTAAATGCAGTGTTAATTAAGGGTAATTAACCTGCTGAAAAATGGATTAAATTTCTGAGTTTATAAATTTTATGAAATGCATTATGTTTATGTGCTAAATGAGCTTATGTGAAGGGATAACGGTAAATGGATGATGAATGACTTATGAAAAATGATTTTATGCAAAAATGCATGAAAATGAGATGAATCCCATGTCAATGGATCTGTTTGAGATTATATAGTATTTAATCCAAAATTTTGGGCTTGATTTATGAAGCTAAGGCAATGCTATGTACGTAGAAGAAACACCCATATGTGTGTTTTGGGAAAAAATGGGAAAAATGGAAAAGTAAGCTTAATGAAGCTATGAATGATGTGTATGGAATGAATTTTATGATATTGAAATGAATACCCTAATTTTAGGGTTATGTGTACATGCTATGTTGTATGATAGCCGAATGTATGTAAAAGGTGCTAATATGTGCAAATTAAGCCATATATGTGTATGATGACTTATAAAGTCAAATAAATGATGTGTGTATATGGAATGGGTTGGAAAACTAAAGGAAATATGAGAAAAGAAAATGCATGAAAAATCATATCATTTTCATGTAGGCAAAGGCAAAGAGAAAGCGGTGGAGGAAAGCTAAGAAGTTCAGGTAAGCAAGAAAATTTTCTAAAGGATTTTTGCTTTTCTAAATTGTTTCCATAAATGCAAGTTTTGCTTCAACTTGTTTGATGAAACTATGAAATTTTTTTCTAAAGTGTTTAAGGATGGTTATCCCTTCGCAAAAATGGTGTTGAAATGATGTTTACTTCAAATGCAAAATTATTATGAAATGTTTCTTTGATAAATGCTATGGAAAATGACGTGGTTTGATTTTTATGATTGAAAAATCATACTAGCATGTTAAAGATGAGTTTATGAAAAAGTTCATGTGCACAGGATACTTAGTCCACTTGAAGGGTGTAAGCGGACCGATAGTCCCCCCTTTGTGTGATCAAGTCGCTTGTAATAGGCCGATGGCCGACGACGCCCTCTCTGAAATGGGAGTTAATATGATGGACGGTCGCCTAGCTAGCTTCCATCCTAAGGGAGATATGATGTTCATGTTCATGTTTTTGATATGGCATAATGCATATGAGACCCGTGATGGGTACAGGATTTCATGTTTTCAAGATATACCTTTGAGTAAGGTATAAAAATGCTTTCCAAGTTGATTTTAAATGAAAAATGTTGCCTGAAATGATTTGCCTAAAAAACGCAAATAGCTTGCTTATTGAGTTTCGACTCACGATTTTCTTTTCTAAACCCAAAGACAGGTGATGGACAGGATATGGCAAAAGAGCAAGCTCCGACTTAAGGAGTTTATGGAAAAACTTATGGAACTTATGTTATGAAGTTGATGTGGAATGATTGTAAAATTATATGTCGGGCTTTATAATGAATAGTTGTGAACTACTTAAATGTTTTATATGAAAGGTTGTGGTATGTACATGCAGTGACATCTGATTTAGGTAAAAGATGAAATGTCGCTGAACAACATTTTTGTATGTAATGAATGGATTGAAATGATTTAAAAATGTATGAATATGAAATTGTGAGAACATGAGGTGTTATATGAACAGTTACATGACCATATTTAACAGGATAAATATCCAATAAATCTCGCCGTGTGATAGGGCAACAATCCTGATCACATTTACCAATCAATTCGATCTTGAGGTAAGGGCTAGGATGTGACGGTCGATTTGGGGCGCCACATATTTTTAAGCTAAAAATTCGGTCGTTCCTTAATCACCCCATAATGATTCTTCTAAAAACTTTTCATGTTAAAATTCATCAACTTACTATTCGGTTCATATTTTAGTTTATAACATCATATAACTTCCAGATTTGAGGCATAAAATCAAGATTAACATATACTTGATTAAGTGATAATCCCTCCATTAAGCACTTGAAATTCCCTTCTTTTCCTCTCCTCCTTGCTTGGTTTGACATGCCCTAGCTGCTGCCATTGGAGAAAATTTCCATTTTTCTCTTATTTTCCTCTCTTCTCTCTCTCTCTCTCTCTCTCTCTCTCTCTCTCTTTCTCTCTCCTTCTCCCCTGCTGCTGGAACGTCCAACCCCCTTGCTCTCTTTTTTTTCTTTTTATAAGTCACTTTTCTTAGTGCTTAAGTAACCCCTAGGGCATTTTTGTAAATTCCATTTTCACCTTTCCTAAATTGCCCTCTTTGCAACTTCCATGAAGCTTCCTAAGTAATCTCTTACTTGCTCCCTAAGAAAGCAAATTCTCATAATAATTAGCTTAATCCATTCCATTTATCTCATAGATTTCATAATTTTATTCCATCGTTTCAAATTTCATCTCAAACCGACGTTTCTACGTCAAGTTATGACCATTTAAATTTATCTTTTGGATTTGGGAATAAAAACAATTAATTATCATCCTAAACTATCATGATTCCCTTAATCCAATCTATTCATAAGATTGGGCCCACTATCGTGAGCTTACCTTTCAAATTCATCGAAATCCACCTTGTAGGCGTCAAGTTATGAATTTTCTATAATTTTTCACCTTAATTCCATAATTACACTTTAATCTCCATAAATTAATTCATGGTAATTAAAATGATTATTTATGACACTTTGTCACCCTTAAATCCTCATTAAGCCTCTCGGGTCATACCGACTCACTTTGGGCTTCGACGATTAAATTTTTAATCACCATTCTTAATTAAACCCTAATTGCAAAATATCATAAAATTCTAAAATCATCCATAATTCATTTAATTTACATATAATTTACATGTATATATTCAATGCATACATTGAACCATACTTAGGTTGGGGTTTCACAAACCTATCAATCAGCATGTCATTTCTCGACACAATCTCTTAGATGCCGACTTATGCAAAATTCCTAAAGGAGATGTTGTTCAACAAAAGAAAGCTCAGGAGCATGGAACCATTGTACTTACTGAGAAGTGCAACACTATCTTGCAGAATAAGCTACCTGAAAAGCTAAAGGATCCTGGGAGCTTCTCTATTCCTTGTGCTCTTGAGAATTTCCAAATTAGCAAGGCGCTATGTGATCTCGTAGCCAGTGTAAGTCTGATCCCTCTCTCCATCTGTAAAAAGTTGAACATCAGTGATCCAAAACCAACTTCTATATCTCTCCAACTAGCCGATCGATCATTCAAATTTCCAATTGGCATTCTTGAAGATGTTCCCTTGAAAGTCAGGAAGTTGTTCATCCCAATCGACCTTTTAGTCCTTGGCATGGAAGAGGACCGCCAAATTCCAATCATTCTTGGACAACCTTTCTTAGCCACTGTTGGAGCCATCATAGACGTAAAGAATGGTCAACTTTCTCTAACAGTTGGAGATGAGAAAATGGAATTCAACCTCTTTTCAGCTATGAAAAACTCCTCTCTTGTAACACTTGTTTACGGGTTAACAGAGTCAATGAGTCAACAGTCAAAGGAATTTCAAGTAACATAACTCATATGTACACAAGTAAAGGAGAAGTTGCAGAAGACTTGAATCAACAAGTTGTGGAATTTGTAACAACATCTGAAAGTGAGAGATCAAAACAACAAAAATCTAACGAATAAAAGAGAAAAACTGACAAACTGGTAATTGTTTATTCTCCTTCTTGTCGTTCTTTTAAAACTAATTGCAACGGTTCATTGGTAGGAAAAAGTTCTCAAGAAAATATGGACAATTCAAATAACAACGAATGTGAGAAAATCTAGAGGCAAGAAAAAGAATCACGGAAATGCCAAAGTTGGAGTTGGTTAACATCAGATGATCAAACTGTAGTCGGCTGATGACTTTAAACCAAGCGCTACCGGGAGGCAACCCGAACTTTTCTTTTTTTCTTTCAGGGGAGTGTTAGTTTTAGTTTTTCTTTGAGTTTATTTTATTTTAGAATTTTGATATTTTGAGCTTTATTGGTTATTTTTCGGAGCCTACTTGGAAAGAAGCACCATGGGATGAAATTTCAGTTCAACTCGCCAAAACAGGGAAGTTAATATCTCGCATTTTTACAATTGCTCCCTTTATTTTGATGGCATGATTTTCATGGAGGACAATGTCAATTTCAAGTGTTCGGGTGAATGCATTGCATTAATTTTCTTTAAATATTTCTTTCACTACCCTAATGATTATATTTTTCACGTGATTATAATTTTTGTCACATTTCGAAAAAAAATTTTGAAAAAATTGGGTAATTCTTGCATAAATTGTGATATTAGATTGATTGAAACCCCACTTTGAACTCTTGTATGTCTTATAAGTAAACCATACTTGGAATTTCAAAATCTTTGAGTTAGAAAAATTGCTGAACCCTAATGAGATGTTAAATTTATTTTTGAACATGTACTTGTTGAAAATACTTAGATTTTTTTTCCTGAATCACTTGATGAAACTGATATACCTAGGAACCAATCTTGTTTTCTTTTACAATCAGAGTAATCCTCTCTAATTTATCAAAGGTTTTTCTAATACACACAATTGTCATTTGAGAAGCTACTTTTTCCTATATACGTGAAAACTTTTATTCTAGTTGAAGAAATTTCCAAAGCCAAAACTCCATTTAACCAATTCATGGACATGATTAAGGCATTTTTTCATGATGAGCCTATCTTTGAAAGTATAAAGTGCTTGACCCCTATTGAGCCTGGACTTAAATTTTTTCTAAACCTTAATTTCCACTTAGTTGAACCAACTTTGAAATTGAATTCTAAGCTAAAAAGTGAAACGAGAATAAGGTTTGATCTCCTGACTGTGTAAATAATGAAAGTGACTTCATAGAATTCACAGAGGAGAAATTAACGAGCAAAAAAGGAAAACCCAGCAGGAATTTCAGAGCAGATTTTCCACGCAAAAATTTAGGAAAGAAAAATTTAGAGAGAGAGAGAGAGCATAGGTAAGAGGTGGATTGACGAGTTGCGTGGAGCGGCAGACACGCCATCGGGGCTTCAGACCAATAAGTTTTCCTATCTTTTCCCTTTTTAATTTTAATTGTCTTGATTAAAATTGATTTGGTATTTAATTTTATTTTGGACTTAAACATGCTTAGCTAAATCTTAAATCTATGATTTAGAATGTAGCATGTGTACAATGTAGCATGGTATGGGTTTTTAATTTTTTATGACGGATATTGTTGTCAATTTAATATCTTGTGATTTTAATGCTTGCTTTATATATTGGCCTGTACTTTAGCATAATTTCATATATTAGGTGATGAAACAGAGAGGTGGAAACCTAATATACGATAATCAAGATATTAAACCTGGAAATCTAAGACTATGAGAATAGACATGATGACCTTGAGGAATTCCATGAACAAACCATAGAACTTAATGGATTCTAATTAACTTAATCTCATGAGAATAGGTGGTTAAGAAAATTAGGGTACGCCTTGTAGGTTTTGAGAGAAGGTGCAAGGATAAATTAGGATTTTGTGAAACCCCAACCTAAGTAAGATTCAATGTATGCATTGAACATATACATGTGATTTATATGTGAATTAAATGAATTATGGATGATTCATGATTTTTATGAGTTAACGGTATTTTACAATAAGAGCTTGCAATTAAGAATGGTGATTAAGGTTAATCGCCAAAGACCAATATGAATCAAGGTGACAAAAAGGGGCTTAATGAGGATTAGGATATGCTAATGTGCAACGAACATTTATTTTAATTCTCATGATTCAATTAATGGAGATTAAAATGGAAATTGTGGAATTATGTTGGAAAATCATAGAAAATTGATAACTCAACGCTTGTAAGGTGGATTCAACTGAAGTTTGAAAGGGAAGTTGACGATGATGGGCTTGATCTTATGGGATTATTGGGTTATGAAAATCCTTGACAAAAATGGTGTAATGATTTATTGATTATATTTCAAATTCAACCGTTAACTTTAAACGACTATAACTTGAGCTAGGAAAATCGGATTGAGATGAAATTTAAAACGGTTGAATGAGATTATGAGATTAACATTTGGAAGGTTTAGATTAAGCATAACATGTTAGGAAAATACCTGAATTGGAAAAGGTGTGCATAGTTGACTTTTGCACCTCAAAGGTACTATGCATTAAATGCTAGAGTACATGGAATAAATGCAAGTTTTTAATGAAAAAATATGTGTCAAATGCAGCTTAAAACCAGGGTATAACTAGGGTATTTTATTCATTATTGTAAAATGCAAAAGTCCCATGAATTATCCCTGCATTGATGTCCACATTGAAGGGGCTAAGAATGCTCAAAATGAGCATAGGAGAGGTGGCATTATGGACGTCCAAGAGAAGCTGCTATTGCCGGATTTTTAAAAATTTTAGAATTTTATAGTATATGCACATAAATAACTAACATGTTGGGACACATAAATGCGTATTTATTTGTGACGTTCATGTTGGCCCCGAGTTAATGGCAAAACCCAAGAGGGGAGGGGTGAATTGGGTTCTTAAAAATTTCTTTGGTAACTTAAAAACTTAACCCCTTAAAAGTTTAATCCCCTTGATAGAAGAAATGAAGTTGAAAACAATTATAATTTAGAGAGCAGAAATATAAATCAAGCACACAAGATTTTTATACTGGTTCGTGCAACCTCTCTACTCCACTCTTCCAAGCTCACACTCCTTGTGACTTGGGTTCCACTATTGTATTCTTCAAATAAAATTAGAGCCACTGCTCTCTTCTAGATTCCAACTCTAGGGGGCTTCAACAAAACTCAGCACAAGTAGGTGATGAGTTCCACTCTAATCACACACTACTTTTCTTACACTTGATCTTAGCTCCTCAAACTAGATCAAGTTCAATACAATCAAAATGAAATAACAAAAGGAGTCTACACTTTACAGATGTGTAGAAGCAATTTGGCTCAGAGAAGAACTCGTAGTATTGGGTTTGAAGATTCAGAAGTTGAGCTCTTGCAGTTTGAAGCAAAGTTCTTCCTCTTTGATTGGCTTGATCTCTTTGAAGCTCTTGTAGATGGGAGTTAAGCACGCTTAATGATTCTCAGCTACTTCCCTCGTCCACAATGAATGCCTTTTATAATTGTGGAGGGAATCCAAACGTTTGAAGGTAGGTGGCGCGCATTTAATGCGCCAATGTTCGAAAATTATCCGACCGTTGCGACCCAAGTCGCAGGCGGAGTCGACTTCGGATGCGACTTCGCCCAAGTCGCAGATGGAGTCGACTTCGGGTGCAACTTTGCCTTCCGTTAGCGACTTCAAGTTCCAGGTCGGGTCGACTTGGGTATCGACTTGACCCAAGTCGCAAGTGGAGTCGACTTCGGTGTGCGACTTCACTTCGTCAGTTGTCTTGATGAGCTTGAATAATTCCGGGATGCTTTGTTCCTTCATGCCTTTATTTCTTTTGCATTTTTCATGTCTTTCCTTTTGAATTATTGTCTTCATTTTAGCTTGCTTTTATTTGCTCCATGTTTTGTAAGCCTATGATCTTGAATAACTTCTTGGTCAAGCTTATGCATGTTGTTTTGAACTTGGATTAGTCTTCATAGCTTGAATTTCTTCATCTTGAGATATGCTTGGAGCTTTGTCTTGGACTTGAGAGATTTAAGTTAATCTTGCACCTTTGATTTGGTTTTGAGAACACTCAAGTTGACTCTTGGAATGAGCTTGAAACTGCATCTTTGAACTTTGAAAAACGTCAAGTCGAACTCGGGGTCGACTTTGTCTGCGATTTTACCCAAGTCGCAACTGGAGTCGACTTCGACTGCGACTTCGGTATCTTTCTCTCCCAAATTCAACTCTGGAGTGATTTTGGCATCTGAAGTCGATGCTGGAGTCGACTTCGTTTGCGACTTGGCTTCCCATGCTCTACTTTCTTCAAATGTATATGCCTTAATCACTTCCACAAACATGTTAGTAGCCAAGACTTACTCAAATTGATTTGTTAATCATCAAAACATAGATTTAGCTTGTTTTCCACATATTTCCAACAATCTCCCCCTTTTTGATGATTGACAAAACCGATTTGAGTGTATACCTTTCAATTGCTTAAAAACATGCTAAGTTTGCATTTTTGACATGTTATCATATCATACTTATGCTAGGTGAAAAACATTCATCAATCATAAAGAGTTATATCAAATTCTACTCTTCTCCCCCTTTGGACTCATTGGGACTCAAATCCTACTCTTCTCCCCCTTTTTGTCAATATATCAAAAAGTTATTTAAGAGAAGAAAGAGATAGGTGGGTTGGCTCCCCCTAAACATGTGCTCCCCCTTAGTTTGTGCTAGGTTAATTCAATCATTCCCATGTCATTTCTAATCTTATAAAATGCTTCTTTTGCTAGGGGCTTTGTGAATATATCTGTAATTTTATCCTCAGTTCTTACATATACTAGACATATATCATGATTTTCCACATGTTCTCTAATAAAATGATGTCTAAGGTCTATATGTTTGGTCCTAGAATGCAAGAATGGATTTTTAGTTAAACATATGACACTAGTATTATCACATTTAATGGGTATATCTTTAAAATCCATGCCATAGTCCCTAAGTTGCTGTTTCATCCAAAGTAATTGGGCACAACAGCTCCCGGCGGCAATGTATTTGGCTTCCGCCGTAGATAGAGCAATACTAGTTTGTTTTCTTGAAAACCATGAAACCAACATGTTCCCAAGAAATTGACATGTTCCACTAGTGCTTTTTCTATTTACTTTGTAACCGGCAGAATCCGCATCCGAGTAGCCGATTAGATCAAAATTGGAGCCCTTTGGATACCAAAGTCTTATGTTGGTAGTGTCAACTAGGTATCTGAAAATTCTTTTCACAGCTACCAAGTGTGATTCTTTTGGACATGATTGAAATCTAGAGCACATACACACACTAAACAATATATCAGGCCTAGAAGCAGTTAAATACAACAAAGAACCTATCATGCTTCTATACAATTTCAAATCAACTATTTTTCCTTTTTCATCTTTGTCGATTTTGATTGTTGAGCTCATTGGCGTGTTTGCTCCTTTGCTATTCTCCATGCCAAACTTCTTCAGCATTTCCTTGATGTACTTGGACTGGTTAATGAAAATTCCTTCATTTAATTGCTTGATTTGCAATCCAAGGAAGAAGTTTAGTTCTCCCATCATGCTCATCTCAAATTCTTTCCGCATAAGCTCAGAAAATTCTTGACAAAGAGTTTCATTAGTAGCACCGAAAATGATATCATCAACATAAATTTGAATGATCAATATGTCCTTTTCTTTATACTTGATAAATAAAGTGGTGTCTACCTTTCCTTTTTGAAAATCATGATCAATCATAAATTTGCTCAATCGATCATACCAAGCTCTTGGAGCTTGTTTTAATCCATATAGTGCTTTGGTTAACTTGTACACAAATTTAGATTGATCTTTTTCCTCAAATCCAGGTGGTTGTTCTACATACACCTCTTCATTTATATAACCATTCAGAAATGCACTTTTAACATCCATTTGAAACAATTTAAAGTTCATGTGAGATGCAAAAGCTAGTAAGATGCGAATTGCTTCCAATCTAGCAACCGGGGCATAGGATTCTTCAAAATATATTCCTTCTTCTTGTGAGTATCCCTTTGCCACAAGTCTAGCTTTGTTTCTCACTACAAGTCCACTTTCATCTAATTTGTTCCTAAAGACCCACTTGGTGCCAATAACAGTACAATCATTTGGTCTAGGAACAAGGTGTCAAACTTGGTTTCTTTCAAATTGATTTAACTCTTCTTGCATTGCTATAATCTAGTTCTCATCATCAAGAGCTTGATCAATATTAGAAGGTTCAATTTTGGATACAAAGGCGTATTGTCCACAAACATTTTGTTTTGATCTTCTAGTTTTTACACCTTCATATACATTCCCTATAACTTGTTCAATTGGATGGGCATGTTTGAATTTCAAATCAGTTGGAGGTTTATAATTATTACCTTCACTTACCCTTTCCTCCATTGAATCTTCTTGCTTTTCCACATGCAATTTTTCAAAATTGCTTGCTATATCATCTGCATCACTTAAATCATCTTTTCTTTTGTAGCATGGGTTAATTTCATCAAAAACGACATGTATGGATTCTTCTACAACTTGGTTTCGTTTATTAAATACTCTATATGCTTTGCTATTTGATGAGTAACCAAGGAATATTGTCTCATCACTTTTAGCATCTAATTTTCCCAAGTTGGTTTTTCCATTGTTCAAAACATAGCATGTGCATCCAAAAGCATGAAAATATGAGATATTTGGTTTCCTTCCTTTCCATAGCTCATATGGGGTCTTTTTCAAGATTGCTCTAATGGTAACTCGATTCAAAACATGACAAGCTGTACTTACAGCTTCACCCCAAAATTTCTTGGATAATTTGCTCTCATTTAGCATTGTTCTAGCCATCTCTTGTATAGTTCTGTTTTTCCTTTCAACTACTCCATTTTGTTGTGGAGTTCTTGGTGCAGAAATGTGTGATGAATTCCTTTTTAATTATATAACTCTATGAATCGTTTATTTTCAAATTCACCACCATGATCACTTCTTATAGACATAATAGTACTTTGTTTTTCATTTTGCACCAAATTTAAAAAAGTTGAAAACATAGAGAAGGCTTCATCTTTGCTAGCTAAGAGAATTATCCATGTGAATCTTAAAAAATCATCAACAATAACAAATACATAATTCTTTCCACCAATGGTTAAAATATCGGATGGCCCATATAGATCCATGTGTAGCAATTCAAGAGGCCTAATGGTAGAGATTTCCTTTTTGGTAGAGAAAGACATCTTAGGTTGTTTAGATAATTGACATGCCTTGCAAATTTTGTCTTTGTCATATTTCAACTTTGGCAAGCCTTCTACCAAACTCTTTTTCCATAGGGTCTTTATATTTCCCATGTTTATATGTCCAAGCCTTTTATGCCAAACCCATGGATCATTATCAATGGCCATTAGACATTGACCATTTAATTCGTCAAGTGAAACCAAATATACATTTCCATGTCTTTTTCCACTAAACATGATATGTTCTCCATCAAATACATTACATATAGATGATTCAAACACAACCGTGTATCCTTTGTCACATAATTGACTAATGCTCATTAGGTTATGCTTGAGTCCTTCAACAAACAAAACATCTTCCATGCATGCATTTGAAATACTATAAATGTTTCCTTTACCTTTAATTTTACCTTTCTCATTATTACCAAAGGCAACCGTTCCGTCGTTGCAAGGCTTAAGTTTATGAAATAGACTTCTTTCTCCAGTCATATGCCTTGAACAACCGCTGTCCATGAACCATACGTTGTTTGCCTTTGCCTTAAAACACACCTGAAAAATAAAGAAGTAAATCTCATCTCTTTGGTACCCATTTTATCGGTCCATTTGGGTTAGTAATATTATTCAATCTTTGGTGCTCTAACTTAGAAAGCCCAAATCTTGTGTTCCTTGGAACCCAAACTAATTTTGCACCATGGTCATACAATTTCTTAAAGTTACACTTATAGGCTTTATGACCCATTTTGTTGCAGAAATTGCAAGCCATTGGTAATCTAGGAGTAGGCCTCCAAGTATATTTTGGTTCAAATGTTGGCCTTCTAGTCCACATAACATTTTTCCTTTGTGGCTTGTATATAGGTGCAGTTTTGGTTTGATATTTCTCAAGTATTGGCACATTTGATTTACCACTTTCTTTTTGCTCAAATGTATAATATCCAAGGCCTCTTTTATTTATTTGAGCAATCATATTCAGAAACATCTTTACATTTTCTCCAGGATTAGAGAACTTTGCTAATGATTCATTTAATGATTCGTTCTCCTTTTTCAATTTTTCTATCTCTTTCAACAATGATTCATTTTCTTCTTTCAGTTTTGTTGATTTTTCAGCTAGTTTTCCATTTTCAATAATAACGAAGTTACATTGTTGTCTCTTCAATGACAACTTGTTTCCTAGCTTTTTGATTTCCTCATATAATGAATCATAAGCAATTTGTAGTTCTTCTAACTCAGCACATTTGAGGCATTCTTGAAAAGAATAATAATTTGATTGAGAATAGTAAAGTTTGGAAGTTACCTCTTCATTGCTCTTGCATTTTGTTGAGATGGTTTGTTCTTCCAAAACTTCAGTTGTGTTCAGACATAACAAGTCTTCTTCTTGTTCGATCCGTGCCATGCAGCATATTCTAGCGCAGTTTGCTGCATCGTTATCGTCGATTGAAGAGCTGCTTGTTGATGAAGTCTCTTCATTGACGTACATGCCTCTTCCCTATGGCCTTTGGTATTTTCTTCCTTCATGTCCTTCCTTCCTCTCTTGATACTCTTTTGATTTCTCTTCCGGCGTAGGACATTGAGCTTGCATGTGTCCTATCCCGCCGCATTTGTAGCACTTCGTTGACTCCTTCTTCTTCTTTCTTCGTGTTCTTTCTTTGAAGTCCTTGAAGTTCCTTTCTTTTCTCACAAATTTTCGGAATTTGCGAGTGAGAAGTGCAATATCTTCATTATCATTATGAGAAGAGGAGGTAGACTCTTCTGAGTTGTGTGCCGCTTTTAACGCAATGACTTTCTTCCCTTTGTGATTGTCTTCTTTTCTTCTCTTAATTAGCTCATGTGACATTAATGAGCTAATTAGATCTTCTAGCTTTAGTGTGTTTAGGTCTTTGCCTTCTTCAATTGCCGTAATCTTTGGAGTCCAAGATTCCGGTAGAGCTCTTAGTATCTTCATGACCTGTTCGGATTCAGAAATAGCCCTTCCAAGACCTTTCAATGCGTTAGTAATTTTAGAAAATCTTGCAAACATCTCAGAAATATTTTTTATTTCTAACATTCTAAAGCTTTCCAACTCTCCCATCAGAATATTTCTCCTAGTCCCTTGGACTTGAGAAGTTCCATCATAAATAGATGTTAAAGTATCCCATATTTCTTTAGCGATTAGGAAAGAGGATACTCTATCATATTCAGAAGCCGTAAGAGCACAAAATAAAGAGTTCATAGCCTTAGCATTGCTCTTGACGGTTCTTACTTCCTCTTCGGTCCACTTGGAAGCTCTTTCATCTATAGGCAATGTTACACCATCTTGGATTGCAATCCAAGAATCCATGTCGGTAGCCATGATGAGTTGTTTCATTCGAAGCTTCCAATAGCCGAAATTGTTCCCATCAAACAATGGTGGCCTAGTAAATGATTGGCCCTCAGCAAAAGCGGGAACAGAAGTAGATTGGGATGCCATGTGATTGGATCTCTTTGGTTTAACTCAAACACCTGCTCTGATACCACTTGTTGGCCCCGAGTTAATGGGAAAACCCAAGAGGGGAGGGGTGAATTGGGTTCTTAAAAATTTCTTTGGTAACTTAAAAACTTAACCCCTTGAAAGTTTAATCCCCTAGATAGAAGAAATGAAGTTGAAAGCAATTATAACGTAGTGAGCAGAAATATAAATCAAGCAGACAAGATTTTTATAGTGGTTCGGGCAACCTCCCTACTCCACTCTTCCAAGCTCACACTCCTTGTGACTTGGGTTCCACTATTTTATTCTTCAAATACAATTGGAGCCACTGCTCTCTTCTAGATTCCAGCTCTAGGGGGCTTCAACAAAACTCAGCACAAGTAGGTGACGAGTTCCACTCCAATCACACACTACTTTGCGTACACTTGATCTTAGCTCCTCAAACTAGATCAAGTTCAATACAATCAAAATGAA
The DNA here is from genome assembly GCA_030490835.1 of Annona cherimola. NCBI lineage: Eukaryota > Viridiplantae > Streptophyta > Magnoliopsida > Magnoliales > Annonaceae > Annona > Annona cherimola. Next base: position 48,464,008 of record CM059977.1, on the reverse strand, counting down.
ATAACAAAAGGAGTCTACACTTTACAGAGATGTGTAGAAGCAATTTGGCGCAGAGAAGAACTCGTAGTATTGGCTTTGAAGATTCAGAAGTTGAGCTCTTGCAGTTTGAAGCAAAGTTCTTCCTCTTTGATTGGCTTGATCTCTTTGAAGCTCTTGTAGATGGGAGTTAAGCACGCTTAATGATTCTCAGCTACTTCCCTCGTCCACAATGAATGCCTTTTATAATTGTGGAGGGAATCCGAACGTTTGAAGGTAGGTGGCGCGCATTTAATGCGCCAACGTTCGAAAATTATCCGACCGTTGCGACCCAAGTCGCAGGCGGAGTCGACTTCGGATGCGACTTCGCCCAAGTCGCAGATGGAGTCGACTTCGGGTGCGACTTCGCCTTCCCTTAGCGACTTCAAGTTCCAGGTCGGGTCGACTTGGGTATCGACTTGACCCAAGTCGCAAGTGGAGTCGACTTCAGTGTGCGACTTCACTTCGTCAGTTGTCTTGATGAGCTTGAATAATTCCGGGATGCTTTGTTCCTTCATGCCTTTATTTCTTTTGCATTTTTCATGTCTTTCCTTTTGAATTATTGTCTTCATTTTAGCTTGCTTTTATTTGCTCCATGTTTTGTAAGCCTATGATCTTGAATAACTTCTTGGTCAAGCTTATGCATTTTGTTTTGAACTTGGATTAGTCTTCATAGCTTGAATTTCTTCATCTTGAGATATGCTTGGAGCTTTGTCTTGGACTTGAGAGATTTAAGTTGATCTTGCACCTTTGATTTGGTTTTGAGAACACTCAAGTTGACTCTTGGAATGAGCTTGAAACTGCATCTTTGAACTTTGAAAAACGTCAAGTCGAACTCGGGGTCGACTTCGTCTGCGACTTTACCCAAGTCGCAACTGGAGTTGACTTCGACTACGACTTCGGTATCTTTCTCTCCCAAATTCAACTCTGGAGTGATTTTGGCATCTGAAGTCGATGCTGGAGTCGACTTCGTTTTCGACTTGGCTTCCCAAGTCGCAAGTGGAGTCGACTTGGCCTGCGACTTCACCTGCTCTTCTTCCCATTTCAACTCTGGATGGATTTGGCTCTTTGAAGTCGATGTTGGGGTCGACTTGGGGAACGACTTGGCCTTCCATGCTCTACTTTCTTCAAATGTATATGCCTTAATCACTTCCACAAACATGTTAGTAGCCAAGACTTACTCAAATTGATTTGTTAATCATCAAAACATAGATTTAGCTTGTTTTCCACATATTTCCAACACTATATGCTTTGCTATTTGATGAGTAACCAAGGAATATTGCCTCATCACTTTTAGCATCTAGTTTTCCCAAGTTAGTTTTTCCATTGTTCAAAACATAGCATGTGCATCCAAAAGCATGAAAATAAGAAATATTTGGTTTCCTTCCTTTCCATAGCTCATATGGGGTCTTTTTCAAGATTGCTCTTATGGTAACTCGATTCAAAACATGACAAGCTATACTTACAGCTTCACCCCAAAATTTCTTGGATAATTTGCTCTCATTTAGCATGGTTCTAGCCATCTCTTGTATAGTTCTATTTTTCCTTTCAACTACTCCATTTTGTTGTGGAGTTCTTGGTGCAAAGAATGTGTGATGAATTCCTTTTTGATTACATAACTCTATGAATCGTTTGTTTTCAAATTCACCACCATGATCACTTCTTATAGACATAATAGTACTTTGTTTTTCATTTTGCACCAAATTTACAAAAGTTGAAAACATAGAGAAGGCTTCATCTTTGCTAGCTAAGAGAATTATCCATGTGAATCTTGAAAAATCATCAACAATCACAAATACATATTTCTTTCCACCAATGGTTAAAATATCGGATGGCCCATATAGATCCATGTGTAGCAATTCAAGTGGCCTAGTGGTGGAGATTTCCTTTTTGGTAGAGAAAGGCGTCTTAGGTTGTTTAGATAATTGACATGCCTTGCAAATTTTGTCTTTGTCATATTTCAACTTTGGCAAGCCTTCTACCAAACTCTTTTTCCATAGGGTCTTTATATTTCCCATGTTTATATGTCCAAGCCTTTTATGCCAAACTCATGGATCATTATCAATGGCCATTAGACATTGACCATCTAGTTCATCAAGTGAAACCAAATATACATTTCCATGTCTTTTTCCACTAAACATGATATGTTCTCCATCAAATACATTACATATAGATGATTCAAACACAACCTTGTATCCTTTATCACATAATTGACTAATACTCATTAGATCGTGCTTGAGTCCTTCAACAAACAAAACATCCTCCATGCATGCATTTGAAATACTGTAAATGTTTCCTTTACCTTTAATTTTACCTTTCTCGTTATTGCCAAAAGCTACTGTTCCGTCGTTGCAAGGCTTAAGTTTGTGAAATAGACTTCTTTCTCCGGTCATATGCCTTGAACAACCGCTGTCCATGAACCATACATTGTTTGCCTTTGCCTTGAAACAAATCTGAAAAATAAACAAGTAAATCTTATCTCTTTGGTACCCATTTTATGGGTCCATTTGTGTTAGTAATATGATTCAATTTTTGCTGCTCTAACTTAGAAAGTCCAAATCTTGTATTTCTTGGAACCCAAACTAATTTTGCACCATGGTCATATAGTTTCTTAAAGTTACATTTATAGGCTTTATGACCCATTTTGTTGCAGAAATTGCAAGCCATTGGTAATCTAGGAGTAGGCCTCCAAGTATATGATTGTTCAAACGTTGGCCTTTTAGTCCACATAACATTTTTCCTTCTTGTCTTGTATATTGGTGCAGTTTTGGTTTGATATTTTCCAAGTATTGGCACATTCGACTTGCCACTTTCTTTTTGCTCAAATGTATAATATCCAAGGCCTCTTTTATTTATTTGAGCAGTCATGTTCAGAAACATCTTTACATTTTCTCCAGGATTAGAGAACTTTGCTAATGATTCATTTAATGATTCGTTCTCCTTTTTCAATTTTTCTAGCTCTTTTATCAATGATTCATTTTCTTCTTTCAGTTTTGTTGATTTTTCAGCTAGTTTTCCGTTTTCAATAATAACGAAGTTACATTGTTGTCTCTTCAATGACAACTTGTTTCCTAGCTTTTTGATTTCCTCATATAATGAATCATAAGCAATTTGTAGTTCTTCTAACTCAGCACATTTGAGGCATTCTTGAAAAGAATAATAATTTGATTGAGAATAGTAAAGTTTGGAAGTTACCTCTTCATTGCTCGTGCATTTTGTTGAGATGGTTTGTTCTTCCAAAACTTCAGTTCTGTTCAAACATAACAAGTCTTCTTCTTGTTCGATCCGTGCCATGCAGCATATTCTTGCGCAGTTTGCTGCATCGTTATCGTCGGTTGAAGAGCTGCTTGTTGATGAAGTTTCTTCATTGACGTACATGCCTATTCCCTTTGGTCTTTGGTATTTTCTGCCTTCATGTCCTTCCTTCCTCTCTTGATACTCTTTTGATTTCTCTTCCGGCGTAGGACATTGAGCTTGTATGTGTCCTATCCTGCCGCATTTGTAGCACTTCGTTGGCTCCTTCTTCTTCACTCTTCTTGTTCTTTCTTTGAAGTCCTTGAAGTTCCTTTCTTTTCTCACAAAATTTTGGAATTTGCGAGTGAGAAGTGCAATATCTTCATTATCGTTATGCGACGAGGAGGTAGACTCTTCTGAGTTGTGTGCCGCTTTTAACGCAATGGCTTTCTTCCCTTTGTGATTGTCTTCGTTTCTTCTCTTAATTAGCTCATGTGACATTAATGAGCTAATTAGATCTTCTAGCTTTAGTGTATTTAGGTCTTTGGCTTCTTCAATTGCCGTAATCTTTGGAGTCCAAGATTCCGGTAGAGCTCTTAGTATCTTAATGACCTATTCGGATTCAGAGATAGCCTTTCAAAGACCTTTCAAAGCATTAGTAATCTTAGAAAATCTAGCAAACATTTCAGAAATATTTTCGGTTTCTAGCATTCTAAAGCTTTCCAATTCTCCTATCAAAATATTTCTCCTAGTCCCTTGGACTTGGGAGGTTCCTTCATAAATGGATGTTAGAGTATCCCATATTTCTTTAGCGGTTAGACAAGATGATACTCTATCATATTCGGAAGCTGTAAGAGCACAAAATAGTAAGTTCATAGCTTTAGCATTGCTCTTTACAGTTCTTACTTCCTCTTCGGTCCACTTGGAAGCTCTTTCATCTATAGGCAATGTTACACCATCTTGGATTGCAATCCAAGAATTCATGTCGGTAGCCATAATGAGTTGTTTCATTCGAAGCTTCCAATAGCCGAAATTGTTCCCATCAAACAATGGTGGCCTAGTAAATGATTGGCCCTCAGCAAAAGCGGGAACAGAAATAGATTGGGTTGCCATGTGATTGGATCTCTTTGGTTTAATTCAAAGACCTGCTCTGATACCACTTGTTGGCCCCGAGTTAATGGAAAAACCCAAGAGGGGAGGGGTGAATTGGGTTCTTAAAAATTTCTTTGGTAACTTAAAAACTTAACCCCTTGAAAGTTTAATCCCCTTGATAGAAGAAATGAAGTTGAAAGCAATTATAATTTAGAGAGCAGAAATATAAATCAAGCACACAAGATTTTTATAGTGGTTCGGGCAACCTCCCTACTCCACTCTTCCAAGCTCACACTCCTTGTGACTTGGGTTCCACTATTGTATTCTTCAAATACAATTGGAGCCACTGCTCTCTTCTAGATTCCAGCTCTAGGGGGCTTCAACAAAACTCAGCACAAGTAGGTGACGAGTTCCACTCCAATCACACACTACTTTGCGTACACTTGATCTTAGCTCCTCAAACTAGATCAAGTTCAATACAATCAAAATGAAATAACAAAAGGAGTCTACACTTTACAGAGATGTGTAGAAGCAATTTGGCGCAGAGAAGAACTCGTAGTATTGGCTTTGAAGATTCAGAAGTTGAGCTCTTGCAGTTTGAAGCAAAGTTCTTCCTCTTTGATTGGCTTGATCTCTTTGAAGCTCTTGTAGATGGGAGTTAAGCACGCTTAATGATTCTCAGCTACTTCCCTCGTCCACAATGAATGCCTTTTATAATTGTGGAGGGAATCCGAACGTTTGAAGGTAGGTGGCGCGCATTTAATGCGCCAACGTTCGAAAATTATCCGACCGTTGCGACCCAAGTCGCAGGCGGAGTCGACTTCGGATGCGACTTCGCCCAAGTCGCAGATGGAGTCGACTTCGGGTGCGACTTCGCCTTCCCTTAGCGACTTCAAGTTCCAGGTCGGGTCGACTTGGGTATCGACTTGACCCAAGTCGCAAGTGGAGTCGACTTCAGTGTGCGACTTCACTTCGTCAGTTGTCTTGATGAGCTTGAATAATTCCGGGATGCTTTGTTCCTTCATGCCTTTATTTCTTTTGCATTTTTCATGTCTTTCCTTTTGAATTATTGTCTTCATTTTAGCTTGCTTTTATTTGCTCCATGTTTTGTAAGCCTATGATCTTGAATAACTTCTTGGTCAAGCTTATGCATTTTGTTTTGAACTTGGATTAGTCTTCATAGCTTGAATTTCTTACTCACACTCTCGTTTTCTCTACTCGTTCTAATTTACAATTTTCTCTTCCCATTTTTCTATTTCTTTTCTATAGTATTTACTATACTTTCTTTCCACTTTTCTATTTTATTTGCTATATTCTTGTGGCGCCCCGAACCGAGGTGCCTAGAAGCCTTACTCCGGGATCGTTTTAATTGGTAAACGTGATTCAGGATTGTTGCCCTGATCACACGGCAGGAAATTTTTTTTTTTCATCAATAAATGGAAAATTTCCATCATTCATCTAACATGAAATATATTTCACATATCACAGTTATAACCCAAAACTGATTCATAAAACAGAAATATTCATTTCCATCTCAAAATTATCATCATTGTCTTTACATATACAATATTTCATCAAAACTGCATATCATTTTACATACTGCCTTCATCATCTTTTCCCGTCTGTTGTTGAAAAAGCATGGGTGAGTAATAATACTCAGTAAGCAAGCTATACATAATTTTTCAATCATTTTCATGCATTTCATAAAATACAAATGCAATGCATACATAGCATTCATGACATTCCTTTGGATGCGACGCTAGCTAGGCGCCCATCCCATACTGTTCCGGCCTCGTGAGAAAAATATCTCGTTATTCAAAATTCATTCGGTTGAATTTGAAATTGCATTCCCTGCGGCTTTGAGAATAAATGCTTAATAATTCCCCAGCAAAATTTTAAAGCATCCAATTCTTTAACCGAGTCCGAAAGTATATCACAGAAATATTTTGCATTGTGTTCCACATTCTGATTTTACATCTCCAACGAGAAAACCCTTGATTAAAAGAGCTGAATACAATGGTCCATAAAAAATGCTTAATAATAATGAAGTGCGTAGAAGATCCTTCTACGTCTTTACAAGTGCACGAAAAAATCGTGTCTAACAAAAATATAAAGATAAATGAGTACACTTCGCCCCGCGCCGTGACTCAAATGTGAGGTATATGACGCCACGCGCCATAACTTGAATATAAAGTACATGACGCCACGCGCCATGACTTAAATGTGAGGTACATGACGCCGCGCGTCATGTCTTAAATGTGAGGTACATGACGCCACGCGCCATGTCTTAAATGTGAAGTACATGACGCCACACGCCATGACATGAATATGAGGTACATGACGCCACGCGCCATGACATAAATATGAGGTACATGACGCCACGCGCCATGACATAAATATGAGTTTACGCTTAGCCCGTCGACCAGCGATGACTCGGTTTGGGAACTAGTGAGGGGCCCGTCGGCTACACTAGTGACCCTACACAGCAAACTAAGTGCGTTCTTAGCTTCTGGATTTACACAGCAGACCAGCGTGTCCCGCTTTCAGCTTCTGTACTTGTACAAGAAACCAGCGTCTCCCGCATTCAGCCTCTGGATTTACACAGCAGACCAGCGTGTCCCGCATTCAGCTTCTGTATTTATACAAGAAACCAGCGTCTCCCGCATTCAGCCTCTGGATTGAACAATTGGGTGGTTTTACCAAGAAATGGATTCAACCGGATTTTTAAAAGTATGTTTGGGTCATCTTTGCCCAATTAAAAAGGTTTGAGCCCAACTGGGCTTGTTGACAAGAGTTTGGGCCATCTTGGGCTTTTTGGAGAGTTTTTGGGCCATCATGGGCTTTTTGAGCCATCTTGGGCTTTTTGGAGATTTTTGGGCCATCTTGGGCTTTTTGAAAAGTTTTGAGCCATCTTGGGCTTCTTGGAGATTTTTGGGCCATCATGGGCTTTTTGAAAAGTTTTGAGCCATCTTGGGTTTTTTTGGAGATTTTTGGGTCATCATGGGCTTTTTGAAAAGTTTTGAGCCATCTTGGGCTTTTTGGAGATTTTTGGGCCATCATGGGCTTTTTGAAAAGTTTTAAGCCATCTTGGGCTTTTTGGAGATTTTTGGGTCATCATGGGCTTTTTGAGCCATCTTGGGCTTTGTGGAGATTTTTGAGCCATCTTGGGCTTTTTGAAAAGTTTTGGGCCATCTTGGGCTTTTTGGAGATTTTTGGGCCATCTTGGGCTTTTTGGAGAGTTTTGAGCCATCATGGGCTTTTTGGAGGGTTTCGGGCCATCTTGGGCTTTTTGGAGATTTTTGGGCCATCTTGGGCTTTTTGGAGAGTTTTGAGCCATCATGGGCTTTTTGGAGGGTTTTGGCTCGGATTGTGCGAAGAAGTCGTCATCATCAATTTTTTTTTTTTTTTTTTTTTTTTTTTTGATCTATATATATATATATATGTATATATATATTTATATAATCTTAGAAGTCAAAATCTTAATTTTTGGATGCCTTGAATATATATGTATATTCTGATATATTTTTATAGAAAATACATATATATTTATTTTTATTTTCAAAAGAGGGAAAATATACTTAACCCGTGTGTCAATTCAACCCGCCAGTCGAGGAGTATCCACGTTGGGACAAGTAGTTTTTGAAAATAATATATATGTATATATATATTTATATATAAATAATATACATATATATGAGAAAATATACTTAACCCGTGTGTCAATTCAACCTGCCAGTCGGGGAGTATCCACGTTGGGAAAAGTAGTTTTCGAAAATAATATATATGTATATATATTTATATATATATATATAATATACACATATATATTTTTATAGGAGAAAATATACTTAACCCGTGTGTCAATTCAACCCGCCAGTCGGGGAGTATCCACTTTGGGAAAAGTAGTTTTCGAAAATAATATATATGTATATATATATATTTATATATATATATATAATATACACATATATATTTTTATAGGAGAAAATATACTTAACCCGTGTGTCAATTCAACCCGCCAGTCGGGGAGTATCCACTTTGGGAAAAGTAGTTTTCGAAAATAATATATATGTATATATATATATTTATATATATATATATAATATACACATATATATTTTTATAGGAGAAAATATACTTAACCCGTGTGTCAATTCAACCCGCCAGTCGGGGAGTATCCACTTTGGGAAAAGTAGTTTTCGAAAATAATATATATGTATATATATATATTTATATATATATATATAATATACACATATATATTTTTATAGGAGAAAATATACTTAACCCGTGTGTCAATTCAACCCGCCAGTCGGGGAGTATCCACGTTGGGAAAAGTAGTTTTTGAAAATAATATATATATATATATATATATATAATATAAGAAAGAAACTCTCCTCTCTCTTCTTTTTGTTTTCTTTTTTTTTTTTTTTTTTAACTAGGAAAAGAGAAGAAAAATCTGGAGAACTCTCTTCTTTGAGCGCGGGAGAGCTCGTCTGAGTCCTCCGCTCAAAGCTCTCTCCCTCGCTGTTGTTGTTGTTTTTTTTTTTTTGAATGAAAGGGCCGAATGCGGTATTTATAAGTTTTCTACCGGCTTAGGATGGGTCCCGCGGAACTGCGTTGCTTGGGCTTCAAGCTACACTTGCGCGGAACCGGAGTCCCGCGGAACTGCACTCACGCGGAACCCATGTTCCCGCGGAACTTCGTTGCCGCGGAACCATCTTCACGCGGAACCTCCTCTCCGTGGAACTGCATTTCGTTGCCGCGGAACTGTTTCAGTAAAATCGTTCCCGCGGAACTTCGTTTACTTGGGCGCCAAGATGCACTTGCGCGGAACCGGATTCACGCGGATTCCCGCGGAACTGCACCGAACTGCTTCCCCCGCGGAAATGCACCGAAACGCTTTTCCCGTGGAACTGCTTTCGCGTAGAGCACATTTCCACGGAATATTCTTCTCCCTAGCTGATTGTCTTCGGTACGCCTGAGCCAGGTTGCCGGCCACCGCAATCTGCAGTTCCGCCCACAGCCGCTCGTCCCGAAGGCGTCTTGGCTTCTCTCGAGGCATCGTCGCATCGAGCGAATCGAAGATGGCTTTGTAGTGAGCCCACGCCTCCTTGAAGCGAGGCAAAAAGGGTGTCGTGTTCGTGTTCAAGTCCTGCTCCACCAGCGTCACCACCGTCGTGAAGAGGCAGTTACCGTCCGCCTTCACGTCCTGCAACATCTTCTGGCTGCTGAAGGTAACCGCATATTGTTGGGTCCGCCATCAGCTTTGCCCACACATCCAATAGCCAGCGTTCCCCACCATGGCAGAATCAGCCAGATACGGCATTGAGTGGAAGGCGAGGGCCAACCCGGCCACAAGCGTCTCTACGCCGCCGTCGTACTCGTTCAGAGTGCCAGATTGCAGCTTGCCGCCATCGCCCGTGTCCGCAACGCCTCTCAGATCTTTCTCATTCCTTGCACGCACCTTCTTGAAGTTTTGGACCAAGCGGCCGAGCGTGATGCTCAGGATGGGCGGTGCGAGGATGATACCAGGGCAACTCCTGCGGCCCACCCCGAACGGGAGGTAGCGGAAATCATTGCCGTTGGCCTCCGCATGGGACTCCTCCTGGAGGGAGCGCTCGGCAGGGACGTCGTAGCCGCCCAGCTTGGCCTCGTGGAGGTTCATGTGTGGGGCGAGAAGAGGGATGGCCATGCGGAGGCGGAGGGTCTCCTTGATGACGGCTTGCAGGTAGGGAAGCTTGTAGGTGTCTGGCTCCGTGATCTGGTGCCCCGGGCTCAACACGGTGTCCAGTTCGTCGCGAAGCTTCTTTTGCGCGTCGAGGTTCCTTCTGCGGGCTCCGCTCTGGCAGCCTGCGCTTATTCTGCTGGAGTTCTTCTGTCACGGGCTTCCAATGGCAACGTCGCGCTGCGGGATTTTTACGTCGCCCCTGATTCTTCCGTTGCCAAGGATTGCTCCGGGATAATGCGTTGTATTTATCAGCAGCTGTGGCGCGTTTCCAGACTCGGAAAATCTTTGTTCTGGCTCTGGTTTCATTTTCCTACCGTGCGGGAGCAGTAGCATTTCGGCACAGCCGCCACCGCTGCAGTGCATCTGGATGTTTGCGGACTGTAGAATTTCTCCCGCAGATCCAGCTTCGGGAAGATTGAGATTCACGATGCTTGACATCTCGCAAGCTCGCAGCGTCGAAAAACCGATCCTACACAAGGCTGAGTTGTTCCCGAACTGGAATTCGTCGTTCAGCCGCTTCAACGCAGGCGGGACAATGCCGGACAGAGTATTGTTTCTAATATCCAAAACCTCCAGCCGAGGAATCCATCTTTTCCGTATGCAATGTTTTCGAGGATGCTGGCTGCAACAGAGCAGGTTCTTGCCGCTGTGGGATCATAGAACCTCTTGATCAATGCAATGACAGAACTTTTTCCAGACCCGCTAGCTTCAACCAAAGCTTGACTTTGCCCAGCACGGATTCGGAGGTTGAGATCTTTAAAGATCATGACCTCCGGCCTGGATGGATAGGCAAAGTCGTCGTGGCGCAGCTCAATTTCACCTCGTACGGAATCTTCTGGCTCAGCTTCTGGATCGTCTTCCATGGCTGCCGTTCGCTCCTTGTATTTGAGCAAGAAATGGCTGGTTGAGTCTGCTTCCATCGTAAGCTGCTTCTTCTTCATCTCCACCACGACCTTCTGAACTATGATCAGCAGCGTCCCGATAGTGGCTCCTTCGAAGACGACCAGCTTACTTGACGACATAACCAGAGCTTCTCGTCTGGCTTCGCGATCGTCCTCTCTCCTTCCCTGTTTCTCCTCCATCTCCGTTCGTCCATCTTCCCAGGTCGCTATGGAAACAATTCCATGATCGTCGAATCACTACCGTCGGTCTGGTTGGCTGAAGCAATGGAATCCGTCCGATTGAAACTGCTGATGCTCCTCTGGTCGAGATCTCTCAGCACCCGTGTGGCCCTCGTGGGTGGAAAACACACCGCCGCCAGGTTTTGTACTCGCTAGTCCTCTTCTCCTTCTCCGTCGGTTTTCCTGTTATCTCTCTTTGCAGTCTCTGCCTAGCGATATCTTTCAACTCCAGCCGTTGGATTTTCCTCCCCACCAAATGGACGCGGATCTGATGGCCCAGCGCCCCAAGAATCAGATCTCGCGGATCAAACACCTGCGCCGAGGAGGAAGAGCCAGAGCTTCCTCTCACGAAAATGAGCTTATAATCAAGCTCCCAGACTGGCGCGTCTGGCTACTGTTGTCCCGTCTGGCACTTCTCGCGGTGGCGATCCTGACACTTCCATGGGCTCGATTGGTCGTCAGATCTCCGGAGCCGTACTACCCTCGCGCCGCTTCGTCGGAATCGATTGACGATTCATTCTATTTGCAGATGCTGCTTGAGGATTTATCCGAAGTGGGCCTACTCAGATCCGGAGACCGGGCGGTTTTCGTCGGCGAGGCGGGTCGCCGTTGCCAGCAGCTGGTGGAGGAGGATGATAATATGGATTTGATTTCCATCCTACTGGACGATGAGCTTCACGGATCTAATGCCCTAAATGGGACATGCGACTTCACATTCGCCGACGGCTTCTCCACGGCGGAGTTGCTAAGCCACGCGCTGAAGACGGGCGGCATGATGGCCGTCCGCATGAGCGGCGACCCTCTTTCCACTTTCTGGGTGCCCCTGAATTTCAAAATCGTCTACATTCGGCAGTTCGATGCGACCGTGGTCGCAATGCGGAAGACGGGCTCAGCAACGGAAGCCACATTGCAGTCTCCAAGCAAGAGGCGGCTGTGCGGGTCTGATTTGGATGGCAGCAAGGCCAAACTGATAGGCGAGCTCGAAGAGGCGCCGCTAGAGCCGCCGATGCCGCAGGCGTTTTCTGCCGAATCCGGTGCTTACGTGGTCGATGGCGCCAGGTATCTTCCTGACCTGACGGGGGATCCGCTGGACGGCTACCCCCGCCGGATTTTCGTGGTAGTGGTGATCTTGACCCTGTTTCCCTCGTCATTGAACTTGTACTCAATCACCTTTTTCACACCGTTCTCATCGGGACCAATAATGACAGACGGCGGAAGGAGGAAGGCAAGATCCTGTTCCGCGTAGAGCTGCTCCGCCCAGGGAGAAAGCATCTCCGGCGATGCATGGAACTCGTTGTCGGGCCCGAACTTCTGTTCCTGCTGCTTTTGCAAACCAAGCCAGCCGAGAGATTGCACCCATGACACGTCTGGCTCGTCCATTTTCTTGATTTTCTTGCTCTGCCTGAGCTGGCCTGAACTGACGTTTCGAATGCATGCAGATGGAAAGCAGTCGCATGTCAGGGACTACAGCATGTTAGAGACTTCACTTTAACTTTTCTACTCTTCCTCGTGCTTTTTCGATGTCTTGGCAGCGGAGAGAGTTATCAGACTGGTGCAGCGCCCCACAAACTTGAGGACTTCATCTATAAGGATGACTGGAAAAGCAACAGCAAAGGAGATGGACATTGCCAGAAGCAGCCATGGATTAACCCATGGGGGCATCGTCAAAAGGCTGCAGTCTTCGGATAAGGCATTGAGGGAGTTGAACATCTCAATAGCAACCAAAACGGATAGGGAGAGTGTCATAGCCTTTACTTTGCCAGTCTGGAAATAGTCGCAGGGATTCTCAAAAGAAAACACATGCGAACCAGCCGTGAAGTTGGAGACAGTGAATCCCGCCCAAGATGGGCAGTTGGCCCAACCTGCTAACTGGGAATATGTCACTAGCGTATGACCATCATTGCTCAAATTGATTCAGAATGATCGGACAGCCGGCTTTGGAGACTCCGTGGTAATCGGATTAAGGGTCTTAGGTTTAGTCTCAGGATCTGGTTGCAAGGTAATCTGTGCGAACACTTCGTCGGTTTCTTGCTCTCGTACTCTTCTTCCTCGTTTCAAGTGGCAGGCAACTCGAACTCTCCTCTCACAGCGCGATTCATCTCGCCTTTTCTCCTTTCCTCCTTTATATATATATATATATACATATCAAAATATACCTCATCACATACATGCTCCCATCTCAGGGAGGTCGCCGCCGGCCTGGGCCTATTAAGCGACTTGGCAATAGCGAGGGGGACATCCGGTCCGCTTACTACCTCGACTAAGGCCTATTCCTCGTGCACATGCTCATTCTCATACACATGCCGACATGATATTTGCAAATCATAAACAATTTCATAAAAAGCATTTAATAAATAATTACACAAAATGAACTTCAGTTTATGTAAAGCAGTTATAGGTATGGCCAACCTTAAATAAATTTCATAAAGCAACTTGCAAACAATTTCAAGCATTTTAGAAATAATTTGCAAAACATATAACTTGCTTACCTTCTTAGGAGGTATCTTCGACCTTCTCTTTTCCTTTTCCTATTCAAGGAGAAATGATATTTTCATTTCTTCTATTCAAGCTGCTTCCCATGCATGTTCTATATTATTTGGGCATTATTTCTTTATGTGGATATTTTTATCCATAGGTTCTTCAAAATTTTCATCATCATATTTAAATATTAATCTCAAATTTTCTTCAAAATCACGCTGTTTACTGTAGCAGATCACTGTAGCAAGATTACTGTTCATTCGAGTTACTGTTCACAGAGACGTGGTTACTGTTCATGGGTTCCAAAAACTGATATTTTTCCAAAAATAAAAAATACCATGACATACCTTATGCCTAATATATCATTGGATATTTCATATATTTTGAATTTATCATCATTTACTTAGCCAAAAAAATCATTTTCTCCATATACTAAAAATTAACATAAATTCATTTAATCATAATCCTTAATTCGTCCATGTCCTGCTCCTCTATTTATAGGGGTCCATTTTTCATGAATTTGCAATTTACCCCCTCTAGCTTAGGGTGTAAACTTGCAAATGTGTTTTTTTCTAATTCCCCAAAGGTGCTTAGAGCCTTGTGCAGCCTCCCTACCTTGCTCCAGCAGCCCTATTTTGCAGGCCTATTTTTCCTATTTTTTTATTTTTTAATTTAATTAATTTTAAGCTAATTAAATCTAAACCCTTGATTTTTGATTTGGATGAATTTGAACCATTGATCAAAGTCAAATGGCCATCAATACCCCTGATCACGCCCCCTGCTATTGCTGCATTCCATTTAATTTTTTTATTTTTTATTATTTAATTTTGGTAAAAAGTCAAAAGTAACATTTAATTAAAGTAATGCTACTTTTTGATTTTTCATTTGTCATTAAATCTTGACCTTTGATTTGTGATTTTCATCACATCTTAATCCATTCGTCATGTCCATTATGGATTTTTAACCATCCATAAAAAATTTCATCGAATTCCGACGCCCGGATTGCAATTTATGAATTTTTTTCTATTTTTCCACAAAAATCCAAACTTGGATTAAAATATCCAAAAGAATTTCTATTTTGTCTTGTAGTGATTAAATCTCTATTTCGTCTTTTTGTGATTAAGCTAATCAAGTGATTAACTCTTAATCAGGGTCTTAGTCCTTGGTTACTATTCACGTGCACTATTCATGGGGTTAAATTCCTAATTGCATTATTTCAATTTCTAATACACATATTCATTAATATAATTCATGAATTTTCATTTATTCATAAAATAATTACAAAATTACAAATGTCGAAATGACGCGTATACAGTCGAAACAACGCGTATACGGTCAGGGTTCTACAATTCTCCCCCCTTACAATAGGTTTCGTCCCGAAACCTATCTTTCTTCGAACAATTGAGGGTACTTTCTTTCAACTTTCTTCCCGTAACTCCCATTTGGCTTCGGATTTTGAATATCGATTCCATTGAACCTTTACATACTCAATTTCTCTGTTCCGAAGCTTCTTGATCTTGAAATCCAGTATCTTGATTGGCCTCTCCTCATAGTTCAAGTGTTCTTGTATTGACAAATTTTCCGCTATCAACACATGGGTTGGATCGGAAACATATTTCCTGAGCATGGAGATGTGAAACACATTGTGGATGGCACTGAGGGCTGGTGGCAGAGCTATTCTATAGGCTAGATTGCCTATCTTTTCCAAAACTTCAAAGGGCCCAACATATCTCGGGTTTAATTTTCCCCTCTTTCCAAACCGGGTGACTCCTTTAAATGGTGTTACCTTAACAAATACGTGATCCCCAACTTGGATATTTAAATCCCTTCTTTTGCAATCGGTGTAACTCTTTTGCCTACTCTGGGCTGTGAGTATACACTGGCGAATCACTTGAACTTTTTCTGCCATTCTCTTTGAGAGATCTGGAGCCAATTTTCTTTCTCCTACTTCATCCCAGTTTAGAGGATTTCTGCATTTCCGTCCATATAAAGCTTCAAATGGGGCCATTTGAATACTTGCTTGATAACCGTTGTTATAAGCAAATTCTGCCATAGCCAAATATTCATCCCACGATCCTCCAAATTCTACTGTGCACATCCTCAGCATATCCTCTACTATTTGATTTACCCTTTCTGTCTGCCCATTAGTTTGAGGATGAAATGATGTGCTGAATTTCAGCTGCGTACCTAAGGTTTGATGTAAACTTTTCCAAAATCGAGATGTAAAACTGGAATCTCGATCGGAAACTATCGACTTAGGTACTCCATGCAGTCTCACTACCTCCTTATAATAGATTTTAGTCAGTCGCTCAGCAGTAAAATTTTTCTTGATGGCTAGGAAATGAGCTACTTTTGATAATCTATCTACTATGACCCATATAGCATCATTTCCATTATGGGTTCTTGGCAACCCTTCAATAAAATCCATAGTAATATCATCACATTTCCATTCTGGAATTTCTAGCGACTGTAATTTTCCAGGGGTTCTTTGATGATCAACCTTAACCCTTTGACATGTTAGGCACTTAGCCACATATTCAGCAATTTCTCTCTTCATATTATTCCACCAATACATCTTTTTGATGTCTTGATACATCTTGGTGCTACCTGGGTGCATCGAAAATGGAGAGAAATGTGCTTCTTTCAATATCTGTTCCTTTACTTCCTCTTGATCGGGTATACACAGGCGACCCCTGTATCTGTACATCCCCTGTTCATCTTGTATGTATTCACTGGGATTTTTCTTAATCATTTTCTCCACATAATTCTTGAAATCCCCATTTTCTTGTTGAGTCATTTTAATTTGCTCGAATAAATTCGACTGGATTTGTAATTGAGACAATCCAACTTGTACCCCAGGTGGGATTACAATTAGCTCTAATTGTCTTAATTCTTATAGTAGCCCTTCTTCCTTTGTGATGAGATGAGTTAAGCTAACATTTCTACTTAGCGCATCGGCTACTACATTGGCTTTGCCTGGATGATATAAAATGTCGAGGTTATAATCCTTTAGTAACTCGAGTCATCTTCTTTGCCTCATATTTAACTCCTTTTGAGTAAAAATATATTTGAGGCTCTTATGATCAGTATAGACCTCACATTTAACTCCATATAAATAATGTCTCCAAATTTTCAAGGCAAAGACTACTGCTGCCAATTCTAAATCATGGGTTGGATAATTTACCTCATTTGGCTTGAGTTGCCGGGATGCGTATGATATAACTTTTCCATTTTGCATCAGTACACATCCTAATCCTTTCTTTGAGGCATCACTATATATCACAAACCCTTCCGTCTCCGTAGGTAGTGTTAGAATTGGAGCTTTTACCAGTCTTTTTTTTAATTCTTGGAAGCTATTCTCACATTCCTGTGTCCATTCATACCTAACTCCTTTCCTTGTCAGCTTTGTGAGTGGAGCTGATAATTGTGAGAATTCTTCCACAAATCTTCTGTAGTAGCCAGCTAACCCTAGGAAACTTCTTATTTCCGTGATATTTGTTGGTTGTGGCCACTTTGTTATTGCCTCAATCTTTTGAGGATCTACTTGTACTCCCTCCTCGGATATAATGTGGCCGAGAAAGGCTACTTGTTTTAACCAAAACTCACATTTTTTGAATTTAGCATATAATTTCTCGCTTTGAAGAATTTCCAACACTATCCTTAAATGCTTCTCATGTTCTTCCTCTGTCTTTGAATAAATCAATATATCATCAATGAATACCACCACAAATTGATCCAAAAATTCTCAAAAAATTTTGTTCATCATATCCATAAACACAGCTGGGGCATTCGTTAGTCCAAATGGCATGACTAAGAATTCATAATGCCCATATCTTGTTCTGAATGTTGTTTTATGGACGTCCTTTGGACATATCCTCAACTGGTGGTAACCAGACTGTAAATCAATTTTTGAAAATGTAGAAGCTCCTTTTAACTGATCAAAAATATCATCTATTCTTGGGAGTGGGTACTTATTTTTTACTGTTACTTTATTCAATTCTCTGTAATCAATACAGAGTCTCAAACTCCCATCCTTTTTCCTTACAAATAGTACTGGAGCTCCCCATGGTGATGTACTGGGTCTAATAAACGCCCTATCAAATAAATCTTGAATTTGTACTTTCAACTCAGCCAATTCGGCTGGTGCCATCCTATATGGGGCCTTAGATATTGGGGTTGTCCCTGGAATAATTTCTATTTCCATATCCATCTCCCTTTCCGGTGGTAAATTACATAGCTCCTTTGGAAAAATATCTGGAAATTCGTTTACCACTGGAATTTGATCCATAAGTACCCCATCTCCTCTTATTGCGTTTATAGAGACCAGATAAGTTGTTCATTGTTGGCGCATCAGCTTAGCTGCTTTCATAGCTGATACCATCCTTATTGTGTTTTCTGACTGTCTTATTTTACTGATCTCTATTTCATCTTTCGGTGCTTCGAATTGCACCTTTTTATTTCTACAATCAATTGTTGCACCCCATTGACTTAGCCAATCCATCCCTAATATGACATCAAACTCTGTCATGGGTAATAGGATTAGATCAGCTTCCAATATTTTTGTTCCTATCCTGATAGGACATGCTTTGCAGATTTGATTTATACTTGCCAACCTATATACTGGGGATTCTACATGTATAGTACTACTGGTTTCCTCTACCCGAAGTGCGTGTGTGATTACGAATTGGTATGATATAAATGAATGCGTAGCTCCAGAATCAAATAAAGCTACTGCAGAATTTCCTAAAATGTAAATCATACCTGTAATCACTTTTTCCTCCATCTCTTGTGATTCTGTTCGGGTGAGGGCTTGGACACGCACTGGGTTAGTAACAGTACCGGGTCGATTAGCGATGGCGGGGACTTTTTGCTGGGCCGGCCTCCCTCGAGCTTGTGCTCCTTGTGGCTTATTCGGACAATTGGGCGAAATGTGTCCGACTTGACCACAGTTGAAGCACTTTATTATCTTGGCTTCGTCGGTCCCGCAGTCCCGGGCCACATGACCCGCTTGGCCATATTTGTAGCATTTCCCCGTTCCTTGTAAACATTCGCCTAAATGGCGTTTGTGGCAAGTTCTGCAAGTCAGGGTGCTCTGTGTCTTGTCGCCGATCTTCTTTCTCTCAGCGATTCCCCTTTTTCCTTTATTAGCCTCACCTTCCTTGGAGGCTGAAAAGATTTGTTTTTGAGCTTTCCTAAGCTCCTGAGTCCTCATAGACTCCATCTCCAATGCCCTAGCCCTTTCAATGCTAGAGGCATAGTCCTTTATTAGTAATGGGGCTAATCCCTCTCTTAGCTGGGGTCTCAATCCCCTCTGGAACCTTTGTGCCTTATTTTCCGGCACATTGGTGATCCATGGAACATATCTTACCAAGGCATTGAATTTTGTAGCATATTCTGTGACTGTCATCCTGCCTTGGTAAAGCTTTTCGAACTCTATCACCCTCTGGCTCTGTAGCCCTACAGGGAGATATTCTTTATTGAATTCCTCCAAAAACTCATGCCACGAAACTTGCTCTGGATGTGGCATAGTGACCATCAGCGTTTCCCACCATTCATAAGCATCTTTTATCAGCAGGTGGGTAGCGCACAACACTTTCTGCTGATCATTACAGGGCGATATCCTGAATAATTTCTTTATTTCTGTAATCCACTGCTCTGCAATGAGGGGGTCCGGTTCCCTTGCAAACTTAGGTGGGCGCTGGGCAAGAAAGGCATTGATAGCCTTTCTGTCGGCCTCAAGGAGACTATCCTCCACTCCCCTTGATGTGCCGGGATTGGCCGAGGGCCCTGGTCTTTCCCCGTCTCCTCCTGATAGCGGGGTCTGCTGGTTCCTTATTTCTTGCAATAACCCAGCAGCCTGGGCTGTCCATTGCTGCATAGCTTTTTCGATGGCCGCAGCAATTCTTCCTTCTATATTGACCTCTGCTTGAGGTCTTGGGCTTTCCTCTCGCCGTGGGCGGGTTTTAGAGGATTGCTCGTCAGATTCAGTCCGATAAGTTCTTTTACTGGCTCCGCCCCTTGTTTGATCAACCGATTCTTCTATTGGGGCCTTTCCTTTGTTGGCTCTCACTCTAGCTCTGGTGAGCGGCATTTTCAACTTCATGAAACATTTATTAGTATAACATCAATATTCATCAATAATAAATACATCAATCATAATCATGATTTCATGTATTTTAGCTTAGTCATTTCTTTCCTTTTCTGCCTATTTACCAATCCATGCTCTGATACCAACTTCTGTGGCGCCCCGAACCAAGGTGCCTAGAAGCCTTACTCCGGGATCGTTTTGATTGGTAAACGTGACTCAGGATTGTTGCCCTGATCACACGGCAGGATTTTGTTTTTCCTTTTTTTTCATCAATACATGGAAAATTCTCATCATTCATCTAACATGAAATATATTTCACATATCACAGTTATAAACCAAAACTGTTTCATAAAACAAAATATTCCTTTCCATCTCAAAATTATCATCGTTGACTTTACATAAAGTTTACATAAACATCATTTATATCAAAAACTACATAACACTTGGCATGCTGCCTTCATCATCATTTCCTGTCTGTTGTTGAAAAAGCATGGGTGAGTAATGATACTCAGTAAGCAAGCTATACATAATTTTTCAATCATTTTTATGCATTTCATAAAATGCAGATGCAATGCATACATAACATTCATGACATTCCTTTGGATGCGACTCTAGCTAGGCGCCCATCCCATACATGCTCCCATTTCAGGAAGGTCGCTGCTGGCCTGGGCCTATTAAGCGACTTGGCAATAGCGAGGGGGACATCCGGTCCGCTTACTACCTCGACTAAGGACTATTCCTCGTGCACATGCTCATTCTCATACACATGCCGGCATGATATTTGCAAATCATAAACAATTTCATAAAAAGCATTTAATAAACAATTTTACAAAACGAACTTCAGTTCATGTAAAGCAGTTATAGGTATGGCCAACCTTAAATAAATTTCATAAAGCAATTCACAAACAATTTCAAGCATTTTAGAAGAAATTTGCAAAACATATAACTTGCTTACCTTCTTAGGAGGTGTCTTCGACCTTCTCTTTTCCTTTTCCTATTCGAGGAGAAATGATATTTTCATTTCTTTTATTCAAGCTGCTTCCCATGCATGTTCTATATTATTTGGGCATTATTTCTTTATGTGGATATTTTTATCCATAGGTTCTTCAAAATTTTCATCATCATATTTAAATATTAATCTCAAATTTTCTTCAAAATCACGCTGTTTACTGTAGCAGATTACTGTTCATCCGAGTTACTGTTCACAGAGACGTGGTTACTGTTCATGGGTTCCAAAACTTGATATTTTTTCGAAAAGTAAAAAATACCATGACATACCTTATGCCTAGTATATCATTGGATATTTCATACATTTTGAATTTATCATCATTTACTTAGCGAAAAAAATCATTTTCTCCATATACTAAAAATCAACATAAATTCACTTAAGCATAATCCTTAATTCCAAAAATCATGAAATTAATATATCATTATTCCAACATCATATTTATCATAATCATACATACAAAATCATCACTTATCAATTTTGGAGCATTATTTTCACATATCATATGCTATTTTCCCAAATACCCTATCTTTGCTCCAAATTTTTGATGTTTTGGCATAATTCCATTTAAACATTATATCTATACTTATTTTCTCATGTTTGGGGATTATCTAAGCATGGTTTTATCTCATCTAACATTCAAAATAAGTTTGAGGGGAATCCACTTACCTCAAGCGAAGTTATGCCTCTTCTACTCGCCTTTTCTCACTCCAACCTTCGATTCTCTTCTTTCCTTAAGGCTAAAACGTGTGGGGATGAAAAATGAAGTTGCTCAAGTGATTTTTGAGTTGGGATGGTTTTGAATTTCGTCCATGGCCTGCTCCTCTATTTATAGGGGTCCATTTTTCATAAATTTGGAATTTACCCCCTCTAGCTTAGGGTGTAAAATTGCAAAGGTGTTTTTTTCAAATTTTAAAAGGTGCATGGAGCATTGTGCAGCCCCCCCTAGGCCTGCTCCAGCAGCCCTATTGCAGCCCTATTTTTACCTATTTTTTTAATTTTTTAAAATTAATTAATTTAGGCTAAATTAATTCTAGCCATTGATCTTTGATGAGGATGATCATGGGCCATTGGATCATGCCCCAAAAGTCCATGCTCCAGCAGCAATTGCAGGCTTTGCATTAATTTTATTTAATTAAAATTAATCAAAGTCAAATGCCATTAATGAAAAAGTAAAGTTACTTTTTCCATTTTCAAATGACATTTAATCTTGACCCTTAATTCATGATCCTTGATTAATCTTGGACCATTCATCATATCCATCATCATATCTTGGCCACCCATAAAAAATTTCATCTTGATCCGATGTTCGGATTGCAAGATATGAATTTTTCTTCATTTTCTTCAAAAATCAATTAAAAATCCGAAAATTCATATTTTAATCCAAAAAACATTTTTGTCCTGTAGTGGGAAGCTTCCTTTTTCGTCTTTTATGATTAAGTTAATCCAAGTGATTAACTCTTAATCATATATCTTAACCCCTGTTTACTATTCACGTTTACTATTCACGTGCACTATTTACGGGGTTAAATTCCCAATTGCATTATTTCAACCTCAAATACACATGTCCATTAATAAGGTTCATGAATCTTTATTTATTCATAAAATAATCATCAAAATTACAAGTGTCGAAATGACGCGTATACGGTCAAAATAACGTGTATACGGTCAGGGTTCCACAGTTTTATACTGATGTTGATGATGTATATATGTCATGACATCTGATTTAGGCAAGTGATGAAATGTTGCTTGAACATCATACTTGTATGAGATGAATGGATTGAATTGACTTAGATATGTCTGAGTTGAAAATATGAGAACTTAAAACTGTTATGTGGACTTCTATATGATCATAATTAATAAGATAAATGTGAAACCCTAACCCAAGTAGGCCATATGTATGCATTGAACATGTATTTGATGATTATTTATGAATTATGGAATTATGAAGGTATTTTATGATTTTTGCTAATCATGGCAATTAGGGTTATGGGTTAGCATTAATGATGAGATTAAGCATTTTGAGCCTAAATGAGATAATGGGTTTAGAATGAATTATTTGTGATTTAAGTGTGCTATTATATCATGAAAAATCATTTTTCATGATTTAAAATGAATTATGGAAATAAAGATGGAAATTGTCAAGTGTGAAGGAAAATATTAAAAAATTCATAACTCAACGCCTAAAAGGCGGATTCAATTGAAATTTGAAATGAAAATTATTAATATTAGGCTTGGTATTATGGAATGAAGATATTATGAAAATTCTTGATGAAATGAGAATTATGAATTTTTTTTAAGTATATATTCATTTCAACCGTTAACTTTAAACGGCTATATCGGGAGCTAGAAAACTAGGATTGAGTTGAAATTTGAAACGGTTGAATGAAATGTTGAGATATTTATTTTGAATATATTGGATTATGCATGAGATGTTGGGAAAATGCCTGTATTGAATAAGGTGGGCAAGTTTGACTTATGCACCTCAAAAGCACCAAAGCATTAATGATGGAGTACCATACATAAATGCTTGATGCAAAAGGTAGGGTGAGGTGTCCATTGCAGGGATTTTTGGAGGAAATTATTTATTTAAATAAAGCATATAATTCGATGAATTATCCAATCATTTAATGCTCAAAATGATGAAGCTATGGAGGCATAGGCAAGGTAGCCAAGGAAGGGACGTCCAAGGGCCTTGGGGCTGCCCAATTTGATTTTTTTTGATTTTTTAAAAATGCCACATGTTGCTGAGATGAAAGTACATGAATTGTGCAAGCAATAATGGAGAGTTTCAGCAATTAAAAAAATGCAAAAAGGGAGGAATATGCAGCTGAAACCGTAGATTGCATTGTGGGTGAAATAATGTGCAGAAAAATGGCCGTTTTAGCTACTTTATTAATTTTTCTTAATGCCAAATTTATGGAGGAATTAAAGGGTAATTAGGAACATAAATTACCCACGTTTTGGTGATTTTAAAAAATGCAAAAGTGCTGGAAAATCCAACTACAAGTTGACGTGCAAAAATATGGACAACTTTGACGTGGATTGAGATGCAGATTTTGTGATTTTGTAAAAAGTAAAAATGCAATTTTACTTAGCCCATATTCACCCACCTCATATGGTAGATAAGGGAGCATTGAATGGGTGTGGAATTGCAGCACAAGTGGGTCCCACGAGTGGGAAAAATCCAGCAACATGCATAAGGGCTTTGCACGTAGAGTTGAGATGGAATTGTGGAAAATATTCTAAGTGTTGAAACGTCCAAGGGAACCAGCTGCAACTCACGATTTTTCCCAGCAAAATAGAGGAGAAAACCAAGGGAAAAAGGAAGGAAAATTGGAGAAGAAATTACTTCAAGTTGCTAAGATTTGATTGGCTACAAATCCAAGTAAGTATGTGATGATTTTGGGTTGTTTGATTTGAGTTCTTAAACTCAAAACTTGGAAATGAAAAGCATGCTTAAATAATCTATAAAATATGTTTTAACATGCCTTTTCATGACTATGGATTGGGTATTAAGTTTTAATTATGAATTTTTAAGTTAAAGTTGATGGAAATGGAGTTAAGCATGCAAAAGGGATGAAAAATCCAAGTTATGAAACCCTAAATCTCCAAGATACGTTGCTGTTTTGATTTGATATTTTTATTAAGTTATGAATCATGTATTCATGCCAAATATATGAGGGTTTATGCTTAAGTGATGAAATTTTGAAGTTATGAAATGCTAAGTATGGATTTTGACTTAATTTCTTAATTTTTGGGTTAAAAATGATATGGAAATGAACTTGCATGTTTTATGTATGCTATGTAGGGTAAAATACCCTAGATTTAAGGTATGATGGATGCCCAAAATATTTGGGAAAAATAAACCCTAAATCTGATTTTTAGGAATTTTTGAAGTAATGCATGTATGGAATGGAAATGGGTCTCAAAACGTGTGGGTTACCCGCTGTTTTGAGAAATGAAAATGAATGAATGTTGAATATGTTTTAAACCCTAGAAAATGGGTTGAGAAAATGGATTTAATTTCTAGAAAATTCAGAATTTTAGGGCTGCCCATAGTTATGTCTCAAAAGACACGTTAAACGGGTGGAAAACGGGTTCCAAACTTGCTGTTATGGGAACCTATGAAGAATGAATTTTAAACCCCATGAAAATACCTTAATAAAAGTGGTATTAAAGGGTAATTAACCTGCTGAAAAATGGATTAAATTTCTGAGTTAAGAAATTTTATGAAATGCATTGTGTTTAAATGCTAAACGAGCTGATATGAAGGAATAACGATAAACGGGTGATGAATGACTTATGAAAAATGATTTTATGCAAAAATGCATGAAAATGAGATAAATTCCATGTTTATGGATCTGTTTGAAATGATATGTTATTAATCCAAAATTTTGGACTTGAATTATGAAGCTAAGGCAATGCTATGTACATAGAAGAAACACCCGTATGTGTATTTTTGGAAAAAATGGGAAAAATTGCAAAGTAAGCTTAATAAAGCTATGAATGATGCTTATGGAATGAATTTTATGATATTGGAATGAATACCCTAATTTTAGGGTTATATGTATATGCTACGATGTTTGATAGCCAAATGTGTGAAAACGGTGCTAATATGTGCAAATTAAGCCATATATGGGTATGATGAATTATGAAATCAAATAAATGATGTGTGTATATGAAATGGGTTAGAAAACTAAGAAAATTATGAGAAAAGAAAATGTATGAAAAATTCATACCATTTTTATGTAGGCAAGGGCAAAGAGAAAGTGGCAGACGAAAGCTAAGAAGTTCAGGTAAGCAAGCAAATTTTCTAAATGATTTTTGCTTTTCTAAATTGTTTCCATAAATGCAATTTATATTCTAACTTGTTTGATGAAATTGTTTCTAATGGATTTAGGGATGGCCATCCCTTTGCTAAATGATGTTGAAATGGTGTTTATTTCAAATGCAATGATTATGAAATGTTTCTTTTATAATCGCTACGGAAAAATGATGTGAAGTGATGTTTATGACTGAAAATCATTCTAGCATGTTAAAAGATGGACTTATGAAAAGTTCATGTGCACAGGATATGAGGTCCACTTGAAGGGTATAAGCGGACCGATTGTCCCCCCTTGGTGTGACCAAGTCGCTTGTAATAGGCCGATGGCCGGCGGCGCCCTCTCTGAAATGAGAGTTACGTGACGGATGGTCGCCTAGCTAGCTTCCATCCTAAGGGAGATATGATGATCATGTTCATGTTTTTCATATGGCATTATGCATATGAGACCCGTGATGGGTACAGGATTTCATGTTTTCAAGATATACCTTTGGATAAGGTATAAGATGCTTTCCAAGATGATTTGAAATGAAAAATGTTGCCTGAAATGAATTGCCTGAAAAATGCAAATAGCTTGCTTATTGAGTTTCGATTCACGTTTTCGTTTTCCAAACCCAAAGACAGGTGATGGACAGGATATGGCAAAGGAGCTAGCACCGGCATGAGGAATTCATGAAGAAAGTCATGTTATGCAATTATGTGAAATGATTGTAAATTATATGCCATGTTTTATATTGAATATGTTGGTCCCGAGTTAATGACAATTACCCAAGAGGGGAGGGGTGAATTGGGTATTTAAAAATTTATAACTTAAACAGAAACTTTACCCCAGATTAATCTAATCCCCTTAATGAAGGAACGAAATAGAAAGCAATATAATGTAAGGAGCAGAAATATAAATCAAGCACACAAGATTTTTATAGTGGTTTGGGCAACCTCCCTACTCCACTCTTCCAAGCTCACACTCCTTGTGACTTGGGTTCCACTATTGTATTCTTCAAATACAATTAGAGTCACTGCTCTCTTCTAGATTCCAGCTCTAGGGGGCCTCAACACAACACAGCACAGGTAGGTGATGAGTTCCACTCCAATCACACACTACCTTGCTTACACTTGATCTTAGTTCCTCAAACTAAATCAAGTTCAATACAAACAAAGAAATAACAAAATAATCTACACTTTACAGATGTGTAGTAGCAATTTGGCGCAGAGAAGAACTCGTAGTATTGGCCTTGAAGATTCAGAAGTTGGGCTCTTGCAGTTTGAAGTGAAGTTCTTCCTCTTTGAATGGCTTGATCTCTTTAAAGCTCTTGAATATAGGAGTTAAGAACACTTAATGATTCTCAGCTCCTTCCCTCGTTCACATTCAATGCCTTTTATAATTGTGGAGGGAATCCGAACGTTAGAAGGTGGTTGGCGCGCATTAAATGCGCCAACGTTCGAATAATATCCAACCATTGCGACCCAAGTCGCAGGCGGAGTCGACTTCGGATGCGACTTCCCCAAGTCGCAGATGGAGTCGACTTCGGGTGCGACTTCGCTTCTCCGTCGCAACTTCAAGTTCCAGATTAGGTCGACTTGGGCATCGACTTGACCCAAGTCGCAGGTGAAGTCGACTTCGGGTGCGACTTCACCTCTTCAGGTTCCAAGTCTGAGTCTTGAGTCGACTTTGGCTTCAGACTTCAACTCAAGTCGATCATGGAGTCGACTTGGGTTGCGACTTGACTTGGTCTTTGCAAAATATGCTTTGATCCTCATTGATTTGCTTCTATCTTGTTTGGCTTTCTTCCTTTAGTTGCTTTCATTCTAGAATGGCTCCTTATACTTGTAGATCTTGTGATTCTTGAAGAGCTTTACTTTGATTCTTCTTGGATTAGCTTGAACTTTGTGAATCTTTGGAGAACTTGAGTCTTGCATGGTAGATTCATGCACCTTGCTTACTTTTGATTCATATTGATCTTCATCTTGAAATATGCTTGAAGCTTTGCCTTAGACTTGATAATCTTAAGTTGATCTTGAAAAATAAGCTTGAATCTGTATTTTGGACTTTGAAGAACATCAAGTCGAACTTGGGGTCGACTTCGTCCGCGACTTCGCCCAAGTCGCAACTGGAGTCGACTTCGTTTGCGACTTCGGCATTCTTCCATCCCAAATTCAGCTCTGGAGTGATTTTCCCGACTGAAGTCGATGCTGGAGTCGACTTCGTTTGCGACTTGGCTTCCCAAGTCGCAAGTGGAGTCGACTTGGCCTGCGACTTCACTTGTTCTTCTCCCATTTTCAACTCTGGACAGTTTTGGCTTCTTGAAGTCGATCTTTGGGTCGACTTGGAGAACGACTTGGCCTTCGATGCTTTATGCTCTTCAAATGTATATCCCTTAAACATATCCACAAACATGTTAGTAGCCAAGACTTACTCAAATTGATTTGTTAATCATCAAAACATAGATTTAACTTGTTTTCCACATATTTCCAACAGAATAGATGTAAACTATTCGAATGTTATGTATGGATGACTATGTTTTATACATTTAGTGACATCTGATTTGGCAAAAGATGAAATGTCACTGTGTTCCGGCCTCGCGAGAAAGATAATATATTTCAATATTCATTCTTTCTTGGTTGAATGTAAAATTGTTTTCCCTGCGGCTTTGAGAATAAATGCTTAATTAATTTCCCAGCAAAATTTTAAAGCATCCAATTCTTTAACCGAGTCCGAAAAATACATCACAGAAATATTTTGCATTGTGTTCCACATTCTGATTTTACATCTCTAGCGAGAAAACCCTTGATTAAAAGAGCTGAATACAATGGTCCATAAAAAAAATGCTTAACAATAATGAAGTGCGTAGAAGATCCTTCTACGTCTTTACAAGTGCACGAAAAATCGTGTCTAACAAAAATATAAAGATAAATGAGTACACTTCGCCCCGCGCCGTGACTCGAATGTGAGGTATATGACGCCACGCGCCATATCTTAAATATGAAGTACATGACGCCGCGCGCCATGACTTAAATATGAGGTACATGACGCCGCGCGCCATGACTTAAATATGAGATACATGACGCAACGCGCCATGTCTTAAATGTGAGTTTACGCTTAGCCCGTCGACCAGCGATGACTCGGTTTGGGAACTAGTGAGGGGCCCGTCGGCTACACTAGTGACCCTACACAGCAGACTAAGTGCGCTCTTAGCCTCTGGATTTACACAGCAGACCATCGTGTCCCGCTTTCAGCTTCTGTACTTGTACAAGAAACCAGCGTCTCCCGCTTTCAGCCTCTGGATTGAACAATTGGGTGGTTTAAAAAAGTATGCTTGGGTCATTTTTGACTAATTAAAAAGGTTTGGGCCCCAACTGGGCTTGTTGAAAAGAGTTTGGGCTTTCTTGGGCTTTTTGAAGATTTTTGTGCCATCTTGGGCATTTTGGAGATTTTTTTGGCCATCATGGGCTTTTTGGAGATTTTTAGGCCATCATGGGCTTTTTGGAGAGTTTTGAGCCATCTTGGGCTTTTTTGGAGATTTTTAGGCCATCTTGGGCTTTTCGGAGAGTTTTGAGCCATCTTGGGCTTTTTGGAGATTTTTAGGCCATCATGGGCTTTTTGGAGAGTTTTCAGCCATCTTGGGCTTTTTTGGAGATTTTTTAGGCCATCTTGGGCTTTTTGGAGAGTTTTGAGCCATCTTGGGCTTTTTGGAGATTTTTAGGCCATCATGGGCTTTTTGGAGAGTTTTGAGCCATCTTGGGCTTTTTTGGAGATTTTTAGGCCATCTTGGGCTTTTTAGAGAGTTTTGGGCCATCTTGGGCTTTTTTTGGAAAGTTTTGGGCCATCTTGGGCTTTTTGGAGAGTTTTTAGCCATCTTGGGCTTTTTGGAAAGTTTTGGGCCATCTTGGGCTTTTTGGAAAGTTTTGGGCCATCTTGGGCTTTTTGGAGAGTTTTTAGCCATCTTGGGCTTTTTGGAAAGTTTTGGGCCATCTTGGGCTTTTTGGAAAGTTTTGAGCCATCTTGGGCTTTTTGGAGAGTTTTGAGCTATCTTGGGCTTTTTGGAGATTTTTGTGCCATCTTAGGCTTTTTGGAGAGTTTTGAGTAACCTTGAATATATATGTGTATTTTGATATATTTTTATAGAAAATACACATACATTTATTTTTTTATTTTTAAAGGAGGAAATATACTTAACCCGTGTGTAAATTCAACCCGCCAGTCGGGGAGTATCCACGTTGGGAAAAGTAGTTTTCGAAAATAATATATATGTATATGTATATTTATATATAATATAATATACACCTATATATTTTTATTTTATTTTTAAAGGAGAAAATATACTTAACCCGTGTGTCAATTCAACCCGCCAGTCGGGGAGTATCCACGTTGGGAAAAAGTAGTTTTTTTTTTTTTTTGAAAATAATATATATGTATATATATATTTAAATATATAATATACACGTATATATATTTATTTTATTTTCAAATGAGAAAATATACTTAACCCGTGTGTCAATTCAACCCACCAGTCGGGGAGTATTCACGTTGGGAAAAGTAGTTTTTTATAATATACACATATATTTTTGAAAGAGAAATATACTTAACCCGTGTGTCAATTCAACCCGCCAGTCGGGGAGTATCCACGTTGGGAAAAGTAGTTTTCAAAAATAATATATATGTATTTGTATATTTATATATATATATTTATATATATAATATACACACATATATATATATATATTTTTTTTAAAGTAGAAAATATAATTAACCCGTGGGTCAATTCAACCCGCCAGTCGGGGAGTATCCATATTGGGAAAAGTAGTTTTTGAAAATAATATATATGTATATGTATATTTATATATATATATATATTTATATATATAATATACACACATATATATATATATATTTTTAAAGTAGAAAATATAATTAACCCGTGGGTCAATTCAACCCGCCAGTCGGGGAGTATCCACATTGGGAAAAGTAGTTTTTGAAAATAATATATATGTATATGTATATTTATATATATATAATATACACATATATATTTTTATTTTATTTTTAAAGGAGAAAATATACTTAACCCGTGTGTCAATTCAACCCGCCAGTCGGGGAGTATCCACGTTGGGAAAAGTAGTTTTCGAAAATAATATATATGTATATGTATATTTATATATAATATAATATACACCTATATATTTTTATTTTATTTTTAAAGGAGAAAATATACTTAACCCGTGTGTCAATTCAACCCGCCAGTCGGGGAGTATCCACGTTGGGAAAAGTAGTTTTCGAAAATAATATATATGTATATATTTATATATATATAATATACACATATATATTTTTTATTTTATTTTTAAAAGGATAAAATATACTTAACCCGTGTGTCAATTCAACCCGCCAGTCGGGGAGTATCCACGTTGGGAAAAGTAGTTTTTGAAAATAATATATATGTATATATTTATATATTTATATATATATAAGAAAGAAACTCTCTCTTTTTTTTTAAGCTAAAAGAAAAAAAAAATATGGAGAACTCACGTTCTCTCTTCTTTGAGTGCGGGAGAGGTCGTCTTCGTTCTCCGCTCGAAGTTCTCTCCCGTTCTCCTCGTTGTTTTCGTTCTTTTTCAAATGAGAAGTCGAGTGGGGTATTTATAGGACTCTGCCGGCTCGGGATGGGTTCAGCGGCTGCTGTAGTTCCCGCGGAACTTCATTGCCGCGGAACTGTAGACGCGCGGAACTGTTTCAATAAAATCGTTCCCGCGGAACTGGATTCATGCGGAACCGCTTTCCCGCGGAACCGCTTTTTTCCGCGGAATCTGCACCGGAACCGCTTTCCCGCGGAACTGCTTTCGCATAGAGCACATCTGTCCCTTCCTTTCAGAGCATGTACACCCAAATGCTGTGCGGGCTTCATCAGAGGCTGGAAGTCCTTCGAGTAGGCGCAGTGTTCGCCTCTGGCCTCCTTCGAGCCATACGATTCCTCCAGCTGCTTTGGAAGGAATTAGCCCACGACGTCGCAACTGGGACTCTCAACTTCAAGATCACTGACTTTGCCATCCGAGAAGCCGTGAAGGAGCTCTTGCAGCCGTATCCCAAGCTTGCCCAGCTCATCATCGACGAGTGCTCAGACGGGAACTTGGGCGGGATCATCTGGCCCAACACCAAATACCTGGACGTGGTCGTGACGGGCGCCATGGCTCAGTATATCCCCATCCGATTCCCAAATGCAAATCCGAGGAAAATTCCGCTCCGCTACGCTCCTGCACTTTATGCCTTGTACCGAATCCACGGTGTATATTCGGTCGCTCATGGAGTCTCCCCAATCTGATGCTGCGTGCTCCACGTTCTTGAAGCTGCCAATCCGTATCGTCCTCGGCGTCTCCATCGCTCCAAAGCTGTCGGTGGATAATCGCACCGATTGCCTGGGCCGCCGGGGGGAATGCCCCACCGCCACCGCCGTCCTCTCCACGAAGCTTCGCGTCGATGAGAAGATCCTGCCGTCCATCTGATCGTGCCGCGGCGTCCGTTCCAGCCGGTGGATGCGCTGCTCCAGATGTTGCAGCCGCTCTCACGGCGCCTCTCCGAATGTGAACTTGTCCACGTCCACGGCAGATCTGGGAGTCTCGTGCGTACGGCATCTCAGGGGCGGGTACTCAAACACGCGAGGGGAGTTGAACTGGGACGGCGGCTCGGAGGCGATCTGTTCCTCGGCATTCTGTCGTTGATCAGCGGCATCCGCGACGCCAACGTCTTCGGTGTCGGCCTCGATCTGCTCCTCCTCGCATCCGTAGCTCATCAACCGGTGCTTGTTCGCATGGATTTCGCAATGGAGCGACTGGATGAGCTGGTCGCGCTTATACAACGCATCCTCCATCTCCACCAGCCGCTGCTGGTTGTTCGCCATTTTCTCGTCGGCGATCCTCTTGAACTGCCGGGCCTCCGTCAGGGCGCCAGCCTTCTCCCGCTACTTCTCAAGATGCTCGTCTCCTTGTCCGCGAGACGATGTGGCTAAGCGCGAATCTCGCTTCGGCACCTCCCTTCGTGCGATCTTCCTACCACGTGGCCGACGACCGCTTTTCCGGCGCGAAATCCTCCTGCGCTCCGGCTTCTTTCTTTTGCAGTTTTTTTTTGTAGGCAGAGAATCTCTCTGTGGCTTGCACGCACCACTGGGTTCGTTTTTCTCTGCCTCGGAATCTCATCTCTTCCCGATCTGAAACACCACAGCAAGCTCGGAGATTCTCCGCCGATGGAGCAGGCACGGGCGCTGGATCCGGCTTCTTCTCCTTCGTTTTCTCCTCCAACTTCTCCTCTTTCTTCTCTAGTTCTACCTTGAGAGCATCTCTTCCCTCCGTTGCCGTGGCCGGAGTATCTGGTTTCGGATCGGCTGGAGGATCTCCGTCGATGTAGAAGATCTTCTGCCCGATCTCACCTTTAATCTGCGAAAATACGCTCCTTTTCTCCAGGGGGTAGTAGATTACCGACTCGGATCCGGACTTCTGGAAGCTGCTGCCGGATATCTTAACTTTCCCAAGGAAATTATTGCGCTTGCCAGTCTTCTTGTCATTGTAGATGTTCAGCTCCAGCATCTCGGAGGCCATGGAATCGGGATCGTGAACCGAAAACTCGATTTTCTCGTCCCACTGCGGATTCAAATCCCGGAACTTGGCCTTGGTCCATCGGCGCTGGCCGTTGTAATCGACGAGCGCGTAAGCGCTGGCGGTGCCCTGCCCGTCCTTGGGCATTAGGTTCTTGGCGTTGCAGACTTCCACGACCAGCTTCCTGCTGTAGCTCTCCGCCATTGGTTCTTTCTGCTGCAGATAGTCGGCGGTGTTCGGAGGGGCTGTGCGGCAGCGAAGCCTGGGGCTTGAGACGGGCTGAGATTGTACGCGTGGAGTAGGTGGATTGGAGCTCGCTGAGGAAAAGAAGCTGGTGCAGCTTCTGGGACTTGGGGTCGCCGTCGGGCTCGAGCTCTGCTTCTCCAGCTCGGGTGGGTCTCGACGAATCGACGTACAGAAGGCCTTTCGCCAACCAGTTCCCATTTCTCGAACTATCTCCTTCGCTTCTCCCTTTTTTTTCATTTTTTTTATGAGCCGGGAAGATGGTGGGAAGATGCGCCTCTATCTCTCTCTCTGCCAGAATCCACGAGAAGGAAAAGACTTCCTACGCTCTGTTGGGAAGCTCCAGAGAACCATGCATTTCTACCTCACTCACAATCCCAGCTTGGAGAAGCTCGTCCGGGCTCAGATTGTCATGCAGGCGGCCATGAAACAGCTGCAGAAGGAGTTCTACCAGATACTCGCGGCCGAGCAGCTGGCTCCAAATTCCGCGTCGGCCTGCGGTTCGATGACCACGGCAAGAACGAGCCCGTCAGACGATGAAGACAACGTGGAGTCCGAGGAATCGATCTCAGACGTCGAAGAGGGGTCGACAGCAACCACGTCGGATCTCCAGGCGATTGCGGATTGCATGATTTCATCAAGGAATGCGTCGATGTTTACAAAACCGTCAGAAGGTCGATCGTTGATGAAGGAATCTCTCGTCTCGGGTTCCCTCCTCTGAGTTCTAAGCATCTAGAGAGGATGGGCTGGGATGCTTTGGAGCTCAAGATGAAGAACTGGATTAATGCTACGAAGTTCTCCATCAAAACGCTTTTCTACGGTGAGTGGATCCTCTGCGATCATATCTTTTCATCGTTGAAGGCAATCAAAGAGTCCTGCTTCGCCGATATTGTCAAGGAAACCGCCATTCAACTCGTTGCATTCCCAGAAGCAGTTGTCAAGTGCAGCAGCAAAGAGCCAGAGAAGATATTCCCATTCCTCTCTCTTTTTTTTTATATATATATATATGTATAGTTTCATAGACTACCCAAAATATACCCCATCACACTGAACAGCATGTTTGTATGAAGTGAATGATTCAAAATGACTTAGAAATGTATGAAAATGAATTTATGAGAAGATGAAGTGTTTTATGAATTCTATATGACCACAATTATCAGGATGAACATCCGATAAATCTCGCCGTGTGACAGGGCAACAATCCTGATCACATTTACCAATCGATAGATCTTGAGGTAAGGATGTGACGCTCGGGCTGGGGCGACACAATAAATACCCGATAAAACCCGTCATGTGACAGGGCGACAATCCTGATCACATTTACCAATCAATATGATCCCGAGGTAAGGCTCAGGATGTGACGCTCGGTTTGGGGCGCCACAGAGCTTGGTATCAGATCATGGATTGGTAAATAGGCATGGAAAGTTTCTACGTATAGGAAATTTATAGAACATGATGAGATATGCATGATTATGTGATGAATTAGATATGATTATATGATGCTCATGTATGATTATAACATGATGAAATGCATGCTATATGATGATTAGGTATGCTTATAACATGATGAAATGCATGTCATATGATAATGAATTATTGTTGCAATGCAATTTGATTGCTATGTTTATATAGATGGCGGATAGAGGTAAGAGGGTGATGAGTGCAGAGGAGTTACAAAAAGAAAGAGAGGAGGAGAGGAGACAGCGAAGGGAAGAAAATACTAATAGATGGTGGGGATCTCAGCACAATAATGCATCGTTTCCATCAATTCCCCCAGGATTTTCACCTATACGCACTCAGGAAAATTACTATGACCCCTCAAGTCAACATGCACAAGATCTAAGAGAACCCTCCAGTTTTAAACCTAGGGCACAAGTTCTACTAGGCACCTATCTTGGAATTCCCCAGGATCCACGTGTTCTAACGGACAGAGTAGACTCACAAGACCTACAGGATTTTTGGGCAACACCTACACCCCCCGACGTAGGCCCATGGTATAGGTTCGTCGATGGATGTGTCCAGTTTTGCTACAGAACACCTTGGGAAAGACTCCATCAATGGGAAGTGGACATGGCCCTCTATATACAAATGCGTCGTGCCGAGAGAGTCATCAAAGTACCTGTTGCTCTTAAACCTGATGAGGTGATGCTTTATATAATAGAGAACACAGGTGAAATTGTTCGATTGACTGAGGTCAATGATGATGACGACCCGATGGAATTCCTCAAGCCTTTTGAGGAAGAAGAGGAGGAGGATGAAGGGAAAGAAGTAGAGGAGGAAGTAGAAGAGGAAATAGTTGAGTTTGTAGAGGATGACGAGGATGAGGATGATGATGATGATAGTAATGATGAGGAAGTTCAGGCATGGTCCAACACTAGCACTATCACAGAGGCACCCTCACAAGTTCCATGTAGACGTAGACGTCAAGGGCGAGGTCCAAGAGGACGATGAACTTACTTGTTTTTCTTTTCTTTAAACATCTATATATATAAGTGTGGTTGATGATCATGTGGTGTATGTATAATTATGGCTGGATGACATTATAGTTTTTATGGTGAACTGACATGTATATAAGTGTGAAATGTGTGTGCTATGCTATATGTGTACAGAGGTGTGACTCACTTTTGTACGTATTAACTATAAATGTGATGTTGTGAATATGATGAATATAAATAAATATGTTGAAATACTAAATTGCCGATACCTTAGATATATATGAATGAATGAGCATGAGCTTGAATGATGTGATGTGATGATAAGATGCATATGCAATGATTTAATATTGAATGAAACTGAAATGCGTATACAATGATTCTATGATGATTATTAATGAAATGCATATATAATGATTTAATGAAAATTGAAAATGAGAAGTGTTCTGTTATATACTCAGATTAAAACAATGGTGGAAATGAGACCAGGATTGAGGAAAAATAAAGGAAAAGAGGCAGAGATAGAGGTTCCAAGCCGACACGAAGTTGGCGAATCTAGTCGACCTAAAAGGGGAAGGCCAATGACACAGAACCAAAGGAACCAACAAAGGCGGAATGATGAAAGCCTTGAACGGAATGTGGAAGAGGAAACTAAGTTGAGGCAGAATAGACTCATGGAGGAAAGAGTGGTTGCAGCGGTAGAAAAAGCAATGCAGCAGGCCACTAGGGATTGGGCAGCACAGACTGCTGATATTATACAAGGATTATGGGGAAGGACCCAACAAGCTCAGTTGGGAAGTGTAGAGAAAGAAGGACCTACTCCTATGGCGGACCTTGTTGCCACACCGGCACCGCTAAGGGATGAAAATCAGCTAATGGAAGCTGATAGAAGAGCCATAAATGCCTTTTTAGCGCAATGACCCCCGAAATGTTCTGGAGAACTCGCCTCAGTCCAAGCAGAGCAATGGTTGACAGAGATTAAGAAATTATTTAGGATATCTCCATGCAATGACTGTCAGAAAGTATTGTGTGCCACCCATTTGTTAGCAAAAGGATGCACATGAATGGTGGGAGACGATGTTAATTACAATGCCACGACCCAAAGAAGTGTCTTGGTAAACATTTGTGGAAGAATTTAATAAAGAGTACATTCCGATTGGATAGCAGAGTGAAAAGGTGATAGAATTTGAAAAATTATATCAAGGGAGATGACGGTTACTGTGTATGCTACCAGGTTTAATGCTATGGTCGGATATGTCCCTTGGATTGCCAATGTGCCACAAATTAAGGCACAGAGATTTCAACAAGGGTTGAGGCCATATCTGTGGGAAAGCCTTGCACCTCTACTAATTAAGGATTATGCTTCAAGCCTTGAGAGAGCAAGGACTTTGGAAATTAAAGCCTTGAGAACTCAAGAACTAAGATTGGGTTCAAAGGCATTCAGTATGAGTTCTAAGGAACCAAATACCGGGAGAGAAAAAGCTAGAGAAGGCAATGTAAGAAAGGAAAAAGGAATTCAAAAGAGGAAAAGCTCACCGCTATGTAAGAAATGTAAAAGGCGACATACAGGCAAGTGTCTAAAGGGCTCGAATCGGTGTTACAAATGTGGACAGACGGGTCACATTGCCAAGAAGTGCAGGTCGGGAGAAGCAAAGGCGGTTAAGTGTTATATATGTGACTAAGTGGGTCACCTAGCCCCGAACTGCCTAAACAAGGCACAGTCATCTCGAGGACGTGGAAGACGTGCTCAGCTTAGGATACCTGGAGCAACCAGTAAGTAAGGAACTTCTACAAACCCGGTGCATGTGCATGCCCTGATCCAGACAGAATCTCAAGAACAAGAAGAGAAGGTGGTCACAGGTATGGTTTATATTCTAGGGAATATGGTAGTAGCTCTGTTTGATTCTGGTGCCACCAATTCATTCATAGCATGCTAATACGTGACCACCCAAGCACTGCCGATAAAATAGACCAATCAGGTTATACACGTAGAATCTCCAGTCTATAGGTTAGCCAGTACTAGCCAAGTATGCAAAGTCTGCCTAATTAGGATAGGATCATTGATTCTAGAAGCTAATTTGATCCTGTTACTTATGACTGAGTTTGACGTGATATTGGGTATAGATTCGCTAAGTCAATGGGGAGCAACCATAGACTGTAAGAATAAGAAAGTGCAATTTGAAGCAACTCCAGGAAGGAAGATTGCCATTGGAAAACTAAGGCAACCTGACAGTTCGAGTATACTGATATCATCTATGAAAGCTGTCAGAATGATTCAACAAAAGTGTAAAGCCTATTTGGTGTCTGTGAATGTAGACAAAGGCATGGAGGTAGAAATTAATCAAATACCTGTGGTTAAAGAATTTCCCGATGTATTCACAAAGGAGTTAACCACATTGCCTCCATAAAGGAAAATGGATATGATAATTGATGTAAAGTCGGGTACAGTTCCGATTTCTAAAACTCCATATCGAATGATGCCAACAGAGATGAATGAACTAAGGGCGCAAATACAGGAGCTGTTAGACAAAAGTTTCATCAAACCAAGTGTGTCCCCTTGGGGAGCTCTAGTACTATTTGTGAGTAAAAAGGATGGAAGTTTAAGGTTATGCATTGATTACCGAGAGCTGAATAAGGTGACAATAAAGAATAAATATCCATTGCCCAGGATCGATGATATGTTCGATCAATTGCAAGGAGCCACGACTTTCTCCAAAATTGATTTACAGTCAGGATACCATCAGCTAAGAATAAGTCTGGCTGATACTCATAAAACGACATTTCGAACCAGGTATGGACATTATGAGTTTTTAGTAATGCCTTTGGGACTTACTAATGCCCCTGCTGTATTCATGGATATTATAAATAGGATTTTTTAGGAATATCTGGATCAATTTGTGGTTGTGTTCATCAATGATGTCCTGATCTACTCTAAAATGGAGAAAGAACATGAAGATCATTTGCGAAGAGTATTAAGAAGGTTGAGGAAAGAGAAATTGTATGCCAAACTGAAGAAATGTGAGTTTTGACTGAAACAAATAAGATTTTTTGGATATATAATATCTGAAAAGGGTATTCAAGTTGATCCTCAAAAGATTGAGGCGGTATTGAAATGGCCAAGGCTAACAACCATTACAGAAATTCGAAGTTTTCTAGGGTTGGCTGGCTACTATAGAAGGTTTGTTGAAGGATTTTCACAATTGTCAGCCCCGTTAACCAAGTTGACTCAAAAAGGAGTCAGGTATGCATAGTGTAAAAAATGCAAGCGCAGCTTTCAGGAATTGAAACAACGGTTAGTAGAAGCACCCATTCTAACCTTACCTGAAGGGAATGAAGGGTTTGTAGTTTTTAGTGATGCATTGAGAAAAGGATTGGGTTGTGTTTTGATGCAAAGGGGTAAAGTGATAGCCTATGCATCGCGACAATTAAAGCCCAATGAAGTAAGCTACCCCATGCATGATTTAGAATTAGCATCGGTGGTATTTGCCTTAAAAATATGAAGACATTACTATATGGTGCAAGATGTGAGATTTACACCGATCATAAGAGCCTCAAATATATTTTCACTCAGAAAGAACTGAACATGAGACAAAGGAGATGACTCAAGTTATTAAAGGATTATGATTTTGAAATTTTATACCATCCAGGTAAGGCAAATGTGGTAGCTGATGCATTGAGCCGGAATGTCAGCTTAGCTCATCTTATCACTAAAGAAGAAGGGTTGCTTAAGGAGATAGAGCAAATGGAACTGATTGTATGTCCACCTGGAGTCCAGATCCGACTGTCACAACTACACATACAATCATCACTTTTTGAACAGATCAAGGTTGCATAGCAAAAGGATATGGACCTACATACACATGTTGAGAAAATAAAGAAAAAGGGATTGGCCGAATTTACCGTCGATGGGCAAGGTGTGTACAGGTACAAGGGTCGCCTTTGCATACCTAATATAGTTAGTTGAAGGAACAGATTCTTAAGGAAGCAAATTTTTCGCCTTTTTCTATTCGCCTAGGGAGTACTAAGATGTATTAGGATCCTAAGAAAGCATATTGGTAGAATAATACGAAAAGAGAGATTGCTGAATATATGACTAAGTGTTTAACTTGCCAACAGGAGAAGGCGGATCACCAGAAAATACCTAGTAAGTTACAGTCCTTAGAAATTCCTGAATGAAAGTATCACGATATTACCATGGATTTCATAGAAGGATTACCTAAAACCCAAGCAGGAAACGATTCTATATAGGTAATCGTGGATAGATTATCGAAAGTCGCGCACTTTCTACCTATAAGAAGAACATATACAGTGGAAAGGCTAGCTAAGGTTTATTATAAAGAGGTCGTAAGACTCCATGAAGTGCCAAAGTCGATTATCTCGGATCGAGATGCGATGTATACATTGAGGTTTTGGAAAAGCTTGCACGAAACCTTAGGCACCCAACTCAAGTTCAGTACGACCTTTCTTCCTCAAACCGATGGACCAACGGAGCTGGCAAACCAAGTCATTGAAAATATGCTCCGTATGTGTACTTTAGAGTTTGGAGGATCACGGGATGAGTATATCTCAATTGCGGAATTCACATATAACAATTGTTATCAAGCTAGCATCCAAATGGCTCCATTTGAGGCATTGTATGGTCGACAGTGTCAAACGCCGTTGAATTGGGATGAAGTTGGAAATAATAGGTTAGCCCCGGATTTATCTCAACGAATGGTTGACAAGGTGAGAACAATTCGCCAGTGTATACTCACTGCCCAAAGTCGGCAAAAGAGTTACACATATTGCAATAGAAGGAATTTAAACATCCAAGTTGGCGAACACGTGTTTATAAAGGTCACGTCATTCAAGGGAGTTACAAGGTTTGGGAAAAGGGGAAAGTTGAATCCTAGGTATATTGGACCATTTGAAGTTTTGGAGAAGGTTGGAATGTGTTTCACATATCGAAGCTTCGGAAGTATGTTCCAGACCCAACACATATATTAGTGGCAGAAAATTTATCGATTCAAGATTATCTGAATTATGAATAAAGGCTAGTGAGAATCTTGGATCACAAGATACAAAAACTTCAGAATCAAAAAATTGAGTATGTGAAAGTACAATGGAACCAGTCTTCCGAAAATGACGTCACTTGGGAATTAAAAGAAAAGGTGGAACGGAAATACCCCCAGCTATTTAAAGAATAGACGGTTTTGAGACGAAACCTGTTATAAGGGGGGAAGGATTGTGAAACCCTAACCAATGTAGAATCCATATGTATGCATTAATCATGTTTATGATATTATTTGTGAATTATTGAATTATGAAGGTATTATATGATTTTTGCTAATTATTGCAATTAGGGTTAAGGATTAGCAATAATGGTGTGATTAATCATTTTGAGCTAAAATGAGATAATGGAATTAGAGTAAATTATTGTTGATGTAAATGTACAAATACATTATGGATAATCATTTTCCATTATTGAATATGAATTATGGAAATCATTATGATAATTGACAAATTTAATGAAAAAACATTGAAAAATTCATAACTCAACGCCCGTAAGGCGGATACAAGTGAAATTTGAAATGAAAATTAATGATATTGGTCTTGGTCTTATGGAATTTATGGGGCATGAAAATTCTTGATGAAATGAGAATTATGATTTATTAATCATATTTCAATTTCAACCGTTAATTTTAAATGGCTATAACGGGAGCTAGGAAAGTCGAATTGAGATGAAATTTGAAATGGTTGAATGAAATTATGAGATGTTTATTTTGGATGGCTTAGATTAATCATGGAAT
Organism: Annona cherimola; assembly: GCA_030490835.1. Lineage (NCBI taxonomy): Eukaryota > Viridiplantae > Streptophyta > Magnoliopsida > Magnoliales > Annonaceae > Annona > Annona cherimola. The sequence goes on along the minus strand of CM059977.1, from coordinate 48,422,373 downwards.
ATTAGGAAAATACCCACATTGAAAAAGGTGAGCATGGTTGACTAATGCACCTCAAAAGTACCTTTTCATTAATGCTAGAGTACAATGCATAATGGCTTGGTTTTAATGGGAATTGAGGTGGTAAATGCAGGCCATTTCTATGGTATTTTGTGTATTTATTTGAAATGAAAAAATATGAGAAATTTCCAGCCATTAAATGCATATGATGATGGAGCTACAAAAGGCACAACCTATACATAGGGAAGGTGGCACAAGGGACGTCCAAGGGGCTGCCCATGCTGCATTTTTTTGAATTTTGAATTTTTAAAAATATGCATATATGCAGATGAGATGCAGGTACAAAAGATGTGCATCCAATTATAAAGATTTGCAGCAATAAAAAAAATAATAAAATGCAGATGCATGAAGCTGAAATGTGGACAACATGTAGGGATGAAAAACGTGATTTGATATGCTAAGTTGCTGCAGTTTTTGTTAAATTTATTTACACAAAATTAATACATGAATTAAGGGTTAATTAATTGTATAATTTACCCTTAATTTAGGGTTGAAAAAAAATGAAAAATGGCTGGAAAATGGATAGCAAATGACGTGCTAGATGGAGCAAAATGGACGACCATGGATTAAAGTGATTTTTTGGATTTTTGCAAATGGTAAAAATCTAATTTACTAGGCTGTAATTTTGCCAGCACATGAAGGTGATAAGCTACCATTAAATGGTGTGGAAAATTGGCCAAATAGTTGGGCCCACAGCTAAAAAAAATCCAGCTATAGCCCATGCACGTCCACTTTGAGAGAGAGTTGGAAAAATTGGCTAAGTGCTGAATTTTCACTCCCAAGAAACCAGCAGCTCACATCCAATTTTGCCAACCAAGGAAGAAGGAAAAGCAAGAAAAAATGGGAGGATTTTTAGAGGAAAATCATCTCCAAGGATTAGGGTTTGAGTTAGCTCTAAACCAAGTAAGTATATATTTTGTTTTAAGTTGTTTAGCTTGAGTTTTAAACTCGAAATTGGGATATGGAATGGATGCTTAAAGAATCTGTAAAATGATGGTTTAACATGGTTTTGAATGAATGTTGAATGGGTATTAAGTTTCTTGTATGAATTTTCAAGTTTAAGTTGATGCAAGTGAAGTTATGCATGTGTATTAAGTGGAAAATCCAAGTTGGTAAACCCTAAATCTCCAAGACAAGTTTCTGTTTTGGTTTGATGATGTGTTTAGGTTATGAATCATGTATTCATGCAAAATATATAATGGGTCATGCTTAAATGATGAATTTTTTAAGTTATGGAACGCAAAGTAATGATTTTGACCTAATTTCCATGTTTCTATGCTAAAAATGTTATGAAAAATGAGTTTGTATGTTTTATGAATTCTATGTAGGGTAAAATACTCTAGGTTTAAGGTGTTATGGATTCTCAAAAATATTTTGGAAAAGAAGCCCTAAAACTGATTTTTATAGATTTTATGAAAATATGTCTAACCGATGTGAAACGGGACTCAAAATGTGTAGGAAATTTACTGTTTTGAGAAATGATAATTCATGGATGTTATATATGTGTTAAATCCCTAAATAAGGATTAGGAAAAATGGATTTATTTTCTGAAATTTCGGAATTGTATGACTGCATAGGGTTATGTATCAAAAGACAAGTTAAACGGGTGAAAAAGGGGTTCCAAACTTGTTATTTTGGAAACCTATGGTGAATGGATTTAAATACCATGAAAATACCCTAAATTCAGTGGTAATTAAGGGTAATTAACCCACTAAAATATGGATTAAATTTTTTAGTCAGAAATTTTTTGAAATGCATTATGTATATGTTGTTAAATGGGCTTATGTGAATGATACATGTGAATAGGTGATGAATGACTTATCAGAAGTGATTTTATGCAAAAGTGCTTGAAAATAAGATGAATTCCATGTTTATATATCTTTTTAAGATTTTATGATATTAATTCCAAAATTTTGGACTTGGTTTATGGAGTAAAGGCAACGGTATGTGCATAAAAGAAGCACCCGTGTGTGTGTATCTTGAAAAAAAGGATAAATGGCAAATTGAGGTTAATGAACCTATGTATGATGATTATTGAATGAATTTTATGAGATGGAAATGAATACCCTATGTATGGGGCTATATAAGTTATGATATGTGATAGCCAACGAAATTTGTAAAAATGTATTATATATGTGTACGATGACTTGTGAAGTCAAATAAATGATGTATGTATATGGAATGGGTTGAAAAACTAAATGAAATATCAGAAAAAGAAATATATGAAAAATCATATTGCTCTCATGTAGGCAAAGGCAAAGAAAAAATTGTAACAGAAAGCTAAGGAATTCAGGTAAGCAAGCAAATTTTCTAAAGGATTTTTGCTTTTCTAAATTGTTTACATAAATGCAATTTTTTCTTTAACTTGTTTGATGAAACTATGAAAATTGTTTCTAATATGTTTAAGGATAGTCATCCCTTAGCAAAATGGTGTTGAAATGATGTTTTACTTCAAATACAATATTATGAAATTTTTCTTTAATAAATGCTATGGAAAAATGAGGTGATTCTATGTTTCTGATTGAAAAATCATGCTAGTATGTTAAAGATGGATTTATGCAAAAGTTCATATGCACAAAATACTAGGTCCACTTAGAAGGGTATAAGCGGACTAATTGTCCACCCTTGGTGTGACCAAGTCATTTAAAACAAGCCCAAGGCTGACGCGCCCTCTCTGAAATAGGAGTTAATGTGACGGATGGTCGCCTGGCTAGCTTCCATCCTAAGGAGAAAATGATATATATGTTCATGTTTTATACGTCATTATGCGTATGGTACTCGTGAAGGATACACGATTTCATGTTTTCAAGATATACCTTTAGACAAGGTATAAATTGCTTTCCAATATGAATTTAATTGCAAAAATGTTAGCTGAAATAATTTGCCTATAAAATGCAAATAGGTTGCTTATTGAGTTTCGACTCATGATTTTGTTTTCCAAACCCAAAGGCAGGTGAAGTACAGGACAAGGTGAAGGATCAAATATAAGCTTAAGGAATCAATGGAGAAATTTTAGAATTTTTATGTTATGAAAAATTTCCTACCCAAGTAAAATATCCATTTATCATTTATCAAAAATCATCAAAATCGACAATTTAAGTGCAACCTTGCTGTCCACTAGATGACGCCCCATGTAGAAGCTACCTTTTGACATTTTGTGCCCATTTTTCCACTTGTTTTAATGCTTCATTACTTACCCTAGGTTATTAGCTACTTAGATACATATTTTGGAATTTTTAAAAATCCAAAAATCCATGCTTTTATCCCCTTGGGCATCCCCTTGCATTTTGTGACGGCCCGAACCGAGGTATCCGCATAGTCGAAACTCAATAAGCAAGCATTTTTCTTTCGTTTAAATGCATTTCTCTCCATTTGATAGAAGACACTTACCAAGTGATCAACTATCAATGGAATAGAAACCTTTCCATAAACCATTTTTGGAAACCTTTCATAAACCATTCATGTAAACCATTCGTAAATGCATTTCTCTCCATTCGATGGGAGACACTTAGCAAGTAATCAACTATCAATGAAATAGAAACTTTTTCATAAAAATCATTTCATAAACACTGGATGTGCAAATGCTTCCTTTCCACTCCTGACATAAACCTTCGTGTGCGGGTACACTAGCCCAGGGAACATCTCACATAGCATGGTCCAGTATGCCGGTTGTTTCCGACTTGGCCTCACCAAGGGGAACCTATCTTCCTCTTGACACCTACATGGTTCCTACATGCATGACTTTTGATTTCCTCGGCATTATATACCTCTTACACCAGATGACTTGTCATTCTTATGTAGAGAATTATTTGCACCGTCCCTTAAAAACATAATTTCAAATCCATGCTTTCCTTTTCAATCCATGTATGAAAATGCAATGCATTCATTCACACACAACATCCCTTTACCTCCACGTTTAGGGAGGACGCCGTCAGCACACAGCCCATACGGCTCGGCAATAGTGAAGGGGGACCCTCTAATCCGCTTTCTACCTCCACCAAAGCCTCTTCATTATACATCATACATGTGCACATGTCCATGAACATCACATGATATCAATATGTCGGCAGAGCTTTTCATAAAAACTCATAAACATTCATCATTTCAAAACATTATAGGAATGGCCACCCTTAAACACATTTCATAAATACTTGAGAATAAAACTTATTTCGAAAGGGTTTGCTTGCTTACAATGAAGCAATAAAATCACATTTTCAAAGTTGTGCTAGCTTAAAAATCATCATTTTCAAAAGAATTGCTTGCTTACCTCCTCAGTCAGTGTTTTCCACCTTTTCCTATACAAGGAAAAATAATATTTTATCTATATCATTCCATGTATTAGATTGCTTCCCATGAGCGCTTTATAATCATTTACTACATCATTTCTATAGAGGTTAATTTTATAAAGATACTTGGTCATTACTTCCTCGTATGGATTTTTTTAATATGTAAATCCTTTAAAAATTCCATCCATATATCCTCATAAAATATAAAAATAAATCTCAGTTTTTCCTAAAATCACGTTGTTCACTGTTCATAGTACTGTAGCAAATTACTGTAGCAGTTATTGTTCATCCGAGGTTGTTGTTCACAGAGACATGGTTACTGTTCATGGGTCCCAAAAGTTGACATTTTTTCCAAAAATAAAAAATACCATGGAATAGCTTATGCTTAGTATATCATGAAAAATTTCATACGTTTTGAATTTATCATCGTTTACTTGGATAAATAAATTGTTTTCTCCATATACTAAAAATCAACATAAATTCACTTAAGCATAATTCTTAATTTCAAAAATTAATAAATTAATATATCATCATTCCAACATCATATTTATCATATTCATTCATCCCAAATCATCGTTTATCAAATTTGGAGTATTATTTACACATATCATACATGATTTTCCCGAACGCTATATCTTCGCTCAAAATTTTCGATGTTTCGGAATAATTCCAATTAGGCATTATAAATTTACTTATTTTATTATTCTTAGGCATTATCCAAGTATGGTTCTACCCTACTTAACATCCAAAAGAAATTTTGATAGAATTCACTTACCCAAAGTGGAGATATCCCTCTTTTCTCACACTTTTTCTCTCTAACTTCCTCCTCTTCTTCTCCTCAAGGCTAAAATGTGGTGGGGGTGAAAAATGCTCAAATGGAGCTGGGAGAATGATGCCTTGGACGTCCACCCCTTGGCCCTATTTATAGGGCTTATTTTTTATGAAATTGGAATTTACTCCCTAGCTTGAGGTATTTAATTATAAATGTATTTTTTCTAATTTCAAAAAGGTGCATGGAGCCATGTGCAGCCATCCTATAGCAGCTTCAACCCCCTATAGCAGCCCTATTTTTCTAAATTTTTAATTTATTAAAAATTATTTATTTTAAGCTAATTTAATCTTAGCCGTTGATTTTTGATAAGATTGATTTGGGCCATTGGATTTGGCCCAAAAGTCAAGCCTCCAGCAACCATTGCAGCTTTTCATTAATTATTTGATTTTTAATTAATTAAAATTAACCCCAAAGTCAAATATAATTAATGAAAAAGTGAAGGTACTTTTTGATCTCCAAATGACGTTCAATCTTGACCCTTGATTTATGATTTTTGATCAATCTTGGACCACTCATCATGTTCATCATCATATTTTGGTCATCCATAAGAAATTTCATCTCAATCTGACATCCGGATTGCAAGATATGAAATTTTCTTCATTTTTTTCACAAAAATCAATAAAAATCCGAAAATATTAAATAAATCAAAATTTTGCTATTTTGTCCTTTTGTGGGAAGCTTTCTTTTTTTCTTTTTGTGATTAAGTTAATCCAAAGTGATTAACTCATCATTTCACTCTAACCACATGGTTATTATTCATGTTTCACTATTCATATGCACTATTCATCCGAATTTCATAAATAATTATTTTAACATCTATTCCCACATATTTTCATATTTCATGAATATATATTTCATTAATATATTACCTAGGATTTACAACCCTAAGGTTTATACACATGTCTAAGATTGGAGTTTCACACATTGCCACCTTAGTTATGCCTCATTTAGCTACACATTAGGCATTTAATTCTAAGCATTTAAGCCCTTGCTTTTTCATGGATTTTAGCCTTAAACAATGTGGCGCCCCAAACTGAGACGTTACTTCCTTACCTCAAGACCTTATTGATTGGTAAATGTGAATCAGGATTGTTGCCCTGATCAAGCGGTGGGTTCTTAATTGGATCTCGTCCGAATTTTTTCCATTTCTTCATTCATCGTTATTTCATTTATAACATAAGTAATGGAAAACTTGTATTCACTTGTACAAATCCTTTATAACTTCACAACATGCACTTATACATTAAAGGTCCTCTTGACCTAATCATGGCATTTCCATCGCATACATACATATATTGAATGATTAGTTCACCTAGAACTCGGAACTTTAAACAAGTTCACATATATATCAACATAACTGAAAACTTCCATTCATAGCATTCTACTCAACATGGCTAATCCTTGTAGCCCACCTAAGTACTACTTTGTACCTTCCTTCGTTGCTTAGGTCCATTGACCCCTTGAGTTTCCCGGTACCTGCCTAAGGTTTAGAAAAACAAAACGTGAGTGACAACTCAGCAAGCAAGCATTTTATCATTAGAGCAAGACTTCCTTGAAAATCATTTTTTTCAGGGGACATTTTATATCCCGAAACATCTTGACATAAACCATATTTGGCAATGGACATTCTCATGTCTACGAAAAGATGTTTTTCCACATAAATCATTTTGGCACTAGATGTTCATATGTCCTAAAATATTTTTCCACGTAAACCTTGTTAGAAACGGACGTTTATACGTCCTAAAGCATTTTTCCACGTAAACCTTGTTGGAAACGGACGTTTATATGTCCGAAAATATTTTTCACATAAACACTTTGGTAATGGACATATTTATGTCCAAAATACATTTCACGTAAGCATTTTTAGTAATGAACGTTCATTTGTCCACAAACACTTTTATCCCTTAAACTCTTTTAGAGACGAACATTTTTATGTCCACATATGTTCCAACATAAATCCCTTTAGGAAATGGACATTCTTATGTCTAACCATTTTTCCCACATAAATCTTTTGAAAATGGACATTATTATGTCGAAAATATTTTCCAACATAAACCCTTTTTCATAATCCCCATCTTGGGGTTTGATTATAGCAAACAAGTCATAAATCCTTTTCATGAAAACTTTTGCATAAAAATCATTTCTTTTTATTCTTAATATTTACACATTTTGTGTAGAACACCCTGCTTTTAGGGCAACTTATCCATAATGGCTCGTAAAAATCTAATTTATGATAACTTTTCATATAAATATTTTTATATCCCAATCTTTGGGCTTTTTGTGAAACTTATGTTGTTTGAAACTTAGTGAATGTAATATGTACTGAAATATTGTACATTGTGTCTCTTATTACTTTAAAGTTATAGAAAAATATGTATTGCAATTTTAGAAAAATGAAATGAAATTACAAATTTAGAAAAAGGGTAAACAATGATTTCAAGAAGATTAGATATAAAAATAAATTTTTATAAATTTTTCGGGAAGGAATTTAAAAATTCTGAATTACACCAACTAAGATTGTTTAAATTCATGGACCTTATGGAAAAATAAAAATAAATGGAAAATTCTGGACTAATTAGGGGTACTAATTAAGGGCCTATATTCATCTATGCTATTTTCATTATATCATAGAATGTATAACTCAGATCAATGAGAGAATTTAATAAAAAGTATTAAATTGCGTGCTCTCTAATCTAGACGGATTAGATTATGAAAAATAATTGAGTAAAGTATTCAACTTAATTGCATTAAAAAACGTGCCCAAAAAGAAAAAAAAACAACTAATGCACAACAGGTACATCTAGAGCCTCCCTTGGTATCTTTTTATTTTTATGTAAGTTTTTTTTGTTTAATTTATATATTAATGTATATAAGGCCGTTTTATCTGATATTTCAGGATTAAGCTTATTTTAACCTATTCTACATAGTGAATGGTTTAAATCATGAAAATTATATTTAGAAAATTTTAAACAATAAAATTGGATGAGATTTCATGAATTGATTATGAATGCTAATATCTTAACCTACACTAATTATTTTAATACGAAACTTAAAATAGATGGTTAAATTAATCTGTTCTATAATATGAATGGATTGGATTATGAAAAATAATTTAATAAAATATTTATGAAAATCCAATTATTGTCTTGGAAAACGTGCATAGCTTAAAACGTCAGAGGTGGTTTGGAACAGCATTAGTATTATTTTCTCTATATGTTTCACGGTTTATTAATTGCATTTATTATATATATACAACTCCATTTGAAATGAAATTTCATGGGTAAGCCTAAATTAATATACCCTACCTGATGAAAGGAGTACATTATACAAAATATAACAACAAATGGGTAGAAAATTAAAATTTGAATGAATTACAATAATTAATTGAAAATGCGTATATTTTAGCCAATTTTAATCACTTTAACACGAAACATGATACGAACGGTTAAATTAATGTGCTGTATAATATAGACGGTATATATTTTAAAGGACACATTTATAAAATTTGAAAACAACCGGGATTATGTATAATAAAATACAACTCTTCCTTAAGAAAAAAAATGAATGATGAAAACGAAAGCACTTGCTGGCAGTAAAAAAAAGGTGGTGCATGGGAGAGCAGATGGCAACCTCAGGATAATGGACGTCAACCTTAATTTTTATTTTTATCAATATACAAGGTGGCAGCAGCAACGGATTAGTATAAATAGAGATAATGGGCTGTGAAGAGGAAAAAGGACGATAATAAAAAACCAAATAGAAACCGGGAGGGCGTCCAGTAGCAGGTATGCAATGATCTTCAAATCCTTTTGTTATTTTATTACTTCTTGTAGTAGGAAATCAGAAAGTATATATATACACATTATCATCAATATGATGTTTCAACCACGATAACAGTCTTAATATACGGATGATATATTATATGACATACAGAAAAAAAAAATAAAGATGCGATGAATTATACGGGCAGATAGTTGATCTTATGAATCAAGTCTATCTCTTTAAATAATTTGGTTGCAACGTACCAACAAATATAAAAAAATGATATATTTGCTTTAATAAAATTTTGAATTATTGACATAAAAATTCCAATGTGAGGACCGCCATCACTAGAAATATTAATTATAGGTCTAGGATTTTTTTTATAAGTTAATTTTGATTATGAAAACAAATTGGTGAGAATCAAATTGCATCTTATTAAATTCTGTAAAACTTTGGTTAATGAAATTGTTAATAAAAGCTATGTAAATTTTTATTAAAACAAATGATATGAAAAGGAAATTCATTTCAGTAATGACTTTGTATGATCAAAGGAGAGAAAATGCATGCATAGATTCTATCTATATTTGCATTTGAATATTTCGGAAAAAAAATTTCCAGTATGTGTATGTGGTTTTAATTAAGGGCCAAGCAAATGGATTCCAGAAATTTTTACCGGTTATTTGTATACTTTGTCTATGCACATCAAAAGATATATTGGTTTACCTATTATATACAACACATTGCGCAAGCTATGGATACAGTTCATTAATATTACATGGGCACATTTAGACTAAATTAAAGGTAATTCATGGGAATTATAAGGATTAAAAACCGAAAAGATTTTTAACTATTAGATATATAAAATAAAATAAAAAAATTTCTATTTTTTCCCCCACTGTTATCCATAGGAATAATATGATATAGATTGAAATCATATGATATATATGTGATTTAATAAAGAAATAAGCTGCAAGTTTAAAAGTATAGTGCAAATATATAAGATAGTCATTTTCATTTGTTTAGGAAAAGAAAAGAAAAAGTTGAGGAGGCAAGCTAATATCCAAAGGTAAGCAAGTAACACATTGAAATGATTTATTTTCGAAATGATTGAATGACTTGCAATTTGTTTCTTGTAGGAATTTTTTAATATTATTTAAGGATGGCCATCCCCATAATGTGGTTTAAAAAAATGTATTCGTTAATTTTTTTATAAATGATTATGCCATCTTCTTAATTTGAAAAGAAAGCAAAATGATAAATGCAATTATTTCTTGAAATTATGCTAGCATATGTATGATGCATGGTGCACAAAAGTACAGGTCTATTCTAGAGGTGTAAGTGGACCAAAGTTCCCTTCTAAAGTGATTGAGTCGCTGATATAGGCCCAACGGCCGGCGGCGCCCTCCCTAAAATAGGGGTTAGACAAATTGATGGTCGCCTAGCTAGCGTACCATCTAATGAAAGTTTAAATCATGATTGTGAAATGCGCATTTGCATGTGCATTATTTATGAAATCCAAATTATAAAACAAAAATGCTTATTTAAATGAAAATACTTACTTACTGAGTCTAGTACTCACGTTTTGTTTTTTTCAACCTTAGACAGGTACAACAAGGTTTAAGAAGAAAAAAAATGTCGCAATTTAGAGACTCTTAAGGTTGTATGGTTTTTATATTTTTTGATGAGGTTGTAAAAATACAATATTTTTAGGTTACAAAGATTGATGGTGTATATGAATTTTAACGCTTTGTAAATATTATGTGACTTTAATTATCAGTGAATGATTGCTTGTAAATTAATATGAGATTGAATTGAAAACCATGCCGCATGAACAGGGCAACAATCTTGCTCATAATTTACTAACTAGATGATCCTGGAGTAAGGCTCCGGCACCTCGGGGTCGGGGGCGCCATAAAGAGTGGTATCAAAGCCAGGTTGTTAGTAAATAGGAATTAAAAAGAAAAATATATTAAAATGAGGAATGAAATGAAATTTATTTATAATATCTATATGTCATGTATTATCATTGTTATGGTGTAAAATTGTGATGTAATGTTATGACCTTTTTGTAAGACAGCTAATTTATTGTGTTTTGAAATATAGATGGCCAACAAGGGCAAGGCAGTTCTAGACCCTGAGATATTAAGAAGGGAGATGGAGGAGGCCCAGGAAAGGCAAAGGATAGAAGACAATATAAGCCAGTGGTGGGCGTCCCAGAAGGACCTAGGATTTAGGCCTCCCATACCTGAAGAATTTTTCCAATCACAGCCTACCCTGCACATCAAGAGAGAGAAGATCACTAGTTCTCACCCTTATGTTCTTCAGGCAAGACCCAACAATGAAGGACCTACTAGTAAGGTTTCCTCACCACAGTACACCCCATGTCTCCAACCATACTCACTCCTAGTTACCGATGAAATCAATGCTGCAGAGTTACAAGAATATTAGAATAGGATCTCTGCCTCGGTTTCACCAAATGAGGGACCCTGGTACCACCTTGCAGGAGGATTTGTATAGTTCCGCTATGGGATCAGTTGGGAGCAATTAGATAGGGAGGAAAGAAAGCACCGTAGACTCCAGGAGGAGGCTCATGCACGAGGGGAGATCATAAGGGAGCAGGCTCCTGACAAACTACCCGATGAACGTATATTGCAAGCCGTAGATTGTGAAGATGAACCTGCAAGGGAGGAAAGTGAAAATGACGACGATGACCCCATGGAAGGGACCATCAAAAGCGAGAGTGAGGAGGAAGAAGAGGAACATGGGAATGAGGATCCGGACCCCCCAGTAAGGTCCGACACTAGTACTATTACTGAAGAACCCACACTAGTGCCTCCTAGCCGTAGGAGATATATAAGGGAACCCAGGGGTAACGCAAATAGGCATAGATAAATTATAAGGATAATGGGTTTCTTTTTGGTTATGTATGTATATCTGTGAAACAATTTTTGTATGTTTTAGTTTATATATAACTGTACTTGTAAAAATGTTTGATGTATGAAATAAATTAGTAGTATGTATATTTTGGATGTGTAATATGTGTTGTATATATTGTGATATTAAAACACTTTTGTTTTGCAAAAACAAACTTGTTCATACTGATGTATGGAGAAAAAATGATTATTGTTGATAGTTGTGTTTGTTACGAATAATTGTATGTGATTATTCTAAGATAATAAAGGATATGACTAATATAATTTTTCTATGTCTAGATAACATCATGCCTAATACACGAGCAAGGAATAGGCTAGATAAAGGAAAAGCAACTGCAAATGATGAACCCGTAAGTCAACATGAAATAGGAGAGCCTAGTAATGTATTTGAACGGCTAATGGAAAGGGAACAACCAAATCAAAGAACTCGTCAACACCAAGGTAATATAAACTCTGGTCCAGCCATTGAAAATGAAATTGTCATGGATGATACCAGACAAGCCAGGCTGAAAGAAGAACAAGTAGCTGCAGCTGTAAGGGAAGCTATGCTGTGAAACCCCAACCTAAATAAGATTCAATGTGTGCATGGAACAGGTACATGTTGCTTATATATGATTAAATGGAATTTCTGGATGATTTTAGGATTTTATAATATTTTGCAACTAGGGTTTAATTAAGAAGGGTGATTAAAAATTTAATCGCCGGAGCCCATTATGCGCCAAGGTGACTAAATGAGCATAATGAGAAATAAAACATGCTAATGTGGCATGAATGTTTAGTTAATTTCCATGATTTAATTAATGGAAATTAAAATGGAAATTATGGAATTATGTTGGAAAATCATAGAAAATTCATAACTCAACGCCTGTAAGGCGGATTCAAGTGAAATTTAAAATGGAAGTTGATGATGTTGGGATTGGTATTATGGGATTATTGGATTATGAAAATCTTTGATGAAATTGGATTAATGATTTATTGGTCATATTTTAATTTCAACCGTTAACTTTAAATGGCTATAACGGGAGCTAGGAAACTCAGATTGAGATGAAATTTGAAACGGTTGAATGAAATTGTGAGATGTTTATTTTAAATGGCTTGGATTAAGCATGAAATATTAAAAAAATTACCTAAATTGAAAAAGGTGCACATAGTTGACTTTTACACCCAAGAGTACCATGCATTAATGGCTAGAGTACATGGATTAAATGCATTATTTAATGGCATATATGAGGTGTCAAAAGGAGGCAATTCCAAGTGGATTTTATGAATTAACAAAAATGCTAAAATCCATGGAAAATCAGTAGCTTAAATGCATGGTATTAAATGGCTAAGGGAGTAGCTTCAATAGGCATGTATGTGTGTCAACACAAGGGACGCCCATGGGTTATAAAGTGTGGTTTTTGGATTTTTTAAAAATCCCAAATATGTATCTAAAATACCTAAACATCTAGGGTAAGTAATGGGCCATTAATCATGTAGAAAAAATCCAAGAAAATTCGTGATTTGCAGCTTCCATGAAAAGTGGAAAAATGGACAGCTTGTGTATGCAAATGATGTCCCATGTTTAATGCTGCTGTAATGAGTTTTATTAATTTTTTTAACACCAAATTAATACCTAAATTAAAGGGCAATTAGAGGTATGAATTGCCCACATTTTTTAATAAAAAAAGATGAAAAGGGGAAACAAGTGAAAAAATTAATTTATATGACAAATAATTATCCAACTCATTAAGGGGATAAGTATGCATTAAGGGGGGCCCACAGTTGGAAAAAATCTAGCCTCATAAGGGGGGTGCACATTCACATGTGGAGGCTTGGAAATTTTTCCAAATGTTGAATCTTTCACCCCCCAAGCAACCAGCAACCTCACGTCCAGCCCTACCCAGCCAAGGAGAAGAGAAAAAAATCAAGGGAAAAGAAGAATAAAAGCAAGAAAAAAAGAAGGAAAATTAGAGGAGAAGAGTAGCTCAAGTGATTAAGGTTTGGAGAGCATCAATCCAAGTAAGTAGATGTCTTATTTTGATTGGTTTATCTTGAGTTCTTGAACTCCAAAATTCAAAAATGAAATGGATGTTTAAACATGCTTTAAAGTGATTATTCAACATGCTTTTGAATGAATATGGAATGAGTATTAGCTTGCATGTATGAAATTCCATGATTTAGATGATGAAAAGTGAAGTTTTGAATGATATATGATGTTATAAATTAAATTACGGATGAATTTCAGCATAAAATTTTTGAGAAGAATCATTATGGTGTGATTAAGAAACGACCCAATTTTCAGCTTAAAAGGATAAGTTATTTGCAAATTAAAAATGCGAGAAGATTAACCCAAACAGGGTAATACGGGTGACAGGATCAGCTGTAGGAATGGATTTTTAATAATTTTTATATAAGGAATTGTGGGCTGAAAATTTTACAGGATATATAATAAATATTTAGGATCACACAAAAAATTAAAAATTAGGTTTTTCTGGGTATAAAGATACCCAATAATTTATGTGATTAAGGCTGACTGAAAATGGATGCTGCTGTCCAGCAAAGTAAAAATACCAAAATAAATATAAATGCTTAATGTTTCATCTGAAAATAATTATTTTGGTTAATTCATGTATTTATTAAGGTATGGTATAAATTTTATATCAAAACTACTTGATTTGATATTAATTTAATATTTTGAGATTTCAGTACGCCTGATTTCAACATATGTGGATAGTTTGAGAAAAAAATCAAAAAGAAATATAAAACCTATGTAGAAATAATAAAAATTGATATATGTATTAAATTTTTAAATATTTATTGTTAAAATTGGGATTATATGCTGAAATTTCAGATTTATATAATTGTCTAAGGTTATGTGTCAAAAGACACGTTAAACGGGTGAAAAGTGAGTTCCAAACTAGCTGTTTTAGAAACCTATGGGAAGTGGATTTAAACTTCATAAAAATACCCTAAATTTAGTGGTAATTAAGGATAATTAACCCACTAAAATATGGATTAAACCTCTTCCTTATAAAATTTTATGAAACATCTTATGTATATATGTTGCTAAATGGGCATATGTGAAGCAATAGACTTGCATAAGTGATGAATGACATATAGAATATGATTTTTTGCAAAAATGCATAAAAATATGATTAATTTCATGATTACATAACTTTTTTGAATTATATGATGTTAATTCCCAATTTCGGGGGCTATGTAATGAAGCTTAAGGCGATAACGTGTGCTTAAAACGGGCACCGATGTGTGAAGTTTGTAAAAGGAGTGAAAAATGGTAAATGAAGGTTAATGAACCTATGTATGATAGTTAATGGATGGATTTTGTATGTTTGAATGGATACCCTAATTATGGGGTTATATATGTTATGTGATTAGCCGATGGAATGTGTAAAAATGTGCACGCATATGCTAAATGTATGCATAGTGATTTGAGAAGTTGAATAAATGATATATGTGAATAAAATGGGTTGGAAAACTAAATGGAATGCAATGAAAAGAAATATATAAAGAATCATATTATGTTCATGTAGGCAAGAAAAAGAATGGAAGGAAAAGAGATTATGGCGATCTCAGGTAAGCAAGCGAACTTTCTAAAATGTCATTTTCTTTATATGTGATTGATATGATTGAAATGTTTATGTTTGTGTTTTAAATGTTTATGTTTATGTTTTATTGAATGGGCAAGCACAAGTGTTGAACATGATGGCTTTAATGTAAAGCCATAAGTTTTGAAAAATGATGACTTTAGTGAAAAGTCTTAAGGTTTGCTTCATGGGAAGCAAGCGACACTTCTTAAGATAAATAATTTATCCCAAGTGTTGCCAAGGATAAGAATGCTTCATGTTAATGGAATTGAGAAATTTTTCTTATGAGTAAGCAAGTTCTCCATGCTAATGTTTTCTAAGGATTTCATGTTAGATACCAATGATTTTAAGAATTTGCTTCTAAGCAAGCAAGTTCTATATGATATTGTTTTAATAACATTTTATAAGAAAAAGGGAATTTTACCCTTTTTCACAAAATATTGTTTGTAAATGAGTTTTGAGTTATTTCTACAATAACTCGTGATAAATAATGATGAAAAATATTTGTTTTACTAAGTCAAGATAATTAAATAATAAACGATGTTTTGGACATAGTCCACATGTATTGAAATGATGTTCAAAAAGTTTTGATTTCATTTAGACAAGGAAATCTATGTTAAAAATGTTTATACGGATGTGTTAAAAAGGGATTTATGGATGACCAACCTCCTATGATTGATTTCATAAAATGGTTTAATTTCAGGTTACTTAATGGCATGCAAAAGACTGCAATTTTCCTTTATGAAAAAAATGATTGATATGTGGTCAATTATTAAATTTTTAGGATATGGACAAGGGGATAACAAAATTGCATAACTTTTGTAAACAAAAGGTCCTGAAATGGAAACCAAGCAAATATTAGAGAAAAATATGATTTATCTATGGAAATACAAAAGTTTAGAAATTCTTTTATTAAAAGAGTTTTAAGATGTATTGTTTCTCAAACATTTCAAATGTTTATGAAAATATTTTACTCAAAACGTTTCTAAAGGAATTTAAGGAAGGTCATCCTAAAACTAGATTGCAAATAACAACTTGTTAAAGTGGGTGTGCTCGCTTGCAAGTTGACACGGACTGCGGTTTGTGATCCCGGTTTAAAAGGACATGGGCTGCCGTCTGTGGTTCTTCAACCAAAACGGGCTGCGGTCCGTCATAATAATGTACGGTACACTAGTATAAGAAACGGGCCGATTGTAGAGTACGGTTGGGATGACTGGGGCCCACTCTACATATGGCCAAGAAACTAAGGGATGACTGGAGTGCCAGCGGCGCCCTCCCTGAGATGGGAGCAGGATAATTAAACAGCCGCCTGGCTAGTGTGCTGTTAAGGATTCTCTTACAAAATGTAGCACGATCATTTGCTAAGTGTCACTACTGGATGGGGAGAAATGCATTTGCATACATTTGACTTTTCGAAGGCGCAAAGATTGGGTTAAAAAGTATTTATACAACAAGTTATCCTAAAAGGGATTTTATGAGCTAATATGCATAAGTTACTCTAAAAGAAAGGGTATTTTACGCAAAAGTGTAAATAACAGGAACTAAAGGAAATGTGTTTATGCAAATGCATTTATGAAAATGTTTTACATGTTTTGTTGCCTTGTTTGCTATAAACAAGCCCCAAGATGGGAATTATGAAAAGGATTTATGTGAAACTTGAGATGGACATGAAAATGTCCATTTCTAAAGAACCTAAATGATAAGGGTTTATGGACGTAAAACGTCCCCTGTTAATATGTTGGATTTTATAATGAAAAATATTTTTGGACATAAAAATGTCCTTTGTCGAGAAAGGCTTATGTGATTGATGTTTTAGGACATATGAATGTCCATTGCCAAAGGAAATTATGTGAAAAATATTTTGAGACATAAAATGTCTCATGGCTAAAGGATTTTATAATGGCTTATGTTAATGATGTTTTGAGACATAAAATGTCTCTTGGCTAAAGGATTTTATGATGGTTTATGTTAATGATGTTTTGAGACATGAGATGTCTCCTTTGCCTAAGGATTTATAAGAAAAATAGTTTGGACGTAAAACGTCCACTGGCAATTGATGATTTCATGTAATGTCTATAAATATTGAAAATGTTCATATAAGAATTAAAGGGATTCCATCAGAGAAGGTAAAATGTGTATGTTTTGCCTTAACAGGCCTACACATGGCTTGTAATTGGTTTCATGAATGAATGCTTAATGAAAAAGATTTCATGATGATATTTCAGGACATATACATGTCCTCAGGAAAAAAAGGTATTCCCGATGTTTTTGAAAATGGTTTTCAAGAAAGTCTTGCCCTAAAGATAAAATGCTTGCTTACTGAGTTGTCACTCATGTTTTGTTTTCCCAACCCTTAGACAGGTACCGAGGGAACTCAGAAGGTTGCAAACCTAAGACGTGGAGGAAAGTACATGATGATAGCCTTAAAGGCTATGAGGAATGGAAAAGCATGAATATGCTAAGGTAAGCTAATTGTGTATATAAACTTAGTTAGAATTCTAAGTTCCATGCTTATGTGTATATTGTTGGAAATATGTGGAAAACAAGCTAAATCTATGTTTTGATGATTAACAAATCAATTTGAGTAAGTCTTGGCTACTAACATGTTTGTGAAAGTATTTAAGGGATATACATTTGAAGAAAATAGAGCATGGAAGGATAAGTCGATTCCCAAGTCGACTCAGGCATCGACTTAAGGCGAAGTCGATCCCCAAGTCGACTCCAACATCGACTTCAAGGAGTCAAATCCGTCCAGAGTTGAAACCGGAAGAAGAGCAGGTGAAGTCGCAGGCCAAGTCGACTCCACTTGCGACTTGGGAAGCCAAGTCGCAAACGAAGTCGACTCTAGCATCGACTTCAGACGACAAAAACCTTCCAGAGTTGAAGTCCAGACCCTGAAGTGCCTAAGTCGCACCCCAAGTCAACTCCACTTGCGACTTGAGGTGAAGTCATAGACGAAGTCGACTCCGGCATCGACTTCGATCGGGCAGAGGAGATATTTCAGAAGACAAGCTGAGATTAACTGTTTTCAAGACAAACTTGTATGAAAATGAAGAACAAGTCAACTCAGATGTTTAATTTGAAACATATGAAGAAAGAAGGGTTGTATAAATCCATCACAAGCATGTATTTGACAATCATTAGACATCCTAAGATCCAAGTATCCAAGATTTCAAGATATGAAGATGAAGGACTTCAAGCAAGAATAATTTTACTAGAGTTCAAATGATGAAAAATATAAGAAGGACAATAAACATGAAGAAATTCAAGCAAGGAAAGAATCTCTGAAGATTTCAAGCAAGCTGTTGAGGTGAAGTCGCACCCGAAGTCGACTCCACCTGCGACTTGGGTCAAGTCGAGGACCAAGTCGACCCAACCTGGAACTTGAAGTCGCTACGAAAAAGCGAAGTCGCACCCGAAGTCGACTCCATCTACGACTTGGGAGAAGTCGCATCCGAAGTCGACTCCGCCTGCGACTTGGGTCGCAACGGTCGGAAAAAATTCGAACGTTGGCGCATTAAATGCGCGCCACCTACCTTCAAACGTTCGGATTCCCTCCACAATTATAAAAGGGAGTCATTGTGGACGAGGAAAGTAGCTGAGAATCATTAAGTGAGCTTAACTCCCATCTACAAGAGCTTTAAAGAGATCAAGTCATTCAAAGAAGAAGAACTTTGCTTCAAACTGCAAGAGCTCAACTTCTGAATCTTCAAAGCCTATACTACGAGTTCTTCTCTGCGCCAAATTGCTACTACACATCTGTAAAGTGTAGATTCTTTTGTTATTTCATTTGTTTGTGTTGAACTTGATTTAGTTTGAGAAACTAAGATCAAGTGAAGGTAAAGTAGTGTGTGATTGGAGTGGAACTCATCACCTACTTGTGATGAGATTTGTTGAAGCCCCCTAGAGCTGGAATCTAGAAGAGAGCAGTGGCTCTAATTGTATTTGAGGAATACAATAGTGGAACCCAAGTCACAAGGAGTGTGAGCTTGGAAGAGTGGAGTAGGGAGGTTGCCCGAACCACTATAAAAATCTTGTGTGCTTGATTTATATTTCTGCTCTCTACATTATATTGCTTTCCACTTCATTTCTTCTATCAAAGGGATCAAACTTTCAAGGGGTTAAGTTTTAATTTACCAAAGAATTTTTTAAGAACCCAATTCACCCCTCCCCTCTTGGGTTTTGCCATTAACTCGGGGCCAACATATATGAACTTAGTTAGAATTCTAAGTTCCATATTTATATGTATATGACCTTAGTTAGAATTCTAAGTTTCATGTGAGTTAATGACTAAATGTATGCAAGTATGATGTATACAATGATTGAGTGAATAAAGACAGGCATGAAAGGATGCTATGTATGAAATGATGAATTTTATTATAAGTGAAATGTCACAATGTGTGATGATTGTCATGTCAAAATTATGAATGATGATAGCTGAATAAATGAAAAAAAATTTGTACGTATTCCAATTAAGAACCCGCCGCGTGATCAGGGCAACAATCCTGATTCACATTTACTAATCAATGGATTTTGAGATAAGGAAGTGACATCTCAGTTCGGGGCGTTACATATGTAGTAAGCAACCCAGGAATGGGCAACCCAAATGGCCGAAATAATCCAAAACCTTTGGGAAAGAACTCAACAAAATTGTGGCACCCCAGCCCGAGATGTCACTTCCTTACTTCAAGATTTTATAGATTGGTAAATGTGAATTAGGATTGTTGCCCTGATCACTCGGCGAGATTTTAATTAGAACTCGTCCAAATTTTAAATTTTTTTTGTTTCTTCATTCATCATCATTTCATTTATAACATAAGCAATAGTACACTTGTACATATCTTTTAATCCATTTCAACATGCATTTGTACATTAAAGGTCCTCTTGACCTAATCATGACATTTCCATTGCATATATACATATGTTCAATCATTAGTTCACTTAGAATTCAGAACTTTAAACAAGTCACGTATATATCAATATACCTGAAAACTTCCATTCATAGCATTCCACTCACCATGGCTATTCCTTTTAGCCCACATGGTACTATGTCGCACCTTTTCTCCATTTCTTAGGTTCTCGACCACTTGAGTCTTCCAGTACCTGTCTGAGGTTTGGAAAACAAAACGTGAGTGATAACTTAGTAAGCAAGCATTTTGGGACAAGACTTTCCTTGAAAATCATTACCTAAAACGTTTTTCTCATAAATCATTTTGGCCAGGGGACATTTTGTTGGTCCCGAGTTAATGGCAAAACCTAAGAGGGGAGGGGTGAATTGGGTATTTAAAATTTATAACTTAAACAGAAACTTAACCCCGGATTAATCCAGTCCCCTTAATGAAGAATCGAAATGGAAAGCAATATAATGTAGAGAGCAGATAAATAAATCAAACACACAAGATTTTTATAGTGGTTCGGGCAACCTCCCTACTCCACTCTTCCAAGCTCACACTCCTTGTGACTTGGGTTCCACTATTGTATTCTCTCAATACAATTAGAGCCACTGCTCTCTTCTAGATTCAAGCTCTAGGGGGCATATAACACACTGCTCAAGTAGGTGATGAGTCTCACTCCAATCACACACTACTTAGCATACACTTGATCCTAGTTCCTCAAACTAGATCAAGTTCAAACACAAATAAATGAAACAACAAGGAAATCTACACTTTACAGATGTGTAGCAACAATTAGGCGCAGAGAAGAACTTGAAGAGTTGGCTTTGAAGATTCTGAAATGAAGCTCTTGCAGTTTGAAGTAGAGTTCTTCTTCTTTGAGTGGCTTGATCTCTTTTGAGCTCTTGAATGTAGTAGTTAAGCACACTTAATGATTCTCAGCTTCTTCCCTCGTCCACCATGAATGCTATTTATAATTTTGGAGGGATAGGTATCGACTTCACCCCAAGTCGAAGTCCAAGTCGACTTGGTAATCGACTTGACTTCTTTGTTTTCCTTAAACACTTGGCAAACTCATTAGTACACTATACATATACTCAAATTAGTCTTTGTTTAATCATCAAAACTTATGCTTTGTTCAATTTGTTTTGTTTGGAACATTGTTTCCAACACATTTTATCTCCCAAAACATCTTGACATAAACCATATTTGGCAATGGACATTCTCATGTCCACGAAAAAATGTTTTTCCACATAAATCATTTTGGCATTGGACATTCATGTGTCCTAAAACATATTTCCACTTAAACCTTATTGGAAACGGACATTTATATGTCCTAAAATATTTTTCACATAAACACTTTGGTAATGGGCATTTTTATGTCTAAAATACATTTTACGTAAGCTTTTTCTGGCAATGGACATTCATATGCCCACAAACACCTTTATCCCTTAAACTCTTTTAGAAACGTACATTTTTATGTCCACACATTTTCCAACATAAATCCCTTTAGGAAATGGACATTCCCATGTTCAACTATTTTTCAACATAAACCCTTTGGAAATGGACATTCTTATGTCCAAAACATTTTCCAACATAAACCATTTTTCATGATCTCCATCTTAGGGCTTGTTTATATCAAACAAGTCGTAAATCCTTTTCATGAAAATTTTTGCATAAAAATCATTTTTTATTCTTAATTTTACACATTTTGTGTAAAACACCCTGCTTTTAGGGTAACTTATGCATAATGGCTCTTAGAAATCCAATTTAGGATAACTTTTTGTATAAATGTTTTTATATCCCAATCCTTGGGCCTTTAAAAAGAAAAATGTATGTAAACACATTTCTCCCCATCCAGTAGTGACACTTACCAAGTGATCATGCTGCCTTTTGGAAGAGAATTCTTAACAGCATGCTGTTGGCCCCGAGTTAATGGCAAAACCCAAGAGGGGAGGGGTGAATTGGGTTCTTATAAAATTCTTTGGTAAATTAAAAATTTAACCCCTTGAAAGTTTAATCCCCTTGATTGAAGAAATGAAATGGAAAGCAATATAATGTAGAGAGCAGAAATATAAATCAAGCATACAAGATTTTTATAGTGGTTCGGGCAACCTCCCTACTCCACTCTTCCAAGCTCACACTCCTTGTGACTTGGGTTCCACCATTGTATTCCTCAAATACAATTAGATCCACTGCTCTCTTCTAGATTCCAGCTCTAGGGGGCTTCAACAAATCTCAGCACAAGTAGGTGATGAGTTCCACTCCAATCACACACTACTTTGCCTTCACTTGATCTTAGTTCCTCAAACTAAATCAAGTTCAACACAAACAAATGAAATAACAAAAGAATCTACACTTTACAGATGTGTAGTAGTAATTTGGCGCAGAGAAGAACTCGTAGTATTGGCTTTGAAGATTTAGAAGTTGAGCTCTTGCAGTTTGAAGCAAAGTTCTTCTTCTTTGAATGACTTGATCTCTTTAAAGCTCTTGTAGATGGGAGTTAAGCACACTTAATGATTCTCAGCTGCTTCCCTCGTCCACAATGAATGTCTTTTATAATTGTGGAGGGAATCCGAACGTTTGAAGGTAGGTGGTGCGCATTTAATGCGCCAACGTTCGAATTTTTTCCGACCATTGCGACCCAAGTCGCAGGCGGAGTCGACTTCGGATGCGACTTCGCCCAAGTCGCAGATGGAGTCGACTTCGGGTGCGACTTCGCTTTTTCGTAGCGACTTCAAGTTCCAGGCTGGGTCGACTTGGGCATCGACATGACCCAAGTCGCAAGTGGAGTCGACTTCGGTGTGCGACTTCACTTCATCAGTTGGCTTGATGAACTTGGAAACTTGGAATGCTTTAGTTTGCTTGAGTTCCTTTATGCCTTTTTTTGTTCTCTTGCATTTTTCATTTCCTTTTGAATCATTGTCTTCATTTTAGCTTGCTTTCATTAGCTCCATGATTTGCAAGCCTTTGAACCCATGAGTCTTGAATCATTGTAATCTTGAACAATCTTCTTGGTTGAGTTTATGCATCTTGC
Source organism: Annona cherimola (assembly GCA_030490835.1). Classification (NCBI taxonomy): domain Eukaryota; kingdom Viridiplantae; phylum Streptophyta; class Magnoliopsida; order Magnoliales; family Annonaceae; genus Annona; species Annona cherimola. The sequence goes on along the minus strand of CM059977.1, from coordinate 48,398,987 downwards.
TCGAACTTGGATTGGTCTTCAATTTTTGTAGACCTTGTGAATCTTGGAGAGCTTGAAAACTTGTATGGTTGATTTGCCTTTGATTCATGCACCTTGCTCTCTTTTGATATTAATCTTCATATCCCTTGATTTGGTCTTGAGAAAAATCCAGTTGAAGAGATATATTTTTAACCATGATAAAAAATATATATATATATAATATAAAAAAAAAGAAAAAGAAAGAAAAAGAAAAATCCGGAGTTGTGAACAGATATATATATATATATTTTTTAACCATGATAGAATTATATGATGAGGATTCAAAGCAACAAAAAGGAAGATTTCTCCGCGATGGATTTTATTTCTGTGCTGCGGAAATTTTCTTCTCGGAATTATTTTCACGACGAGGCTATGGTCTTCTCCCGAACAGGCGGCCCAGCTAACCTCCCAGCAACCGGCGGCAGGAGCTGCAGCTCGTTGCGAAGGATTGCACCACCACAAAGAAAATTGGACGCGATAGAGAGAGTCCGCTGGCATCACCAGCCTTGATCGCGAGCGATGCTGAAGATCTCCTCTCGCATCTGACGCTTCAGAATGCGGGAGTTCTCAAGCGATGATATCACCGGAGAGGATGGACGGGTACATGACGAGCAAGGAGCTGTTGAAGAACGCGTCTTTGAAGATCTCTCATGGAAAAAAGTACGGTCTTGTTGGCCCGAACGGCAAGGGCAAATCGACGCGGTTGAAGCTCCTTGCTTGGCGGAAGATCCCTGTCCCGAAGAACATCGATATGCTGTTGGTGGAGCAGGAGGTGGTTGTAGATGATAAGACGGCGTTGGAAGCGGTTGTTTCTGCGAATGAAGAGCTGGAGGAGGAGCGCAATGCCGCCGCGTCTTCCGCCAGCGAGGCCATGTCGATGATCCTGCGGTTGCAGCAGGAGAAGGTTGGCGCCCTGATGGAGGCCCGACAGTTCAAGAGGATCGCCGACAAGAAAATGGCGCACGACCAACAGCGGCTGGTGGAGATGGAGGATGCGTTGTATAAGCGCGACCAGCTCATCCAGTCGCTCCATTGCGAGATCCATGCGTACAAGCACCGGTTGATGAGCTACGGATGCGAGGAGGCGCAGATCGAGGCCGACACCGAAGACGTTGGTGTCGCGGATGCCGCTGATCAACGACAGAATGCCGAGGAACAGATCGCCTTCGAGCCGCCGTCCCAGTTCAACTCCCCTCGCGTGTTTGAGTACCCGCCCCTGAGATGCCGTACGCACGAGACTCCCAGATCTGCCGTGGACGTGGACAAGTTCGCATTCGGATAGACGCCGCGAGAGCGGCTGCAGCATCTGGAGCGGCGCATCCACCGGCTGGAACGGATGCCGCGGCACGATCAGATAGACGACAGGATCTTCTCATCGACGCGGAGCTTTGTGGAGAGGACGGCGGTGGCGGTGGGGCATTCCCCCCGGCGGCCCAGGTAATCGGTGCGATTATCCACCAACAGCTTTGGAGCGATGGAGACGCCGAGGACGATACGGATTGGCAGCTTCAAGAACGTGGAGCACGCAGCATCAGATTGGTGAGACTCCATGAGCGACCGGATATACACCGTGGATTCGGTACAAGGCATAAAGTGCAGGAGCGTAGCGGAGCGGAATTTTCCTCGGATTTGCATTTGGGAATCGGATGGGGATATACTGAGCCATGGCGCCCGTCACGACCACGTCCAGGTATTTGGTGTTGGGCCAGATGATCCCGTCCAAGTTCCCGTCTGAGCACTCGTCGATGATGAGCTGGGCGAGCTTGGGATTCGGCTGCAAGAGCTCCTTCATGGCTTCTCGGATGGCAAAGTCAGTGATCTTGAAGTTGAGAGTCCCAGTTGTGACGTCGTGGGCTAATTCCTTCCAAAGCAGCTGGAGGAATCGTATGGCTCGAAGGAGGCCAGAGGCGAACACTGCGCTTACTCGAAGGACTTCCAGCCTCTGATAAAGCCCGCACAGCATTTGGGTGTACATGCTCTGAAAGGAAGGGACAGATGTGCTCTACGCGAAAGCAGTTTCGCGGGAAAGCGGTTCCGGTGCAGTTCCGCGGAAAAGCGGTTCCGCGGGAAAGCGGTTCCGCATGAATCCAGTTCCGCGGGAACGATTTTATTGAAACAGTTCCGCGCGGCTACAGTTCCGCGGGAACTACAGCAGCCGCTGAACCCATCCCGAGCAGGCAGAAAACATATAAATAGCCGCATTCGGCCCTTCATTCGACAGGAAGGAGAACGAAGAACGAGAGCTCTCCCGCGCTGAAAAGAGAACGGGTCCTCCATATATTTTTTTTTCTTTCTTTTGCAGAGAGCTCTCCCGCGCTGAAGAGAGAACGTGAGTTCTCCAGATATTTCTTTTTTAGTTAAAAAAAAAGAAAAAAAAAGAGGAGAGTTTCTTTCTTATATTATATATATACATATATATTATTTTCAAAAAAACTACTTTTCCCAACGTGGATACTCCCCGACTGGCGGGTTGAATTGACACACGGGTTAAGTATATTTTCTCATTTGAAAATAAAATAAATATATATATGTGTATATTATATATATAAATATATATATACATATATATTATTTTCAAAAACTACTTTTCCCAACGTGGATACTCCCCGACTGGCGGGTTGAATTGACACACGGGTTAAGTATATTTTCTCATTTGAAAATAAAATAAATATATATATGTGTATATTATAGATATATATATACATATATATTATTTTCAAAAACTACTTTTCCCAACGTGGATACTCCTCGACTGGCGGGTTGAATTGACACACGGGTTAAGTATATTTTCTCATTTGAAAATAAAATAAATATATATATGTGTATATTATATATATATATACATATATATTATTTTCAAAAACTACTTTTTCCAACGTGGATACTCCTCGACTGGCGGGTTGAATTGACACACGGGTTAAGTATATTTTCTCATTTGAAAATAAAATAAATATATATATGTGTATATTATATATGGGACCTGTTCCGGTGCAGCGTCACTGCACCGGAACAGCCGTGCAGTGGCCCCAAAACAGGGCCCACATGATCATGAAATCATGATCTACTCCACCCATTGTATTTAGAATAATGTATTCTATTACCATACCAATTTTCATCCCAATCAGATATGTATATGGGCCCCATCTGAAAATGGTACAAATCCAACGTAATAAAATAGTTTAATGTAAATAACAACTTTAAAGTATCTGATTGGGATGAAAATTGGTATGGTTATAGAATACATTATTCTAAATACAATGGGTGGAGTAGATCATGATTTCATGATCATGTGGGGCCCATTTCAGCGATGCTGCACCGGAATTCCGGTGCAGCGTCGCTGCACCTGAATATTATCCATTATATATATATACATATATATTATTTTCAAAAACTACTTTTCCCAACGTGGATACTCCCCGACTGGCGGGTTGAATTGACACACGGGTTAAGTATATTTTCTCATTTGATAATAAAATAAATATATATATGTGTATATTATATATGGATTCTGTTCCGGTGCAGCGTCACTGCACTGGAACAGCTGTGCAGTGGGCCCAAAATGGGCCCCACATGATCATGAAATCATGATCTACTCCACCCATTGTATTTAGAATAATGTATTCTATTATCATACCAATTTTCATCCCAATCAGATACTTTAAAGTTGTTATTTACATCAAACTATTTTATTACGTTGGATTTGTACCATTTTCAGATGGGGTCCATATACATATCTGATTGGGATGAAAATTGGTATGGTAATAGAATACATTATTCTAAATACAATGGGTGGAGTAGATCATGATTTCATGATCATGTGGGCCCCATTTTGGGGCCACTGCACGGCTGTTCCGGTGTAGCATCACTGCACCAGAACAACTCTCATTATATATATATACATATATGTTATTTTCAAAAACTACTTTTCTCAACGTTGATACTCCCCGACTGGCGAGTTGAATTGACACACGGGTTAAGTATATTTTCTCTTTTAAAAATATATATGTATATATTATATATATATAAATATATATTATTTTCAAAAACTACTTTTCCCAACGTGGATACTCCCCGACTGGCGGGTTGAATTGACACACGGGTTAAGTATATTTTATCCTTTTAAAAATAAAATAAAAATATATGTGTGTATATTATATATATATAAATATATACATATATATTTTCGAAAACTACTTTTCCCAACGTGGATACTCCCCGACTGGCGGGTTGAATTTACACACGGGTTAAGTATATTTCCTCCTTTAAAAATAAAAATAAATGTACGTGTATTTTCTATAAAAATATATATCAAAATACACATATATATTCAAAGGCATCCAAAGCTCTACAAAAAACCCAAGATGGCTCAAAACTCTCTAAAAAGCCCAAGATGGCTAAAAACTCTCCAAAAAGCCCAAGATTGCTCAAAACTCTCCAAAAAGCCCAAGATGGCCCAAAACCTTTCAAAAAGCCCAAGGTGGCCCAAAACCCTCCAAAAAGCCCAAGATGGCTCAAAACTTTTCAAAAAGCCCAAGATGGCCCAAAACTCTCTAAAAAGCCCAAGATGGCCTAAAACTCTCCAAAAAGCCCTAATAGGCCCAAAACTCTCCAAAAAAGCCTTAATAGGCCCAACAAGCCCAAGATGGCTCAAAACTCTCTAAAAAGCCCAAGATGGCGAAAAATTCTCCAAAAAGACCAAGATGGCTCAAAACTCTCCAAAAAGCCCAAGGTGGCCCAAAACCCTCCAAAAAGCCCAAGATGGCTCAAAACTTTCAAAAAAGCCCAAGATGGCCCAAAACTCTCCAAAAAGCCTTAATAGGCCCAACACTCTCCAAAAAGCCAAAGATTGCTCAAAACTCTCTAAAAAGCCCAAGATAGCTAAAAACTCTCCAAAAAGACCAAGATGGCTCAAAACTCTCCAAAAAGCCCAAGGTGGCCCAAAACCCTCCAAAAAGCCCAAGATGGCTCAAAACTTTCCAAAAAGCCCAAGATGGCCCAAAACTCTCTAAAAAGCCCAAGATGGCCTAAAACTCTCCAAAAAGCCTTAATAGGCCCAACACTCTCCAAAAAGCTCAAGATGGCTCAAAACTCTCTAAAAAGCCCAAGATGACTCGAAAATCCCCCAACAAGCCCAGTTGGGCTCAAACCTTTTTTTAATTGGTCAAAAATGACCCAAACATACTTTTTAAATCCGGTTGAATCCATTTCTTGGTAAAACCACCCAATTGTTCAATCCAGAGGCTGAAAGCGGGAGACGCTGGTTTCTTGTACAAGTACAGAAGCTGAAAGCGGGAGACGCTGGTTTCTTGTACAAGTACAGAAGCTGAAAGCGGGACACGCTGGTCTCCTGTGTAAATCTAGAAGCTAAGAGCACACTTAGTTTGCTGTGTAGGGTCACTAGTGTAGCTGACGGGCCCCTCACTAGTTCCCAAACCGAGTCATTGCTGGTCGACGGGCTAAGCGTAAACTCACATTTAAGACATGGCGCGTGGTGTCATGTACCACACATTTAAGTCATGGCGCGCGGCGTCATGTACTTCATATTTAAGATATGGCGCGTGGCGTCATATACCTCACATTCGAGTCACGGCGCGGGGCGAAGTGTACTCATTTATCTTTATATTTTTGTTAGACACGATTTTTCGTGCACTTGTAAAGACGTAGAAGGATCTTCTACGCACTTCATTATTGTTAAGCATTTTTTTTATGGACCATTGTATTCAGCTCTTTTAATCAAGGGTTTTCTCGTTAGAGATGTAAAATCAGAATGTGGAACACAATGCAAAATATTTCTGTGATGTATTTTTCGGACTCGGTTAAAGAATTGGATGCTTTAAAATTTTGCTGGGAAATTAATTAAGCATTTATTCTCAAAGCCGCAGGGAAAACAATTTTATAATCAAATCAAGAAAGAATGAATTTTGAATTATATTTTATTTCTCACGAGGCCGGAACAAATGGTGAACCCGACGTGAAACATTCTCCCTTCATCTTTAAGAGCTGAAAACTATGGTCTTTATATGCTTATTTAATTTTTCACTGTTAACACTTTGAAATGCTCCTTTGCAGATTTCATGGCGCATTCGATGGCTTTCGGATTCCTGCCTCATGGCGGTTTTGTTATTTCTGAGCCAGATCACATGGATGCGGCTATCCCACATCACTTTATCCGCATACCAGAGAAGCCGGCGCACCGTGTCTATCGACACGTCGACTACTCTCCTGCAGCGATAAAGCAAAGAAGAGACCGATCTGCACTACTCAAGGAGCCTCTTATTGTTCAAGGCTCGAAGACCACTCCTATTCAACCAACAAAGTCCCTGCAGGCGCCCATCCGAATGGGCCCGCCTGCTCGACAGTCAGACTATGCCAAGAAGTCCGCCCACCGGCTTGCTGCACCAGCCCAACCAGCAGCACAACAGCCTGCAGGACAACCTGTTTTGCAGTCCCATTCCATAAAAAGGTCTGCGAGACAATCTACTGCAACTCGGCTAGCGCCAACTAGCCACCCAGAAGCCAATGTTCCCCGAAAAGGGGGCAAAACTGTGCCAAATCCTGTTCGATGCACCATCACTCGCCAATTTGGTCGGGCTGCCTCAAGGGTTGTTGACCTAGCCCCCCGACTTAACCAAAGTGACACCCAAGAGCGGAAGGAGTCAAGAAGACAAACCAAGTTTTCTCAGCTGGAGGCTCCATTGGCCGATGGAGGGGATGACCAATTCAAGCCGCAAGGACCTATTATTGTCCGATCCGGTTTAGGCACCCTGCGATTTGTCATCCCTGACCCGACGCATTCGCCCCATCAGTCAACCCATGCTCCATCTAGCTCACAAGCTAGAGTCAAATCTCCAGGTCACTATGATACTGCCAACATAGTGACGGTTCCTCATCACGTATCAAGGAAACAAAGGAGAAAAGCGCAGCAGAAAAAGCAGTTCGGGAAAATAACTTCCCGGTTAAACTTGAAGGCTTCATCGCCACTGCCACCAGGACCAAGGCATAGGCTGTTCTCACACCCCCGACAAAGGGGTAGGCCGCAAAAGAAGCTACTACAGAACACTCGCAAATTGAGAGTGCCTCAAAAGCCAAGACTCTCTAACAAGTGGCAGTATCCTCAGAAGCGCCATACAACGTATTCACGTTCGGTGCTCAGGCTGATCCCTAACTTTATACACGAAAATCAATTCGCCTCGTTGATCAGATTGAAAGAGGATATGACTTATGCGCCTGTTGTGGCCCCGTTCCGAGGAGAGCACCGGATGCCGCACCCCAAGAGAGAAGCTAAAAGGAGGAGACGTCTCCTCCAGACGACAGAAGTCAACATGGTGGACCTCACCCAGCCAAGCACTTCCAAAGCGTCGGAGATGTTAACCCGGTCAAGGGCAGCCGCAATGCCCATTACACCGCCATTCTGTAGCCTCTCTCATCCTGAAGGGATCAGGGCCGCCCTCCCAAGAGGTCAATTTGAAGCCTCTTACATGGTGGGCGAAGAAGAAGAGGTTCTTACACCTAAGTCTCAGCTCATTCATGACCTCCGGGAGGAGATTAAGAGTATGAAACGGGCTATGGAAACTCAAGGCAACAAGACATCAGGTTCCCATCAACCACCATCACCAAGGAACCGTCAATCGGTCCATCAGCCCGAGAAACCAGTCAGGCAGCGGACCGAGGAAGATGAAAATGCAGATTTGGAACAAGGCTTTCCGCAGTTCAATAATCTGCGTATCAATACTCCTCGAACACAAGATGCGCGGGTAAACACACCCATGGGGTCTCCACCCAGGTTTGTTGCGCAAAAGGAGATGGTGCATCAACTTGTAGCTGAATGCCTTCGTCGACAGGCACCTCAACTCACTGGGGTCCCTACAACGACAATCAACAGGCCTTATCCCCCAGAGGTTGAAGCGGAGCTGCTTCCTAGAGATTTGAAGCCACCAAAGATCCAATTCGATGGGACCGGGAGTGCGTTAAAACACCTGGCATCGTTCCATTATGCCACGGGCAACTGGGCGCACCATTCAAATTTTTATCTTCGAATGTTTCCCAATACTCTTTCTGGTGATGCTTTCCAATGGTACATATCTCTCCCAACCGGCTCAGTTCGAACATGGGAAGAGATGAAAGAAATGTTCACCTCCCGATTCGTTGATATTACACGAGAAGTACAACTATCGGAATTATCTGCCTTGTCCCAAAAGAAGGACGAGCCGGTTGAAGACTACATCACTAGATGGCAGAGGGCCGCTAACCGATGTCAAGCACCCCTATCTCAAGCAATGAAGGTCAATCTTTGCCGAAATGGCATCAAGACGGAAATTTCATTGCTGATGAATGAACAACTAAGTACATTCCAGGCCCTAGCTACAGAAGCTTGTCGAAAAGAGTATTTATTGTCTCAACAAAAAACCTGGAAGAAGGAATCATCCACAACCACTACGTTTAAGAAGAAGAAAGCTGGAGAGACCTCTGCAAACACTACAGAGGTTAAGAAGCAGCCAGATAAAGCAAAGCCGCCTGTAAAAGAGCAGCCTGCAAGACCCTTCCGAAGAGAGGAAATCCAATATGCCTTTGGGGAAGATGACGTGGAGACGCTATTCCAGCACCTCATGTCGACCGGGCTATTCGAGTTGCCCGCCCCAAAAAGGCCAGAAGAAATTGGACGCACTTCTCACCAGCGATATTGCAGTTACCACCGATATGTCGATCACCCCACTAAGAAGTGTTGGGATCTCTGAGCAATATTGCAAGATTACATCGACAAGGGGGTTATAAAACTCAGTCCTCCAGCACAAGCTTCATCAAATGTTGTGACAATTGAGATAGCAGAAAAGGGTGATTGGGAAGTGGTTCGAAAACCACCAAGCCTAAGACGGACAAAAAGATGTCTCAAAAATTTACGCAGAGAAGAAAAAAAAATAAGGGATAAGGTCATTCTCCCTTTCTTCTCAAGGCACTTGAGGCAATCCTCACGGGTGCAACCATTCCTGATCATGGACTTTCTGCAGCCCGAGTTGCTACTCTCATTCTATCAGCGGCTTGCTGGTAGATTACCTCGACCAGCAAAAGAAAGATACGTTCTCGAGGAATTACAAAACATAACTCCATGTGAGTTCCCTGAGGATGGTCCATTTTGGGACCTAGATAGCAACAAAGGAGATATTGAAACTTGCTATCATATAAATGCGTCCGCGTCTAAACCTGCAAAGCGGCGAAGAACTACCTCGATGCTTATACCTAACTACACTAAGTTTGAAGTTGGGATGTCACCAGTAAACCACATCATCATATATTTGCGAGAATCTCGACTACTACCAGCATCCTGGGAAACCAGAGTGGAATACTTCCGATACTCACTAGGGGAATCAGCGATTCTTGGTATCGAGATAATCGTATCAAAGAAGTTATCGAATGGGTCATCCTGATAGACGCATTCTTGGTTCGCTTCCTGTCAAGGCAAAGAGAGCAATCCCCTAGTAATTACCTGAGGGAAATACAATACAGTCAAGAATCTACTGCTCACTACATAAACTATCTCAGAGACAGTACATGGAGCGATCCCCTGGCTATATGGTTGCTTGAACCTGAAATAGTCACGAAGTATCTTTCGGATGCAGTATGCCCTCTGACTGACAATGGGTACAAGACCTTTGGAGACAAAACTTTCATCAAGGCAATCCGATGGGTCAGCAACGAAGGCTTCAAACAAGAGGCAATTTTTAGCGATGCTGAAGGTTTTGGGAGGACAAATCAACTCCAAGTTCTGCACATGCTACAATTAAACGATGCGCTCATCCTTCGAGTGTTCCCTTTCTTAACCAGGGAGTTAAGCTATGATTGGCCACATATTCAGTTATTCCATGAGAATCATAAGTATGCGTTGCCACACTTATTTGATTATTCGTTGGCAGTCTGTCAAATGGGGCAAACAGAATAGTTTGCACTCGAGCACTTTGTTTTGAGCTTGGCCCATGACAGTTGTGCTCTTCTCTGGATCTCCTCGCTCCCCGAAGAAGCATTTGGTTCTTGGGAAGAGTTCGTTGATATGTTTATCCTAAGATTCCATGAATATGAAACAGAGTTCCCTCCAGAGATGATAGAAGTCATGCACCCCTTATCAGGAGAGTCTCAATATGACTACATCTTGAGATGGATAAACTGCAGAATAATCAACCAAAAATTCGACAAAGAAGAAATCATGGTTCGTCAGTGCATCAAGTCAATGAGTGGATACTTTCCTGAAATCCCAAAAATACAGCCATTTTTCTCAGATGTACTACGAACATTGGCTACAAACATTCAGGACTCTGCCTCCTGCAATATGGTGCAAGTTGAAGAGGATGTTCTTGCAATTCTTCGATAAGGGTAAAGCCCCGATACAAGAAAACCGTACTCAGCCAGAACAGCACATACCAGCCAATCATGAGAAATCCTCAGTAAGCCATAACGTGCTTGAACACTTGAGGCGACTCCCTGCTCGACTCAGTATTTACGATGCCTTGCAGTTATCGCAAGAAGCCAGGGATGCACTGGTTAGTGCTCTAACAGATGAAAATGTCCGACTCGCTTACCTGGTCGACGCCCTTGAATGTGATGAAGTCATTTCATTCACTAATGAGGATATGTTTCTTGGAGACGTTAATCACAACCGACCTTTATATGTTACGGGCAACCTAGCTGGTGAACTGGTTAACAGAATCATGACGATGCCGGGTCTGCAATTAATATCTTGCCCCTTCGAACACTTAGGAGCATCGGAATTTCTCCATCAGCACTAAAAGACACTAGTGTGGTGATTCACGGGTTTAATCAAGGGACTCAAAAGGCCATGGGCCTGATTGAGTTGGAACTAAGCATAGAAGATTTCTGCACCGAAATCCCATGCTTTGTGATTAATGCTCCGACCTCATATAACTTGTTGTTAGGAAGGCCTTGGCTCCATAGTAATAAGATCATCGCATCAACGGTGCATCAATGCTTCAAGTACTGCAAGGATGGAGTCGAAAAAAGGATTTTTGCTGACCATAAACCATTCACAACGGCGGAATCATTTTACTCTGATGCTAAATATTATGACTTGGCATCTGCTATCAACACATCAGTGAAAGCAATTGAACCAACCACGCTAGAAAGACAGCAGGAGGTATCCCAGGCTCCCCCCGCCCCAGTAAGGACAGACATATTCTCAAAGGGTGAGAAGGTGGAAGGTGAAGGTCGTGGTCGAGGGCGCGGTCATGGACGAGGAATGACAGAACCAAGGGCTCAGTTTCAAACCAAATTTGAAAATATGAGTCTCGATCCAGTACAGTCACTACCGCGGCAACGACAGGGGGCGACCATACCACCTCCTACCAGCTATAGCAACACTGCTGCAGGCTCACGATTCTACTTGGACCTCAAATCCTGAAAAAGGTTGCTAAACCGCCTCGAGCCAATTCCCCTAGGTTTGAGGTGGATCTGGAAGCTCTTCGGAGATTCCGGAATCAGGCCAATGAGGAAGCCAAGTCACTTTGCTGTGAGAGTGACGGAATGGCCACTGAGGCCGTTCACCAAAATCAAAAACCTAAGGAAACGCTCGATGAGGTTTTAGCAATGCTCGTGGGGTTTAATGTGTCTGCTCCAAGTGTGCAGGAACCTCAAGATGAAAATTTTTCCAAAAAAACAATTCATAAAGCAATATGGCAAGGTTTACGGTAGCCCTAACAAATCCTCTTGTTTGCCCACGGCTAAGCTTAAGAAATGGGATTTCCATCGCTATAGCAGAGAAAGCAAGAAAATTATGGATTTGATGGGGTTCTATCCCGATGAACCACATTTATCAGGCCTCGGAAGTGACATCCCTATCCCGTTATCCGAAAGACCCCCTGGTTATCAAAAGGGAAACAAACGACTTGGCCTTGGGTATAAAGAAGAAGAAGACGGTAACTTCGCCACCACCTACTGTGTCTCCACAAGTGATGACTCCAACAATGATGAAGAGGCATTAATGGAACCAGAGGACGCTCCACCTGCGATTGAGGATGGAGGGCAGCCTACTATTGACGTACTTGAGGAATTCAATCTCGGGACTGAGGAGAACCCGAGACCCATCTTTATTGCTAAAAATTTGGCCGAAAAAGAAAAGGCGGCATTGAGGCAGCTTTTAAGAGAATTCAAAGATGTTTTTGCTTGGGGGTATTCCGAAATGCCAGGACTCAACCCCGCGATTGCAATACACCATCTGCATATTACGCGGGATAAAAAGCCAGTCAAGCAAGCTCCGAGAAGATTTCGACTAGAGCTCGAAGAACAAATCATCAAGGAAGTTGAAAAACTCATTGATGCTGAATTCATTCGGGAAATCAAATTTCCAAAATGGATTTCTAGCATTGTTCCTGTCAAAAAGAAAAACGGGCAGATCCGCATTTGCGTAGACTTTCGAGATCTAAACGAAGCATGCCCTAAAGATGAATTTCCTCTTCCTTTCACTGATGTGCTAATTGACAGCACAGCTCTGTACGACACGTTCTCCTTTATGGATGGATATTCGGGATATAATCAAATCAAGATGGCTCCAGCAGATGAAGCCGCAACAGCATTTCGAACACCGATGGGTGTCTTTTGCTACAAAGTCATGCCTTTTGGTCTTAAGAATGCTGGCGCAACTTATCAAAGGGCTATGCAAAATATATTTCATGATATGTTACACAAACATTTTGAGTGCTATGTCAATGACCTGGTTGTAAGATCTGAAGGTCACAATAAGCATAAAGAAGATTTGAGATCGGTATTCTTGCGCCTAAGAAAGTATGATCTCAAGATGAATCCTCTCAAATGTGCATTCGGAGTATCATCTGGAAAATTCCTCGGGTTCATAATCCGCCAAAGGGGAATCGAGGTCGATCCACTCAAAACGGAAGCAATTCAAAATATGCCGCCTCCACGAAATCTCAGAGAACTTAGGAGTCTCCAAGGCCAATTGTCGTATATCCGGCGTTTCATCTCCAACTTGTCCGGCCGGTGCCAGCCCTTTCACAAGTTAATGAGAAAAGATACGACTTTCCAGTGGGACGCGAAATGCCAACAGGCTTTTGAAGCCATTAAAGAATTGCTGCAAAATCCTCCTGTTTTGACAACCCCAGTAAAAGGAAAGCCGCTCATTCTTTATATAGCTGCCAGCCCACAATCACTGGGGGCATTGCTCGCACAAGAAAATGCCCAAGGCAAAGAACAAGCCGCCTATTATCTCAGTCGACGATTATTGCAAGCTGAATGCAATTATTCCTCGATCGAGAAGATTTGTCTAGCATTGGTTTTTGTGGCACAAAAGCTAAGACATTACTTCCTCGCGCATCAGATTATACTTATATTGAAGGCTGATCCCCTCAAGTTCTTGATCACTAGACCAATGCTTTCAGGACGCCTAGCAAAATGGTCACTTCTGCTATCTGAGTTTGATATCAAATATGTGCCATGAAAGGCAGTAAAAGGGCAAGTATTGGCAGATTTCCTAGCAGCCCATCCTCTTGAAGAAGAATTTCCCATCTTAGAAAACCTACCTGATGAGAAGGTTTTCTACGCAAATGATGATCCAATGTGGCAAATGTATTTCGATGGCGCTTCCAAGCCATCCGGAGCTGGTGTTGGAATTGTCGTAGTCTCCCCTCATAAAGACTTATTCCCGCACTCATATTTTCTTGGAAGAAGCACAACAAATAATGAAGCTGAGTACGAGGCCTTACTCATCGGCATGGAACTTCTTCTGCAATCAGTATTTTATTTGTGCGAATATTTGGGGACTCTGAATTGGTTATCAAACAGTTAAATAATCAATACGAAGTACATCAGCCCCATTTGCGAAAATATTATGACAAAGCTCAAACTTTATTGGCAAAATTCGAAATGGTTTCGGTTGAGCATGTTCCTCGGTCAGAAAATGTAGTTGTTGATGCACTATCAAAGTTAGCCAGTATCCTTGCTTTCAATGAGCTTGATGACATGACAATTCGAGTACAAAGACTAGAAGATGACGAAGAGCTCCAAGTAAATCAAATTGGACGGTGCGTATCCGAGGTAACTACAAACAATGATGATTGGCGCATCCCTATCATCAATTACCTCAAATACGGTATTGAACCAGATGATCCAAGTGCAAGGAAGTCACTGAGAAAGGTTGTTTTGCGATATACCGTGTTTCAAGAAAGTTTGTATCGGATTGCTTTTGATGGGCTTTGGCTTCGCTGTAATAACGGGAATGATATCTGTGAAGTCCTTCAAGAGACGCACTCCAGCGAGTGCGGCGCCCACCAATCTGGACGTCGTCTTTATCATAGGATCAAAACGTTGGGCTATTATTGGCCCACAATGGTCCAAGACTCCATCAATTTTGCAAAATCCTGTGAAGCCTGCCAAATGCATGGAGATATTTATCATATTCCTGCTTCAGTAATGTCTCCAGCACCTATTTCGTGGCCTTTCTCTTGGTGGGGTTTTGATATTGTCGGTCCGATAAACCCGTCATCATCTAAAGGACACTTATATATTTTAGCCGCTACGGATTATTTCTCCAAATGGGCAGAAGTTAAAGCAGAGAGTCCGAGCACAAGAGGTGGTTGAATTTATCAAGCACAAAATCATCTACCGTTATGGTGTTCCCTATCAAATCACCTCAGATAATGGCACGCCGTTCAAAAATGATAAAGTAAATCAGTTATGCCCTATTACCCACAAGGGAATGGTCAAGCAGAGGCATTAACAAAAATATCATTCGAATCCTCAAAAGGACCACTGTGAAAAATAAGCGTGATTGGCACGAGAGGTTACCCGAAGCATTGTGGGCCTACAGAACCACACATCGAACTGCGACGGGAGCAACGCCATATTCATTGCTTTTTGGCGCAGAAGCAGTCTTACCAGTGGAAATTCAATTAGCATCTTTAAGGGTTGCCATCCATTCTGGGTTAACTACTGAACAACAAGCCAAACTTCGCTTCGACGAGCTCGAGGCACTAGATGAAAAACGAGTTCAAGCACGGCAACGAATCGAACTCTATCAAGCTCGGATGGTCGAAGCATACAATAAAGTCGTGAGGCATCGCTCATTCAAAAGAGGAGATTTGGTGCTAAAGCTACGCACAGAGCTTATGGCCGGGGGCAAACTTATCGGCAAATTCGAGCCTAAATGGGAAGGGCCTTACATCATTAAGAGGGTCCATGGCAATGGCACATATGAAGTTGTTAATTGCGAAAATCAAATGAAAGCAACCGTGAATGGGAATTACTTAAAAAGATACTATCCATGAAATTACAAAGAAAGTCATATATCAAGAATCTCTACAGCCTCCCTCGTAGAAGGAAGGGACTCCTTCAAAACTCGAATGGAGTTCACTACAGCAGCAGGAGAAACAGGTAACGGCTCCATCGATGTCAAATTCTCCCCGCCATGAGCATCATCATCAGATATTTCGACAACTAAGGCAGTTGTCAAAAAAAAAAAAAAAAGGGGGGGGAATTTTCCCGTTCTTCTCGGTTTCTTGCGGAGGTGGAGGAGACGGAGGCTGAGGAGAAAACTTTGCCGCCACCCCCGCCTGTCATACCCCTAAGCGCAAAAAAAAGTCTCAATGAATCGAGTTCCAGTGGCAAGGTCTGGCACTGGGCGGAAAGGTTTCTCTGTCTTATGAAGATGGTAAACCTATTGATGGCAAAGGTATCGGAAGAAAGATCATGGACAGAGTTCACAAGACTTATATTGGTGACTTTCAGGGAAAGTACTTCGCTTATGATGGTGAGAAGAGCTTGTTTACAGTGGGGGCTCTTCCACAACAGAATTTGAATTCAGTGTTGTGTCCTCAAACAAAGTTAGTGGGAATAGTAGTCCTCATGGTAATACAGCCCCGGGGAGGGAGATCGGAAAAGGCAAAGGCGTTCGTATCAGACCAAGACTTTCAAAGTTGAGATACGTTTTGCTGCCAAAATTCCAATGAAAGCTATTGCAAACGCTCTGCGAGGACACGATTCCTAGAGTTCTCAGGGTTCTAGATATAATCCTAAGGCAGCATGCTGCAAAGCAGGGTTGCCTTCTGGTTCGGCAGTCATTTTTTCACAATGATCCTAGTAACTTTGTTGACATCGGAAGTGGAGTTTTGGGTTGTCGTGGTTTTCATTCTAGCTTCCGAACCAGTCAAGGGGGCTTGTCTCTAAATATTGATGTGTCTACTACAATGATTATAAGGCCTGGCCCTGTTGATGAATTTCTGATGGCTAATCAAAATGTTAGAAATCATGGTGAAATTGATTGGGGAAAAGCAAAGAGAACTCTGAAGAATCTGAGGGTGAAAACAAGACCCTCAAATATGGAATTTAAAATTGTAAGGCTAAGTGAGCTTCCATGCAACCAGCAAATGTTTACTTTGAAACAGAAACATGGAAGCGGCGATAGCCCGTCTCGAACCATTGAGATTACAGTTTTCGATTATCGGCACATTGAGCTTAGGTTTTCTGCAAATATGCCATGCATTAATGTTGGAAAGCCAAAACGCCCCACTTACTATCCTGTCGAGCTCTGCTCTCTGGTTTCATTGCAAAGGCCAGTCAGATGTGCCGACAATTGCTGCTGTTGTTAGCTCAATGCAGTGGCCAAAGCTTTCCCACTACAGGGCATCAGTAAGGACCCGGCCACCAAAAGTAGAGATGATTGATTCATTGTTCAAACCAGTATCAGACAAAGAAGATAAAGGCATAATCCAGGAGCTTGTAGTGGAATTCTATAAGAGCTCTGGGAAGAGGAAGCCTGACCAAATAATCATTTTTCGGGATGGAGTCAATGAGTCACAGTTTACGCAGGTCTTAAACATTGAACTAGATCAAATTATTCATGCATGTAAATTCCTGGATGACAGCTGGTCACCGAAGTTTACAGTTATTGTTGCTCAGAAGAACCATCACACCTAGTTTTCCAGCTAAACTCACCAGATAATGTTCCACTTGGCAATGTAGTCGACAACAACATATGTTATCCTAGAAACTACGACTTCTACATGTGCTCTCATGCAGGGATGATTGGGACAACGAGGCCAACGCACTACCATGTATTATTGGATGAGATTGGTTTTTCACCGGATGATCTACAGGAACTTGTTCATTCATTGTCTTATTTATATCAGAAGAGCACCACAGCCATATCAATTACTGCTCCTATCAGCTATGCTCATTTGGCTGCAACCCAGGTGTCTCAGTTTATGAAGTTTGAGGAATCATCTGAAACCTCGTCTAGTCATGGGGCATCACCTCTGCTGGAGCTGTTCCAGCGCCAGAACTTCCAAGACTTCACCAGAACGTGAGTAGTTCAATGTTTTTCTGCTGATGCCGGGATAGCCCAGTTTAGCTGTGTAGGGACTTAATGACTACGTTTTGTATCTTCCATACACCTGTAGGCGTAGATGTTTCATTAGTTGTGATGATTTCATGGCCTCCTTAGCCACAGTAAATATATATATATATATACAGCCTAGCATAAAGGGGATCATTAAAATAGCTGTGGGGCAGTACCTCAAACACGCAAATCAAAGGGCAGTGGGCTCATTGATTTTTGAAGTTCTCGAGACTCTGTGCCTAGCTAAAATAAAATAAAAAAAAAAGAGAAAATGAGGCCTGTTGTACTACATGTCAGGAATTATGCCTTTACAAGTAGCCTATAGCAGCATAGTTCCTGAGGGGGCATTTGAAGAGATATATTTTTAACCATGATAAAATATATATATATATATATTTATATATATATAATATAAAAAAAAAAGAAAAATCCGGAGCTGTGAAGAGATATATATATATATTTTTTAACCATGATAGAATTATATGATGAGGATTCAAAGCAACAAAAAGGAAGATTTCTCCGCGATGGATTTTATTTCTGTGCTGCGAAAATTTTCTTCTCGGAATTATTTTCACGACGAGGCTATGGTCTTCTCCCGAACCGGTGGCCCAGCTAACCTCCCAGCAACCGGCGACAGGAGCTGCAGCTCGTTGCGAAGGATTGCACCACCACAAAGAAAATTGGACGCGATAGAGAGAGTCCGCTGGCATCACCAGCCTTGATCGCGAGCGATGCTGAAGATCTCCCCTCGCATCTGACGCTTCAGAATGCGGGAGTTCTCAAGCGATGATATCACTGGAGAGGATGGACGGGTACATGACGAGCAAGGAGCTGTTGAAGAACGCGTCTTTGAAGATCTCTCATGGAAAAAAGTACGGTCTTGTTGGCCCGAACGGCAAGGGCAAATCGACGCGGTTGAAGCTCCTTGCTTGGCGGAAGATCCCTGTCCCGAAGAACATCGATATGCTGTTGGTGGAGCAGGAGGTGGTTGGAGATGATAAGACGGCGTTGGAAGCGGTTGTTTCTGCGAATGAAGAGCTGGAGGAGGAGCACAATGCCGCCGCGTCTTCCGCCAGCGAGGCCATGTCGATGATCCTGCGGTTGCAGCAGGAGAAGGCTGGCGCCCTGATGGAGGCCCGGCAGTTCAAGAGGATCCCCGACGAGAAAATGGCGCACGACCAGCAGCGGCTGGTGGAGATGGAGGATGCGTTGTATAAGCGCGACCAGCTCATCTAGTCGCTCCATTGCGAGATCCATGCTTACAAGCACCGGTTGATGAGCTACGGATGCGAGGAAGCGCAGATCGAGGCCGACACCGAAGACGTTGGCGTCGCGGTTGCCGCTGATCAACGACAGAATGCCGAGGAACAGATCGCCTCCGAGCCGCCGTCCCAGTTCAACTCCCCTCGCGTGTTTGAGTACCCGCCCCTGAGATGCCGTACGCACGAGCCTCCCAGATCTGCCGTGGACGTGGACAAGTTCGCATTCGGATAGACGCCGCGAGAGCGGCTGCAGCATCTGGAGCGGCGCATCCACCGGCTGGAACGGACGCCGCGACACGATCAGATAGACGGCAGGATCTTCTCATCGACGCGGAGCTTCGTGGAGAGGACGGCGGTGGCGGTGGGGCATTCCCCCCGGCGGCCCAGGCAATCGGTGCGATTATCCACCGACAGCTTTGGAGCGATGGAGACGCCGAGGACGATACGGATTGGCAGCTTCAAGAACGTGGAGCACGCAGCATCAGATTGGGGAGACTCCATGAGCGATATACACTGTGGATTCGGTACAAGGCATAAAGTGCAGGAGCGTAGCGGAGCGGAATATTCCTCGGATTTGCATTTGGGAATCGGATGGGGATATACTGAGCCATGGCGCCCGTCACAACCACGTCCAGGTATTTGGTGTTGGGCCAGATGATACCGTCCAAGTTCCCGTCTGAGCACTCGTCGATGATGAGCTGGGCGAGCTTGGGATTCGGCTGCAAGAGCTCCTTCACGGCTTCTCGGATGGCAAAGTCAGTGATCTTGAAGTTGAGAGTCCCAGTTGCGACGTCGTGGGCTAATTCCTTCCAAAGCAGCTGGAGGAATCGTATGGCTCGAAGGAGGCCAGAGGCGAACACTGCGCCTACTCGAAGGACTTCCAGATTCTGATAAAGCCCGCACAGCATTTGGGTGTACATGCTCTGAAAGGAAGGGACAGATGTGCTCTACGCGAAAGCAGTTCCGCGGGAAAGCGGTTCTGCATGAATCCAATTCCGCGGGAACGATTTTATTGAAACAGTTCCGCGCGGCTACAGTTCCGCGCAGCTACAGTTCCGCGGCAATGAAGTTCCGCGGGAACTACAGCAGCCGCTGAACCCATCCCGAGCCGGCAGAAAACCTATAAATAGCCGCATTCGGCCCTTCATTCGACAGGAAGGAGAACGGGGAATGAGAGCTCTCCCGCGCTGAAAAGAGAACGGGTCCTCCATATTTATTTATTTATTATTTTTTTTTCTTTCTTTTGCAGAGAGCTCTCCCGCGCTGAAGAGAGAACGTGAGTTCTCCAGATATTTTTTTTTTAGTTAAAAAAAAAAGAAAAAAAAAGAGGAGAGTTTCTTTCTTATATTATATATATACATATATATATATACATATATATTATTTTCAAAAAAACTACTTTTCCCAACGTGGATACTCCCCGACTGGCGGGTTGAATTGACACACGGGTTAAGTATATTTTCTCATTTGAAAATAAAATAAATATATATATGTGTATATTATATATATAAATATATATATACATATATATTATTTTCAAAAACTACTTTTCCCAACGTGGATACTCCCCGACTGGCGGGTTGAATTGACACACGGGTTAAGTATATTTTCTCATTTGAAAATAAAATAAATATATATATATGTGTATATTATATATATATACATATATATTATTTTCAAAAACTACTTTTGCCAACGTGGATACTCCCCGACTGGCGGGTTGAATTGACACACGGGTTAAGTATATTTTCTCATTTGAAAATAAAATAAATAGATATATGTGTATATTATATTTATATACATATATATTATTTTCAAAACTACTTTTTCCAACGTGGATACTCCTCGACTGGCGGGTTGAATTGACACACGGGTTAAGTATATTTTCTCATTTGAAAATAAAATAAATATATATATGTGTATATTATATATATATATATACATATATATTATTTTCAAAAACTACTTTTCCCAACGTGGATACTCCCCGACTGGCAGGTTGAATTGACACACGGGTTAAAGATATTTTCTCATTTGAAAATAAAATAAATATATATATGTGTATATTATATATATATATATACATATATGTTATTTTCAAAAACTACTTTTCCCAACGTGGATACTCCCCGACTGGCGGGTTGAATTGACACACGAGTTAAGTATATTTTATCCTTTTAAAAATAAAATAAAAATATATATGTGTATATTATATATATATAAATATATACATATATATTTTCGAAAACTACTTTTCCCAACGTGGATACTCCCCGACTGGCGGGTTGAATTTACACACGGGTTAAGTATATTTCCTCCTTTAAAAATAAAAATAAATGTATGTGTATTTTCTATAAAAATATATATCAAAATACACATATATATTCAAAGGCATCCAAAGCTCTACAAAAAGCCCAAGATGACTCAAAACTCTCTAAAAAGCCCAAGATGGCTAAAAACTCTCCAAAAAGCCCAAGATGGCTCAAAACTCTCCAAAAAGCCCAAGATGGCCCAAAACCTTTCAAAAAGCCCAAGGTGGCCCAAAACCCTCCAAAAAGCCCAAGATGGCTCAAAACTTTTCAAAAAGCCCAATATGGCCCAAAACTCTCTAAAAAGCCCAAGATGGCCTAAAACTCTCCAAAAAGCCTTAATAGGCCCAAAACTCTCGAAAAAGCCTTAATAGGCCCAACAAGCCCAAGATGGCACAAAACTCTCTAAAAAGCCCAAGATGGCTAAAAACTCTCCAAAAAGCCCAAAATGGCTCAAAACTCTCCAAAAAGCCCAAGGTGGCCCAAAACCCTCCAAAAAGCCCAAGATTGCTCAAAACTTTCCAAAAAGCCCAAGATGGCCCAAAACTCTCGAAAAAGCCCAAGATGGCCTAAAACTCTCCAGAAAGCCTTAATAGGCCCAAAACTCTCCAAAAAGCCTTAATAGGCCCAACACTCTCCAAAAAGCCCAAGATGGTTCAAAACTCTCCAAAAAGCCCAAGATGACCCAAAATCTTTCAAAAAGCCCAAGGTGGCCCAAAAGCCTCCAAAAAGCCCAAGATGGCTCAAAACTTTCCAAAAAGCCCAAGATGGCTCAAAACTCTCTAAAAAGCCCAAGATGGCCTAAAACTCTCCAAAAAGCCTTAATAGGCCCAACACTCTCCAAAAAGCTCAAGATGGCTCAAAACTCTCTAAAAAGCCCAAGATGACTCGAAAATCCCCCAACAAGCCCAGTTGGGCTCAAACCTTTTTTTAATTGGTCAAAAATGACCCAAACATACTTTTTAAATCCGGTTGAATCCATTTCTTGGTAAAACCACCCAATTGTTCAATCCAGAGGCTGAAAGCGGGAGATGCTGGTTTCTTGTACAAGTACAGAAGCTGAAAGCAGGACACGCTGGTCTGCTGCGTAAATCCAGAGGCTAAAAGCGGGAGACGCTGGTTTCTTGTACAAGTACAGAAGCTGAAAGCGGGACACGCTGGTCTGCTGTGTAAATCCAGAAGCTAAGAGCACACTTAGTTTGCTGTGTAGGGTCACTAGTGTAGCCGACGGGCCCCTCACTAGTTCCCAAACCGAGTCATCGCTGGTCGACGGGCTAAGCGTAAACTCACATTTAAGACATGGCGCGTGGTGTCATGTACCTCACATTTAAGTCATGGCGCGTGGCGTCATGTACCTCATATTTAAGTCATGACGCGCGGCGTCATGTACTTCATATTTAAGATATGGCGCGTGGCGTCATATACCTCACATTCGAGTCACGGCGCGGGGCGAAGTGTACTCATTTATCTTTATATTTTTGTTAGACACGATTTTTCGTGCACTTGTAAAGACGTAGAAGGATCTTCTACGTACTTCATTATTGTTAAGCATTTTTTTTATGGACTATTGTATTCAGCTCTTTTAATCAAGGGTTTTCTCATTAGAGATGTAAAATCAGAATGTGGAACACAATGCAAAATATTTCTGTGATGTATTTTTCGGACTCGGTTAAAGAATTGGATACTTTAAAATTTTGCTGGGAAATTAATTAAGCATTTATTCTCAAAGCCGCAGGGAAAATAATTTTATAATCAAATCAAGAAAGAATGAATTTTGAATTATATTTTATTTCTCACGAGGCCGGAACACCAGTTGATCTTGAAAATGAGCTTGAATCTGCATTTTGGAACTTTGAAAACCTCAAGTCGAACTTGGGGTCGACTTCGTCTGCGACTTCACCCAAGTCACAAACCGAGTCGATTTCGACTGCGACTTCGGTATTCTTCTGTCCCAAATTCAACTCTGGAGTGATTTTGCCGTCTGAAGTCGATGCTGGAGTCGACTTCGTTTGCGACTTGGCTTCCCAAGTCGCAAGTTGAGTCGACTTGGCCTGCGACTTCACATGCTCTTCTTCCAATTTCAACTCTGGACGGATTTGACTCCTTGAAGTCGATGTTGGAGTTGACTTGGGGAACGACTTGGCCTTCCATGCTCTATTTTCTTCAAATGTATATGCCTTAAACACTTCCACAAAAATGTTAGTAGCCAAGACTTACTCAAATTGATTTGTTAATCATCAAAACATAGATTTAGCTTGTTTTCCACATATTTCCAACACATGCTAGCTAGGCGGCTGTTTATATATCCTTCTCTCATCTCAGGGAGGGCACTGCTGGCACTCCTATTATCCCTTAGCGACTTGGCCTTATGTAGAGTGGACCCCGGTCATCCCAACCGGGCTCTACAACCTGCCTGTTTCTTGTATTGGTGCACCGTACATTATTATGACGGACCGCAGTCCGTTTAGTTTGAAGAACCATAGACTACAGCCTATGTCCTTTTAAACCGGGATCACAGACCTCTATCTACTTCCATAACACACAAAAAATCTTAGACCGAAGTCTATATCTTTAAAAATTATTTTTTAAAACACATTATAGACCACAGTCCATGTCAACTTGTAAGCGAGCGCACCCACTTTAACAAGTTGTCATTTGAAATCTAATTTTTAGGATGACCTTCCTTAAATTCTTTTAGAAATATTTTGAGTAAAATATTTTAATAAACATTTGAAATGTTTGAAAAATCACACAACTTAAAATCCTTATAAAAGAATTTCAAAACCTTTGAATTTTTAAAATTAAATCATTTTATGAAATCAACATAGGAGGTTGGTCATCCTTAAATCCCTTTCAACACATCCTTATAAACATTTTTCAAGATATTTTCAACATAGATTTCCTTATCTAAAGGAAATCAAAACTCTTTGAATATTATTTCAAAACATACGAACTATGTCCAAATCATAATTTATTATTTAATTATCAAAACCTAGCAAAACAAATTTTTTTCATAAATCAAATCTCCTTTTTCTTTTTTGTCTTTTATAACATGATTATTTATCATTAAACATCAGAAGAGAAATTCAAAACTTATTTACATTTGTTGCCTTGTGAAAAAGGGAAAAATTCCTTTTCTCTTATAAAATACTTTTGAAACAACATTATAAAGAACTTGTTTACTTAAAAGCAAATTCTCAAAACTTGCTTACTCATAAGCAAACTTCTCAATCCATTAACATAAAACATTGCCAATCCATGGCAATACTTGTGATAAATTCTTTATTTTAAAAATATTGCTTGCTTCCCATGAAGCAAACCTTGAGGCTTTTCCTTAAAGCCATTCTTTTCCAAACTTACAACTTTCATTAAAGCCATCATTTTCAAAACTTATGGCTTTGCATTAAAGCCATTATTTTCAAAAAATGTGATTACCCATTCGTTAAAACATAAACATAAATATTTCAATCATATCAATCACATAGAAAGAAAACAACATTTTAGAAAGTTCTCTTGCTTACCTGAGACCGCCATAATCCTTTTTCTTCTATTCTTTTCTTTGCCTTTGCCTAGATAAATGAAAATAATATTTTATTTATTTGCATCATCTTCAAATACTTATATTCCTTAGGTTTTCAAACCTACATAAGTTCATCTAATTTAACCCACTTGTCCTTCAAGTCGGGTGTTCATACTTATCTCTTCATATACGTTCATTTTTAAACACATACTTATGTGTTTCTTAAACTTTTTCAAAACAGCAACTTGTCTCTAATTCCAGCATGATTAAACCCCTTAATTACCACTATACTTAGGGTATTTTTATGGAATTTAAATCCACTAATCATAGGTTTCCAAAATAGCAACTTTGGAAACCCAATTTTTACCCGTTTAATGTGTCTTTTGACACATAACCCTAAGCAGATTTAAAAATCTAAATTTTTAGCAAATAATCCCACTTTTCTTAATTAAAATTTAGGGTATTAACATATATATCAATTTGGATCATTTATACATAGGTTTCATATTTTTTTTGATTTTTTTCTCCAACTATCCACATATGCTGAAATCTCAAAATCTTTAATTAATATCAAATCAAGTATTTTTGATCTAAAATTTCTACCATAACTCAATAACTACATGAATTTACTAAAATAAATATTTCCAGCACATAACATTAAGCATTTATATTTATTTTGGTATTTTTACCTTGCTGGATAGCAGTATCCCTTTCCAAACAGCCTTAATCACATAAATTATTGGATATATTTATATCCATCAAAACCTAACTTTTATTTTTTTGTGTAAAATTTTTGGCCCAAAATTCCTTGTATAAAAATTATTAAAATTTTTTTGGTGAAGCTGATCTTGTCACCCGTGCAACCTTGTTCAGGTTGATTTTCTCAGATTTTTAATTTGCAACGTGCTAATCATTTTAAGCTAAAACTTGGGTTGTTCATTAATCACCCCACCATGATTCTTCCAAAAAATTTTCATGCTAAAATTCATCCATTTACTATTCCATTTATATTTTAGTTTACAACTTCATATAACTTCCAGATTTGAGGCATAAAATCAATCAAGATTAACATATACTTACTTGATTAATTGATAATCCCTCTATTGAGCACTTGAAATTTCCTTCTTTTCCTCTCCTCCTTGTTGGGTTTGATGTGCCCTAGCTGCTGCCCTTGGAGAAAATTTTCATTTTTCTCATGTTTTCCTCTCTTTTCTCTCTCCTTCTCTCTTCTTCTCTCTCTTTCTCTTTCCTTCTCTCTCTCCTTCTCCCCTTCTGCTGGAACATCCAACCCCCTTGCTCCCCTTTTTTTTTTCTTTTTATAAGTCACTTTTCTTGGTGCTTAAGTAACCCCCTAGGACATTTTTGTAAATTCCATTTTCCTCTTTCCCAAATTGCCCTCTTTGCAACTTCCGTGAAGCTTCCTAAATAATCTCTTACTTGCTCCCCAAGAAAGCAACTTCTCATGATAATTAGCTTAATCCATTCCATTCATCTAATAGATTTCATAATCCTATTCCATCATTTCGAATTTCATCTCAATCCGACGTTTCTACATCAAATTATGACCACTTGAATCTATCTTTTGGATTTGGGATAAAAATAATTAATTATTACCCTAATCCCATAATGATTTCCTTAATCCAATTCATTCATAAGATTGAGTTTATTGTCGTGAGCCTACCTTTTAAATTTCATCGAAATCCGCCTTGTAAGCGTCAAATTATGAATTTTCTATCATATTTCATCTTAATTCCATAATTATATTTTAATCTCCACAAATTAAATCATGATTATTGACATAATTATCCATTACACATTGTCACCATTAAATCCTCATTAAGCCCCTCGGGTCGTACCGACTCACTTTGGGCTCCGGCAATTAAATTTTTAATCATCATTCTTAATTAAACCCTAATTGCAAAATATCATTAAATTATAAAATCATCCATAAATCATTAAAAATTCATTTAAATCACATATAGATCAAATATATATGTTCAATGCATACCATTGAGTCCGACATAGGTTGGGGTTTCACAAAAACCAACTAGGAAGGAATGAAAGGGAAAGATTTGCTCAAGCAGCGACTCCTAATTTGCAACCTAGACCAGTAGAAGTTGAGATGACATATTAGAAGCTGGCCGGAAGGCTATTAATGTCTTTTTAGCTCAACATCCCCCAAAATTTACAGGTGAACCAGATCTTGCTCAAGCTGAGCAATGGTTAGTAGAGATAAGGAAATTATTTAGGATTTCACCTTGTAATGATAATCAAAAAGTTTTGTGTGCTACCCACTTATTAGTTGGAGATGCAAGTGAATGATGAGAAACTTTATTAGTCACTATGTTAGAATCTGAAAAAGTAACTTGGCAGATTTTTGTGGAAGAATTTAATAAAGAATATCTCCGAACTAGTCTTCGAAGTCAGAAAGTTATTGAATTTGAGTGACTATATCAGGGTAGAATGACAGTTACAGAATATGCAACCAAGTGTGCCTGAAAATAAAGCCCAAAGATTTCAACAATGGTCTAAGGCCACATTTACGGGAGAGTCTTGCACCCTTTTTAATAAAGGATTATGCATCAAGTTTAGAGAGGGCAAAAGCATTAGAAATAGAGGCACTGAGAACTCAAGAATTATGGTAAAGACAATTTATTCCTAATATCAAAGAAAATGATGTAAGAAAAGAAAAAAACAAGAGAATATTTGTGGAAAGAAAAAAATCAAATTTCAAAAAGAGAAGTCCTCCTGTTTGTAAGAATTGTCAAAAACGCCACTATAGCGAATGTTTACAGGGGTCAAACAAATGCTTTAAATGTGGTCAAACAGGTCATATGGCAAAAGATTATGGAGTTGTTGAGATAATGATTGTAAAATGCTTTATTTGTGGTCAAGAAGGACATATTGCTCCCAATTGTACAAACAGAATACAGGAAGCATAAGGACGAAGAAGACTAGCTCAACAGAGGATAACTCCAACTGCCAATCATTAGGGAACTTCTACAAATCTAGTACAAGTGTACGCATTAACTCACACTGAGTCACAAGAACAAAAAGAAAAAGTGGTTCCAGGTATGGTTTACATTTTGAGAAATTCTACAGTAGCATTATTTGATTCTGGTGCTACGTATTCATTTATAGCATGTCAATATGTAACCACTCATGTACTACCAGTAGAGGAAACAAATAATACTATACACGTAGAATCTCCTATGTATAGGTTGACAAGTACTAACCAAATTTGTAAAGCATGCCCTATTAGGATAGGCTCAATGATTTTGGAAGCAGACCTAATCCTCTTATCTATGACCGAATTTGATATAATATTGGGCATGGATTGGTTGAGTCAATGGGGAGTTACAATAAACTGTAAATATAAGAAAGTACAGTTTGAGGCAGCTCCACATACAAAAATATCTATTGGAAAGTTGAAGCAACTTGAAAACTCTACAGTACTAATATCGGCTATGAAGGCGGTGCGGATGATCCGCCAACAATGTCAAGCCTATCTCATTTCGGTCAACACTGTAGAGGAAAAAGAAATACTAACTGAACAAATTCCTGTAGTAAATGAATTTATGGATGTCTTCCCGAAGGAATTGCCTAACCTACCACCAAAAAGGGAAGTGGACATGATGATTGACATTATACCAGGTACGTCTCCAATATCTAAGGCACCGTATTGCATGGCTCCAACAGAAATGGTTGAACTGAAAACTCAAGTTCAAGAATTGCTAGATAAAGGATTTATTAGACCCAGTGTGTCACCATGGGGAGCCCTAGTTTTGTTTGTAAGAAAGAAAGATGGAAGTTTAAGATTGTGCATTGATTACAGGGAATTGAAAGAGTCACTATAAAAAATAAATATCCTCTTCCTCGAATTGATGATTTATTTGATCAACTCAAAGGAGCATCTACTTTTTCGAAGATAGACCTACAATCGGGTTATCATCAATTGAGAATTAGTCCTGGTGATATTCACAAAATAGCATTCCGAACAAGGTATGGACACTATGAATTTTTAGTTATGCCATTTGGACTTACAAATGCTCCTGCTATTTTCATAGACATGATGAATAGAATATTTCGAGAATACTTAGATCAATTTGTTGTGGTGTTCATTGATGATATTTTAATTTACTCGAAGTCGGAGGAAGAGCATCAAATACATCTTAGAATGGTCTTGGACAAGCTGAGAAAAGAAAAATTATATGTCAAATTGAAGAAATGTGAATTTTGGCTGAAGTAGGTCGCATTTTTAGGACACATTATATCTAAAAAAGGAATTCAAGTTGACTCTAAAAAAATCGAAGCAATTCTTAAATGGCCAAGACCGACAAGTATTACAAAAATTAGGAGTTTCTTGGCATTAACTGGGTATTATAGAAGGTTTGTGGAAGGATTTTCACAACTATCTGCACTACTTACTCGATTAACTTGAAAAAGAGTTCGATACATTTGGTCAGACGAATGTGAAAATAATTTTTAAAGATTGAAGCGTTAATTGGTTGAAGCACCTATTTTAACCTTACCTGAAGGAAACGAGGGATTTGTAGTATATAGTGATGCTTCGAAGAAAGGACTAGGATGTGTACTCATGCAAAGGAGAAAAGTTATAGCTTATGCATCTCGACAACTCGAGCCTAATGAGTTGAACTATCCAACTCATGATTTGGAACTTGTAGCAATGGTATTTGCATTAAAAATATGAAGACATTATTTATATAGTGCTAATTGTGAAATTTACATTGATCATAAAAGTCTCAAGTATATTTTCACTCAAAAAGAGATCAATATGAGACAAAGAAGATGACTGGAATTACTTAAGGACTATGATCTCAGTATTTTATATCACCCAGGCAAAGCAAATGTTATGGCAGATGCTTTAAGTCGAAATGTTAGTGTGGCACACCTGATCACTAGAGAGGAAGGATTACTTAGAGAAATAAGGCAAGCATAATTGATTATATGTCTACTTGGAATGCAAGCAAGATTATCATAAATGCAGTTACAATCTTCACTATTTGAGAAAATTAAATGTGGATAATAAAATGATGCAGATCTAAAGAAATATATAGAACAAATGAAGCAAAAAGACCTTATTGAGTATATTATTGATAGTCAGGGTATATTTCGATATAAAAATCGTATTTGTGTACCAAATCAAGTTGAACTAAAGAATCAGATCCTAAAACAGGCACATTTCTCTCCATTTTCTATGCATCCTGGAAGTACAAAGATGTATTAGGATCTTAAAAAGGGTTATTGGTGGAACAACATGAAGAGAGAAATTGCAGAGTTTGTTGCCAAATGTCTAACTTGTCAGAAAGTGAAAACAGATCATCAGCGAACTCCAGGTAAATTGTAATCTCTTGAAGTGCCAAAATGGAAATGGAATGACATTACCATGGACTTTATTGAAGGATTACCTAAATAATTCTATATAGGTGATAGTTGGTCGCTTATCTAAGATAGCTCATTTCGTACCTGTGAAGAGGAATTTCTCTGCAGAGAGGTTAGCCAAAATTTATTATAAAGAAATTGTTTGTCTTCATGGGGTACCTAAGTCAATAGTATCTGATCGGGATACAATTTTTACCTCTAGATTTTGAAAATGTTTGAATCAAACCCTAGGAATGCAGTTAAAATTTAGCACTGCATTTCATTCCCAGACTGATGGGCAAACAAAGCAAGTTAATCAAATTGTTGAGGATATGCTTTGAATGTGCACTTCAGAATTTGGAGGATCATGGGATGAATATTTATTAATAGTTGAATTTGCTTATAATAACAGTTATCAGGCAAGTATACAGATGACCCCATTTGAAGCCCTGTATGGACAGAGATGTCGAACTTCATTAAATTGGGATGAAGTAGGGGAAAGAAAATTAGCTCCAGATTTATCAAAAAGAATGACAGAAAAAAGTGCAATTGATTCGTCCATGTATACTTACAGCTCAGAGTCGGCAAAAGAGTTACGTGGACTGCAAACGAAGGGATCTAAATATTCAGACCGGTGATCATGCATTTGTAAAAGTAACATCAATCAAAGGAGTCACAAGATTTGGAAAAAAGAGTAAATTAAATCCAAGATATGTTGAGCCATTTGAGGTATTAGAAAAGATTGACAATTTAGCCTATAAGATAGCATTACCTCCAACCTCAGCGGGGTTCATAATGCATTTCATGTCTCAATGCTTAGAAAGCATGTATCATATCCGACTCATATCCTCACAGCAGAGGCATTGCCAATTCAAGATCATTTAAATTATGAAGAAAGACCTATCAAAATCTTAGATTATACGATACAGAAGCTTTGGAATCAGGAGATTGAGTATGTCAATGTTCAATGGAACTGATACTCTGAAAGTGAAGCAACCTGGGAACTTTGTGAAAGAGTAGAAAGAAAATATCCTCATTATTTGAAATGAAATAGGTTTCAAGGCGAAACCTTTTGTAATGAGGGGAGAATTGTGAAACTCATGTTATTTGAAACTTAGTGAATGTGATATGTACTGAAAGCTTATACATTGTGTCTATTATTGCTATAAAGCTATAGAAAAATGCGTATTGCAATTTTAGAAAATGAAATTAAATTACAAATTTAGAAAAAAGGTGAATAATGATTTCAAGAAGATTAGATATAAAAATAAATTTTTATAAATTTTTTGGGAAGGAATTTCAAAAATTTTGAATTGCACTAATTGAGACTATTTAAATTCACGAACCTTATGGAAAAATAAAAAATAAATAAAAATTCTGGACTAATTAGGGATACTAATTAAGGGCTTATATTCAACTATGTTATTTTCATTATATCTTAAAATGTATAACTCAGATCAATGAGAGAATTTAATAAAAAGTATTAAATTGTGTGCTCTTTAATCTAGACGCATTAGATTATGAAAAATAATTGAGTAAAGTATTTAACTTAACTGCATTAAAAAACATGCCCAAAAAACAAAAAAACAAAAACAACTAATGTGCAGCACGTACGCCTAGAGCCTCCTTTCGTATTTTTTTATTTTTACGTAAGTTGTTTTTTGTTTAATTTATATATTAATGTATATAAGGCAGTTTTATCTAAAATTTTAGGATTAAGCTTATTTTAATCTATTCTATATAGCAAATGGTTTAGATCATGAAAATTATATTTAGAAAATTTTTAAACAACAAAAATTGGATGAGATTTCATTAATTGATTTTGAATGCTAATATCTTAACCTACACTAATTATTTTAATATGAAACTTAGAATAGATGGTTAAATTAATCTGTTCTATAATATGAATGGATTGGATTATGAAAAATAATTTAATAAAACATTTATGAAAATCCAATTATTGTCTTGGAAAATGTGCATAGCTTAAAATGTCAGAGGTGGTTTGGAACATGCATTAGTATTATTTTCCCTATATATTTTACGGTTTATTAATTGCATTTATTATATATATACAACTCCATTTGAGATGAAATTTCATGGGTAAGCCTAAATTAATATACCCTACCTGATGAAATGAGTAGATTATACAAAATATAACTACAAATGGTAGAAAAATTAAAATTTGAATGAATTACATTAATTAATTGAAAATGCATATTTTTTTAGCCAATTTTAGTCACTTTAACACGAAACTTGATACGAACCGTTAAATTAATATGTTGTTTAATATAGATGGTATGGATATTAAAGAACGCCTTTATAAAATTTTAAAATAGTCGGGATTGTGTATAATAAAATACAATTGTTCCTTAAGAAAAAAATGAATGATGAAAACGAAAGCACTTGCTGGCAGTAAAAAAAAAAGGCGGTGCATGGGAGAGCAGATGGCAGCCTTAGGATAATGGATGTCAACCTTAATTTTTATTTTTATCTATATAAAAGGTGGCAGCAGCAGTGGATTAGTATAAATAGAGCTAATGGGCTGTGAAGAGGAAAAGGATGAGAATAAAAAACCAAATAGAAACCAGGAGGATGTCCAACAGTAGGTATGTGGTGATCTTCAAATCCTTTTGTTATTTTATTACTTCTTGTATTTGGAAATCAAAAAGTATATATATATATACACATTATCATCAATATGATGTTTCAACCACGATAATAGTCTTAATATATGGATGATATATTATATGACATACAGAAAAAAAATGATGATGCGATGAATTATACAAGCAGATAGTTGACCTTGTAAATCAAGTCTATCTCTTTAAATAATTTGGTTACAATGTACCAACCAATATAAGAAATAATATATTTGCTATAATAAAATTTTGAATTATTGACATAAAAATTCCAATGTGAGGACCGCCATCACTAGAAAATATTAATGATAGGTCTAGGATTTTTCTTTATAAGTTAATTTTGATTATGAAAACAAATTGGTGAGAATCAAATTATGTCTTATTAAATTCCGTAAAACTTTGGTTAATGAAATTTTTAATAAAAGCTATGTAAATTTTTATTAAATCAGATGATATGAAAAGGAAATACATTTCGGTAATGACTTCGTATGATCAAATGAGAGAAAATGCGTGCATAGGTTCTATCTATATTTGCATTTGAATATTTCAAAAAAAAAATTTCCAGTATGTGTATGTGGTTTTAATTAATGGCCAAGCAAATGGATTCCAAAAATTTTTACCGGTTATTTGTATACTTCGTTTATGGACATCAAAAGCTATATTGGTTTACCTATTATATATAACAAATTGTGCAAGCTATATATATAGTTCATTAATATTACAAGGGCACATTTAGACTAAATTAAAGGTAATTCATGGGAATTATAAGGATTAAAAACCCAAAAAAAAATTTAACTATTAGATATATAAAATAGAAACAAAAAAATTTCTATTTTTCCCCCACTGTTATCCATGGAAATAATATGATATTGATTGAAATCATATGATATATATGTGATTTAATAAAGAAATAAGCATGCAAGTTTAAAAGTATAGTGCAAATATATAAGATAGTCATTTTCATTTGTTTAGGAAAAGGAAAACAAAAAGTTGAGGAGGCAAGCTAATATCCAAAGGTAAGCAAGTAAAACCTTGAAATGATTTATTTTCAAAATGATTGAATGACTTGAAATTTGTTTCTTGTAGGCATTTTTAATATTATTTAAGGATGGCCATCCCCATATTGTGGTTTAAAAAAATGTATTCATTAATTTTTTTATAAACGATTATGCCATCTTCTTAATTTGAAAAGAAAGCAAAATTTTAAATGTAATTATTTCCTGAAATTATGCTAGCATGTGTATGATGCATGGTGTACAAAGATACAGGTCCATTCTAAAGGTGTAAGTGGACCAAAGTCCCCCTCTAATGTGACCTAGTCGCTAATATAGGTCCAACGGCCGGCGGCGCCCTCCTTAAAATAGGGGGTAGACGAATTGATGGTCGCTTGGCTAGTTTACCATCTAATGAAAGTTTAAATCATGATTGTGAAATGCGCATTTGCATGTACATTATTTATGAAATTTCAAATTATAAAACAACAATGTTTATTTAAATAAAAATACTTGCTTACTGAGTCTAGTACTCACGTTTTGTTTTTCCTAACCATAGACAGGTAAAACAAGGTTTAAGAAGAAAAAAAATGTCGCAAGTTAGAGACTCTTAAGGTTGTATGGTTTTTATATATTTTGATAAGGTTATAAAAATACAATATTATCAGGTTACAAAGATTGATGGTGTATATGAATTTTAACGCTTTGTAAATATTATGTGACTTTAATTATCAGTGAATGATTGCTTGTAAATTAATATGAGATTGAATTGAAAACCCTACCACGTGAACAAGGCTACAATCCTGCTCACAATTTACTGACTAGACGATCCTGGAGTAAGGCTCCGGTGCCTTGGGGTCGGGGGCGCTACACTTTTGAAAAGAAAAATGTATGCAACTGTATGCAAATGTATTTCTCCCCATCCAGTAGTGACACTTAACAAGTGATAATGCTACCTTTTGGAAGAGAATCCTTAACAGCATGCTAGCCAGGCGGTTGTTCCTTTATCCTGCTCCCATCTCAAGGAGGGCACGCTGGCACTCCTGCCATCCCTTAGCGACTTTGCCATATGTAGAGTGGGCCCCGGTCAACCCAATCGTGCTCTACAACCGGCTTGTTCCTTGTACTGGTGCACCATACATCATCATGACGGACTACAGTCCGTTTGGTTTAAAGTATTACCAACCGCAGCCAGTATCCTTTAAAACTGGGATCACAGACCTCAGTCTGCTTCCATAACTTAAAAATATCACAGACCAAAGTCTGTGTTTTTTTTAAACAAATCATTTTGAAAAAGCACGTCACGGACCGCAGTCCGTGTGAAACCCTAACCAACGTAGAACCCATATTATGCATTAATCATGTGAAACCCTAACCCAAGTAGGCCATATGTATGCATTGAACATACATTTGATGCTTATTTATGAATTATGGAATTATGAAGGTATTTCATGATTTTTGCTAATTATGGCAATTAGGGTTATGGGTTAATATTAATGATGTGATTAATGATTTTGAGCCTAAATGAGGCCATGGGTTTAGAATGAATTATTGTGATTTAAATGTGCGATTATGGCATGAAAAATCATTTTCCATGATTTAAAATGAATTATGAAAATAAAGATAGACATTGTTAAGTGTGAAGGAAAATATTGGAAAATTCATAACTCAACGCCTAAAAGGCGGATTCAAGTGAAATTTGAAATGAAAATTGTTAATATTAGGCTTGGTATTATGGAATGAAGAGAGTATGAAAATTCTTGATGAAATGAGAATTATGAATTTTTAAGTCTAAGTTCATTTCGACCGTCAACTTTAAACGGCTATATCGGGAGCTAGAAAACTCGGATTGAGTTGAAATTTGAAACGGTTGAATGAATGGTGAGATAATTAATTTGAATGGATTGGATTATGCATGAAATATTAGGGAAGTTCCTGCAATGAAAAAGGTAAGAAGGTTTGACCCATGCACCTCAAAAGCACCAAAGCATTTATGAGGGAGTACCATACATAAGTGCTTGAGACAAAAGGTAGGGTGAGGTGCCCATTGCAGGGATTTTGGATGGGATTTATGTATTTAAATAAATTGCAAAATTTCATGAATTATCTAACCAATTAATGCTCAAAATAATGGAGCTATGGAAGCCTAGCTAAGGTGGCAAGGCATGGACGACCAAGGGCAAAGGGGCTGCCTAATTTGAGTTTTTTTGATTTTTTAAAAATGCCTAAATGTTGCAGGGATATAAGTACATGATATGTGCATTCAATAATGGAGATTTTCAGCAATTAAAAAATGGAAAAATGAATGCAAAGCTGGACGTGAAATGGTGATAGCTTTGGACGGTCATGGATTGCTTTGGTTTTGACTTTTGAAAAATGGTGAAAATGCAAATTTCTATGGCTGAAATTGTGCCCGCACTTCAAGGGGATAGATATGCATTTAATCATGTGGAAAAATGGCCAAAAGGTGGGCCCCACAGCTGGAAAAATTCCAGCCCTTATAAGCCATGCACGATCACTTGGAGAAAGGCTTGGAAATTGCTAAGTGTTGTGATTTTTCACTCCAAAGCAACAGAAGCAGCAACTCACGAATTTTTGCAAGAAAATAGAGGAGAAAACCAAGGGAAAAGGGAAGGAAAATTGGAGAAGAAATTACTTCAAGTTGCTAAGATTTGGTTTGCTACAAATCCAAGTAAGTAAGTGATGATTTTGGGTTGTTTAATTTGAGTTCTTAAACTCAAAACTTGGAAATGAAAAGTATGCTTAAATAATCTGTAAAATGATTTTTTAACATGCCTTTGCATGAATATGGATTGGGTATTGATTATTAAGCATGCATTTTTAAGTTAAAGCTGATGGAAATGGAGTTAAGCATGCATAAGGGATGAAAAATCCAAGTTATGAAGCCCTAAATCTCCAAGCTAAGTTGCTGTTTTGATTTGATATTTTGATTAAGCTATGAATCATGTATTCATGCCAAATATATGAGGGTTTATGCTCAAGTAATGAGATTTTGAAGTTATGGAATGCTAAATATGGATTTTGACCTAAATTCTTAATTTTTGGGTTAAAAATGATATGGAAATGAACTTGCATGTTTTATGTATGCTATGTAGGGTAAAATACCCTAGATTTAAGGTATGTTGTATACCCAAAATATATGGGAAGAATAAACCCTAAATCTAATTTTTAGGAATTTTTTAAGTAATGCATGTATGGAGTTGAAACGGGTCTCAAAACGTGTGGGGTACCCGCTGTTTTGAGAAATGGAAATGAATGAATATTAAATATGTGTTAAAACCTAGAAAATAGGTTGAGAAAATAGATTTAATTTCTGGAAAATTCGGAATTTTAGGGCAGCCCATAGTGATGTGTCAAAAGACACGTTAAACGGGTGGAAAACGGGTTCCAAACTTGCTGTTATGAGAACCTATGAAGAATGGATTTTAAACCCCATGAAAATACTTTAAGGAAAGTGGTATTAAAGGGTAATTAAAACCTCTGGAAAATAGGTTAAATTTCTGAGTTAAGAAATTTTAATAAATGCGTTATGTTTAAGTGTTAAACGAGCTTATATGAAGGAAAAACGGTAAACGGGTGATGAATGACTTATAAAAAATGATTTTATGCACAAATGCATGAAAATGAGATGAATTCCATGTTTATGGATCTGTTTGAAATGATATGTTATTAATCCAAACTTTTGGACTTGAATTATGAAGCTAAGGCAATGCTATGTACATAGAAGAAACACCCGTATGTGTATTTTTGGAAAAAATGGGAAAAATTGAAAAATAAGCTTAATAAAGCTATGAATGTTGCATATGGAATGAATTTTTATGATATTGGAATGAATACCCTAATTTTAGGGTTACGTGCATGTTATATGTATAGGCTACGATGTATGATAGCCAAATGTGTGAAAACGGTGCTAATATGTGCAAATTAAGCCATATATGTGTATGATGAATTATGAAGTCAAATAAATGTGTGTATATGGAATGGGTTGGAAAACTAAGCAAAATATGAGAAAAGGAAATGTATGAAAAATTCATACCATTTTTATGTAGGCAAAGGCAAAGAGAAAGTGGCAGAGGAAAGCTAAGAAGTTCAGGTAAGCAAGCAAATTTTCTAAATGATTTTTGCTTTTCCAAATTGTTTCTATAAATGCAATTTATATTCTAACTGTTTGATGAAATTGTTTCTAATGGATTTAAGGATGGCCATCCCTTTGCTAAATGGTGTTGAAATGATGTATATTCCAAATGTAATGATTATGAAATGTTTCTTTTATAACTGCTATGGAAAAATGATGTGGTTTAATGTTTATGGTTGAAAATCATGCTAGCATGTTTGATAAGTCTAAAAATTTTCTGGTAATTTCATATTAAATTCGCACCGTTAAGTATTAAAACATTAATTAAATGCATATTTTAAGTGAAATTTTATGAAAATCATATTTTTGATAAAATCTTTAATTTTGCTATAAAATGGGTCATTTTGCAACATTCTTGAAAATATAAAATTATGACTCAATTTTAATGTTGAAATGTGTATTAGTTTATTAATATAATTTGGGCAAATTTATGAAATCATTTAATTAGAAAAATCATAATTACAATTATATTTTAAAATATGGGTACAAAGTATTTCATTATATAATTTTTAGATAAAATGAATTAACTGCAAAAGAAAAATTATATAATTCAAAAGAAATTAAAAATTAAATTAAGAATATTTACGAGATTATTTAGTCGCATTTGTATCACTACAGGTGCAGCGCCGGAGCACCAGATCTAGTGCTCCATCGTCCCCAAATCCGGTGACATTCTCTTCTCCGGCAATCCATTCCAGCAAACCCATCCAAGTTATTCCGAGCAGCTGCCCATCTTCTCCGTCCAGGTCTCCGGCAACACCCATTTCAACGGCATCCATGGCAGCAACTCCACTAAATCACTCCAGCAATCCATTCCACCGGAATCCACCACCGAATTCCAAGCAGCTGCATCCTGTCACCATCTAACCAGCAGTAGCTGCCCTCCCTCTCTCGTCTCTTCTCCCCAGCTATCACCGATTAATCGCCATGGATTTTTGAAATCCAGCAGCAAGCCTGGAAAAAGCAAGGGATACGGCAATCGCGGCGAGAACGGGAGCTGTCCAGACGGCATGCCCTGCCTGCCTACACCTTTCCGCCTTCCCTGTCTTCCTCTTCGCCATCATCAGCAACTTCTCCGGCTTTCCTCTTCTCCCTGCTCGGTGGTCATCGTTAGCCCTCACGTCCTCACTACATCCCTCTCAGCCTCCCTTCTGCCTATCTTCCTTCTCGCCTATCGTCAGCAGCTCTCAGCTCTCACGGCCTTCTTGCTCCTTACCATTAATTTTGATTTTCGATTCCCTTCTCGTAGCCTCCGGGAACCATCTCCTCAAAAGCTGACCAACGAATTGCATCAATCTCGGCTGCCATGGATTTTGAAATCCAAAAGCCAAGCGCCGAGCTAACATCCACACGAACCCGCAGCTGCCAAGCACAGCCAAATAGCCGAACCCGCTGATTCTGGCAGCAAAATCTGACGAATAGGAAGGCGACATTGTCCGAAATTGATAGAAGCCCCAAAGCCTAACGACCCATTGCCCCTTTGCTATTCTTCCGGCTACACACCATCGAACCACAACAACCTAGATGCAGCTCCAAAGCAGCGGCAAATCAACAAACCAGCAGCAAATCAAAGCAGCCACAACAAAATCGGTGTCATCTTCTCCAAGCAATCACCGCCAGCCCCAAATCGACGAGAGCTCGGCACCGGCGTATTCCAGCTACACGCCGACCGGACAACAGCATGAAAGCAATCCATTGACAGGCAACAGAAATTTCAAGCAAACTAATTTCCAACAGCAACCTACCTGCAATTGTGAAATTGCCGGCCACAAAAATTCAAGCCGTCCGGCCAACCTGTAATTCATGGCCAAATTTCGGCAGCTTCCAAAACAGCAAGATCTCACCATTTTAATCCAACCAAGAACCATTGA
Source organism: Annona cherimola (assembly GCA_030490835.1). Taxonomy (NCBI): domain Eukaryota; kingdom Viridiplantae; phylum Streptophyta; class Magnoliopsida; order Magnoliales; family Annonaceae; genus Annona; species Annona cherimola. Next base: position 48,359,491 of record CM059977.1, on the reverse strand, counting down.
AAATCAGCAGCACATCCAGTAATTTCAGCCACGGCAAACCAGCCACACGATTTTTTTTCTGTTCGTCATCAACGAATGAGCCTGGATTCTGGGCGCTGTATTCCTAGCTCTAAGCAACCAGCTTCGGCCCGATTTTCTACAGCTGGAAAACTCCAAATCAAGCAAAACCGGCCGACCCCTTTCAGCAACTCAAATCCAGCGGACGATTTCTCAAACTCATGGCGGCCGTCCATCTCAGCAATCACCATCGATGCCAGCCACGAACCAGAAATCACCGAGCAGCAACAGAAGGCAGCGTTGAGAAAAGAAAGCAGGCAACGAGCAGCTACAGCTACAGGCGATGAAATGAATCCCACATCGATTTTTCAAACGGAAAGAGGGCCCTCCCTCAACTATAAAATGAGGTCTCTCATCCCAAGGCAACACACCCCATACCCCACACTTCACCCCTTGGGTGGGACCCCTTTGGTGGGACCCCGTAGCAAGTGGGTGGGACCCATTTTGTGGGACCCGTAGTAAGGAGGTGGAGCCAAGCAATAAAAGTTTCCATTACGTGGAGATTCGCTGTTTACGGGTGATGTAAATTTTATTTTCCGCTTTATAGTTAGTAGAAATTTGTAGTTGTTAAATTTTAATTTGTAGTTTTAATTTTTAAATTAGATTTACTGCTTTATTCTATGCTTTGTAATTTTTAGATTAAACTTAATGTAATTCGCTTTTCTGTTTTAATAGTAGAATTTAATTGCTTCTATTGCTTTCTTAGAATAGTTTTAATTGCGTTGTTAATTAGTTAATTTCTTTTAGCTTCTTGCCTCTATTTCTTTTATGCTCAAATCTTTTCTCTTCTTTCTTTCTCTTTCTAATTTCTTTCTTTTTCTCTCTCTAATTTCTTCTATTTTCTTTTCTTCTCTCTCTCCTCTCTCCTCTCTCTTCTTTCTCTCTTCTCTCTTTCTCTCTCTTCTTTCTCTCTCTAATTTCTTCTATTTTCTTTCTCTCTCTTCTCTCTCTTCTCTCTCTTCTCTCTTCTCTCTTCTCTCTCTTCTTTCTCTCTCTTCTCTCTTCTCTCTTTCTCTTTCTCTCTCTTCTCTCCTCCCTCTTCTTTCTTCTCTCTTTCTCTTTCTCTCTCTTCTCTATACCCTCTCTTTCTCTTAAAAACAATTCAAAACTACATCGCCTCTCTGTGGATTCGACCCGACTCGACTCACCATTATTCTACACTATCACTCGTATAGTGGTAGCTTTAATGTGTTTCGGTTAATTTAAATTAAACTGGTGATCACAGTGCTCTTAACGACAAGCACTTGGTACGCATCAATGTTAAAGATGGATTTATGAAAAGTTCATGTGCACAGGATACGAGGTCCACTTGAAGGGTGTAAGCGGACCGGTTGTCCCCCCTTGGTGTGACCAAGTCGCTTGTAATAGGCCGATGGCCGGCGGCGCCCTCTCTGAAATGAGAGTTACGTGACGGATGGTCGCCTAGCTAGCTTCCATCCTAAGGGAGATATGATGATCATGTTCATGTTTTTCATATGGCGTTATGCATATGAGACCCGTGATGGGTACAGGATTTCATGTTTTCAAGATATACCTTTGGATAAGGTATAAGATGCTTTCCAAGATGATATGAAATGAAAAATGTTGCCTGGAATGAATTGCCTGAAAAATGCAAAATGCTTGCTTATTGAGTTTCGACTCACGTTTTCGTTTTCTAAACCCAAAGACAGGTGACGGACAAGATATGGCGAAGGAACAAGCATCGACATAAGGAATCCAAGGAGAAAATCATGTTATGCAATTATGTGAAATGATTGTAAATTTACATACAGTGTTCTATGTTGAATAGATGTAATTATTCGTATGTTTGTATGGATGACTATGTTTTATGCATGTAGTGACATCTGATTTGGCAAGAGGTGAAATGTCACTGAACAGCATGTTTGTATGAAGTGAATGCTTCAGAATGACTTAGAAATGTATGAAAATGAATTTATGAGAATATGAAGCGTCTTATGAATTATGTATGACTACGATTAACAGGATAAACATCTGATAAATCCTGCCGTGTGACAGGGCAACAATCCTGATCACGTTTACCAATCAATAGATCTTGAGGTAAGGATGTGACGCTCGGGCCGGGGCGCCACAGAGGTTGGTATCAGAGCATGGATTGGTAAATAGGCGTGGAAATTTCTAAGTATTGGAAAATTGACCGAATATGAAGAAATATTAAATGATGCTCATGCATGATTATAACCTGATGAAATGCTTGTTAGATGATGAAATGGATATGTTCATGTGATGAATAGGTATGCTCATGATATGATGAAATGCATGCCATATGATAATGAATTATGTTGTTGCAATGCAATTTGATTGCTATGTTTATACAGATGGTGGATAGAGGGAAAAGAATGATGAGTGCGGAGGAGTTGAGAAAAGAAAGAGAGGAGGAGAATAGGAGACAGAGAAGGGAAGAAAATATGAACCGATGGTGGGAATCCCAGACCGACAATGGATCATTTCCATCAGTCCCCCCTGGATTTTCACCAATACATACACAGGATCACGCTAATGGAAGCTACTATGACTCTTCCAGTCAACACGCACAAGACCTAGGAGAGCCCTCCAGTTATAAACCCAGGGCACGAGTGTTACCGGGCACTTACCTTGGTATTCCACGGGATCCCCCTGTTCCTACCGATAGAGTAGGTCCGCAAGATCTACAGAATTTCTGGGTTAAAACACGGGCACCTACACCTCCTGATGCTGGTCCATGGTACTGATTTATGAATGGGTGCATCCAATTTCGATATGGAGCATCGTGGGAGAAAATTCATCAACGGGAAGTGGACATGGCTCTTTATATAAGAAGGCGTCGTGCCGAAGGGGTTATCGAGGTACCTGTTAGCCCTAAACTTGATGAGGTTATGTTGTATATCATGGAGGATACAGGTGAGATTGTGCTACTAGAGGAGGTCAATGATGATGATGACTCGATGGAATTCCTCGAACCATTTGAGGAAGAAGAGGAGGAGGAAGAAGAAACCGATGAGGAAGAAGAGGAAGAAGTCGAGGAAGAAATAGTGGAGTTTTTGGGTGATGATAAGGCTGAGGATGACGATGATAGCGATGATGAGGTTCAGGCATGGTACGACACTAGCACTATTACAGAGGCACCCTCACAAGTCTCACGTAGACATAGACGCCGAGGGAGAGGACCAGGAAGGCGATGAACATGTTTGCTTTCTTTTTAAGCAGTTGTGTATATATGAATGTGGTGATGATCATGTGGTATATGTATAATTATGGTTGTTATGGTAAACTAACATACATGCAGGTGTGAAATGCGCATGACAAGTTGAATATGTACATAAGTGTGACTTGCTTTTGTATGTATGGATTGTGAATATGATGTATGTGAATGAATATGATGATATGTTGAACTTCTAATGTTTTAGATGTGCATGGATGAATGAACTTGAGTTGAATGGTGTGTTATATGGTGATTGAATGAAATGATTTTGACAATGTGATGATGAGATGCATATGCGATGATTTAAGATTGAATTAAACTGAAATGCGTATGCAATGATTATATGATGATTATTAATGAAATGTGTATATAATGATTTAACGTTAATGAAAGGAAAAGTGTTTGTTATATACTCAGATTAAACAATGGTGGAAACAAGAGCAGGAGTAAGGAAAAATAAAGGAAAAGAGGTAGAGACAGAGGTTCCAAGCCGACATGAAGTTGGTGAATCTAGCCAACCTAAAAGAGGAAGGCCAATGACCCAAAGTCAAAGGAACCAATAGAGAAGGAATGAGGAAATCCCTGAACGGAATATGGAGGAGGAAAATGAGTCGAGGCAGAATAGACTCATGGAGGAAAGAGTGGTTGCGGCAGTGGAAAAAGCAATGCAGCGGGCCACTAGGGAATGGGCAGCGCAGACTGCCGACATTATACAAGGTTTATGGGAAAGAACCCAACAAGCTCAGTTGGGTAATACGGAAAGAGAAGGATCTGCTCCGAGGGCGAACCCCGTTGAGACACCGGAACCATTAAGAGATGAGAATCAGCTAATGGAAGCTGATAGAAGAGCCATAAATGCCTTTCTAGCGCAGCGATCCCCGAAATTTTCTGGAGAAGCTGACCCGGTTCAAGCAGAGCAGTGGCTGACTAAAATTAAGAAATTATTTGAGATATCTCCATGCAACGACCGTCAAAAAGTACTGTGTGCTACTCATCTATTAGTAAAAGACGCACATGAATGGTGGGAGACAATGCTAATCACAATGCCACGACCTGAAGAAGTGTCTTGGCAAGCATTTGTGGAAGAATTTAATAAGGAATACCTCCCAGTGGGTTTGCAGGGTCAAAAGGTAATAGAATTTGAAAAGTTGTACCAAGGGAGGATGACGGTCACTGAGTACGCCACAAAATTTAATGCTCTGGTCAAATATGTCCCATGGATCGCAAATGTGCCACAAAATAAGGCACAAAGATTCCAACAAGGGTTGAGGCCATATCTGCGAGAAAGCCTTGCACCTCTATTGATAAAAGATTATGCTTCAAGTCTAGAGAGAGCAAGAGCTTTGGAGATTGAATCCTTAAGAACCCAAGAGTTAAGATTTGGTTCGAAGGCGTTCAATATGGGTCCCAAGGAACCAGATACGGGAAAGGAGAAAGCTAGAAAAGGCAGCATAAGGAAAGGAAAAGGAATTCAAAAGAAGAAAAGCTCGCCATTCTGTAAGAAATGTCAAAGGCGATACACAGGCGAGTGTTTAAAGGGCTCAAATCGGTGTTACAAATGTGGACAAACGGGTCATATCGCCAAGGAATGCAGGCCAGGGGAAGTAAAAGTAATTAAGTGTTATATATGTGATCAAGTGGGTCACATTGCTACGAACTGCCCAAACAAGGTGCAGTCATCCCAAGGACGTGGAAGACCTGCTCAGCTGAGGATACCTGGAGCACCAAGCAAGCAGGGAGCTTCTACAAACCCAGTTCATGTACATGCCCTGACCCGGACAGAATCCCAAGAACAGGAAGAAAAGGTGGTCATGGGTACGGTTTACATTCTAGGAAATATGGCAGTTGCTTTGTTTGATTCTGGTGCCACCCATTCATTCATAGCATGCCAATACGTGACCACCCATGCCCTGCCAATAGAAGAAACCAATCAGGTTATACATGTGGAATCTCCAGTCTATAGGTTAACAAGTACTAGCCAAGTATGCAAAGCCTGCCCAATCGGGATAGGATCATTAATTCTAGAAGCTGACTTGATCCTATTGCCCATGACCGAGTTCGACGTAATATTGGGTATGGATTGACCTAGCCAATGGGGAGCGACTATAGATTGTAAGAATAAGAAAGTGCAATTTGAAGCAACTCCGGAGAAGGAGATTGCTATTGGGAAGTTAAGGCAACCTGACAGCTCAAGGATATTGATTTCATCTATGAAAGCTGTCAGAATGATTCGACAAAAATGTCAAGCATATCTGGTCTCCGTGAATGTGGATAAAGGTATGGAGGTGGAAATTAATCAAATACCCGTGGTTAAAGAATTTTCAGATGTGTTTCCAGAGGAATTAACCGCATTGCCTCCACGAAGGGAAATGGATATGACAATTGATGTAATGCCAGGTACAACTCCTATTTCTAAAACTCCATATAGAATGGCGCTAGATGAGATGAATGAACTAAGGGCGCAAATACAGGAGCTACTGGACAAAGGTTTCATTAGACCAAGTGTATCCCCATGGGGAGCTCCGGTACTGTTTGTAAGGAAGAAGGATGGAAGTTTAAGATTATGTATTGATTACCGAGAGCTAAATAAGGTCACCATAAAGAAAAAATATCCATTGCCTAGGATCGATGACCTATTTGATCAGTTGCAAGGCGCAACGACTTTCTCTAAGATCGATTTACAGTCAGGGTACCATCAGTTGAGGATAAGTCCGGTTGATACACATAAGATGACATTCCGAACCCGGTATGGACATTATGAATTTTTGGTAATGCCTTTCGGACTTACTAATGCCCCTGCTGTATTCATGGACATGATGAACAGAGTTTTTCGGGATTATCTGGATCAGTTTGTGGTTGTTTTTATCGATGATGTCCTGATCTACTCTAAAACGGAGAAAGAACATGAAAACCATCTGCGAAGGGTCTTAGAAAGGCTAAGGAAAGAGAAATTGTATGCCAAACAGAAGAAATGTGAGTTTTGGCTAAAACAGATAGGATTTCTCGGCCATATAATATCTGAGAAGGGTATTCAAGTTGACCCTCAAAAGATTGAGGCGGTATTGAAATGGCCAAGGCCGACGACCATTACAGAAATCCGAAGTTTTCTAGGGTTGGCCGGCTATTATAGAAGGTTTGTTGAAGGATTTTTCCAGTTATCAGCCCCGTTAACCAAGTTGACTCGTAAGGGAGTCAAGTATGTATGGTCTGATGAATGCGAGAGCAGCTTTCAGGAATTGAAACGACGGTTGGTAGAAGCAACCATCTTAACCCTACCCGAAGAGAATGAAGGGTTTGTAGTTTATAGCGATGCGTCAAGGAAAGGATTGGGTTGTGTTTTGATGCAAAGGGGTAAGGTGATAGCTTATGCATCACGACAACTAAAGCCCAATGAGGTAAGCTACCTCACGCATGACCTAGAGTTAGCAGCGGTGGTATTTGCCTTGAAAATATGGAGACATTACCTGTATGGTGTGAGATGTGAGATTTACACTGATCATAAGAGCCTCAAGTATATTTTTACTCAGAAGGAGTTGAATATGAGACAAAGGAGATGGCTCGAGTTATTGAAGGATTATGATTTGGAGATTTTATACCATCCAGGTAAGGCAAATGTGGTAGCCGATGCATTGAGCCGAAATGTCAGCTTAGCGCACCTTATCACTAAGGAGAAAGGATTGCTTAAGGAAATTGAGCAAATGGAATTGATTGTATGTCCACCAGGAGTCGAGGTTAGACTATCTCAATTACACATACAATCCTCACTTTTTGACCAAATTAGGGCTCCGAAACAAAAGGATACAGACCTACATACATATGTTGAGAAAATGAAGAAAAAGGGGTTGACAGAATTTGCTATTGATGAACAAGGTATGTATAGGTACAAAGGTCGCCTTTGCATACCTAGCATTTTTGAGTTGAAGGAACAGATCCTTAAGGAAGCCCATTTTTCGCCTTTTTCTATTCACCCAGGAAGTACTAAAATGTATCAGGATCTCAAGAAAGCATATTGGTGGAATAATATGAAGAGAGAGATCACTGAATATGTGGCTAAGTGTCTAACTTGCCAACGGGTGAAGGCGGATCACCAGAAAATACCTGGTAAATTACAGTCCTTAGAAATTCCAGAATGGAAGTGGGATGACATTACAATGGACTTCATAGAAGGATTACCTAGAACCCAAGCTGGGAATGATTCTATATGGGTAATCGTGGATAGGTTATCGAAAGTCGTGCACTTTCTACCTATCAGGAAAACGTATACGGCGGAAAAATTAGCTAAGGTTTATTATAAAGAGATCGTAAGACTCCATGGAGTGCCGAAATTGATCATCTCAGATCGAGATGCAACGTTCACGTCAAGGTTTTGGAAGAGATTGCACGAAACCTTAGGCACCCAACTCAAGTTTAACACAGCTTTTCATCCTCAAACGGATGGACAAACGGAGAGAGTGAACCAAGTCATTGAAGATATGCTCCGTATGTGTACTTTGGAGTTTGGAGGATCATGGGATGAGTACATCTCAATTGCGGAATTTGCATATAACAATAGTTACCAAGCTAGTATCCAAATGGCTCCATTTGAGGCGTTATATGGTCGACGATGTCGAACGCCGTTAAACTAGGATAAAGTTGGAGAGAAAAGATTAGCCCCTGACTTATCTCAACGAATGGCAGACAAAGTTAAGACTATTCGCCAGTGTATACTCACAGCCCAGAGTCGGCAAAAGAGTTACACAGATTGCAAGAGAAGGGATTTTAATATCCAAGTCGGCGAACATGTGTTTATAAAGGTCACGCCATTCAAAGGAGTTACAAGGTTTGGAAAAAGGAGAAAATTGAATCCCAGGTATATTGGACCATTTGAAGTTTTGGAAAAGGTTGGAAAATTAGCATATCAGGTAGCTTTACCCCCAGCTATTTACGGAATAGACGGTTTCGGGACGAAACCTGTTATAAGGGGGGGAGGATTGTGAAACCCTAACCCAAGTAGGCCATATGTATGCATTGAACATGTATTTGATGATTATTTATGAATTATGGAATTGTGAAGGTATTTCATGATTTTTGCTAATTATGGCAATTAGGGTTATGGGTTAATATTAATGATGTGATTAATGATTTTGAGCCTAAATGAGGCCATGGGTTTCGAATGAATTATTGTGATTTAAATGTGCAATTATGGCATGAAAAATAATTTTCCATGATTTAAAATGAATTATGAAAATAAAGATAGACATTGTTAAGTGTGAAGGAAAATATTGGAAAATTCATAACTCAACGCCTAAAAGGCGGATTCAAGTGAAATTTGAAATGAAAATTTTTAATATTAGGCTTGGTATTATGGAATGAAGAGATTATGAAAGTTCTTGATGAAATGAGAATTATGAATTTTTAAGTCTAAGTTCATTTCGACCGTCAACTTTAAACGGCTATATCGGGAGCTAGAAAACTCGTATTGAGTTGAAATTTGAAACGGTTGACTGAAATGGTGAGATAATTAATTCGAATGGATTTTATTATGCATGAAATATTAGGAAAGTGCCTCCAATGAAAAAGGTAAGCAAGTTTGACTCATGCACCTCAAAAGCACCAAAGCATTTATGAGGGAGTACCATACTTAAGTGCTTGAGACAAAAGGTAAGGTGAGGTGTCCATTGTAGGGATTTTGGATGGGATTTATGTATTTAAATAAATTTCAAAATTCCATGAATTATCTAACCAATTAATGCTCAAAATAATGGAGCTATGGAAGCCTAGCTAAGGTGGCAAGGCATGGACGACCAAGGGCAAAGGGGCTGCCTAATTTGAGTTTTTTTGATTTTTTAAAAATGCCTAAATGTTGCAGGGATATAAGTACATGATATGTGAATTCAATAATGGAGATTTGCAGCAATTAAAAAGTGGAAAAATGAATGCAAAGCTGGACGTGAAATGGAGATAGCTTTGGACGGTCATGGATTGCTTTGGTTTTGACTTTTGAAAAATGGTGAAAATGCAAATTTCTATGGCTGCAATTGTGCCCGCACTTCAAGGGGATAGATATGCATTTACTCATGTGGAAAAATGGCCAAAAGGTGGGCCCCACAGCTGGAAAAATTCCAGCCCTTATAAGCCATGCACGATCACTTGGAGAAAGGCATGGAAATTGCTAAGTGTTGTGATTTTTCACCCCAAAGCAACAGCAGCAGCAACTCACGAATTTTTGCAAGAAAATAGAGGAGAAAACCAAGGGAAAAGGGAAGGAAAATTGGAGAATAAATTACTTCAAGTTGCTAAGATTTGGTTTGCTACAAATTCAAGTAAGTAAGTGATGATTTTGGGTTGTTTAATTTGAGTTCTTAATTGGAAATGAAAAGTATGCTTAAAGAATCTGTAAAATGATGTTTTAACATGCCTTTGCATGAATATGGATTGAGTATTGATTATTAAGCATGAATTTTTAAGTTAAAGATGATGGAAATGGAGTTAAGCATGCATAAGGGATGAAAAATCCAAGTTATGAAACCCTAAATCTCCAAGCTAAGTTGCTGTTTTGATTTGATATTTTGATTAAGCTATGAATAATGTATTCATGCCAAATATATGAGGGTTTATGCTCAAGTAATGAGATTTTGAAGTTATGGAATGCTAAATATGGATTTTGACCTAAATTCTTAATTTTTGGGTTAAAAATGATATGGAAATGAACTTGCATGTTTTATGTATTCTATGTAGGTTAAAATACTCTAGATTTAAGGTATGTTGTATACCCAAAATATTTGGGAAGAATAAACCCTAAATCTGATTTTTAGGAATTTTTGAAGTAATGCATGTATGGAGTTGAAACGGGTCTCAAAACGTGTGGGGTACCCGCTGTTTTGAGAAATGGAAATGAATGAATATTAAATATGTATTAAACCATAGAAAATTGGTTGAGAAAATAGATTTAATTTCTGGAAAATTCGGAATTTTAGGGCTGCCCATAGTGATGTGTCAAAAGACACTTTAAACGGGTGGAAAACGGGTTCCAAACTTGCTGTTATGAGAACCTATGAAGAATGGATTTTAAACCCCATGAAAATACATTAAGGAAAGTGGTATTAAAGGGTAATTAAAACCTCTGGAAAATAGGTTAAATTTCTGAGTTAATAAATTTTAAGAAATACATTATGTTTAAGTGTTAAACGAGCTTATATGAAGGAATAACGGTAAACGGGTGATGAATGACTTATAAAAAATGATTTATGCACAAATGCATGAAAATGAGATGAATTCCATGTTTATGGATCTGTTTGAAATGATATGTTATTAATCCAAACTTTTGGACTTGAATTATGAAGCTAAGGCAATGCTATGTACATAGAAGAAACACCCGTATGTGTATTTTTGGAAAAAATGGGAAAAATTGCAAAGTAAGCTTAATAAAGCTATGAATGATGCATATGGAATGAATTTTTATGATATTGGAATGAATACCCTAATTTTAGGGTTATGTGCATGTTATATGTATAGGCTACGATGTATGATAGCCAAATGTGTGAAAACGGTGCTAATATGTGCAAATTAAGCCATATATGTGTATGATGAATTATGAAGTCAAATAAATGTGTGTATATGGAATGGGTTGGAAAACTAAACAAAATATGAGAAAAGGAAATGTATGAAAAATTCATACCATTTTTATGTAGGCAAGGGCAAAGAGAAAGTGGCAGAGGAAAGCTAAGAAGTTCAGGTAAGCAAGCAAATTTTCTAAATGATTTTTGCTTTTCCAAATTGTTTCTATAAATGCAATTTATATTCTAACTGTTTGATGAAATTGTTTCTAATGGATTTAAGGATGGCCATCCCTTTGCTAAATGGTGTTGAAATGATGCATATTCCAAATGTAATGATTATGAAATGTTTCTTTTATAACTGCTATGGAAAAATGATGTGGTTTAATGTTTATGGTTGAAAATCATGCTAGCATGTTAAAGATGGATTTATGAAAAGTTCATGTGCACAGGATACGAGGTCCACTTGAAGGGTGTAAGCGGATCGGTTGTCCTCCCTTGGTGTGACCAAGTTGCTTGTAATAGGCCGATGGCCGGCGGTGCCCTCTCTGAAATGAGAGTTACGTGACGGATGGTCGCCTAGCTAGCTTCCATCCTAAGGGAGATATGATGATCATGTTCATGTTTTTCATATGGCATTATGCATATGAGACCCATGATGGGTACAGGATTTCATGTTTTCAAGATATACCTTTGGATAAGGTATAAGATGCTTTCCAAGATGATTTGAAATGAAAAATGTTGCCTGAAATGAATTGCCTGAAAAATGCAAAATGCTTGCTTATTGAGTTTCGACTCACGTTTTTGTTTTCCAAACCCAAAGACAGGTGACGGACAAGATATGGCGAAGGAACAAGCATCGACATAAGGAATCCAAGGAGAAAATCATGTTATGCAATTATGTGAAATGATTGTAAATTTACATACAGTGTTCTATGTTGAATAGATGTAATTATTCGTATGTTTGTATGGATGACTATGTTTTATGCATGTAGTGACATCTGATTTGGCAAAAGGTGAAATGTCACTGAACAGCATGTTTGTATGAAGTGAATGCTTCAGAATGACTTAGAAATGTATGAAAATGAATTTATGAGAATATGAAGCGTCTTATGAATTATGTATGACTACGATTAACAGGATAAACATCCGATAAATCCCGCCGTGTGACAGGGCAACAATCCTGATCACGTTTACCAATCAATAGATCTTGAGGTAAGGATGTGACGCTCGGGCCGGGGCGCCTCAAATCATGTACATGATATTTATTTGTGAATTATTGAATTATGAAAGTTTTATGTGATTTTGCTAAAGTGTTGCAATTAGGGTTAAAGATTGGCAATAATGACAAAACATTTTGAGCTAAAATGAGACAATGGGATTAGAGCAAATTATTGTTGATTTAAATGTGCAAATACATCATGAAAAATCATTTTAGTTCATTTAAAATGAATAATGAGCATTGGTGTTATAATTGTCAAGTTAAGCGGAAAAATATTAGAAAATTCATAACTCAACGCCTGTAAGGCGGATTCAAGTGAAATTTGAAATGAAAATTAATGATGTTGGGCTTGGTATTTTGGAATTATTGGGTTATGAAAATTCTTGATGAAATGAGTGGTATGATTTATTGATCATATTTCAATTTCAACCGTTAACTTTAAACGACTATAATGGGAGCTAGGAAAATCGGATTGAAATGAAATTTGAAACGGTTGAATGAAATTATGAGATTTTTATTTTGGATGGATTAGATTAAGCTTGAAATATTGGAAAAATACTTGCATTGAAAAAGGTGAGCTTGGTTGACTAATGCACCTCAAGAGTACCTTGCATTTAATGCTAGAGTACTTGACATAATTGCATGGTTTTAATGAGAGTTGAGGTGTCAAATGTAGCATATTTCTAAGGTATTTTATGTATTAATATAAAATATAAATATCCAAATAAAATCCCAATAATGAATGTCCACAATTGATGAAGCTATGAGTGCTCAAGTGAGCATAGGCAATGTGGCACAATGGGGACGTCCAAGGGGCTGCCATATTTCTTCTTTTTGAATTTTTAATTTTTAAAATATGTGTAAATGCAGATGAGATGCAAGGACATAAATATATGCATTCCATCATGTCTATATCTAGCAATAAAAATTATAAAATATAGCTAAAAAGGAGAGTGAAAAAGTGGACAGCTTATGGGGCATTGGGACGTGCAGAAATATGCTTATTACTGCCATTTTGATAATTTTTTAACACCAAATTAATATATAAATTGAAGAGAAATTAAGTGTATGTTTGACCCTTAAATAGGAATTATTAAAAAATGAAAAAATTGCTAGAAAATATGGGCAGCAAGGTACATGATTGGGGAGCAACTTGAATGGTCTTGGATTAATGCCGTTTTTGATTTTTGAAAATTGGTAAAAATCCGATTTTACTTGGCTAAGAAGTTGCCAACACATGAAGGTGATAAGGGATCATTTAAGTGAGTAGAAAATGTAGCAAATTGTGGGGCCCACATCTGGAAAAAAATTCAGCTTATAAACTCATGCACGTCCATTTGAGAAGAGGTTGGAAAAGTTAGCTAAGTGTTGGATTTTTCACCCCAAAGCAACAGCAGAAACTCATGTCCCTCTTGGCCAGCTAAAGAAGAAGGAAAAGCAATAAAAAAAAGAAGTGAATTTGAGGAGGAAATCATCTCCAAGTGTTAGGGTTTGAGTTAGCACTAAACCAAGTAAGTATATGTTTGGTCTTGAGTTGTTTAACTTGAGTTTTAAACTCAAAACTTGAATTTGGAATGGATGCTTAAAGAATCTTTAAAATGATGATTTAACATGCTTTTGATTGAATATGGAATGAGTATTAAGTTTTATGCATGAATTTTCATGATTTAGATGATGGAAATGAAGTTGGAATGATATATGTGTGGAAAACTCAAGTTGATAAACCCTAAATCTAAATGATAAGTTGCTGTTTGATATGGATAATATGTTTAAATTATTAAACATGTTTTAATTAATAACATATATTGATTTGAGCTTAAGGAATGAAATTTAGCAACTATGGAATGTAAAGTGATGTTTATGACCTGAAATCTTCGTTTCTATGCTAAAAATGCTATGAAAATGGGTTTTCATGTTTTGTGAATTCTATGTAGGGAAAAATACCCTAGGGTTAATTTATTATTGATGCTCAAAAGGATTTGGAAAAATAAGCTCAAAATCTGATTTTTATGGATTTATGAAACGATGGCTAAACGGAGTGGAGAAGGGACCCGAAACGGTTAAGCAACTTGCAGTTTTGAGAGGTTTTAATTTATGAATGTTAATCATGTGTTAATGCCCTGGATTTGGATTAGGAAAAATGGATTTATTTTCTGAAAATTTGGATTTATTAAACTGCTTAGGGTTATGTGTCAAAAGACACGTTAAATGGGTGAAAAATGGGTTCCAAACTTGCTGTTTTAGAAACCTATGGTGAATTAATTTAAATTCCATAAAAATACTCTACGTGTAGTGGTAATTAAGGATAATTAACATGCTGAAATATGAATTAAATTTTTGAGTTAGAAAATTTTATGAAATATCTTATGTATATGTTGCCAAATGGGCATATGTGAAGTAATAGATGTGCAAAAGCGATGAATGACATATAAAATGAGATTATGTGCAAAAATGTATGGAAATATGACATATTTCATGATTATATATCTATTTAGCACTTCATGAGATTAATTTCCAATTTTAGAATTTATTAATGAAGCCTAAGGCAATAATGTGTGCTTAAAACGGGCACCTATGTGTGAATTTTGTAAAAGAAGTGAAAAATGATAAATGAAGGTTAATAAACCTATGTATGATAATTAATGGATAAATTTTTACATGGATGAATGGATACCCCATGTATGGGGCTATATATGTTTTGTGTTAGCCGATGAAATGTGTAAAAATGTGCTATATATGTGCATAGTGACTTGTGAAGTTGAATAAATGATATATGTGAATGGAATGGGTTGGAAAACTAAATGAAATATGAGAAAAAGAAATATATGAAAAAAAATATTATTCTCATGTAGGCAAAGGCAAAGAAAAAGCGGAGTCAGAAAGGTAAGAGACACAGGTAAGCAAGCAAATTTTCTAAATGAATTTTGTTTTCTAAATTGTTTACATAAATGCAATATTTGCTTTAACTCGTTTGATGAAATTGTGGAAATTATTTATAATATATTTAAGGACGGTCATTCCTTAGTAAAATAGTGTTGAAATGATGTTTTTACTTCAAATGTGATATCATGAAATTTCCTTTGACAAATGTTATAGAGAAATATTGTGATTCTATGTCTTTGATTGAAAAATCATGCTAGCATGTTAAAGGTGGATTTATTCAAAAGTTCATGTGCACAGGGTACTAGGTCCACTTGAAGGGTATAAGTGGACTGATTGTCCCCCCTTAGTGTGGCCAAGTCGCTTAAAATAGGTCCAAGGCCGGTGGCGCCTGTTGGTCCCGAGTTAATGGCAATTACCCAAGAGAGGAGGGGTGAATTAGGTAATTAAAAAATTTAAACTTAAACAGAAACTTTACCCCGGATTAATCTACTCCCCTTTATGAAGAAACAAATTGGAAAGCAATATAGTACAGAGAGCAGAAATAAAAATCAACAAGCAATGTTTTTATAGTGGTTCGGGCAACCTCCCTACTCCACTCTTCCAAGCTCACACCTCTTGTGACTTGAGTTCCACTATTGTATTTCACAAATACAACTAGAGCCACTGCTCTCTTATCGATTCCAGCTCTAGGGGGCATCAACAATACACAGCACAAGTAAGTGACGAGTTCCACTCCAATTACACACTACTTTACTTACACTTGATCTTAGTTACCCAAACTAAATTAAGTTTAATACAACAAGTAAAAATAAAATTAAGTTTCTACATGTTACTGTTGTGTAGAGACAGATTTGGCACAGAGAAGAACTTGTACAGCAATGTTGATGATTCAGCAAGCAGCTCTTGACAATTTGAAAGCGGAGTTCTTCTTCTATATGATGGCTTGATCACTTAATGCTCTTGAAGATGGGAGTTATGCACACTTAATGAATTCTCAGCTACCCTCCTCGTTTATGTTGAATGCCTTATATAATTTGCGAGGAAATCCGAACGTTTGGAAGTAGGTGGCGCGAATTTAATGTGCCAACGTTCGAAAATTTTCCGACCGTTGCGACCCAAGTCGCCGGTGGAGTCAACTTCGGGTGCGACTTCACCCAAGTCGCAGATGGAGTCGACTTCGGGTGCGACTTCCCCTGTTCGCAACTTCTTCAAGTTCCAGTCTGGGTCGACTTGGTCCTCAACTTGACCCAAGTCGCAGGTGAAGTTGACTTCGGGTGCGACTTCACTTTGTCAGCTTACTTGATGAACTTGAAATCCTTAGAATGCCTTGCTTGCTTGAATTTTTTCATGTTTGGTTGTTCTTCCCTTGATTATATCTTTTGCAATTCAGTATAATCATCCTAGCTTGATATCCTTTTAGCTCCGTGACTTGTAAAGTATGAATCCTTGAAATCTTTGAATATATGCATGAATCTTAGAGTGCCTAATGATGTCCAAATATATTTTCATAATCCAACATGATGGATTCATGCAACCCTGTTTGCATTGATCTTCATTTGAGTGTTTGAGTCGTCTTGGCCTTTATCTTTTCTTAAATCTAGCATTGAGTTGACTTGTTCTGCAAGTTTCGCACTAAAGTCGAAGTTGGAGTCGACTTGGTTTGCGACTTCACCTCAAGTCGCAAGCAGAGTCGACTTGGGATGCGACTTCGGCAGCTCTCATCCTTGTTTTCAACTCTAGAAGGAAATGACGCCTCGAAGTCGCTAATGGAGTCGAATTGGTCTGCAACTTTACTTCAAGTGGCAAGCGGAGTCGACTTGGGATGCGACTTCGGCATCTCTCATTCTGGATTTCAAATCTGGAAGGAAATGACGTTTTGAAGTCGATGCTGGAGTCGACTTGGGGATCGACTTGGCCTAAGTCGATGCCTGAGTCAACTTGGAAATCGACTCGACTTGCCATACTTCATATTCTTCATTTTTGTAGCCTTTAATCATTTCCACAAACATGTTAGTGACCAAAACTTACTCAAATTGATTTGTTAATCATCAAAACATAGACTTGGCTTATTTTCCACATGTCTCCAACAATCTCCCCCTTTTTGATGATTGACAAAACCGATTTGAGTGTATACCTTTCAATGTCTTTAAAATAAACTATTATTGCATATTTAAGTTTATCACAAGTTAAAAACATTCATACAATCATTTTAAACTTAAAACCTGTCATAAAAGCATTAAAAAAAACTTAGACTCAAATCTCAATCTCTTCTCCCCCTTTTTGTCAATTTATCAAAAAAATAGAGATTGAGCGGGTTAATCTTCTGAGAAGGGTGGGGCTGCTCCCCCTGAACCTGTGCTCCCCCTCAACTTGTGCTTTTCTAAGTTAATTCAATCATTCCCATATCATTTCTAATTTTATAAAATGGTTCTTTTGCTAGAGGTTTGGTAAAAATATCTACAATTTAATCTTCTATTTTTATATATTCCAAACATATATAATGATTTTCTACATGTTCTTTGATAAAATGATGTCTAAGGTCTATATGCTTGGTCCTAGAATGCAGTACTTGATTTTTAGTTAAACATATTGCACTAGTATTATCACATTTAATAGGTGTATCTTTAAAATCTATGTCATAGTCCCTAAGTTGTTATTTCATCCAAAGCAATTGGGCCCAATAGCTCCCGGCGGCAATATATTCGGCTTCCACCGTAGATAAAGCAATACTAGTTTGTTTTCTTGAAAATCATGAAACCAACATGTTCCCAAGAAACTGACATGTTCCACTAGTACTTTTTCTATCTACCTTGTAGCCGGCAAAATCCGCATCCGAGTAGCCGATTAGATCAAAATTAAAACCCTTTGGATACGAAAGTCCTATGTTGGTAGTATCTACTAAATATCTGAAAATTCTTTTTACGGCCACTAAGTGTGATTCTTTTGGACATGATTGAAATCTAGAGCACATACACACACTAAATAATATATCAGGCCTAGAAGTAGTTAAATATAATAAAGAACCTATCATGCTTATGTATAATTTTAAATCAACTGGTTTGCCTTTATCGTCCTTGTCAATTTTAATGGTTGAACTCATAGGCGTGTTTGCCCCTTTGTTGTTTTTCATGCCAAACTTCTTCAACATTTCTTTGATATACTTGGACTGGTTTATGAATATTCCTTCGGCTTGTTGCTCGATTTGCAGTCCAAGGAAGAAATTTAATTCTCCCATCATGCTCATTTCAAATTCTTTCTGCATAAGCTCAGAAAATTCTTGACAAAGGATTTCATTAGTAACACTAAAAATAATATCATCAATATAAATTTTAATAATCAAGATATCTTTTTCTTTGTACTTGACAAACAAAGTGGTGTCTGCCTTTCCCTTTTGGAAGTCATGATCAATCAGAAATTTGCTTAACCTTTCATACCAAGCCCTTGGGGCTTGTTTTAATCCATATAATGCTTATTTAATTTGTATACAAATTTAGATTGATCTTTCTCCTCAAATCCAGGTGGTTGTTCAACATACACCTCTTCATTTATATATTCATTCAGAAATCACTTTTAACATCCATTTGCAACAATTTAAAGTTCATGTGAGATGCAAAAGCTAGTAAGATACGAATGACTTCTAATCTAGCAACCGGAGCATAGGATTCTTGAAAGTCTATTTCCTCTTCTTGTGAGTATCCCTTTGCCACAAGTCCAGCTTTGTTTCTCACCACAAGTCCACTTTCATCTAGTTTGTTCCTAAAGACCCATTTTGTGCCAATGACAATACAATCTTTTGGTCTTGGAACAAGATGTCAAACTTGGTTTCTTTCAAATTGATTTAATTCTTCTTACATTGCTATGATCCAGTTTTCATCATCAAGAGCTTGGTCAATAGTAGATGGTTCAATTTTGGATACAAAAGCGTATTGTCCACAAATATTTTGTTATGATCTTCTAGTCTTTACACCTTCATAGACATTCCCTATAACTTGCTCAATTGGATGGGCATTTTTGAACTTTAAATCAGTTGGAGGTTTATAGGAGTTATTATCTTCACTTACCCTTTCCTCCATGGATTCTTCTTGCTTTTCCATATGCAGTTTTTTAAGATTACTTGTGACATCATCTGCATCACTTAAATCATCTTTTCTTTTTGAGCATGGGTTAAATTCCCCAAAAACAACATGTATTGACTCTTCTACAACTTGGTTCATTTTATTGAAGACTCTATATGCTTTGTTATTTCATGAGTAACCAAGAAATATTGTCTCATCACTCTTAGCATCCAGTTTTTCCAAGTTGGTTTTTCCATTGTTCAAAACATAACATGTGCAACCAAAAGCATGAAAATATGAAATATTTGATTTTCCACCTTTCCATAGCTCATATGGGATCTTTTTCAAGATTGCTTTAATGGTAACTTGATTCAACACATGACAAGCTGTACTTACAGTTTCACTCCAAAATTTCTTGGATAATTTACTCTCATTTAGCATTGTTCTAGCCATCTCTTGTATGGTTATATTTTTTCTTTCAACCACTCCATTTTGTTGTAGAGTTCTTGGTGCAAAAAATGTGTGGTGAAT
Organism: Annona cherimola; assembly: GCA_030490835.1. Lineage (NCBI taxonomy): Eukaryota > Viridiplantae > Streptophyta > Magnoliopsida > Magnoliales > Annonaceae > Annona > Annona cherimola. Next base: position 48,340,009 of record CM059977.1, on the reverse strand, counting down.
TCCTTTTTCATTACATAATTCTATGAATCGTTTATTTTCAAATTCACCAATATGATCACTTCTAATAATCATAATAGTACTTTATTTTTCATTTTGCACCAAGTTTACAAAAGTTGCAAACATAGAGAAGGCTTCATCTTTGCTACCTAAGAGAATTACCCATGTGAATCTTGAAAAATTATCAACTATTACAAACACATATCTCTTTCCACCAATGGTTAAAATGTCGGATGACCCATATAGATCCATGTGTAGCAATTCAAGTGGCCAGTGGTGGAAATCTCCTTTTTGGTAGAGAAAGACATTTTAGGTTGTTTTGACAATTGACATGCTTTGCAAATTTTATTTTTGTTATATTTCAACTTTGGCAGTCCTACCAAATTCTTCTTCCATAGGGTCTTTATGTTTGTCATGTTTATGTGCCCAAGCCTCTTATGCCAAACCCATGGATCATTGTCAATGACCGTTAGACATTGACCATCTAGTTCATCAAGTGAAACCAAATATACATTTCCATGTCTTTTTCCGCTAAACATGATATGTTTTCTATCAAATACATTACATATAGATGATTCAAACACAACCTTGTATCCTTTGTTACATAATTGGCTAATACTCATTAAATTATGCTTGAGTCCTTCAACAAATAATATATCTTCCATACATGCATTTGAAATACTATAGATGTTATCTTTACCTTTAATTTTACCTTTCTCATTGTTTCTAAAAACAACAGTTCCATCGTTGCAAAGCTTGAGTTTATGAAATAAACTTCTTTCTCCAGTCATATGCCTTAAGCAACCACTATCCATGAACCAAATGTTGCTTGCTTTTACCTTGAAACATTCCTGAAAAATGAACAAATAAATCTTATCTCTTTGGTACCCATTTTATGGGTCTATTTGGGTTAGTAAACTGATTTAATCTTTGTTGTTCTATTTTTGAAAGTCCAAATCTTGTGTTTCTTGGAACCCAAACTAATTTTGCACCATGGTCATACATTTTCTTAAAGTTGCATTTATAGATTTTGTGACCCATCTTGTTGCAAAAATTGCAAGCCATTGGTAATCTAGAAGTAGGCCTCCAAGTATGTAGTGGTTCAAAAGTTGGCCTTCTAGTCCACATAATATGTTTCCCTTTGGGCTTGTAAATAGGTGCAGTTTTAGCTTGATTTTTCCCAAGTGTTGGCACACTTAATTTTCTACTTTCTACGTGCTCAAATATTGAGTATCCAAGACCTCTTTTATTGTTTTGAGAGGTCATGTTCAGAAACAATTCCACATTTTCTCCTGGATTAGAGAATTTAGCTAATGATTCATTTAAGGATTCATTCTCCTTTTTCAATTTTTCCACTTCCTTCAATAGTAATTCTTTTTTTTCTTTCAGTTTTGATGTACTTTCAGCTAGTTTTTCATTTACAATAATAATGGAATTGCATTGTTGTCTCTTTAGTGCTAACTTGTTTTCTAGTTTTTTTATTTTCTCATATAATAAATCATATGCATGTTGTAATTCTTCTAATTCAGCACATTTGAGACATTCTTGAATAGAAGAGTGAGTAGATTGAGAATAGCAAAATTTGGAAGTTACCTCTTCATTACTTGTGCACTTTGTTGAGGTAGTTTGCCCTTCCAAAACTTCCGTTGTGTTTAAACACAACAAATTTTCTTCTTGCTCGATCCGCGCCATGCAGCATATTCTTGCACAATTTGCCGCTTCAAAATCATCGGTTGAGGAGCTACTTGTTGATGAAGTTTCTTCATTCACATAAATTCCTCTTCCCTTCGGCCTTTGGAATTTTCTGCTTTCATATCTTTCCTTCCTCTCTTGATGATCCTTTGATTTTTCCTCCAGTGTAGGACATTGAGCTTGCATATGTCCCATACCGCCGCATCTATAGCACTTTGTAGCCTCCTTCTTCTTCTCTTTTCGTGGTCTTTCTTTGAAATCTTTGAAGTTCTTTTCATTTCTCACAAACTTTCGAAATCTGCGTGTAAGTAGAGCAATGTCTTCATCATCGTTGTGAGATGAGGAGGTGGACTCATCCGAGTTATGTGCCGCTTTCAATGCAATGGTTCTTTTGCCTTTGTGGTGATCCTCGTTTCTTTTCTTGATTAGCTCATGTGACATTAGTGAACTAATAAGGTCTTCTAGCTTCAATGTGTTCAAGTCTTTTGCTTCTTCTATTGCCGTAATTTTTGGAGTTCATGATTCGGGTAACACCCTTAGAATCTTCATAACCTGTTCAGATTCAGAAATTGCCTTTCCAAGACCTTTCAAAGCATTAGTAATTTTTGAGAATTTAACAAACATTTCAGAAATATTTTCTATTTCTAGCATTCTAAAGCTTTCCAACTCTCCAATCAAAATATTTCTCCTTGTCCCTTGGACTTGAGAAGTTCCTTCATAGATAGATGTTAAAGTATCTCATATTTCTTTTGCAGTTAGACAAGAGGATACTCTATCATATTCGGAAGCCGTAAGAGCACAAAATAAAGAATTCATAGCCTTAGCGTTGCTCTTAACGGTTTTCACTTCCTCATCGATCCACTTGGAAGCTCTTTCATCAATAGGCAAAATCACATCATCTTGGATTGCAATCCAAGAGTCTATATCTGTAGCCATGATGAGTTGTTTCATACGTAGTTTCCAATAGCCAAAATTATTCCCATCAAACAATGGTGGCCTAGTAAAAGATTGGCCTTCGGCAAATGCAGGAATGGAAGTCGATCGGGATACCATATTAAAAGATCTCTTTGGTATAACTCAAAGACTTGCTCTGATACCACTTGTTGGTCCCGAGTTAATGACAATTACCCAAGAGGGGAGGGGTGAATTGGGTAATTAAAAAATTTAAACTTAAACAGAAACTTTTCCCCGGATTAATCTACTCCCCTATATGAAGAAACAAAGTGGAAAGCAATATAGTGCAGAAAGCAGAAATAAAAATCAACAAGCAATGCTTTTATAGTGGTTCAGGCAACCTCCCTACTCCACTCTTCTAAGCTCACACCTCTTATGACTTGGGTTCCACTATTGTATTTCACAAATACAACTAGAGCCACTGCTCTATTCTAGATTCCAGCTCTAGGGGGCATCAACAATACACAGCACAAGTAGGTGACGAGTTCCACTCCAATCACACACTACTTTGCTTACACTTGATCTTAGTTACCCAAACTAAATCAAGTTCAATACAATAAGTAAAAATAAAAGTAAGTTTCTACATGTTACTATTGTGTAGAGACAGATTTGGCGCAGAGAAGAACTTGTACAACAATGTTGATGATTCAGCAAGCAACTCTTGACAATTTGAAAGCAGAGTTCTTCTTCTATATGATGGCTTGATCACTTAATGCTCTTGAAGATGGGAGTTATGCACACTTAATGAATTCTCAGCTACCCTCCTTGTTCATATTGAATGCCTTATATAATTTGTGAGGGAATCCAAACGTTTGGAAGTAGGTGGCGTGCATTTAATGCGCCAATGTTCAAAAATTTTCTGACTATTGCGACCCAAGTCGCCGGTGGAGTCAACTTCGGGTGCGACTTCTCTTGTTCGCAACTTCTTCAAGTTCCAGTCTGGGTCGACTTGGTCCTCGACTTGACCCAAGTCGCAGGTGAAGTCGACTTCGGGTGCGACTTCACTTTGTCAGCTTGCTTGATGAACTTGAAGTTCCTTGGAATGCCTTGCTTGCTTGAATTTCTTCATGTTTGGTTGTTCTTCCCTTGATTATATCTTTTGCAATTCAGTATAATCATCCTAGCTTGATATCCTTTTAGCTCCGTGACTTGTAAAGTATGAATCCTTGAAATCTTTGAATATATGCATGAATCTTAGAGTGCCTAATGATGTCCAAATATATGTTCATAATCCAACATGATGGATTCATGCAACCCTGTTTGCTTTGATCTTCATTTGAGTGTTTGAGTCGTCTTGGCCTTTATCTTTTCTTAAATCTAGCATTGAGTTGACTTTGTGGTGCCCCAAACCGAGCGTCACATCTTAGCCCTTACCTCGGGATCGTATTGATTAGTAAACGTGATCAGGATTGTTGCCCTGTCACACGGCGGGATTTGTCGGATATTTATCCTATTAAATATGGTCATGTAACTGTTCATATAACAACTCATGTTCTCATAATTTCATTCTCATGCATTTCTAAGTCATTTCAATTCATTCATTTTATACAAACATGTTGTTCAGCAACATTTCATCTTTTGCCTAAATCAGATGTCACTGCATGTACATATTATAGTCATCCATACAAACATTCGAATAGTTTACATCTATTCATCATAAAGAACTGTATCAAATTTATACAATCATTTCACATAAACATTATAACATAAGTTTCATCGGTTTTTCCATGGACTCCTTAAGTCAGTGCTTGCTCCTTCGCCATACCTGTCCATCACCTGTCTTTGGGTTTGAAAAACAAAATCATGAGTCGAAACTCAATAAGCAAGCTATTTGCATTTTTCAAGCAAATCATTTCAGGAAATATTTTTCATTTAAAATCAACTTGGAAAGCATTCTATACCTTATCCAAAGGTATATCTTTAAAATCATGAAATCATGTACCCATCACGGGTCTCATATGCATAATGTCATATGTAAACATGAACATGATCATCATATCTCCCTTAGGATGGAAGCTAGCCAGGCGATCATCCGTCACGTTAACTCCCATTTCAGAGAGGGCGCCGCCGGCCTTCGGCCTATTACAAGCGACTTGGTCACACCAAGGGGGGACAATCGGTCCGCTTACACCCTTCAAGTGGACCTAGTATCCTGTGCACATGAACTTTTCATAAATTCATCTTTGACATGCTAGCATGATTTTTCGACCATAAATATCAATCACATCATTTTCCATAGAATTTATAAAAGAAACATTTCATAATCATTGCTTTTGAAATAAAACATCATTTCAACATTATTTTGCTAAGGGATGATCATCCTTAAACCCATTAGAAAAAATTTCATAATTTCATCAAACAAGGTAGAATACAAATTGCATTTATGGAAACAGTTTAGAAAAACAAAAATCCTTTAGAAAATTTGCTTGCTTACCTGAAGCTCTTAGCTTTCCGTCACCACTTTTTCTTTGCCTTTGCCTACATGAAAAATAATATTATTCTTCATATATTTCTTTTTCTTCATATTTTCTTTAGTTTTCCAACCCATTCCATATACACATATCATTTATTTGACTTCATAAGTCATCATACACGTATATGGCTTATTTTGCACCCATTATCATAACTTACACACATTCGGCTATTATACAACATAGCATATACAGATAACCCTAAAATTAGGGTATTCATTTCAATATCATAAAATTCATTCCATACACGTCATTCATAGCTTCATTAAGCTTACTTTTCCATTTTTCCCATTTTTTTCCAAAACACACATATGGGTGTTTCTTCTACATACATAGTAGTGCCTTAGATTCATAAATCAAGTCCAAAATTTTGGATTAAATACCATAAAATCTCAAACTGATCCATAGACATAGGATTCATCTCATTTTCATGCATTTTTGGATAAAATCATTTTTCATAATTCATTCATTAACCATTTACCGTTATCCCTTCATATAGGCTCATTCAGCACATAAATACAATGACTTTCATAAAATTTTTCATAATCTATTTTTCAGCGGGTTAATTCCCCTTATTTACCGCTGCATTTAGGGTATTTTCATGGGATTTAAATCCATTCACCTATAGGTTTCCAAAACAGCAAGTTTGGAACCCATTTTTCATTCGTTTTACACGTCTTTCGACACATAACCCTATTCAGTCATATAATTCCAAATTTTCATAAAATAAATTCATTTTTTCTCATCCATAGTTAGGGATTTAACACATAATTAAAATCCATGAATTATCATATCTCAAAATAGCAAGTTACACTTACGTTTTGAGACCCGTTTCGCGTCGATTCGATGTTCTTTCATAAAAATCATAAAAATTAGATTTAGGGTTGATTTCTCCCAAATATTTTGGCATCCATCATACCTTAAACCTAGGGTGTTTTAACCTACATAACATGCCTAAAACATGCAAGTCCATTTACATAACATTTTTAACCCAAAAATTAAGAAATTAGGTCAAAATCCATGCTTTGCATTCCCTAACTTCAAAATTTCATCACTTAAGTATAAACCCTCATATATTTGGCATAAATACATGATTCATAGCTTAATCAAATCATCAAATCAAAACAGCAACTTGTCTTGGAGGTTTAGGGTTTACCAACTTGGATTTTCCATTTCATACGCATGCATAACTCCATTTTCATCAACCTTAACTTAAAAATTCATACTTAAATCTTAATGACCATTCCATATTCATGAAAAGACAGGTTGAAACATAATTTTACAGGTTCTTTAAGCATGCTTTTCATTTCCAAGTTTTGAGTTTAAGAACTCAAGTTAAACAACTCAAAATCAACCACATACTTACTTGTTTTTGAGCCAACTCAAACTCTAATCTTTTGAGATGATTTCTTCTTCAAATTATCCTTGTTTTTCCCTTGGTTTTCTTCCCTTTCTTGCTGGAAATAGAGGACGTGAGCTTCTGGGTTTCTTTGGGGTGAAAAATTCCACACTTAGAATTTTTTTCCAAGCCCCTCATAATGTAACGTGCATGGCTTATAAGAGCTAGATTTTTTTCAACTGTGGGGCCCACTTTTTGCTGCAATTCCACACCCTTAAATTCACCCTTATCTACCATATGAGGTGGGTAAATTTTATCCAAGTAAAATTGCATTTTTACCATTTTCAAAAATCACAAAATCTGCATCATCTTTGACCATCCAATGCATCTCCATTTCACGTCCAATCTGTCCAGATTTTTATTCATTTTATTCATTTTTATTTTATGTAAAAACATGGGTAATTTATGTCTCTAATTACCCGTTAATTCATGAATTAATTTTATGTAAATAAATTTAACAAATATTGCAGCAACTTAACACCAAAAATCACATTTTTCTCCACCACAAGCTATCCACGTTTTTAGTAGTATATACCTACCTTTTTCCATTTTTTAATTGCTGAAATTCTCCATTATTGAATGCACATATAATGTACTTATATCCCTGCAACATTTAGGCATTTTTTAATAATAAAAAAATCAATTTGGACAGCCTAAACAACCTTGGACGTCCCATGCATAGCCACCTTGGCTACCCTTGGCCTATGCTTGTGTAGCTCTATCATATGAAGCATTTAATAGTTGGATAATTCATGGAATTATGAATTTTATTTAAATGCATAATTTCCTCAAAATTTCCTGCAATGGACACCTCATAATCCATTTATTTCCATGCCATCATATCTTGCACCTTTATATTAATGATATGGTACTCTCTTGGAGCATAAGTCAACCATAGCCACCTTTTTCAATGCAGGAATTTTTCCAATATTCCATGCTTAATCCAAAACATCCAAAATAAATATCTCACTATTTCATTCAACCATTTCAAATTTCAACTCAATCCAAGTTTTCTAGCTCCCGATATAGCCGTTTGAAGTTAACGGTTGAAATTGATATATGATTAACAATTCATAGTTCTCATTTCATCAAGAATTTTCATAAATAATTTATTCCATAATACTAAACCCAACATTAATGATTTTCATTTCAAATTTTACTTGAATCTGCCTTATAGGCGTTGAGTTATGAATTTTTCAATATTTTCCATCAAACTTGTCAATTTCCATATTAATCTCCATAATTCATTTTAAATAATGAAAAATGATTTCTCATGATATTTTTGCACAATTAAATCACAAATAATTCATTCTAAACCCATTGCCTCATTTAGGCTCAAAATGCTTAATCACATCATTAATACTAACCCATAACCCTAATTGCCATAATTAGCAAAAATCATAAAATACCTTCGTAATTCCTTAATTCACAAATAAACATCATATACATGTTCAATACATACATATGGGTCCTACATGGGTTAGGGCTTCACAGACTTGTTCTGCAAGTTCCGCACTGAAGTCGAAGCTGGAATCAACTTGGTCTGCAACTTCACCTCAAGTCGCAAGCGGAGTCGACTTGGGATGCGACTTCGGCAGCTCTCATCCTCGTTTTCAACTCTGGAAGGAAATGACGCCTCGAAGTTGCTACTGGAGTCGACTTGGTCTGCGACTTCACCTCAAGTCGCAAGCGGAGTCGACTTGGGATGCGACTTCGGCAGCTCTCATTCTCGATTTCAACTCTGGAAGGAAATGACATTTTGAAGTCACTGCTGGAGTCGACTTGGGGATCGACTTGGCCTAAGTCGATGCCTAAGTCAACTTGGAAATCGACTCGACTTGCCATGCTTCATATTCTTCATTTTTGTAGCCTTTAATCATTTTCACAAACATGTTAGTGACCAAAACTTACTCAAATTGATTTGTTAATCATCAAAACATAGACTTGGCTTATTTTCCACATGTTTCCAACAGCGCCCTCTCTGAAATGGGAGTTAACATGGACGAATGGTCGCCTGGCTAGCTTCTATCCTAAGGGAATTATGATGATTATGTTCATATTTTCATATGACATTATGCATATGGTACTCATAATGGGTACAAGATTTCATGTTTTCAAAATATACCTTTAGATAAGGTATAAGTTGCTTTCCAATATGATTTCAAATGTAAAATGTTGCCTTAAATGATTTGCCTGTAAAATGCAAATAGTTTGCTTATTGAGTTTCGACTCACGATTTTGTTTTCCAAACCCAAAGACAAGTAAAAGACAGGTCATGGCGGAGGAGCAAGTGCAAGCGTGAGGAGGCTATGGAAAAAATTTAGAATTTTTATATTATGAAAAAAATCCATGTTGAATAGATGTAAACTATTGGTATGTTTATATTGACGACTGTGATTTATGCATGCAGTGACATCTGATTTAGGCAAAAGTTGAAATGTTGCTTGAACATCATGTTGTGTATATGTATTGAATGGATTTGAAATGGCTTAGTTATGCATGAGTTGGAAATGATTTAGATATGTTTGAGATGAAAATATGAGAAATCAAATTCATATGAGAAAATATTAAATAGGTTAAACACCGTTAAAACCCGCCGTGTGACAAGGCAACAATCCTAATCACATTTACCAATCAATACGATCCTGAGGTAAGGGTCAGGATGTGATGCTCGGTTTGGGGCGCCACAGTCCGTGTCAACTTGTAAAGCGAGCGCACCCACTTTAAACAAGTTGTCATTTGAAGTCTAATTTTAGGATGACCTTCCTTAAATTCTTTTGGAAACATTTTGAGTAAAATATTTTGATAAATATTTGAAATGTTTGAGAAACAATACATCTTAAAATCCTTATAAAAAAATTTCAAAACCTTTGAATTTTTAAAATTAAACTACATATTTAAGTTATGCAATTATGCTACCCTTTCTCAACCACCCTAAAATCAATTTCTTGTCCACATATCAATTTTTTCATTTTTACATAAAGGAGCCTTGCATGGTCTTTTGTATATGTAATGCCCCAGCCCGAGCGTCACAACCTTACCTCAAGATCGTTCGACTAGTAAACGTGATTAAGATTGTTGCCCAGTCACACGGCGGGTTTTAACGGATATTTATCCAATTAATTATGTTTCCATAGGAGTTTAATTCCTCATATTTTTATTTCATGCATATTTGAATCATTTCCATCCAATAATGTCATAACTAGACATGATTTTCATTACATATTTTAAACCATCTCAAAAATCAGATGTCATTGCATGTATCATCATAGATATCAACACAAAACATTGAAGTATTTACAATCATATGACATAAGTTTTTCACCAACATGAAACTTATAATGGCTTCCATTTCCTCAATAGTCAGCTCCTTGTTCTTTTGCTAGGTCTCTTCTTTTACCTGTCTATGAGTTTGGAAAACGAAAACGTGAGTCGAAACTCAATAAGCAAGCTTATATTTTACAGGCAATTCATTTTTAAGGCATATTTATTTAAAAGCATTTTTCTCCCTTCAGTAGAGACACTTATCAAGAGATCAACTACCTATGGAGCAAAAATCTTTTCATAAAACTTGCATAAACCATTCGTAAACATTTCATAAATACTTCATAAACATTGGATGTGCAAATTCATCATTTCCATTGATGACATTATCCTTCATGTGACGGTACACTAACTCGGGGAACCCTCTTTCATGACATGATCCTTTCCATCCTTGGCGCCAGACCTACCGACTTGGCAACGTCAAGGGGAACTCCTTGTCCACTTACTACCTCGACTAGCCTCTTAGATTTCCATTTCATGCATGACTTTTAGTCACCCCGGCATCATATACCCCCTTACATATGGAACTTGTCATTTTCATGTAGAGAATTCTTTGCACCATCCCTTTTGAAACATCATATAAACTCATGTTTCAATACATTTCAAGCATAATCGCGAAATCATAAGCTATCATTTATTTCAATAGAAATAAACATTTTAATACTCATATAAACAAGGAATGGCCATCCTTAAATAGCATGTAATGAAAACCAAAATCATTTAGAAAGCTGCTTGCTTACCTCATTTGCTTAGCTTTCCGTTTCGCTTATCCCTTTGCCTTTGCCTATGCATATAAGAATGATATAACATTCATATATTTTCTTTGCTTGCATTCAACTCAGTTTTTCAACCCATTTCTATTAACATACATAATTCCTTCGAGTTCTCTTACGCCCGTATAGCACATACTTGTGTATTACATGGGCTATTACACATCACATTTAGTCCCCTAAGTAGGGTAATCATTCAATCATATAATAATAATTTAATAATTATTATTTAATGGCTCATTACCTTCCTTAAGCCGTTTTCACTTATTTTTCAAAATTCACACATCATTACTCAATTTAAGCACCCATTGTTGCCTTAAGCCTCATTAATTAATCTCGAAATTTGAGATTAACATCATAAAATTCTAAATAGAAATATATTCACAAAATTTATTATATTTTTATACATTTTTGCACAAAACCAAATTACTTAGGTCATTTACTACTCATGCATGTCTATCCTTTCACATATAGCCATTTAACAACACATATATGAGGCCTTTCATAGAATTTCCCAAGTCAGCAATTTAATCCACATTTCAGCATGATAATTATCCTTAATTAATACTGTAATTAGAGAATTTTTATGGAATTTAAATACACTAATCATAGGTTTTCAAAACAGCAACTTTAGAACTCATTTTTCACCCGTTTAACGTGTCTTTTGACACATAACCCTAAGCAGATTTATAAATCCGAATTTTCAAAAAATAATCCAACTTTTCTTAATCAAAATTTATTTTATTAACATATATATAAATTTGGATCGTTTCTACATATTTTTCATATTTCTTTTTATTTTTTTCTCCAACTATCCACATATGCTGAAATCAGGCGTAATGAAATCTCAAAATCTTGAATTAATATCAAATAAAGTATTTTTGATCTAAAATTTCTAACATACCTTCATAACTATATGAATTAACAAAAATAAATATTTTCAGCACAAAATAGTAAGCATTTATATTTATTTTGGTATTTTTACCATGCTGGACAGCACATCCATTTTCAGACAGTCCAAATCACGTTAATTATGAGGTATATTTATACCTATAAAAATCTAATTTTTATTTTAATAGTGTGATCCTAAATATGTATTTATATCCTATAAAATATTCAGACTAAAATTACTTGTATAAAAAATATTAAAAATCCTTTGGTGCAGTTGATCCTGCCACCCATACCACCCTGTTCAGGTTGATTTTCTCAGATTCTTCATTTGCAACTGGCTTATCCTTTTAAGCTGAAAATTGGGTCATCCTTAATCACCCCATAATAATTATTTTCAAAAAATTTCATGCTAAAATTCATCCATTTACTGTTCCGTTCATATTTTAGTTTACAACATCATATAACTTCCAGATTTGAGATATAAACTCAAAATAATCATATACTTACTTGATTAAATGGTGATCCCTCCTTTTTCTCTTCTTTCTCCCTTCTATTTCATCCTTCTTGCTGGCCAAAAATGGGGACGTGCTACTATTGTGCTTGGGTTGAAATTCCAGCACTTATAAACTTTTCTAAAACCCAAGCCATGTGAACGTGCATTCTCTGTAGTGCTAGATTTTCCAGCTGTGGGCCCCACTTGTTGCCGCATTTTCCACAGTCATTGAATGCATGCTTATCTCCACTTATGTGCTGGTGAACTCACAGCCATGTAAATTCACTTTTTACCATTTTGAAAAATCAAAAATCTGTTTTAATCACAACCGTCTACTTGTCCAGAAATCACGTCCCTTATTGCTGCCTATTTGCATATTTTTTTCCTAATATGATTTGCTTAATCCAAACCTTCCAAAATTTCAATCTCATAATTTTATTAAACCGTTTCAAATTTCATCTCAATCCGATTTTCCTCGCTCAAGTTATAGCCGTTTAAAGTTAATGGTTAGATTTGAGCTATGTTCAATAAATCATCATATCAATTTCCTTAAGGATTTTCATAACTCAATAATTCCATAATACCAAGCCTAACCTCATCAACTTTCATCTCAAATTTCACTTGATTCCGCCTTACAGGCGTTGAGTTATGAATTTTTTTATAATTTTTCACCTTAATTTCATAATTACATTTTAATCTCCATAAATTAAATCATGATAATTAACATGATTATTCATAACACATTTTCACCTTTCAATTCTCATTAAGCTCCTCGAGTCATACCAACTCACTTTGGGCTCCGGTGATTAAATTTTTAATCACCATTCTTAATTGAACCCTAATTGCCAAATATCATAAAATCCTAAAATCATCCAGAAATTCCATTTAATCATATATAAGTCACATGTACATGTTCAATGCACACATTAAATCCTCCTTAGGTTGGGGTTTCACAATCTTAATGGTATCAAAGCATGGCCTGGTAAATAGGAGTGGAAAAGTTTAAGTGTAATGATTAAATATGATATGCATAATTTTATGATGAATGCATAAGTGATTATCATGATAGGAGGCATGGTATATGATGATGATAGTAGTGAAATTTATAATGATGAATAATATCACATGATTGTGATTATGTGAATTGGTATGTTAAGATGCTAAGACTTTGTTTTATGAGTAAATGCTTTGATAATGAGCATGATATGATAGTTATGATGATATAACTATCTCTAAAGATTTTGAATACATAAAATGTACGCATGTGATATGTGCATAAAATGTATACATTCGTATAAATATTTTTCAAGATATTTTCAACATAGATTTCCTTATCTAAAGGAAATTAAAAATTTTCTAATATCATTTCAAAATATATGGACTATGTCCAAATCATCATTTATTATTTAATTATCATGACCTAGCAAAATAAATCTTTTTCATAAAAAAATTCCCCTTTTCCTTTTTCTTTCATAAACATAATTGTTTATCACAAATTATTATAGAAATAACTCAAAACTTATTTACAAACAATACTTTGTGAAAAAGGGTAAAATTTCCTTTTTCTTATAAAATTCTTCTGAAACAACATCATAAAGAACTTTCTTGTTTATAAGCAAATTCTTAAAAACCATTGACATAAAATGTGAAATCCTTTGAAAACATTATTATGGAGAACTTGCTTACTCATAAGCAAATTTCTCAATCAATTAACATAAAGCATTACCAATCCATAACAACACTTGTGATAAATTTTTTATTTTAAAATCATTGCTTGTTTCCAATGAAACAAACCTTAAAGCTTTTCCTTAAAGTCATCCTTTTCCAAACTTAAGGCTTTCATTAAAGCCGTCATCTTCAAAACTTGTCGTTTTTCATTAAAGCCATTATTTTCAAAACTTGTGCTTGCCCATTTGTTTAAACATAATCATAAACATTTTTAATCACATATCATCACATAGAAAGAAAACATTATTTTAGAAAATTCGCTTGCTTACCTGAGATCGTTATAATCCCTTTCCTTCCATTCTTTTCCTTGCCTTTGCCTAAATAAATGAAAATAATATTTCATTTATTTGCATCAACTTTAAATACTTATATTCCTTAAGTTTTCCAACTTACATATGTGGCGCCCTTGACCTGAGGCCTCCACAAGCCTTACTCCAAGACCGTTTTGAATTAGTAAATGTGATTAGGATTGTTGCCCTGATCACACAACGGGTTCTTAATTTGATCTCGTCCAAATTTTTTTTCTTTCCATTCATCATATAAGCATACACTTGTCATCATTCATAGTAGACTCATCCATATCATCATAAAATTTATCGTATAAGTATCTTTACTTTCATATTGTAGGCAGCATATGTACTCATAAATAAAAATTCACATAGAATTTTATACATAATTACTTATCTATTTACATCATACATAATCAATCCCATTTTATTATAAGCAATACATTCATCTATTCATTCTTTAAACATACCAATACCTTTTAGCTTTGCTCCCTTCATCAAGCCTTAAACCTGTCTGAGATTAGGAAAATAAAATGTGAGTGATAAACTCAGTAAGCAAGTATCATTTTTTTATTTTAAATGCATCCCTTGCCCATTCGGTAGGAGACACTTATCAAGTGATCAATTACTAATATGAAGGAATCTTTTATAGAAATCTTCTTTATAATACACCCACAAAACTTTGTACATGCCCCCATTTTGAAGTTTTTCAAAGGTGATGTCTATGCATCTAAATCATTTTTCATGGGGACAATTGTTTGTCCCAAAGTATTTTTCATCTATCATGAGGACATGTCTATGTCTAAAAATATTTTTCATATGGAATGAGGACAATTATATGTCCTAAAATATTTTTCTTATAACCTTTTTCCCATGAGGACATTTACATGTCCCAAAACATCATTTATTTAAATTTCTTTATAACCCAACTCGGGATTATTCAAAATCAATGCATGTGCATAGAAATCTTTTATCTATGCGGACATTCTCAAGTCCAAAAATATTTTTCCATATAAACCTCTTTTAACCCGCATATAAGATATCAAACCCTTTTTAAACCAACATGGCAGACATATTCATGTCCTAAAATATTTTTTAGTATCTTCTGAAAACTAAACATAAACCCATGTAAAACCAACACAAATCCATTTAAAACCAAACAGAGTAGGTGCCCATTTTGGGACTTTTAAAACATAGGGAACATATGTATGTTCCGAAAACATATGGATCTGTGTCTCTGACCCTCAGGTAGGTGACACTTAACAAGTGATCATCCTCCCCTAGGAAAGAAACCTTTCATGAGACAGCACGCGAGCCAGGTGTCTGCTCATGAGCTTCCTCCCATTTTAGAGAGGGCACCGCCGGCCTCCGGCCTTCCCTGAGCAACTCGGCTATAGGTAGAGGTGAGCTCTAGTTTACGACCATTTTGGTCTGTAACCACCTCCACCATGAGCCTAATACATCGTTTTGCACACACTCATACGTTAGCAATGATTTTTACAAAACTTAGCTTAGTCATTTGACTGTGCCCTTTTTCAAGCCTCAGCTTTATATGTATAAAGCCAACTTAGTCTGCAGACTGTGCCCTTCTCGAATTGAGAACTGGGCATGATTGTTTTGAAAATAAAATATTTTTGTAAACTATTTTCAAATCCTGATGTTAGGATGACCACCCTTAAAGAGTTTAGCAATATTTTAATAAATCCATTTTACCAAACATTTGAAATATTTGAGAAGATAATATTATGCAAAACTTTAATGATTTGCTAAACAACTTTTGAAGTTCTCATTTTAAGAAGCTTTTGAACTAATTCAAAACTCGCGGAGACAAAACTTTTCTTAATAACATTTTTATGAGCAAAAATATGCAACTCACTTCCATCCACTGTAAAGGCATTATCTGTCTTGTCCATGTCACTTCCTTGTTATTATTATATATAGAGGAGTTTGCATAATCTTTTGATCATTATTTAAACATAAAATCCACTAAATCATTTTGTAGGACTGGTCACTCTTAAATCTTTTTGGAACATCAGAGTAAAGCATCTTCAAAGTGTTACAACTCTAAGAGTTGTAAAGCAACTTGATAGATTATTTCAAAACACCTACATAAATCTCAAAGCATGTACATAAATTCAATTTATGACATTTAATGGAACCCATTTCAAAACATCTATTTATTTCTAGAAACCATTTTGTAAAGAATTATATTTTTCAATAAAACTCCTTGTAAGCCACACTTATATGAACTTGCTTATATTAAAACCATCTTAAAACCCACATCATATTTTCAAGAACTGAGCTTGCTTACTTTATGAGCAATTCTCTACATCATTAATATAAACATGATCAAGTAATTTTAATACTTGAATATAAACATTATGCTTGAAAATTCACTTGCTTATCTTGTAAGCAACTATGAAACCAACTTTTTAAAGCAAGTTCATAAATTTCATAAAATTCCTTTGAAACAATATTTCGAAGGGCTTGCTTACTTGTAAGCAAACTCTTAAAATCATTAATATAAAACATTTCCAATTTTGGCAACACTTGTGATAAATTAAAACTTGTGCTTGCCCACTTGTAAGAAACTCATAAAAACATCAACATAATTATATTTTCTTTTAATCATTTCAACACATAGGAGGAAATCAATATTTTGGAAAGTTCGCTTGCTTACCTGTGTTTCTTCAACTTCCCAAGTTTGCCTTTTCTTTGCCCTTGCCAATATGACAATAATATAATATTTCATATATTCTTTTGGCTTACATCCCATTTAGTTTTTCAATCCATTTTTATTAACATACACCATCCATTTGACTTCTCAAGTCGTTAGGCATAAATAGCACATATAGCACATACTTGTGCATTACATGGGCTATTACACATCATATTAAATTCCATAAGTAGGGTAATCATTCAATCACTTGATAATCATTCAATAATCATCAATCAATGGCCCGTTACCCTCCTTACCATTTTTCACTTATTTTTCAAAAAATTTACACGTTGGTGCTCATTTTAAGCACACGTTGTTGCCTTAAGCCTCATTAATCAATCCTAAAATTGGAAATTAAAATCATGCATTTAAAAAGATATATAATCACAAAATTTATCATTTTTTCATGCATTTTTTCACAAAATAAAATTATATAAGTCATTTATCACCTATGCATGTCTATCCTTTCACATATGCCCATTTGGCAACACATATAAGAGGCATTTCATAAAATTTTCCAAGTCAGCAACTTTATCCATTTTTCAGCATGATATTCATCCTTAATTACCACTTTGTTTAGGGTATTTTCATGGGATTTTACTCCACTAATCATAGGTTTCCAAAACAGCAACTTTGGAACCCATTTTTCACATGTTTAACGTGTCTTTTGATACTCAACCCTAAACTATTTTATAATTCCAAATTTTCAACAATTAATCCAACTTTTCATAATCCAAATCTAGGTTATTAACACATATTTAGCATTAATAAATAAATTCATCTCAAAACAGCAACTTGTTTCACTATTTCGGGTACCGTTTTCACCCCATTTAAAATTCATTAAAACAGATTTGGGGCTTATCATCCCAAATCCTTTTGGGCATCAACATATGTATTTCATTAAAACATGATTTATAACCTAAATATAACATCAATCCAATACAGCAACTTATTATTGGAAATTTAGGTTTTATCAAGTTGAGTTTTCAACTCATAATCCACTCTATTCTCCATCTCAACCACTTAAATCATTGAAATCATAAATAAATCTTAATACCCATTCAATACTTGATCAAGGGGCATGTTGAATCAATATTTAAGGGATCTTTAAGCATCAAATTCATATCCAAAATCTTAGATTTTAACACTTGAAATCAAAAGCTCAACTTAACACATCTGCTTACTTGTTTGATGGAGATCAAACCCTAATGACTTGTGCTAATCTTTTCCTCCTTTTTCCCTTTCTTTTTCCCTTCTATTTTCTTCTATTTTCTTCCTCCTTGTTGGCTTAGGTGGGATTTGAGCTGCTGCCTTGGGGAAGAAGGGTTTTGGCACTTAGAAAAATTTCTCAACACCTTCTTTTCACATGGTCGTTCCCACCTTTTATAAGGGTTAGATTACTCCAGTTGTGGGCCCCACTTTGGAGCTGATTTTCCACATCATTCAATACTCACTTATCCTCTTAATGTGCTGGATAAATAATAGCCAAGTAAAATAATTTTTTACCTTTTTCTTAATGCAAAAATCAGCTCAATATCTCAACCCTACAGTTGCCCAACAGATCACGTCCCTTGCTGCTGTCCATTTCTAGATTTTTTCCATTTTTTTAATAATCTCAATTTGAGGGTAAATCATAAACCTAATTAATATTTAATTTACCTATTAATTTGGCATAAAAAATTAATAAAAATCGTTACAGCAGCATCAAAACATGTCACGTCCATATGCATAACAAGTTGTCAACATTTTTAACCTTCAATTGCAGCTGCATTTCATAATTTTTTTGCAGGGAATTTCAAATGAATAAATACAAATTCCAATTTCCCTACATGTCAGCTATATGTGTGCATTATTTAAAAATAAAAAATTTAAAAAAACAACAGCAACAGCCCATTAACATGCTTGCCTTGGACACCTCACCTATGCTCACTTTGAGCACTCATAGCTCCATCAATGTGGTTGTCCATTGTAGGAATATTATTTGGATTTTTGCATTTATATTAATCCATAAAATACCCTGAAAATAAGCTGCATTTGACACTTATTTTTCCATTAAAATCATGCATTAATTCCATGTACTCTACCATTTAATACATGATACTTTTAAGTAACAAAAGTCAACTATGCTCACCTTTTCCAATTCAGGTATTTTCCAACATATTATGCTTAATTTAAACCTTCCAAAATTTTAATCTCATAATTTCATTCAACCGTTTCAAATTTCATCTCAATCCAATTTTTCTACCTCAAGTTATAGTCGTTTAAAGTTAATGGTTGATTTGGTATATGATCAATAAATCATAACATTAATTTCATCAATGATTTTCATAACCCAATAATTTCATAATACCAAGCCCAACATCATCAATCTTTCTTTCAAATTTCACTTGAATCCGCCTTACAGGCATTGAGTTATCAATTTTCTAGTGTTTTTCCACTAAACTTGACAATTATCATTTAATCCTCATAATTCATAGCAAATAATTTAAAATAATTATCCATGATATATTGGTAAGTTTCAACCACCAAAAAATTACTTTAAACCCTTTGTCCCATATCAGCTTATAATGATCACTCGAATCATCATTGCTAACCCTTATCCCTAATTACCATAGTTTAGCAAAATCACAAAAATCATTCAAAATTTAATAAATTCACATATAAATCACATGTAAATGTTTAATGCATACATCGCATCCTACTTAGGTTGGGGTTTCACAATCCTCTTCCCCTTACAATAGGTTTCGTCTCGAAACCGTTTTCTTTAAATAACTGACAATGGCTGTGTTTATAAGCCAGTGCACCATCTTCTTCTCATACTTATATTACTTATAATCTTTATACCTTTTATGCCTATTTTAGGCTGGGCATACATCGACAGACTACTTGTACTTTTCTCCACTATCCTTGTGACCCACTTAGTGCCAGTCTATTTCTCTTTTTTTTTCTTGGTTGTTTTGTTGACCAATTCTAAGGCTTACTTCCTCTCTTCAATCCATTTCAGACCTGTGGGTCATGGCCCGCTTATCCGACGTGTCCTTCATTTTCACTTAATATTTATCATCATATAAACAGGAAATTTCATATAATGATATTATTCATCCTTTTTACTAGCAATGCATGAATGGTTACATGTCGGTATACTATAATTGACTAAGTAACACCAAATTCAACCAATATTACTATAAAATTTCTTAAAATATAAATCATACCTGTAACCCTCTTTTCCTCCTGCTTTCGTGACTCATCGTAAGTCGATGCATGCATTTGCACTAACTTTGTAGAGCTCTCCTGCCGTTTAGCCTTTGTGGCTTTACTTTGTTGCACCAATCTTCCAAGTCCTGGTGCTCTTTGTACTTTGTTTGGGCATTCTAAGGCAATGTGTCCTACATGTCCACAATTGAAACATTGTTTCTCCCATATCTCATTACTTGTAAATTTCTCACCACATGACCCACCTGACCGCATTGATAACATTTATTTAAATCCTTTAAACATTCTCCAAAGTGACAATTGTGACAATTCCCACAAATTTGGGCACATATCCTATTACACCTTGATTTCGTTTCTCTTGTCACTGGTTTCTTAATTCTTTCCTTTCCTACATTTCGTCTCTTAGTACTAGGATTTAATTGTTCTTTCTAGTGTTGAGATTCTTGGGTCTTTAGTGTTTCTATCCCATTGTCGTCAACTCCTATAGGTTCGGGTACCTGATCAGGAAGTACAACCTGTATCGGCCTAATTTCTTCCTATCCTCTTGATTGATCCCATTGAGCCTTTTCCCAAAGATCTTGAATGATTCCTATAGAATGAGCGGCCCATTCCCGGGTAGCTTGTTGGATGACTTCCTTTACAGCTGTAACTACCCTTTCCGTTATTAATTCTAATTGTATAGTGTTACATGTAGCGGTCCTACCTTCAACATTTAATTCTGGGTTCACATTTACCCGTTGTTGACAAGTTCTTGAGTTTAGTTGCTCTCCTTGTCTTGGTCACTTAGACTTGCAACTAGTTTCATCCTTTTCTCGTCGATCTATGGGTTCTTCATCTGCCACTACCTTTCCTTTATTCAAACTCGCTCTCGCTCTTATGATAGGCATAATTCCTTTCTATACATATAAAAAATATATCAGTACACTAATATACTTTTTATTCATCTAATCACAACATATATTGTAATATATACAATAAATTATTTTAACAGAAGGGTTAATAATAACCACGTCCATTCCACTTACACTTTTTATACAATCATAAATAATTTCTTACCATCTTTGAGTAACATTTTCTTATCAGCTTATTATACCATCCATCATATTTAATAGAAAGAATCAGTAGCAATTCTTTCTTTCTCATATATAGTTATCATACAAGTAGTTGTACTTGTATGATACTCTTTTTCATATTCATTTATTATACAAGTGGTTACACTTGTATATTATAAGTATCCTTATACCCAGACGTAATATATCCCTTTATCCTTCAAAAGTCAAAAGAGACTTTGGTTAGTTTCATCTGCCTCTTTCTTACTACATAAGTACTATCTAGTAAGAATGCTTATGCTAGACTAATTAGGTCATTTTTTTGAGTTTCTTTTTATTCATAATTCTTAATATATAAAAAATCAAATCATCGAGGAAGGATTCCTCGACTACTCACTCACCTTGAGTGCAGCTCTTTCGATCACTAATCCTGTTAATCATAAAAGGTGGAGTTATAACTACATATTGTTGAACCCAAACACAAATTGACCAAAGCACAAGTTTTGATGATTAACAAATACAAATTTGAGTACATTATGATTACTAATGAGTTTTGTGAATATCTTTAAGGAATGAGAAATCAAATATATAAGTATAGAAGACCAAGTCGATCTCCAAGTCGACTCCAACTTCGACTTAGGTAAAGTCAATCCCGAAGTCGACTCCAAAAGCGACTTCAATAGCCGATTTTTTGACAGCGTTGAAATTGGGGGCTTGAGCATACCGAAGTCGCAGACGAAATCGACTCCACTTGCGACTTGGGTGAAGTCGCAGATGAAGTCGACTCCAGTATCGGCTTTAACCAGCATTTTCTTTCCAGCGCTGATTTTAGGTTGGAAACAAAAGTGAAGTCGCAGCCGAAGTTGACTCCACATGCGACTTGGGTGAAGTCGAGGGCAAAGTCGACTCCAACTTCAACTTCAACTTGAAGAAGACAAATATTGTCAAAATCAATAAGGAAATCAAGTTTAAGATAAAATTGAGATAAGATGAATATGAAAGACAACCTAGACTTCTCAACTCATATAAATAAGAAGATCATCTTAAAAGAAAAGCAAGACACATAAAGACAATAAAAGCTTTAAGGTGATTACAAGTTCAAGATCATCAAGAAGGGTCTCCGAACCTAATGTGAAAGAATATTGTTCTCAAAGATTCTCCAAGAAATCAGAACATAAGAAAATAAGAAGAAGTTAAGCAAGCAAGGCACTCCAAAGATTTCAAGTTCAACTAGCAAGCTGAAGAAGTGAAGTTGCATCCGAAGTCGACTTCACCTGCGACTTGGGTCAAGTCGATGACCAAGTCGACCTAGAAGACAGACTTGGAAACTGAAGAGCATCTGAAGTTGCACACGAAGTCGACTCCACCTGCGACTTGGAGGCATAACGTTCAAATTTTTGAACATTAGCATATTTATTACGCGCCAACCACTTCTCCAATGTTCAAAATTCTCCCTCCTCTATATATATACACTCAAGCAAATGTGGATACATACAAGAAAGAGCTGAAAAAGAGGAAAAAAGTGCTACTAAGAGTTCTATCTCACTTTCTTCTACAATTAAGTGATCTAGATACTTTCAAAGGAAGAACGATCTTCAACGTTGCTGTTTGCTTCAACGCAATACGATTCTTGCTTCTACAGAATCTTCCTCAAGCTGAAACTTGCTACACAAATCTGTAAAGTGTAGATTTCTTCTATTTCATCTTATTATTTGGTGTTTGGTTTGATTTTGGTGTTTCAAACCAAGCTATAGCAAAGTAGAGTTGTGATTAGAGTGGAACTCGTCACCTACTGTGCTAGTTGTTGTATATGCCACCTAGAGCTAGAATCGAGAAGAGAGTGGAGGCTCTGGTTGTATATGCCCTCTAGAGCTAGAATCTAGAAGAGAGCGGAGACTCTAGTTGTATTCGCGGAATACATAGTGAAACCCAAGTCACAAGGGAGTGTGAGCTCGGAAAAGTGGAGTAGGAAAAAGTTATCCGAACCACTATAAATCTTGTCTACTACTTTTTATTTACGCTTTCATTATCTTATTACTTTCTATTTGTTTCATTAAAGGGGTGTAAACTAAACTGGGATAAAATATCTAATTAAAGTTTTAAATTTTCTAAACACTCAATTCACCCCTCCCCTCTTGGGTAATTGCCTTAAACTCGGGACCAACAAGTGGTATCAGATAAGTCTTTGAGTTTTACCAAAGAGATCTTTTTGACATGGCATCCCAATCCACTTCCGTTCCCCCATTTGCTGAAGGCCAATCCTTTACTAGGCCACCATTGTTTGATGGGAATAATTTTGGATATTGAAAGCTACGTATAAAACAACTCATCATGGCAACAGATATGGATTGTTGGATTGCAATCCAAGACGGTGTGACTTTGCTTATTGATGAAAGAGCTTCCAACTGGACCGATGAGGAAGTGAAAATTGTAAAGAGCAACGCCAAGGCTATGAATTCATTATTTTGTGCTCTTACGGCTTCCGAATATGATAGAGTATCCTCTTGTTTAACTGCCAAAGAGATATGGGATACACTAACATCTATCTATGAAGGAACTTCTCAAGTCCAACGGACAAGGAGAAATATTTTGATTGGAGAATTGGAAAACTTTAGAATGTTAGAAACAGAAAATATTTCTGAAATGTTTGCTAGATTTTCCAAGATTACTAACACCTTGAAAGGGCTAGGAAAAGCAATTTCTGAATCTGAGCAGGTCATGAAGATTCTGAGGGCACTACCCAAATCATGGACTCCAAAAATCACGGCAATAGAAGAAGCCAAGGACCTAAACACGTTGAAATTGGAAGATCTTATTAGCTCGCTGATATCACATGAGCTAATCAAGAAAAGAAACAAGGATCACCACAAAGGCAAAAGAGTCATCGCCTTGAAAGCGGCACAAGACTCGGATGACACCACCTCATCATCTCAAAATGACGATGAAATTGCCATATTTACAAAACGGTTCAGAAAATTTGTAAGGAAAGGTAGAAATTTCAGAAACTTTAAAGAAAAAAATTCTAAAGAGAAAAAGAAAGAATCAACAAAATGTTACTGGTGTGGTGGTTCGGGGCACATGCAAGCCCAATGCCCAACGCTCAAAGAAAATAAAGCAAAGGAGCAAAGAAAAGATCGAGGCGACAACAGAAAATTTCAAAAAAACAAAGGAAGAGGCATGTACGTAAATGAAGAGGAATCTACAACATGTAGCTCTTCAAGTAAAGAATGTGAAGCAAATTGAGCAAGAATGTGTTGCATAGCAAATTCCGATACATGTTTTGCAGCCACAGAAATCTTGGAGGATCAAGCTACTTCAACGAACTGCACAAGTAGTCAAGAAGTTTATCTTAAAGCTAAGGTCAATAACATGTGGTTTATGGATAGTGGTTGCTCAAGACATATGACAGGAGAAAAAGGACTATTCCATAAGATCAACCCATGCAATGAAGGAACAGTAGCTTTCGAAAATAATGAAAAAGGTAAAATAAAAAGTAAAGGAAATGTTTATTGTATTTTAAATACATGTATTGAAGATGTACTATTTGTTGAAGGACTCAAATACAACCTAATGAGTATTAGTCAATTATGTGATAAAGGATATAAAGTTGTATTTGAATCCTCTATATGTAATGTTTTTTATGTCAAACACATAATATTTAGTGGCAAAAGACATGAAAATGTATATTTGGTTTGCCTTGATGAACTAGAAGGGAAATGTCTAATAGTCATAGAAAATGATCCATGAATATGGCATACATGGCTTGGATATATAAACATGTCAAACATTAAAACATTGTGGAAAAAGAATCTAGTACAAGGGTTACCAAAGCTCAAATATGACAAGGATAAGATTTGTATAGCTTGTTAACTATCTAAACAACCCAAAATGCCATTTTCCACCAAAAAGGAAATTTCAACAACTAGACCACTTGAGTTGTTACATATGGATCTTTATGGGCCATCAGACATTTTAACTCTTGGTAGAAAAAAGTACGTGTATGTAATTGTTGATGATTTTTCAAGATTTACTTGGATTATACTCTTAGCTAGCAAAGATGAAGCATTTCCTATGTTTGTCACATTTTCAAATTTGGTGCAAAATGAAAAAAAAGTTCAATCATTTCCATTAGAAGTGATCATGGTGGTGAATTTGAAAATAATCAATTCATAGAATTTTACAATGAAAAAGGAATTCACTATACATTTTCTGCACCAAGAACTCCTCAACAAAACGGAGTTATTGAAAGAAAAAACCGGACAATACAAGAAATGGCTAGAATCATGCTAAATGAGAGTAAATTGTCCAAAAGATTTTGGGGTGAAGCTGTAAGTACAGCTTGTCATGTATTAAACCGAGTTACTATTAGAGCAATATTGAAAAAGACCCCGTATGAACTTTGGAAAGGCAGAAAACCAAACATATCATATTTCCATACTTTTGAATGTACTTGTTATGTGTTAAATAATGGAAAAATAAATTTGAGAAAATTAGATACCAAAAGTGATGAGGCTATTTTCTTAGGTTATTCATCAAATAGCAAAGCATATAGGATTTTCAACAAAAGAAATCAAATAGTAGAAGAATCAATACATGTTGTTTTTGATGAATTTAACCAAGCTCCAAGAAAGGAGGATGAACTAAGTTGTGCAAATAATACAAAAGAAAAACAACAAGAACAACAAAAGAAAACCGAGCTCAAGACAGAAAACCTCATGGAGGAAGAGGTAAGTGAAGGTAATGATTCCTACAAACCTCCAATTGATTTGAAATTCAAAAATTCTCATTCAATTGAGCAAGTCATTGAAAATATTTATGAAGGAGTAAAAACTAGAAGATCAAAACAAAATATTTGTGGACAATATGCATTTGTGTCAAAATTTGAACCAACCACTATTGAACAAGCTCTTAATGATGAAAACTTGGTTATTACAATGCAAGAAGAGCTAAATCAATTTGAAAGAAATAATGTATGGTATTTAGTTCCTAGACCAATTGATTATACCATTATTGGTACCAAATGGGTATTTAGGAACAAATTGGACGAAAGCGGACTTGTAATAAGAAACGAAGCTAGACTAGTAGCCAAAGGGTATTCCTAGGAAGAAGGGATTGATTTTGAAGAATCATATGCACCTGTGGCTAGATTAGAAGCCATATGCATTTTACTAGCATTTGCTTCTCACATGAATTTCAAATTATTTTAAATGGATGTGAAAAGCGCATTTTTGAATGGGTACTTGAATGAAGAAGTATATGTTGATCAACCCCCTGGATTTGAAGAAAAGGATCAATCAAAATATGTTTATAAACTGACCAAAGCATTATATGGACTAAAACAAGCCCCACGAGCTTGGTATGAAAGGTTAAATAGATTTTTTGATCGAACATGAATTTCAAAGAGGAAAAGTTGATACTACTTTATTCATCAAGTACAAAAGTAAAAATATTTTAATTGTGCAAATTTATGTAGATGATATAATATTTGGTGCTACTGATGAAACTCTATGCCATGAATTTTCTAAGATTATGCAAAGCGAATTTGAAATGAGCATGATGGGAGAATTAAATTTCTTCCTTAGACTACAAATCAAGCAACAAGCCGAAGGAATATTCATAAATCAGTCAAAGTACATCAAAGAAATGCTAAAGAAATTTGGAATGAAAACTAGCAAAGGAGCAAATATTCCAATGAGTTCAACAATCAAGATCGACACGGACAAAAATGGTAAATGTATCGATCAAAAGCTTTATAAAAGTATGATAGAATCATTGTTATATTTAACTACTTCTAGATCGGACATTATTTTCAGTATATGCATGTGTTCTAGATTCCAAACATGTCCTAAAGAATTACATTTATTGGCTGTAAAAAGAATTTTCAAATATTTGATAAATACCACTAACCTTGGACTATGGTATCCAAAGGGGTCAATGTTTGATTTAATCGGCTACTCGGATGCGGACTTTGCCTATTACAAAGTAGATAGAAAAAGTACTAGTGGAACATGTCAATTTCTTGGAAACATGTTGGTTTAATGGTATTCAAGGAAACAAACTAGTGTTGCTCTATCTACGGCAGAAGCCGAAATTATAGCCGCTAGGAACTTCTGTGCCCAGTTACTTTGGATGAAACAACAATTAAAAGACTATGGTATTGATTATTATAATATTCCTATCAAATGTGATAATACTAGTGCAATATGTTTAACTAAAAATCTAGTATTATACTCTAGAACCAAACATATAGATGTGAGACATTATTTCATCCGTGAACATATTGAAAATCATGATGTTTATTTGGAATATGTGAAAACTGAGGATCAAATTGCTGATATATTTACCAATCCCTTAGCAAATGAATCATTTTACAAAATTAAAAATGAAATGGGAATGATTGAATTAAATTAGGAACAATTAGACAGGAAAATCAAATCTGAACAGTTCAAAGTCGATAAGTCAAGTCGACTCCGAGAAAGCCAAGTCGACTCCAGTGAAGTCGACTTGGGGGATGTGAAATCGACTTCGCCTAGGGCTAAGTCAACTCCGCGCGACCGTCGGGTTTCCCTCTCATTTTAAGCATTTTCTCTCTTTTTTTCTTCATCCTCTCTCGCCAAAATCCCTGCAAACCCATTTTCTCATTTTTGTCTTCAACAAGTTCTGTTGAAATCACTAAGAAAAACCTGTTTTTTTTTTCGGAAATCCTTTCCTTTCCACTCCTTTCGGTGCACTATCTAGCCTCATTTACAAAAATCTATCCTAATGGCTCCAAAATCCAGATTGCCTAAGCTCGCGGTCTTAAAACCATCTTTAAGGCCTATCTCCAGACCGTCGGACTCCGCTACTGTGGCGCCCCTGATCCGAGGCTCCACATAGTCCTTACTCCGGGGTCGAAAAGGGTTGGTAAACGTGACTCAGGATTGTTTCCCTGATCACACGAAATTTTTTTTTTATATATAAATATATAACATCAATACAGATAACGTTTTCATTCATCCAACATGGAAAGCATTTCCCATATCATAGTCTTAACTATTGTCTTTACATTATCAGAGTCATAACAATTGTCTATACAGAAAAATCATCATATACACCATTTACATATAATTCTACATTTTCTCACATATTCCATACAGACTGTACTACCTCAACTTAATTGTTTTCATCAACATTCAACATAACATTGATCATACTATAAATTCATCTTCTTTTCATACATGCAAACGAATGTAAACATTTTGACATTCTTTTTATATCTGTCCTTCTCCATGGGTCATCTCCATTTACCTGACTAAATTTCGGAAAAACACACATGAGTACTAATACTCAGTAAGCAAGTCCTTTCCTTTTGTAAGTAAACATTTTCCCTTTTCTTTTTGTGCATAATATGAAAATGCAAATGCATTCAATGCATACATGACATTTTTCCAAATGGATCGCTAGCTAGGCGTCCACTACTTAATCCTGCTCCCATTTCAGGGAGGTCGCCGCCGGCCTTAGCCTGTATTAGCGACTCGATCACGCTAGAGGAGGACAACCGGTCCAATTACACCTCTCTCGTAACCTGATTCTCGTGCACCATGATCATTCACATTCACATGCTGACATAACATTTATAAATTATAAACTTTTCATAAAATCAGTTAACAAGTAGTTAGCAATCATTTCATGTAAAGCATTATAGGAATGGCCATCCTTAAATATATTTTATAATTCATGTGAGCAAACAATTTGCAAACGTTTAGAAATATTTTAGAAAGCATGTAACTTTCTTACCTGTGATAGTCAACTTGTACTTTCCACCTTTTCTTTTTCTTTTCCTATACAAATGAAAAGGACCAATTTTTTCTCATATAAACATAATATCCCATGCTTGCACATTTCTAATATTAACTCTGAATTTATCTTAGGATTTTCTAACCCATGTGTGTTTCATATCAACTTTGACCCATTTCTACACTTAGTTCAATATCGTCCTCACCCTGTTCCAATTCACTTATGTTTACCATCTCTCACTTATCAATTCCATCTGTAACACTCTTTTTCTTTCGTTTGGTCAACTTCTTAAGACAATTTCTTATGAACTTCTTGAGTCATTTGATGTCACAAAGTCAAATAAGCCGTTTATCTTCCTTTTTTCATAAATTCAATATAATTATCTTTTAACCACATGTTCATATTTGGCTAATACGAACCACTCTTATCCTCATTTGGTTGAACTTGTTTCAAGGTCTAACCATTCCATTTATTTTACATCATTATTTAAGGGTTAATTTTCCAAATCCTACTTAGGATTTGTAACACTTAGCTAAATCCAACATCTTGGATTTTAGCATTTTATACTTAGCATATATTTCCTATAATTGACATATTATTTGAGAAAATCTCTCAAGATATTTGCTTAAGGGTAAGGGCTTATAATTTGGGTCTAAACTTTTTATAATTTTTGTAATTTCCCTCAAACAATCCTATATATTACATTTAACCCTCATCTATATTTTCTAAAATCACCTCTTAGATACTTAATCACTTACTTAGTGATCATAAATTTGTACCCTTTTCGTAAACCTTGTTTACACATTATAATAAAAATAAATTCCATTTAAAACTTCTGGAACTCATTATTAAATTCCAAAACAGCCTTTGTTTTCTTATTTTCACTAAGTTTCATCTTCTTATTTATCCATTAATTCCATATACATATTATAACATCAGTTATTAAATCATTCTTGCTATCCTTAATCTTTTATTAAACTCTTTCCTAACATATATATTAATTTGGATGACTTTTACTTAGTTTTCATATTTATTTTTGATTATTTCTCAAACTGTCCTTATTTGCTGAAATCAGACGTACTGACTTATTTAAATCTTGATTTGTAACCAAATCAATGTATTTAATCCTGAAATTTCTGTCATATATCTATATGTACAATAATTAACCCTCATAAAAATTTCAGGATGAAATATTAATATTTTATATTTATTTTGACATTTTCAATGTGCTGGACAGTGTTGTGAAATTAGGGACAGCCCTAATGTCGTTATTTTTAGACCATACTTATGTCTTTGAAAATTATATTTGATTTTTTTGAATGATAATAATGATATATTTTATATCATATCAAAATTAAAGATCAAAAATACATCTAGAAAAATTATTAAAAATCATTTACTAGGGCTGATTCTGTCACCCGTTTCACCCTGTTTAAGCTAATCTTCTTGGTTTTTTAATTTTCAATCAGATTAATCTTTTAAGCTAAGAATTTGGTCGTTCCTTAATGATAATAAAATGAGCATGTAAAAAAATTTTCATGGTAAAAATGTTTTTTTTTACTATCTCGTTCATATTTTTGTTTCTAATATTACATAACCTCCAGATTTGAAACAACAATTCAAGATTAACCTATTATTTCATCATTCTTTTATCCTTTGTTTAGAAATATAACTCTGTTTTAACATCACTTGCACTCAGAATTTCCTGAGTTATCTAAATTACTCAAATATTATAAGTAAATCTGATTTGAAATGCTAATAAAAAAAACGTTTTATAAAAGGTAATCATCCATCCATTCAGTTCCCTAATTTCTGTTTATTAAAATTTTTAAAATCAATCAGCATGAAATCAGAACTGGATTCTTGGACCGTTACTTAGCTTGGATTTGCAATGTCCAGAAATACATCACTTCAATTAATTGTTTGATATCAACAATAGCATCCAGCAATCTTCCACTAGCAACGTCCAATAATTTATATAAATGAATTTTTTAAAAAAACAGCATATAAATCATGTATTCAAAATTTTATATGAACAATTAATCATGGTATTAAATTTTATTTAATTGATTGCATTCAAAAATAAACTAACGACCATGATCTTTTTTTTTTTTTGAAAAATGAAAAATCACAATTTCAAAACCTGAAAACAGAACCTGCTTCGCTCGTTACTCTTTTTTTTTTTCTTGCCGGAAAAATGCTGAATGCTTGGATTGGAAAGTCCC
This sequence comes from Annona cherimola, assembly GCA_030490835.1. Lineage (NCBI taxonomy): Eukaryota > Viridiplantae > Streptophyta > Magnoliopsida > Magnoliales > Annonaceae > Annona > Annona cherimola. The sequence continues at coordinate 48,309,021 of CM059977.1, read as the reverse complement.
TGCTCCTAGTGTCCAGATTATTTCTCCGCTCACACATTTCTGCTCTTTTTATACCTGTCAATGAGCGGTTTACTATGGTTTATTTAACCTCATCTTAAGGTTGCCGCTGTAATTCATTTACAGCTGTTGCATTTAAAAAAATAGGTGCCTAAATAATTATTGCTGTCCATCCTCATGCATCGTCCACTTTTGACAGCTCCTACAATGCACCACCGTCCATTGCTATAATCATTTTTGTGCTGACAGCGTGACTTGTCTCATGCAAAAAAAAAAAATTTAAATGGAAATCCCATCATTAATAAATTAAATCTTAGCTTCCTATATTCACACTTATATGTCATGAAAATTTTTCTTATTAATATATATCCAATTGCTCACAAAATGTACCTTTTAGAATTTTGAAAAAAATTTCTATTTTATTTTAATTAACTAATTCATATTTGGATAAAAATCTCTTTTTTAAAATTTTGGAGACATGTTTTTCAAAATTTCATTCATTCATTAAATTGGGCATATTAAAATAGGATTACCCATAAAATTTAACCTCAATTGGAGTAAAGTACATATTTTAACTTAATCAAAATCATATTTCGGCATAAAATTTTATTTTAAAAACTTGTAGACATATTTTTCAAAATTTAGTCCATTCATTATGTGGGATATATTAAAATAGACTTGATCCAAAAGTTTCATCTCAAATGGCCTGATATACATTAAGATATTAAGATACATTAGGTAATTTAGTAAACTATTTTTGATAATCTGATCCGTCTAGATTAGAGAGCACATAATTTAGTACTTTCTATTAGATTCTTATGTGATTCTGAGTTATGCATATTTAGATCTAATTAAAACAGCGAGCATGAATACAAGCCCTTAATTAGAGCCCCTAATTAGCCAAAAATTTTCCATTTATTTTTATTTTTCCATAAGGTCCGTGAATTTAAACTGTTTCAATTCGTATAATTCAGAATTTTGAAATTCCTTTCCGAAATATTTGTAAAAATTCATTTTCATAGCTAATCTTAGTGGGATCATAAATTACCCTCTATTTTCTTATAAATTCCAAATATAACCTTTGTAAATTTCCACTAAGTTCACTTCTTGTCTCTACTCTTGTCAAAATTAGCAATCAATCATCTTTTCTAAATTTATAATTTAACCTCACTTTTGTAAAATTGCAATTTGGTCTTTTCGTGATTATTGCTAATCCCACTTCGCTTAATCATTTTTTTCCACTAATTTTCATTTCCAATATGCGTTACACCTAAGTCCTTCATTTTGTAAAATTTTTGATTTTATCCTTAGACTATTTCAAGTTATATTTATTAAGCTTAAAATTCGAGATTTCATAATCTTCCCCCCTTATAATAGGTTTCGTCCCGAAACCGACTGCACTTCAAACAAATGGGGGTATTTCCTCTTGACTTCCTCTCGAAGTTCTCAAGTAGCTTTTGTTTTTTTTTTTTTTTTTGCATATCAGTTTCACTGGATTTTAGCATACTCAATCTCTCGATTTCGAAGCTTCTTTACTTTGTGGTCCAATATTAAATTAGTCTTTCTTCATAATTTAAATGGTCATGAATTGGCAAATTTTCTTTAATACTTCAAATGACCTTTTGTATCTTGGGTTGAATTTACTCCTTTTCCCAAATCTCTTGATATCTTTTAAATGGCATTATTATTACAAGTATATGACTTTCGACTTGAATCTTTTAAGTCCTTTCTCTTACAGTTGGTATAACTTTTTTTTTTGCCGGCTTTGAGTCGTGACTATGTATTGACGGATCGCCTGTACCTTTTTCTACCATTCCTCTTGATAGATCCGGGCTAGCTTTCCTTCTCCTATCTCATCCCAATTTAGTAGGGTTCGATACTTTTGTCCATATAGGACTTCAAATGGGGTCATTTATATGCTTGTTGATAACTATTGTTATATCATAAGGGCTTGACTATTTACACGAATATTTCTTAAATTATCACTTATAATAATTTCCTTTCAAAATTACTACTCTACTTAATTTCGTCATGTATATTAACCATGAATTTATTATGATTGATAACAAAATAAATGTTTTGTTTAACATTTTCATTCAACATAATTAACCTTATTAGTCATGTACTAATCATGATTGATTGACTAAAATATTATTTTTAGCCATCAATATATATAGAATTCTATAATTCATGTTTTAAACATGAATTTAGGCTATGAGAAATTCATTTAATTCTTATCATATATAACATTCCTTGATCATAATATTGTGATTTTTAATCACAACTTATGTCCAAAAATTTAATTTTCATTATGCTAAGAAATCATAATGTATACTAACACAATCTTATTTAAACATGATTTCTATGCAACTTCAAAAAGTTCATTAAATATAATATCCATGCCAACATCATTCTATTATCATAATTAGCATAAACATGATTTCCAAACCATCAATCATATTCATACATCCCTTCTCATTTAACACATCATTTCTCATTTATCACATCCTTTCTCATTTATCATGAACATGATTCATAACGAAATCATATATAAACTACTTACATTTTCTTATCATGTATACTTTAGCATACAATGTAAAATATCAAAATATCCTAAATTCATTTATTATTAAAAAGTCAAAAGAGACTAAAAAAAAAATTTTTTTTAATCCCTTTCTCACTACATATGTATGACCTAGTGGGAACATTAGGGCTAGACCAATTAGGTCATCTTTACTTTTCTCTTACTCTTTTCCTCATTTCCACCATTCTTAATCCTTATCTCTTCATCACGGAGGAAACTCCTCTCATACCTATCTGCTTAGCCAATCCATTTCAAGTAGTACATCAAATTCAGTTATGGGTAGTAGGATCAGGTCAGCCTCTAATATCATTGATCCTATCAAGTAGGGCATGACTTATATATTTGATTGATACTTGCTAACCTATAAACAGAAAATTCTACAGAGATTATGATACTTGTTTCTTCTACTTGCAGTGCATTTGTGGTTACATATTGGTATGATATAAATGAATGTGTAGCACCTAAATCAAATAATGCTACGACTAAATTTTATAAATCATACCTGTAACCATTTTTTCTTCTTGGTCTTGAGATTCTGTACAATTCAAGGCCTGGACATGCACCGAGTCTATTGCAGTGCCTTGTTGAGTGGCGATTGCAGGAGTCCTTTGCTGAGTGGGCCTTCCACATGACGAAATTCTTTATGGTTTATTCGGATAGTGGGATGATATGTGTCCTACTTGGCTGCCAATAGAATATTTTAACTCTCTAGCCTCAGTTGTTCCACAATCCCTTGCCAAGTGGCCAGCTTGACCATATTTATAGCACTTACTTGAACCCTGTAGGCACTCACCATAATGCCATTTAGCAATTCTTACAAACTGAGGTATTTCTTCTCTGCTTTCTTCCCATATATATTTTAAATGGGATCATCATACTTTTGTTGCACAACTCTAATTTGAGTTTTCTTTTGCCTATCAATATTTTCCTACTTCCTTTCTTGCCTTATATCCCCCTTTTTTTTTAATACTAAGAACAAATTGTCTTAGTACTAGGTTAGGAGTTGCTACTTGTAGCAATCTATTTATTTCATCACCTCTTAACTGAGGCTATTACTCTTTGTAATAGACATAACATCTTCTTTTTCTTTTATATATACATAAAAGTACCTCAACATAACCCCTCATTTTATCATGAACATAAATTATACATTTACTCATGTCAATAGAAAGATTAGTAATAACCATTTTCTTTCTTTTCATATATACTTGATATATAAATATGTACAAATTCATTTCTATAGCAAAGAACACCTTTGCCTCAAATATATTTAATACATATCTTTATTAACAGAAAGTCTCTTTTGCTAACTTCATCTATTTTATGCTTACTACTTTGGTATTTTCTAATGAAAATACCAATACTAGGACAGTCTATAGTATATCATTTCTATATTATGATAGATAATACATGATATAAACATTATGATTTCAATCTTCTCCTTTCCTTTATTCTTTCTATACTTATCTATCAATCCTTACTATGATATTACTCTTTGTAGTACCATATCTTTCCTTTCATCATTCATCATTTTCCTCTTTCCACTCCCATTTTTTATGAGCTTCTCATTATGCATAATTCTTAATATATAATTATCAAATCATCAAGGAAGGATTCTTCGACTACATACTCACCTCGAGTACAGCTCTTTCTATCACTAAACCTGTAAATCATAAAAGGTGGAGTTAAAACTACATATAACATATATTTCTTAAATATCCATCTTTTATCTATATTTTTTTTTCAAATCTTACATTTTTATTTTCCTACTTTCCTTTCCAACATCACTTTTCATAGTGAAAAAATATTTTTCTTTTATGAATCATGTATCTATCAAAATATCATAGCAATTTCCTCTATTTACAATCATAATTATGATAAATCATCATATGTTCATGTAACCATAAAAATCAACATATCATAGGTATATCTTATAATTTTAATCTATCCCTTCCATCATTCTTCCTATACCTATTCATCAATCCTTACAGAATTATATCTTTCTTTCCATATCTATTTATCATTCTTTGCTCTAATATTACCCTCTGTGGTATTCTACTTTTCCTATCATCATTCTTAATTTTCCTACCTGTTTACCAAACCTTGCTTTGATACCACCTTCTATGGCTGGCATTTTCAACTACTTTAAAACATTTATTAGTATCAGTGTTTATCATATCATAACATACTTAGTCATAAACATATATTTACATGATTATGTATTTCACATGTTTCATTCATAGTAGCAAAATTTTTATACATATTATCACACCTTTGTACATAGGTTATCTAAGCCTTATGTACCTGTTTCAGCAATATTTATATATTTACAAAAAGAAAAAGGTATATTGGCAAAAATTTTATGCCCCCTGGTCCCCTGTTCCCTTTAGTGACCTCTTTTCCTTACCCCTAGGAATCTCCTTAGGTTAAAAGGTACTTTGGTGAAATGTGCCCAGCTTGGTCACAGATGTGGCACTTTACTATCTTTGCTTTAGCAGTTCCGCAATCCCGAGCTATGTGACCCGTTTGGCCGCACTTGTAGCATTTTCCCGAACCTTGTAAACATTCGCCAGAGTGGTGCTTGTGGCAGGTCTTGCAAGTGGGGGTGCTCCTTGTCCTATTATCGGCCCTCTTCTTTCGGGTAGTTGCCCTTCTTTTCTTTTCTTTATTAGCCTTATTTCCCTTGGAAGCTATAAAGAAAGGTTTCTGAGCTTGCCTAAGCTCTTGAGTCCTTGTTGATTTCATCTCTAATGCCCTAGCCTGTTGGAAATATGTGAAAAACAAGCTAAATCTATGTTTTGATGATTAACAAATCAATTTGAGTAAGTCTTGGCTACTAACATGTTTGTGGAAGTGTTTAAGGCATATACATTTGAAGAAAATAGAGCATGGAAGGCCAAGTCATTCCCCAAGTCGACTCCAACATCGACTTCAAGGAGTCAAATCCGTCCAGAGTTGAAATTGGAAGAAGAGCAGGTGAAGTCGCAGGCCAAGTCGACTCCACTTGCGACTTGGGAAGCCAAGTCGCAAACGAAGTCGACTCCAGCATCGACTTCAGACGGCAAAATCACTCCAGAGTTGAATTTGGGACAGAAGAATACCGAAGTCGCAGTCGAAGTCGACTCGGCTTGCAACTTGGGTGAAGTCGCAGACGAAGTCGACCCCAAGTTCGACTTGAGGTTTTCAAAGTTCCAAAATGCAGATTCAAGCTCATTTTCAAGATCAACTGGAGTTTTCTCAAGACCAAATCAAGGGATATGAAGATTAATATCAAAAGAGAGCAAGGTGCATGAATCAAAGGAAAATCAACCATACAAGTTTTCAAGCTCTCCAAGATTCACAAGGTCTACGAAAATTGAAGACCAATCCAAGTTCAAGCAAGATGCTCAAACTTGGAATATATGAAGATCAAATGAAGATCAAAGAAAGAAGGGTTGCATGAATCCATCATGTGGGATTAAGAACATATATTTGACAATCATTAGACACCCTTAGATCCAAGTATTCAAGATTTCAAGATATGAAGATGAAGGACTTCAAGCAAGAATAAATATACTAAAGTTCAAAATGATGAAAAATACAAAATGACAACAAACATGAAGTAATTCAAGCAAGGAAAGAATCTCTGAAGTTTTTCAAGTTCATCAAGCCAACTGACGAAGTGAAGTCGCACACCGAAGTTGACTCCACTTGCGACTTGGGTCAAGTCGATGCCCAAGTCGACCCAACCTGGAACTTGAAGTCGCTACGAAAAAGTGAAGTCGCACCCGAAGTCGACTCCATCTGCGACTTGGGCGAAGTCGCATCCGAAGTCGACTCCGCCTGCGACTTGGGTCGCAACGATCGGAAAAAATTCGAATGTTGGCGCATTAAATGCGCGCCACCTACCTTCAAACGTTCGGATTCCCTCCACAATTATAAAAGGCATTCATTGTGGACGAGGGAAGAAGCTGAGAATCATTAAGTGTGCTTAACTCCCATCTACAAGAGCTTTAAAGAGATCAAGTCATTCAAAGAAGAAGAACTTTGCTTCGAATTGCAAGAGCTCAACTTCTGAATCTTCGAAGCCAATACTACGAGTTCTTCTCTGCGCCAAATTGCTACTACACATCTGTAAAGTGTAGATTCTTTTGTTATTTCATTTGTTTGTGTTGAACTTGATTTAGTTTGAGGAACTAAGATCAAGTGAAAGCAAAGTAGTGTGTGATTGGAGTGGAACTCATCACCTACTTGTGCTGAGATTTGTTGAAGCCCCCTAGAGCTGGAATCTAGAAGAGAGCAGTGGCTCTAATTGTATTTGTGGAATACAATAGTGGAACCCAAGTCACAAGGAGTGTGAACTTGGAAGAGTGGAGTAGGGAGGTTGCCCGAACCACTATAAAAATCTTGTGTGCTTGATTTATATTTCTGCTCTCTACATTATATTGCTTTCCATTTCATTTCTTCAATCAAGGGGATTAAACTTTCAAGGGGTTAAGTTTTTAATTTACCAAAGAATTTTATAAGAACCTAATTCACCCCTCCCCTCTTGGGTTTTGCCATTAACTCGGGGCCAACATAGCCTTCTCGAAGCTAGAGGCATAGTCCTTTATTAGCAATTGGGCCTGCTGGTTCCACAAGCCTCGTAGCATCCCAACAGCCTGGACTGTCCACTGTTGCATAGCTTTTTCTACAGCTATAACTATTCTTTCTTTTATATTGACCTTCGCTGGAGGTCTACAACTATCTTCTTGTCTTTGGCGGGTTCTTGAGGACTGCTCCTCTGATTCCGCCCTACTTATTCTCTTACTAGTCTCGCCCCTGGTTTGATTAACAATTTCTTCCATTGGGGCCTTTTCTTTGTTTGTCATCTATATACAAATCATCAATAATAAATCAATTGGTCAAAATCATGAATTCATGTAACTTAGTTTCATCATTTCCTTCATTTCTTGTCATTTTACCAACCCTTGCTCTGATACCAAGCTCTTTGGCGCCCCCGATCCGAGGCTCCACATAGTCCTTACTCCGGGGTAGAAAAGGGTTGGTAAACGTGACTCAGGATTGTTGCCCTGATCACACAGCAAATTTTTTTTATATATAAATATATAACATCAATACAGATAACGTTTTCATTCATCCAACTTGGAAAGCATTTCCCATATCATAGTCTTAACTATTGTCTTTACATTATCAGAGTCATAACAATTGTCTTTACAGAAAAATCATCATATACACCATTTACATATAATTCTACATTTTCTCACATATTCCATACAGATTGTACTACCTCAACTTAATTGTTTTCATCAACATTCAACATAACATTGATCATACTATAAATTCATCTTCTTCTTTTCATAAATGCAAACGAATGTAAACACCTTGACATTCTTTTTATACTTGTCCTTCTCCATGGGTCATCTCCATTTACCTGACTAAATTTCAAAAAACAACACATGAGTACTAATACTCAGTAAGCAAGTCCTTTCCTTTTGTAAGTAAACATTTTCCCTTTTCTTTTTGTGCATAATATGAAAATGCAAATGCATTCAATGCATACATGACATTTTTCCAAATGGATCGCTAGCTAAGCGTCTACTACTTAATCCTGCTCCCATTTCAGGGAGGTCGCCGCCAGCCTTAGCCTGTATTAGCGACTCGGTCACGCTAGAGGAGGATAACCAGTCCAATTACACCTCTCTCGTAACCTGATCCTCGTGCACCATGATCATTCACATTCACATGCTGGCATAACATTTATAAATTATAAACTTTTCATAAAACCAGTTAACAAGTAGTTAGCAATCATTTCATGTAAAGCATTATAGGAATGGCCATCCTTAAATATATTTTATAATTCATGTGAGCAAACAATTTGCAAACGTTTAGAAATATTTTAGAAAGCATGTAACTTTCTTACCTGTGATAGTCAACTTGTACTTTCCACCTTTTCTTTTCCTTTTCTTATACAAATGAAAAGGACCAATTTTTTCTCATATAAACATAATATCCCATGCTTGCACATTTCTAATATTAACTCTGAATTTATCTTAGGATTTTCTAACCCATGTGTGTTTCATATCAACTTTGACCCATTTCTACACTTAGTTCAATATCGTCCTCACCCTGTTCCAATTCACTTATGTTTACCATCTCTCACTTATCAATTCCATCTGTAACACTTGTTTTCTTTCGTTTGGTCAACTTCTTAAGACAATTTCTTATGAACTTCTTGAGTCATTTGATGTCACAAAGTCAAATAAGCCGTTTATCTTCCTTTTTTCGTAAATTCAATATAATTATCTTTTAACCACATGTTCATATTTGGCTAATACGAACCACTCTTATCCTCATTTGGTTGAACTTGTTTCAAGGTCTAACCATTCCATTTATTTTACATCATTATTTAAGGGTTAATTTTCCAAATCCTACTTAGGATTTGTAACACTTAGCTAAATCCAACATCTTGGATTTTAGCATTTTATACTTAGCATATATTTCCTATAATTGACATATTATTTGAGAAAATCTCTCAAGATATTTGCTTAAGGGTAAGGGCTTATAATTTGGGTCTAAAATTTTTATAATTTTTGTAATTTCCCTCAAACAATCCTATATATTACATTTAACCCTCATCTATATTTTCTAAAATCACCTCTTAGATACTTAATCACTTACTTAGTGATCATAAATTTGTACCCTTTTTGTAAACCTTGTTTACACATTATAATAAAAATAAATTCCATTTAAAACTTCTGGAACTCATTATTAAATTCCAAAACAGCCTTTGTTTTCTTATTTTCACTAAGTTTCATCTTCTTATTTATCCATTAATTCCATATACATATTATAACATCAGTTATTAAATCATTCTTGCTATCCTTAATCTTTTATTACACTCTTTACTAACATATATATTAATTTGGATGACTTTTACTTAGTTTTCATATTTATTTTTGATTATTTCTCAAACTGTCCTTATTTGCTGAAATCAGACGTACTGACTTATTTAAATCTTGATTTGTAATCAAATCAATGTATTTAATCCTGAAATTTCTGTCATATATCTATATGTACAAGAATTAACCCTCATAAAAATTTCAGGATGAAATATTAATATTTTATATTTATTTTGACTTTTTCAATGTGCTGGACAGTGTTGTGAAATTAGGGACAGCCCTAATGTCGTTATTTTTAGACCATACTTATGTCTTTGAAAAATTATATTTGATTTTTTTGAATGATAATAATGATATATTTTATATCATATCAAAATTCCAGATTAAAACTCCATTTAAAAAATTATTAAAAATCATTTACCAGGGCTGATTCTGTCACCCGTTTCACCCTGTTTAAGCAAATCTTCTTGGTTTTTTAATTTTCAATCAGATTAATATTTTAAGCTAAAAATTTGGTCGTTCCTTAATGATAATAAAATGAGCATGTAAAAAAATTTTCATGGTAAAAATATTTTTTTTACTATCTCGTTCATATTTTTTTTTCTAATATTACATAACCTCCAGATTTGAAACAACAATTCAAGATTAACCTATTATTTCATCATTCTTTTATCCTTTGTTTAGAAATATAATTCTGTTTTAACATCACTTGCACTCAGCATTTCCTGAGTTATCTAAATTACTCAAATATTATTAGTAAATCTGATTTGAAATGCTAATAAAAAAAACGTTTTATAAAAGGTAATCATCCATCCATTCAGTTCCCTAATTTCTGTTCATGAAAATTTTTAAAATCAATCAGCATGAAATCAGAACTGGATTCTTGGACCGTTACTTAGCTTGGATTTGCGTTGTCCAGAAATACATCACTTCAATTAATTGTTTGATATCAACAATAGCATCCAGCAATCTTCCACCAGCAACGTCCAATAATTTATATAAATGAATTTTTAAAAAAACAGCATATAAATCATGTATTCAAAATTTTATATGAACAATTAATCATGGTATTAAATTTTATTTAATTGATTGCATTCAAAAATAAACTAACGACCAGCATGATCTTTTTTTTTTGAAAAATGAAAAATCACAATTTCAAAACCTGAAAACAGAACCTGCTTCGCTCGTTACTCTTTTTTTTTTTCTTGCCGGAAAAATGCTGAATGCTTGGATTGGAACGTCCCTGCTCCTAGTGTCCAGATTATTTCTCCGCTCACACATTTCTGCTCTTTTTATACCTGTCAATGAGCGGTTTACTATGGTTTATTTAACCTCATCTTAAGGTTGCCGCTGTAATTCATTTACAGCTGTTGCATTTAAAAAAATAGGTGCCTAAATAATTATTGCTGTCCATCCTCATGCATCGTCCACTTTTGACAGCTCCTACAATGCACCACCGTCCATTGCTATAATCATTTTTGTGCTGACAGCGTGATTTGTCTCATGCAAAAAAAAAATTTTAAATAGAAATCCCATCATTAATAAATTAAATCATAGCTTCCTATATTCACACTTATATGTCATGAAAATTTTTCTTATTAATATATATCCAATTGCTCACAAAATGTACCTTTTAGAATTTTGAAAAAAATTTCTATTTTATTTTAATTAACTAATTCATATTTGGATAAAAATCTCTTTTTTAAAATTTTGGAGACATGTTTTTGAAAATTTCATTCATTCATTAAATTGGGCATATTAAAATAGGATTACCCATAAAATTTCACTTCAATTGGAATAAAGTACATATTTTAACTTAATCAAAATCATATTTCGGCATAAAATTTTATTTTAAAAACTTGTAGACATATTTTTCAAAATTTAATCCATTCATTATGTAGGATATATTAAAATAGGCTTGATCCAAAAGTTTCATCTCAAATGGCCTTATATACATTAAGATATTAATTAAGTAAAATTATATAAAAATTAATCAAAATATCAACGTAACTCCTGTATGTGCATGCTGTGCATGAATGGTTTTTGGGCACGTTTTCTGATGCACTCAAGTTAGGTAATTTAGTAAACTATTTTTTATAATCTGATCCGTCTAGATTAGAGAGCACATAATTTAGTACTTTCTATTAAATTCTTATGTGATTCTGAGTTAATGCATATTTAGATCTAATCAAAACAGCGAGGATGAATACAAGCCCTTAATTAGAGCCCCTAATTAGCCAAAAATTTTCTATTTATTTTTATTTTTCCATAAGGTCCGTGAATTTAAACTGTTTCAATTTGTATAATTCAGAATTTTGAAATTTCTTCCCGAAATATTTGTAAAAATTCATTTTCATAGCTAATCTTAGTGGGATCATAAATTACCCTCTATTTTCTTATAAATTCCAAATATAACCTTTGTAAATTTCCACTAAGTGCACTTCTTGTCTCCACTCTTGTCAAAATTACCAATCAATCATCTTTTCTAAATTTATAATTTAACCTCACTTTTGTAAAATTGCAATTTGGTCTTTTCGTAATTATTGCTAATCTCACTTCGCTTAATCATTTTTTTCCACTAATTTTCATTTCCAATATGCGTTACACCTAAGTCCTTCATTTTATAAAATTTTCGATTTTATCCTTAGACGATTTCAAGTTATATTTATTAAGCTTAAAATTCGGGATTTCACAGCTACAGAAGAAGAAATCCCAAGTAGGCAGAGAACTCCTACGAAACGGGCTAGGGAGGAACCTTCGACTTCTACAAGTCGACGGGTTAGATTCCAAACCGCTACCCCATCCACAGCTCGAGCTCAAGGCTCCAAAAATCGAACACGAAGCTCAGATACTGGAGAAAGAAGAACTCCAGCCACAAAAGGGCAAGTTCTGAAGATGCCCACAACCTATTTCAAAACTGAGCTTCAACATAGCAGATTTTACAAGACCTTTTACGAAAGAAAGGTATTTGTTTCAAAGATCATAGATTTCAAGTTCCTGAGTGATTATGAGTTTGACATAGAAGAACTGCTAGATCATCAGGGCTAGAAAAATTTGCTGAAATCAGACGACAGAATATATCCTGACCTGACTAGGATATTCTATTATCTGTGGGATGATATAAAATTTTCAACCTTTGTCAAAGGAATTGAGATATTCTTGGGGACAATGGCAGCCCCAAATCAAACAGAAGCAGAAATATGGATAGGTAGAATTCTCAAGATTCCATTTGAAGATGAGCCAATCCCTGCAGATCTCACACTAGACAGGATGTATAATGAGTTGACAAGAAGCAACAAATATCACCCAGGAGTTAAGTTTTTACATTATATGGATTTATCTCCCAGACTTAGGGTGCTAAGATTACTCATTGCACATTGCATATACCCTAAAGGTGGAGGGAGAAATTAGTTAAATCCACAAGAAGCTGGGATTTTGTGGAAAGTAGCAAATAAAGTCAAGGTCAGCTTAGCAAAATTGTTTCTAGAAGCCTTGGCATCTCGAAAGGATAACCCACGAGGAGTTCTACCCTATGGGACATGGATCACGAGGATCCTGGAATACTATGAGGTGGATATCGATGGTGAACCCTTTGAAGTCCTAAAATCAACAAATGTCATCAATAAGGCATTGCTTCAAAGGATAAAAATAAATTTGGAGCAGTTCAGAGAAGACAGGATTCGGGAACGGATGGGAGAGTCGGCTCCAGAAGAGGCCGGACATGCACAGAGTCAGGGGGAGCAGCCCCCACCATCACCTAGGGAACAACCGGTTCCTGCTGAACCGGCGTCACCTATTTCTCATGGATCCTACTCACCACAAGGATCTGAAATCCCTGACCCAGCCTCGAGGCCTCCATCCTGGGAGACATCTATCAATGCGGTTCGAGAACACTTGGAACAACTCGAGGATCGGGTTATCAGCCATATCACCGGGGTAATGAATGCCATGATGGATATGCATTCCCGCCAAGATAGGATGGATCGGGAACTACGCACCATCCGTTATCATCTGGCAGTGAGACATCACAAGAACCAACCGATTCCTGAACTTGATCCATTTGACACCGAATCAGTTCGCCGAGATCCCACTCCTGCACCAGTCTCATCCTTCTACTCATTAGCACATGTTCGCCCAATTAAGCCTCGCCATCAATCTTATCTCATTTCTCAATTCTAATTCACCAAGTCTTTGGTACTTGGACACCCTTTTCATGATTGACAAAAAGGGGGAGAAAATCATAGGATTTAGAAGAAAGGTAGGATAGGTTGTGAGTAAATAGGCAAACTCTGGGATGGGTAGTTTGTATTAGGTTTTATTTTTCAATTGAACTTTGTATGAAAATTTTGATTATATATAGAAGTTTACTAAGATTCTCTATATGTGCTAATACTATGACTTGTCTTATGAAAATGATGATTGAATGACCTATAATGCATATGAAAATGCAATGAATGACTTGTGATTATGAACTAAGGAATATGATTATAAAATATGAATAACCTGAATGAAATGACTTGAGAACATTTGAAACAACATGATAATCAAAATAGCACAATTGACATGGTGAAAGGCATAGAACTCAAATTAGTTTTGTCAATCATCAAAAAGGGGGAGATTGTTGAAAACAATTGTTGAACCTAAACACAAATTGACCAAAGCACAAGTTTTGATGATTAACAAATACAAATTTGAGTACATTATGATTACTAATGAGTTTTGTGAATATCTTTAAGGAATGAGAAATCAAATATACAAGTATAGCAGACCAAGTCAATCCCCAAGTCGACTCCAACTTCGACTTAGGTGAAGTCGATCCCGAAGTCGACTCCACAAGTGTGGCGCCCCGAACCGAGGCGTCCATTGGCCTTACTCCGGGATCTTGTCGATTGGTAAGTGTGAATCAGGATTGTTGCCCTGATCACGCGGCGGGTACTTAATTCGATCTTGTCAAAAAAAAAAATTTCTTTTTCTTTCATCACATAAAGACACATACTTATCATCAAATCTCAATTATCATTGATAACATTCATACTTGTTTTTGTACAATACAGGTTATTTTAACCTGAACATTTTATACATACATAATTTGAAAACTCCTTATCATATATTCATGTCATACCATATATGGATTAGCATATCATAAAATTTTCTTCATACCTTTTTTTTCCTTTTCTTCTTGGCCTGTGCTGTACCTATCTATGGTTTGAAAAGAAAAACGTGAGTCGAAACTCAGTAAGCAAGCATTTTTTTTTCCATTTAAATGCATTTCTCCCGTTCAATAGTAGACACTTATCAAGTGATCTACTATCAACCAGTGGAAACCTTTTCATAAAACCTTGCGTAAAACATATGCTTGCAAACTTAACATGTAAACCTCTTTTTTACGAACATAAAATGTTTTCCATAAAACTTTCTTTCTCCAAGGACATTCTCATGTCCTTAAAATATTTTTCATAAAACCTTTTTAAAACAAGCATATGCATCATGCATAACGTTTCTGTCCGTCTGGTAGGTGACACTTACCAAGTGATCACCCTTTCCTCCTTAGGAGAGAAACCATCTTTATTGATAACTCGCGAGCCACGCAGTTATCCGTGTTCTTCTCCCATTTCAGGGAGGGCGCCGCCGGCATTTCGCCTTTTAAAGCGACTTGGCCTATGTAGAGGGGGCCCATCTTGCAACCGCGTCCGGTCTGCATATCCTCTACAGTAGACCTAGTACATAACTCATGTGCACATTCCTTTCTCCATATTCATATGCTAGCATGCTTTTTATAAAACTTCATAGACCCTAGTCTGTGACTTTTCCTTTTTAAAACTTGATGCTAGCATGTCATTTCAAAATAGTATAGACCTCGGTCTGTATTCCCTTTTCTATATCTAACTTGATAACTCGGCATAGCCCAAGTTAACAAGTTAATAAAAATATTTTGTAAGGATGACCAACCTTAAATAATTTTAAAAACATTTAAATGGCACATTCTTAAAACATTTGAAATATTTGAGAAATAATAAATTTGAAATATTGCTAAAAAATGTTTATAAATCATTTTTGATCGGTAAAACAATTTTGAAAAACATTTTAATATTTGGAAACCAAAGACCTTGGAAACATTTTTCTTCTCGTTTCTAGATTTTTCATGAACAAAGGATATACTAATGCATAATTCATTTTATATATATATATATCATATTCTTTGTCCACATAACACTTAAGTTTTTTCTATACGAAGATACGCTTGTATGATCCTTTGGTCATTTAAAAGAAATCTTCATTTAAATCGGTTATTGGTTGGCCTTCCTTAAATCCGTTTCAAAACATTTTAATAAATCATTTTAAATTCATTCGATAAAACAAAATACTATTTTGGAAATCAAAACTTTTCCTTTTCCATTATAATGCAACCATTTCCATCTTTCTCTTCATTTATAAGGATTTGCTTATGATAAAGCAATTCCCACATACTTCAACATTTCTTCTTACTTCCATATGAATTTGCTTATAATAAAGCAAATTTGACATATTCCATAGTTGCACTATATAAAAATCATTTTCAAAAGTTTGCTTGCTTACCTTTGCTTTGCTTTAATCCGACTCCTTTATCCTTTCCTTTCATTTTCCTATACAAGTGAAAAGGATATACATACTTTATCATGCATATTTTATATTTATTTATGACCTTATTTTCCACCATAATTTTTTTTATAGAGGTTATCCTTAAAAATGCGTGATCATCATTTTCTTATATGGATTTTTATCCATAAATCCTTAAAAAATTCAATCCATATATCCTCATAAAATATAAAAATAAATCTAAAATTTTCTCCAAAATCACGCAGTTTACTGTAGCAAATCACTGTAGCAGATTACTGTTCATCCGAGGTTACTGTTCACAGAGACGTGGTTACTGTTCATGGGTTCCAAAATTTGATATTTTTTCCAAAAATAAAAATATCATGACATACCTCATGCCTATTATATCATAGGACATTTCATACATTTTGAATTTATCATCATTTACTTGGCCAAAAAAATCATTTTCTCCATATACTAAAAATCAACATAAATTCACTTAAGCATAATCCTTAATTCCAAAAATCATGAAATTAATATATCATTATTCCAACATCATATTTATCATAATAATACATCCTAAATCATTATTTATCAATTTTGGAGCATTATTTTCATATATCATATGCTATCTTCCCAAATACCCTATTTTCGCTCCAAATTTTTGATGTTTTGGCATAATTCCATTTAAAAATTATATATATACTTATTTTCTTATGCTTGGGCATTATCTAAGCATGGTTTTACCCTACTTAACATCCAAAATAAGTTTTGGAAGAATCCCCTTACCTGAAGTAGAAAAACTCCCCTTCTACTTGGCCCTTCTCTCTCAAATCTTCTCTCCTTCTTTCTTTCAAGGCCAAAACGTGTTTTGGATGGCTTGGGAACTTGGAATGGCTCAAGTGGAGCTGGGATTGTGCCTTTGGACGTTCACCCCATGCCCCTATTTATACTTTTTTGATTTTTCATTAAATTGCAATTTACCCCCTTGCTTGAGGTGTAAATTTGCAAATGTGTTTTTTTCTAATTTCCAAAAGGTGCCTTGAGCCAAGAGCAGCCACCCTAGGCCTGCTACAGAAGCCCTATTTCAGCCCTATTTTTATCCTATTTTTTTAATTTTAAAATTAATTATTTTTAAGCAACTTAATATCAACCCTTGATTAATGATAAAATTGATTTGTGACCATTGGATCATGACCCCAAAAGTCAGCAACCCCCTTGCACGTCCCTGCCATGCTGCATTTGCATTTAATTTAATTTTTTTAATTATTTACTTTATTAAAAAGTCAAAGTATATTTAATAAAAAGTTAAGTTACTTTTTCAACATCTATTTGACACTTCATCTTGGCCATTAATTTGTGAGTTTCATCACATCTTATACCATCCATCATGTTCATCATGTATTTTTAACCATTCATAAAAAAATGTCATCTAATTCCGACACCCGAATTGCAATTTATGAATTTTTTTCTATTTTTCCACAAAAATCCAAATTTGGATTAGAATATCCAAAAAAATTGCTATTTTGTCTTGTAGTGATTAATTCTCCTTTTGACTTTTTATGATTAGGTTAATCAAGTGATTAACTCTTAATCTCATATCTTAATCCACAATTACTATGCACGTTTACTATTCACGTGCACTATTCACGTGCGTCACATTCTTAATTGCATTATTTTAACCTCTAGTACACATTTGTAAAATATAACATATTTTATAAATTTTATTTATCATAAAATCAGTACAAGGATCTAGGGTTTACAACCCTAGGTTTACATGTGCTATTCTAGGATTGCGGATTTCACAACAAGCGACTTCAACGGCCGATTTTTCGACAGCTTTGAGATTGGGGGCTTGAGCATACCGAAGTTGCAGACGAAGTCGACTCCACTTGCGACTTAGGTGAAGTCGCAGACGAAGTTGACTCCAGTATCGACTTCAACCAACATTTTCTTTCCAGCGCTGATTTTAGGTTGGAAACAAAAGTAAAGTCGCAGCCGAAGTCGACTCCACATGCGACTTGGGTGAAGTCGCGGGCAAAGTTGACTCCAACTTTAACTTCAACTTGAAGAAGACAGATTTTGTCAAAATCAATAAGGAAATCAAGTTTAAGATAAAATTGAGATAAAATGAATATGAAAGACAACCTAGACTTCTCAACTCATATAAATAAGAAGATCATCTTAAAAGAAAAGCACGACACGTAAAGACAATCAAAGCTATAAGGCGATTACAAGTTCAAGATCATCAAGAAGGGTTTCTAAACCTAATGTGAAAGAATATTGTTCTCAAAGATGCTCCAAGAAATCAGAACACAAGAAAATAAGAAGAAGTTAAGCAAGCAAGGCACTCCAAAGATTTCAAGTTCAACTAGTAAGCTGAAAAAGTGAAGTCGCATCCGAAGTCGACTTCACTTGCAACTTGGGTCAAGTCGAGGACCAAGTCGACCCAGAAGACAGACTTGGAAACTAAAGAGCATCTGAAGTCGCACATGAAGTCGACTCCAGCATGCGACTTGGGTGAAGTCGCACACGAAGTCGACTCCACCTGCGACTTGGAGGCATAACATTCAAATTTTTGAACGTTAGCATATTTATTACGCGCTAACCACTTCTCTAACGTTCAAAATTCTCCCTCCTCTATATATAAACACTCAAGAAAATGTGGATACATACAAGAAAGAGCTGAAAAAGAGGAAAGAAGTGCTACTAAGAGTTCTATCTCACTTTCTTCTACAATTGAGTGATCTAGATACTTTCAAAGGAAGAACAATCTTCAACGTTGCTGTTTGCTTCAACGCAATACGATTCTTGCTTCTACAGATTCATCCTCAAGCTGAAACTTGCTACACAAATCTGTAAAGTGTAGATTTCTTCTATTTCATCTTATTATTTGGTGCTTGGTTTGATTTTGGTGTTTCAAACCAAGCTATAGCAAAATAGAGTTGTGATTGGAGTGGAACTCGTCACCTACTTGTGCTAGTTGTTTGTATATGCCCCCTAGAGCTAGAATGTAGAAGAGAGCGGAGACTCTAGTTGTATTCACGGAGTACATAGTGGAACCTAAGTCACAATGGAGTGTGAGCTTGGAAGAGTGGAGTAGGGAAAAGTTGCCCAAACCACTATAAATCTTGTCTACTACTTTTTATTTACGCTTTCATTATCTTATTGCTTTCTATTTATTTCATTAAAGGGGTGTAAACTAAACTGGGGTAAAATATCTAATTAAAGTTTTAAATTTTCTAAACACCCAATTCACCCCTCCCCTCTTGGGTAATTGCCATAAACTCGGGACCAACACATATAACATGTATTCCTTAAATATCCACCTTCTATCTATATTTTTTCTGAAATCTTACCTTTTTCTTACTGTTTTTTCCAACATCACTTTTTCATAGTGAAAATTACTTTTCCTTTATGAGTCACCTACCTATTATAATATCATAGCAATTTTCTATATTTGCAACATAATTATGACAAATCATCATATGTTCATACAACCTTAAAATCAACACATCATAAGTATATCCTATAATTCCAATCTATCCCTTCCATCATTTTTCCTATACTTATTCACCAATCCTTGCTATGATATCTAGCTCTTCGATATCAAATCTTTTATTTCCACATCATTTTACCAATCTTTGCTCGGATACTAAGCTCTGTGGTGCCCCCGACCTGAGGCCTCCACAAGCCTAACTACAAGACCGTTTTCGATTGGTAAATGTGATTAGGAGTGTTGCCCTGATCATGCGGTGGGTTCTTAATTTGATTTCGTCCAAATTTTTTTTCTTTCCTTTCATCATATAAGCATACACTTGTCATCATTCATAGTGAACTCATCCATATCATCATACAATTTATTGTACAAGTATCTTTACTTTTATATTGTAGGCAGCATATGTATTCATAAATAAAAATTCACGTAAAAATTTATGCATAATCACCCGCCTTGGAGGCATCAAGTTATGAATTTTCTATCATTTTTCATCTTAATTCTATAATTACACTTTAATCTCCACAAATTAAATCATGATAATTAACATGATTATTCATAACACATTTTCACCTTTCAATCTTCGTTAAGCCCCTCGGGTCATACCGACTCACTTTAGGATCCGAAGATTAAATTTTTAATCATCATTCTGAATTAAAACCCTAATTACAAAATATCATTAATCATAAAATCATCCAAAATTCATTCAAGACATACATGTATCATAATTACATACCAAATGCCTTCATATGAGTCCTACTTGGATCCAGGTTTCACAGTATCAGCATTCTGCTTGTACATATATTGTCAAACTCATTCAATCCCTAAAGTCCATGTACAAGTCACATTATAGTTCATCATTCACTATCAAGTCCCTAAACTATGCGCATGAATCAAATTCATTTAGTCTCAACCTCTATTGTCATCTTTCGGAAACCTCAAAAAGGTATTATGTTTTGCATTATCATGCATCCAAAGCAAATAACATGCCTGGTGGACCACATACGAAAGAATAAGAATCCTCTCTCAATTATTTTGATTTGTAAAGCCCACCGAATGACACAACAAACAAAACTAGTGAGAATCCCTCTTGATTATTTTGAAATCTACAGCCCACCAAATAAGATCGCATTTAGAATGCGTAAGGATTTATCCCCTCTTTTAGTTACTTGGATTTGTATGGGTGAGCCCACCCATTTAGTAACAGAATGTTTTAGTAATTAGCAGTTCTAACGACTAAATGGATGTATTTAAATAGAAGTGTCGGATTCAAGAGAAAAAAGTGAATGGCAGTAGCCGCCCTATCTTATATTGCACTCAAGGTCCCCCACCACACAGGATAGGACCCACAACTAGCTCAGATAGATTGTTTGCGGTGCAGCGTTTCCTAAATAAGCCATAGGAAAATGAAATAGCCCTTTTTTTGAAAAATACTTTTTGGTGCAAGCTACGTAACACCTACTATGGATGGGTTATACAACCTAACTTTGATAAAGAGCAGACTCCAAGCATAGGCAGATCTACATTCAGATGAGTGGGGGCAAATTGACTCGCTGAAATTTCAAAAATTATATAATTTTTTTATCAAAATATGAAAAATAATTTAAAATTTTATTTATTTTGATATGGTTTTCCCCTTTTGAATAATAATATAATTCCTTCATCTGAAATTGTCCCCACTAACCAAAAATCCTAAATCCATCTCTAACTCCAAGAGCAAGGTGAAATTGCCAAGCAGCTTCTTCCGTAGTCTCTGCTGCCCACACGGAATATTCCGATCTGAAATTTTCCTGTGTGAACGAATGGCTGATCACATGGGAGAAAAAAATTTACAAATTGTTGTAGATCATTGTTGATGGCGAGGCAGATAATTTGTATGGTTCGGATGGTTTATGCGACTTTGAAATGTATGGATTAGAATTTGCATCTAAAATATATGAAATAAAATAATTTTGAACTTGGAAAACATACTTGTGAATGGTATTAAAATATGCAGGTGTGTTTCTCCCAAGGTTGGTAAACTATACAGAGAGATGAAAAACAAATAAAGACTCCAATGCTCTTCGTTGAGACCCAAGCTCAAACAACTCCCACAGCTCTTTTGCAGTTGTTAGTTGAGTTGGTGGCCCATCATCTTGAGTCAAAACCACCACCACCCGTACAATATCCACAACTCAACAAAAAAAATTATTTTTTTAACAAAAAAGAAGCAAAGACAACTGGAAATTTAAATGCACCAATGCCTCTTTTCCCTTTCTATTCCTTATAAAAAGACCATCCCTCAACGCACCACGGAATTTCCCACATACAAGTAATCTGTCACCTCTTCTTCTCATTAAATTCAAGCATCCCAAAATGGAGAAACCAGACAAGATAATCAGAAGATCTGTACACATCTTACTGAAGAAGTACAACCTTTTTACTTGCGTAGCCGCTTTCCTCTTATTCCCTTTCTCTGCTTCCGTCCTCCTGTCGCTGGCGCTACCATCTTCGTTTCCTTTTCTTCAAGCCATCCATTCCCGCCTGCACTTACTCTTCAATGCTGCTGGCTTTCCATCTTCTTCTCACTTTCTATCCTTTCTCAATCTCAAGCTCTCACAAACCATCACTACATCTGTCCTCACACTACCTTTCACCTTCTTCTTCCTCCTTTCGGCCAAAGCATCAATAATTCAAGCTCTTCAAAGCAGTCCACCGTTTCATGGTCGCATCTCCATCTCATCTTTCCTGAAACTCTATCACCCCATCATCCTTACTTATGTTTGCAATTGCATTATAATCATTTCCGCAAATGCATCTGCCTTCGCTCTGTCATTTATTATCTTCAACTGGATTGATGCCTTCGGATTCTCCTCTCCCAGTATTCTCCTCCTCATTTCGGCCACCAGTGGAGTCCTCTACTCCATCCTCCTTGCCAATGCCATTGTTATCTGCAACTTGGCCATTGTCGTGTCTGGCATGGAGAATTGCAGTGGTTACACGGCGATTCTCAAAGCCTGTGTACTGATACAGGGCGAGACTGCAACCGCAGTTGCGTTGGCTCTCCCTTCCAACCTAGGATTTGCGGCAATTGAAGCGTTGTTTATGATCCGGGTGTTGAAGGCTTATCAGCATTCCAATCAATTCAGCCTATCTCTGGCATCGGAGGCAGTTTTGATTGCTTACTTGTATTCCATTTTCGTTGTGCTTGATACTATCATCGGTTGCGTGTTCTACAATAGCTGCAAATCCGGTGGTCAGTCGAGCAGATTTAAATTCCAAATTGACAGCATCGGAGAGAAGTATGATTGCGCAGACTTGGAAATTATACAAGAATTTCCCTAACCAAACTGCAGAGATCTCAGACATCAGAACAATGCCAACAACTCCGCCAAATCAGGGTCGTTAGCAGGAGCAGAAGAAATGTGGCTTTCCCCACATTATGTAAATGAAGTTGTTAATTGTCTTCAAACGAACAAAATAATTCGTTTTGGTGGGGTTCCTCCCCAACCCCTTCGTAGGAAATTGCACGAGAGTATGGAGCAATGGAGGAAGCGAGGTGTACACCGCCAAAACTCTGTTGTTGTACATAACCATTCTTGTGCGAGGTTAGTGCCGGTACCAACATTTTATATTTTATGTGAAAAATGCAAACAGGGACAGCGCGTGAAAACGATTGCATTTTGGGTTGAAATACAGATGGGGGTAGTTTTTATGTTTTCACGCACTAGAAGTATATTTGCAGAAAAGTGTGAGCATGAGTTCGCGGAATGGATTATGGTGGATTGTGAGGCATGTTTTCTTATGGGATACCATGTGCATTTAAAAAATGATATTGATGTTGAATGATCAAAGATGTCAAATGCGTAATATAATAATCATAAAGGATAATAGGGTGCGTGTGAGAACATTTGCGTTTTTGTGTAAAATGCAAATGGGGGTAATATGGTAATTTCCTACTATGAGAGTATCATTGAGGATAAAGCGTGAGTATGGGTGGGTGAGATTAGTTATAATACTTTGGGGTGCATGTATTTCTATGGTTAACCATATGTTTTTAATAAACTACTAGAGATGATGAGTGATCCATGATGTTAAATTGTATCATAATCATTAAAAATTACAATCGGTAATGTATGCCTAAAATTTGGAACTGCAAATTAGATTTATTAAAAAAAAACAAATTTGAACGAATGATATAATTTAGCCTGTTTGACTGATTTTATAGATTTTACATATTTGACCGATCTTAAAATATTTATGCAATTCATGGGAATGATGTGTTATATTGGTAATCTTTATTCATTTTTCTCATAAAATAAATTTTACAGGTTATTTGAGTATCACATAAAGAACACATATGCAATTGATAAATTTTATATATTTTGTGAGCTATATAAAATATATGATTTTGCTATGCACTCGTCTAATAACATAAACCAGTTATATAGTTTTAACACCTGAAATAGGATTGATGATATTTGATTTTTATAAATTATATGGGCAATACAGATTTTACAAGAATAAAGCAAAATCATGAACTAATACATACATGATTTATGATTTTTATAAAGTTTCCAATTTGTAATGAACTAATTTGACGGATTTTAAAGATTGTTCATATGATCTATATTGAATATATTATCTGTAAATGCAATACGAAAGATACTAAGAATATTAAATAATAAAATTTAGAATTGTATTAAATTTCAATTAAATAAAGTAATTGAATCCGTTACCTAATTACTATATTTAATGAATCAATAATAATGATTTACATTTTCATTTTTTGAAAAGGTAGAAATTTGTATATGTTATAAATTTTTATAATAAGCACGTAAATTAATCATTGTCAGCATAGAACAAGTCATACTCATTGTGCACAAATTTTTTTTGAACCCCGTATTGTGACCCAAAAATGAACAAATACTATAATAACTATGTGATTATTTTTATTATTTCTCATAGGAGGAATTTAATTTGTAGTAGGTGGTCTCCAAAATATTTAGCGTCAATTAAAATAATGACTTAAGTTCTATTTAGGTCCCCCGTACAGTTGACTGAAAAAATAAATGATTTATGCTATAGCCATGTGAGAATTATAAGTAAAGCTTAATGTTATTTGTTTTCAGAGAAGTAATTTTATTTGTAAGAGGATGGTGTCAAAATCATTCAGCGGCCAATAAATTAACTCCACAAATTTTATTTGGCACCTCGTACCATTGACTCAAAAAATAAATAATTTGTATAAAAGTTAGGTGAGAATTTTATATAATGTTGAATTTTAATTATTTGTCACAAAAATAATTCTATTCAGGAGCGCTTAATGGCTAGTTTGTTTCGACCCGGTCCAGTTTGAGATTGAATAAAACATGGTTTCGGATTTTTTTAAGTACACATCTGTGGTGCCCCAGCCCGAGCGTCACGACCTTACCTCAAGATCATTTGACTGATAAACGTGATCAAGATTGTTGCCTTGTCACATGGCGGGATTTAACAGATATTTAACCAAATTAAATATGTTCTCAAAGGAGTTTAATTCCTCATATTTTCATTTCATGCATATCTGAATCATTTCCATCCAATAATGTCATAACTAGATATGATTTTCATAAAATATTTCAAACCATCTCATAAATCAGATGTCACTGCATGTATCATCATAGATGTCAACATAAATCATCAACGTAAATTTACATTCATTCAACATAAGTTTTTCATAAACATGAAACTTATAATGTCTTTCCATTTCTTCAATGGATGACTCCTACTCCTTTGCCAAGTCTCATCTTTCACCTGTTTATGGGTTTGGAAAACGAAAACGTGAGTCGAAACTCAATAAGCAAGCTTATATTTTACACGCAATTCATTTTGAAGGCATATTTATTTAAAAGCATTTTTCTACCTTTAGTAGAGACACTTACCAAGTGATCAACTACTTGTTGAGCAAAACCTTTCATACATATTTCATAAATATTTCATAAACTTTAGATGTGCAAATTCATCATTTTCATTGACGATGTTATCCTTCATGTGAGGGTACACTAGCACGGGGAATATTTTTCCATGACATGATCCTTTCCATCCTTAGAGTTGGACCTTCGACTTGTCAACATCAAGGAGGACTCCTTGTCCACTTACTATCTCGACTAGACTACTTAATTTCCATTCCATACATGTCCTTTAGTTACCTCAACATTATATACCTCCTTACATATGGAACTTGTCATTCTCATATAGAGAATTCTTTGCATCATCCCTCTTTAAATACCATTTCAATGAAACATTGTATAAACTCATGTTTCAACACATTTCATGCATAATTGCGAAACCATAAGCAATCATTTATTTCATTAGAAATAAACATTTCAATATGCATATAGACAAGGAATGACCATCCTTAAACAACTTGGAAAACATTTAAAACAAAATCATTTAGAAAGCTGCTTGCTTACCTCGCTTGCTTAGCTTTCCGTTTCGCTTATCTCTTTGCCTTTGCCTATACATATAAGAATGATATAGCATTCATATTGTGACTATTGGAAACAATTATTGAAATTGAATGAAAAATATCCAAACCATGTGTTTTGATGATTAACAACACAATCTGAGTAAGTATTAGCTACTAATGTGTTTTGTGCAATGTTCAAAGTTATAAAAAGTGAAAAATACAAAACAGAACAGGTCAAGTCGCAACTCACGTCGACTCAAACATCGACTTGGGTCAAGTCGATTTCTCAAGTCGACTCCATCTTCGACTTCAAAGGTCATCCTTCTTCCAACGTTGAAATTAGAAAGCACAGCTGCCGAAGTCGCACATGAAGTCGACTCCACTTGCGACTTGGGCGAAGTCGCAGACCAAGTCGACTCAAGTATCGACATCACATGACATTTTCTTTCCAGCATTGAAATTGATGAGCAGAGCTGCTGAAGTCGCAGATGAAGTCGACTCCACTTGCGACTTGGGTGAAGTCGCAGGAAAAGTCGACTCCATTATCAACTTCAGATGGGCAATGCAGATTTTCAGAATTTCAAGTCAAAGGCCAAGTCGACTTCAAGATAGACTTGAGTCAAATTGAAGATGAAGTCAACTTAAACTTTTCAACTTAGAGTATATGAAGATTAAATCCAAGTCCAAAGCAAACAGGATACATGAATCCAACAATTCGAATTGAAACTGGACTTATTCGTGCATACAAAGTTCAAGTGTTTCAAGCTCTAGACTTAAAACTAAAGAGATTTTGTACAAGTGAACTCCAAATATTGAAAATCAAAAGAAGAACACCTGTGAAGAAGAAGTTAAGCAAGAAAGAGATAATTCAAAGAAGATTAAGCAGACTTAGCAAGAGAAGAAAGCCAAGTTGCACCCGAAGTCGACTCCAAGATCGACTTGGGGCCAAGTCTCAGACCAAGTCGACCTAGAGGACAGACTTGAAAATTGAAGAACAGCTGAAGTCGCACCCGAAGTCGACTCCAGCATGCGACTTGGATGAAGTCGCACATAAAGTCGACTCCACATGCGACTTGGAGAAATAACGTTTGAATTTTCGAATGTTGGAACATTTATTTCATTCCAACTAACTTTATAACGTTCGTATTTCTCCCTTCTCTATATATAGACACTCAAGCAAACGAAGAAAACAATAAGTTAAGGTTGAAAAAGAGGAAAGAAGTGCTACTAAGAGTTTCAATCTACTTTTCTCTACAAATTGAGTGATCTATACAATTTCAAAGGAAGAGCAAGTTCAAAGTTGTGGTTTGCTTCAACACGGAACGATTCGCTGCATCAATAAACCCTTCCTCGAGTTGAACCTTGCTACACAAATCAGTCAAGTGCAGATTTCATTTATTTTTATCTAATTATTTTGTTTTGGGTGCTTGGTTTGTTCTTTGGTATTTTAAACCAAGCTATAGCAAAGTAGCGGTGTGATTGGAGTGGAACTCGTCACTTACTTGTGCTATCTGTTTGTATATGCCCCCTAGAGTTAGAATCTAGAAGAGAGCGGAGGCTCTGTTTGTATATGCCCCCTAGAGCTAGAATCTAGAAGAGAGTGGTAACTCTAGTTGTATTCGCATAATACATGGTGGAACCCAAGTCACAAAGGAGTGTGAGCTTAGAAGAGTGGAGTAGGGAAGGTTGCCCGAACCACTATAAATATTGTCTACTGTTTTTCATTTCCGCTTTCATTATCTTATCACTTTCTATTTAATTCATTAAAGGGGATTAAACTAAACTGGGATAGAATTTGTAATTAAAATTTTAAAATTCTTAATTACCTAATTCACCCCTCCCCTCTTGGGTAATTGTCATTAACTCGGGACCAACAGTGATGCCCCAAACCGAGACGTCACTTCCTTACCTCAAGACCTTATGGATTGATAAATGTGAATCAGGATTGTTATCCTAATCACGCAGTGCGATTTTAATTGAAACTCGTTCAATTTCTTTTCCGATTTGTTCATCAATCATTTCTTTACATTTCACATCATTCTTCAAACAAGTGTCGATGCACCTGTAATAAAAATTTCAAATTCTATTCCATAGCATCTTATCTTGCTTTTCTACAATGACAATCTTTTTGACTTAATCATATCATTTTACATTTATACATATATACATTTAGTCATTAAATCATATAGAACTTAAAATTCTAATTAAGTTCACATACACATTAGCATACCTTAGCATACTCACACTTTTCCATTCCTTATAGCCTACCTGGCCATCATCTTGTACTCTCTTTCACGTCTTAGATTTGCAACCTTTTGAGTTTCCCGGTACCTGTCTAAGGATTAGGAAAATAAAACGTAAGTGACAACTCAGTAAGCAAGCATTTTATCTTTTAGGGTAAGACTTCCTTGAAAATCATTTCTTTAAACATCTTGAACACCTTTTTCTTAAGGATATTTACATGTCCTAAAATATTATCATGAAATCCTTTGTTCATGAGGATGATTCTATGTCCCTGAACATTATCATAAAACATTCATTCTTAAAAATCATATACAAGCCACCTCTGGGCTTGTTAAGGCAAAACATCCATGTTTTACCCTCTTTAATTAATTTCCTTTTGTCTTGAGTGAACATTTCCAATATTCCAAGACATTTATATAAAACCATCTTTTGCTAGTGGACATTTTACATCCAAAATATTTTTCTCATAAATCTTTTGGTAAAGAAGGACATTCTCATGTCCTAAAACATCATTCACATAAGCCTTTTCGGCAAAGGACATTTTTATGTCCAAAAATATATTTTCATCGTAAAATTCCTTTAGCCCAGAGACATTTGATGTCTCAAAACATTTTTTACATAGATTCTTTTAGCGATGGACATCCATATGTCCTAAAACACTTTTCATTTAAATACTTTAACATTGGACATTCTCATGTCCATAAACACTTTTCATTTAGGCTCTTTAGAAATGGACATTCCTATGTCCAAACCAAGTTTCACATAAATTCATTTCATAATCCTCGTCTTGGGGTTTGTTTATAGCAAATAAGGAAAATAAAATATATAAACTATTTCCATAAATGCATTTGCATAAAAACATTTACTTTTATTCTTGTTATTTACACTTTTGTGTAAAATACCCTTTCTTATAGGGTAACTATTTCATAAAAATTCTTTTAGGATAGCTTTCATAAAACATACTTTTATATCGCAATCTTTGGGCTTTTCGAAAGGAAAACATAAGAAAATGCATTTCTCTCCATCTACTAGTGACACTTAACAAGTGATCATGGTCTATAGTTACAAGGAAAGTAAAGATGCAACCTGACATTTTTTTGATGATTTCAGTTTAATTATTTTGGAAATTTGGATTAGTTATTGGGTTTAAATTACAATGATTTTTTCATTGACCTAGGTTTTGAATTATAAAATCTTAACCTCAATAGAATAAACCCAAATTCGAATTATAAATGAATATGGTGAAAGATCATGCATTATGTTTGTAGCTTGAATGTATTAATTATGTAATTTTTTTATTACATCAACTATGGAAATTAGTTTATACAAAGAATAATATTGTAGGTTTGCCGTATCATATTGACCATATTGATACTCTATTATTTAAATTGAACATCAAGTACAACAAGTGCAATTGGAGGAAAGCATTCAAAGGGACACGATAGCCAAAAAATAATTAAATGTAGTGCACCACAACTTATAGAATATGTTCATATAGTTCTTAGTTATGTTGTCTCTATTATAGAACCAAGTTTAATATTTCAATTATTGTCTTATAACAGCAATTATTCAAATTAGTTCGGGTTCAAATCAAAAAGCTAAGCAACTGGATGAGTTGCATAGATAAGAATAGTGTCGATTTAAGGACTCTGCTTTGGGAATCAAAGCCTTCTTACGACATTCCTAAAGTATGGCTCGACTCAAGCAGCAAATTAACTCATTCATGGAAGAAATCACCTAATGTAGGTGACTCATCTTTGGTTTTGACATCGTCAAGTCGTGATAAAGATACTATTGCAGACATTCAGAGACTTCTTGATAAGGTATAATTAAAACTTGTAAAAATACGAATTATTATGACCCATTTCAGACTATATTTGTGCATTAGTCCAAGAGATTAGGATAGGTTTGCATCCGTTTAACTTAATTTTTACTCGCTTTACATTTTAGGAGCATTGTTTAGTTTTTATGCATTTTTTGTATAAATTAGGCCTTTTTAGTTCATTTATCGAGTTTATGTAATTTTTGCAGGAAGGACGAGCGAATTATAAGCAATGCAGGCGAAACGGATGCAGATCAGAACCAAGTCATGAGGCATGTGGATGGCGCCCAGGTGCCACCCTACATGCCTTGGCTAAAACCTTCGACACTTCACATAACGGGAAGCATCTAGAGAGTTGACACCTAGGCACCAGCTAGGGGCGCCCAGGCGCCACGTCACCAACATGCAGACAAGTCCAGAAGGATTTTGAGGCCACCAATCACAATAGCTTCTAGGGAGTTGTCGCTTAGGTGCTAGGCATGATCACAAAGGTATTCTAATAGAAGTTCCAAGTCATGAAGCATCAAGGGAGTTGGTGCCTAGGCACCAGCCAAGGGCGCCTAGGCGCCAATATGCATCCGTATGCGCTGATTTCAGTACGTGTGCTGTGCAATTCCACTTTATAAATAGAAACCTAGGGTTCGCGCGAAAAGGAGGGGAGCCCAGAGTTGGAATAGACAGCTAGAGAAGGACGAAAACTCGAACGAAATGCAGATTGAAGAGAAGATTCAATCTCGTTGGTGAAAACCACCGAAAAACCAGTTTTCTCTTTATCTTCCTATTTTTCTTTCTCTATTTTTCTGGATACTACAATAATGGATGTAAAGGATTTTATGATCATGTCTTTGACCTAAACTTCCTTTAGATGGATAGTTAGGATGAATTGATATCTAATTATATTGTATTGGTTCTTTAAGATTTTGGAATGAATATTTGATTTTTCTATATGATTGTGTGTGATTTACCCTTGCACATGTGGTTTAATGCTTTTTATAAAATTTGCTACATTGTAAGATGATTTAATTGCCTGATTAATACTTAAAAAAGGAAAATCTCTGCTAGATCCGTGTGTAGGGCATAGGTTTCCTCTTTGTAAAGGAAAGTTGTTTAATGGATAGGAATATACCATTAAACCCTGTGTAGTCAATAAACAAGTTATGAACTTATCAATTCCACTTTATTTAATGGCATGGGAATATAACAATTGAATAAGGTGTAATTAGCTTTATACACGTTGGAAGACTTATACAAAGATTATTGAACTTAGACTAGTAAATCCATGCACAATCTAATAAAAAAGAACCAATGCAATATAGTTTAGATTCAAGGATTCCGAGCTATCCATCTGACATCCCTGATTGTTAAATCCATTTCTATTAATCCAGCAATTCTATGGACTCTATTCTGCTTTCTTATTGCGTTTGTTAGCTTTAGTTTTTAAATTCAAAAACTCAGAATTTTCTACCCACCGAAAGCATTTAAACTAATTAATAATTCCAGTTAGACAATTCTTCATAGGAATGATACTCTACTCACTCTTTATTACTTGATTTGCCACGTGTACTTGCATTAAAAGCGAACATTTTAATAGACATATACGCAGCTCGTCATATATGCATGCATACTTCAATTGTTAATTAATATTATCATATACCCTAGTCATAACATTGGACTCAATATATGATAAACACAAAATAGAGATGCATAGTTCTGCATCCATAGAAAACCTAGGAGAATATGTGTGTCTTGTCCAATGGTAGAGGAATCCATAACCAAGCTGTGAGGACCAGGTATTTTATTTTATTTTCATTATAACTTGTCTCTATTATGAGGTAATTTATGAACATGCTACTAGGAATTTATGATGTTAATGGATTAATAACACATATGGACATTGTTGAGCACTACAACTATTTTCCACCTCGCAGAGTAGGTACGAGGTTCGACTTGCCTGGTCAGGTCAAGGGGGCAGCGCCCCCGGAGAAATTTTTAACTATTAAGTCATACGAGTGGGAAAGTAAATTACTAATTGTGATTAGACCCGACCCATGCTCCTGGCCGACCCGACTCGATGGATCGGTTATAAAGAGGAGCATGCGAGCTAGGGCTTCATCTTTCATTTACGCCCGACTACGTCTCCCTCTTCTTCTCTTCCCGTTCTTTGCTTCTTCTTTTCTTTCCCTCCTATTCAATTCGATCCAGCTGTAGATTTCTTCAAGAAAACTCTACCAACTACCTTGAAGGTCATTGATTCTAATCAAGGAAGCTCCGAATTTCTGCAATCCAAGCCTAGGGTCGCTGTTTTTGGGGAAAATCACGATTAAGATCCCAAGTCAGGTGGGGAACCTTAAGATGGGGGGAGTGAAAAACCAAATCTTGGAGACCATTAGAACATCTCTAATTAAAGTTATTTGAAATTTATGCTCTTTTGATATTAGTATTATGTAGACAGTTATTGAGCTGGATTTGACCTTGACAAACATATTGTATTTAGTATTTTGAATTGGATTATGATTTATGTGGATGTATGTAGATATGATCATTTGGTTTGCTTGGTGTGTATGGATAAACTTGCCTTCCATATGAATTGCTTATGAATAACAGGTTGTATATTACATACCACCCCCTATATATTATGGAGAGATACTGTCGAATTTTTCGTAGGTCATATAGTACCCTTTTGACTAGTTATTGTGAATATTTAGAAACGAGGCGTTACACAAGCAATGGGCTCTCACATCGAGTGCAGGCCCCGATGACAAAAAGCTGTTTGAGTTAGGATTCGTGACAATTGCAAGAGTTGAATTTCGTACTATTGAAACCCCATGCCTCCATCCAGATGTGAGTTCCATATTTTATCTACTGTTTTTTACTTGCATAATGATTTGAGTACATGACAGCCTAATATATTCTTTGTACACTAGTTGCTGGATGCTTAAATGTTGGTCTTGAATTATCATCAATAAGAATTTGACTATCCTGGACAGAGACACTACTTTAACATATCTCTCGTAGTCAGTGTCGTAGCCAGATATGTATTTTCTATTAATATGGTATGTACATTGGAATACATATTAATTTCAAATTTCAGAGGCTATATTTTTCAAGATTTAAGGAGCACTTGTAGCTGAAATTCTTGGTGTCCCTTCATGGATATCATCTCCTTGATTTTTCGTGGGTTAGTAGCTGCACTTATACCGACTTTCAATAGCTAATAATAATCTCCTTACTTCATTTCAATGAAAATTCATGTCATGCTTATGTAGTTTTTCATATCTATTTTATGTGATGGTGTGTAACGCCCCAGCCCGAGCATCGCAACCTTACCTCAAGATCGTTCGACTGGTAAATGTGATCAGGATTGTTGCCTATCACACGGTGGGTTTTAACGGATATTTATCCAGTTAATCCTAACTCCTGAGGATTTTATATCATTTATACATTCTAATTCTATTTCTATCAAATGTCATTTTAGGCCGTTATATCACTTGAGAGTTACACATGTCATCTCATAATTTTCATACTTAACCAAATCATGATATTTCATGCCTTAGCATTTACCCATAAAAATGTTTTGTCAATCCATACGCATAAAACATAGAATAATTTTTGTACAATATCGAATAACAATTTAATTGTTAACATTCATATAATCATTCAACCCTTAAATTCATATACAGGTACTCATGGAAATTCATTCATCCTTGAATCTTCACCTGTGCTCCTTACCTCCTTCCTTCCACCTGTCTTTGGGTTTAGAAAACAAAACGTGAGTGATAACTCAATTAGCAAGGTTAGGGTTTTCATGCAATTCATTTTGAAAGCAACATCCTTTAAAAATATTTTCCTCCGTTCAATAGAGACACTTAGCAAGTGATCAACTACTTGCGGAGCAGAAACTTTTTCATAAACCTTTCATAAAAATTTCCTAAAAATCATTCATGAAAAACTAGTCACGTAAACCATTTGTAAAATATAGTTTTTGGGCATTTCATAAATATTAAATGTGCAAATTCATCATTTCCATTGAGGACGTTATCCTTCATGTGACGGTACGCTAGTGTGAAAATCTTAGACATGTGTATAAAACCCTAGAGTTGTAAACCCTAGGTAATATATTAATGAAATATATATATTCATCAGTATGAAAATATGTGGGAATAGAGGTTAAAATAATTAATTATGAAATTCGGATGAATAGTGAACGTGAATAGTGAAATGTGAATAGTAACCATGTGGTTAAAGTGAAATGATGAGTTAATCGCTTTGGATTAACTTAATACTAAAGGACAAAAAGAAAGCTTCCCACAAAAGGACAAAATATCAACTTTTTGATTTAATTAGCATTTTTAGGGTTTTATGGATTTTTGTGAAGAAAATGAAGAAAAATTCATATCCTGCAATCCGGATGTCGGATTAAGATGAAATTTTTTATGGATGGCTAAAATATGATGATGGACATGATGAATGACCCAAGATTGATCAAAAACTATGAATTAAGGGTCAAGATTAAACGTCATTTGGAGATCAAAAAGTAGCTTCACTTTTTCATTAATTATATTTGACTTTGGGGTTAATTCTAATTAATTAAAAAAATTAAATAATTAATGAAAAGCCGCAATGGCTGCTGGAGGGTTGACTTTTGGGCCAAAATCCAATGGTCCAAAATCAATCTTATCAAAAATCAACGGCTAGGATTTAATTAGCGTAAATTAATTAATTTTAAAAATTTTAAAAAAAGGAAAAATAGGGCTGCTATAGGGGGTCTGGAGCTGCTGTAGGGTGGCTACACATGGCTCCATGCACCTTTTGAAAATAAAAAAAAAATACGTTTATAATTTAATACCTCAAGCAAGGGGGTAAATTCCAAATTCATGAAAAATCAAGCCCTATAAATAGGGGCCAAGGGGTGAACATCCAAGGCACTTCATTCCAGCTCCATTTGAGCATTTTTCACCCCCACCACGTTTTATCCTTGAGGAGAAAGAAGCGGAGGAAGTTATAGAGAGAAAGTGTTAGAAAAAGAGGGATATCTCCACGTCAGGTAAGTGATTTCTTTTCAAATTTCTTTTTGGATGTTAAGTAAGGTAAAACCATGCTTAGATAATGCATAAGAATGGAAAAATAAGTAAATTTATAATGCTTAATTGGAATTATGCCAAAACATCGAAAATTTGAAGCAAATATGAAGCATTCGAGAATATAGCATATGATATGTGAAAATAATGCTCCAAAAAAGATAAATTAAGATTTGGGATGTATGAATATGATAAATATGATGTTGGAATGATGATATATTAATTTCATGATTTTTGAAATTAAGGATTATGCTTAAGTGAATTTATGTTAATTTTTAGTATATGGAGAAAGTGATTTTTTTAGCCAAATAAATGATGATAAATTTCAAGATTTATGAATTTTTCATGATATACTAAGAATAAGCTATGTTATAGTATTTTTTATTTTTGGAAAAAATATCAAATTTTGGAACCCATGAACAGTAATCACGTCTCTATGAACAGTAACCTCGGATGAACAATAATTTGCTACAATAACCATGAACCGTAAACAACGTGATTTTGGGAAAAATTGAGATTTTTTTGCATATTTTATGAGGATATATGGATGGAATTTTTAAAGGATTTATGGATAAAAATCTATCTAAAGAGATAATGACCAGGTATTTTTATAGGATTAACCTCTATAGAAATGAGGTAATGGATAAAGCATGCATGGGAAGTAAACTAAGACATAAGGAGGTAAGCAAGCACAACTTCGAAAATATGTTTTATTCTCAAGTATTTATGAAATGTGTTTAAGGATGGCCATTCCTATAATGTTTTGAAAAGATGAATGTTTATGAGTTTTTATAAAAATTTATGCCGGCTTATTGATATCATGTGATGTTCATGGACATGTGCACATGTATGATGTATAATGAAGAGGCTTTAGTGGAGGTAGAAAGCGGATCAGAGGGTCCCCTTCGCTATTGCCGAGTCATATGGGCTGTGTGCCGACGGCGTCCTCCCCAGAGGTGGAGGCAAAAGAATGTTATGTGTGAATGAATGCATTGCATTTTCATACATGGATTGAAAAGGAAAACATGGATTTTAAATGATGTTTTTAAGGGATGGTGCAAATAATTCTCTACGTGAGAATGACAAGTTACCTGGTGTAAGAGGTATATAATGCCGGGAAAATCAAAAGTCATGCATGTAGGAACCATGTAGGCGTCAAGAGGAAGAGAGGTTCCCCTTAATGAGGCCAAGTCGGAGATAGCCGGCGTATTGGACCATGCTATGTGAGATGTTCCCTTGGCTAGCATACCCGCACATGAAGGTTTATGTCAGAAGTGGAAAGGAAGCATTTGCACATCCAATGTTTATGAAAAGGTTTCTATTCCATTGATAGTTGATCGCTTGCTAAGTGTCTACTATCGAATGGAGAGAAATGCATTTATGAATGATTTACATGAATGGTTTATGAAAAGTTTCGAAAAATGGTTTACGAAAAGATTTCTATTCCATTGGTAGTTGATCACTTGATAAGTGTCTTCTATCAAATGGAGAGGAATGCATTTAAAATGAAAAATGCTTGCTTATTGAGTTTCAACTCATGTTTTTTTTTCCAACCTCAGACAAGTGTAGGAAAAGCCAGGAGATGAAGGGCATGTGTTGCTTAAAAAAAAGAGAAATCACGCGGCGAGCACTTAATTGGATCTCGTCCAATTTTTTTTTCATTTTTTTCTTTTTCTTTTCTTTCATCGCATAAACATATACTCATCATCATTCATAATGGACTTATCCATATCATCATAAATCATCAACTTCTCATGTTATTCATAACTTTATAACTTCATACAACCTATGTCTTTTTCATCATATCCCATTAGGGAATCTATTCATACAAAAATCTACTAACCTTTGTAGATTCCTCTTTTCCTTTAGCAACACATGTCCTTCATCTCTTGGTTTTCCCTACACCTGTCTAAGGTTGGGAAAACGAAACATGAGTCGAAACTCAATAAGCAAGCATTTTTCATTTTAAATGCATTCCTCTCCATTCAGTAGAAAACACTTACCAAGTGATCAACTACCAACGGAATAGAAACCTTTTCTAAACTATTTTTGGAAACCTTTCATAAACCATTCATGAAAACCAATCATGTAAACCATTCGTAAATGCATTTCTCTCCATTCGATAGGAGACACTTAACAAGTGATCAACTATCAATGGAATAGAAACCTTTTCATAAACATTGGATGTGCAAATGCTTCCTTTCCACTCCTGACATAAACCTTCATGTGTGGGTACGCTAGCCCAGGGAACATCTCACATAGTATGGTCCAATATGCCGGCTGTCTCCGACTTGGCCTCATCAAGGGGAACCTCTCTTCCTCTTGACGCCTACATGGTTCCTACATGCATAACTTTTGATTTTCCCGACATTATATACCTCTCACACCATGTGACTTGTCATTCTCGTGTAGAGAATTATTTGCACCATCTCTTAAAAATATCTTTTCAAATCCATGTTTTCCTTTTCATAAAAATTATTTCATAAACATTGGATGTGCAAATACTTTCTTTCCATTCCCAACATAAACCTTCATGTGCGGGTACGCTAGCTCAAGGAACATCTCACATAGCATGGTCCAATACGCCGGCTGTCTCCGACTTGGCCTCATCAAGGGTAACCTCTCTTCCTCTTGACGCCTACATGGTTCCTACATGCATGACTTTTGATTTTTCAGCATTATATACCTCTTACACCAGGTGACTTGTCATTATCATGTATAGAATTATTTGCACTATCCCTTAAGAACATCATTTCAAATCCATGCTTTCCTTTTCAATCCATGTATGAAAATGCAATGCATTCATTCACACATAACATTCCTTTGCCTACACCTCTATCAAAAGCCTCTTTATTATACATCATATATGTGTACATGTCCATGAACATCATATGTGTTGGCCCCGAGTTAATGGCAAAACCCAAGAGGGGAGGGGTGAATTGGGTTCTTATAAAATTCTTTGGTAAATTAAAAACTTAACCCCTTGAAAGTTTAATCCCCTTGATTGAAGAAATGAAATGGAAAGCAATATAATATAGAGAGCAGAAATATAAATCAAGCACACAAGATTTTTATAGTGGTTCGGGCAACCTCCCTACTCCACTCTTCCAAGCTCACACTCCTTGTGACTTGGGTTCCACTATTGTATTCCACAAATACAATTAGAGCCACTGCTCTCTTCTAGATTCCAGCTCTAGGGGGCTTCAATAAATCTCAGCACAAGTAGGTGATGAGTTCCACTCCAATCACACACTACTTTGCTTTCACTTGATCTTAGTTCCTCAAACTAAATCAAGTTCAACACAAACAAATGAAATAACAAAAGAATCTACACTTTACAGATGTGTAGTAGCAATTTGGAGCAGAGAAGAACTCGTAGTATTGGCTTTGAAGATTCAGAAGTTGAGCTCTTGCAGTTTGAAGCAAAGTTCTTCTTCTTTGAATGGCTTGATCTCTTTAAAGCTCGTGTAGAGGGAGTTAAGCACACTTAATGATTCTTAGCTGCTTCCCTCGTCCACAATGACTCCCTTTTATAATTGTGGAGGGAATCCGAACGTTTGAAGGTAGGTGGCGCGCATTTAATGCGCCACTGTTCGAATTTTTTCCCACCGTTGCGACCCAAGTCGCAGGCGGAGTCGACTTCGGATGCGACTTCGCCCAAGTCGCAGATGGAGTCGACTTCGGGTGCGACTTCGCTTTTTCGTGGCGACTTCAAGTTCCAGGCTGGGTCGACTTGGGCATCAACTTGACCCAAGTCGCAAGTGGAGTCGACTTCGGTGTGCGACTTCACTTCGTCAGTTCGCTTGATGAACTTGAAAAACTTCAGAGATTCTTTCCTTGCTTGAATTACTTCATGTTTGTTGTCATTCTGTATTTTTCATCATTTTGAACTTTAGTATATTTATTCTTGCTTGAAGTCCTTCATCTTCATATTTTGAAATCTTGAATACTTGGATCTAAGGGTGTCTAATGATTGTCAAATATATGTTCTTAATCCCACATGATGGATTCATGCAACCCTTCTTTCTTTGATCTTCATATATTCCAAGTTTGAGCATCTAGGTTGCCTTGATCTTCATCTTCATATCTTTTGATTTGGTCTTGAGAAAACTCCAGTTGATCTTGAAAATGAGCTTGAATCTGCATTTTGGAACTTTGAAAACCTCAAGTCGAACTTGGGGTCGACTTCGTCTGCGACTTCACCCAAGTCGCAAGCCGAGTCGACTTCGACTGCGACTTCGGTATTCTTCTGTCCCAAATTCAACTCTGGAGTGATTTTGCCGTCTAAAGTCGATGCTAGAGTCGACTTCGTTTGCGACTTGGCTTCCCAAGTCGCAAGTGGAGTCGTCTTGGCCTGCAACTTCACCTGCTCTTCTTCCAATTTCAACTCTGGATGGATTTGACTCCTTGAAGTCGATGTTGGAGTCGACTTGGGGAACGACTTGGCCTTCCATGCTCTATTTTCTTCAAATGTATATGCCTTAAACACTTCCACAAACATGTTAGTAGCCAAGACTTACTCAAATTGATTTGTTAATCATCAAAACATAGATTTAGCTTGTTTTCCACATATTTTCAACAACATGAAATCAATATGCCGGCATGACTTTTCATAAAAACTCATAAACACTCATCATTTCAAAAAATTATAGGAATGGTCACCCTTAAACACATTTTATAAATACTTGAGAATAAAATTACATTTTAAAAAGGTTTGCTTACTTACCTCCTCCGTCTGTGTCCTCCATGTTTTCCTTTTCTTTTTCTCTATACAAGGAAAATTGATATTTTATCCATCAATTCTATGTCTTAGTTTACTTTCCATACTTGCTTTATAACCTTTCATTACCTCACACCCATAGAGGTTAATCGTATAAAGATACTTGGTCATTACCCATTTATATAGATTTTTATCCATAAATTCTTTAAAAATTCGATTTATATATCCTCAAAAATATATAAAAATAAATCTCAATTTTTTCCCAAAATACGTTGTTCACTGTTCATAATTACTGTTCATGTCATTGTAGCAGATACTGTAGTAAAATAACTGTTCACGTTTACTGTTCACTCGAGGTTACTGTTTACAACGACGTGGGTTACTGTTCATGGGTTCCAAAAATTGACATTTTTTCAAAAAATAAAAAATACCATGACGTAGTTTATGCTTAGTATATCATGGGAAATTCATGAATTATAAATTTATCATTATTAACTTGGCTAAATAAATCATTTTCTCCATATACTAAAAATCAACATAAATTTACTTAAGCATAATCCTTAATTCCAAAAACCATGAAACTAATATATCATAATTCTAACATCATATTTATTATATTCATATATCCAAAATCATCATTTATCAAATTTGGAGCATTATTTTCACATATCATATACTATCTTCCTGAATGCTCCATCTTTGCTTCAAATTTTCGATGTTTCGGCATAATTCCAATTAAGCATTATAAATTTACTTATTTTCTCATGATTAGGAATTATCTAAGCATGGTTTTACCTTACTTAACATCCGAAAAAAATTTGGAAAGAATCCCCTTACCTGAAGTAAAAAATCTCTCCTCCAACTTGCCCTTTCTCTCTCTAACCTTCTCTCCTTCTCTCCTTAAGGCCAAAAATGAATTTTGGGGGTTGGAAATGCTCAAGGGAGCTGGAATGGGTGTGACTTGGTCGTTCACCATGCTCCCCTATTTATAGTGTGACATGTTTCACAAAATTGGATTTTACCCCCTTAGCTTGAGGTATTTAATTATAAAAATATATTTTTTTATAATTTCTAAAAATGCATGGAGCTTTTTGCAGCCACCCTAGGCCTGCTCCAGCCCCCCTATTGCAGCCCTATTTTTCTAGCTTTTTTTTATTTATTAAAATTATTTAATTTAGGCTAATTCAATCTCATCCATTGATCTTTGATGAGGATGGATTTGGGCCATTGGATTTGGCTCAAAAGTTTCCCCCTACACCTGCACACCCCTGCTGTAGCTTTTATTTTTATTTTTTATTTATTATTTTTAATTATTAAATTTAATAAAAAGTCAAATTTACAATTAATGAAAAGTAGAGCTACTTTTTGATCTCCAAATGACATTTCATCTTGACCTTTGATTCATAATTTTTGATCATTCTTGGACCACTCATCATGTTCATCATCATATTTTGGCCATCCATAAAAAATTTCATCTCAATCCGACGTCCGGATTGCAAGATATGAATTTTTCTTCATTTTCTTCACAAAAATCCATAAAAATCCGAAAATACTAAATAAATAAAAAAGTTGCTATTTTGTCCTTTTGTGGGAAGCTTCCTTTTTTGTCTTTTTGTGATTAAGTTAATCCAAAGTGATTAACTCATCATTTCACTTTAACCACATGGTTACTATTCACGTTTCACTATTCACATACAGTATTCATCCAAATTTCATAAATAATTATTTTAACATCTATTCTCACATATTCTCATATTTCATTAATATATTACCTAGGGTTTACAACCCTAAGATTTTATACACATGTCTAAGATTGGGGTTTCACATTTAGTCACCCCAACATCATATACCTCCTTACACATGGAACTTGTCATTCTCATGTAGAGAATTCTTTGCACTATCCCTTTTGAAACATTGTTTCAACAAAACATCATATAAACTCATGTTTCAACACATGTTTCAACACATTTCAAGCATAATTGCGAAACCATAAGCAATCATTTATTTCAACAGAAATAAACATTTCAATACACATATAAACAAGGAATGACCATCCTTAAATACCTTGTAATGAAAACCAAAATCATTTAGAAAGCTGCTTGCTTACTTGAGATCGCCAAAATTCCTTTCCTTCCTTTTTTTTCCTTGCCTTTGCTTAAATAAATGAAAATAACATTTCATTTATTTGCATCATGCTTAAATACTTATATTCCTTAGGTTTTCCAACCTACATAAGTTCATCTAACTTAATCCACTTGTCTTTCAAGTCGGGTATTCATACTTATCTCTTCATATACGTCCATTTTGCAACACATACTTATGTGTTTCTTAAACTTTTTCAAAATAGCAACTTGTCTCTAATTCTAGCATGATTAAATCCCTTAATTACCACTGTACTTAGGGTATTTTTATGGAATTTAAATCCACTAATCATAGGTTTCCAAAACAGCAACTTTGGAACCCATTTTCACCTGTTTAACGTGTCTTTTGACACATAACCCTAAGTAGATTTATAAATCCGAATTTTCAGCAAATAATCCCACTTTTATTAATCCAAATTTAGGGTATTAACATGTGAAACCCTAACCTAAGTAGGGTCCATTGTATGCCTTGGACCTATATATATGATTAAATGGAATTTTTGGATGATTTTAAGATTTTATGATATGTTGCAATTAGGATTTAATTAAGAATGGTGATTAAAAATTTAATCGCCGGAGCCCGTTATGAGTCAAGGTGGTAAAAGGAGCATAATGAGGATTAAAACATGCTAATGTGGCATGAATGTTTAGTTTAATTTCCATGATTTAATTAATGGAGATTAAAATGGAAATTATGGAATTATGTTGGAAAATCATAGAAAATTCATAGCTCAATGCCTGTAAGGCGGATTCAAGTGAATTTTGAGATGAAAGTTGATGATGTTGGGCTTGATATTATGGGATTATTGGATTATAAAAATCCTTTATAAAATTGGATTAATGATTTATTGATCCTATTTCAATTTCAACCGTTAACTTTAAATGACTATAACGGAAGCTAGGAAAGTCGGATTGATGTGAAATTTGAAACGGTTGAATAAAATTATGAGATCAACATTTTAGATGGCTTGGATTAAGCTTGAAATGTTGGAAAAATGCCCGCATTAGAAAATGTGTATACCGTTGACTTTTGCACCTCAAAAGTACCATGCATTGAAGGCAAAAGGTGTATGAATTGAATGCAATCTTTAATGGTCCAAATAGGTGTCCAATGCAGGTGAAATATAGATTATTTAATGATTAAAAATGTGGAAAAATTTGTGGTTTATGCTGCTGAAATTAATGAGCTAGAGGTGAGCTCAAAGGGAGCTAGGCAAGGCGGCAATGCATGGACGTTCCAAGCAGTTGCTGTTTGGATTTTTGTGAATTTTTATTTTATAAATAATGCACATGAATAGCTAATATGTTGGGATATATAAATAAGTATTTAATTATGTGGAAAAAATTCAAGAAAATCCGTGAACAGTAGCTGCCATTGAAGGTGGAAAAAATGGACAACTTGTTTACACATGTGGACATCCCATGTTTGATGCTGCTGCAATAATTTTTATTAATTTTTTTAACACCAAATTAATACACAAATTAAGGGATAATTAGGTTTATAATTTACCCTCAAAATATGGTTATTAAAAATGGGAGAAAAATTGGAAAATGGGCAGCAACAAGTGACGTGTAATGCAGGCAAGTGGACGGTCAAGATGTAAACAAATTTTTGGAATTTTCAAAAATAGTAAAATGTCAATTTATATGGCTGTGAGTTCACCAGCACATAAAGGGGATAGGGATGCATTCAATGGTGTGGAAAATGCCCAGCAAGTGGGGCCCACAGCTGGAGAAAATCCAGCCCCACCAAGTCAAGCACGTCCGTGTGTTGAAGACTTGGAAAATTTTTCAAGTGCTGGAAATTCTTCCGCAAGAGACAACAACTCACGTCCAGCCATGCCCAGCAAGGAGAAGAGAAAACTAAGGGAAAAGAAAGGGGAAAAGGAGAGATTACCTATTTAATCAAGTAAGTATATGATTATTTGATTTTATGTACCAAATCTGAAAATTATATGATGTTGAAAACTAAAATATGGGCGGAACAGTAAATGGATGAATCCTTATGGGGTGGTTATGGAACGACCCAATTTTCAGCTTAAAAGGATAAGTACTTTGGAAATTAAAAATCTGAGAAAATTAACCCAAACAAGGTAAAACGGGTGACAGGA
This sequence comes from Annona cherimola, assembly GCA_030490835.1. Lineage (NCBI taxonomy): Eukaryota > Viridiplantae > Streptophyta > Magnoliopsida > Magnoliales > Annonaceae > Annona > Annona cherimola. Next base: position 48,264,941 of record CM059977.1, on the reverse strand, counting down.
TCAGCTGTAGAAAATGATTTTTAATAATTTTTATTCAAATATTTTTATGCTAAAAATTTTACAGGATATATAAGACATAATTAGGATCACAAGAAAAAATTAAAAATTAAGTTTTTATAGGTATAAATATACTCCATAAATAACATCATTCAGGCTATCTGGAAATTGATTTTACCGTTCAGCAAGGTGAAAATGCCCACATAAATATGTAATGTCAACATTTCGTGTTGAAATTTTTATGACAGTTAATTAATGAAGTTATTAAGGTATGGTAGAAATTTCAGATCAAAAATACTTTATTTGATATTAATTGAAGTTTTTGAGATTTCAGTACGCCTGATTTCAGCATGTGTTCATTTGAGAAAAAAATAAAACATAAATATGAAACCTATGTAGAAATGATCCAAATTGATATATGTGTTAAATATTTAAATATGGATTAAGAAAAGTGGGATTATATGCTGAAATTTTGGATTTATATAACTGCCTAAGGTTATGTGTCAAAAGACACGTTAAACGGGTGAAAAGTGGGTTCCAAACTAGCTGTTTTGGAAACCTATGGCAAGTGGATTTAAACCCCATAAAAATACCCTAAATAAAGTGGTAAATTAAGGGTTGATATCACGCTGAAATATGGATGATATTGCTGACTTAGAAAATTGCTGACTTAGAAAATTGTATGAAATCCATTGTGTATATGTTGCCAAATGGGCATATGTGGAGGAATAGATATGCAAGGATGATGAATGACTTGTGAAATTTGCTTTAGTATAAAAATGCATGAAAATATGATATATTTGATGATTATATGTCTGTTTAGAACTTCATGAAGTTAATTTCCAATTTTGGAATTATATAATGAAGCCTAAGGTCATAACGGGCGCTCCGAACGGGCACCAATGTATAAATTTTGGAAAAAATGTGAAAAATGATTAATGAAGGTTAATGAACCTATATATGATTATTAATGGATGAATTTTGTATGGTTGAATGGATACCCTATTTATGGGGTTATATATATTATGTGTTAGCCAATGAAATGCATAAAAATGTGCTATTTATTTTTAATGACTTGAGAAGACAAATGAAGGATATATGTTAATGAAAATGGGTTGGAAAACTAAATGGAATAAAAGGACAAGAAATATATGAAAAACCATATTATGTTCATGTAGGCAAGGAAAAGAATGGAAGAAAAAGGGATTATGGCGATCTCAGGTAAGCAAGAAAACTTTTTAAAATGCTATTTTCTTTCTATTTGATTGATATGATTGAATTGTCTATGTTTATGCTTTTACGAATAGGCAAGCACAAGTTTTGAATATGACGGCTTTAATGCAAAGCCATAAATTTTGAAAAATAATGACTTTAATGAAAAGTCTTATGGTTTGCTTCATGGGAAGCAAGTGACACTTCTTAAGATAAATAAATTATCCTAAGTGTTGCCAAGGATGGGAATGCTTCATGCTAATGGAATTGAGAAATTTTTTTTATGAGTAAGCAAGTTCTCCATGTTAATGTTTTTTTAAAGATTTCATGTTTGATATCGATGGTTTTAAGAATTTGCTTTTAAGCAACCAAGTTCTATATGATATTGTTCAACAGCATTTTATAAGAAAAAGGAAATTTTACCCTTTTTCACAAAATATTGATTGTAAATGAGTTTTGAGTTATTTCTACAATAACTCGTGATAAACAATGATGAAAAAGATTTATTTTGCTAGGTCAAGATAATTAAATATTAAATGATGTTTTGGACATAGTCCATATGTTTTGAAATGATGTTCGAAAGATTTTGATTTCCTTTAGATAAGGAAATCTATGTTAAAAATATTGAAAAAATGTTTATACGAATGTGTTAAAAAGGGATTTATAGATGACTAACCTCCTATCATTGATTTCATAAAATGGTTTGATTTCAGGTTGCTTAATGGCATACAAAAGACTGTGCAATTTTCCTATACGTAAAAATAATAGATATGTGGACAATTATTAAATTTTTAGGCTATGGACAAGGGGATAAAATAATTGCATAACTTTTGTAAACAAAAAGTCCTGAAATAGAAATTAAGAAAATATTAGAGAAAGATATGATTTATTTATAAAAATCCAAAGGATTTGAAATTTTTTTATTAAAAGGATATTAAGATATATGGTTTCTCAAACGTTTCAAATGTTTATATTTTTAAAGGAATTTAAGGAAGGTCATCCTAAAACTGGATTTCAATTAACAACTTGTTAAAGTGGGTGCGCTCGCTTACAAGTTGACACAAACTGCGGTCTGTGATATGTTTTTGAAAATTATTCTTAAATATAGACTTCGGTCTAAGATTTTTATGCATATGGATGCAGGCTGCAGTCTGTGATCCTGGTTTAAAAGAACATGGGCTGCGGTCTGTGGTTCTTCAAACCAAAACGGACTGCGGTTCGTTAGGATAATGTATGGTGCACCGGTACAAGGAATAGGCCGGTTGTAGAGCACGGTTGGGATGACCGGGGCCCACTCTACATAAGGCCAAGTCGCTAAGGGATGGCAGGAGTGCCAGCGTGCCCTTCCTTAGATGGGAGCAGGATAAATAAACAGCCGCTGGGCTAGCATGTTGTTAAGGATTCTCTTCCAAAAGGTAGCATGATCACTTGCTAAGTGTCACTACTGGATGGAGAGAAATGCATTTGCTTATGTTTTATTTCTGAAAATCCTAAAGATTGGGTCATGAAAATATGATTTTATGGAAGTATCCTAAAGAGATTTTTATGAAATGGTTACCCTAAAAGAAAGGGTGTTTTACACAAAAGTGTAAATAACAGGAATTAAAGGAAATGCGTTTATGCAAATACAGTTATGAAAATGATTTACGTATTTTGTTTGCCTTGCTTGCTCTAAACAAGCCCTAAGACGGGGAATTGTGAAAAGGGATTTATGTGAAACGTGGATTGGACATAGGAATGTTCATTTCTAAAAGAGCTTAAATGAAGAATATTTATGGACATGAGAATGTCCATTTCTAAAGAGCCTAAATGATAAGGGTTTATGGACATGAGAATGTCCGATGTTAATGTGTTTAAATAAAAAGTGTTTTAGGACATATGAATGTCCATTGCCAAAAGAAGCATATGAAAAATGTTTTGAGACATAAAATGTCTCTTGGCTAAAAGATTTTATGATGATTTATGTTAATGATGTTTTGAGACGTGTTATGTCTCCTTTGCCTAAGGATTTATATTATTTTGGACGTAAAACGTCGACTGGCAACTGATGATTTCATGTAATGGCTATGAACATTAAAAATGTTCATATAAGATAAAAGGGAACTCATCATCAAAGGTAAAATGTGTATGTTTTGCTTAAACAAGCCCAGGCGTGGCTTGTAAATGATTTTAAGAATGAATGTTTTATGAAAACATTCAAGGATATGTAATTGTCCTCATAAACAAAGGATTTCATGATGGTATTTTAGGACATATACATGTCCTCAGGAACAAGGTATTCCCGATGTTTATGAAAAAGGTTTTCAAGAAGCCTTGCCCTAAAGATAAAATGCTTGCTTACTGAGTTGTCACTCACGTTTTGTTTTCCCAACCCTTAGACAGGTACCAGGGAAACTCAAAAGGTTGTGAACCTAAGACGAGAAGAAAGGTACGTGATTATAGCCTTGAAGGCTATGAGGAATGGAAAAGCATGAATGTGCTAAGGTAAGCTAATGTATATATGAACTTAATTAGAATTTTAAGTTCTATATGATTCAAAGATTGAATGTATGGATGTAAAATGTGATGTTTAAGTCAAGGAAACTTTCACTGTAGAAAGACATGAAAAGATTCTACGTGATTATGTATATTTGAACTTAGTTAGAGTTCTAAGTTCATTGTGAATTAATGACTGAATGTATGCAAGTATGATATGTACAATGATTGATGTATGATGATAGGCATGTAAACATGCTATGAATGAAATGATGAATTTTATTACAAGAGAAATGTCACAATGTATGATGATTGTTATGTCAAGATTATGAATGATGACAGATAAATAATCAAAAAAAATTTGGACGCATTCCAATTAAGAACCCGCCGCGTGATCAGGGCAACAATATTGATTCACATTTACCAATCGATAAATCTTGAGGTAAGGAAGTGACGTCTCGGTTTGGGGCGCCACATAACATATATATCAATTCGGATCATTTCTACATAAGTTTCATATTTTCTTTTGATGTTTTTCTCCAAATATCTACATATGCTGAAATAAGGCGTACTGAAATTTCAAAATCTTGAATTAATATCAAATCAAGTAGTTTTGATTTGAAATTTATACCATACCTTAACTACATTAATTAACCAAAATAAATATTTTCAGCACAAAAAAATAAGCATTTATATTTATTTTGGTATTTTTACCTTGCTTAACAGCAGAATCCATTTTCAGACAGCTTGAATCACGTTAATTATAAGGTATATTTATAACGATCAAAACCTAATTTTTATTTTATTCGTATGATACTCAATTGTCCTATATTTCTTATAAAATTTTCAGCCCAAAATTTCTTGTATAAAAATTATTAAAAATCCTTTGGTGCAGCTGATCCTGCCACCCGTACAACCCTATTTAGGTTGATTTTCTCAGATTTTTTAATTTGTAACTGGCTTATCCTTTTAACCTAAAATTTTTTTTTTCCTTAATCACCCCATCATGAGTCTTCAAAAAAATTTTCATGCGAAAATTCATCCATTTAATGTTCCATTCATATTTTAGTTTATAACATCATATGACTTCCAGATTTGAGGCATAAAATCAAGATAATCATATGCTTACTTGATTAAATGGGTGATCTCTCCTTTTCCCCTTTCTTTTCTTCTCTTTTCTTCCTCCTTGGTGGCCTAGAGTTGGGACGTGAGCTGCTGCCTTGGGGTGTAAGTTTCAGCAATTAGAAAAATATTTTCCAACATCTCATTTCCACATGATCGATTATCCCCCTTATAAAGCTGAAATTTCCAGCTATGGGCCCCATTTGTTGCTGCAGTTTCCACAGCCATTGAATGCATGCTTATCTCCACTTATGTGCTGGTGAACTCATAGCCAAATAAATTCACTTTTTACCTTTTTTGAAAAATCAAAAATCTATTTTAATAACAACCGTCCACCTGTCCAGAAATCACGTCCATTGTTGCTACCAATTTGCATATTTTTCCCAACATGATTTTCTTAATCCAAACCTTCCAAAATGTTAATCTCATAATTTCATTCAACCGTTTCAAAGTTATAGCCGTTGGAAGTTAACGGTTGAATTGAGATATGATCAATAAATCATTAAACTAATTTCATTAAGGATTTTCATAACCCAATAATTCCATAATACCAAGTCTATCATCATCAACTTCCATCTCAAATTTTACTCGAATCCACCTTACAGGCGTTGAGTTATGATTTTTTTATCATTTTTCACCTTAATTTTATAATTACATTTTAGTCTCCATAAATTAAATCATAATTATTAACATGATTATTCATGACACATTGTCACCATTAAAGCCTCATTAAGCCCCTCGGGTCATACCGACTCACTTTGGGCTCTGACGATTAAATTTTTAATCATCATTTCCAATGGAAACCCTAATTCAAAATATCATAAAATTCTAAAATTATCCAAAATTTTCATTAAATCATATATAAGTCACATGTACATGTTCAATGCACACATTAAATCCTCCTTAGGTTGGGATTTCACAATCCTCCCCCTCTTATAACAGGTTTCGTCCTGAAACCGTCTATTCTTTGAATAATTGGGTATTCCCTTTGTACTTCTTCTCTTAGTTCCCAAATATTCTTGCTTTCAGAATATTTGTTCCATTGAACATCAACATATTTAATTAATCATAGATAATCTACATATAAAAAATTTCACTTGTATTATTTTATCGGTCTCCTCTACAGCTAGTGCATGCATGGTTACATATTGGCAATTTATGATTAAATGATCATCATCAAAATCAAACTAAGCTATTGTCAAACTTTCTAAAATTTAATCCATACCTGTAACCACCTCATCCTCTTGCTCTCGTGATTCAATGCACATGTGCCAGGTTCATAAAGGTAACTTGTCGGTTAGCTGCTTCTATTAACCTTGACTGAGCTAATCTTCCTTGCCTTTGCAATGTTTGTACCTTATTTGGACAATTCGGGGCGATGTGTCCTACCTGATTACAAACATAACATCTGGATACCAAATTTTATGGTATCATACCTATCATATCACATAGATATAGCTTATTATCTATTTACATAGATTTCATCTTATCTCATAGCTATCATCTCAATTACATACTCATCATCTTGTCACATAGACATATGATCTAATCTCATAGCTATCATCTCAATTACATACTTATCATCTTGTCACATTGACATGTGATCTAATCTCATAAATATAGCTATCATATCACATACATACATTTTATGCATTTAAATTCCTTAGAGATAGTGATATCATCATAACTAATCATATGATGCTCATTATCAAAGCATCCACTCATAAAACAAAGTCTTAGCATCTTAACATGCCAATTCACACAATCACAATCATGTGATATTATTCATCATCATAAATTTCACTACTATCATCATCATACATCATGCATCCGATCATGATAATCACTTATGCATTCATCATAAAATCATGCATATCATATTTAATCATAACACTTAAACTTTTCCATGCCTATTTACTAGTCCATGCTCTGATACCATTCATTCATTGTAACGCCCCAACCCGAGCGTCACAACCTTACCTTAAGATCGTTCGACTAGTAAACATGATCAAGATTGTTGCCCTATCATACGACGGGTTTTAACGGATATTTATCCAGTTAATCCTAACTCCTTAGGATTTTATATCATTTATATATTCTATTTCCATCAAATGTCATTTTAGGCCATTATATCATTTGAGAGTTACACATGTCATCTCGTAATCTTCATACTTAACCAAATCATGATATTTCATGCCTTAGCATTTACCCATAAAAATTTTTCACCAATCTATAGGCATAAAACATAGCATAATTCTTGTACAACATCGAATAACAATTTAATTGTTAACATTCATATAATCATTCAACCCTTAGATTCATATACAGGTACTTATGGAAATTCGTTCATCCTTGAATCTTCACCTGTGCTCCTTGCCTCCTTTCTTTCACCTGTCTTTGGGTTTGGAAAACAAAACGTGAATGATAACTCAGTAAGTTTTGAAAAGCCACAAGTTTTAAAAATGATGGCTTTAATGAAAATTCGTAAGTTTTGGAAAAGAATAGCTTTAAGAAAAAGCCTCAAGGTTTGCTTCATAGGAAGCAAGCAACATTTTTAAGATAAGGAGTTTATCACAAGGGTTGCCTTGGATTGGTAATGCTTTATGTTAATAGAATTCGAGAATTTTGCTTATGAGTAAGGAAGTTCTCCACGATAATGTTTTCAAAGGATTTCATGTTTGACGTCGATGGTTTTAAGAATTTGCCTTTAAGCAATCAAGTTCTTTATGATGCTGTTTCAAAAGTATTTTATAAGAAAAAGAAAATTTTACCCTTTTTCACAAAGCAACAAACGTAAATAAGTTTTGAATCTCTTTTATGATGTTTAATGATAAATAATCATGCTATAAAAGAAATAAATGAAAAAGGAGTTTTGAATTATGAAAAGGATTTGTTGTGCTAGGTCATCATAATTAAATAATAAATAATGATTTGGACATAGTTCATATGTTTTGAAATGATATTCGAAAAGTTTTGATTTATTTTAGATAAGGAAATCTATTTTGAAAATATCTTGAAAAATGTTTATACAAATGTGTTGAAAGGAATTTAAGGATGACCAACCTACTATGTTGATTTCATAAAATGGTTTAATTTTGAAAATTCAAAGGTTTTGAAATTCTTTTATAAGGATTTTAAGATGTATTATTTTTCAAACATTTCAAATGTTTATCAAAATGTTTAACTCAAAATGTTTCTAACAGGATTTAAGGAAGGTCATCCTAAAACTAGATTTTAAATAACAACTTGTTAAAGTGGGTGTGCTCGCTAACAAGTTGACACGGACTGCGGTCTGTGATGTGTTTTTAAAAATAATTTTTAAAGATTTTTTATGTGGTTACGGATGCAGACAAAGGTCTGTGATCTCGGTTTAAAAGGACATGGGCTGCGGTCTGTGGTTCTTCAAACTAATTGTGTGTTATGGATGCAGACAGAGGTCTGTGATCCCGGTTTAAAAGGACATGAGCTATGGTCTATAGTTCTTCAAACCAAAAGGACTGCGGTCCATCATAATAATGTACGGTGCACCAGTAAAAGAAATAGGTAGGTTGTAGAGCACGGTGGGGATGACCGGGTCCCACTTTACATAAGGCCAAGTCGCTAAGGGATGTCAGGAGTGCCAGTGGCACCCTCCCTGAGATGGGAGCAGGATAAATAAATAGCTACCTTACTAGCGTGCTGTTATGGATTCTCTTCCAAAAGGTAGCATGATCACTTGGTAAGTGTCACTACTGGATGGGGATAAATGTGTTTGCTTATGTTTTGCTTTTCAAAAGCCCAAAGATTGGGATATAAAAGCATTTATATGAAAAATTATCCTAAATTGAATTTTTATGAGCCATTATGCATAAGTTACCCTAAAAGCAGAGTTTTTTACACAAAATGTGTAAATAATAAGAATAAAAATGATTTTCATGCAAAAGTTTTCATGAAAAGGATTCATGACTTATTTGCTATAAATAAGCCCCAAGATGGGGATTAAGAAAAAGGAATTTATGTTGGAAAATATTTTTGACATGAGAATGTCCATTTCCAAAGGGTTTATATAGGAAAAATGGTTGGACATGAGAATGTCCATTTCCTAATGGGATTTATGTTGGAAAATGTTTTGAACATGAGAATGTCTATTTCCAAAAGGTTTATGTGGGAAAACTGGTTGGACATGAGAATGTCCATTTCCTAAAGGGATTTATGTTGGAACATGTGTGGACATATAAATGTCCATTTCTAAAAGAGTTTAAGGGATAAAAGTGTTTGTAGACATATGAGTGTCCATTGCAAAAAAGGCTTACGTAAAATGTATTTTGGACATAAAAATGTCCATTATCAAAGTGTTTCTGTGAAAAATGTTTTAGGATGTATCAACATCCGATTCCAACAAGGTTTACGTGGAAAAATATTTTAGGACGTATGAACGTCCAATTCCAAAATGATTTATGTGGAAAAACATCTTTTCGTGGACATGAGAATGTCCATTGTCAAATATGGTTTATGTCAAGATATTTTGGAACATAAAATGTCCCCTGTCCAAAATGATTTATGAGAAAAATATTTTAGGAAAAGATTTTGAAGGAAAGTCTTGCCCCAAAATGCTTGCTTACTGAGTTATCACTCACGTTTTATTTTCTAAACCTCAGACAGGTACTGGGAAACTCAAGGGGTCGAGGACCTAAGAAATAGAGAAAAGGTACGAAGTAGTACCCAGGTGGGCTAAAAGAATTAGCCATGGTGAGTGGAATGCTATGAATAAAAGTTTTCGGGTATGTTGATGTATATGAGAAGTTATAAAGAAAATGTACAAGCGTACCATTGCTTATGGTATAAATGAAATGATGATGAATGAAGAAACGAAAAAAAATTTGGACAAGTTCTAATTAAAATCCTGCCGCGTGATCAGGACAATACTCCTGATTCACATTTACCAATCTATAAGATCTTGAGGTAAGGAAGTGACGCTCGGGCTGGGGCGTTACATGGTGATCACTGGGCTGCAATGGCATACAACATGCACTGTGCTAAGGTGCATTACCTAGATCCGTGCTCTAATGAAACGACAGATAGCTTCAAAGAGGTGTATGGACCCACGGTCAATGCTTGAAATTATATCGCCAAAGTATATTTTAGTAAATGTAGCACTATACATGAGGTTTCTCTTTTGGTGACCCACTTTATCTCCTAGGCGGATATTTTAAGGAAGTTGAAGTTCATGTACAATGATCGTTGCAACCCTCTTCTCTTTAAAAAGGTTCATGTCATTGGAACTACTTGTGCACCTAGGTGAGTAAGTTGTAATTTACTGGCAATGTAATATTACTATAATTTTTTTATTTTCATATTCATAATTAACTGTGATCCATGAATGTACATATTTAAATCATACAAGTGTGATTGTCATAGTCTTATTCTTATGCTCATGGAGAGGTATACAGGTGAGAATTTAGTACGTCTCAATCCAGTGAGCATGCATATACATATTAGAAACCCTATATTTCTTAAATCAATGATATTTTATTGTCTTTCACTTTTTTCAGTGTATGGTTCCTCTCTTTTGGCATCACATTATGAAGAAAATTTTAACTAACAAATTCAACATGCATGCAACGTCCATAAATAGAGCCAGAGATGCTTGGTCTCAGGGAGGTGTCGTCTAGACAGTGTATATACCTTTTGAATATGTCTTTTGAGGAAGAAGTGTTGATATTTATAAAAATCAATATACATCAACACTAGTGTCAAGCGAAGATGTTTTTTATTTGTCAATCTAATTTCCTACCAACTTTGTACATAACTTCTTAAGAGATTATATGAGGGTATGAGTTCGTCAGGCATTTGTTGTAGCTTACATAATACAGATTACAGATTACGTTGTCTGCTAAACAAAGAGTATTTTCATGCATTTAATAATACAGGTTAGTGTATAAATTGATTATTCTTAGCAGTTAAAGAGGAATGATTATTATCAGGTTAGTAACGCAAATAAAAATTCTATATCTGCATAATCACCAATTCATAGAAGAGAAATGATCTAGTTAGTTCGGGCTAAGCAAATGTCTCGCCTAGCTCACCTCAAAAGGTTCATTTACAACACATATTTTTTTACTTTTTTATTCATACACTTGTTTATTTAAGTATATTTAACATATAATCCGAGTTTTACTATTTTTGAAGGTGTGCATAACTTTCTTTGAGGTTTTTAAAGATAAGGGTATTTTAAATAATATATATATAGATGTTTAAAAATCTTTAAAAAATTAATACAACTATCCAAAAAGGGTACAACTTGATTTAAGTATTAAATAAACTTAGATAAATAAGTATATAAATAAAAAGCAAAAAATAGGTGTCGTAAATGGGTTTGAAGTTGACTAAGTAAGGCGTTTGCTTAACCCGCGCTAACAAAATAACTTCTCATTGTAGAATATATTTATTGTGCGCAATAATAAATAATTGAGGTGGTGTATATATGACATACGTTATTATCACTCGCAATGAGAATCTCTAAGTATTTGGTGTGTGAATAAACTGCAACTGTCGATAGCAATTAATAAGCTTTGTTAAGTGTTGCAATGAATTTGGGTTATGCCTACATCTAACCGCTCATTAATTATGGGTTTCTCTGGTCTCATACATCCTTGCACATTTACTATCTATGATAATTTCATCATCATAAAGTATGCGAGGGTATTAGTGCAATCATGAATTTCTTGTCAACATTTGAATAATTGACCCATCCTAAAAGCATATATTGTGTGAAGTGCACCAAATATTTCATGTGAACAGTAAGTGGTACATGGTGAAATGTATGCCAACATGTCAATATAATCTATTTTAGATAATAAACTTTTGAGTCGAACTCTCTCATACATGCCATAACCTATGTGAGTATATTAACACGATGAAGAAAAACATCTATACATCCAAATCAATATGGAGGGCATGTCCATACATCATGTGTTAATCCTTGAGGACTTGCATTTTTTGAAACGATATGCCATCTGCATAACTTGGTTCCTTACTTTATTATGTGGACTATCCAACCTTTGAGTGCTAATCACCCCTCGTGTCGCATCAATATCTGCCTGCATTGATGAGAAGAGCAAAAAACAATCAAACAATAACAAGTTCTTTAGGGAAATGGGAGTTGAAAAGGAAATATATGGTCTACCAAATTTGTACTACCAACAACAATTTTACCTACTTCCTGAGGCTTTGCTGCCAACATGCAAAACAGCATATGACGTGAATGAGGTGTATCAATCTTGCACATGGACATAAGCTAATATTACTGCCACCAAAACATATTTAGATATACAGTCCATCTTACCTGGCTATATCATAGAGTTCCAAGTCCATTATAATGCGACATGTTGCACATGCAGAACACGCCACAGTCAAAATTGCAAAAATAGATAGATGAATGCCACATTACTTATGAAACCCAACCTACATAGAACTCAAATGTATGCATTGAACATATACATGTGATTTATATGTGAATTAATTGAATTTTGGATGATTTTGTGATTTTGCTAAGTTATTACAATTAGGATTAAGGATTAGCAATAATGATTCGAGTAATCATTATAAGCTGATATGGGACAATGGGATTAGAGTAGTTTGATGGTGATATGAATTATGAGAATTGAAAGAATAATTATCAAGCTAAGTGAAAAAATACTAGAAAATTCATAACTCAACACCTGTAAGGCGGATTCAAGTGAAATTTGAAAGGGAAGTTGGAAATGATGGGCTTGATCTTATGGGATTATTGGGTTATGAAAAGCCCTAATGAAGTTAGTGTGAAAATTAATTTATCATATTTCAAAACTAACTATTAACTTCAAATGACTATAACTTGTGCTAGAAAAATTAGATTGAGATGAAATTTGAAACGCTTGAATGAAATTATGAGATTAAAATTTTATAAAGTTTTGATTAAGCAAATTATGTTGGAAAAATGCATGAATTGGAAAAGGTGTATACAGTTGACTTTACACCCCAAAAGTACCATGCATTAAAGGCAAGGAGTACATGAAGTAAATGTAATTTTTAATGGCTTAACTAGGTGTCAAATGCAGCTCAAATCCAAGGTATTTTGTACATTATCCTAAAATGAAAAATTCAGGTCATTGTCCATGCAAGGACGTTGGGAGTTATGGGGCTAAAAGAGAGCTTAAGGGGCATAGGCAAGGTGGCAAGCATGGACATCCCAACTAGCTGCTGTTTGGTTTTTTTCATTTTTTTATTTATATTATTTATGAATCTATGTAGCTAGCATGCAGGGATGTATAAATGTGAATTTATTCTTGTGAAAAATCACTAAAAAATTGTTAATAGCAGCTGCCTATTGAAAGGTCAAATGGTGGACAACATAGGTGTCATACACATGGACGTTCAACGGTGTTGTTGCTGGAATTTTTTGATTTTTATGCCAAATTAATAGCTAAACTAACTACTAATTAATTGCATAAATTACCCTTAAATTAAATTTGCTAAAAATGGAAAAAAATATGGAAAAAGGAGCAGCTAGGTGGACGTGTGAAGTGGACAACTGCTGATGGTTATCTTGAGCAGATTTTTACCTTTTAACAAATGTGGTTAAAATAATTTACTTGGCCAAAAATGAAATAGCACACCAGTGGATAAAAATGCATTGAATTACCCTTAAAAATCTTGCTCCAAGTGGGGTCTACAAGCTGGAAAATCCAGCCCCTATATATATGTGGACGACCATGTGAGAGAGGTGTTGGAAAAATATTTCTAAGTGGAAAAACACCTTCTCCACTCAGCAGCAGCTCACGTCTAAGGGTAACCCAGCAAGAAGGAAGAAAAAAGAAGGAAAAAAGAAAGAGAAAAAGGAGGAGAAATCAAGCTTGAGTTGATTAGGGTTAAGGTTTCAACAATCAAGTAAGTATATGTAATGAGTTAAACCCTTTGATTTTATGTTTTCTACCCCAAATTTTTGGATATGAATTTGATTCATAAAGAATCCTTAAATGGTGATTTAACATGCCATTTGATCAAAATTTGAATGAGTATTAAGATATACATATGAATTTCAATGATTTATGAAGTTGAAATGGAGATTAGAATGGACTATGAGTTGGAAACCTAACTTGATAAATCCTAAATACAAGTGTTAAGTTTCTGTTTTGGATTAGTATCATATTTAGGCTATGAATCATGTTTTAACGAAATATATATGTTGATTTAAGCTTAAGATATAAATTTTTGAAGGAATGGAATTCAAAGTGATGTATATCACCCGATTTCCATGCTTTGTGACATACATGTTGTGTAAATATGATTAAGTGAATTATGGTTGATTTAAAGGGTAATTTACTCTAAATTTAGGGTGCTTTAATGACCAAAAGGAATGAATTAAGCTTGCCTTAAATCTGGAATTTTAGGGCATAGGTATGAATATGCAAAATGGAGTGAGAAAGACACCCAACATGTGCATGAAAGTTGCTGTTTTGAGAGGAGTTAAATTATGGATGCTAAATATGTGTTAATACCCTAGATTTTGGTTAGGAAAATTTGGATTAATTGGTAGAAATTTGGAATTATAAAACTTTTTAGGGTTAAGTATCAAAAGACACGTTGAACGTGTGAAAAACAAGTTCAAAAGTTGCTATTTTGGAAACCTATGATCAGTGGATTAAAATCCCATAAAAATACCCTAAATAAAGTGGTAATTAAGGATGATTATTATGCTGAAATATGGACAAAGTTTCTGACTTAGAAAATTTTATGAAATGCATTATATATGTGTTGTCAAATGGGTATATGTGGATAGATGAATATGCATAAGTGTAAATGACTTATGTAATTTGATTTAGTGAAAAAATGCATAAAAATATGATAAATTTCATGAATATACAGATATTTAGATGCATGATGTTAATTTTAAAATTTTGGATTAATTAATAAAGCTTAAGGCGATAATGTGTGCTTAAAATGAGCACCGATGTGGAAAATTTTGCAAAATAAGTGAAAATAGTGTATGGAAGGTAATGAACCTATAAATGATGATTATTGAATGATTATTAAATGATTGAATGGTTACCCTATTTATGGGATTAAATATGTTGTGTAATAGCCGATGTAATGTGAAAGTATGTGTTATATATGCATAACGACTTGAGAAGTCAAATGAATTATGAATGTTAATGAAAATGGGTTAGAAAACTAAGTGGGATGCAATCAAAAGGAATATATGAATATTATATTATTCTCATGTAGTCAAGGGCAAAGAAAAGGCAGATTTGGAAAGCTAAAGAAACACAGTTAAGCAAGCAAATTTCTAAATGATTTTCGTTTTCTAAATTGCTTTACATAAATGTAGCTTTTGCTCTAATTGTTTGATGTGAATATTGAAATTATTTCTAATGAATTTAAGGATGACCATTCCTTAGTTAAATATGTATTGAAATGATTCTTTTATTTATAAGATGACCTTGTGAAAATTCTTTGATAAATGCTATGATTCTAAGTTTCTGAATGAAAAGTCATGCTAGCATGTTAAAGATAATTTTATGAAAGTTTCATGTGCACAAAGTACTAGGTCCACTTTAAAGGTGTAAGTGGACCGATTGTCCCTCTTTGGTGTGGCCAAGTCGCTAAAATAGAACCAAGGCCGGCAGTGCTCTCTCTGAGATGGGAGAAGACAAGGACAGACGGTTGCCTAGTTAGCTTTCATCCTACGAAGGACATGTTCACGGTTTTACATTGCATTATGCATGTCGTACCCGTGATGGGTATAAGAACTATGTTTTCAAGATATACCTTTCCAAAAGGTATAAATTGCTTTCCAAGATATTTTAAATGAAAAATGTTGACTGAAATGAATTGCACAAAAAATATATAGCTTACTTATTGAGTTTTGACTCACGTTTTCGTTTTCCAAACCCATAGACAGGTGAAAGAAAGGACTTGGCAAAGGAGCAAGAGTAGACCATTGAAGAAATGAGAAAACATTAGAAGTTTTATGTCATAGAAAATTTATGTTAAATGGTTGTAAATTACATTGATGTTTTAGGTTGACAACTATGGATGATACATGCTGTGACATCTGATTTATGTGAAAGTTTGAAATGTCTTTTGAACATCATGCTTAGCTATGTAATGGTTGGGTGGAAATGACCTAAATATGCATGAGATAAGAAATGAAAGAAAATAAACTTCTATGGAAATATATTTAATTGGATAAATATCTGTTAAAACCCGCCGTGTGATAGGGCAACAATCTTGATCACGTTTACCAATCAATAACGATCCCGAGGTAAGGCTCAGGATGTGACACTCGGGTTTGGGGCACCATAGAGCTTGGTATCAGAGCAAAGATTGGTAAATAGGCGTGGAAATTTTCTAAACATGAAAAATTAAAAGAGCATGATGAAATATACATGATTACATGATTATTGGATAGGTTATTAACATGATGAAATGCATGCTATGTGATGATAAATTGTTTTTGCAATGCAATTAAATTGCTATAGTTATACAAATGGCGGATAGGGGAAAGAGAATGATGAGTGCAGAAGAATTGTGAATGGAGAGGGAAGAGGAGGAAAGGAGACGAAGAAGGGAAGAGAACATGGATAGGTGGTGGGGATCACGACGAAACATAGTACAGTTCCCAGCAGTCCCTCCAGGGTTTTCACTTAGACGCACTCCTATCCAACCTCAAGGAAGCAATCATGTCTCCCCTGGCCAGCATAGACAAAGTGTAGGAGAGTCCTCGAGTTATGGATTTAGAGCACGAGTTCTTCTAGGAACTTATATTGGTGTCCCATGGTCTCCCCGTGTTCCCACAGATAATTTGTTTCCATAAGACCTCTAGGATTTTTGGAATAAGATTCCAGCACCCACACTACCTGACCAAGGTCCGTGGTATAGGTTTGTTCATGGGTGTGTCCAGTTCTGGTACAAGGTAAGTTGGGATAGGATTCACCAGAGAGAAAAAAGAAATGGCCCTCTATGTTGAAGAGCGGCGTGCTGAAGGACTTATTGAGGTACTTGCAGCTCCTCGACCCGGTGAGGTAATGCTTCACATATCTGAAAAGACTGGTGAAATTGCCTTACTTGAGGAAGCTAATGATGATGTTGATCTCACGGAATTCCTCGAACCTATCGAGGAAGAAGAAGAAGAAGTAGAGGAGAAGGTAGAGGAGTATGTAAGTGAGGAAGAGGATGATGTAGAGCAGTATGTGGTGCCCCAAACCCGAGCGTCACATCCTAAGCCTTACCTCAGGATCATATTGATTGGTAAACATGATCAGGATTGTTGCCCTGTCACACGACGGGTTTTATCAGATATTTATCCCATTAAATATGATCATATAGAAGTTCACATAACAGTTCAAATTCTCATATTTTTAACCCAGACATATCTAAGTCATTTCAATCCATTAATCACGTATACATAGCATGTTGTTCAAGCAACATTTCATTATTTGCCTAAATTAGATGTCACTGCATATATACATCATAATATCAAACATAACATAAAATTTTAATTTACATCCTTTTCACATAAATTCCATAACATGAAAATTCTAAAGTTTTTCCATTGATTCCTTAACCTGGTACTTGCTCCTTTACCATGTCCTGTCCTTCACCTGTCTTTGGATTTGGAAAACAAAATCGTGATTCAAAACTCAATAAGCAAGTTATTTGTATTTTACAGGCAAATCATTTCAGACAATATTTTGCATTTAAAATCATATTGGAAAGCAATTTATACTTTGTCTAAATGTATATCTTAAAAGCATGAAATTCTGTACCCATCACGAGTACCATATGATAATGCCATATAAAAACATGAACATATATACTATTTTTTCCTCAGGATGAAAGCTAGCCAGGCGACCATCCGTCACGTTAACTCTCATTTTAGAGAGGGCGCCGCCGGCCTTGAGCCTATTTTAAGCAACTTGGTCACACAAAGAGGGGACAATCGGTCCGCTTATACCCTTCAAGTGGACTTAATACCTTATGCACATGAACTTTTACATAAATCCATCTTTAACATGCTAGCATGATTTTTCAATCAGAAACATAGAATCACATCATTTTTCCATAACATTTATCAAAGAAAAATTTCATAATATTGCATTTGAAATAAAACATCATTTCAACACCATTTTGTTAAGGGATGGTCATCCTTAAACGTATTATAAATAATTTTCATAATTTCATCAACAAGTTAAAGCAAAAATTGTATTTATGTAAACAATTTAGAAAAGCAGAAATTCTTTAGAAAATATTCTTGCTTACTTCTTAGCTTTCCACTTCAGCTTTCTCTTTGCCTTTGCCTACATGAAATAATATATATTTTTATATATTTCTTTTTCCTCATATTTCATTTAATTTTCCAACCTATTCCACTGACATATATAATTTATTTTGACTTCACAAGTCATTATGCACATATATAGCACATTTTGCACATATTAGCACATTTTTTACACATTTCATCGGCTAACATATAACATAACATATATATATATATATAATCCCACAATTAGGGTATTCATTTCAATCTCACAAAATTTATTCAATAATCATCATACATAGGTTCACTAAGCTCACTTTGCCATTTATCCATTTTTTTCCAAAGTACACGCATGAGTGTTTCTCCTTTGCGCATATTGTTGCTTTAGCTTCATAAATCATGTCCAAAATTCTGGAATTAACATCATAAATTTTTAAACAGATATATAAACATGGAATTCATCTTATTTTCATGCATTTTTCACAAAATCACTTTCCACAAGTCATTCATCACTTATACACATTTATCCATTCACACATGCCCATTCGGCAACATGTACATAAAATATTTCTTAAAATTTCTAAGGTAGAAACTTAGCTCACATTTCAGCGGTTTAATTACCCTTAATTACCATTGCATTTAGGGTATTTTCATGAGATTTAAATCCCTTCACCATAGGTTTCCAAAATAGCAAGCTTGGAACCCGTTTTCACCCATTTAATGTGTCTTTTGACACATAACCCTATGTAGTCATATAATACCAAAATTTCAGCATATAAATCCATTTTCCTAATCCATATTTAGGGATTTAACACATATATAACATCCATGAATTATCGTTTCTCAAAACAGCAAATTGCCTACACATTTTAAGCCCCGTTTCACATTGGTTAGACATATTTTCATAAAATCTATAAAAATCAGTTTTAGGGTTTCTTTTCCCAAATATTTTTGGGCATCCATAATACCTTAAACCTAGGGTATTTTACCCTACATAACATTCGTAAAACATGCAAACCTATTTTCATAGAATTTTTAGCATTGAAACATGGAAATTAAATCAAAATCATCACTTTGCATTCCATAACTTCAAAAATTCATCATTTAAGCATAAACCAATATATGTTTTGCATAAATACATGATTCATAACCTAATCACATTATCAAATCAAAACAGCAACTTGTCTTGGAGATTTGGGGTTTATCAACTTGGATTTTCGACTTAATATACATGCAAAACTTCATTTTCATCCACTTAAACATGAAACCTAATACCCATTCAATATTCATTCAAAAGCATGTTATATCATCACTTTACACATTCTTTAAGCATCCCTTCCATATTTTCATTTTTGAGTTTAAAAAAACACAACTCAAACAACACGTTTACTTACTTGGTTTTGAGCTAACCCAAACCCTAATCCTTTGAGATGATTTTCTCCTCAAATTACCTTCCCTTCTCCCTTGCTTTTCTTCCTTCTTGCTGGGGAAAAATGGGGACATGAGCTGCTAGTTGTTTGGAGTGAAAATTCCAGCCCTTTGCAAACTTTCCAATTCTCTCTCCAAATGGACGTGGATGGGCTATAACTGGATTTTTTCTAGCTGTGGGCCCCACTTCTTGGGCAATTTCCACATCATTTTAATGCCCCCTTATCACCTTCATGTGTTGGCAACTTCCCAACCAAGTAAATTGAGATTTTACTATTTTTCAAAAATCTCAAATGTTATTAATCCACGGCCGTCAATTTGCCTCCATGAATCACGTCCCTTGCTGCCCAGATTTTCAATCCTTTTTTCAATTTTTAACCCTAATTTAAGGGTAAATTATACACTTAATTTCTCTTTAATTCATGTATAAATTTGGTGCAGACATAGCTGCTCATTATGCACGTCAATAGCCCCCATATGCTATCCACATTTTCAACTACATGCATCTGCATTTTTTAATTTTTTTATTACTGCAAATGTTCATAATTGGATGCATATTTTATGTACTTGCATCTCAACTACATATATGCATATTTTAAAATTTTAAAAATTCAAAAAAAATGCAGCATGGACAGCCCCTTGGACGTCCCTTGTGCCACATAGGTTATGCTCTCTTTGAGCATTTTATAGCTACATCATAGAGTATATCCTTTGCTGGATTTTCTGTGGATATTTGCATTTTATATTAATGCACAAAATGCCTTTAAAATGACCTGCACTTGACACCTCAAATCCCATTAATTTCAAGCCATTATGCTTTGTACTCTAGCATTAAATGTAAAGTACTCTTATGGAGCATTAGTCAACCAAACTTACCTTTTTCATTGCAGGTATTTTCCCCATATTTCATACTTAATCCAAGCCATCCAAAACAACCATCTCATAATTTCATTCAACCGTTTCAAATTTCATCTTAATCCAATTTTTCTAGCTCCCGTTATAGCCGTTTAAAGTTAACGGTTGAAATTGGAATATAATCAATAAATCATAACTCTCATTTCATCAAGAATTTTCATAACCCATTAGTTTCATAATACCAAGCCCAACATTATTAATTTTTATTTCAAATTTCACTTGAATCCGCCTTACAGGCGTTGAGTTATGAATTTTTCAGTGTTTTTCCACTTAATTTGACAATTATCATAATAATTCCCATAATTCATATTAAATAATGGAAAATGATTATCCATAATGTATTTGCACAGTTACATCAACAAAAATTTACTCTAATTCCATTATCTCATTTTAACTCAAAATGAATAATCACATCATTAATGCTAATCCTTAACCCTAATTGTAATAATTAGCAAAAATCATATAATATCTTCATAATTCCATAATTCACAAATAATATCATATACATGATTAATGCATACATATGGGTTCTACCTGGCTAGGGTTTCACAGATCTCATCCAAAAAAAATTTTCTTTTATACTCATCGTCATTTCATGTTTTTGCATTCCACATCATTCATCATTCATAATGGATTCATCCATATCATCATAAATTATTAACTTCTCATATTATTCATAATTTCATATAACCTATGTCCTTTCTCATCATATCTCATTAGGGTATCTATTCATACAAAAATTTACTAACCTTTATAGATTTCTCTTTTTCTTTAGCAACACGTCTTTCATCTCTTGGGTTTCCCTACACCTATTTGAGGTTGGGAAAAAAACATGAGTCGAAACTCAATAAGCAAGTATTTTCATTTTAAATGCATTCCTCTCCATTCGATAGAAGACACTTACCAAGTGATCAACTATCAAATGCACAGAAACCTTTTCATAAAAATCATTTCATAAACATTGGATGTGCAAATGCTTCATTTTCATTCCTGACATAAACCTTCGTGTGCGGGTATGCTAGCCTAGGGAATATCTCACATAGCATAGTCCAACACGTCGGCTTTCTCTGACTTGGCCTCATTAAGGGGAACCTCTCTTCCTCTTGACGCCTACATGGTCTCCTACATGCATGACTTTAGATTTTCCCGGCATTATATACCTCTTACACCAGGTGACTTGTCATTCTCATGTAGAGAATTATTTGTACCATCCCTTTAAAACATCATTTCAAATCCATGTTTTCCTTTTCAATTCATGTATGAAAATGCAATGCATTCATTCACACATAACATTCTTTTGCTTCCACCTCTTGGGAGAACGCCGCCGGCACATAGCCCATATGACTCAGCAATAGTGAAGGGGGACCCTTTGATCTGCTTTCTACCTGCACTAAAGCCTCTTTTTTATACATCATACATGTGCACATGTCCATGAACATCACATGTTATCAATATGCCAACATGACTTTTCATAAAAACTCATAAATATTCATTATTTCAAAACATTATAGGAATGGCCACCCACCCTTAAATACATTTCATAAATACTTGAGAATAAAACATATTTTCAAAAGGGTTTGCTTGCTTACCTTTTCAGTCCATGTCTTCAACCTTCTCCTTTCCTCTTCCTATACAAGGAAATTGGATATTTTATTCATCCATTCCATGTCTTAGGTTGCTGATAAGTCTAAAAATTTTCATTTAATTTCATATTAAATTCACGCTGTTAAATATTAAAATGTTAATTAATGCATGTTTTGAATGAAATTTTGTGAAAATTATATTTTTTCATAAAATATTTAATTTTGCTATAAAATGGGTCATTTTGTAATATTCTTGAAAATATAAAATTATGACTCAGTTCCTTAGAAAATTTTAATGGTGAAATATGTATGACCTATTAATATAATTCGGAAAAATTTATTAAAGGGGTAAATGGGGTAAAGTATATATATGTTTATAAGTATAGTTTAAAACATGGGTTAAAGTGAACTATTATGTAATCTTAAAATAAAATGACAAAATAAGAATTGCATTGATAAAATAAACTCAAAAGAGTCCAAAATCAAATTTAGGAAATACTAAAGTTATCTGGGTAGAAAATACATAGTGCTGAAATATTTTAAATTGTAATTTTTATGTTGCATGTGCACTGCAGCAAACCACCGCTGGAGCACCATTTCTATGCTCCATCTTCCCCAACTGCCCGCTCCCTCTTCCGGCTACCCACAGCAATAAGTCATCAACAGCAACGACCGCCTCTTCTCTGCTTCCCCACCGGCTGCAACTAACTTTGATTTTAGCAACGTCTATTTTCCTGCTGCCCCTCTCATTTTTCTTCTCCTGCAATCACTTCCGGCAACCAAAGCAACCAGAAGTAAAGATCCAACCGTGCAGAAAATTTGTGCAGCAAAACGGTAGAACAATCCATCAACCATTTTCGGCCAACCCGTCCTCTCCAAGCTGGCAACACGCCAATCCACCAGCTCAAATTCAATATCGACAGCAACTATACCATTTTTAGAAACCCATCACTGGAAAACCAAATAGCAGCTATGGCCCCTCCCTATTTTAAACAACTCTGGCCACCAAATATAACCACAGAAAAACCCAATTAGCAAATGGCCACTTAGCTCTCAAATCGGCTAAAAATTCCTCCATCAAGCAGTCGAACCCCAATCGCAGCAGCTATCTTCAACTATAGCCTGCCGGAAATTAGCCCTCTTCTCTATCTCTCCAAGTAAACCGATCAACATTCTGGCAGCAATCCTTGAAAACTCGATGGAGGAAAATCCCCACTTCAGCAACAACGTCTCCATTAGTTGTGCAGCATCTAGATTCGAAATCCCATGTTCTTCAACCCATATTTCTCATTTTCGCCCAATTCCCATTCCTTCTCTAAACAGCAAAATCTCCCCAAAATGGCAACACTTCATCATCAATTTCAGCACTGAAAATTTTCAAGCAACAAACCATCGAAGACAGCCAACTAGCACAATCGACAGCCTCCTTTCAAACCCAATTTTCCAAAGCTGGAATCGAGCAGTAGCAGCCATGATTCTGTTTCACCTCCAAGCCGTTTGGCAAAATCCAAGTTGAAATTGAAATTGGTAGATGGAAGCCCAAGCATGCTAGCTCCAGTCATGAATCATGGAAATTAGCCTCCCCTAAAATCGGATGAAGTAGAATTTTTGGCACCAACGAATTGTTTTGCATAACAGTTGATCAAGCAGCCCTGCATCAAGCTCAAACAGCAGCACCAAATTGGAGAACCAATGTGAGGCAGCGTAAAGAGAAGGCAGGCAAGGCAGGCAATGAGCATGGAATCCGACATCAGATTCAAGTTTGGTCAAAGGGTCCCTCACACAACTATAAAAGGAGAGCCTACCACACACACAAAACACACCAAAAACACAACCAATCCTCTCCCTTGGGTGGGACCCATCTTGTGGGATCCCTAGCAAGGAGGTGGGGCCAAGTAATAAAATCTCCGTTACGTGAAGATTTGCTCTTCATATTTGGGTGATGTAAATTTTATTTTGTTGCTTTATGGTTTGTAGTGCTTCGTAGTTGTTAATTTTTAATTTATAGTTTTAATTCTAAGATTAGATTTACTGCTTTATTTTATGCTTCGTAATTTTTAGATTAAATTTAATATAATTTTCTTTCCTACTTTAATAGTTGAGTTTCATAGCTTTTAATTGATTTCTTAGAATAGTTTTAATTAGGTTGTTAGTTAATTATAATTTCTTTTATTTTAGCTTCTTGTCTTACTTTCTTTCCAACTCTTCTAATCTTTTTCTCATTTTTCTCTCTCTCTAATTTCTTCTCTTTTCTCTTTTCTTTTCTCTTTAACCTCTCTTTCTCTATCCTCTTTCTTATCTCTCTAATTTCTTCGCCTTTCTCTCTCTTCTCTATACCCTCTCTTTCTCTTTAAAATAATTCAAAACTATATCGCCTCTCTGTGGAATCGACCCGACTCACCGTTATTCTACACTATCACCCGCATAGTGGTAGCTTTAATGTGTTTCGGTTAATTTTAATTAAACTGGTGATCACAGTGCTCTTAACGACAAGCACTTGGTACGCATCAGTTGCTTTCCATGCTTGCTTTATAACCATTCATTATCTCATTGCCATAGAGGTTAATCTTATAAAGAAACTTGGTCATTACTCATTTATATGGATTTTTATCTATAATTTTTTTAAAAATTCCATCCATATATCTTCATAAAATATAAAAATAAATATCAATTTTTCCTAAAATCATGCCGTTCACTATTCATAGTTACTGTTCATGATTACTATTCATGTTACTGTAGCATGTAACTGTTCACAGCATGTTGGCTACTGTTTATGGGTTCCAAAAATTGACATTTTTTTCAAAAATAAAAATACTATGACATAGCTTATGTTTAGTATATCATGGGAAAATTCATGAATTTTGAATTCATCATCATTTACTTGGCTAAATAAATCATTTTCTCCATATACTAAAATTCATTATAATTTCACTTAAGCATAATCCTTAAATTCAAAAATTATGAGATTAATATATCATCATTCCAACATCATAAATATCATAAAAATTCATCCCAAATCATCATTTATTAATATCGGAGCATTATTTGCACATATCATATGTTATCTTTCCAAATGCTCTATTCTTGCTCTAAATTTTTGATGCTTTGGCATAATTTCAATTAAGCACTATAACTATACTTATTTTTTCATGATTAGGAATTACCTAAGAATGGTTTTACCCTACTTAACATCCAAATAAAATTTGAGAAGAATCCCCTTACCTGAAGTAAAGATATCATTCCTCCTTTCTCACTTTCTCTCTCTCTTTCCTTCTCTCCTTCTCTCACTCAAGGCTTGGAATGAATTTGGCTTAAATTTTTCAAGCTTGGAGCTGGTTTTGAGTGCCTTTGGTCGTTCATAGTACCCCCTATTTATAGTTTTGTATTTTTCATAAAATTATAATTTACCCCCTTGCTTAAGGTATTTAATTCTAAATATTTTTTCCAATTTCCATGATTTGTCTTTAGCAATGTGCAGCCACTCTAGCTACTATTCATGCCACCCTAGCTAGCCTATTTAATTAATAATTTTTTGATTTATTAAAAATCATATTTTTAAGCTAATTAGATCTCAACCATTGATTCTTGATAAGATTGATTTTGGACCATTGGATTTTGGCCCAAAAGTCAAGCCTCCAGCAACCATTGCAGATTTTCATTAATTATTTGATTTTTTCAATTAATTAAAATTAACAAAGTCAAACTTGAAATTAATGGAAAAGCAAAGCTGCTTTTTGATCTTGTAATGACATTTCATCTTGACCTTTGATTCATATTTTTGTCAAATCCTAAACTATTAATCATGTTCATCATAAATATTTGGCCGTCCGTAAAAAATTTCACTTCAATCTAACGTCCGAATTGCAATTTATGAATTTTTCTTTATCTTCTCCAAAATTTTCACTAAAATTCGAAATTCCATTAAAATATCAAAAAGTATTGCTATTTCGTCTTGTAGTGATTAAATCTCCTTTTTCGT
Organism: Annona cherimola; assembly: GCA_030490835.1. Taxonomy (NCBI): domain Eukaryota; kingdom Viridiplantae; phylum Streptophyta; class Magnoliopsida; order Magnoliales; family Annonaceae; genus Annona; species Annona cherimola. Next base: position 48,238,951 of record CM059977.1, on the reverse strand, counting down.
CTTTTTTTGATTAGGTTAATCCAAGTGATTAACTCTTAATCACGTGTCTTAATCCCATGGTACTATTCGCGTGCACTATTCATCCAAATTTCATAAATAATTATTTTAACCTCTATTTCCACATATTTTCATACTCATGAATGTATATTTTTCTAGTATATTACCTAGGGTTTACAACAATAGGGTTTTATATATGTGTCTAAGATCGGGGTTTCACACATGTTCACAAGTAAGGTTTGTGTGCTATGCCATATATACATAAGTGTGCTATATCCTCATATGTAGTGACTATGGATGAAATGTTGTGAATATGATGGTTATGAATGAATATGTTGACATAGTTGTACTTAAGAGTTCTAAATATATGGATGAATGAGCTTGAATGATATGACATGTTATGATCGAGTGAATTGACTGTTGTTTACTTGATAATGAAATGCATGTATGATGATCCAACCTTAATGATAAATCAAAAAAGTGTGCTTTATATATCCAGAATAGCACGATGATGGAGATAAGGTTAGGACTAAGGAAAAATAAAGGAAAAGAAAGAACTACAGAGATTCTAAGTCAACATGAAGTTAGCGAGTCTAGTAGGCCTAAGAGAGGAAGGCCTGTGATACAAGGACCTACCCAAAGAAATTAGCAAAGGAGAATTGATGGAAGCCCTAACAGAAACACAGAAGAAGAAACTGAGTCAAGACAGGCTAGACTCATAGAGGAAAGAGTGGGTGCAACAGTGAAAGAAGGAATGCAGCAAGCCACTAGAGATTGGGCAGCACAATCTGCCGATATAATTCAAGGACTATGGGAAAGGACCCAACTAGCTCAATTGGGTAATACAGAAAGGGAAAGACCTACTCCAATGGCAAACCCTATTTCCATACCAGCACCACTAAGAGACGAAAATCAACTAATGGAAGCTGATAGAAGAGCAATCAATGCATTTCTAGCACAACGACCCCTGAAGTTTTCCGGAGAACCCGACCCGGTGCAAGTAGAACAATGGATGATGGAGATCAAGAAATTATTCAGGATATCTCTGTGCAATGACCGTTAAAAGGTATTGTGTGCTACTCATTTATTAGCTAAGGATGCATACAAATGGTGGGATACAATGTTGATTACAATGCCACGATTGGAAGAAGTGTCTTGGCAAACTTTTGTTTAAGAGTTTAACAAAGAATTCCTCCCTGTTGGATTACAGAGTCAAAAAGTGATAGAATTCGAAAAACTTTATCAAGAGAGGATGACGGTCACCGAGTACGCCACAAAATTTGATGCTCTGGTCAGGTATGTGCCTTGGATTGCAAATGTGTTGGGAAATAAGGCACAGAGATTCCAAGAAGGATTGAGGCTATATCTCCGGGAAAGTCTTACCCCTCTACTAATCAAGGATTATGTTTTAAGTCTCGAGAGAACAAGAGTATTGGAAATTGAGGGTTTAAAAACACAAGAACTGAGATTGGGCTTAAGAATGTTCGGCACAGGTACAAAGGAAACAGAATCAGGAAGGAAAAAGCTAGAAAAGGAAATGTGAGAAAGGGAAAAGGAATCCCAAAGAAGAAAATCTGGCCACTATGTAGAAAATGTCAAAAGCAACATACAGGCAAGTGTTTAAAGGGCATGAACCGGTGCTCCAAATGTGGACAAACGGGTCATATCACCAATGAGTGTAGGACGGGAGAAGCAAAGGTTGTTAAATGTTATATCTGTGATCAGACAGGTCACATTGCCCCGAATTGCCCAAATAAGGCGTAGGCATTGCAAAGACGGGAAAGACCTACTCAACTTAGAATACTCGGAGCAACAAATAAGCAGGAAAATTCTACGAATCCGGTACATGTGCATGCCTTGACTTGGACGGAATCTCAAGAACAGAAGGAAAAGGTGGTCACAAGTACGGTTTATATTTTAGGAAATTTGGTTGTAACGTTGTTTGATTCAGGTGTTAGCCATTCATTCATAGCATGCCAGTATGCGACCACCCATGCATTACCGGTAGAGGAGACTAATCAGATAATTCATGTAGAATCCCCTGTTTATAGGTTAGCAAGTTCTAGCCAAGTATGCAAAGCATGCCCAATTAGGATAGGATCGTTGATTTTAGAAGCTGATTTGATCCTATTGCCTATAACTGAATTTGATGTAATACTGAGTATGGATTGACAAAGTCAATGTGAAGCTACTATAGATTGCAAAAACAAAAAGGTCCAATTTGAAGCAACTCTAGGAAAGGAGATAGCCATTGGGAAGCTAAGGCAACCTAAAAATTCAAATATATTGATATCATCTATGAAAGCCATCAGGATGATCCAATAAAAATGTCAAGCATATCTGGTGTCAGTGAATGTAGAGAAAGACACGTAGGTAGAAATTAATCAGATTCCGGTGGTTAGGGAATTTCTTGACATATTTCCAAAGGAGTTAATCAAATTGCCTCCACAATGGGAAATGGATATGACTATAGATATTATGCCGGGTACAGCCCCAATATCTAAAACTCCATATAGGATGGCGCCAGCCGAAATGAATGAACTAAGAACTCAAATACAGGAACTGTTGGATAAGGGTTTTATCAGACCAAGTGTGTCACCTTGGGGAGCTCGGTATTCTTTGTGAAGAAAAAGGATGGAAGTTTGAGATTATGTATTGATTACAAGGAACTAAATAAAGTTACAATAAAGAATAAGTATCCATTGCCCAGGATCGATGATTTATTCGACCAGTTGCAAGGAGCCACAACTTTCTCCAAGGTTGATTTGCAGTCAGAGTATCATCAACTGAGGATAAGTCCTACTGATGTTCATAAGATAGCTTTTCGAACCAAGTATAGACATTATGAGTTTTTGGTAATGCCTTTCAGACTTACTAATGCTCTTGCTGTATTCATGGCACATAGAAATGTGCCGAGAACCTATAGCGTAAAAGCTTGTCGAAATTCATCGTCATATCGACCCTCTCGTATTATCGGAAGAAAACGATTGACATACAATATGCTTGTCCTTTTTTTTAATTCATTTTTATTGTGGAGAGACTGAACACTCATATGAGACTTTAGGGGCTCCATTGACTCTCTACGGGTAGAGAGTCCTAAAATTATCTCTACGCCGTGCTCTGTCATGGAGAAGAACGCATCACTGATCTTGAACATACGCCGGTCAACATCATATTTATCCACAAGCCATCGAATCAGCTGAAGGCAATATTTTCTACGCTCCAATTATAACAGCACTCTAAATCCAAGCGCTTTCACAACAACACGTTGACTGATAATTGGAAATCAGTAATATATTTTGAAGGGCATTTGTGAAATCTGCAATCCTAGAATAATACATGTAAACCAGAGTTGTAAACCCTAGATTCTTGTACTGATTTTTATGATAAATAAAAGTCATGAAATATGTTATATTTGCCAATGTGTGTATTTAAGGTTAAAATAGTGCAATTAAGAAATTTACCCACGTGAATAGTGCATGTGAATAGTAACCCAGGGATTAAGACATGTGATTGAGGGTTAATCACTACGGGACGAAATAACAATACTTTTTGATATTTTAGTAGAATTTCGGATTTTAGTGAAAAATTTAAAAAAATTAATAATTTGCAATCCGAACGTCGGATTTAGATGAAATTTTTTATGAATGACCAAAAATTTATGATGATCATGATGAATGGTTTAAGATGTGATGAAAATCATGAATTAAAGGTCAAGATTAAACGTCATTCAGAGATTAAAAAAGTAGCTTATCTTTATCATTAATTTCTTTTGACTTTTATTAAATTTAAATTATTAAAAATAAAAAAATAATAATGAAAATCAGCTATAAGGTAGGGACATGCAGGGGTAGGGGGGACTTTTGAGCCAAATCCAATGGCCCACAATTGATCTTATCATATAATCAATGGTTGAGATTAATTGGTTTAAAAATAATTAATTTTAATTAATTAAAGAATCATAAAATAGGGCTTCCATAGGGGGGCTTGAGCTATTGTAGGGTGGCTACACAATGCTCCGCACATTTTATGAAATTAGAAAAAATATATTTAGAATTAAATACCTTGAGCAAGGGGTAAATTACAATTTCATGAAAAATCAAAAACTATAAATAGGGGAGCCTTTGACGTCCAAATGCATTCCAACCCAGCTCCATTTGAGTAAAATCCCTGGCTCCACACGTCCCAAAGCCAAAGAGAAAGAGGAAGAGGGAGAGAGAAAGAAAGTGAGAGAAAGTGAAAAGGAAATGAGGAGTTTTTCACTTTGGGTAAGTAAATTCTACCCAAATTTTTTTTGGATATTAAGCAGGATAAAATCATGCTTAGATAATACCTAAGCATGAGAAAATAAGTATGGTTATAATGCTAAATTGGAATTATGCCAAAATATCAAAAATTTGGAATAAAGATAGAGCATTCGGGAAGATAGCATATGATATATGTAAATAATGCTCCAATATTAATAAATGATGATTTGGGATGAATGATTATGATAATTATGATGTTGATATGATGATATATTAATCTCATGATTTTTGGAATTAAGGACTATGCTTAAGTGAAATTATGTTGATTTTTAGTATATGGAGAAAATAATTTATTTAGCCAAGTTAATGATGATAAATTCAAAATTCATGAATTTTCCATGATATAATAAACATAAGCTATGTCATGGTATTTTTTATTTTTAGGAAAAATGTTGATTTTTGGAACCCACGAATAGTAACCAACATGCTGTGAACAGTAATCTCGAATAAACAGTAATTTACTAAAGTAATTGCTATAGTAATCTACTACAGTGACATGAACAGTTGATGTCATTTCAAACTTGTTCTGTGCATTAGTTCGAGAGATTAGGTTCAATTTGCATTCATTTAGTTTAATTTTCATCCGCTTTGCATTTTAGGAGCATTATTTAGTTTTTAGGCATTTCTAGCATTATTTAGGCTTTTTTAGTTCATTTAGTTAGTTTTTCCATCTTTTGCAGGAAGGACGGGATATATGAAGGTGAAGCAGGCGAGTTGAATGCAAGCTGAGGCAAGCAGAGGCAGATAAATGACACTTAGGCACCATCCTACGTGCCTTGACCATTTTCAGCACACAGCTTACAACATGGCTTCCAGAGAGTTGGCGCCTAGGCGCCACCCAAGGGCTCCCAGGAGCCACTTCATCTACATGAAACCCAAGTTAGACAATGTTGAAGCCACAAGTCAGGTATTGCCTCCAGGGAGTTGGCGCCCGGGCGCTAAGCATGATCAACCACAAGATGGAAAGGAGAAGCTCCAAGCTAGGAATATCTAGGGAGTTGGAGCCTAGGTGCCAGTGCATGAATTTCTAGGGTTTGCAGAATGTGTCCAAGTTGCTTAGCACATTGGGAGTTAGCGCCTAGGGGCCAGCTAGGGGCGCCTAGGCGCCAAAACACATCTGTACATGCAAACTTCAGTGCGTAAGCTGCGCAAAGGAATTCTATATATAGTTCCAAGGGGTTCGCGCGTGAGAAAAGTGAGAGAAGAGAGCCTAAGGACAAACTACAGTGCAAGAGAAAGAGGAAATCAAGATTAAAGCTCGGATTGAAGAGAGGATCCAAGCCCCGTTGGTGGAAGCCGCCGGAAAATAGTTTTCTCTTATTCTTTCCAATTTTCTTTCTCTGCCTTTATGGATACTTTTTATATGGATGTATTAGATGTTAAGATCATGTCTTTGAACTAAACCTCCATTAGATGGATAGTTAGGATGATTTGAATTCTAAACTAAATTGTTTCTTGGTTCTTAGAATATTCAACAACAAATAGTTGATTTTATACATGATTGTGTATGATTTACCTTTGCATGTGTAGATTGAATGCTTTCTACAAGATTAGCTACCTTGTAAGATGATTTAATTGCTTGATTTATCCTTGGAAGAGGAAGATCTCTACCGGATCCATGTGCAAGGCATAGGTTCCTACCTTTGTGTAAGGAGACTTATTTAATGGATAGGAATATACCGTTAAACCCTGTGTAGTCATTATACAGGTTATGAACTTATCAATTTCACTTTATTTAATGCCATGGGAACATAGCAATTAAATAGGGTGTAATTAGCTTTATATAATGTTGGAAGATATATGAACTTGAGCTAGTAAATCCATATGGAATCCAATTAAAAAGAACCAAAGCAATATAGTTTAGATTCAAGGATTCCGAGCTATCCATCTGTCCTCCCTAATCAGAAAACCCGTTTAAAGTATCCAGTAGTCTCGAACCTTCACTCTAATTTCTCGTTGCAATTGTTAGTTTAGTTAAATCATGAATTTAGAATTTTCCACCCAACGAAAGCAATTAACTAATTAATAATTCCGGTTAACAATTTCTCGTGGGAACGATACTCTTCTCACTCTTTATTACTTAACACGACACGTATACTTGCGTAAATAGCGAATATTTTAATTGACATATACGCAGCTTGTCAAGTTTTTTGGCGCCATTGCCGGGGAATTGTTTAGCTATTTATTTTTAGTTTTATTGCTTTCTTGTATAATTCTGTAGAATAGTTTATTTTCATAATTTTTTTTAGTTTAGAATTTCTTTTTCTTTCTGCTAGTTCAATTTCATTATTATCTTATTGCTTTCCATTTGTTTTATTAAAGGGGATTAAACTAAACCGGGGTAAAGTTAATAATTCAAGTTTTAAATTTTTTAAAATACCCAATTCACCCCTCCCCTCTTGGGTAATTGCCATCAACTCGGGACCAACAACGTGTACACAACCTGATGTTCAAGCAACATTTCAACTTTTGCCTAAATCAGATGTCACTGCATGTATATATCACAGTCATTAACATAAAACATTCAAATAGATTACATCTATTCAACATAAATTTTCTTCATAATATAAAAATAAAAAGTTTTTTAATGACTTCTCAAGTTGGAACATTCTCCTTTGCCACCTCTTCTCCTTAACCTGTCTTTAGGGTTTGGAAAACAAAAATTGTGAGTTGAAACTCAATAAGCAAGCTATTTGCATTTTACAGGCAAATCATTTCAGGCAATATTTTTGCAATTAAATTCATATCGGAAATCAATTTATACCTTGTCTAAAGGTATATCTTGAAAACATGAAATCTTGTACCCATCATGAGTACCATATGCATAATGTCATATAAAACATGAACATAATCATCATAAGTCCCTTAGGATGAAAACTAGCCATGCGATCATCCGTTATGTTAACTCCCATTTCAGAGAGGGCGCCGCCGGCCTTGGGCCTATTTTAAGCGACTTGGCCACATTAAGGGGGGACAATTGGTCCGCTTATGCCCTTCAAGTGGACCTAGTACCCTATGCACATGAACTTTTGCATAAATTCATCTTTAACATGTTAGCATGATTTTTCAATCAGAAACATAGAATCACATCATTTTTCCATAACATTTATCAAAGAAAAATTTCATAATATTGCATTTGAAATAAAATATCATTTCAACACCATTTTGCTAAGGGATGACCATCCTTAAACATATTAGAAACAATTTCCATAGTTTCATCAAACAAGTTCAAGAAAAAATTGTATTTATGTAAACAATTTAGAAAAGAACAATTCTTTAGAAAATTTGCTTGCTTACTTGTGTTCCTTAGCTTTATGATTTTTTATATATTTATTTTTCTCATATTTCATTTAGTTTTCCAATCCATTCTATACACATATATCATTTATTTGACTTCACAAGTCATTATACACATATATAGCTCATTTTTACACATTTGATCGGCTAACACATAACATAACATATATATATAACCCCACAATTAGGGTATTCATTTCAATCTTACAAAATTCATTCAATAATCATCATACATAGGTTCAATAACCTCACTTTGCCTTTTATCCATTTTTTTCCAAAATACACACATGAGTGTTTCTCCTATGCACATGTCATTGCCTTAGCTTCATAAATCAAGTCCAAAATTTTGAAATTAATATCATAAAATCTTAAACAGATATATAAACATGGAATTCATCTTATTTTCATGCACTTTTTCATAAAATCACTTTTCATAAGTCATTCATCACCTATTCACATTTATCCATTCACATAAGCCCATTTAGCAACATATACATAAAATATTTCATAAAATTTTCTAAAGCAGAAATGTAATCCATATTTCAGCGGGTTAATTACCCTTAATTACCACTGCATTTAGGGTATTTTCATGAGATTTAAATCCATTCACCATAGGTTTCCAAAACAGCAAGTTTGGAACCCGTTTTTCACCCATTTAATGTGTCTTTTGATACATAACCCTATGCAGTCATATAATTCTAAAATTTCAGCATGTAATCCCACTTTCTTAATCTATATTTAGGGATTTAACACATATATGACATCCCTGAATTATCATTTCTGAAAACTGCAAGTTTCCTACACGTTTTGAGTCCCGTTTCACATCGGTTAGGCATACTTTCATAAAATCTATAAAAATCAGTTTTACCCTACATAGCATTCACAAAGCATGCAAACTTATTTCCATAACATTTTTAGCATAGAAACATAGAAATTAGGTCAAAATCATCACTTTGCATTCCATAACTTCAAAAATTCATCATTTAAGCATAAACCAATATATCTTTTGCATAAAGACATGATTCATAACCTAATCACATCATCATACCAAAGCAGCAACTTGTCTTGGAGATTTAGGGTTTACCAACTTAGATTTTCAACTTAATACACATGCAAGACTTCACTTTCATCAACTTAAACGTGAAAATTCATACATGAAACCTAATACCCATTCAATATTCAATCAAAAGCATGATAAATCATCATTTTACTGATTCTTTAAGCATCCCTTCCATATTCCCATTTTGGAGTTTAAAAACTCAAAATAACCAACTCAAACGACACGTATACTTAGTTTAGAGCTAATTCAAACCCTAGCACTTGGAGATGATTTTCCTCCACAAATCCTCCTCCTTTTTTCTTGTTTTTCCTTCTTCCTTGCTGGGGAAAAATGGAACATGAACTGCTAGTTTTCTTGGGTGAAAATTTCAGCACTTAAACATTTTCCAACCCTCTCTCAAAATGGACGTGCATGGGCTATGAGCTGGATTTTTTTCCAGTTGTGGGCCCCGCTATTTGCTACATTTTCCACACCATTAAATGGTAGCTTATCACATTCATGTGTTGGCAAATTTACAGGCAAGTAAAATGGGATTTTACCATTTTTCAAAAATCAGAAAACTACCCAAAATCCTAGTCGTCCAAGCTATGCAGTTAGCACGTCATTTGCTGCTCATTTTTTCTAGAAATTTGTTTCCATTTTTAAAATTCCAAAATGTGGGTGATTTATATACCTAATTACCCCTTAATTCATATATTAATTTTTTATTAACATACTTAGCAAAAATGGCAGCAATAGCTGCTCATCATGCACGTCCAAGTGCTCTTATGTTGCCCACGTTTTCAGCTTCATGCATCTGCATTTAAATATTTTTTTATTGCAGAAAATATTCATCATTGGATGCATATCTCATGTACCTGCATCTCAGCTGCATATACATATATTTTTAAAATTAAAAATTCAAAAATATGCAGCATGGCAGCCCCCTTGGACGTCGCCTTATGCCACATAGCCTATGCTCACTTGAGCACTCCTAGCTTCATCAATTGTGCACATTCATTGCTGGGATTTTATTTTGATATTTGAATTTTATATTAATGCATAAAATGCCTTAAAAAGGGGCTGCACTTGGCACCTCAAATCCTATTAAAACCATGCAATTATGCATTGTACTCTAGCATTAAATGTAAAGTACTCTTGAGGTGCATTAGTCAACCAAACTTACCTTTTTCAATGCAGGTATTTTTCCAAAATTTCATGCTTAATCTAAGCCATCCAAAATAAATATCTTATAATTTCATTCAACCCTTTCAAATTTCATCTCAATCCAATTTCCCTAACTCCCGTTATAGCTGTTTAAAGTTAACGGTAGAAATTGAAATATGATCAATAAATCATAACTCTCATTTCATCAATAATTTTCATAACCCATTAATTCCATAGTACCAAGCCCAATATCATTAATTTCCATTTCAAATTTCACTTGAATCCGCCTTACAGGCGTTGAGTTATGAATTTTCCAGTGGTTTCCATTAAACTTGTCAATTATCATATAAATTCCTATAATTCATACTAAATAATGGAAAATGATTATCCATAATGTATTTGCACATTTACATCAACAATAATTTACTCTAATTCCATTTTCTCATTTTAGCTCAAAATGATTAATTTCAACATTATTGTTAATCTATAACCCTAATTGAAATAATTAGCAAAATCACTTAGTACCTTCATAATTCAATAATTCACAAATGAATATCATATACATGATGAATTCTTACATATGGGTTCTACATTAGTTAGGGTTTCACAATCCTCCCCCCTTATAATAGGTTTCATCTCGAAACCGCTTATTCTTTAAATAGCTGGGGATATTTTCATTCTACTTCCTCTTTTAACTCCTAAGTGGCTTCGTTTTCAGAATATCGGTTCCATTGTACCTTTACGTAATCGATTTCCCGATTCTGAAGATTTTGTACTTTGCGATCCAAGATTCTCACTGGCCTTTCTTCATAATTTAGATAATCTTGAATCGGTAAATTTTCAGCCACTAATATATGTGTTGGGTTTGAAACATACTTCCTAAGCATTGATATATGAAACACATTGTGAACTAGGGCTAGTGTTGGGGGTAAGGCTATTCGATATGCTAATTTCCCAACCTTCTCCGAAACTTCAAATGGTCCAATATATATGAGATTCAACTTTCCCCTTTTCCCAAACCTTGTAACTCCTTTAAATGATGTGACCTTTATAAACACATGTTCGCTGACTTGGATATTTAAATCCCTTCTCTTGCAATATGTGTAATTTTTTTGCCGACTTTGGGCTGTGAGTATACACTGGCGAATTGTTCTCACCTTGTCAGCCATTCGTTGGGATAAGTCTGGGGCTAACCTTTTCTCTCCAACTTCATCCTAGTTCAACGGTGTTTGACACCATCGACCATATAATGCTTCAAATGGAGACATTTGGATGCTAGCTTGATAACTATTGTTATATGCGAATTCTGCAATCGAGATATACTCATCCCATGATCCTCCAAACTCCAAGGTACACATACGGAGCATATCTTCAATGACTTGGTTCCCCCGCTCCATTTGTCCATCGGTTTGAGGATGAAAGGCTGTTCTGAACTTGAGTTGGGTGCCTAAGGTTTCATGCAAGCTTTTCCAAAACCTCGATGTAAACGTCACATCTCGATTCGAGATAATCGACTTTGGCACTCCATGTAGTCGCACAACCTCTTTATAATAAATCTTAGCTAGCCTTTCCGCTGTATAAGTCCTTTTGATAGGTAAGAAATGCGCGACTTTTGATAACCTATCTACGATTACCCATATAGAATCGTTTCCTACTTGAGTCCTAGGTAATCCTTCTATGAAATTCATGGTAATATCGTCCCATTTTCATTCAGGAATTTCTAAGGACTGTAGCTTACTAGGCATTTTCTGGTGATCCGCTTTCGCCCATTAGCAAGTTAAACACTTAGCCACATATTCAACAATCTCTCTCTTCATATTATTCCACCAATATGCTTTTTTGAGATCCTGATATATCTTAGTACTCCCTAGGTGAATAGAGAAACGACGAAAAATGTGCTTCCTTAATAATTTATTCCTTCAACTCAACTATATTAGGTATGCAAATGCGACCCTTGTACCTATACACACCTTGCTCATCAATAGCAAATTCTGTCAACCCATTTTTCTTTATTTTCTCAACATGTATATGTAGGTCTGTATCCTTTCGCTGCGCAACCCTGATCTGTTCAAAAAGTGATGATTGTATGTGTAATTGTGATAGTCTTGTTTGAACTCCTGGTGGACATACAATCAATTCTATTTGTCTTATCTCCTTAAGTAACCCTTCTTCTTTAGTGATAAGATGCGCTAAGCTGACATTTCGGCTCAATGCATCAGCTACCACATTTTCCTTACCTGGATGGTATAGAATTTTCAAATCATAATATTTTACCCTACATATCATTCACAAAGCATGCAAACTTATTTTCATAACATTTTTAGCATAGAAACATAGAAATTAGGTCAAAATCATCACTTTGCATTCCATAACTTCAAAAATTCATCATTTAAGCATAAACCAATATCTGTTTTGCATAAACACATGATTCATAACCTAATCACATCATCATACCAAAACAACAACTTGTCTTGGAGATTTAGGATTTATCAACTTGGATTTTCCATTTAATACACATGCAAAACTTCACTTTCATCAACTTAAACATGAAAATTCATACATGAAGCCTAATACCCATTCCATATGCAATAAAAAGAATGATAAATCATCATTTTACAGATTCTTTAAGCATCCCTTCCATATTCCATTTTGGAGTTTAAAAACTCAAAATAACTAACTCAAACGACACGTATACTTGATTTAGAGCTAATTCAAACCCTAGCACTTGGAGATGATTTTCCTCCACAAATCCTCCTCCTTTTTTCTTGTTTTTCCTTCTTCCTTGCTGGGGAAAAATGGAACGTGAACTTCTAGTTTGCTTGGGTGAAAAGTTCAGCACTTAACCATTTTCCAACCCTCTCAAAATGGACGTACATGGCCAATGAGCTGGATTTTTTTCCAGCTGTGGGCCCCACTATTTGCTACATTTTCCACACCACTAAAAGGTAGCTTATCACGTTCATGTGTTGGAAAAATTACAGCCTAGTAAAATGGGATTTTACCATTTTTCAAAAATCACAAAACTGCCCAAAATCCTAGCCATCCAAGCTATGCAGTTAGCATGTCATTTGCTCCTCATTTTTTCCAAAAAAAAATTTTTATTTTTAAAATTCCAAAATTTGAATAATTTATATATCTAATTACCCCTTAATTCATATATTAATTTGGTATTAACATACTTAGCAAAAATGGCAGCAATAGCTGCTCATCATACATGTCCAAGTGCTCTTATGTTGTCCACGTTTTCAGCTTCATGCATCTGCATTTAAATATTTTTTATTTCTGCAAATCTTCCTCATTGGATGCATATCTCATGTACCTGCATCTCAACTACATGTACATATATTTTAAAAATTAAAAATTCAAAAATATGTAGCATGGCAACCCCCTTGGACGTCGCCTTATGCCACATAGCCTATGCTCACTTGAACACTCCTAGCTTCATCAATTATGCACATTCATTGCTGAGATTTGATTTGGATATTTGCATTTTATATTAATGCATAAAATGCCTTAAGAATGGGTTGCACTTGGCACCTCAAATCCTATTAAAACCATGCAATTATGCATTGTACTCTAGCATTAAATGTAAAGTACTCTTGAGGTGCATTAGTCAACGAAACTTACCTTTTTAGATGCAGGTATTTTTTCAACATTTCATGCTTAATCTAAGACATTCAAAATAAACATATTATAATTTCATTTAACCGTTTCAAATTTCATCTCAATCCGATTTTCCTAGCTCCCGTTATAGTCGTTTAAAGTTAACTGTTGAAATTGAAATATGATCAATAAATCATAACTCTTATTTCATCAAAAAATTTCATAACCTCTTAATTCCATATTACCAAGCCCAATATCATTAATTTTCATTTTAAATTTCACTTGAATCCGCCTTACAGGCGTTGAGTTATGAATTTTCCAGTGTTTTTCCATTAAACTTGTCAATTATCATATAAATTCCCATAATTCATATTAAATAATGGAAAATGATTATCCATAATGTTTTTGCATATTTACATCAACAATAATTTATTCTAATTCCATTGTCTCATTTTAGTTCAAAATGATTAATCCCATCATTATTGTTAATCCATAACCCTAATTGAAATAATTAGCAAAATCACATAGTACCTTCATAATTCAATAATTCACAAATGAATATCATATACATGATTAATGCATACATATGGGTTCTACATTGGTTAGGGTTTCACAGAAATATTCCAATTAACGTTGTGTGATCTGGATTAGGTTATGTGTTAATGAACCTTGCTTTACTTGTTTGCAAGGGAACACAACAATAGATTGAAGTAAAGATAGCTTTGTAGGTGTTGAAAGACATATATTAATTTAAATGAACTTAGATTAGTAATTCTCTATACAACGAATTGAAAAAGAACCAAATTAACATAGTTTTGAGTCACGGAATCGTAACTCCCATCCATCTAAGTCATCCTTAAGAATCTCAACTCATTAATATCCTACAATTAGTCATTTAACTGCTTTAATTTCTCTAGTTTAGGTTTAGTTCCTTTGATATCCTTTCCATTAATTCAAAAATATGTTAAGCAATTGAAATTCATAGTTGTATTATATTTAACTACATTTCCTCATAGGAATGATACTCTACTTGTCTTGCATTACTTGGTCGATATATTTGCATAAAAATGAGCATTTTTAACAGATGTATACGCGGCTCGACAATAGAAAAAGATAAATTGAGTAGTTAAACAAAGCCTTTTAAGCCCATTCACTAAAATTGATCTATCCTTTTGTGAAAATTATCTAGTCGAAAAAGCAATAAGGAAATCATTTGACAAAGTATCTAAAGTTGAGTTTCTATTGCAACCGGTCCATTCTCACATCTATGGTCCAATAAAATTTGAGGGCAAGTTGTACACACCCTATTGTCATATAGTTTATTTTATAATTGTCATTCTAATAATTTCTCAATTGTGTCATGCATTTTTAAATACTTTAAAAAACTAAAGGTTGTTTTGACATTTGAAATATTGGTGTACTTGTGCAAATTTGTAAGAACTCAAACAGCTGCTTTGAATTTCCTCCCCCGGCAACGGTTTGGGGTGATTTGGCAAATTGTGATTGGATGATTTATGCAGTGGTGCCCACAAGGGAATTTTTATGTTGCTTCCTGTATCCTAAATGCATGCACTACGAATCCTATCTTTAGCGTTGGCATTGGGAGGGGTGGGTGGGTGGGTGGGAAGGTGTGTGGGGTGGGGGGGTGTAATACCCCTACATGATGGACTGTCCCGGGGTGGACGGTGTTGTCATCCGCACGACAACGGGTGATGTTTACGGGGCGCGGAGCTCACGTGAGTCGTTCCAAGCATGGAACGAGTGACGGTTCCAAGGCGGGATCGTGGATGCTTAGCATTGTGACAGCGCTACACATTGGGGACGCCTAATGGTGATCGAGGGATCGTGGCAACGTGGAATAGGTACAGAGTACCGGAACATTTACATGTGTGCAGTATGCATGGCATGCATTGCTCGCGTGGAGTACAAGTGGCGCAAAAGTGGCTGAGGGTGGACTAAGTCTTGTTGAGGTGTCCCACTACCACTTAATGGGGAAGTGGGAGGACACATGGCATGGGTGGACTAAGTCTTAGTGCCACATGTCCCATGACTAGAGAGAGTGGGGCACGTGGGAAGCTACTATGAATGACACGTGGCGGACATGTGTCACCATGTGGTGCAACTTGTAACCTTATAAATACCCATTCATTTCATTTGTAAAGCACTCAAAGGAGAGACCAGAGAGTGCTGTGGAGAGTGGGTCAATACACTTGTAAACCCAAGCATTGTTTCCTTTAATGAAAGGTTGGGAATATTGTTTCCTGTAAGTTACTTTGTTCCTTTTCTCTATTGTTTTTTGCTTGTTGCCTCGTGTAACCTCTATTTGGTTCAGAAAGGGCTGCTAAGGTCGGGGACCTTAGGCCGGTTACGTGGTTTGAGTCTACAGATAGTTCATACCCGTGACAGTTTGGTATCAGAGCCAGGTTTCATTTACGAGGGATTATTGGCAAAAGCAGTGCGGATTGAACTTCGTTGAAGGTTCGACTTTATACTTGTGGTGTTTGTTGCTTTGATTTTAAGTTTTGCCTTGATATTTCTTTATGAAAGATGGTGAAGGTCAAGAGCTCTAAGCGTAAGGGTGTAAAGCAACTAACGACAAGGGTGGAACAACTTGAGGAGGATGTATCTTCCATGGCTCTAGAAGGGAGAGCCGAGATGAATGAACTCACTGGAAGGGTTGTTACGATTGAACAATCCAAGGAAGGCATCATGGCAGAACTCCATGAGTTCAAGGAGAGCTTATCTCGAGAAATTGAGATTCTCAAATGTGCCATACGTGCTTCAGTAAATGGTGAGAAAACTACAAAATGGAAAGTACCTGATCCTACTCCTTATTCTGGTAATAGAAATGCTAAGGATTTGGAGAACTTTTTATGGGATATGGAATAGTATTTTAAGGCTTTCCATACTATGCCTGGTGAAATGGTGAATATCACTTGCATGTTTTTGACTGGTGATGCTAAACTGTGGTGGCGCAACAGAGTTGCAGATCTGACTCGGTTAGAAATCAAAACGTGGGAGGAAATGAAGGCAGAACTGAAAGAGCAGTTCCTCCCATGCAATGTTGCATGGTTGGCTCGGGAATCATTGAGAAAGCTTAAGCACACGGGTACTGTGCGTGACTATGTTAAAACTTTTCAATCTCTAATGTTGAATGTGCAGAATATGTCTGAGGACGATAAGCTATTCAATTTCATGACTGGGCTTCAGTCATTAGCACAAGCGGAGCTCTGACGGCAAGGGGTGAAGGATCTTCCTTCTGCAGTGGCAGTAGCTGAAAGTCTTATTGATTATAAGACAAACCAGGATGGCGCAGAGAAGAAAAAGTCATCTTCAAACAGTAAGGGAAAAGTAAATAAGGATCAGGAGGGCAAACCTGAACAATTGGGTAAGTCGAAAATAGGTTGTTTTGTTTGCAAAGGTCCCCATCTTGCTAGAGATTGTCCCAATAAAAAGAAGGAACGAGTTTCTTCTGTGGTCACTGAAGAAAGGGAAGGGGAGACACCTAGAGTGAATCCGATTCAGTTGCTGAATGCGATTACTCAAGAGAAAGCCAAGTCAAAGGGGCTGCTGTATGTGCAAATTCTTCTCAATGGTCACAAGGTACGAGCTATGGTAGACATGGTGCTACTCATACCTTTATTTCTGATAAGTGTGTTCAACATTTTGGGTTGACCGTGGGAAAAGAACAGACCAGGATTAAGGCGGTGAATTCAGAAGCAAGACCAATCTCAGGTGTGGCAAAGGAGGTACCGCTTACAGTTGGGAATTGGTAGGGACGGTGTAATGTGATGGTAGTTCCTCTTGATGACTTTGATGTTATCTTGGGTCTTGATTTCCTAACAAATGCACACGCTTTTGTTGCCCCACATCTTAGTGGTTGTTCATTGCTAACAATTCTAGTCCTTGTTTCGTGACCTCCACAATTGAGCAAAGAGGTGTGGAAATGCTATTCGCACTACAAGTCAAAGATGGGTTAAGGAAGGGTGAGACAACCTTCCTATCCACCCTCCTAGAGGAGGAGAAGATGGTGAATGGGGAAGTCCCAAATTTGATTCGTGATGTATTGGTAGAATTTAATGATGTCATGCCCCCACAGCTGCCTAAAGAACTTCCACCTAGGAGAGACACGGATCATGCAATCGAGCTACTGCCTGGTGCTCGACCTCCTTCTAAAGCCCCTTATAGAATGTCACCATCAGAGTTGGAAGAACTCAAAAAGCAACTCAAAGAACTGTTGGATGCTAGATTTATTCAACCCTCAAAGGCACCTTATGGAGCCCCTGTCCTTTTCCAAAGAAGAAGGATGGTTCATTACGACTATGTGTGGATTATCGTGCCCTTAACAAGGTAACAATGAAGAATAAGTACCCAGTCCCTTTAGTTGCTGACTTGTTTGATAGGCTTGATAAAGCGACGATCTTCACTAAATTGGATTTGCGATCGGGTTACTATCAAGTAAGGATTGTAAAGGGTGATGAGCCGAAAAGAACTATGGTTACTCGGTATGGTTCATATGAGTACTTGGTAATGACTTTTGGTTTATCTAATGCTCCCGCCACTTTTTGTAACCTTATGAATGATGTCTTGCGTCCTTTTCTCAACATGTTTCTTGTTGTGTATTTGGATGACATCATGGTGTACAGCAAAGATCTTGAGGAGCATGTTAATCACCTTAAGCTGGTGTTGGGAAAGTTAAGGGAACACAAGTTATATTTGAAACGGGAAAAGTGCAGCTTTGCTCAAAGGGAAATCATGTTCTTAGGGCACTGCATTGCTTAGGGCAAGGTGTCTATGGATAGATCCAAGATTCAAGCGATAGTGGATTGGCCATGTCCAACCAAGGTAAGTGAACTGAGATCATTTCTTGGTTTGGCTAAGTACTATAGGAAATTTGTGCAGGGATATTCGAAAAGAGTTGCTGCCCTGACAGATTTACTAAAGAAGGACCAACCATGGTACTGGTCCTCAGATTGTCAAAAGGCATTTGATAATGTGAAAGCGGCTATGGCGATGGAACCTATTCTAAAGTTGCCTGTATTCGATGAACCGTTTGAGGTGTATTCGGATGCATCAGACAAGGAGATAGGAGGCATCTTGATGCAGTCTGGACATCCGATAGCCTATGAAAGCCGAAAGCTCAATGAAACAGAACAGAGATACTCAGTTCATGAGAAGGAAATGACGGCAGTTGTACATTGTCTTCAGGTTTGGCGGCATTACCTACTTGGTGTAAAATTTGTGGTCTACACCAATAACGTAGCCACAAGTTATTTCACTACCCAAAAGAAGTTATCTCCAAAACAAGCTCGGTGGCAGGAATTCTTGGCAGAATTCGATTTAAGGCTGATATATAAATCAGGTAAAACTAACATTGTTGATGATGCTTTGAGTCGCAGGACTGATGGACCACAAGTTGCGGCTATGGTTCATGTTGAAGGTGATTTGCTGAGCAAATGAAAGAAGAAACGCAAAATGACCCAGTAACAAAAAGACTCTTGGCTCAGGTAAAAGAAGGCACCACTCGACGATTTTGGCAAGAGGATGAGATTCTCTATGCTAAAGGAGGGCGAGTCTATGTTCCTAATAGCGGCGGACTACGTAAAACGCTGCTCAAGGAAGCTCATGATGTACCGTGGGCGGGTCATCCAGGACAAGAGCGGACCTTGGCTCTTCTTATGAAGAACTTTTATTGGCCAAAGATGAATGAGGATGTTGAAGGGTATGTACGAACTTGTCTTGTATGCCAACAAGACAAGGCGAAATGAAGGACAGCAGGGTTGCTTCAACCGCTACCTATTCCAGACAAACCTTGGGTGAGTCTGTCGATGGACTTCATCATAGGGTTACCTAGAGTAAAGAAGTCTGTGGCGATATTGGTGGTCATTGACAGATTTTCAAAGTATGGTACGTTCATTCCTACTCATGCATGCACGGCTGAGATAGCTGCACAACTTTTCTTTAAGAATGTTGTGAAGTTATGGGGTCTCCCAGTGGACATTGTGAGTGATCGAGACTCACGTTTCACGGGGCAGTTCTGGACCACTTTATTTGAATTACTTGGCACTCAGCTTAACTTTTCTACTAGTCATCATCCGCAAATAGATGGGCAAACGGAGCAGGTGAACGCAATGCTAGAAGAATATCTGCGACACTATGTCACTGTAAACCAGCAAAATTGGGTGGACTTATTGGACGTGGTGCAGTTTTGTTATAATCTACATCCCTCTTCGTCCACAGGGATGAGTCCATTCTAGTTGGCCACCGGACAAAACTTGATCACACCTAATGAAGTGGCAAAGCGGTGTTCTCAGGGGCCGTGTCCACTAGCATATCGGGAAGCTCGAGCAAGGACTGAGCAATTTGAGGAAGCCAAGGACTTCTTGACAAGAGCAACTGAGCGAATGAAGAAGTATGCTGATCGAGGTAAATGCTTTTGGGAGTTTCAGGTGGGAGATAAAGCAATGTTGAAGCTTACTCCCCCAATTGGAAGAAGATCAGTAAGAAGACAATACATCGTGGTCTAGTTCAGAGGTACGATGGCCCCTTCGAAGTCACGAGACGGATTGGCAATTTGGCTTATAGGTTGGAGCTACCTGAAAGGTATCAAATCCATCCAGTTTTTTATGTCTCTTTTCTTAAGCCTTTTCATGAAGATGAGCAGGACAGTGAGCGAGCCATGTCCAAAAGAGCTCCGCCAACAATTCGAGCTCAATTTGATAAGGAGGCTAAGGTCATCCTTAAAAAGAAAGTTCAAGGTCAAAGCAGGATGAATAGGAGAACATCCTACAAGGTCAAGTGGAAGGGCATTAAGAAAACAACTTGGGAACGTGCAGAAGACTTGTGGCAATTCAACAATCTCATTTAGCAGTACAAGCAGTCGATGAGGGCATCGACGCGTTTGGGTGGGGGAGGCCTGTAACACCCCTACATAATGGACTGTCCCGGAGTGGACGGTGTTGTCATCCGCACGACGACGGGTGATGTTTACGGGGCGCGAAGCTCACGTGAGTCGTTCCAAGCATGGAATGAGTGACGGTTCCAAGGCGGGATCGTGGATGCTTAGCACCGTGACAACGCTACACATTGGAGACGCCTAATGGTGATCGAGGGATCGTGGCAACGTGGAATAGGTACATAGTACCGGAACATTTACATGTGTGCAGTATGCATGGCATGCATTGCTCGCGTGGCGTACAAGTGGCGCACAAGTGGTTGAGGGTGGACTAAGTCTTGCTGAGGTGTCCCACTACCACTTAATGGGGAAGTGGGAGGACACATGGCATGGGTGGACTAAGTTTTAGTGCCACATGTCCCATGACTAGAGAGAGTGGGGCACGTGGGTAGCTACTATGAATGACACGTGGCGGACATGTGTCACCATGTGGTGCAACTTGTAACCTTATAAATACCCATTCATTTCATTTGTAAAGCACTCAAAGGAGAGACCAGAGAGTGCTGTGGAGAGTGGGTCAATACATTTGTAAAGCCAGGCATTGTTTCCTTTAATGAAAGGTTGGGAATATTGTTCCCGTAAGTTACTTTGTTCCTTTTCTCTATTGCTTTTTGCTTGTTGCCTTGTGTAACCTCTATTTGGTTCAGAAAGGGCTGCTAAGGTCAGGGACCTTAGGCCGGTTACGTGGTTTGAGTCTACAGATAGTTCATACCCGTGACAGGGGGAGAAGGTGAGGAGCTCGAGAGAGACTTTGTGGGGAGAGGATTCTCATTTTCTGGTTTCTGCTTGAGTTGGACGTTTTAGGAGCTTGGTTTTTTAAAAAGAGGGGAAGGGACGTGCTGCTATTTGGGAGCTCAAGAGAGGCTTTGGGAGACAGATAGTTCTCATTTCTGTTTGGATTGGGCTGCACATTTTGAGAAAGACAAAACCCTATTTTGGGCTGCATGATTTGTCTTCTGGAGAGATTAGTTGTTGTCGGTTTCCGTTTCGGTTTCATCTTCTTCCTCTAGATTGGCAGTGGAGTTCATAGCAGTTTTAGGAGAGATTTCATTCCTTTTATTACATTCTCAATCAAGTATAATAGTTACAACTTTTCCCTTTCAATTGATTCAGTAATTACGTAGTTCTGTAATCTCTTTTCGCTTTTCTTAGCATAGAATAAAGCAGTATTCCATATTTGTTGGATACTGCATTTCTTTTCTGTTTATTTTATTCTCGTTTTCAATAATTGCCTGCCCGATTCAGTACCTGTTTGTGGCGGTTAGAAGGATTAAATCCATTCCCGTTGATCGTCCGAAGGTGTTTCTGGGCAGGTTTGATTCGTTTTCCATTCCTTGTTCTGAGATTTAATTATTATTTTCGGTTCATGTTGCTATTTTGATTTTCGGTTGAATATGTCATTGGTCATTTTCTCATGCTTTGAATAATCTGTTTCCTTTTTTACTTATATGAGTCTATGCATGGAATAAATACTGGCTACATCCTTTGATTTGGTCGGTTTTATTATTATGTCATTCCCGTTATTTCATTTAGTCCCTATTTTGCAGTTATGTGAAAACCATCCATTTTTACACCAATATTCAGTGATTATGTTTTGATTTGTCTATATTAATTGTTTAAATGCGTTAGAAATAGTTGGAATGCATTTTTTTGTTTTTTTGGAATCATACTTTTTTCTAGGTTTCTATCTGAATTCGTGTATGAGCAAGTATGCGTTTAACCTTTATACATTGAATTCCAAATCGATGGATTTTGTAAGAGGTTGTGCAAGCCCCTGAATTTTGAATGGATTGCAACCAGTTCTGGTCTCTGCTTTGGCTTTCCTATAAACATATTTTGTTGAATAGTTTGCTATCATAATCAGTCTATATTTAAAGTTTGGTTGCATGTTCTGTGCATGAGTTCATTGAGGGCAATTTGCGGCCTCCTGATGACCAAGTTCGTGCCTCTGTTTTTCATTAGTGAGAAGATCGAAATAAATAGGTTTCTGGGTTTAATAAAATCATGTCAGTTGGATGCAAGGAAATAGGTGTAGGTTGTGGGATTTGCTATTTTTGGGACCTATTCATGGCTTTTGGGCATTTAATCTTTCACCACTGGTTTAATACACTTGAGAAGAGAGTGTGGATAAGTGAACCGATGGTAGCAAGAGTTGATGGATTGGGTATGGTGGTAGTTTAGAAATTGTGAATAAAAGATGTTGAAACTTGTATTCGTCATATGCGACACGATTATTGTAATGTTGGAATTTCTATTTTGAGAATGTGTGCTTTCACTCTTGTGTATGAACAAATTCTATTAGGAGGAGATTATATGGAAATGGAATTTGAATAGCTTGTTGGAATCAAATGCAATCTTATATGCAGTTTAAAAACCCATCAAAAATCCTTTTAAACCAGCCAAAGTGCAATAAAAATCTGCTTGAGTGAAAGGAAAAGCAACAAACACTTGTGGGAACCCGTTTTGAGGTGCAAAGGGTGCCTAATTTCTTGAATATCAATGATGATTGTGAGTTTGGAATGTTTAAACCATATACATTGTTCCTGAAATCAGCTTGATAGTTTCTATTTGCTAAAATGATTTGAAAATTGCTGAAGTTGCTTGGGAATCATTGAAAATGAAGAGTAGGAAAATGAGTTTCAGATTGCTTGAATTCATATGAATCAGAAATGGGCTTTAATTCATATGAATCTGAATTGGATTTTTGAGGGTGACAAACCTTTGAATTTTCATGACTGTTGGATATTGGAACTGCGGGAATTTTTGGGATTTAGATTTAAATTCACTCTGTGGAAATTATCTTCAAATTATTGAATTTTAGAATGTTAGGCATGGTTGTGAGCTAGAACTGTTTAATGCCATGTGATTTATCGCTGAATATTGTGCAAGATGAATTGACATTTGTTCTAAGTTTGAGTCTCAAAATGTAATTCACCGTTGTGATCCTATGAACTTTGAACTGGAAAGTGATCTGTATGGTCTAAAACTGAATAGAAACTGCTGAAAATGTTGAACTTGAAGATGAAATACAGATTGCTTGGCTTCACATGAACCTGAATTAGATTTTAAGAATGACAAGTTTTGGATTTTCTTGTCTGCTGGATTGCCATCTCAATTTGCTTCTCTTGAACCATCAGATTTTGGTGAATTGATTTGAATTCCAATTTGTACTTAAGGCTACTCTGGGTCTTAGCAGCTTGGTTAAAAGCCTGAAAGCTACTGATCTGTGTTTGTTACTGAACTGCCTGATTGTTGGACTCATTTTACTGCTAGATTTTTCCTGCTGAATTTTGTAAGGTTGATTGTTGAGTGTAAAATGTTAAAAATAATAATAATAATTTAAGTTGATTGGTCAAAATCCACGTAGGACACCCTACGTGGCAAGGGTAGACTTTTTGACCAACTGTGCCAAATGAGGAATAATGGGCCTTGACCAATTATTATTTAAATATGCCATGGGTTGTATTTTTATTTTTATTTTTGAATGTTATTTCAACAACCCGTGTAGCTTGGTTGGCATACAGGTGTCCAAGTGGTCTTAGAGGTCTAGGGTTCGAGTAGGGGGTTTTGCAGAAAAATGATTAATTTTTGCACTTTTGCCTCCTTAGGCATGTGAGCCCCACAGGATAAGATAAGATGAGATTATAACTCTCCTTGATAAGATTAGTTAAGAATGAATTTAATTTTAAATCAAATTTTTATCTCCATCTCTCTCTCTCAAAAGGTACGGACTTTTTATAAATTGGGTTTGGGAGTTGATGGTTTTAGGTATAGAGCATCCGTAGGGGGAGAATTTTTGGGAAGTAGAGTTGTGTAAGGAGAGAGAGCTTTTATAAGGCAAGTGAGATTTTATGTGGAAATTGATTTTAGTTCAATGTTGTAATTATTTTTATACAATTGTTATGTATAAAGCATGTTATAATTTTTATGCTATGCTTGACATATTTAAATTTTATAATCCTAAGTTTTTAAAGATGTAAAATTATGCAAATAAATATGCCCGAACTTTATGCTTAAAATATACGTATTGAGAATGTTGTATTTTATTTTTATAACTGCATTGATGTAAATTTAATATGCAATATACATATATATATATGAATATTGAAATTATATATTGATGATATGAGTTAATTGCGACATATATAAGAATATATATGTAATCTACATAAGTCAAATCATATAAGCTTTTCTCGGACTCGTAGGAAGAAATTTCGTTCGTAAGAATGAAATTGCGGTAGAAAGGGAATTTTGCTAGGAGACGAATTTGGTATTTGTAGCGACTTTTTTCGTTGCTTTTCATGAAAAAGAATTGCATCAAAAAGGAAATTTCGCGGTATTTGCAGCGATTTTGTTTCGTTGCTTTTGATGTTTTAATTCATTTAATAATTTTTTTATGCTTTTGATGTCTAGAGATTTTTAGAAATTGAAGTGTAACCTATTCCGGCAATAAGTGCTAAGTAAGAAAGGTCTTGGTGGGGCCCACCTACAGTAAATGCCATGATGATGTGGCTTAATATGACCCGTTCATTTCATTTTGTTATGATTTATTCATTTAAATAGTCCATTTCTATGATTTTGATCCTTTTGGACTCAATGGAAGAGTTTGTTTTTGCATTTGAGGCCAAATCTTTAAGATATTAAACTAAATGATTATTTTATCATTTAATGAAGTTTTATCTGGGTCATTATCCATTTTTAAATAATTTTCTACTTGCTAGTTATGTTGAGATTACCCCATTATTTTTATAGGTGTACCAAATTAAGTGGGACACTAGCGTATTGGATTTACAAGAAGATTTTCAAGAATAATTATTTATATTTATTTATTTCAAAGGCATGTATTAAGAATGATAGACTTGTAAAAAAAAAATTTTGTGCCTTGATGTAATAATGGGATCATGAATAGTGGAAGTGGAAGTTTGACATTTTTATGAAATTCTAATAATTAATTTCGCCATAAATGTGTGATTGATCTTGGAAAATTGTATTAAATACACGGTCCGGGACCACTTTTTTGGACCGATATTGTAAAATATTGAAAAATAATTAATTTTGCACTTTTGCCTCCCCAAACATATGGGCCCCACAGGATAAGATATGATGAGATAAAAACTCTCCCAGATAGGGTGGTTAAGATAGAATTTAATTTTGAAACAAATTTTATCTCTATCTCTCCACAGGATAAGATCGGATGAGATAAAAATTATCCTAGATAAGATTTGTTAAGATAAAATATAATTTTAAGATAAATTTTATCTTATTCTATCTTCCTATCCCTTAGAAGCTACGAGACTTCTATAAATTGAGACAGAGACTTGATAGATGGGGGTATTTGTAAGAAAGGTCGGAAAAATTTTAGAGAAAGCGGCTCGCGTGAGGAGAGAACTTTTATAAGGCAAGTGGGATTTTATTGAAAATTGATTTTAGTTCAATGGTATGATTATTTTTATACAATTGTTATGTATAAAGCATGTATATTATATATATTATAATTTTTAGACTATGCTTTACATATTTAAATTTTATAATCCTAAATTTTGAAGATAAATATGTTGAAATTTTATGCTTGAAATTACATGTATTGAGATTTTTGAATTTTAATATGCATTTTATTTTTTTTAATGCATTGATATGCAATAAATATGTGGATATTGAAATTATATATTAACGGTATGGGTTAATTGCAACATGTATTTAATAATATTTATGTGTATTATGAACGACGTAAGATCAAGTTATGTAAGCCAGTAACGATTTTCCCATACGTACATGAATGGAAAGTCATCCAAATAGAAAATTTCGTTCAGAGATAATTTTCGTCAGAGGCGTCAGGGAGAGGAATTTTCGTCCAAGCATGAGAAGCTTGCTTTCGCAATGAAATTTTTTTGTTGCTTTTGACGTTTTCTTTCACATATAATAATTTTTTATGCTTCGGATCTCCACAGGATTTTGGAAGTTGATGTGTGGGCCATTATAGCAATAAAGGCTGAGTGACAGAGGCCTTGGTAGGGCCCACCTGCAGTAAAGGCTATGATGATATGGCTTCATGTGGGCCGTTTATTTCATTTAATATGATTTAATCATTTGAACTCTGACCCATTATTTTTACAGGCATACCAAATCAAGTGGGACACTAGCGTTTTGGGATTTACAAGAAGATTTTCAAGAATAATTATTTCTATTTATTTATTTTAAAGGCATGTATTAAGAATGATAGACTTGTAAAATTTCTTCTTCTTTGTGCCTTGATGTAATAATGGGAACATGACTAGTGGAAGTGGAATTTTGAAATTTTTATGAAATTATAATTATTAATTTTGCCATAAATGTGTGATTGATCTTGGGAAATTGCATTAAATACACGGCCCAGGATCACTTTTCTAGACCGGTATGTTACAGATGGTATCAGAGTTGCTCCCCCTCCAGTACATGTGGTTCAGAGAGTTGAACCAGTGAAAGTCAGGGCTGCAGGCAGAAGCACAGAGTTGAGTTGTGGTTTGGAGACGAACCAGGAGGAAACTGGTGGGCTTGTAATAGCTCAGAACTGAATCCCACATCGAAAAGGGGAAAAAAGTTCTTGGTAGTTTATAAGTGGGTCTCAAGTTCAATATGGTGTGACGTGTTTTAAAGTCGTGTGGCTAAGCTGCCAGGCCAAAGCGGACAATATCACACTGTGAGGCCTATAGCCCGTAGGCCCAATGAACATTTTTTGGGTCTGTGTGCTTTGTGCGTCAGGCTTAACGGTTGCTTTTTTGGGTCTGTGTGTGACAAGTGGTATCAAAGCGGTCACACATATAAAATATGACTTATTAATTATTATAATATTTTTTTAAAAAAAATAATTTTGAAATGAATTTGCAAATCTAACCCTATGTTTTCTTTTTGAGTCCAGAAAATGGTCAGTTCGGGTGCATTGGTATACCCTACTCCTAAAACCCAAGGAAAGACTCTCCCTACTACCCATGAAAGGTTAAGTTCCCTAGAAAAATAGGTTCTAACCTGGAGAAAGGAATCCTATTTACAGTACTAAGCCCTAAATAAAAAGCTGGATAGGATTCTAGAGGCTATGGATGCTGCCACCCCACCTATACTTGTTAAACCTCGGGTTAGAAATTTAAACAGGGAGAAGGGTAAGAAACCAGTGACCCAATTAATGACTAACCCAGAAATTGATCTAGATAATGAAACCCTGGCTGATAAAAGTAAAATGTTGCGTACCCAAAAACCCATAGAAGATGAGAAGCCTAAGAAAAGAAAAGCTGAAACTCAGGTTGTACCTATATCTAAGAAGGCTGTACCCCTACCTTGGATGGCTGGAACCCTAAAACAGGATGGTCCTTCGACTTTAAGGAAACCTTCTATACGGACTAAGGTTGCTGTTTTAAAGCCTAAGATATTACCTATTAATGTACCCAAATCCCTGGATGAGCCCAAAACTGTTGATATACCGAATGCCATGGATAAGTTTAAAGCCGCTAATGTACCCAAAGCTATGGATGAGTTTGAAGCTGCTAATGTACCCAAGGTTGTGGATGTACCCAAGGCTGTGGATGTGCCCAAGGTTGTGGATGTGCCCAAAGAGGTGGATATACCTAAGGCTGCTGATATACCTAAGGCTATGGGTGAGTTCCTTGCTATACCCAAGGCAAAGGTAACGGTTGAACCTAGTCCAGAGTTGCATAAGGAAGTTTCCCCTGTTCAAGGACCCAGCCCAGATCCTGTCTATATTGAGGTAGAGACCCAGGAAATACCTTCTCAGGCTACTCACAAGTTACCGTTTATACGGCCACAGGGTCAAGACGTGCAGACTAGAGTTGAGTTTCAGGAAGCTTACACTAGGAAGGAACCAAGGAATTTTATAACCAACGACCCATTTTAACCGAGTTGGTGTGTTATTTTTGTGGTACCAATGGACATACAACTAAGGCATATCCATATGGTAGCCGAGTTTGTTTCCTGTGTCATTCTTTTGATCACCTCACGGAAAATTGTCCTTTTAGAAAATATGTAAATTAAGTTGTAACATTTTTTTAAAAATAAAAAGTTATGATTGCTCCTGTTTGCTTAAGAATATTTATTGAGACCATATTTCTCTTCTATGCCAGAATGGAAAGTAATTTCGATGATCTGAATGCCCAAACTAGTCACCTAGAGCAATATCCTAGTAAAAAGCTGTGAAAGAAGCAGGCTAAGGACAAATTAGAAGCTGAGCCTAGAAAAAGGCCCAGTAGAAGGAAGGATAAAGCTCTAGTTGAATCTCCAACCAGAACTAACATGCTTGAGCAGCGTCTGAATGAACAAGAGAAAATCTTTGCAGTGTTTCAGACAGAGACTTTTCGTCAATGGGAACAGATGCAAGCACAACTTGAACAGATTTTTCAACAGCAATCATCAGCAGTGCTAAGAAACCTAGAGCACTGTCAACATGGGCATGATAAACATCAGTCGACTGCTAGTATGCCTGGGAGTTAGAGAGAAGGGCCAGATCGAAACCCTGATGCTCGGGTTTTAGAAGAAAAATCGAAATTTCATAGGCAGGAAGAAAGGGAGGTCTCGAACCAGGCAAACAGAGGAGCTAGTGATAAAGCTCAAAGAACAGTTGTAGAAAGTCTGAGTATTACAACCATGGGTTGTCCCGAACATCGAGAAATGGATCAACGAGTGCTAATGCATTCCATCGTCAAAAACCCACATCCTTTGTCGGTGGTGATTGTTTAGCTGCCGAGCATTGGTTCGAGGTGGTGGAAAAGATTTTTGACTTTCTGGGTTGTGATGACCGACGAAAAGTTTTATTTGCTCCGTTCAAACTCAGTGGAGAGGCCTATCGATGGTGGAAGACACAACAACGTGTCTTCAATAGTAGAAAAGAAAATGTAACTTGAGATAAAATTAAAGAATCCTTTTTCACCAAGTTCTTTCCATCTTCTGTTAGAATTTTGAAGGCCCGAGAGTTTGCTGAATGGAAGCAAGGCACTATGGCGGTGGCCGAGTATGAAACAAAGTTCAACTCTCTGCTTTGGTTTGCTCCAAGCTCAGAATGGGAAGAATATAGTCGGATCCGCAAATTTTAGGATGGTCTTGTTGAAGGTATACGCGGTTGAGTAATACTTTGCCACAATAAAACTTATGGTGATGCAGTCGCTAATGCTCTCTTAGTTGAGAGTGATACCGTTGAACTTGATCGGCGTTACCTGAAAAGAGAGTGATCACCAATAAAAGATCATTCGGGAAAGAAGCAGATTGGACAGTCTTCTTCAGGGAAAACTAGAGTTGAGGAAAGTACAAAGAATGGAAGATTTCAAAAGAAGAAAACAGTCTCCAAGTGCAACAGATGTGGAAAGTTTCATACCGGACTTTGCAAATACTTCAAGTGCGGAAAGACTGGTCATCGACCATCAAATTGTGTTGTGGGCTTCGTGTGCTACAACTGTGGACAGCCTGGTCACATCATTAAGGATTATCCAACAGCCATAAATGTCGGACAACCACAACAGCAGGGGCAAAATCTTCCAGTTGGTAGACCAGTAGGACAACAGTACCAAGGTGGTGGTGGACGACAGCCAGTTTTACTAGCTCAAGCACAAGTCTGTGCCCTAATACCCGAGCAAACCCAAGCCTCAGCAGAGACAGTGGCAGGTATTATTCGTCTCTGTGGTATTTTTGCTCGAGTATAATTTGACACAGGTGCGGATAGCTCTTTTATATTTGAAGAGTTCGTGCGAGAGCATAGGTTGGAAGTCACTGAGTTGACTTGGGATGTCCGGATCACATCACCTGTTAGGGGTAGTATATTGGTCAGACATGCTTGTATGGCTTGTACTCTAGAGATTGAAAGTTTAGTCATCCTAGTAGATCTTTAAATTATACCTATGAAAGATCTAGAAGATGTTATTTTGGGAATGAATTGGTTAGCTAAGTGGGTATATGGAATGTACCCTCGTAAGCTTCGTGCTAGCTTAAGAGGATCTGATAAACAAAGTATTGATTTCAAGGGAAGTCAATTGGTAGTACCTCACCTCATATCAGCTTTTCAAGCTAGAAGACTTCTTAGGAAGGGTGGGTAAGGATGTCTTATTTCAGTTCTAGCAATAGAAGATAAAGAGGTTAAGTTGGAAGACATTCCGGTTGTTCATGAATTTCCGGATGTG
Source organism: Annona cherimola (assembly GCA_030490835.1). Lineage (NCBI taxonomy): Eukaryota > Viridiplantae > Streptophyta > Magnoliopsida > Magnoliales > Annonaceae > Annona > Annona cherimola. Next base: position 48,208,435 of record CM059977.1, on the reverse strand, counting down.
TTTCCAAAAGAGTTGCAAGGAGTACCCCCAGAAAGAGAATTAATTTCATTATAGAATTGATGCCCAGTACTACTCCAATTTCAAAAGCTCCTTATCAAAGGGCTCCTGCAGAGTTGAAAGAATTAGCAATACAATTGCAAGAGTGTCTCGATTTAAGATTTATTAGACCTAGTAAGTCATCTTAGAGAGCACCTGTGCTTTTTGTAAAGAAAAAAGATGGCAGTATGAGGTTGTGCATCGATTACAGAGAGCTGAATAAGGTAACAATGAAGAACAAATATCCACTTCTCCGAGTTGATGATCTCTTTGATCAGCTGCAAGGTGCATCGGTCTTCTCCAAAATAGATCTACGGTCAGGATATCATCAATTGAAAGTTCGGAACGAAGATATATCTAAGACAACTTTTAGAACCCGGTATGGTCATTACGAATTTTTAGTGATGCCATTTGGAGTAACAATGCCCCGGCAGCATTTATGGACTTTATGAATAGGGTATTTCGACAATTATTAGACAAGTGTGTTGTGGTATTTATCGATGATATTCTAGTGTATTCCAGAGGAGAGGCAGAATATGTTGGTCATTTAAGAGAAGTGTTACAAACTCTAAGAGAACACAAGTTGTATGTCAAACTCAAGAAATGTGAGTTTTGGATGGATAGTGTGACATTCTTAGGTCATGTGGTTAGCAATAATGGTGTATTAGTAGACCCAAAGAAGATAAAAGCTATAACCAATTGGGGTAGACCGACTACTGTAATTGAGGTTAGAAGTTTTCTGGGTATGACAGGGTGTTATTGAAAATTTGTGGAAAATTTCTCAAGCATAGCAATACCACTTACCAGGTTAACCCATAAGAATACTAAATTTATCTGGTCAGATGCTAGTGACAAAAGTTTCAAAGAATTGAAGAGTCGCTTAACTTTAGCGCCGATTTTAGCCTTGCCGATCACTGGCAAAAACTATGTGGTGTACAGTGATACATCTAGAAAGGCCTCGGTTGTGTACTCATGCAGCAAGGTAGGGTAATTGCCTATGCCTATATACAGTTAAGACCCTATGAACAAAATTACCCTACCCATGACTTGGAATTAGCCGCAGTGGTGTTTGCTTTAAAAATATGGCGACACTACTTGTATGGTGAGAAAACAGAAATCTTTACAAACCATAAGAGCCTGAAGTACATTTTCTCTCAAAAAGAGTTGAACCTTCTATAGAGAAGATGGTTGGAATTACTAAAAGACTATGACATTAGTATTCAATATCACCCCGGTAAAGCAAATGTGGTAGCTGATGCTCTAAGTCGTAAATTCTGTACTGCAGTTTGGATTACTCAACAATTGCATCTAATGAGAGAAATTCAATCATTGCAGTTAGAAGTGGTAACTCCATGAGAAATTCGAAGAATAAGTGCTTTACAAATTCAGTGAACACTGATTGATCGGATAAAACAAGCTCAGAAACAAGATAAACTTATTCTTCGTATTTTAGAGAAGTTGAAAAATGGAGATCCCTCGGATTTCGGTTACAGTCTTGATGACACACTACTTTTCCAGGGAAGGTTAGTTGTGCCTAGAGAAGACAAGTTACGACAAGAAATTTTAAAGGAAGCCCATCAATCTAAATTTTCTGTGCACCCTGGTAGTACTAAGATATACAAAGATTTGAAACAAAATTTCTTGTGGACAAGGCTACATGTCGAGTGTGCCAAATTCGTGTCTCAATGCTTAGTATGTCAGCAGGTTAAAGCTAAACGAAAAAGACAAGCCGGATTGTTGCAGCCTTTAGAAATACCAGAGTGGAAATGGGAGCATATTACTATGAACTTTGTGATGGCTCTCCCTAGGACACAAGCTCGTTGTGATGCTGTATGGGTAGTGGTGGATAAACTTACTAAATCTGCTCACTTCTTGCCTTATCGCATGACCTTTAGAATGGATCAAATGGCAGACCTGTACGTACAGGAGATTGTTCATTTACATGGTGTCCCTGTTTCCATTGTGTCGGACAGAGATCGACAGTTTATTTCTGATTTCTGGAAAAAATTACAAAAATGTATGGGAACAGAGTTACGGTTGAGCACCGCGTGTCACCCGCAGATGGATGGTCAGTCTGAAAGAACTATTCAAATTTTAGAAGATTTATTGAGAGCTTGTGCCTTAGATTTTCATGGTTCATGGGATGAGCATTTGTCTTTGGTTGAATTTGCCTATAACAATAGTTATCGGGCTAGTATTGGTATGGCTCCGTTTGAAGCTCTGTATGGAAAAAGGTGTCGAACGCCTGTCTATTGGGAAGAAATTGGTACACGACAACTTTTAGCTTCAGCCTTGGTTCAACAAGCTGCTGATGTAGTTCGAATTATTTGACGATGGTTGGAAGCAGCGCAAGATCGCCAGAAAAAATATGCTAATAGCAGATGAAGAGACCTACAATTTATAGTAGGCGAGTTAGTTTTCTTAAAAGTCTCTCCCACCAAAGGTGTGACTCGTTTCGGAGTGAAAGGAAAATTATCTCCTCAATATATCGGACCTTTTGAGATATTGAAAATTATAGGTACTGTTGCTTATCGGCTAGCATTGCCTCCTTCGCTAGAAAGTGTTCATAATGTCTCCCATATCTCACAGTTGAGAAAGTATGTGGCCGATTTGACTCATATTTTGTCAGCTGAACAATATAAAATCGAGGATGATTTAACTCACCCGGAACGTCCTATTCAAATTTTGGATAATCAAGAGAAGCAATTAAAGAGGAGGACAATTCGGCATGTTCTAGTGCAATGGAGCAACCACAGTGAACGAGAAGCTACATGTGAGCTAGAGGATGATATTCATAGAATCTACCCAGAATTGTTCACAAATCTATCATGACTATTGCAAATTTTGAGGATAAAACTTTATAAGGTGGGGAGAATGTAAAATATTGAAAACAAATTAATTGTGCACTTTTGCCTCCCCAGACATGTGGGCCCCACAGGATAAGATAAGATGAGATAAGAACTCTCCTAGATAGGGTGGTTAAGATAGAATTTAATTTTGAAACAAATTTTATCTCTATCTCTCCACAGGATAAGATAGGATGAGATAAAAATTATCCTAGATAAGATTTGTTAAGATAAAATCTAATTTTAAAATAAATTTTATTTTATTCTTATCTTCCTATCCCTTAGAAGATACGAGACTTCTATAAATTAGGACGGAGACTTGATAGATGGGGGTATTTGTAAGAAAGGTCGGAAAAATTTTAGAGAAAGCGGCTCGCGTGAGGAGAGAGCTTTTATAAGGCAAGTGGGATTTTATTGAAAATTGATTTTAGTTCAATGCTATGATTATTTTTATACAATTGTTATGTATAAAGCATGTATATTATATATATTATAATTTTTAGACTATGCTTTACATATTTAGATTTTATAATCCTAAATTTTTAGGATATAAAATTTTGCAGATAAATATGTTGAAATTTTATGCTTGAAATTACATGTATTGAGATTTTTGAATTTTATTATGCATTTTATTTTTTTAATGCATTGATCTGCAATAAATATGTGGATATTGAAATTATATATTAACGATATGGGTTAATTGCAACATGTATTTAATAATATTTATGTGTATTATGAACGGTGAAAGATCAAGTTATATAAGCTAGTTACGATTTTCCCAGACGTACATGAATGGAAAGTCGTCTAAATAGAAAATTTCGTTCAGAGATAATTTTCTTCAGAGGTGTCAGGGAGAGGAATTTTCATCCAAGCGTGAGAAGCTTGCTTTTGCAACGACAATTTTTTTGTTGCTTTTGACGTTTTCTTTCACATTTAATAATTTTTTATGCTTCTGATCTCCACAGGGTTTTGGAAATTGATGTGAGGGCCATTATAGTAATACAGGCTGAGTGACAGAGGCCTTGGTAGGGCCCACTTGCAGTAAATGCTATGATGATATGGCTTAATGTGGCCCGTTTATTTCATTTTATTTTGATTTAATCATTTGAACTCCGATTTGAATGACCAAATAGTCCATTTCTATATTTTTATGCTTCTGGACTTAATGGAAAAGTTTGATTTTGCATTTGAGGCCTAATTTTTAAGATATTAAATTAAATGATTATTTTATCATTTAATTAAGTTTTATTTGGGCCATTATCCATTTTCAAATAATTTTCTACTTGCTAGTCATGTTGAGACTAACCCATTATTTTTACAGGGATACCAAATCAAGTGGGACACTAGTGTTTTGGGATTTACAAGAAGATTTTCAAGAATAATTATTTCTATTTATTTATTTTAAAGGCATGTATTGAGAATGATAGACTTGTAAAATTTCTTTTTCTTTGTGCCTTGATGTAATAATGAGAACATAACTAGTGGAAGTGGAATTTTGAAATTTTTATGAAATTATAATTATTAATTTTGCCATAAATGTATGATTGATCTTGGGAAATTGCATTAAATACACGGCCCGGGATCACTTTTCTGGACCGGTATGTTGCAGTTATGTTACATTGAGTTTTGATGTATAGCTTGTGGCGCCCCGAACTGGGGTGCCTAGAAGCCTTACTCTAGGACCGTTTTTGATTGGTAAACATGACTCAGGATTGTTGTTCTGATCACAAGGCAGAATTTATATGTATATATATATATACACATGTGTATAACATCAATACATGGAAAATCATTATCATTCATTTGACTTGAAATATACTTTACATATCCGAGTTATAATCATTGTCTGTTCATTATCATACATTTAACAGGAAAGATCAATAAGATCCTCATCATTGTCTTTACATTAACATTGTCATACATCACATTCCTATCTCAATTTTGCATGTCATTTTGCATGCTACTTTCATCATGGCCGAGTCATAATACTTAGTAAGCAAGCCATACGTGCATTCATAGCATTCATGACATTCCTTTTGATATTGCATGTCATTTTGCATGCTACCTTCATCATCATTTCCTGTCTGCCGTTTGAAAAAACCATGGGTGAGTCATAATACTCAGTAAGCAAGCCATACATAATTTTTCAATCTTTTTCATGCATTTCATAAAATGCAAACGCAATGCATTCATAGCATTCATGACATTCCTTTAGATGCGATGCTAGCTAGGCGCCCATCCCATAAATGCTCCCATCTCGGGGAGGTCGCCGCCGGCCAGGGCTTGTATAAGCGACTTGGCAATAGAGAGGGGGACATCCGGTCCACTTACCACCTCAACTATTCCTCGTGCACATGCTCTTTTACATACACATGCCGACATGATATTTATAAATTCTAAACATTTTATAAAAGCATTTAACAAGTAGTTAACAATCATTTCATGTAAAGCATTATAGGAATGACCATCTTTAAATATAATTTATAAAACATGTGAGCAAACAATTTGGAATCATTTAAAAATATTTTAGAAAGCATATAACTTGCTTATCTCCTCAGTTGGTGTCATCGAAAACATTTCATTCATTTCATTTAGGTTGCTTCCCATACATGCTTTATAATATTTGGTCATTATCTCCCTATAAGATTTTTTTATCAATAAGTTCTTCAAAAATTCCATTTTTATATTCATAATATACATATTAATGTTAAATTTTCTTCAAAATCACACTGTTTACTGTTCATAATTACTGTACCAGATTACTGTTCATCTGAGGTTACTGTTCACAGCGTGTCGGTTACTGTTCATAGGTTCCAAAAATTGACATTTTTTCCAAAAATAAAAAAATACCATAACATAGCTTATGTTTAGTATATCATGGAAAAATCATGAATTTTGAATTTATCATCATTAACTTGGCTAAATAAATTATTTTCTCCATATACTAAAATTTATCATAAATTCACTTAAACATAATCCTTATACACAAAAATCATGAGATCAATATATTTTCATTCCAACATCATAATTATCATAAACATTCATCCTAAATCATCGTTTATCAATATTGGAGCATTATTTACACATATCATATGTTATCTTTCCAAATGCTCTATCTTCGTTCCAAATTTTTGATGTTTCGGCATAATTCCAATCAAGCATTATAACTATACTTATTTTCTTATGTTTATACGTTATCTGAGCAAGGTTTTACCTCACTTAATACCCAAAAGAAATTTAGGAAGAATCTCCTTACCTCAAGTGAAGAACTCCTCTCCTTCTCACACAGACTCTCTTTCTTTCTCTCCTCTTCTTTGGCTTGGGACATGTGGGGGGCAAGGGATTTTTTGCTCAAATGGAGCTGGGTGTGTGTATTTGGACGTCCAAGGCTCCCCTATTTATAGTTTTTAATTTTTCATGAAATTGTAATTTATCCCCTTGCTCAAGGTATTTAATTTTAAATATATTTTTTTCTAATTTCATAAAATGTGTGGAGCATTGTGCAGCCACCCTACAGTATCTCACGCCTCCCCTATAGCAGCCCTTTTTATTTATGATTTTTAATTTATTAAAATTAATTTTTTAAAACTAATTCAATCTCATCCATTGATCTTTGATGAGGATGAGTTTGGGCCATTGGATTTTGGCCAAAAGTCTTCCCCTCGGCACACCCCTACCCTCCTTGCATATTTGCATTAATTATTTTTACTTTTAATTATTTAAATTTAATTAAAAAGTCAAAGGAAATTAATGAAAAAGGTGAGCTACCTTTTTAATCTCCAATTGACGTTTCATCTTGACCTTTAATTCATGATTTTCATCATGTCTTACACCATTCATCATATTCAAAATATATTTTTAACCATCCATAAAAAATTTCATCTAAATCCGATGTCCAGATTGCAAATTTTGAATTTTTCTTCAATCTTTCACTAAAATCTGAAATTTTATTAAAATATAAAAAAGTATTGCTATTTCGTCCTGCAGTGATTAAATCTCATTTTTTGTCTTTTTGTGATTAAGTTAATCCAAGTGATTAACTCTTAATCACGTGTCTTAATTTCTAAGTTACTATTCACATGTACTATTCAAGTGCACTATTTACGTGGGTTAAATCCTTAATTGCATTATTTTATTCTCCAATACACATATCCACGAATATAATTCATAAATTTTTATTCATCATAAAAATTATTATAAAAATCTAAAGTTTACGACCTTAGGTAACATGTGTATTGTCTGAGGAGGCTGGGTTCCACAATCCTCCCCCTTTATAATAGGTTTCGTCCTGAAACCTATCTTTCCTTGAACAATTGAGGATATTTCTTTTCGATCTCTTCTCGTAGCTCCCAAGTGGCTTGGTACTCTGAATATCGATTTCAGTGTACCTTTACATAATCTCTCTGTTTTGAAGCTTCTTGATCTTGAAATCTAATATCTTGATTGGTCTTTCCTCGTATTTCAAGTGTTCTTGGATTGACAAATTCTCTGCTATCAACATATGGGTAGGATCAAAAGCATACTTTCTTAGCATGGAGATGTGAAACACATTATGGATGGTACTTAGGGCTGGAGGCAGGGCTATTCTATAGGCTAGGTCGTCTATTTTTTTCAGAACTTCAAAGGGCCCGACGTATTTTGGGTTTAGTTTTTCTTTTTTTCCAAACCGTGTGACTCCTTTGAATGGCGTTACCGTAACAAATACATGATCCCCAACTTGGATATTTAAATCCCTTCTTTTGCAATATGTATAACTTTTTTGCCTTCTTTGGGCCGTGTGTATACACTGGCGAATCACTTGTATCTTTTTTGTCATTCTTCTTGACAGGTCTGAAGCTAACTTCCTTTCTCCTACTTCATCCCAGTTTAGAGGAGTTTTAGACTTTCATCCATATAAAGCTTCAAATGAGGCCATTTGAATATTTGCTCGATAACTGTTGTTATAAGCAAATTCTGCCATAGCTAAATACTCATCCCACGATCCTCCAAATTTCACTGTGCACGTCCTTAGCATATCCTCAACTATTTGATTCACCCTTTCTATCTGTCCATCAATTTGAGGATGAAATTCCGTACTGAATTTTAGTTGTGTACTTGAGGTTTGATGTAAACTTTTTCAAAATCGAGACGTAAAACTAGAATCTCGATCGGAGACTATTGACTTAGGTACTCCATGTAGTTTCTGTTGGTCCCGAGTTGATGGCTAAACCCAAGAGGGGAGGGGTGAATTGGGTTCTTTAAAAAATCTTTTGGTAAATCAAAAATCTTAACCCCTTGAAAAAGTTAATCCCCTTTTTAAGCGAATGGAGAGCAAATAAGATAAAGCAGTAAAAATAAGTAGAACACAAGATTTATAGTGGTTCGGGCAAACCTTCCCTACTCCACTCTTCCAAGCTCACACTCCGTTGTGACTTGGGTTCCACTATGTATTCCAAGAATACACTTAGAGTCACCGCTCTCTTCTAGATTCAAAGCTCTAGGGGGCATACACAACTAGAGCCACTTGCTCTCTTCTAGATTCAAAGCTCTAGGGGGCATATACAATCACTTGCACAAGTAGGTGATGAGTCTCACTCCAATCACACCCTACTTTGCATACACTTGATCTTAGCTACCCAAGCTAAATCAAGATTTATACAACCAAATAAAGAAATGAATAAAAACTACACTTTACAGATTTGTGTAGGCAGTTTTGAGCTCGAGGAAGAAATCAAAAGTAGCTTGAATGATGATTGTTGAAGCAATTTGCAGTTTGAAGCTCTTTCTTCCTTTGAAACACTCAAATATGGAGAAAAGGGATTTGAAGGTCTTTCTTGCACTTCTTTTCTCTCTATGATCCTTAGAGTAGTGAGTATATGTTTCTCACGTTCATTTGAATGTCTTTTTATAGAATTAGGAAGATTGGAACGTTGTAGGAGTGGTTGGCGTGCAATAAATGAACTCCAACGTTCAAAAATTTGACCGTTATTTTCCAAGTCGAAGATGGAGTCGACTTGGCCTGCGACTTGGCTTCCAAGTCGCACCTGGAGTCGACCTCGTGTGCGACTCCAGTTCTTCAGATTTCCAAGTCCGAGTCTTGGGTCGACTTGGCTTTCAGACTTCAACTCAAGTCGATCCTGAAGTCGACTTGGGTTGCGACTTGGCTTGATCTATTGCAGAAACGCCTTGATCCTTACTTAGTTTGCTTTAGATTTCTCCCTTTAGTCTTCATGAATGTTGAGTGGCCTTTATGTTTGTAGTTCTAGTGATTCGATGAAGAGCTTGGCCTGGATACTCTTGAAATGTCTTGAATCTTGCAAGCTATTTGAAAGCTATGAGTCCTTACACAAAATATGTGTGTTCCTTGCTTTGTTTCGGACTCACTTGATCTTCATGACTTGGGTATTACTCCATTTGGAAGCTATCTTGAAGATTTTGCTTTGAGCTTGATAGACTTGATTTGAACTTGAACTTGGATTCTTGCTTTGATCTTAAGTCACTTTAAGAATAGTCTTTAAAGCTCATTTGTATGTGAGAAAACTTCAAATGGATGTCTTGGATATGCTTGAATCTTCATCTTGGACCTCAAAACTTCTCAAGTCGAAGTTGGAGTCGACCTGGTTTGCGACTTCGCCCAAGTCGCACTCGGAGTCGACTTCGTCTGCGACTTCGCATCTTCGGGAGCCAGATTTCAACGCTGGACATTTTTGTGCACTTCGAAGTCGATGCTGGAGTCGACTTCGTATGCGACTTGACTACTCAAGTCGCATGTGGAGTCGACTTGGCCTGCGACTTCACTCGTCAGAATTCCATTTTCAACTTTGTCCAATTTTGGCTTGTTTGAAGTCGTTAGTGGAGTCGACTTCACTATCGACTTCACTCCAAGTCGAAGTTCAAGTCGACTCGAAGATCGACTTGACTTCTCTGCTTTCCTTAAACACTTGGCAAACATATTAGTCATATATATATATACTCAAATCAGTTCTTGTTAATCATCAAAACTCAATCCTTGGTCAATTTGTTTTATTTTGAACATTGTTTCCAACAATCTCCCCCTTTTTGATGATTGACAAAACTTCATTTGAGTTGATACCTTTCAAAAAATTCAAACATGTTCATTTGAGAAAACAGAGCATATTCCTTGAACATATAATTTAGAGTTTTGAGTTTAAATGAGAACATTTTCAGAACATTAGTCATTTTGGCATAGAGTATGCTTGAATACCTTACAAGCCATATATTGAGTATTAATCATTAAGAATACTTTGTATTCATAAAAATTGCAATCACTTATCAAATATATCAATCATATCAATCAAAAACCAATAAAACATCTTTTCATATATATATATGAAGTTTCATTACAGAGAACAAAAATTAAAGCATAAATGAAACCTTAAATACAATGTACCCAACCCAAAACTTAAAAAAAAACTTTCAACTCAATTCCTATTCTATCTATTCTATCTCCCCCTTTTTGTCAATCAAGCAAAAATAATGATTTGATGAATTGAAATTGAGAGATCGGATATGGAATAGGTTTGATGGGACAATGATGGGCCGAGGAGTAAACAAGAGAAGCGTGATCGGGAGTTGCCTCTCTATGAACTGAACCCGACTCGTAGGGATCGAGTTCAGGCATGGGTCTCTTCTTATGATGGCCTGAGGCAAGATGATAGCGGATTTTTCGCATTTCCCGCTCGATTCTATCTTGTCGGGAATGCATATCTTCAAGCGCATTAAGGACACCGGTGACAAGACTTGTCATCCGGTTTTCTTGATAGCCCATTTCTGCCCTCATGGCAATGATTTCATCTTTGAGATCCCTTAGGGTGACCTCCTCAGAAGAGGTTGGAGGTACCCGTTCTCGTGCAACGGATCCTTGTGGGGAGTAGGAGCCGTGGGATTGAGGTGATGGTGGCTCTTCTGGAGCAGCCGGTGCCTCGGGAGGTCGCTCCCCCTCAGCTTGTGCTTGGTCCTCTTGATGCTCTTCTTCTGGAGCATCGGGTCGGAGTTCAAGTACATTGATTTTCATCCTCTGAATTAGTGCCTTGTTGATTGCATTTGTGGACTTGAGCACTTCGAATGGCTCGCCTTCAATGTCCACTTCAAAATGTTCGAGGATCTTTGTGATCCAAGTGCCGTAAGGAAGGACGCCCCTTGGATTATCCTTTCGACTTGCCAAGGCTTCTAGAAATAATTTAGGTAGACTCACTTTGACTTTGTTTGCTACCTTCCATAAGATCCCAGCTTCTTGTGGGTTTAACTGATTTCTACCACCACCTTTGGGGTAGATGCAATGGGCAATGAGAAGCCTTAGTACCCGAAGTCTGGGTGACAAATCCATGTATCGAAGAAACTTGATCCCCGGGTGATACTTGTTACTCCGGGTGAGCTGATTATATATCTGATCCATGGTAAGATCTTCCGGGAAAGGCTCTTCGATGTAAGGGACTCCAAGTATCTGTCCTAAATGACTCATTGCTCTGGTTTGGCTTGGACTTAACCCGATTCTAAAATCTATATCTACTTCTTTGACATGAGTGCCAAAATTTTCTTCATCCCATTCATAGTAAAATATTCTGGTAAGATCTGGATAGACCTTGTCATCCTCCTTGAGCAATTTGGTCCATCCTTGAAAATCTAATAGGTCTTCTATGTCGGACCCATAATCTTTCAAAAATTTGAAATCTATGATTTTCGGTATGAATACCTTTCGTTCATAGAAGTTCTTGTAGAACCGGCCGTGATTGATTTCGGTTCTGAAGTATGTAGTGGGCATCTTCAAAACTTGAGTTTTGCCCGTTGCCGCAGTACCCCTTCTGCTTGCTCCGGAGTGTGTGCTCTGTGAAGCTTGGGCATGAGGTTGGCTTTCCGACCTTGTAGCTTGTTCCGATGTGTGAGTAGAAGCTTGGAACCGAACCCTTCTACCCGTAGAAGTTGAGGGTTCTTCTCGAACCCGTTTTGCAGGTGTCCTAGCTCTCCTAGGGACTTCTTTCTCAGTGTGAGATGTGGGAGGTCTAGGCACAGGCCTTTTTGACGGTTTGGAGACGGCTTTCCTCGGGGCCATTGAGATGGGAGTTTTGGAGTTTTGATAGGCTGCCTGTTGGCAAGAAAATGAGAGAGAGAAGCCGGAGATGGAGGATTCAACCGGAGAATCGCCGGAAAAAATGGTACGCCGGAGGAGAGAATCGCCGGGAGAGAAGAAAAAAAGAATGGTCTGGCGGGAAATGAGGGAGAAAGAAAAAGAAAGGAAAGAAATAGAGAGAAAAAGGAATTCGGACGGTCGCGCGCTCGCGGAGTCGACTTGCCCTAGGCGAAGTCGACTTCGGTCCTTCTGGAGTCGACTTCGCCTGGAGGCGGAGTCGACTTCGACCCTAGCGGAGTCGACTTCGCTTCTAGAGGCGGAGTCGACTTGGCGTCCTTGGAGTCGACTTGACTCATCGACTTGACATTTTCCAATTTAATTTTCTTATTTATTTTTCCTAGTTTAGCTCTATCATTCCCATATCATTCCTAATCTTATAAATGATTCCTTGGCTAGAGGTTTGGTAAAAATATCAGCAATTTGGTCTTCTGTTTTTACATATTCTAAGCACACATCATGATTTTCAACATGTTCACGAATAAAATGATGTCTCACATCAATATGTTTGGTTCTAGAATGCAATACAGGATTTTTAGTCAAACAAATTGCACTTGTATTATCACATCTAATAGGAATATCAACATAATCAATACCATAATCCTTTAATTGCTGTTTCATCCAAAGTAATTGGGCACAACAACTACCGGCGGCTATGTATTCGGCTTCCGCAGTAGATAGTGCAACACTTGTTTGTTTTCTTGAATGCCATGAAACTAGCATATGTCCAAGAAATTGACAAGTTCCACTGGTACTTTTTCTATCTACTTTATATCCGGCAAAGTCTGCATCCGAATAGCCGATTAGATCAAAGGTTGTCTCCTTTGGATACCATAGTCCAAGATTGGCAGTTTTTATCAAATACTTAAAAATTCTTTTTACAGCAAGTAGATGTGATTCTTTTGGACATGCTTGGAATCTAGAGCACATACAAACACTGAATAAGATATCGGGTCTCGAAGCAGTTAAATATAACAAGGATCCAATCATGCTTCTATAGAGCTTTTGATCGATACTTTTACCGTTTTCGTCCGTGTCGATCTTGATTGTAGAGCTCATTGGAGTGTTTGCCCCTTTGCTATTCTGCATTCCAAATTTCTTGAGCATTTCTTTGACATATTTGGACTGGTTTAGAAATATTCCTTCATTTTGTTGCTTGATTTGAAGTCCAAGGAAGAAATTTAATTCTCCTATCATGCTCATTTCGAACTCGCTCTGCATTATCTTAGAAAATTCTTGACAAAGATTTTCATCAGTAGCACCGAATATTATGTCATCTACATAAATCTGTACAATCAAAATATTTTTATTTTTGTACTTGATGAATAAAGTAGTGTCTACTTTCCCTCTTTGAAACTCATGATCAATCAAGAATCTATTTAACCTTTCATACCAAGCTCTTGGTGCTTGTTTTAGTCCATATAATGCTTTGGTTAATTTATAAACAAACTTTGATTGATCCTTTTCTTCAAAACCGGGGGGTTGTTCAACATATACTTCTTCATTCAAATAACCATTCAAAAATGCGCTTTTTACATCCATTTGAAACAATTTGAAGTTCATATGAGAAGCAAATGCTAGTAGGATGCGTATGGCTTCTAATCTAGCCACGGGTGCATACGATTCTTCAAAATCAATTCCTTCTTCTTGGGAATACCCTTTGGCTACTAATCTTGTCTTGTTTCTAATTACAAGACCGCTTTCGTCTAATTTGTTCCTAAATACCCATTTTGTACCAATGACTATATGATTGTTTGGTCTAGGAACTAAATGCCATACATTGTTTCTTTCGAATTGATTTAGCTCTTCTTGCATTGAAATAACCCAATGTTCATCATTAAGAGCTTGTTCAATGGTATTTGGTTCAATTTTCGATACAAACGCATATTGGCCATAAACGTTTTGTTTCGATCTTCTAGTTTTTACTCCTTCATATATGTTTCCAATAACTTGTTCAATTGGATGGGCATTTTTGAACTTTAAATCAGTTGGAGGTTTGTAGGAGTCATTACCTTCACTTACCTCTTCCTCCTCTGGATTTTCTGGCTTGAGCTCGAGTTCCTTTGGTTGTTCTTTGCTTTTTGTCTCATCTGCATCACTTAGTTCGTCCTCCTTTCTCGGACTTTGGTTAATTTCATCAAATACAACATGTATGGATTCTTCTACAACTTGGTTTCGTTTGTTGAATACTCTATATGCTTTGCTATTTGATGAATAACCAAGGAATATAGCCTCATCGCTTTTGGCATCTAATTTGCCCAAATTGGTTTTTCCATTGTTTAAAACATAGCATGTACATCCAAAAGCATGAAAATATGAGATATTTGGTTTCCTTCCTTTCCATAGTTCATATGGAGTCTTTTTCAAGATTGCTCGAATGGTAACTCGGTTCAAAACATGACAAGCTGTACTCACAGCTTCACCCCAAAATTTCTTGGATAGATTGCTCTCATTTAGCATAGTTCTAGCCATCTCTTGTATAGTTCTATTTTTCCTTTCTACTACTCCATTTTGTTGTGGAGTTCTTGGTGCAGAAAATGTGTGGTGAATTCCTTTTTCATTGCAAAATTCCATGAATCGTTTGTTTTCGAATTCGCCACCATGATCGCTTCTTATGGTCACAATAGTACTTTGTTTTTCATTTTGCACCAAATTTACAAAAGTTGCAAACATAGAGAAGGCTTCATCTTTACTAGCTAAGAGAATTATCCATGTGAATCTTGAAAAATCATCAACTATGACAAATACATATTTCTTTCCACCAATGGTTAGAATGTCGGATGGCCCGTATAGATCCATATGTAGCAATTCAAGTGGCTTAGTGGTGGAAATTTCCTTTTTGGTAGAGAAAGGCATCTTGGGTTGTTTTGATAATTGACATGCCTTGCAAATCTTGTCTTTGTCATATTTCAATCTTGGTAATCCTTCTACCAAACTCTTTTTCCATAGGATTTTTATGTTGCCCATGTTTATATGTCCAAGCCTCTTGTGCCAAACCCATGGATCGTTATCAATGGCCATTAGACATTAACCATCTAATTCATCAAGTGAAACCAAATAAATATTTCCATGTCTTTTACCACTAAACATGATATGTTCTCCATCAAATACATTACATATAGATGATTCAAACACAACTTTGTATCCTTTATCACATAATTGGCTAATGCTCATTAAATTGTGTTTGAGTCCTTCAACAAACAAAACATCTTCCATGCATGCATTTGAAATACTATGTATATTTCCTTTACCTTTAATTTTACCTTTTTCATTATTGCCAAAGGCAACCATTCCATCATTACAAGGCTTAAGTTTATGAAACAAACTTCTTTCACCGGTCATATGCCTTGAACAACCGCTATCCATGAACCATTCATTGTTTGCCTTTGCCTTAAAACATGTCTGAAAAATAAGGAAATAAATCTTATCTTTTTGGTACCCATTTTATGGGTCCATTTGGGTTAGTAATAGAATCTAATCTAAGTTGATCTAACTTTGAAAGCCCAAATCTTGTGTTTCTTGGAACCCAAACTAATTTAACACCATGGTCATATAGTTTCTTAAAATTACATTTGTAAGTTTTATGACCCATCTTATTGCAGAAATTACAAGCCAAAGGTAATCTTGGAGTAGGTCTCCAAGTATGCAATGGTTCCATTATTGGTCTTCTAGTCCACTTAAAATTTTTCTTTTGTGGCTTGT
Source organism: Annona cherimola (assembly GCA_030490835.1). Lineage (NCBI taxonomy): Eukaryota > Viridiplantae > Streptophyta > Magnoliopsida > Magnoliales > Annonaceae > Annona > Annona cherimola. The sequence continues at coordinate 48,192,727 of CM059977.1, read as the reverse complement.
ATATAGATGCATTTTTAGTTTGATGTTTCTCAAATATTTGTACATTTGATTTGCTACTTTCTCCTTGCTCAAATGTATGATACCCAAGACCTCTTTTATGTGTTTGGGAGGTCATATTCAAAAACATTTTGACGCTTTCTCCTGGATTAGAGAACTTAGCTAATGATTCATTTAATGATTTGTTCTCCTTTTTTAGCAGATCATTTTCATCTTTCAATTTGTCTAATCTTTCTGCAAGTTTACCATTTACAATTATTGTTGCATCACATTGTCTTTTCTTAATTGTAAACTTGCTTCCTAATTTCTTTATTTCTTCATATAATGAATCATATGCAGTTTGTAGCTCATCTAATTCAGTACATTTGAGGCATTCTTGAAAGGAAGAAAAACTTGATTTAGAATGGGAGAGTTTGGAACTTACCTCTTCATCGCTTGTGCATTTTGTTGAGGTAATTCGTTCTTCTTGTTCGATTTGTGCCATACAGCAAATTCTCGCACATTCTTCCGCTTCGATTTCGTCGGTTGAGAAGCTACTCGTTGTAGATTCCTCGTCATTCACGTACATGCCTCTTCCTTTATATTTCTGAAATCTTCTATTGTCCCCTCGATCCCTTCTTTGTTCTTTTGCCTTATTTTCTTCGGGAGTTGGACATTGGGCTTGCATATGTCCCGAACCGCCGCATCGGTAGCACTTGGTTGATTCTTTCTTCTTCTCTCGGGGAGTTCTTTCTTTGAAGCTTCTGAAATTTTTGCCTTTCCTCACAAATTTTCTGAATCGTTTTGTGAGTAGAGCAATCTCGTCGTTATTTTGAGAAGAAGATGTGTCATTGGTGTCTTGTGCGGCTTTTAAGGCAATTGCTCTTTTGCCCCTGTGTTGATCTTCATTCCTTTTCTTAATTAGCTCATGTGACATAAGTGAGCTAATTAAGTTTTCAAGCTTCAGCGTGTTGAGGTCTTTGGCTTCTTCAATTGCAGTGATCTTTGGAGTCCATGATTCGGGTAGAGCTCTTAAAATCTTCATGACCTGCTCAGATTCAGATATTGCTTTTCCAAGACCTTTTAAAGCATTAGTAATCTTAGAGAATCTAGCAAACATTTCAGAAATATTTTCTGTTTCTAGCATTCTAAAGTTCTCTAGTTCTCCAATCAAAATATTCCTTCTCTTCCCTTGGACTTGAGAAGTTCCTTCGTAGATAGAGGTTAGTGTATCCCATATCTCTTTGGCGGTTAAGCAAGAGGATACTCTATCATACTCGGAAGCAGTGAGAGCACAAAATAAGGAGTTCATAGCTTTGGCATTGCTCTTCACTATTCTTACTTCCTCATCGGTCCATTTGGAAGCTCGTTCATCGGTAGGCAATATTACTCCATCTTGGATAGCAATCCAAGAGTCCATATCGGTAGCCATGATGAGTTGCTTCATACGAAGCTTCCAATATCCAAAATTATTCCCATCAAACAACGGTGGCCTTGTAAAGGATTGGCCTTCAGCAAATGCGGGAACGGAAGTAGATTGTGATGCCATTTCAATAAGATCTCTTTGGTAAACTCAAAGACCTGCTCTGATACCACTTGTTAGTCCCGAGTTGATGGCTAAACCCAAGAGGGGAGGGGTGAATTGGGTTCTTTAAAAAATCTTTTGGTAAATCAAAAATCTTAACCCCTTGAAAAAGTTAATCCCCTTTTTAAGCGAATGGAGAGCAAATAAGATAAAGCAGTAAAAATAAGTAGAACACAAGATTTATAGTGGTTCGGGCAAACCTTCCCTACTCCACTCTTCCAAGCTCACACTCCGTTGTGACTTGGGTTCCACTATGTATTCCAAGAATACACTTAGAGTCACCGCTCTCTTCTAGATTCAAAGCTCTAGGGGGCATACACAACTAGAGCCACTTGCTCTCTTCTAGATTCAAAGCTCTAGGGGGCATATACAATCACTTGCACAAGTAGGTGATGAGTCTCACTCCAATCACACCCTACTTTGCATACACTTGATCTTAGCTACCCAAGCTAAATCAAGATTTATACAACCAAATAAAGAAATGAATAAAAACTACACTTTACAGATTTGTGTAGGCAGTTTTGAGCTCGAGGAAGAAATCAAAAGTAGCTTGAATGATGATTGTTGAAGCAATTTGCAGTTTGAAGCTCTTTCTTCCTTTGAAACACTCAAATATGGAGAAAAGGGATTTGAAGGTCTTTCTTGCACTTCTTTTCTCTCTATGATCCTTAGAGTAGTGAGTATATGTTTCTCACGTTCATTTGAATGTCTTTTTATAGAATTAGGAAGATTGGAACGTTGTAGGAGTGGTTGGCGTGCAATAAATGAACTCCAACGTTCAAAAATTTGACCGTTATTTTCCAAGTCGAAGATGGAGTCGACTTGGCCTGCGACTTGGCTTCCAAGTCGCACCTGGAGTCGACCTCGTGTGCGACTCCAGTTCTTCAGATTTCCAAGTCCGAGTCTTGGGTCGACTTGGCTTTCAGACTTCAACTCAAGTCGATCCTGAAGTCGACTTGGGTTGCGACTTGGCTTGATCTATTGCAGAAACGCCTTGATCCTTACTTAGTTTGCTTTAGATTTCTCCCTTTAGTCTTCATGAATGTTGAGTGGCCTTTATGTTTGTAGTTCTAGTGATTCGATGAAGAGCTTGGCCTGGATACTCTTGAAATGTCTTGAATCTTGCAAGCTATTTGAAAGCTATGAGTCCTTACACAAAATATGTGTGTTCCTTGCTTTGTTTCGGACTCACTTGATCTTCATGACTTGGGTATTACTCCATTTGGAAGCTATCTTGAAGATTTTGCTTTGAGCTTGATAGACTTGATTTGAACTTGAACTTGGATTCTTGCTTTGATCTTAAGTCACTTTAAGAATAGTCTTTAAAGCTCATTTGTATGTGAGAAAACTTCAAATGGATGTCTTGGATATGCTTGAATCTTCATCTTGGACCTCAAAACTTCTCAAGTCGAAGTTGGAGTCGACCTGGTTTGCGACTTCGCCCAAGTCGCACTCGGAGTCGACTTCGTCTGCGACTTCGCATCTTCGGGAGCCAGATTTCAACGCTGGACATTTTTGTGCACTTCGAAGTCGATGCTGGAGTCGACTTCGTATGCGACTTGACTACTCAAGTCGCATGTGGAGTCGACTTGGCCTGCGACTTCACTCGTCAGAATTCCATTTTCAACTTTGTCCAGTTTTGGCTTGTTTGAAGTCGTTAGTGGAGTCGACTTCACTATCGACTTCACTCCAAGTCGAAGTTCAAGTTGACTCGAAGATCGACTTGACTTCTCTGTTTTCCTTAAACACTTGGCAAACATATTAGTCATATATATATATACTCAAATCAGTTCTTGTTAATCATCAAAACTCAATCCTTGGTCAATTTTTTTTATTTTGAACATTGTTTCCAACAGTTTCACTATCTCCTTATAATAAATCTTAGCCAGTCGCTCAGTAGTAAATTTTTTCTTAATGACTAGGAAATGAGCTGCCTTTGATAATCTATCAACTATTACCCATATAGCATCATTTCCATTTTAGGTTCTTGGCAACCCTTTAATGAAATCCATGTTGATATCATCCCATTTCCATTCTGAGACTTCTAACGACTGTAATTTTTCAGAGGTCCTTTGGTGATTAGCCTTAACCCTTTGGCATGTCAAGCATTTAGCCACATACTCAGCAATTTTCTCTCTTCATGTTATTCCGCCAATATAATCTTTTGATGTCTTAATGCATCTTGGTGTTACCTGGATGCATCGAAAATGGAGAGAAATGTTCTTCCTCCTTTAATATTTGATTCTTGATTTCTTCATGATTGGGTATACATAGGCGACTCTTATATCTGTACATTCCACGCTCATCTTGTATATATTTATCGGAATTTTTCTTGATCATTTTTTCAACATAACTTTCAAACCCCCATTTTCTTGTTGAGCTATTTTAATTTGCTCAAATAAATTCGATTGGATTTGTAATTGAGACAATCTAACTTGTACCCCAGGTGGGCTTACAATTAATTCTAGTTGTCTCAATTCTTATAGTAGCCCTTCTTCCTTTGTGATGAGATGTGCTAAGCTAATATTTCTACTTAGAGCATTGGCTACTATATTGGCTTTGCCTGAATGATATAAAATGTTGAGGCCATAATCTTTAAGTAACTTGAATCATCTTCTTTGCCTCATATTTAATTCCTTTTGAGTAAAAATATACTTGAGGCTTTTATAATCAGTATAGACTTCACATTTAACTTCATATAAATAATGTCTCCAAAATTTCAAGGCAAAGACTACTGCTGCCAATTCTAAGTCATGGGTTAGATAATTTACTTCATTTGGCTTGAGTTGCCTGGATGCTTATGATATAACTTTTTTATTTTACATTAGTACACATCCTAATCTTTTCTTTAAGGCATCACTGTAGATCACAAACCCTTCTTTTTCCATAGGTAGTATTAGAATTAGTGCTTTTACTAATCTTTTCTTTAACTATTGGAAGCTATTCTTACATTCCTTTGTCTATTCATATCTAACTCCTTTCGTTGTCAGCTTTGTGAGTGGAGCTAATAATTGTAAGAATCCTTACACAAATCTTCTGTAATAGCCAGCTAGCCTTAGAAAGTTTCTTATTTTTGTGATATGTGTGGGTTATGGCCACTTTATTATTGCCTCAATCTTTTGAGGATCCACCTGTACTCCCTTCTCGGATATAATGTGGCTGAGAAAGGCTACCTGCTTTTACCAAAATTCACATTCTTGAATTTAGCATATAATTTCTCCATTCAGAGAATTTCTAACACTATCCTTAGATTTTTTCATGCTCCGCTTTTGTCTTTAAATAAATTAATATATCATCGATGAATACCACTACAAATTGATCCAAAAATTCTCGAAAATTTCTATTCATCATATTTATAAACACAGTTGGGGCATTTGTTAGTCCAAATGACATGACTAAGCATTCATAATGCCCATATCTTGTTCTAAATGCTATTTTATGGATGTCCTTTGGACATATCCTTAACTGGTGGTATCCTGACTGTAAATTAATTTTTGAAAAGGTAGAAGCTCCTTTTAACTGATCAAAGAGATCATCTATTCTTGAGAGCAGGTACTTATTTTTTACTATTACTTTATTCAATTCTTTGTAATTAATACAAAGTCTCAAACTCTCATCCTTTTTCCTTATAAATAATACTGGAGCTCCCCAAGGTGATGCACTAGGTCTAATAAATCCTTTATTTAATAAATTTTGGATTTGTACTTTCAATTCAGCCAATTCAGCTGGTGCCATCCTATATGGGGTCTTAGATATTGGAGCTGTCCTTGGGATAATTTCTATTTCCATATCCATCTTTCTTTCCGGTGGTAAATTACATAACTCTTTTGAAAAAATATCTGGAAAATCCTTTACCACTGGAATTTGTTTCATAGGTACCTCATCTATTTTTATCATGTTTATAGAGATCAGATAGGCTGTACATTGTTGGCGTATCAACTTAGTTGCTTTCATAGTAGATACCATCCTTATTGTGTTTTCTGACTGTCTTTTTCTACTGATCTCTATTTCATCTTTTGGTGCTTCAAATTGCATATTTTTATTTCTGTAATCAATTGTCACACCCCATTGACTTACCCAATCCATCCCTAGTATGACATCGAATTCAATCATTGGTGAGAGGATGAGATTAGCTTCTAGTATTTTTATCCCTATCCTGATAGGATATGCCTTGCAAATTTGATTTATACTTATCAATCTATATACCGGGGATTTTACATGTATGGTACTACTAGTTTCTTCTACTTGAAGTGCGTGTGTGGTTACAAATTAGTATGATATAAATAAATGTGTAGCTCCAAAATCAAATAAAGCTACTGCAGGATTTCCTAAAATGTAAATCGTACAAGTAATCACTTTTTCCTCCATCTCTTGTGACTCTGTTCGATTGAGGGCTTGGACACACACTGGGTTGATAGCAGTACCAGGGCGATTGGCGATGGCGGGGACCTTTTGCTGGGCCGGCCTCACTCGGGCTGATGCTCCTTGTGGCTTATTTGGACAATTAGGTGAAATGTGTCCAACTTGACCACAGTTGAAGCACTTTATTATTTTAGCTTCGTCGGTCCTGCAGTCCCAGGCCATGTGACCAACTTGGCCACACTTGTAGCATTTTTCCAATCATTATAAACATTCGCCTGAATGGCGTTTGTGGCAAGTTTTGCAAGTCGGGGTGCTCTTTGTCTTGTCGTCGATCTTCTTTTTCCTGGTGATTACCCTTTTTCCTTTATTAGTCTCACCTTCCTTGGAGGCTGTAAAGAATTATTTTTGAACTTGCCTAAGCTCTTGAGTCCTCATTGACTCCATTTCCAATGCCCTAGCCCTCTTGATGCTAGAGGCATAGTCTTTTATTAGTAAAGGGGCTAACCTCTAACTTAGTTGGGGCCTTAATCCCCTCTGAAACCTTTGTGCTTTATTCTCTGGCACATTGGCAATCCATGACACGTATCTTACCAAGGCATTGAATTTTGTGGCATATTCCATGACTGTCATCCTGCCTCGGTAAAGTTTCTCGAACTCTATTACCCTCTGGCTCCGTAGCCCTACAGGGAGATATTCTTTGTTAAATTCCAAAAATTCATACTACATAACTTGCCCAGGATGTGGCATGGTGACCATCAGCATTTTTCACCATTCATAAGCATCTTTTATCAGCATGTGGGTGGCACATAAGACCTTTTGCTGATCATTCCAAGGTGATATTCTGAATAACTTTTTGATTTATGTAATCCACTGCTCTGCAATAAGGGGGTTTGGTTTCCCTGCAAACTTAGGCGGGCGCTGGGCAAGAAAGGCGTTGATAGCCTTTCTGTCAGCCTCAAGGAGATTATCCTCCATCCCCCTTGACGTGTTGGGATTGGCCGAGGGGCCTGGTCTTTCCCCATTCTTTCTCTGCGGTGGAGTCTGCTGGTTCCACATTTCTTGTAGCATCCCAGCGGCCTGTACTGTCCACTGCTGCATGGCTTTCTCGACTGCTTCAGCTATCCTGTCTTCTATATTGACCTCTGCTTGAGGTCTAGAGCTTTCCTCTCATCGTGGGCGGGTCCTAGAAGATTGCTCTTCGAATTCTTCCATATTAGTCCTTTTACTGACTTCGCCCCTTACTTGATTGATTGATTATTCTATCGGGGCCTTTCCTTTGTTAGCTCTTGCTTTAGTTCTGGTGAGCGGCATTTTCAACTTCATAAAACATTTAGTAGTATAACATCAATATTCATCATGATACACTTAGTCAGATAAATTCAAACACACAGTCACATGATCACGTAATTCACATATATTATACATTATCAGCATACTTTTATCCATATGTCAAACCTTTGTACATAGGCTAACTTAGCCTTATGTTCCTGTTTCTAATAATATTTACATATTTATAAAAAAAGAAAAACAAGATGTTTTGCTGGTGGTTGTGTCTTCCTGATCCCCATCCCTTTTAACGTCCCCTTCTCCTTAACCTTAGGAATCTTCTAAGACTGAATGATACCTGTGTGCGTTCCTCAGTAATCGTACTGGTATCAGACCAGTCTCAAGGTCCTGGGTTCTCATCTTCCTCATCACTATCAGACCACTCTACAAGGTCCTCATCATTGTACTTCTAACTCTATGACCCTTAGGATAACCTCACTAGGCTGTTTAGGAGGGGGTTGCTCCATTACTTCTTCTCCCCTTGCCAGAGCTTCCCGACGTTCTTGGGTAGCCTCTCTCTCCCTGCGGTCTACCTAAGCCCATGTTGTTCCATATCAGAATTGAATGTATATAGCATCAAATCTAAACCATGGCCCTGGATTAGGTGGAACTGGGGCAGCTCTCCTTCGCCAATACCTTTCTAGGTCCTCCTCAGTGACCTAATCAGTGACCACTGATGGCCTAGGCAGTGGGTTGGCTGGGGTACATTTGGGAAAGTCTGGGAGTGCCAGTGCTTTGTTAGAGGACTCTGCCTGGTGGATTTAAGATAATACCGAAAACCCTAGTGGTTGGCTAGGGAAGATTGTAGGTATTGGAGGGCGACGTGCTTCTGGTCTCCTAATATATAAAAGAGCCTGGTAACTAGTGGGAACTGGTGGTCTTATGGTTAGACTTTCTCGGGAGGCTGACATCTATTAACTCTTTCCCGAGCTCGTTCCCTTTCTTGCTCCTCCTCTAATTCCCTCGCACTTAATGCAACTTTTCCTTTATCTGTCATCTACATATAGATCATCAATAATAAATTAATCAATGATAATCATGATTTTATGTATTCTAACTTGATCATTTCTTTCCTTTTCTGCCTATTTACCAATCCATGCTCTGATACCAACTTCTGTGGTGCCTCGAACCGGGGTGCCTAAAAGCCTTACTTCGGGACCATTTTTGGTTGATAAACGTAACTTAGGATTGTTGCCCTGATCACATGGCAGGATTTATATATATATATACATGTGTATAACATCAATACATGGAAAATCATTATCATTCATTCGACTTGAAATATACTTTACATATCCGAGTTATAATTATTGTCTGTTCATTATCATACATTTAACTGGAAAGATCAATAAGATCCTCATCATTGTCTTTCCATGAACATTATCATACATCACATTCCTATCTCAATTTTGCATGTCATTTTGCATGCTACTTTCATCATCATTTCCTGTCTTCCGTTTGAAAAAACCATGGGCGAGTCGTAATACTCAGTAAGCGAGCCATACATAATTTTTCAATCTTTTTCATGCATTTATAGCATTCATGATATTCCTTTAGATGCGACGCTAGCTAAGCGTCTATCCCATATATGCTCCCATCTCAGGGAGGTCGCCACCGGCCTAGGCTTTTATAAGCGACTTGGCGATAGAGAGAGGGACATCTGGTTTGCCTACCACCTCAACTATGACCTATTCCTTGTGCACAGGCTCATTTACATACACATGCCAGTATGATATTTATAAATTCTAAATATTTTATAAAAGCATTTAACAAGCAGTTAACTATCATTTCATGTAAAGCATTATAGGAATGACCATCCTTAAATATAATTTATAAAACATGTGAGCAAATAATTTGCAATCATTTAAAAATATTTTAGAAAACATATAACTTGCTTACCTCCTCTGTTGGTGTCCTTGACTTTTTCTTTTCCTTTTCCTATTCAAGGAAAAAGGACATTTCATTCAGGTTGCTTCACATGCATGCTTTATAATATTTGGTCATCTCCTTATACGGATTTTTTATCTATAGGTTCTTCAAAAATTCCATCCTTATATTTATAATATAAATATTAATCTTAAATTTTTTTCAAAATCACACTGTTTACTGTTCATAGTTACTATAGTAGATTACTGTTCATCCGAGGTTACTGTTCACAACGTGTTGGTTATTGTTCATGGGTTCTGAAAATTGACATTTTTTCCAAAAATAAAAAATACTATGACATAGCTTATATTTAGTATATCATAGAAAAATTCATGAATTTTGAATTTATCATCATTAACTTGGTTAAATAAATCATTTTCTCTATAAACTAAAAATTTATCATAAATTCACTTAAGTATAATCCTTATGCCGAAAAGTCATGAGATTAATATATCATCATTCCAACATCATAATTATCATAAAAATTCATCCCAAATCATCGTTTATTAATATTGGAGCATTATTTACATATATCATATGTTATCTTCCCGAATGTTTTATCTTTGCTCTAAATTTTTGATGTTTTGGCATAATTTTAAAAAAAATTATAACTATATTTATTTTCTTATGTTTAAATATTATCTAAGCAATCTTTTACCCCACTTAATATCCAGAAGAAATTTAGGAAGAATCTCCTTACATTAAGTGAAGAACTCCTCTTCTTCTCACTCACTCTCTTTCTTTCTCTCCTCCTCTTCTTTGGCTTGGGACATGTGGGGGCAAGGGATTTTTTGCTCAAATGGAGCAGGGTGTGTGCATTTGGACGTCCAAGACTCCCCTATTTATAGTTTTTAATTTTTCATGAAATTATAATTTACCCCCTTGCTCAAGGTATTTAATTCTAAATATATTTTTTTTCTAATTTGTGTGGAGCATTGTGCAGCCACCTTACAGCAGCTCACGCCCTCCTATAGCAGCCCTATCTATTTATGATTTTTAATTTATTAAAATTAATTTTTTAAGGTAATTCGATCTCATCCATTCATTTTTTATGAGGATGATTTTGGGCCATTGGATTTTGGCCAAAAGTCTTCCCCCCTGCACGCCCCGGCGCTCCTTGAAGATTTGTATTAATTATTTAAATTTAATTAAAAAGTCAAAGGAAATTAATGAAAAAGGTAAGCTACCTTTTTAATCTCCAATTGACGTTTCATCTTGACCTTTAATTCATGATTTTCATCACGTCTTACACCACTCATCATGTTCATCATAGATTTTTAACAATCCATAAAAATTTTCATCTAAATCCGTCGTCCGGATTGCAAATTATGAATTTTTCTTCAATCTTTCACTAAATTTCGAAATTTTATTAAAATATCAAAAAATATTGCTATTTCGTCCTGTAGTGATTAAATCTCATTTTTCATCTTTTTGTGATTAAGTTTATCCAAGTGATTAACTCTTAATCACGTGTTTTAATTCCTAAGTAACTATTCACGCGTACTATTCATGTCTATTCATGTGCACTATTCACATGGGTTAAATTCTTAATTGCATTATTTTATTATCCAATACACATATCCACAAATATGGGTTAAATTCTTAATTGTATTATTTTATTCTCCAATACACATATCCACAAATATAATTCATGAATTTTTATTCATCATAAAAATTATTACAAAAATCTAGGGTTTACGACCCGAGGTAACATGTGTATTGTCTGAGGAGGCTGGGTTCCACATAGCTGTTCTCTAGTTTGAATGCTCAAATTGCTGCAATCACATTGTTTGACCAATGGATTGTTGGTTGTTCTTAAAGTGCCTGAATTTTAAATGTCAACAATTGGTTTTTTCTATTTCCTTTTGGTGGGTTTGTTGTGTTGTCGAGATGATGATTTTCAATCAGACCGTCATCAAGATGATGATTTTCAAGTTGATGTTTATCAATTATGATGATGTGGATGAATTGCATGACTAGATAACATATAGGAATGGATCTTATAATTCAAAATTGTTACATTAGGGTGTGTTATCATACCTGATTTTTCAAAATTTATCAAGATATCTGGAAATCAGATTGATGCATTCTTATTTTAGGTTGTTGAATGACAAAAGTTGGGGGATTCCTTCACTGAATGGTGAGGCGAGTGGATGGATTCCCAATTTAGTCTTGATAAATGAATGATAAGAGTTGAGGTGGTTCCTTCATTAAATGGTGAGAGGAGTGAGTAGATTCCCAACATAGTCTTGGGAAATGACTTGATGATAAGAAACGGTAAGTCTTAAAAGATGGATACGTAATGCACTTTGTTATGATATTTTGAATTGTAGAGTCAATTTCTATTTTGGTATTTACTTATGCAATCTGTTCATCCACTTATTGGCTGATTGGGTAATCTAATTGAGTGAGAAATCTGTTGCTAAAGTACGTATATGGTTGCCATGTGAAATTGAGTCATACTTTGACACAACGTGTTAAAATGCAATGATATATCTAATTTTCTAGAATTTATATTTCCATTTGAAACCAGATGATGTTTTGAGTATTTTTATGGCTAGAGCTGGGGGGTTCCTTCATTGAATGGAGAGGAAAGCGGATGGATCCTAACTTCTTGAGCATTGATTAGATGATGATGTTTTTAGTATTTTCATGACTAGAGTTGTGGGGTCCTTTACTGAATGGTGAGGGAAGCGGATAGATTCCAACTTAGTCTTGAACATTGATTGGATGAAGTAGAATGATAAATCTTGGAAATGAAGATATGTTATTTTGAATTGTAGATTTAGTTTTTGTTATGGCTTTGTCTCTGTTTGTATATAGTTACAGATTTCATTGACTCTTCATTTTTGTGAATACTACATTGTGCATTAGGAATTCAGTTTGTCAATGCATAGCCCACTTGAACGTTTCAAAGATGAATAACAGTTGTTGATGGTTATCCAGCTTATTTGCTTTGGCTTGGATCTTGAACAAATTTTTCGGAGATAGCAAATAATGACTTACATGAACTAATAGTTCTATTTGCCAACTGATTTAGGAATGGTTTTTGAATTTATTACTGATTTGTGGTTGTTAATTAGTGACACATGACTAATAAACAGCAAATTAGATAAAACAATAGGATTAGGTGCTATGTTGTTAGCACATATGGAAGTTGTTTTATTGTTGTTAGCACCTATTCAAGTTGTTTTATCTTATTGCATTGAAAAGTCATGGTACCAAGTCTTTGCTTATATATAATGAGTTGTTCACATTTTATTATGGATTTGTGATGGATGCCACTTGTTACGTGCTACCATGGGGGGTTCCCATTGCTAAATTGTAGTAGGAAGCAGATTGATATCAATTCTAGCAACTCGAATTTGAATTTTTGTTTGAAAACTCATTATTTATGGCATGAACTTCGATGAATGACTTAAAATGCATGAGGATGACATGACTTGGATTGAAAGCAACAACATTGTCTTATGTTCCTTTTTTTATTGCTCTAATTTCAAGTATTGTCATCATTGTGTGGCCCGTTGTGAGTTGGAGATATTATGGAGTATTGGTCATTAGTTTGCAACAAAGAGAGGAAGATTTGAGAGAAAAATTTTGAAATTTTTTGAAGAAAGCCAAGTAGAAGAAATTAAAGAAGAAGATAATGATGATTTCGGTATCGACAACATCATGGCCATTAATTCTGATAAGGATGAGGTTAATTTAAGAATGCAACACAATGGCTGCATGTCGTATTTTGAACATGCAAAAGCAACCGATAGGGTAAGTATCGATTGCGAAAAAAATTAATTGTAAATATAATAGGAATTTAGACATAATTGGTATTTGTACATTTGTGTTCGGGCCCAAAAATTGAAAAAACAAGAAAAGGCCAAAAAATTTGAAAAATCAGATAAAAATCCCAAAAAATTAGAAAAGAAGAAAATCCAAAAATAAAAAATAAAAAAAATACCAAAAACATTAATAAATTTTCAGAAAACACAAAGCAATAAAGGTTGAAAATTTCGTTGGTCTCGAGTTTATGACAATTACCCAAGAGGAGAGGGGTGAATTAGGTATTTTAAAATTCTTTACTTAATCAGAATTTTTTCCCTTTTTGGAGTTAATCCCTTCAATGAAACAAACAGAAATATGGAGAGAAATAAAGCAATAAAACACAAATAGTCAAGCCACAATAAAAGACAAAGGTTTATAGTAGTTCAGGCAACCTTTCCTACTTTACTCTTCGAAGCTTACATCTGTTGTGACTTGAATTTCACAATTGGATTTAAATACAATTAGAGCAGCAGCTTTCTTATAGATTCCAGCTCTAGAGGGCTCATACGAATACAACGCAAGTAGGTGATGAGTCTCACTCCAGTTATAACACTACCTTGCCTTTACTTGGTTTCAATTTCCAATATCAAACCAAGTGGTAAATATAAGTAATCAACAAAAGAGAGAACTGTACTTTACAGATTCGTGCAGGCAACTTGTAGCGTGTAGAAGAACTTGTAGAAAGAGTAAGAGATTTAGCAATGCAACTTTCAACAACTTGAAATATAGTTCTTCACTTAAACTTGTTGTTTATCAACTTAAATGCAAGAAAGAGTGGAATGTAAGCTTATTCAATGCTTCTCTAACCTCATTCACTTCCTATTGAAACCACTTATATAATGAGATGTGAATTTTGAACGTTTAGTGGTAGGTGGCGCACATTTAATGCGCCAACATTCGAATATTTCCGACTGTTGAGAACCAAGTTGCATACAGAGTCGATTGGGTTCAAGTCGCATGGTGGAGTCGACTTCGGGTGCGACTTCACCCAAGTCACAGACTGAAGTCGATTTCGAGTGTGACTTCGGTCTTCGACTTTCACTTTCAAGTTCTAGCTTCAAGTCGACTTGGTCTCAGACTTGACCCAAGTCGCAGGTGGAGTAGACTTCGGGTGTGACTTCACTAGCCATTTGATTATCTTGGAATCTTAGATTTTTGCAAGTGATCTAAGTATAGTGCATTCCCTTTTCTTTTCTTTGTTCTTCATCAATTATCTCTAGTATACATATGTTTTTCTTAAAAGCTAAACAATCTATATTTTTATCTTGAGAAGTCCTTGATTTTGTTGTCCAATCTTCAGTATATAGTTGTTCATATAATAATGAACCATTTTTGAAGATGTCTGAAGTGGCCGGTACTTGAGTCGCTTGCTTGGGTTGACTTGGACTTCAACTTTACCCAAGTTGCATGTTTAGGTCAACTTGAGGTTCGACTTGACCCAAGTCGCATTGCGGAGTTGACTTTGAATGCAACTTAACTTTGAGAATTCAAAATCTTCTGTATGACTGTACCCAAGTCACATCTGGAGTTGACTTAGGTTTGCGACTTCACCTAAGTTGCAAGTGGAGTCGACTTCGACTGCGACTTCACTTGTCTCCGAGTCTAAATTTTTACTTTGGAACATTTAATGCGTTTGAAGTTGATTCTGGAATCGACTTAGGAATCGATTTGACCTAAGTCAAAGGCTGAGTCGACTTGGGACTGCGACTTAGTCTGTAATCTTTTGAAACTTGATTTTTTAACCTTTGAAATCACTTAGCAAACTCATTAGTGTCTAATTAATTCTCAAATTTAGTTGGTAATCATCAAAACATAGATTGTGCTTAATTTGTCTTGAATTCCAATCAATTTAATGTTAATGAGATGAACATTCCCATAATGCATAATGAGGAGGAATCAATAGAATCTGAATTTAGTTAATTAGTTGAAAGAAATGAAAATAAAGTCAATGTTGATTCTAAGGATTATGAGATTACCAATCCAAGTACAGAGGATAAGACAAGGATGGTAAGGGTTAAAAAATTATTATATCCTCAATATAGGCAATGAATGATTGAATTTCATCTTGGTAGCTTTGCATTTTCCTATGAAGATATGCTAGGATTAGATGAAGATTTGGTCGTCCATCATCTACCTTTGAAGTCAGGGTGTAAACTAGCGAGTCAAAAGTTAAGAAGGTATAGGCGGGATTTAATTCTCCAGATCAAAGAGGAAGTCATGAAACAATATAATGCAGGCTTTCTAATGATGACAGAATATTCTGAATGGTTGGCCAACATAGTCTCAATTCGGAAGTAGGATGGGAAAGTAAGAACATGCATCCACTTTAGAAATCTGAATCACGCTAGTTCTAAAGATGATTTTCCTTTGCCTCACATCAACACGTTGTGGGACAACATAGCTAGCAATATAATCTTCTCTTTTATGGACGACTTTTCAAGATACAATTAAATCAAAATGGTTAAAGAAGAACAAGAGAAGACTTCCTTTATCACTCCATGGAACAAGTATTGCTACAAGGTCATGCTATTTGGGTTGAAGAATGCTGAAGCCACATACCAGAGGGAAATGACCAATTTATTTCATGACATGATGCGCAAATAGATGGAGGTGTATGCTGATGACATGATCATGGAGTCCCAAGGAGTAAAAGAGCATTTTCAAACACTAAAGAAGTTATTTGAGAAGTTATTTGAGCGCTTGAAAAGTACTAGTTAAGGTTGAACCCGAAGAAGTGCTTTTTTGGTGTGGATTAGGAAAATTGCTAAGATTCATGGTTAGCAAGGACGGGATCAGTGTAGATGAAGATAAGAGTAAAGCCATTTTAGAAATACCTCTTCCAAAAACTGAGAAGGAGATTAAAAGATTTTTGGAAAGAACTTAATACATCAGTAGGTTCATTGCCAAGCATACTCCAATATGCGAGAGAATCTTCAAGCTATTGAGGAAGAATAATCCAGGCATTTGAAACGAAGAATGTTAAGAAATTTTTGATAAGGTCAAAGCTTATTTAACAGATCCTTCGTTCTGGTTCCCTTGGTTTCGAGAAGGCCTTTGCTTCTCTATATGTTAGTGAGTGAATTTTCAGCTAAATGTGTAATGGGACAACATGATGAAAATGGAAGGAAGGAAAATACCATTTACTATATTAGCAGAAAGTTTCATGATATGAAGTACAACGTGTTGGAGAAAGCTTAATTAACCTTGGTGTGGGCGACTCAAAAATTGTGGCAATACATGTTGACATATCTATTAATGCTAATATCTTGATTGGATCCCTTCAGATACTTATGTGAAAAGCCTGCTCCAATAGGAAGATTAGCAAAGTGGCAATTGATGCTAGCTGAGTTTGACATCACTTACATCACTGAAAAAGTGATCACAACTCAAATTATAATAAATCATCTAGTAGATCACCCTCTGCCAGAGTATGAATCACTCCAAGACCAATTTCAAACGAGGACATTTTACAAATTGAAGAAGAAGAAGAAATGGATGGAAGCATTTGAATCATGTACTTTGATGGGGTGACAAATAGCAAGGGAAGTGGGAATGGTGTCATTCTCATTTCACTTGTTAGAGTACTCACACCATTTTCAAGAAGACTCGAGTTTGACTGCACGGACAACATGGTAGAGTGTGAAGCATGTATAACAAGCTTAAGAGAAGCCATAATTTTGGGAATACATAAAATGCAAGTATTCAAGGATTCTCTTCTTACAATAAATCAGATAAATGGTGTATGGAAGGTTTAAGATGAGATGTTAGTTCCTTATCTAGTTTATTTGAAGAGATCACATTTACCTATTTACCTCATACCCAAAATCAATTTTGTGGATGTTCTAGCTACATTGATTTCCATTCTGCCAATTCCTAACGGTGAAGAGGATTGGATTATCACTGTTCAATATCGAAGCTTGCCAGCATTTTCCTACAAACCGACAAAGCAGAAATTAAACATGATGTACCATGGTACACCAATATCAAGTTATATTTGGAGAAACAGACTTATCCACCAGGGGCGACTCAAAATGATCGCAGAACAATTCGAAGGCTAGCATCTTAGTTTGTTATACTTAGAGGTCTCCTATATAAGAGATCATTTGATCATATCATACTGAGGTGTTTGGATAAGGAAGAAGCAAACACAATGATGTCAAAAGTGCATAAAGGTAACTGCGATACTCACATGAATGGGCTGATATGCAAATACGATTTTGAGAATGGGGTATATTGGTTAACTATGGAGACAAATTGTTGCCAATTCGTTAGAAAATGTAGAAAATGTCATGAGCATGCAAACAAATTCATGTGCAAAGCAATGAACGCCACTTGCGCACTACTCCATGGACATTCTCAAGGTGGGGTATTGACATGATTGGTAAGATATACCCGAAAGCATCAAATGAGTGCTAGTACATCTTCGTTGTTGTGGACTATTTTACAAAATGGTTGAAGCTACTTCATTTGCTAAGGGCATAACTAATCAAGTGGTGAAATTCATCATGGGGCATATCATCAATCATTTTGGAGTCCCGATGGAGATTATTGCAGGCAACAACACTAATTTTGTGAACAAGAAGGTTGATGCATTATTACAATCATACGAGATAAAGCATCATCATTCTACTCCATATCTATTGCAAGGTAATGGAGGAGTTGAAGTTGCAAACAAGACTCTGGTTCACATTCTCAAGGAGATGGTTATCACTTATAGAGATTAGCATGAAAAATTTTTGTTTGCACTGCGGGTATATTGCGCTTCCATTCTTACTCCAACTAGGGAAACTCTTTATGCCCTCACGTACGGAATGGAGGCTGTTTTGCCTATGGAGGTTGAAATCCTATCTCTCAAAATTTTGCAGGAAGGAGAGATTGATGAAGTGGAATGGTAGAAAACAAGGTATGAACAATTGAGGCTCATTGAAAAAGGATGAAGGTTCTATGTCACACTCTAGCATATCAATAGCAGAAGACTAGATCCTACAATAAAAAGGTGAAAGAGAGTATTTTGCCCAGGAGATACGATGATGAAGAGAAACTTGCTTTTGCACCTCCATAATTGATGAACTACGTATACGTTTAATTAATTTGTTCGTTTTAACGCAAGTATATATATCGATCAAGTAACATATGATGAATAGTATATTGTTCCTACAAGGATTGTGTTTAAGTGTAGCGGTCCTTAAATTTTAGTTTGTCTTATGTGTTGGGAATTTAAATGAAATTGGTATTGAGATGATTAAAAATTGAACAAGGAGGCTTAATGATTAAATGGCCAGTGGTTAAGTAGCAACAAGTTGAGATTCTTCAGTTTAATCAAGTTGGATGAGAAATTGGGAATTATTGATTCTAAACTATATTAGTTTGGTTTCATTCAATGTGGCGCCTCAAACTGAGATGTCACTTCCTTATCTCAAGACCTTATCGATTGGTAAATGTGAATTAGGATTGTTGCCATGATCATGCGGCGGGTTCTTAATTGGAACTCATCCAATTTTTTTTCTATCATCATTCATTGCTTTACATAACAATCATCATACAAGCAACAATACACTTATAACAAATTTCATCATTTCATTGATAGCATTTCTTCATACTTTTCTATAATAATAGTCTTCTTGACTAAATCATAATATTTCCATACCTTACATTCATACATTCATTCATCGATGCACATGAAACTTAAAATTCTAATTAAGTTCATATATACATAAACATACCTTAGCACTTGAAACCATGGTATCTATACATCATGGCTACCATCACATACCTTCCTTCATTGCTTAGGTTTGCAACCTCTTGAATTTCTTGGTACCTATCTAAGGTTTGGAAAAATAAAATGTGAGTGACAACTCAGTAAGCAAGAATTGTATCATTAGGGCAAGACTTCCTTGAAAACCTTTTTCATAAACATCTTGAACACCTTTTTTCCTGGAGACATTTATATATCCTAAAATATTGTCATAAATCTCTTGTTCATAAGGATAGTTCCATGTCCTTAAACATTCTCATAAAACATCATTCTTAAAATCATTCACAAGCCATGTCTGGGCTTGTTAAGGCAAAACATATGCGTTTCACCCCCTTTAATTAATTTTCTTTGGTTTTGTATGAACATTTTCAATGTTTCAAAACGTATAAATAAAACCATCTTTCATTTGTGGACGTTCTACGTCCAAAACATTTTCTTCATAAATCCTTTTTAGAGAAGGACATTCTTATGTCCTAAAACATCATTCTCATATGCCTTTCCGGCAAAGGACATTTCTATATCCAAAAATATTTTTCATCATAAAATTCCTTTAGCTAAGTGACATTTGATATCTCAAAAAATTTTTGACATGACTTTCTTGACAATGGACATTCATATGTCCTAAAACAAATTCCATTAAAATACTTTGGCATTGGACATTCTTATGTCCATAAACACTTATCATTTAAATCCTTTGGAAATAGAAATTCTTATGTCCAAAACTAAGTTTGACATAAATCATTTTCATAATCCCCGTATTAGGCTTGTTTATAACAAACAAGGCATATAAAATACATAATTCATTTTCATAAATGCATTTTCATAAAAATATTTCTTTTCGTTCCTGTTATTTACCCTTTTGTGTAAAACACCCTATTTTTAGGGTAATCATTTTTAAAAAATTCCTTTAGGATAACTTTTATAAAACATACTTTCATGTCCCAATTTTTGGGCTTTTCAAAAGCAAAACATAAGCAAATGCATTTCTCTCCATCTAGTAGTAACACTTACCAAGTGATCATACTACATTTTGGAAGAGAATCCTTAACAGCACGCTAGCCAGGCGACTGTTCATTCATCCTGCTCCCATATCAGGGAGGGCACCGCTGGCACTTCTGCCATACCTTAGCGATTTGGCCTTATATAGAGTGGGCCCCGGTCATCCTGACCGTGCTCTACAACCAGCCTATTCCTTGTACTGGTGCACCATACATTATCCTGACGAACCGTAGTCCGTTTGGTTTAAACAACCACAAACCGCAGTCCATGTCCTTTTAAACTGGGATCACAGTCCGCGACCTGCATCCATACTTGCAAAACATCACAGACCGAAGTCTGTATCTTTAAAAATCATTTTTGAAAATGCATCACAGATTGCAGTCTGGGTCAACTTGTAAAGCTAACGCACCCACTTTAAACAAGTTATCATTTGAAATCTAATTTTAGGATGACCTTCCTTAAATTCTTTTAGAAATATTTTGATAAACATTTGAAATATTTGAGAAACAATACATCTTAAAAACTCTTATAATAAAATAATTTCAAAACTTTTGGATCAGACATTTTTCCTAGCATTTTTTGGGTTTCCATTTCGGGGCCTTTTGCTCATAAAAGTTATGCAATTATACCAACCCCTTCTCAATGATCCTTAAATCAACTTCTTGTCAACATGTAAATCTTATCATTTTTACCTAAAGGGGGGGTTGCGTAATCTTTTGCATGTTATTTAGCAACCTGAAATGAAACCATTTTATGAAATCACTTATTAGGTTGGTCATCCTTAAATCCCATTCAACAACATTCGTATAAACATTTTTCTCGACATTTTCATCATAGATTTCCTGATCTAAAGGAAATAAAAATTTTTTGAATATCTTTTCAAAACATATGGACTATGTCTAAATTATTATTTATATTTAATTATCTTGACATAGCAAAACTAATCTTTTTCATAAATCATATCTTCTTTTTCTTTTTCTTTCATAAACATAATTATTTATCATAAATTATTGTAAAAATAATTCAAAACTTATCCACAAATGTCGTTTTGTGAAAAAGGGTAAAACTCCCTTATTCTTGTAAAATACTTTTGAAACAACATCATAAAGAACTTGTTTACTTAAAAGCAAATTCTTAAAGCCATTAGCATAAAACATAAAATCCTGTAAAATTAACATCATGGAGAACTTGCTTACTCATAAGCAAATTTCTCAATACTGTTAGCATAAAGTATTGCAAATCCATGACAACACTCATGATAAATTCTTTATTTGAAAAATATTGCTTGCTTCCCATGAAGCAAACCTTAAAGTTCTTCCTTAAAGCCATCATTTTTTAAAACTTATGACTTTGCATTAAAGCCGTCATTTTCAAAACTTGTGCTTGCTCATTCATCAAAACATAATCATAAAAGCATTTACATAATCATCATTTCAATATATAGAGAAAAATCCATAATTTGAAAAGTTCTCTTGCTTCCTGAGATCGCCATAATCCTTTTCTTCCATTCTTTTCCTTGCCTTTGTCTAGATAAATGAAAATAATATTTTATTTTTTTGCATCATCCTTAAATACTTATATTTCTTAGGTTTTTCAACCTACATAAGTTCTTCTAGCTTAATCCACTTGTCTTTCAAGTTAGGTATTCATACGTATCGACATAGCCTATACATATCAAATTATTCATTTTTAATACCCTTATGTAGGGTAAACTTACATGCATATAATAATCATTCATTAAATTATTATTCGGAGATTCATTACTTTCATATATCATTTTTAACACATTTGTCATTTTTCATACAATGGTGCTCATTTTAAGCACTTAGTTGCTAACTTAAACATCATATAATAATCTCGAAATTTGAGATTATCATTATTTACTTAAACAATACCCTAATCCAAAATTTGCATCATGTTTTTATGCATTTTTTCATTTTAACAACTTACATAATCCATATATCATTTATTCATATTGTTCTTTTCATATACATCTATTTCTCAACACATAAATCATGCGTTTCTTAAAATTTTTCAACACAGCAACTTGTCTCTAATTCTAGCATGATTAAACCCTTAATTAACAATAATTTATGGTTTAATTTTGAATTTATAATCCATTCATCATAGGGTTTCAAAACAGCAACATTAGAACCCGTTTTTCATCATTTCAACGCCTGTTTTGACACTTAATTCAAAATAGATTTCTAATTCATAAATTCTAGCAATTAATCATGCTTTTTTAACCCAAATTTAGGGTATTAATAATATTTAAAACCCAAATATTGGTTGCTTCCAAAACAGCAACTTCCATATACATTTTGGGTACCCTCTGCACCCCTCTTTGAACATCCCTTTGCATATCTTTAAAAAATCCTATTTAGGGTAATCTTGTTTATCTCTAATAGGTTAAACCCTCATAATAACTTGTTATATCCCATTATAAATTAAATTTCACCACAAAATCTGGAATTTAACATTTATCTTGATTTATTCCTTAAGCTGTCCATAATACTGAATTCAAGCACATTGAATTCTCAAAATCTTGAATTAATATCAAATCAAGTAGTTTTGATTTGAAATTTCTAACACACATTAATAACTACATGAATTAATTAAAATAAATATTTTCAGCATGAAATATTTAATATTTCTATTTATTTTCATACTTTTGCTCTGCTGGACAGTAGCATCCCTTTTCAGACAGCCTGAATCACGTAATTTATGGGGTATATTTATACCCATCAAAACCTAATTTTTATTTTGGTCATGTGGTCTTAAATATGGTCGTAAATATGTCTTATACATCCTGTAAAAGTTTTAGTCCAAAATTCCTTGTATAAAAATTATTAAAAATCATTTGGTGCAGTTGATCCTGCCACCCATTCAATCCTGTCCAGGTTGATTTTCCCAAATTTTTAATTTGCAACGTGCTTATCCTTTTAAGCTAAAAATTGGTGTTGGAAACATGAGGAAAACTAGCTAAATCTATGTTTTGATGATTAACAAATCAATTTGAGAAAAGTCTTGGCTACTAACAAGTTTGTGAAATGTTTAAGGAATATACATTTGAAGAAAATCAAGTTAGGAAGGCCAAGTCGATCCCCAAGTCGACTCCAAGATCGACTTCAATGTGCCTAAAACGTCCAGAGCTGAAATGAGAAGAAGACCAAGTGAAGTCGCAGGTCAAGTCGACTCCACATGCGACTTGGGTAGCCAAGTCGCAGACGAAGTCGACCTCGCTATCGACTTCAGTCGTGCAATTTCTTCCAAAGTTGAAAATTGGGACACGGAGCTGCCAAGTCGCAGGCCAAGTCGACTCCATGTGCGACTTGGGTGAAGTTGCGAACGAAGTCGACCCCGAAGTGCGACTTGAAGAATTCAAGGCTCAAGGATGGGAAAGCTAGCTTCTTTCCATGATCTAAGTTGAAAAGTTCAAGATGAATCAAAGTCAAAGCTTCCAAAGGTTCCAAATCATTCAAAGGACTTCTTCACTCTAGGCTTAAGAGCTGCAAGCATGATCAAGATCAAAACAAGCCTATCAAAGTTCAAGGATTCAAGATCTAGAACAAATCAAAGGCAAAGACATCAAGCATGCTTCAAACAGTCATGTCTTCAAGAACAAACTCCAAAGCAAGAAAGCTCTTCAATGATTCAAGCTAAACTAAGATTGAAGCTAAGCAAGCAAAAGAGAAGACATTAATCCAAAAGGAAAATGAAGAAAACGATTTCCAAGTTCCAAGTTCGTGAAGCCATCTGACGAGGTGAAGTCGAAGCCGAAGTCGACTCCACCTGCGACTTGGGTCAAGTCGAGAACCCAAGTCGACCCTGACTGGAACTTGAAGTTGCGACGAAGAAGCGAAGTCGCATCCGAAGTCGACTCCATCTGCGACTTGGGTGAAGTCGCATCCGAAGTCGACTCCACATGCGACTTGGGTCGCAACGGTCGGATTATTTTCGAACGTTGGCGCATTAAATGCGCGCCACCTACTCACTAACGTTCGGATTCCCTCCAAGATTATAAATAGAACTCATTGAGAACGAGGGAATAAGAAGAGGACCATTAAATGAGCATAACTCATATCCATAAGAGCTTCAAAGAGATCAAATCACTCAAGGAGGAAGAATTGTGCTTCAAGTTGCAAGAGCTACATTCAGAAACCTCAAAGCCATCATCTACAAGTTCTTCCCTGCGCTAAATCGTTTCTACACACCTGTAAAGTGTAGTTTACTTTTATTGTTTACTTGTTTGTGTTGAACTTGATTTAGCTTGCGTAGCTAAGATCAAGTGGTAGCAAAGTAGTGTGTGATTGGAGTGTGACTCATCACCTACTTGTGCTAAGTGTTTGATGCCCCCTAGAGCTGGAATCTAGAAGAGAGCAAGAGGCTCTAGTTGTTGATGCCCCCTAGAGCTGGAATCTAGAAGAGAGCAAGAGGCTCTAGTTGTTGATGCCCCCTAGAGCTGGAATCTAGAAGAGAGCAAGAGGCTCTGGTTGTATATGCCCCCTAGAGCTAGAATCTAGAAGAGAGCGGTGACTCTAGTTGTATTCGCGGAATACAATAGTGGAACCCAAGTCACAAGGAGTGTGAGCTTGGAAGAGTGGAGTAGGGAGGTTGCCCGAACCACTATAAAATCCTTGTCTACTTGCTTTTATTTCTGCTCTCTTTATTACTTTGCTTTCCATTCAGTTTCTTCATTAAAGGGGATTAATTCTACAAGGGGTTAAGTTTTTAAGTTACCAAAAGAAATTTTTTTTTGAACCCAATTCACCCCTCCCCTCTTGGGTTTTGCCATCTATTCGGGACCCAACAAGTGGTATCAGAGCAGGTCTTTGAATTGAACCAAAGAGATCCAACCATATGGCATCCCAATCTACTTCCGTTCTCGCTTTTGCCGAGGGCCAATCTTTTACAAGGCCACCATTGTTTGATGGGAACAACTTTGGCTATTGGAAGCTTCGTATGAAGCAACTCATCATGGCTACCGATATGGACTCTTGGATTGCTATCCAAGATGGTGTAACACTGCCCATGGATGACAAAGCTTCCAAATGGACCGAAGAGGAAGTAAGAACTGTAAAGAGCAATGCTAAAGCAATGAACTCACTATTTTGTGCTCTTACAGCTTCCGAGTATGATAGAGTATCTTCTTGTATAACTGCTAAAGAAATATGGGATACTCTAACATCTATTTATGAAGGAACCTCCCAAGTCCAAGGGACTAGGAGAAACATTTTGATTGGAGAGTTTGAAAATTTCAGAATGCTAGATACTGAAAATATTTCTGAAATGTTTGCGAGATTTTCTAAAATTACTAATGCTCTAAAGGGTCTTGGAAAAGCTATTTCTGAATCCGAGCAGGTTATGAAGATATTGAGAGCTCTACCGGATTCATGGACTCCAAAGATAACGGCAATTGAAGAAGCCAAAGACCTCAACACATTGAAGCTTGAAGATCTTATTAGCTCACTCATGTCACATGAGCTAATTAAGAAAAGGAATGAGGATCACCACAAAGGCAAAAGAGCAATTGCCTTGAAAGCTACACAAGACACGGATGACACCTCATCCTCTCAAAACGATGACGAGATGGCCCTACTCACAAAACAATTCAGAAAATTTGTGAGAAAAGGCGGAAATTTCAGAAATTTCAAAGACAGAAATTCCAGAGGGAAAAAGGAAGAACCAATCAAATGCTATAGATGCGGGGGCGTAGGACATATGCAAACCCAATGTCCTACACCGGAAGAAAGGCCAAAGGAAAATCATGAAGGCAAAAGATATCAAAGGTCAAAGGGAAGAGGCATGTACGTCAATGAGGAGACGTCATCAACATGCAGCTCTTCAACCGATGACAACGGTGCAGCCAACTGTGCAAGAATATGCTGCGTAGCACAAATCGAACAAGAAGAAGAACTGCTATGCTTAAACACGACGGAAGTTTTGGAAGATCAATCTACCTCAACAAAATACACAGAAAGTGAAGAGGTAACTTCCAAACCTTATTCTCAATCAAGTTATTCTTCTTTTCATGATTGCCTCAAATGTGCCAAATTAGATGAACTACAAATTGCATATGATTCATTGTATGGGGAAATCAAAAAGCTAGGAAACAAGTTGACATTAAAAAGAAAACAATGTAACATTGTTATCATTGAAAATGGAAAACTAGCTGAAATGTCAACAAAATTGAAAGAAGAAAATGAATTGTTGTTGAAAGAAGTTGAGAAACTGAAAAAGGAGAACGAATCCTTGAATGAATCATTAGCAAAGTTCTCTAATCCCGGTGAAAATGTGAAGATGTTCTTGAATATGACCTCACAAACAGATAGAAGAGGTCTTGAATACAATACATTTGAGCAAAAAGAAAGTGGTAAATCAAATGTGCCAATACATGGAAAATATCAAACAAATACTGCACCTACATTCAAGCCACAAAGGAAAAATGTTGTGTGGACTAAAAGGCCAACATTTGAACCAAAATATACTTGGAGGTCTACTCCTAGATTACCAATGGCTTGCAATTTCTGTAACAAAATGGGTCATAAAGCCTATAAATGTAACTTCAAGAAATTATATGACCATGGTGCAAAATTAGTTTGGGTTCCAAGGAACACGAGATTTGGGCTTTCTAAGGTAGAGCAACGAAGATTGAATCATTTTACTAACCCAAATGGACCCATAAAATGGGTACCAAAAAGATGAGAATTATTTGTCTATTTTTTAGATTTGTTTAAAGGCAAAGGCAAACAATGCATGGTTCATGTATAGCGGTTGTTCAAGGCACATGACTGGAGAAAGAAATTTGTTTCACAAACTTAAGCCTTGCAACGACGGAACGGTTGCCTTTGGTAATAATGAGAAAGGTAAAATCAAAGGTAAAGGAAATATTTACAGTAGCTCAAATGCATGCATGGAGGATGTTTTGTTTGTTGAAGGACTCAAGCATAACTTAATGAGCATTAGCCAATTATGTGATAAAGGATATAAGGTTGTGTTTGAATCATCTGTATGCAATGTATTTGATGGTGAGCATATCATGTTTAGTGGAAGAAGACATGGAAATGTATATTTGGTTTCACTTGATGAACTAGATGGTCAATGTCTAATGGCCATTGAAAATGATCCATGGGTTTGGCATAAAAGAATTGGACATGTGAATATGTCAAACATAAAGACCCTATGGAAAAAGAGTTTGGTAGAAGGCTTGCCTAAGTTGAAATATGACAAAAATAAATTATGTAAGGCATGTCAATTATCTAAACAACCAAAGATGTTTTTTTTTTCCTACCAAAAAGGAGATTTCCACCACTAGGCCACTTGAATTGCTACACATGGATCTATATGGGCCATCCGACATCTTAACCATTGGTGGAAAGAAATATGTATTTGTGATTGTTGATGACTTTTCAAGATTTACATGGGTAATTCTCTTAGCTAGCAAAGATGAAGCTTTCTCTATGTTTTCAACTTTTGTAAACTTGGTGGAAAATGAAAAACAGAATACCATTTTTTGTAGAAGGAGTGACCATGGTGGTGAATTTGAGAACAAACGATTCACAGAATTATGTAATGAAAAAAGAATTCATCACACATTTTCTGCACCAAGGACTCCACAACAAAATGGAGTAGTTGAAAGGAAAAACAGAACTATACAAGAGATGGCTAGAACATTGCTAAATGAGAGCAAATTATCTAAGAAATTTTGGGGTGAAGCTGTAAGCACAGCTTGTCATGTTTTAAATCAAGTTACCATTAGAGCAATCTTGAAAAAGACCCCATATGAGCTATGGAAAGGAAGGAAACCAAACATATCTTATTTTCATGCTTTTGGATGCACATGTTATGTTCTGAACAATGGAAAAACCAACTTGGGAAAACTTGATGCTAAAAGTGATGAAGCAATATTCCTTGGTTATTCATCAAATAGCAAAACATATAGAGTTTTCAATAAACGAAACCAAGTTGTAGAAGAATCCATACATGTTATTTTTGATGAAACTAATACATGCTTTAAAAGAAAAGATGATCTAAGTGATGCAGATGACATAACAAGCAATCTTGAAAAATTGCATATGGAAAAGCAAGAAGAATCCATGGAGGAAAGGGTAAGTGAATGTAACAATTCCTATAAACCTCCAACTGATTTAAAATTCAATCATGCACATCCAATTGAGCAAGTTATAGGAAATGTGTATGAAGGTGTAAAAACTAGAAGGTCAAAGCAAAATGTGTGTGGACAATATGCTTTTGTATCCAAGATTGAACCTTCTAATATTGAACAAGCTCTTGATGATGAAAACTGGATTATAGCAATGCAAGAAGAGCTAAATCAATTTGAAAGAAATAAAGTTTGGCATCT
This sequence comes from Annona cherimola, assembly GCA_030490835.1. Taxonomy (NCBI): domain Eukaryota; kingdom Viridiplantae; phylum Streptophyta; class Magnoliopsida; order Magnoliales; family Annonaceae; genus Annona; species Annona cherimola. The sequence goes on along the minus strand of CM059977.1, from coordinate 48,164,617 downwards.
TGTTCCTAGACCAAATGATTGTACTATTATTAGCACCAAGTGGGTCTTTAGGAACAAATTAAATGAAAGTGGACTTGTAGTGAGGAACAAAGCTAGACTTGTGGCAAAAGGATACTCACAAGAAGAAGGAATAGATTTTGAGGAATCCTATGCACCGGTTGCTAGATTAGAAGCCATTCGCATCTTATTAGCTTTTGCATCTCACATGAACTTTAAATTGTTTCAAATGGATGTCAAAAGTGCATTTCTAAATGGTTATATAAATGAAGAGGTGTATGTAGAAGAACCACCTGGATTTGAGGAAAAAGATCAATCTAAATTTGTATACAAACTAACCAAAGCATTATATGGATTAAAACAAGCTCCAAGAGCTTGGTATGATAGACTAAGCAAGTTTTTGATTGATCATAACTTTCAAAAGGGAAAGGTAGACACCACTCTGTTTATTAAGTACAATGGAAAAGATATATTAATCATTCAAATTTATGTTGATGATATCATTTTTGGTGCTACTAATGAAACTCTTTGCCAAGAATTTTCTGAGCTTATGCCTAAAGAACTTGAAATGAGCATGATGGGAGAGTTAAACTTTTTCCTTGGACTGCAAATCAAGCAATTGAATGAAGGAATCTTCATTAACTAGTCCAAGTACATCAAGGAAATGCTCAAGAAGTTTGGCATGGAGAATAGCAAAGAAGCAAACACGCCCATGAGCTCTACAATCAAGCTTGACAAAGATGAGAAGGGCAAAGTAGTTGATTTAAAATTATAGAGAAGCATGATAGGTTCCTTATTGTATCTAACTGCTTCTAGACCTGATATCTGGTTTAGTGTGTGTATGTGCTCTAGATTTCTATCATGCCCAAAAGAATCACACTTGGTAGCCGTGAAAAGAATTTTCAGATATCTAGTAGACACTACCAATTTAGGACTATGGTATCCAAAGGGCTCTAATTTTGATCTAATCGGCTACTCGGATGCGGATTTTGCTGGTTACAAAGTAGATAGAAAAAGCACTAGTGGAACATGTCAGTTTCTTGGAAGCATGTTGGTTTCATGGTTTTCAAGAAAACAAACTAGTGTTGCTCTATCTACGGCGGAAGCCGAATACATTGCCGCCGGGAGCTGTTGTGCCCAATTACTTTGGATGAAACAGCAACTTAGGGACTATGGCATGGATTTTAAAGATATACCTATCAAATGTGATAATACAAGTGCCATATGTCTAACCAAGAATCCTGTGTTGCATTCTAGGACCAAACATATAGATCTTAGACATCATTTCATTAGAGAACATGTAGAAAATCATGACATATGTTTGGAATTTGTTAGAACTGAGGATCAAGTTGCAGATATTTTTACTAAACCCCTAGCAAGAGAAGCATTCTATAAAATTAGAAATGACATGGGAATGATTGAGCTCACCTAAGTAACAAAACAACAAATGCTATAACAAGTGGTATCAGCTAGTAAATCAAGTGGTATAAAGTCTATCAAGTTTTCAACAATTGGTATCATGTCCAACAAGAAGTATCTAAAATTAGGATAAGCATAAACTCAGGGGGAGCACCCATTTAGGGGGAGCTAACCCACCTATCTCTTTGATTACCCTCTAATCTTTTTGATATATTGACAAAAAGGGGGAGAGAGATTTAAGGAGAAGAAGAGTATTTGAGTTGAAAAATTGAATATAAGTCTTAATGATTAAAAGGGAGAGAGATGATTAAAAGGGAGAGAGATGATTAAAGGGGAGAGAGATGTAAGAAGAGAAGAGTAAGAATGGGGAGGAGAGTAGGATATGCTTACATGATATTTATATGTGAATGTTCTGTTTGCATGAGCATAAGCATGTGATTTTAAAATGCAATATGAGCATATTATTTTTAATGAAAGGTATCCACTCAAATCGGTTTTGTCAATCATCAAAAAGGGGAAGATTGTTGGAAACATGAGGAAAACTAGCTAAATCTATGTTTTGATGATTAACAAATCAATTTGAGAAAAGTCTTGGCTACTAACAAGTTTGTGAAATGTTTAAGGAATATACATTTGAAGAAAATCAAGTTAGGAAGGCCAAGTCGATCCCCAAGTCGACTCCAAGATCGACTTCAATGTGCCTAAAACGTCCAGAGCTGAAATGAGAAGAAGACCAAGTGAAGTCGCAGGTTAAGTCGACTCCACATGCGACTTGGGTAGCCAAGTCGCAGACGAAGTCGACCTCGCTATCGACTTCAGTCGTGCAATTTCTTCCAAAGTTGAAAATTGGGACACGGAGCTGCCAAGTCGCAGGCCAAGTCGACTCCATGTGCGACTTGGGTGAAGTTGCGAACGAAGTCGACCCCGAAGTGCGACTTGAAGAATTCAAGGCTCAAGGATGGGAAAGCTAGCTTCTTTCCATGATCTAAGTTGAAAAGTTCAAGATGAATCAAAGTCAAAGCTTCCAAAGGTTCCAAATCATTCAAAGGACTTCTTCACTCTAGGCTTAAGAGCTTCAAGCATGATCAAGATCAAAACAAGCCTATCAAAGTTCAAGGATTCAAGATCTAGAACAAATCAAAGGCAAAGACATCAAGCATGCTTCAAACAGTCATGTCTTCAAGAACAAACTCCAAAGCAAGAAAGCTCTTCAATGATTCAAGCTAAACTAAGATTGAAGCTAAGCAAGCAAAAGAGAAGACATTAATCCAAAAGGAAAATGAAGAAAACGATTTCCAAGTTCCAAGTTCGTGAAGCCATCTGACGAGGTGAAGTCGAAGCCGAAGTCGACTCCACCTGCGACTTGGGTCAAGTCGAGAACCCAAGTCGACCCTGACTGGAACTTGAAGTTGCGACGAAGAAGCGAAGTCGCATCCGAAGTCGACTCCATCTGCGACTTGGGTGAAGTCGCATCCGAAGTCGACTCCACATGCGACTTGGGTCGCAACGGTCGGATTATTTTCGAACGTTGGCGCATTAAATGCGCGCCACCTACTCACTAACGTTCGGATTCCCTCCAAGATTATAAATAGAACTCATTGAGAACGAGGGAATAAGAAGAGGACCATTAAATGAGCATAACTCATATCCATAAGAGCTTCAAAGAGATCAAATCACTCAAGGAGGAAGAATTGTGCTTCAAGTTGCAAGAGCTACATTCAGAAACCTCAAAGCCATCATCTACAAGTTCTTCCCTGCGCTAAATCGTTTCTACACACCTGTAAAGTGTAGTTTACTTTTATTGTTTACTTGTTTGTGTTGAACTTGATTTAGCTTGCGTAGCTAAGATCAAGTGGTAGCAAAGTAGTGTGTGATTGGAGTGTGACTCATCACCTACTTGTGCTAAGTGTTTGATGCCCCCTAGAGCTGGAATCTAGAAGAGAGCAAGAGGCTCTAGTTGTTGATGCCCCCTAGAGCTGGAATCTAGAAGAGAGCAAGAGGCTCTAGTTGTTGATGCCCCCTAGAGCTGGAATCTAGAAGAGAGCAAGAGGCTCTAGTTGTTGATGCCCCCTAGAGCTGGAATCTAGAAGAGAGCAAGAGGCTCTGGTTGTATATGCCCCCTAGAGCTAGAATCTAGAAGAGAGCGGTGACTCTAGTTGTATTCGCGGAATACAATAGTGGAACCCAAGTCACAAGGAGTGTGAGCTTGGAAGAGTGGAGTAGGGAGGTTGCCCGAACCACTATAAAATCCTTGTCTACTTGCTTTTATTTCTGCTCTCTTTATTACTTTGCTTTCCATTCAGTTTCTTCATTAAAGGGGATTAATTCTACAAGGGGTTAAGTTTTTAAGTTACCAAAAGAAATTTTTTTTTGAACCCAATTCACCCCTCCCCTCTTGGGTTTTGCCATCTATTCGGGACCCAACAATTGGGTCGTTCCTTAATCACCCCATCATGAGTCTTTGTACAAATGTTCATGATAAAATTCATTCATTAACTATTTCGCCCCTATTTTCATTTCCAGGTCTAGATTTACTACACATAAGTGTAGATTAGAGGATATGGGCTGATTAATCCCTAAATTAAAATTTATAAATCAACTCATTTAACTAAGAATATTTAATCCTTGAAAATTTTTCTTTAAGAGGTCTTTTATGACTCAAAACTATGATTCCAAATCAAGAAGAAAATTTGGAAATTGGAAGGCTTAAACTCAACGGGTACTTACCTGATTTCATCGATTCTTTGTCCCGGACTTCCCCAGCTTGCTACCAAGATTTTCCATCCTCTTTTCCTTATCCTTTTCCTCCTCTTTTCTCCTCTTCCTTACTGGGTTGCACGTGCCCTAGCTGATCCTTGGAGAAAATCCCTTTTTTTCTCCCTTTTTCCTCTCTTCCTCCCTCTCTCTGTATGGACGTCCACCCTTGGTTGTTGCTAGAATTTTTCCAGCTCTTATGCCCACTTTTGATCCCATTTGACATCCACATTAATATTCTCTTATCCCATTAAAAACTTGGCATCATTTTCTCCAAGATAATTCCATCATTTATCTCTTCATAAATTCACAAAATCATGCATTAATTGGAGGATATTGCTGTCCACTTGCAACGTCCCAGATGGCAGCCCTTTAGTTTGACATTTTATGCCTTAAATGCACCTCAATATACCATACATTAACTTCCCTAGGTCATAGCCCATTTACATGTAATTTTTGGATTTTTAAAAATCCAAAAAATTAGATTTTGATGCTCTTCAACGTCCATGGTTCCACCTTTGTTCATGCATTAAATTTTATCTTTTTTCTCACCATGATTGCTTTCGTGCTTTTGTGATTAAGCAAATCCCATGATAATTATCTTAATCCATTCCTACCATACCATTCGTCATATCGTTTTATCCATCTCTCTCAAGTTTCATCTTAAACCGACTTTTCTAACTCAAGTTATGACCACTTGAATTTATCTTTTAGATTTAGGATAAAAATAATTAATTATTACCCTAATACCATCATGATTCTCTTAATCCAATCCATTCATAAGATTGGGCCCACCGTCATGAGCTTGCCTTTCAGATTTCATCAAAATCCGCCTTGTAGGCGTCAAGTTATGAATTTTCTATCATTTTTCATCTTAATTCCATAATTACACTTTACTCTCCATAAATTAAATCATGGTAATTAACGTGATTATTCATGACACATTTTCACCTTTCAATCTGTTGGTCCCGATTTTATGGCAAAACCCAAGAGGGGAGAGGTGAATTAGGTTCTTGAAAAATTCTTTAGTAAATTAAAACTTAACCCCTTGAAAGTTTAATCCCCTTGATGAAACGTGATATGAGATAGAATGAGTGGGTGCAGATGAAATATAAAATGCAAGCAATCAAAGCAAATAAAAGACAACAATATATAGTGGTTCAGGCAATCTTCCCTACTCCACTCTTCCAAGAACACACTCATTGTGTCTTGGGTTCCACTATTGTATTTTCAATATAATCTAGAGCGCCCACTCTCTTCTAGATTCTAGCTCTAAGGGGCATATACAATAATCACTTGTTTGTAAGACCAACTCCAACCAACTAAGTCCAATCTATTGGTGAGACAAACTCAAACCAATCAAGCAAAAACCGTTAGTGAAACAAACTCAAACCAACCCCCTGTTTTGCTTCTTCTTGAATTCGGTCTCCATCACCGATCCAAGGCAACAACACAAAACAAAATAGACAAAAGAGAAATTACACTTGACAATGTGTATTCAATAAGCTCTGGAAGCTCCTTGTCACGTGGAGATGATAATCTTGGAAGCACACTTGGAAGTTGTAACACTTGAAGCTTCAATAGTTGTTCAAATAACTTCAACACACTTGAATATTAGAAGATGAATGCCCAACTTGTGTTTTCCTCTTTCTTTCCTCCTTCTCTCTTACTTCACGTTCATACATCAATGGTATATATAGAGGAAAAAATGTTCTAGCCGTTGGAGTGAAAGTTCATGTGCATCTAGAGCTCCAACGTTTGAATTTTCGACTGTTACGAGTTGAAGTCGCAAGTGGAGTCGACTTTGGATGAGTGGAGTCGACTTTGGATGGGTGAAGTCGACTTGGGATGCAACTTCGTCTTGTTAAAACTTGTTGTCCAGAATTTTGCCTTCGAAGTTGCAGGTGAAGTCGACTTGGGTTTGAGACTTCACCCAAGTCGCAAGTGAAGTTGACTTGGGTTGAGGCTTCACTTTGCTATCTGTTCAAAGTCGCAGGCGAAGTCAACTTGGGTCTGGGACTTCACCTAAGTCTCAAGTGAAGTCGCCTTGGGCTGAGACTTCACTTTGCTAAACTTGTAATTCATGAACTTGAATTCTTGAAACTTAAATTATTTCACATTTTCATTTTTATACACATAATTAGAGACAAAATATCTGAGAACACTTAGACAAATTTATTAGTTTTTAATGATATTTCAATTATTTGTTAATCATCAAAATCAAATTAATCATTCTTAAAGCAAGCATATGATCAACACAATCCTCGTTTAGCCCCTCGGGTCATACCAACTCACTTTGAGCTCCGGCGATTAAATTTTTAATCACCATTCTTAGCTAAAATGCTAATTGCAAAATATCGTTAATCATAAAATCATCCAAAATTCATTCAAAGCATACATGTATCATAATTACATGTCAAATGCCTTCATATGAGTCCTACTTAGATCCGGGTATCACATTCAAATTGGTTGCGTAAGGAATTACTAGCCGAGGTTCATATATATATATATATACATCTTCTAATGCATATAAACCTAATTGTACTTCAACCTATTGTTATGTTTCCATGCAAACAAATGAAATCTGATTGATTAGCTACTTAAGATTATATAAGGATAATAGGTATATTCCTATCCATATTAACATTCAACCCTACAAGATTTAAAAACCTATTCTCTACACATAGATCTCATCTAAACTTTGCTTTTCCAAATACAAATTTATATATTAGATCATTTTATAAGATGATCAGGCTTGTAAAAGAATTAAATATGATGTATAGAGATAATCACACAAAATACACATCTCTGCAAAGCTAAATATTTATTTCAACATAAGGAAACTAACTCAAACATAATTTAGAGTTCAAATCATTTCAATCGCCCATCATAGGGAGTTTAGCCTAAAAACATAGCAATAAATTCTTGCAAACTCAAGTTAAATACATCCCAGAAATGGCGAATAAGAAGAATATGTAGGAGAATGAAAAAAGAAGATGAAACTTGCTAGTTTCCATTAAACAAAATCAAATCTTCACTTGAACTCCTCCTTGGCTTCAAATCAATCTTCTTTTCTCCCCCTTGTGCTCTCTCCCACGAGCTCTAGATCTCTCGTCTCAAACCCTAAAAGAATATTCATACCCCCACTCAGTTAGCATGAAACACGTGCAAAAATTGTACACATGTGGGGTAGAGCCGAAGCTCTAATTCTTTAGAGTTGTTTCCAACTGATTTTTGGACAGGCAGTAACATGGTGGACATGGCCACGGGCATGCTAGAGATAGTATTGCTCTTTGACAGCTTTAAGTGATTTCTTTTCATTCCATCATCTTTTTGCTTTGAATTTGCATGGGAGTTGTCTTCCTTTTCCTACAATAAAAAGTAAAACCAAGTAAATGCATTTCTAAATGATTAAATGAAATTAAAATGACCAAAATGAGATGAATTTAAATTAGATGTAATCTAAAATGCAGGAAAACCATACAAGATGCATGAATTACACAAACGATGACAATTAATGCACAACTTATATAAATTTAAATGTTTCTCTTGAACTAGCATCCAAAATGAATATAAAATAAGCCTTGAGAACTCTAATTTTATAGAGTCTACTACTCCTCAAGTAACACATAAAAAATATAATTAAATGCAACTACTGCATGTCAAAACCTGGCCTACATCTAGATAAAATCAAGACAACAATGAATTGAAATAACTCATGAAACTCTGATAAAATCAAGCCAAGATATGCATTCTCAATATAAAAATCAAGCTAGATACAAATGAGATCAACGAATAGTTAAAAGTTATAATTCAACCTTGCTAACTATTTTCCTTATAAAAGGACTTTTTCTTATCAAAAGGACTTTTTAGGATAGGTGTAATATAGATGAATGTGCTCAAAGTAAATTTATCATCTCAAGAAAGCATAACATTAATCCATCTATTCTACTTGATCTAGACTCACAAAATTGCACAATTAGTTTCCCCAAACTTATTACTTTTGCTTTTCTCATCATATTTTAGGTATATAAAGAGTTTTCCTTCTCTTTCTTTTTTTGACTATGATTACCATATTTCAGGGTATCTAGGAAAAATTTCTTTGAAGTACTTTTACTGTGATTTTCTTTCTTTTTTTATGTAAACCTTGACATTTGTAGATGCTAAGTCCTGGTCACTCAGCTTGGGTTAACCACCTCGCTTAATTATTTATGCAAAATTTTACTAGGAGTAATTGTAATAGCCCAGAACCAAATCCCAAATCGAAAAGGAGAGAAAGTTCCTAGTAGTTTATAAGTCGGTCTCAAGTTCAATATGGTATGACGTGTTTTAAAGCGGTGCAGCTACGCTGTTAGGCCAGAACAGACAATATCACACTGTGAGATCCGTGGCCCACATGCTCAATTGACGTCTTTTAGATCTGTGCGCTCTGTGCATCGGCCTAATGGTTATTTTTCTAGGTTTGTGCGTGACAGTAATAGATATTAACCGATATATTATATACATATACTGTTCAAACCTAAGTTTCAAGTAAAAAGATGAATTACACTATGAATCATTAAGACAATGTCTTTATTTTAAAGCATAGGATTGAAAAGAAGAAAATATATGTAGGCTTAAAATGGGGAACAAAAGTTTGCAAAAAGATATGACAATAAGGCATAATTAGGCACAAACATTCGCATTACACAAAAAAATTGCCTTAATCATCTCAATTAAACAAGTTAGCAGGGTTATGAATTATAAAATTCAACTATTAAATCAATTGTATCATTCACACATCACTTAAAATCATTGAAAAAAACCTTAGAGCTCAATCAATGCATAGTCAGGGCAAAAGAATTTTCAAATTTTCATAAATTTTGGTTTCAATTTAAAGTTTTTCTTAAGCATTACAAGTATTCCTCAAGATAGATTACAATTAACTGATTATGCCAGGTAAGATTTTATATGTTAGACAACCTAAAACACACATAATATAGTTATCTAAAAACAATGCATGAATGAAAACAATATAGGACAAAGCACCCTCTCCCTCCCAAACTTGAGAAATGCATTATCCTTAATGCATAAAAACTAAAATAAATGCAAGTGTCAATGCTTATGCATGAAAAGAAAAAAAAAGAAAATGTGAGGTGACTCCCCTAGTGATCAAGATGAATGGATAGTTTGTCTCTGTCACTCTCTCCTTCTTCCACAACTGGTGGAGAAATAGATAATTCGCAAATGGAGGCAATTCTGAAGCATCCATTCTGAAATGTCTGGCAAATGCTTGAAAATTAGCTCGAGTAGCCATAGCGTAGGACATACTGTGTGTGTCTTGCGTACTTTTCCCTCATATCATTGAGCTGCTAAGGGATTGAACAACGTTCATTAAGTCGTCGAGACAAATGGTGCAACGAGTCACGATGTGGGAGCTGAGTGCCTTTTATATATGGTTCCTTAGCTAGCTTGTCAATAAATTGTTCATCCATAATAGATAAGCAAAGGAAAAGCTCCTTAGTATCTGAAAATCAAACTCCAAATCAGCGGCATAGTCCAGTAATGAGAGATGGATACCATAGGCTACTGCATCTGGCCCTTGTAGTGCTCAAAATGTGATCATAAATGAAATGCCCAATATCCAACGACTTCTGAGTGAGAATGACATATAATAAAATAGCTCGGTCAAGCGTAATGTCACTAGCATGAGATGAAGGAAAGTCTATTCGAGATAAAATAGAACCACACCATGGCAAAGTTTCTTAAACTTGTTTGTTTAAAGGAATAAAGCTGATCATTGGAGGTTCTCCAAATAGGCGGTTCAAAATACAAGTGTTGAGTCATTTCAGCAATGTTTCTCCATGTGTTTTGTGCATATTGGGTATATCCATCGGGCTTATCAATATCGGGTATGCCATAAAAAGCATTGATCATCACGGGGTAGTAAATCACAATTTTACCTCAAATGATGGCCCCTCCATGATCATACTTAGCAATATTAGCATAAACTCCCGAACTAAAGGCACAATGGTGGGATCAGGTTGAGCGTAAAATTGTTGCCATTGGCAAGAATTGGAAATAAGCTTAAAATCATTAGGTATGCATTCCATTTTAAACTTGCGCTCAAGAAAGAGTGGCCTTTTCAATGCTAAATTATTATATCTCATGTAAGCTTGCTCAAACACAGATATGAGAATCATAACCACCTTAGGTTGTGAATTTCTTGCGCTTTGATTTTGATGATGATGCCATAGGTATCAAGTGAAATGAACTAGGCAATATAATTGAATAACTCAAAGCCTACAAGATTCAACCACTCGGATTCAAATCCAACTTGGAAAGTTCAAATAAAATGCAAATGACTCTACCCTAAGTATGTTCAAAACATGAATGATTCAAATCCAACTCAAGCATTGTATAAGAATGATCAACTTCAATTTTTTTAAACAAAAACCAACACCGAGTTGAGCCACAACAAAGACTAAAGTCTCCTTTCATCATCTTAAACTCTTAATTCCACTAAGGACATGGGGTAAACATGTGGCGCCCCGAACCGAGACGTCACTTCCTTACCTCAAGATCTATCGATTGGTAAATGTGAATCAGGATTGTTGCCCTGATCACGCTGTGGGTTCTTAATTGGAATACATCCAAATTTTTTTCGATTGTTCATCTACCATCATTCATAATCTTGACATGAAAATCATCATACATTGTGACATTTCACTTGTAATAAAATTCATCATTTCATTCATTTTCCACATATTTCCAACAGCTTAATGGAGAGGGCAATGAAAGCAGGCAACAGGATGGGAGCCGTGGCACTTGTAAATGGTGATCGCGGCCACTAGTGAGCCGGGAGGGGGAAAAATGGGCTGAGAAAGGAGAAAGAAAAAGAAAGGAAAGGAGAGGAAGGAAGGAAGAAGAACGAAGGAGGGAAAGGAAAAACGAAAAATGGAAGGGAAGGCAGGAAAAGAGGAAGAAAGAAGGAAAAGGAGAGGAGAAATGGAGAGGCGAGATAAAAGGAATAAAATGTAAGAGGGGGGAGAGGCCGGAGCACGTTGCCAAGGCGCTGGAGATAGGTAGCCGCGACCGCTGGTGAGGGGGAGAAGGGGAAGATGAGAGAAAAAGGAAGAAGAATGGAAAGAGGGAGAAGAGAAAAGAAAGAAGGGAGGAGAGTGGGGGGTCAGTTTAGGGTTAGCTTTAGTATAGATTTTATTTTTATTATTATTTTTGTTGTTGCTGCAAGACGGTGGTTGTGGCATTGGCGGCACTGTCTAGGTGGTGGAGCTATTTTTTGTAACAGAGGTGGCCGCGACCACCACACCTTTACTTGACTTCATGAGAGCTACATTTTTTCTTGAAAAATTTGTGCTGGCTCTTCCATTTTTGAACTGTGGCCCCACACTAGCTACCTTGAAACTCCTAGAATGATCGTAAATAATGAAGAAATTTTAGTTCCATGCTTAGAAAACTCTAACAAATGAATTGATATTGTTCTATTATAATCATCCTTCATTTTTCAAGAGGGCTCAAACTGAAGTATTGATGATTTGTTGCCTTCGGCTTGCCTCAAAACCATTGAAACCATCTCCATGCCACACTTGTAAATTGCATTTCTCTGAGAATCAATAGAACTTTCTATTTTTTCATTCTTAATCAATTGACCACACCTTGAACTGTCTTGTCATGGATTACACATATTGGAATCGAGTTTCACCATCAACTTTGTATTCAAAATTAGCATTTCTAGGAGGATTCATAGGAGGGGCTAAAATTTCGCAATTTTACTTTTCAAAATTCTGTACTTTGAATTATAGAAATTGAATTCCTGTTGTACAGGTATGGAGTCCATAGAAGCTCATAAGGACTTGAAATTCTTTTCAAATCTGCATTTGGAATTGCAACACCTTGCATTTGAACATGATGATACTACACTCGAAAAATTGCAAGGCAGCTGACCTTGGCCAATCTTTGGCTAGTATAAATTCCCAATTTGAAACCATATCAAGCATGATGATAACCTCTTAACATAAATGTGCTACAACTAGCATTGATGTCAGACTTCTCATTTCACTTCAAGTGTGTGAACTTGTAACTTGAATTTCTCAATTGAATACTCCTTGGGAAGATTGAGCTAGGATTGTTGAAGCCTCTGGGTAACACCAAATTAATGGGATTCATATTTTCACTGAAATTTTGAAGACCATAAAAACAAATGAATGAGAATTGACTAAATGCTGAATCAAACCTCCATTGACCTGTATGCTCTCAAAAGGAGTGTTCTTCTCAGGTGTCTTTGCTTCAAGACACGTATGACGGAGCATGAAATCATGTCTTGGAACAAAAATCAAAAAGTATAATGGGTTGCCTCCCATTCAGCGCTAAGTTTAACATCTCAGTCTGACTCTTATATGATGATCAATCAATTCCCGCTTGATTGAACTCCCTTTCATATGGATTATGCATTGGAACTTTATATCTCTTCTTAGCCTCCTAAAATGGATTTTTAGCCTCTTTTTTTGAATTTCATAGAGTCTAAAGATGAGTTGTTTAGGGTCATGTAAAAATGATGGCTTTAGGGTGCTGCTTTCCAAGAATATGCATTCATTGATCAAGTATTGCTTCTCTTTGATTTCGGGAAGATAAGATAGAGGTGACGAGCTATGAATATATCTAATTAAAATGTTCATTTTAATGCAAATATACTTACTGTACAAGTAATAAAGAATGAATAGAGTATCGTACCCACGAGGATTGTATTAAATAGACTAGCATCTTAAACTTCAATTATCTTATGTGAATTAGTAAATTGAATAAGAATTTTTTTTCAAAGAATTGAATTAAACTGAAATAAATAAAGCATTAAATAACGAAAATGGAGTGGATACAGCTGAGATTGCTTTAAGATGATTAAGATAAGCGGGAATATGAATTCCTTAACTTATAACTATGTTATTTTGGTCCCATTTAAGTTAGTTGGCCAGATATTACTAATCTAGGTTCATTTATATTCTTATATGTCTTTCAACACATACAAATCTAACCAAGTTTTAGTTAATTGTTATGTTCCCATGTAACAAAGTAAAACAAGGTTGATAACCACATAACCTAATCAAGATTATACAAGGTTAATAGGTGTACTCCTATCCATATTACATCTAACACAAAAAAGAGTTGGAAAGCATTTGTCTTATATATGGATCTTATTTAAATCTCACTTTTCCAAGAATGAATCTAAATATTTAATAAATCTACAAGTTTGTAAAGCTAGTAAACGTGTTAAACATGATAAGGGTATTCTCAAGCAACATAAGCTACATCATAATCATTTTTTCATTCAAGCATAAGAAAATTAAAGTTAACATAGATATGAGTTCAAATCATCCATATCTCCCACCATAGAGCAAGAATTACACAAATGATGAAAACTAGTGCAAAACCTATGTAAATTTACATATTTCTCTTGAACTAGCTTTCCAAACTAGCTTTCTAAATGAGTGCAAAATGAGCTTTGATAACTCTATGTGATAACTCTATTTTCATAGAGTTATCACACCTCAAATTTAAATGTTGTTAGTCTTTGAGTAACATGTAAAAATACAAATGAATACAACTACTACATGTCAAAACCAAGCTTGCTTCTAATCATTAGCAATGCAATCGCATCTCTCAGCTTAACAATGCAAAAGATAACAATAAATTGAAATAATTCATGAAACCCTGTTAAATTCAAGACAAAATATGTATTTTAAATACAAAAGTCAAGCTACATGCAAATGTGATCATAAATAGTTAAAAGTTATAATTCAACCTTGCTAACCGTTCTCATGATCAAAAGGTCTTTCTAGAATAGGTGTAATATATATGAATATGCTCAAAGTAAATCTATCATCTCAAGAAAGCAAAACATTAATCTATTTATTTTACTTGGTTTAGATTTACAAAAATTGCCTACTTAGTTCCCCCAAACTTTTTCCTTTAACTCTTCTCACTAATTTTCAAGGTATTGAGAGAGTTTTCTTTTTTCATTTTTCATTTATTTTTTAGCTCCCCTCACCATATTTTAGGTTATTTGGGGAGAATTTTTCTATAGAGCACTATTCTATTACTTTCCCAAGCATTTTTACGTGAGCCTTGGTATTTAAAGATGTCAAGTCCTGGTTACTCAGCTCGGGTTAACCAACTCTTATTAAGGATAATATGTATAAGTTGATACTATATACTTATATTGTCTAACCCTAAGTCTCAAGTGAAAAGATGAATTACACTATGAATAATTAATACAATATATTTACTTTAAAGCACTGGGTTGAAAACAAAATATATATGTATATATAGGCTCAAAATGAGGAACAAATATGCAAAAAGTAGCATTCAAGCACAACCAGGCACAAGCATTTATATTACATAAAAAATTGCCTTAATCATTTCAATTAAACATGTTAGCATGAAAGTGAATTGTAAAGTTCAACTACTTAATCAATCATATCATTCACATGTTAGTTGAAAAGTTTGAAAAATTAACACATTAAAGCTTAATTAATGTATAATCATAGCTTAAAGTTTTTTAATTTTAATGAATTTAGTTAAATTTGAAGTTTTCTTGAACATTGTAAATATTCATCAAGATTGATTGCAACTAATTGATTATCATAGGCGAGATTTTGAATACAATGCAACCTAACACATATATAATATAACTACCTAAATGAATGTACGAATGAAAACATAACAGGACAAAGAACCTCTGACACTTGAGGAATGCATTGCCCTTAATGCATAAAAATTAAGAAAAATGCAAATGAAAATGATATAAAGACGCAAATGTAGACGATACGCAAAAAAAAATGAAAAACTAAGGAAAAGAAAAGGAAAGAAAAGAAACTCGTGACTCCCTTAGTCGTTGGAATGGAAAGAGTGCCCATCTTCTCCATTGATCTCTTCTCCTTCTTCTTCCTCCCCTGGCCAGAAATTTGTATTGGGTCGCCTTTGCAATACTCAATATATGATAATAGATAAAGTGTCCAACATCAAATGAATTGTCAAAGAGGATAATGTATAATAAAATGGCTTGATCAAAAGCGACGTCACAACTGGGAATAAGAAATCATGTGACAAAAAATCAAAGGGGGCACTGCAAGTTCAAATGCCCATGACTTTACACCCTAGATATATTCCATACAAGCTCTTCGCAAGTAATCCAACTTCAGTTCCAAGCAACATCATTAATACTACAAGTGTGGTAAAAAAACTTGACGAGTTGCGTATATGTCTAATTAAAATGCTCATTTTAATGCAAGTATATGTGCCATGCAAGTAATAAAGAGTGAATAAAGTATTATTTCCACGAGGATTGTGTTAAATGGATTAGCACCTTAAACTTTAATTGTCTTATGTGAATTAATAAATTGAATAAAAATTTATTTTCAAAGAATTTAATTAAACTGAACTAAATAAAATATTAAATAACCAAAATGGAGTGGATACTGCTGAGATTGCTTTAAGATGATTAAGATAAGTGGGGATACGAATTCATTGACTCATAACTATGTTATTTTGGTCCCATTTAAGTTAGTTGGTCAGAGATTACTAATCTAGGTTAATTTATATTCAAATATATTTTTTAACACATACAAATCTGACCAAGTTTTAGTTAATTACTATGTTCCCATGTAACTAAATAAAGCAAGGTTGATAATCAAATAACCTAATCAAGATTATACAAGGCTAATAAGTATATTTCTATCCATATTAACATCCAACACAAACAAGAGCTGGAAAACCTTTGTCTTATATATGGATTTTATTCAAATCCCACTTTTCTAAGAATGAATCTAAATATTTAATAACTACAAGGTTAGAAAGCTTGTAAACGTATTAAACATAATATATGAGGGTAATCTCAAGCAACATAAGCTACAACATAATCATTTTCTCATTCAAACAAAAGAAAATTAAAGTTAACATAGATATGAGTTCAAATCATCCATATCTCCCACCATAGGAAGATTTAACCCATAAATATGACTTCAATTCTTATTAAAATTATGTTGACAATCATCCAAGTAAGGATAATAATAAAAAAGTGAAGAGAAATAAGAAGAAGAGATGAAACTCAATGCATTTGCACATCTAATCTCCTCTTGATCTTCTCTAATTACTTTGAAGCTCTTGGTCTTCTCCCCCTTCCTAGTAGTCACAATCTGTGATACCCAGACCCAAGTAGGGCTCATATATATGCATTTGGCATATAAACATGATTTATGTATGATTTGGTTGATTTATGGATGATTTTATGATTTAATGATATTTTGCAATTAGGGTTGTGATTAAGAATGATGATTAAGATTAATCGTTATAGCCCAATGTGAGTCAATATAACCAAAAGTCTTAATGAGGATTAGAAAAAGCTAATATGACATGAATAATTATTTTAATTTTCATGATTTAATTTATGAAAATTAAAATGATAATTATGGAATTATGTTGGAAAATGTAAAAAATTCATAACTTGACGCTTATAAGGCGGATTGAGATGAAAATTGAAAGATAAGCTCATGACTTTGGGCTCAACCTTATGGGTGAATTGTATTAAGGAAAGTGTGATGAGATTAAAATGATAATAATTTATTTTCATCTTACACTCTAAGGTTATTTTCAAAGGATCATAACTTGACGTAGAAAAGTCAGTTTGAGATGAAACTTAAAACGATTGAAAAAAACTATGAAGTATATGTTATAGAAGGATTGGATTAAGCTAATTACCATGGGAATATGATTAATTGAAAAAAGGTGAGTAGCATTGACTTTTTGCACCAAGAACTACCATAACATTTATTAAAAAGTAAGTGACTTAATGACTTGGTTTAATGCCCATGAGAGGTATCAAAAGGAGGTGCTTTGAGTTAGATTTTTTTTGGATTAAGTCAAGGGTTAAAATACTTGAAAAGTCAAGTGGATTAAATGATGATTTAAGAGGCTAAGGGCTAGCCTCAAAGAGGCATGGAGAGGTGGCATGGTGTGGATGTCCAAGGGGTCTTCCCCTTTGATTTTTTGATTTTTAAAAATACAAAATATGCATTTGAATGACCTAGGCAGCTAGGGGGAGTTATGAACATGGATATGGGTTGATTTTGTGGCAAGAAAATGTCATAAGGTCCATGACATGTGAACATTTCTAAGTGGATAGCAATATGAATGGATTTTAAGGCAATTAAGCTCCCTTAACCATGGTTAAATGATAGCTGACTAAGGGTAAAATCCCATATATATAAGGGATTTCTTGGGCATAAGAAAGGAGGAAATAAGGAGGAAAGTGGGTAGCAAGGCAAGGGGGTCGTTCAAGTTAGGAGACAGAGAGAGAGAGAGAGAGAGAAAGAGAGAAAAGGAGATAAAATTTTCTCCACAAAGGGGCAGCAGCTTAGGTTGTCCCAAGTAGGCCAAGCAAGGAGGAAAAGGAAGAATAAAGGAAGGAAAAAGCTAGGTTAATGCCCATGTTCAAGTTTAATTTGGGTGAGTATTATGCATTTTTGATTCATATACGTTAACCTAAATCATGTTTGGTTGGTGATTAAGGTAAAGATGGTTATAAACATTAAATTTATGGGTAAATATCTCCTTGAATGCTTGCTGAATGATCAAGCAAACCAAACCCTCATATGGATTATGTGTTAATACTTATAAGGGTGAAATAAATCACATGGATATATGTTTATATGTATTGAATCTAGAAAAGAAAAGAAAAATATGAACGAAATAGTAAATGAACAATTTTTAACATGAACATTTGTGTGAAAACTCATGATAGGATGATTAAGGAATGACCCAATTTTTAGTTTAAAAGGATAAGCAAGTTGTAAATTAAAAATCCGAGAAAATCAACCTGAATAGGGTTGAACGGGTGTTTGGATCAGCCGCACCAAATGATTTTTAATAATTTTTATTCAAGGAATTTTGAGCTGAAAATTTTATAAATTGATTTTTGAAAGGTATAAATATACCTAATAATTAATGTGATTAGAGCTATTTGAAAATTGATGCTGCTATTTAGCAGAGTAAAAATACCAAAATAAATATCAATACTTCATATGTTGTGATGGAAATATTTGTTTTCATTAACTAATATATTATGAATTTATGATAGAAATTTTAGATTTAAATTCCTTTATTTGATTATGATTCAAAAATTAGAGAGATCAGAGTGTCCGATTTTAGCATTATGGACAGATTGAGGAATAAATCAAAATAAATATTAAATTTAAAATTTTTGGGATGTAATTTAACTTACAATGGGAGATAAATAAATATTATAAGTGATTATGAAGGTTTAACCTATTAGAAGTGGATTTTAAAAGGAATGGGTGTTATGGAAGCACAACTTATACCAATGTGAGAATTGAAAAATGGACACCCAACTTGGAAGGCAAGTGGGTTAAGTTAGTTTAACATAAATCCAAATGGATTTATATAGGTTGAAAAACCCTAAGGGATGCAAGCATTTGAATTTGATGCATGTAAATGAAATGTCATTTTCATTTATCTAGATAAAGGCAAGAAAAAGTATGGAAGGATGAGGTTAAGGTTATCTCAGGTGAGCAAGTGAACCTTTCAAAATATTAATTTTCTCTTATATATTGAAATGGTTGAATACGTTTATGATTAATGTTTTATGAATTTCTTACGAATGGGCAAACACAAGTTTTGAAAATAATGGCTTTAATGAAAAGCCACTAGATTTAGAAAAGGATGACTTTAATGGAAAGCCTCAAGGTTTGCTTCATGGAAAGCAAGCAACACTTTTCAAGATAATTATTTTAACATAAGTGTTTCCAAAGACTGAAAATGCTTTATGTTGATGGATTTAGGAATTTGCTTACGAGTAGGCAAATTCTTCATCATGTTGTTTTCTAAGGATTTCATACTTTATGCCGATGAATTTTAGGCAAATAAGTTTTTTATGATATTGATTTTAAAAGGGATTTGATTTCTATGGCATAACGTTTAAACATAAATGATAATTTGGACATAGTTCATATGTTTGAAATGATATTAGAAAAGTTTTGATTTTCTTTAGATTAAAAAATATGTTGAGAATGTCTTGAAAAATGTTTATTGAATATTGTTAAAAAAGGGTCTAAGGATGACCAATCTGATAAATTGATTTCATAAAATGGTTTAATTTCGGTTGCTAGAATGACAGGCAAAAGGCTATGCAAGCCCTTTAATGTAAAAAGGGCAAGATGGAAATGTGGACAATGATTTGATATCAGGGTGGTTGAGAAGAGGATGGTACAATTGGATAACCTTTGTGAGCAAAAGGCCCCAAAATGAAAATCAAGAAAATGCTAGGAAAATACATGGTTTATTCTTGAAAATTCAAAAGCTTTAAAGTTTCTTTACCATAAAGATTTTAAGATCTACTATTTTCTTAAACATTTCAAATGCTTATCAAAATATTTTACTCAAAATGTTTCTCAAAGAATTTAAGGAAGGTCATCCTTAAACTCGATTTTAAATGATAACTTGTTTAAAGTGGATGTGCTCGCTTTACAAGTTGACGCGGACTGAGGTCCATGATACTCTTTTTTTTCTCTAAATTTTTTAAAAAGACACAGACTATGGTCTGTGATGTTTTTCAAGATGGTTTAAAAGAACATGGGCTGCGGTCTGTAATACTTTAAACTGCACAGACTGCGGTCTATGATATTTTATGAGATCATGCTAGCATAATGAACATTAATAATGATGATGTGTCGTGCACCAATATAAGAAATAGATCAGTTGTAGAGCATGGTCAGAGACAAACCAGGGCCCACTCTACATATGGCCAAGTCGCTAAGGGATGATAGGAGACCAGTGGCGCCCTCCCTGAGATGAGAGATGATGAAGAAACGGTCGCCTGGCTAGCATCTGTTAATGATGGATTCTCTTCCAAGAGGTAGAATGATCACTTGCTAAGTGTCACTATTGGATGAGAAAAATGCATTTGCATATGTTTTTCTTTTGAAAAACCCAAAGATTGGGACATAAAAATATTTTTACGAAAAGTTATCCTAAATAGAATTTTATGAGCCATTATAAACAAGTTACCCTAAAAGTAGGTGTGTTTATCCAAAAAGTGTAAATATTGAAGATAAGATGAAATTTTTTCTATGTAAATACTTTCATAAAAATGGATTATGTGTTTTATGCCATGTTTGTTATAAACAAGCCCCAAGATGGGGATTATGAAAAAGAGTATATATGAAGAATGTTTTATGTGTCTTGTTGCTATAACAAGCCTCCAAATAAGGAATACGAACTAAGTTTTATGTCTTGTTTGCTATAAACAAACCCCAGGATGAGGATTATTAAAAGGATTATGTGAAAAGTGTTTATGGACATGAGAATGTCCAATGCTAAAGTACTTAACTGAAAAGTGTTTTTAGGCACGAGAATGTCCTTTGCCGAAGAGTTTATGTGAAGAATCTTTTAGGACATATCAATGTCCGTTTTCAAAAGGATTTATGAAGAAAAATATTTTAGTACATATAAATGTCCATTGCCGAAGAAAGTTTATGTCAAAGATGTTTTTGGACATCAAATGTCTCTTAACTAAAGAATTTATAATGAAAAATATTTTGGACATAAAAACATCCATTGGCAAAAGAAGGTTTTGTGTAAATGTCTTGGAACATTATAAATGTTCACACAAGATCAAAGAAAATTACTTAAAGAGGGTAAAACACATTGTTTTGCCTTAATAAGCCAGATGTGGCTTGTAAATGGTTTTAAGAATGGATGTATATGAAAATATTCTAGGACATAGAATGGTCCTCATGTAAAAAGGTGTTCAAGATGTTTATGAAAATATTTTAAAGGAAAGTCTTGCTCTAAAATGCTCACTTACTGAGTTATCACTCACAATTGTTTTTCAAACCTTAGATAAATACCGGAAAGCTCAAGAGGTCATGGACCTGAGCATCTAAGGAAAGGTAAGAGATGATATGCGAATGTGGGCTAAAATGATTAGCTAGGATGTGTGAGGCAATATGCCTTAATATTTTAAGCTGATGTATGTGAAATTATTTAAAGTTTTGAGTTCTATGTGAACTAATGATTGGATGTATGTATGTATGTATAAAAATATCATGATTAAGTCAAGAAGACTCTTATTATAGAAGAGCAAGTTAAGCTATTATGAATGTAATGCGCACTTGATATGTGTAATTGATTACAAGTATATTGTCGCTTGTAAGATGAATGGTGTGGAACGCATAGAAATGAATGATGATAGATAAAAGAAATGAAACGAAAAAAAATTTGAATGAGATTCAATTAAGAACCCGCCGCATGGTCCGGGCAACAATCCTGATTCATATTTATCGATCAATAAGGTCTTGGAGTAAGGATGTGACGTCTCGGGTTGGGGTGCCACAGAAGTTGGTATCAGAGCAAGGATAGGTAAATAGGTGTGGGAAGAAAAGACTTGATATCATAGAGATGATATCTTAACAAGGATTGGTAGATAAACGAAGAGGAAAGAATGGAAAATGATGAAAGAAATAGATTGAAATTATATGACATATACATTATGTATTGTTTTTTACTGTGTCTTATTATGATGCAATTATATGTTTATTTAAGAAATTGTAGATGGTTGCTATGTTTTATAATAAAGATGGTATATGAAGGAAGAATGGTAAAGGAACTAGATGAGATGAAAAAGGCGGTAAGGGGAAGCTGAGAAAAGACAAAGGATAGAAGGGAATACGAAGATATATTGGGTCAAATAATGGCACCCTACATCTATACCCCCCATACTTGAGGATTACCACACCTCGCTTAATATAGCACAAAATTGTGTTAGACTTTACTTATGTTGAAGGTACGATGCTATGGCACCACCTGGTCGGCACCTAGGTACTGACTCTCTAATGATGGTTGGTTTAGAGTTTAGGTTTATGATAAAATGACAGGTTATGTAAATATAATCAGTATGTGTAAGGAAAAATAACTTTACCCCATGAAAAGCGAAGATAAAAATGAGAAATGTAGGAAAAAAAGGAGCTTTCTTTTGATTCATTTGAATCCTAAATGAATGTATGATGTTTGATGTTATGAAAATATAAGAGCATTTGATTTTATTCAGATGCTAAGTGTATATGAAAAAGGAAAGTTCATTGACTTTTCTAGTTAATATAATTGACCATGTATAATATGAATTGTTTTATGATAAGAGATGATCATATTAATATGATTTTTCGGGTGTGTTTGGTAATGAATAAAACTTTTGATGAAAACTTTTAAAGAATAAAAGTTGTCAAATGATGTGATATTGTAGAGGTAATGATGAGGAGTAAAGAGAATAAATTTAAAATAAATAGGTTAATTATATTGGTAGTTGTGTAGAAATGATTGAAAAGTAGGGTTATTGTATAGAAAAATGTATAAAAAATTATTAAAAAAGAGTAATTATGGAGAGTGAAAAGTTTTAGATTGAAATGACAACTTTTCTAGTTTGCCAAACACACCCTTCATGTTGCTTTCTACAACATGCCTATCAACAAGGGAAAGGAAGATAAAAATGATGAATCTATGAGTCAACAAGGAATAAGGGAAACCAGTAGCAAATTTAAGCGACCAGGGCAGTGAGGACAAGTGAGTCCAAGAACTCGTCAACGGTGGACCACTATAAACGCTGAGTCAAAGGTTAAAGGTGCTACCGCTATAGGTAATATCTCATAGTGTGACGCTCCAACCCGAAATGTCATATCCTTACTCCAAGACCTTATCGATTGGTAAATGTGAATCAAGATTATTACCCTGATCTCGTGGCGGGTTCTTAATTGGATCTCGTCTAATTTTTTTATTTCATTCCTTATATCTATCATCGTTTCATGTCTTTGCATTCCACACTATTCATCTTACAAGCGACAATACACTTGTAATCAATTGTACATATCATTCATAACATATTAACTTGTCTCTTCTATATTAAAGGTCCTCTTGAACTAACATGTCCTTTCCATTCCATGTCAATAACAAGGATCCATCAACTCTTAGCATACAAGCACTTATCTTTTAAGGCATTCTTTGTCTCAACCATATCATATCTATACAAGACATTTTAAATCTTTTACCTTCTTAATCATATAATACTTATACAAGGTATCTTGAACATATGTACTAATAGACCATATCCCTTAGGGCATTTGTTCACGCTTCACATACAAAGGATTACAAACCTTTGAAAATTCTTTTTTTCTTTCTCAACGAGAACATGCCTTTTATCACTTGAATTTTCCTTGCACCTGTCTAAGGGGGGAAAACAAAACATGAGTCGAAACTTAATAAGCAAGCATCTTTCATTCTTGTTTAAACGCATTTATATCAATTCGGTAAGAGACACTTAGCAAGTGATCAATTACCTACGGAGCAGAAACCATTTCATAAACCATTCATAAACCTTTCATTTAAACTAGTCATGTAAACCAATTTAATCCTAATTTTTGGGCATTTCATAAGCATTGGATGTGCAAATACAACATTTTCATTCATGACATCATCTTTCATGTGAGGGTACGCTAGCTCGGAGGACATCCTTTCATAACTTGATCATTTCCATCCTTCGCGCCGGACCTTCCGACTTGGCAACGTCAAGGGCGGACTCCTTGTCCTGCTTCTGCCTTGATTAGCCTACTTGATTTCTATTCCATGCATAACTTTTAATCACCTCGGTATTATATACCTCTTACTCATGATAACTTGTCATTCTCATGTAGAGAATTCTTTGCACAATTCATTTGAACATCAGTTCAATAAAACATCGTTTAAATCCATGCTGGTATGCCATTTCCAAATAGAGAAAAATTGACACAATTATTTCAATAAAAGCAGAAATCAAATTATCATAAAGAGATAGAGGGATGACCACCCTTAAATAGCTTTAGAAATATTCAAGTAAAACAACTTGAAAGCATTTTTGCATTTGAGAATAAAATCTCATTTTCAAAAGTCCTGCTTGCTTACTAAGAAATCAATTTACTTACTCCTTAA
This sequence comes from Annona cherimola, assembly GCA_030490835.1. Lineage (NCBI taxonomy): Eukaryota > Viridiplantae > Streptophyta > Magnoliopsida > Magnoliales > Annonaceae > Annona > Annona cherimola. The sequence goes on along the minus strand of CM059977.1, from coordinate 48,140,425 downwards.
GAAACATACCTTACTTTCTCATGAAATTTCCTCATTTACTTGCTCCCTAAGAAACCTCTTTCGTTCTTTTGTGATTAAGAAATTTTCATAATAATTAGCTTAATTAAATTCATTCATAAGATTCACCATATCATTTTAAACTTCCATCTCAATTTTCATCTCAAAAGGACATTTCTATGTCAAGTTACGATCATTTGAAATTAACCTTAGGGTGTGAGATGAAAAATAAATATTTTTCATCTTAATCCCATCACATTTGCTTTAATCCAATCCATCCATAACCTTGAACCCAAAGTCATGTGTTCATCTTTCAAATTTCATCTCATTTCGCCTTATAGGTGTCAAGTTATGAATTTTCTACATTTTCCAATATAATTCCATAATTATCATCATAATTTTCATAAATCAAATCATGATAATCAAAATAATTATTCATGACTCATTAGCATTTCCCAATCCTCATTAAGCCCCTCTTGTCATATTGACTCGTATTGACCTACGACAATTAATCTTAATCACCATTGTTAATCATAACCCTAATTGCAAAATATCATTAAATCATAAAATCATCCAAATCATACATGAATCATACATAATTCATGTTTAAATGCCAAATGCACATACATGAGCCCTAATTGGGTCTGGGTATCACACATAAGTAGAAAGGATAACCGCTAGTGTAAAAGAAGTCGTGCAGCAGGCCACTCGAGATTAGGCAGCCTAAGTAGCGGAAGTAATACAAGGTCTTTGGGAAAATACCCAATGGGACCAATTAGAAGAAGGTAGAAGAGATATACCGGTACATGTAATAAATCCTAACCTAGTGCCCAAACCTTTAAACATTAATGATGTTATAATAGAAATGAATAGGAAGGATATCAATTCCTTTTTAGCTCAGCATCCACCTAAGTTCTTAAGTGAATCAGATCCTATTTAGGATCAGCAGTGGATGACTGAAATCAAGAACTTGTTTAAAGTTTTTCCATGTAGATTCATGTGTTACCTAAGCATTGATTAGCAATGCTTATGAGTGGTAGGAAACCCTAATGGCTACTATGCCATAACCAAGGAAGGTAACGTGGTAAATTTTTATGGAAGCATTAAATAAGAAATATATTCCAATAGGACACCAGAGTACGACACATGTTGAAGCTGAATAAGTACAATTAGGGCAAAGACAACTTGCCACTAAAACTAAGGAACTTGGTGTAGGACAAGAAAGGAGTAAGAGGGCAGTGACAAGAAAAAAAGGAAAACAAGCTATACCTTAATAGATCCTCCAATTTGTGGTATTTTTGACAAATAACACTTTGGAGAAGGTGTAAAAGGTTTAAATCAATGTTATAAATGTAAACAAGCTGGTCATGTGGTAAGAATTGTGAAGTTATTAAGGCAGGAGAGAAAATGTGCTTTAACTATGACCAATGGGGTCATGTTGCCTCAAACTGCCACACCAGGACATAAGGGGGCAACAAGATAAGGAAAGGCTAGCTCAACCAAAGCTAATTGTATCTACCGGTTGATAGAAAGTCTCTGCAAATTATTGTAAAAAGGTGTAACAAACCGTGTCTAGTCACCATGGATGGAAGGAAAACAAGATTACATATATGACACCATAGAGTTTGGTATCACATATCATAACAAGAAATGGTAAATAGTTAAAGAAAAATGAACGCAAGAATGATTGTCGGGATTCTCTTTGATTCCGATATGGTCAGAAGATATGTGTGAGAGGTAATTCTCTATGATGATAATGAGCTCATGAGAAATGAGACTAGAAAAAATGATAAGGACCTTTACTGGTTTATGAAAACTGGAAAGGGAGATAAGGAAGAAAATGTCTTCAACTGGTTTAGCACCAGCACTCCCATTAAGTAGTCTACACTAGTATAACCTAATTGTCGACATTATGAGGCGAGAATGAATGGATGGGTTAGCAAAAGTATCTTTTGCAAAGATATGCATGAAATTTTATGTGAGAGCATCTTCTGCTCTATGCTATTGAAGATGATTGCTAATAATCTCTACTTGATATGATTAGATGGGTAGCTTAAATCTTACCCTACGATAAAATGAGAGATTATATAGATATAATTTCTCTATATATAAGAAAGATAGTATGCCTATCATAAGGACAAAAGATGAGTAACACGTCCAAGGCCAAAAGCGCCACCAAAACAAAGTAGCACAATGAAAGCGTGATAAGCCATTGAAAGTATTGGAAGAAAAATGATAAGTTGGCTAATTTATATGAGTCTTACCCCGATAGTTGAAATGTAACAGGTTTTGGGACGAAACTTGTTATAAGGGTAAGAGGATTGTGATACCCAGACCCAAGTAGGGCTCATATAAATGCATTTGGCATATAGACATGAATTATGTATGACTTGTTTGATTTATGGATGATTTTATGATTTAATGATATTTTGTAATTGGGGTTATGATTAAGAATGGTGATTAAGATTAATCGCCTAGTCCAATGTGAGTCAATGTGACCAAAGGGGCTTAATGAGGATTAGAAAATACTAACGTGACATGAATAATTATTTTAATTTTCATAAATTAATTTATGAAAATTAAAATGATAATTATGGAATTATGTTGGAAAATGTAGAAAATTCATAACTTGACTCCAATAAGGCGGATTGAGATGAAAATTGAAAGATAAGCTCACGAATTTGGGTTCAATCTTATGGGTGGATTGTATTAAAAAAATATGATGGGATTAAAATGATAATAATTTATTTTCATCTTACACTTCAAGGTTATCTTCAAAAGATCATAACTTGACGTAGAAAAGTCGGTTTGAGATGAAACTTGAAACGATTGAATAAAATATGAAATCTATGTTATGGAAGGATTAGATTAAGCTAATTACCATGGGAATATGCTTAATTAGAAATAAGTGAGTAGCATTGACTTTATGTACCAAGAAGTACCATAACATTTATTAAAAAAGTAAGTGGCTTAATGGCTTGGTTAATGCCCATGAGAGGTGTCAAAAGGAGGTGCTTTGAGCTAGATTTTTTTTAGATTAAGTCAAGGGCTAAAATCCTTGAAAATTCGAGTGGATTAAATGATGGTTTAAGAGACTAAGGGCTAGCATCAAAGAGGCATGGAGAGGTGGCATGGTGTGGATGTCCAAGGAGTCTTCCCCTTTGATTTTTTGATTTGTAAAAATGCAAAATATGCATTTAAATGACCTAGGAAGCTAGGGGGAGTTATGAAGTGGATATGGGTTGATTTTGTGGCAAGAAAATGCCATAAGGTTCATGACATATGGTCATTTCTAAGTGGACAGCAATATGAATGAATTTTAGGGCAATTAAGCTCCCTTAAGTGTGGTTAAATGATGGCTAACCAATGGTAAAATCTCGTATGTATATATAAAGGGGTCTCTTGGGTAGCAAGAAAGGAAGAAATAAGGAAGAAAGTTGGCAGCAAGGCAAGGGGGTCGTTCAAGTCAGGGGAGAGAGAAAGAGAGAAAATTTTCTCCACAAAGGGGCAGCAGATAGGGTCGTCCCAAGCAAGCCAAGCAAGGAGGAAAAGGAAGAAGAAAGGAAGAGAAAAACTTGGTTAATGCCCATGTTCATGTTTAATTTGAGTGAGTATTATGCGTTTTTGATTCATATACGTTAACCTAAATCATGTTTGGTTGATGATTAAGGTAAAGATGGTTATAAATATTAAATTCAAGCGTAAATATCACCTTGAATGCTTGTTGAATGATCAACCAAACCAAACCCTCATATAGATTATGTGTTAATACTTATAAGGGCGAAATGAATCACATGGATATGTTCATATATATTGAATCTGGAATAGGAAAGAAAAATATAAAAAAATAGTAAATGAATGAATTTTAGCATGAAAATTTTTATGAGTACTCATGACATGGTGATTAAAGAAGTACCCAATTTTCAGCTTAAAAGGATAAGAAGGTTGTAAATTAAAAGTTCCGGAAAATCAACCTGAATAGGGTTGAATAGGTGTCAGGATTAGCTGCACCAAATGATTTTTAATAATTTTTATGCATGCAATTTTGAGATGAAAAGTTTATATGATATCGAATACATCATGAATAGCACTCAACCAAAATAAAAATTAATTTTTGAAAGGTATAAATATACCTACTAATCAACATAATTAGAGCTATCTGAAAATTGATGCTGCTATCTAGAAGAGTAAAAATACCAAAATAAATAGAAATATTTCGTATGTTGTGTTGAAAATATTTATTTTGGTTAACTCATGTAGTTATCAAGGTATGATATAAATTTTAGATTTAAATTCCTTGATTTGATTATAATTCAAAAAATTAGAGGGATCAGTGTGTCTGATTTAAGCATTATGGACAGATTGACGAATAAGTCAAAATAAATGTTAAATTCTAGATTTTTGGGTGGAATTTAACTTATAATGAGAGATAAATAAATATTATGAGTGATTATGAAGGTTTAACCTATTAGAAGTAGATTTTAAAAGGAAGGGGTGTTATAGAAGCACAACTTATACCAATGTCAGAATTAAAAAATGGACACCCAACTTGAAAGACAAGTGAGTTAAGTTAGTTTAACATAAATCTAAATGGATTTATATAGGTTGAAAAACCCTAAGGGATGCAAGCATTTGAATTTGATACATATAAATGAAATGTCACTTGTTGGAAATATGTGGAAAACAAGTTAAATCTATGTTTTGATGATTAACAAATCAATTTGAGTAAGTCTTGGCTACTAACATGTTTGTGGAAATATTTAAGGGATATAAATTTGAAGAACATAAAGCATGGAAGGCCAAGTCGTTCCCCAAGTCGACCCCAAGATCGACTTCAAGAAGCCAAAACTGTCCAGAGTTGAAATGAGAAGAAGAGCAGGTGAAGTCGCAGGCCAAGTCGACTCCACTTGCGACTTGGGAAGCCAAGTCGCAAACGAAGTCAACTCCAGCATCGACTTCAGTCGGGAAAATCACTCCAGAGTTGAATTTGGGAGAGAAAGATACCGAAGTCGCAGTCGAAGTCGACTCCAGTTGCGACTTGGGTGAAGTCGCAGACGAAGTCGACCCCAAGTTCGACTTGATGTTATCAAAGCTCAAAGATGGAGTTTTTAGCTCATTCCCAAGATCAACTTAAGATCTCTCAAGACCAAATCAAGGATACAAGCTCTTTATCAAAATCAAGTTTATCAAGTCCAAGACAAAGATTCAAGCATGCTCCAAGATGAAGAAATAATCAAGTCATGAAGATCAATATGAATCAAAAGCAAGTAAGGTGCATGAATCTACCATGTAAGACTCAAGTTCTCCAAAGATTCACAAAGTCCAAGTATCCAAGATTTCAAGATATGAAGTTGAAGAACTTCATGCAAGGATAACTTTACTAGAGTTCAAATAAAGAAAAATATAAGAAAGACAACCAACATGAAGAAATTCGAGCAAAGAAAGAATATCTGAAGATTTCGAGCAAGCTGCTGGGGTGAAGTCGCACCCGAAGTCGACTTCACCTGCGACTTGGGTCAAGTCGATACCCAAGTCGACCCGACCTGGAACTTGAAGTTGCGACGGAGAGGCGAAGTCGCACCCGAAGTCGACTCCATCTGCGACTTGGGCGAAGTCGCATCCGAAGTTGACTCCACCTGCGACTTGGGTCGCAGCGGTCGGAATTTATTCGAACGTTGGCGCATTAAATGCGCGGCACCTACCTTCTAACATTCGGATTCCCTCCAAAATTATAAAAGGCATTCATGGTGGACGAGGGAAGTAGCTGAGATTCATTAAGTGTGCTTAACTCCTATATTCAAGAGCTCCAAAGAGATCAAGCCATACAAAGAGGAAGAACTTTGTTTCAAGTTGCAAGAGCTATATTTCAGAATCTTCAAAGCCATTACTATAAGTTCTTCTCTGCGCCAAACTGCTTCTACACAACTGTAAAGTGTAGTTTCTTTTAATGTCTCTTTTGTTGTATTGAACTTGATCTAGCTTGGGTAGCTAAGATCAAGTGAAAGCAAAGTAGTGTGTGATTGGAGTGAGACTCGTCACCTACTTGTGCTGTGTTGTTGATGCCCCCTAGAGCTGGAATCTAGAAGAGAGCAAGAGGCTCTGGTTGTATATGCCCCCTAGAGCTAGAATCTAGAAGAGAGCAGTGACTCTAATTGTATTGAGAGAATACAATAGTGGAACCCAAGTCACAAGGAGTGTGAGCTTGGAAGAGTGGAGTAGGGAGGTTGCCCGAACCAGTATAAAAATCTTGTGTGCTTGATTTATGTTTCTGCTCTCTACATTATATTGCTTTCTATTTCGTTCCTTCATAAAGGGAATTAGATTAATCCGGGGTAAAGTTTCTGTTTAAGTTATACATTTTTAAATACCCAATTCACCCCTCCCCTCTTAGGTTTTGCCATTAACTCGGGACCAACAAGTGGTATCGAAGCAGGTCTTTGAGTTTACCAAAGAGATCTTATCGATATGGCATCCCAATCTACTTCCGTTCCCGCATTTGCTGAAGGCCAATCCTTTACAAGGCCACCATTGTTTGATGGGAACAATTTTGGATATTGGAAGCTTCGTATGAAGCAACTTATTATGGCTACCGACATGGATTCTTGGATTGCAATCCAAGATGGAGTAACCTTGCCTACCGATGAAAGAGCTTCCAAATGGACCGATGAGGAAGTAAAAATTGTAAAGAGCAATGCCAAAGCTATGAACTCATTATTTTGTGCTCTTACTGCTTCTGAATATGATAGGGTATCCTCTTGTTTAACCGCCAAAGAGATATGGGATACATTAACCTCCATTTATGAAGGAACTTCTCAAGTCCAAGGGACGAGAAGAAATATTTTGATTGGAGAACTAAAAACCTTTAGAATGCTAGAAACAGAAAATATTTCTGAAATGTTTGCTAGATTCTCAAAAATTACTAATGCTTTAAAAGGTCTTAGAAAGGCTATATCTGAATCTGAGCAGGTCATGAAGATTTTGAGAGTTCTACCTGAATCATGGACTCCAAAGATTACTGCAATAGAAGAAGCCAAGGACCTCAACACATTAAAGCTGGAAGACTTGATTAGTTCATTAATGTCAGATGAGCTAATCAAGAAAAGAAATGAAGATCAACACAGAGGCAAAAGAGCGATTGCCTTGAAAGCCGCACAAGACACAGACGACACTTCATCTTCTCAAAACGACGACGAGATTGCCCTACTCACAAAACGGTTCAGAAAATTTGTGAGAAAAGGCAAAAATTTCAGAAGTTTCAAAGATAGAAAGTCCAGAGAGAAAAAGAAAGAACCAACCAAATGTTACCGATGCGGCGGTTCGGGACATATGCAAGCTCAATGTCCAACTCCCGAAGAAAGCGAAGCAAAAGAGCAAAGAAAAGATCGAGGGGACAACAAAAGATTCCAAAGAAATAAAGGAAGAGGCATGTACGTGAATGACGAAGAATCTACAACGAGTAGTTCCTCAACCGATGAAATCGAGGCAGAAGAATGTGCAAGAATATGCTGCATGGCGCAAATCGAGCAAGAAGAACAATCCACCTCAACAAAGTGCACAAGCAGTGAAGAGGTAAGTTCTAAACCTTGCCACTCTAAATCAAGTTATTCTTCTTTTCAAGAATGCCTCAAATGTGCTGAATTAGAAGAATTACAAATTGCATATGATTCATTATATGAAGAGTTGAAGAAACTAGGAAGCAAGTTTACAATTAAGAAAAGACAATGTGATGCGGCAATAATTGTAAATGGTAAACTTGCAGAAAGATTAGATAAATTGAAAGATGAAAATGATTTGCTGAAAAAGGAGAACGGATCATTAAATGAATCATTAGCTAAGTTCTCTAATCCAGGAGAAAATGTAAAGATGTTTTTGAACATGACCTCTCAAATAAATAAAAGAGGTAATGGTTACTATACATTTGAGCAAAAAGAAAGTAGCAAATCAAATGTGCCAACACTTGGGAAATATCAAACCAAAACTACACCTCTATACAAGCCACAGAAGAAAAATTTAAAGTGGACTAAAAGGCCAACGCTTGAACTATTGCATACTTGGAGGCCTACTCCAAGATTGCCTATGGCCTGTAACTTTTGCAATAAGATGGGTCATAAAACTTATAAATGTAACTTTAAGAAATTATATGACCATGGTGCTAAATTAGTTTGGGTTCTAAGGAACACAAGATTTGGGCTTTCAAAGTTAGAACTACAAAGATTGAATCATTTTACTAACCCAAATGGACCCATAAAATGGGTACCAAAGAGATAAGAATTACTTGTTTATTTTTCAGACATGTTTTAAGGCAAAAGCAAACAATGTATGGCATTTTGTTCCTAGACCAAATAATCATACAACCATTGGTACCAAATGGGTATTTAGGAACAAATTGGATGAAAGCAGACTTGTAATTAGAAACAAGGCCAGATTAGTAGCCAAAGGGTATTCCCAAGAAGAAGGAATTGATTTCGAAGAATCATATGCACCCGTGGCTAGATTAGAAGCCATACGAATTTTACTAGCATTTGCTTCTCATATGAATTTCAAATTGTTTCAAATGGATGTAAAAAGCGCATTTTTGAATGGCTATTTGAATGAAGAAGTATATGTTGAACAACCCCCTGGTTTTGAAGAAAAGAATCAATCAAAGTATGTTTATAAATTGACCAAAGCATTATATGGACTAAAACAAGCTCCAAGAGCTTGGTATGAAAGGTTGAATAGATTTTTTTTATTGACCATGAGTTTCAAAGAGGAAAAGTAGACACTACTTTGTTCATTAAGTACAAAAATAAAAATATTCTAATTGTACAAATTTATATAGATGATATAATATTTGGTGCTACTGACAAAAATCTATGCCAAGAATTTTCTAAGATTATGCAGAGCGAATTCGAAATGAGCATGATGGGAGAATTAAATTTCTTCCTTGGACTGCAAATCAAACAACAAAGTGAAGGGATATTTTCGAACCAGTCCAAGTACGTCAAAGAGATGCTCAAGAAATTTGGAATGCAAAATAGCAAAGGAGCAAATACTCTAATGAGCTCTACAATCAAAATCGACACAGATGAAAACGGTAAATGTATCGATCAAAAATTTTATAGAAGCATGATAGGATCTTTGCTATATTTAACTGCTTCTAGACCTGATATTTTATTCAGTGTTTGTATGTGTTCTAGATTTCAAGCATGTCCTAAAGAATCACATCTACTTGCTGTAAAAAGGATTTTCAAATATTTGATAAAAACTACCAACCTTGGACTATGGTACCCAAAGGGCTCTAATTTTGATCTAATCGGCTACTCGGATGCGGATTTTGCCGGTTACAAAGTAGATAGAAAGAGCACTAGTGGAACATGTCAGTTTCTTGGAAGCATGTTGGTTTCATGGTTTTCAAGAAAACAAACTAGTATTGCTCTATCTACGGCGGAAGCCGAATACATTGCCGCCGGGAGCTGCTGTGCCCAATTACTTTGGATGAAACAGCAACTTAGGGACTATGACATGGATTTTAAAGATATACCCATCAGATGTGATAATACTAGTGCCATATGCCTAACCAAGAATCCAGTCTTGCATTCTAGGACCAAACATATAGACCTTAGACACCATTTCATTAGAGAACATGTAGAAAATCATGACATATGTTTGGTATATGTAAAAACAGAGGATCAAGTTGCAGACATATTTACAAAGCCCCTAGCAAAAGAAGCATTTTATAAAATTAGAAATGACATGAGAATGATTGAATTAACTTAGCATAAACTTAGGGGGAGCACCTGTTTAGGGGGAGCAAACCCACCTATCTCTTTACCCTCTAACTTTTTGATATATTGACAAAAAGGGGGAGACGAGTAGGATTTGAGGGGGAGAAGAGTAGGATATGTTTGGGGAGAAGAGAAGAATAGGATATGTTTGTTAAATGAATTTGCATAAGCATAAGAATGATAAAATTTCACAATACAAAATGAGCATGTTACTTTTTTAAGCTATTGAAAGGTATACACTCAAATCGGTTTTGTCAATCATCAAAAAGGGGGAGATTGTTGGAAATATGTGGAAAACAAGTTAAATCTATGTTTTGATGATTAACAAATCAATTTGAGTAAGTCTTGGCTACTAACATGTTTGTGGAAATGTTTAAGGGATATACATTTGAAGAACATAAAGCATGGAAGGCCAAGTCGTTCCCCAAGTCGACCCCAAGATCGACTTCAAGAAGCCAAAACTGTCCAGAGTTGAAATGAGAAGAAGAGCAGGTGAAGTCGCAGGCCAAGTCGACTCCACTTGCGACTTGGGAAGCCAAATCGCAAACGAAGTCGACTCCAGCATCGACTTCAGTCGGGAAAATCACTCCAGAGTTGAATTTGGGAGAGAAAGATACCGAAGTCGCAGTCGAAGTCGACTCCAGTTGCGACTTGGGTGAAGTCGCAGACGAAGTCGACCCCAAGTTCGACTTGATGTTATCAAAGCTCAAAGATGGAGTTTTTAGCTCATTCCCAAGATCAACTTAAGATCTCTCAAGACCAAATCAAGGATACAAGCTCTTTATCAAAATCAAGTTTATCAAGTCCAAGACAAAGATTCAAGCATGCTCCAAGATGAAGAAATAATCAAGTCATGAAGATCAATATGAATCAAAAGCAAGTAAGGTGCATGAATCTACCATGTAAGACTCAAGTTCTCTAAAGATTCACAAAGTCCAAGTATCCAAGATTTCAAGATATGAAGTTGAAGAACTTCATGCAAGGATAACTTTACTAGAGTTCAAATAAAGAAAAATATAAGAAAGACAACCAACATGAAGAAATTCGAGCAAAGAAAGAATATCTGAAGATTTCGAGCAAGCTGCTGAGGTGAAGTCGCACCCGAAGTCGACTTCACCTGCGACTTAGGTCAAGTCGATACCCAAGTCGACCCGACCTGGAACTTGAAGTTGCGACGGAGAGGCGAAGTCGCACCCGAAGTCGACTCCATCTGCGACTTGGGCGAAGTCGCATCCGAAGTCGACTCCACCTGCGACTTGGGTCGCAGCGGTCGGAATTTATTCGAACGTTGGCGCATTAAATGCGCGCCACCTACCTTCTAACGTTCGGATTCCCTCCAAAATTATAAAAGACATTCATGGTGGACGAGGGAAGTAGCTGAGATTCATTAAGTGTGCTTAACTCCTATATTCAAGAGCTCCAAAGAGATCAAGCCATACAAAGAGGAAGAACTTTGTTTCAAGTTGCAAGAGCTATATTTCAGAATCTTCAAAGCCATTACTACAAGTTCTTCTCTACGCCAAACTGCTTCTACACAACTGTAAAGTGTAGTTTCTTTTATTGTCTTTTTTGTTGTATTGAACTTGATCTAGCTTGGGTAGCTAAGATCAAGTGAAAGCAAAGTAGTGTGTGATTGGAGTGAGACTCGTCACCTACTTGTGCTGTGTTGTTGATGCCCCCTAGAGCTGGAATCTAGAAGAGAGCAAGAGGCTCTGGTTGTATATGCCCCCTAGAGCTAGAATCTAGAAGAGAGCAGTGGCTCTAGTTGTATTGAGAGAATACAATAGTGGAACCCAAGTCACAAGGAGTGTGAGCTTGGAAGAGTGGAGTAGGGAGGTTGCCCGAACCACTATAAAAATCTTGTGTGCTTGATTTATGTTTTTGCTCTCTACATTATATTGCTTTCTATTTCGTTCCTTCATAAAGGGAATTAGATTAATCCGGGGTAAAGTTTCTGTTTAAGTTATAAATTTTTAAATACCCAATTCACCCCTCCCCTCTTGGGTTTTTCCATTAACTCGGGACCAACATCACTTTCATTTATCTAGGCAAAGGCAAGGAAAAATATGGAAGAACGAGGTTAAGGCTATCTCAGGTAAGCAAGCGAACATTTCAAAATATTGATTTTCACTTATATGTTATAATGGTTGAATACATTTATGATTGATATTTTATGAATTTCTTATGAATGGGCAAGCACAAGTTTTGAAAATGATGGCTTTAATGAAAAACCACAAGTTTTGGTAAAAGATAACTTCAATGGAAAGCCTCAAGGTTTGCTTCATGGGAAGCAAGCAACACTTTCAAGATAATTATTTTATCACAAGTGTTGCCAGAGATTGAGAATGTTTTATTTTGATGGATTTACGAATTTTCTTAAGAGTAGGCAAATTCTTCATGACGTTATTTCCGAAGGATTTCATGCTTTATGTCAATGGATTTTAGGCAAGCAAGTTCTTTATGATATTGATTTCAAAAGGAATTTGATTTCTATGACATAACGTTTAAACATAAACAATAATTTGGACATAGTCCATGTGTTTGAAATGATATTACAAAAGTTTTGATTTCTTTTAGATAAGGAAAGATGTTGGGAATGTCTTAAAAAATATTTATATGAAGATTGTTAAAAAGTGTTTAAGGATGACCAATTCGATAAGTTGATTTCATAAAATGGTTTAATTTCAGGTTGCTAGAATGATATGCAAAAGGCTATGCGAGCCCCTCTTTATATAAAAAGGGCAAGATGGATATGTGGACAAGGATTTGATATTAGGACGGTTGAGAAGAGGATGGTACAATTTCGTAACCTTTGTGAGCAAAAGGCCCCGAAATGGAAATAAAAAAAATGTTAGGAAAATACATGGTTTATTCTTAAAAATCCAAAAGATTTGAAGTTTCTTTATCATAAGGATTTTAAGATCTATTGTTTTATCAAACATCTCTGTTGGAAACAATGTTTAAAACAAAACAAAATTGACCAAAGCATGAAGTTTTGATGATTAACAAATTTAAATTTGAGTATAAAGTGGATACTAATGAGTTTGTTGAATGTTTTAAGGAATGAAATAGCCAAGTCGACTTCCAAGTCGACTTAGACTTCAACTTAGGGTAAAGTCGATCTCAAAGTCGACTCCATCCTCGACTCAAAAATGAACCCCACGAACCAGTTTTGAAAATGGAAGAAGAGCAGGTGAAGTCGCAGGCCAAGTCGACTCTACTTGCGACTTGGGAAGCCAAGTCGCAAACGAAGTCGACTCCAGCATCGACTTTAGATGACAAAAACACTCCAGCGCTGATTTTGGGGCACAAAAATACCGAAGTCGCAGACGAAGTCGACCCCAGTTGTGACTTGGGTGAAGTCGCAGACGAAGTCGACCCCAAGATCAACTTGAGGTGTTCAAAGTTCAAAGATGCAGATTCAAGCTCATTCCAAGATTCAACTTGAGTTTTCTCAAATCTAGATCAAGGGTACAAGCTCATTATCAACTTAAGTCTCTCAAAGCTCCAAGCATATTTCAAGTTAAAGAGATTCAAGATATGAAGATTAATGAATCAAAAGCAAAATCAACCATACAAGTTTTCAAGCTTCAGAAGGTCTACAAAATATAATTGAAGGAAAGAAGACAAGCAAGCTAAAAGGAATCTAACAAAGGTCAAACTGTTTTCGGCACAAGAACGAGTCAAGTCGCAACCCAAGTCGACTCCAAGATCGACTTGAGGTCAAGTCTGAAACCAAGTCGACCCAGACTCAGACTTGGAAAATGTGGAACTGAAGTCGCAAACGAAGTCGACTCCAGTTGCGACTTGGGAAGCCAAGTCGCAGACGAAGTCGACTCCACCTGCGACTTGGGGAAGCAACGTTCGAATTTTTGAACGTTGGAACATTTATTGCGCGCCAACCACTTCTATAATGTTCAAATCTTCCCCATTCTATAATTAGACACTCAAGCAAACGAGAATACATACACTACATTGTCCAAAGAGAGAAAAGAAGTGCAAACAAGAGCTCCCATTTGCTTTTCTCTAAATTTGAGTGATCTATACACTTTAAAAGGAAGAACGAGCTTCAAGTTGCAAGTAGCTTCAACGATATTCAACTGGTTGCTTCTACAGATTCTTCCTCAAGCTGAATCTTGCCTACGCAACTCTGTAAAGTGTAGATCTTCCTTATTTTCATTATCTTTTGTTATTGGTCTTGGTTTGAGCTTGTTGTAACAAACCAAGACGTTGTAAGTAGAGTTGTGATTGGAGTTGAACTCATCATCTACTTGTATCAAGTGTATAAGCCTCCTAGAGCTAGAATCTAGAAGAGAGCGGAGTCTCTAAGTGTATTCGTGGAATACATAGTGGAACCCAAGTCACAACGGTGTGTGAGCTTGGAAGAGTGGAGTAGGGAGAGGTTGCCCGAACCACTATAAATCTTGCCTACTGTTTACTTTATTGCTTTCATTATTTCATTGCTCTCTATTTGTTTCAAACAAGGGGTTTAAGCTTTCAAGGGGTTAAGTTTTAATTTACCGAAGAATTTTATAAGAACCCAATTCACCCCTCCCCTCTTGGGTTTTGCCATTAACTCGGGACCAACAAGTGGTATCAGTGCAGGTCTTTGAGCTTACCAAAGAGATCTTATTGACATGACATCCCAATCTACTTCCGTTCCCGCATTTGCCGAAGGCCAATCATTTACTAGGCCACCATTGTTTGATGGGAACAATTTCGGCTATTGGAAGCTTCGTATGAAGCAACTCATTATGGCTACCGACATGGATTCTTGGATTGCAATCCAAGATGGTGTAACTTTGCCTATCGATGAAAGAGCTTCCAAGTGGACCGAAGAGGAAGTAAGAACCGTTAAGAGCAATGCTAAGGCCATGAATTCTTTATTTTGTGCTCTTAGGGCTTCCGAGTATGATAGAGTATCATCTTGTCTAACCGCTAAAGAAATATGGGATACTCTAACATCTATTTATGAAGGAACCTCTCAAGTCCAAGGGACTAGGAGAAATATTCTGATAGGAGATTTGGAAAACTTCAAAATGTTAGATACAGAAAACATTTCTGAGATGTTTGCCAGTTTTTCTAAAATTACTAACGCATTGAAAGGTCTTGGAAAGGCTATCTCTGAATCTGAACAGATTATGAAGATTCTAAGGGCTCTACCGGAATCATGGACTCCAAAGATTACGACAATAGAAGAAGCCAAAGACCTAAATACTTTAAAGTTAGAAGATCTTATTAGCTCATTAATGTCACATGAGCTAATCAAGAGAAGGAATGAAGATCAACACAAAGGGAAGAAAGCTATTGCACTAAAGGCCACCTCAGAAGAATCTACCTCCTCATCTCACAACGATGATGAAGACATAGCACTGCTTACTCGCAAATTTTGAAAGTTTGTGAGAAAAGGAAGGAACTTCAAAAACTTCAAAGAAAGACCACGAAGAGAGAAGAAGAAGGATCCAACAAAGTGTTATAGATGCGGCGGTATGGGACATATGCAAGCCCAATGTCCTACATCGGAAGAGAGACCAAAGGATCAACAAGAAAGGAGGGAAAGACATGAAAACAGAAAATATCAAAGGCCAAAAGGAAGAGGCATGTACGTCAATGAAGAAACCTCTTCAACAAGCAGCTCCTCAACCGACGAATTCGAGGCGGCAAATTGTGCTAGAATATGCTGCATGGCACGGATCGAACAAGAAGAAAACTTGTTGTGTTTAAACACAAATGAAGTTTTGGAAGAACAAACCATCTCAACAAAATGCACAAGCAATGAAGAGGTAACTTCCAAACCTTGCCATTCTCAATCAAGTTATTCTTCTTTTCAAAAATGCCTCAAATGTGCTAAATTAGAAGAACTGCAAATTGCATATGATTCATTATATGAAGAAATCAAAAAGCTAGGAAACAAGTTGTCATTGAAAAGACAACAATGTAACTACGTTATTATTGTAAATGGAAAACTAGCTGAAAGATCATCAAAATTGAAAGATGAAAATGATCTGCTTTTGAAAGAAGTAGAGAAACTGAAAAAGGAGAACGAATCATTAAATGAATCATTAGCTAAGTTCTCTAATCCAGTAGAAAATGTAAAAATATTTCTGAACATGACCTCCCAAACAAATAAAAGAGGTCTTGGATACTATACATTTGAGCAAAAAGAAAGTGGCAAATCAAATGTGCCAATACTTGAGAAATATCAAACCAAAACTGCACCTATACACAAGCCACAAAAGAAAAATGTTATGTAGACCAGAAGGCCAACGTTTGAACCATTACATACTTGGAGGCCTACTCCAAGATTACCTATGGCTTGCAATTTCTGCAATAAAATGGGTCATAAAACCTACAAATGTAACTTTAAGAAACTATATGACCATGGTGCAAAATTAGTTTGGGTTCCAAGGAACACAAGATTTGGGCTTTCTAAGTTAGAGCAACAAAAATTGAATTATATTACTAACCCAAATGGACCCATAAAATGGGTACCAAAGAGATAAGATTTACTTGTTTATTTTTCAGATATGTTTTAAGGCAAAGGCAAACAATGTATGGTTCATGGACAGTGGTTGTTCAAGGCATATGACCGGAGAAAGAAGTTTATTTCATAAACTTAAGCCTTGCAACGATGGAACGGTTGCCTTTGGTAATAATGAAAAAGGTAAAATTAAAGGTAAAGGAAACATATATAGTATTTCAAATGCATGCACGGAAGATGTTTTGTTTGTTGAAGGACTCAAGCACAATCTAATGAGCATTAGTCAATTATGTGACAAAGGATACAAGGTTGTGTTTGAATCATCTATATGTAATGTATTTGATGGAGAACATGTCATGTTTAGTGGAAAAAGACATGGAAATGTATATTTGGTTTCACTTGATGAACTAGATGGTCAATGTCTAATGGCCATTGATAATGATCCATGAGTTTGGCATAAAAGGCTTGGACATATAAACATGGAAAATATAAAGACCCTATGGAAGAAGAGTTTGGTAGAAGGATTGCCAAAGTTGAAATATGACAAGGATAAAATTTGCAAGGCATGTCAATTATCAAAACAACCTAAAATGCCTTTCTCTACCAAAAAGAAAATTTCCACCACTAGGCCACTTGAATTGCTACACATGGATCTATATGGGTCATCCGATATTTTAACCATTAGTGGAAAGAAATATGTGTTTGTAATTGTTGATGATTTTTCAAGATTCACATGGATAATTCTCTTAGCTAGCAAAGATGAAGCATTCTCTATGTTTGCAACTTTTGTAAATTTGGTGCAAAATGAAAAATAAAGTACTATTATAACTATAAGAAGTGATCATGGTGGTGAATTTGAAAACAAATGATTCATAGAATTATGTAATGAAAAAGGAATTCATCACACATTTTCTGCACCAAGAACTCCACAACAAAATGGAGTAGTTAAAAGGAAAAACAGAACTATACAAGAGATGGCTAGAACAATGCTAAATGAGAGCAAACTATCCAATAAATTTTGGGGTGAAGCTGTAAATACAGCTTGTCATGTTTTGAATCGAGTTACCATTAGAGCAATCTTGAAAAAGACCCCATATGAGCTATGGAAAGGAAGAAAACCAAATATCTCTTATTTTCATGCTTTTGGATGCACATGCTATGTTTTGAACAATGGAAAAACCAACTTGGGAAAACTAGATGCTAAAAGTGATGAGGCAATATTCCTTGGTTACTCATCAAATAGCAAAGCATATAGAGTATTCAATAAACGAAACCAAGTTGTAGAAGAGTCCATACATGTTGTCTTTGATGAATTTAACCAAACTCCGAGAAAGGAGGATGAGTTAAGTGATGCAGATGAAACAACAGGAAAAGAACAACCAAAGGAAATCGAGCTCAAGCCAGAAAACCTCATGGAGGAAGAGGTAAGTGAAGGTAATGATTCTTACAAACCTCCAACTGATTTAAAGTTCAAAAATGTTCATCCAATTGAGCAAGTCATTGGAAATGTGTATGAAGGAGTGAAAACTAGAAGATCAAAACAAAACATTTGTGGACAATATGCTTTTGTATCAAAGATCGAACCAACTACCATTGAACAAGCTCTCAATGATGAAAACTGGGTCATTGCAATGTAAGAAGAGCTAAACCAATTTGAAAGGAACAATGTATGACATTTAGTTCCTAGACCAAATAGTCATACAATTATTGGTACCAAATGGGTGTTTAGGAACAAATTAGACGTAAGCGGACTTGTAATTAGGAACAAGGCCAGATTAGTAGCCAAAGGATATTCCCAAGAAGAAGGAATTGACTTTGAAGAATCATATGCACCATACGTATTTTACTAGCATTTGCTTCTCATATGAATTTCAAATTGTTTCAAATGGATGTGAAAAGCGCATTTCTGAATGGATATTTGAATGAAGAAGTATATGTTGAACAACCACCTGGATTTGAAGAAAAGGATCATTCAAAATATGTTTATAAGTTGACCAAAGCATTGTATGGACTAAAACAAGCTCCAAGAGCTTGGTATGAAAGGTTAAATAGATTTTTGATTGATCATGAGTTTCAAAGAGGGAAAGTTGACACTAGTTTGTTCATTAAGTATAAAAGTAAAAATATTCTAATTGTACAAATTTATGTAGATGATATAATATTTGGAGCTACTGATGAAACTTTATGCCAAGACTTTTCTAAGATAATGCAGAGCGAATTTGAAATGAGCATGATGGGAGAATTAAATTTCTTTCTCGGACTACAAATCAAGCAGCAAACGGAAGGGATATTCTTAAATCAGTCCAAATATGTCAAAGAAATGCTCAAGAAATTTGGAATGCAAAATGGCAAAGGGGCAAATACTCCAATGAGTTCTACGATCAAGATCGACACAAATGAAAACGGTAAATGTATCGATCAAAAGCTCTATAGAAGCATGATAGGATCATTGTTATATTTAACTGCTTCAAGACCAAATATTTTGTTTAGTGTCTGCATGTGTTCTAGATTTCAAGTTTGTCCTAAAGAATCTCATCTATTGGCTATAAAAAAAAATTTTAAATATTTGATAAATACTACCAATCTTGGACTATGGTATCCAAAGGGAACATCATTTGACTTAATCGGCTATTTGGATGCAGATTTTGCCGGCTACAAAGTAGATAGAAAAAGTACTAGTGGAACTTGTCAATTTCTTGGAAATATGTTAGTTTCATGGTACTGAAGGAAACAAACCAGTGTTGCTCTATCTACTGCGGAAGCCGAATATATAGCCGCCGGAAGCTGTTGTGCCCAACTACTTTGGATGAAACAACAATTGAAAGATTATGGTATTGATTTTTTCAATATTCCTATTAGATGTGATAATACAAGTGCTATATGTTTGACTAAGAATCCTGTACTGCATTCAAGAACCAAGCATATAGATGTAAGACACCATTTTATTCGTGAACATGTTGAGAATCATGATATTTGTTTAGAATATGTGAAAACTGAAGATCAAATTGCTGATATCTTTACCAAACCACTAGCGAAAGAATCATTTTATAAAATTAGAAATGATATGGGGATGATAGAATTAAACTAGGAAGAATTACACAAATCTGATCCAAAAGAAGCCAAGTCGATGAGTCAAGTCGACTCTAGTGAAGTCGACTTGGGAAAGTGAAGTCGACTCCGCCTCTGAGGCGAAGTCGACTCCACTGGGTCGAAGTCGACTTCGCCTAGGGCAAAGTAGACTCTGCTCGCACGACGGCTCGCCTTCCCCCTTCTCCTTTTCCTCCTCTTTCTTTCTTCTTCCTTCTCCATTTCCCGCCGTTTCCAGTTTCCCTTCCAGCTCCGGCGATTTCATTTTCCTCTCCGAATCTCTGGCCAGCGCTCTCTCTCTCTTTCTCTTTTTCCGACAGCCACTTCTTTTCAACCCTCTCTTCTTTGTTTTCTTATTAAAACTCCGGCAACTTTTCCAGCAATCTGTTCTTCTCCCTGTTTTCAACTTCTCTTTCTCTCAAAATCTCAAATTGCCTAAATTCGCCAGCTCCTCTCTCATTCATTTCTCTTTTTCCTCTCTCTCTCTCTTACACTGCCTAGTCTTTCTTTTTCCCATTCTCCTTCACAGCCTCTCTCTAAGTTTTCCACTCCAATCCAATGGTTCCAAAACCCAGAATCCCCAAGCTAGCAGTCTCCAAACCTACGCAGAGACCTGTGCCTAGACCTTCGAGGTCAAATACGGAGGAAGAAATTCCTAGGAGACAGAGGACTTCTGCAAAGCGAGCCAGAGAGGAACCTTCAACCTCAACGGGTCGAAGGGTAAGATTTCAAACCGCTACCCAATCCTCAGATCGAGCTCAGAGGTCAGAGAGTCAACCTCAAAGCTCAAACACTGGAAGGATCCCAATCAAAAAGGGGCAAGTTCTAAAAATGCCCACAACCTACTTCAAAACAGAGCTTCAGCATAGTAGATTCTACAAACATTTCTACGAAAGAAAGGTATTCATCCCATAGATCATTGATTTTAAATTTCTCAATGATTATGAGTTCGACATAGAAGAGCTACTGGATTGTCAGGGATGGATAAGATTGCTGAAGACAGATGAAAGAGTATATCCTGATCTGACAAGGATGTTTTACTATCTGTGGGATGACAACAAATTTTCAACCTTTGTCAAAGGTAAGGAAATGTTTTTTGGGACAATGGCTAACCCAGATCAGGACGAAGCAATAAAAAGAATAGGAAGAATTCTCGAAGTCCCATTCGAAGAAGAGCGACTTCCCCGGGATCTTACAATGGAGAAAATCTACAATGAGCTAACAAGGAGTAACAAGTATCATCCAGGAACTAAGTTCCTCTATTATATGGATCTTTCTTCACGCTTGAGAGTCCTCAGACTACTTATCGCCCATTGCATCTACCCAAAAGGCGGTGGGAGGAATCAGCTCAACCCACAAGAAGCCATGATTCTGTGGAAGTTGGTGAATAAAGTCAAGATCAGTCTACCAAGACTATTCTTAGAAGCCTTGGCATGTCAAAAGGAAAATCTGAGAGGCGTTCTACCCTACGGGACATGGATCAGAGGATCCTGGAATATCATGAGGTGGACATTGAAGGTGAACCCTTCGAAGTCCTTAAAACAACAAATGCCATCAATAAGGCATTGCTCCAACGAATGAAGATCAATTTGGAGTTTTTTAGGGATGAGAGAATTCGAGAAAAGTTGGGCGAACCAGCTCCTGAGGAAGCAAGACACGCACAAGCTGAGGGGGAGCAGCCTCCAGAGGCACCACCTGCTCCACCCCGAGACATTCCAGAGGAGTCGGTCTCTCCTATGTCCCACGGATCCTACTCTCCACAGGGATCTGCTATACTAGATCGGGCACCTCAACCGTCATCCCAAGAGGTCACCCTACAGAGCATTAGAGATGAGATATCTGCTCTTCGAGAAGAAATGGGTCACCAAGAGGATCGAATGACCAGCCTTGTCTCCGAGGTTCTTACAGCTATCAATGATATGCATTCCCGACAAGATCGAATCGATCGGGAAATGCGTACCATTAGATATCATCTTGCATCGGGGTGACACAAAAATCGGCCCATACCTGAACTTGATCCATTCGATTCCGGATCAGTTCATCGAGATCCGACTCCCGCTCCAGTCTCTTCATTTTACTCATCTGCTCATGTCCGTCCTATCAAACCCATTCAATCTTCATATCCCATTTCTCAATTTCAATTCACCAAATCCTTGAGAATTGACAAATTTTTGAAGGATTGACAAAAAGGGGGAGATAGAATAGAGTTTTTTTTAGGCTTTAGAGCATTTTGGGTCGGGTAGTTTGTATTTAGGTTTCAGTTTTTGCTTCACATTGTAATCTGTACAAATGATTGATTTATGAAACTTGTTTATGCTCAAATATGTGTTTCATACTTGCTATACTCTGTTTGAAAGCTATTATGATGATCTGTTTTGGAAACTATATGATTGTGACTATCTTGAAAGGTACAAACTCAATTTAGTTTTGTCAATCATTAAAAAGGGGGAGATTGTTGGAAACAATGTTTAAAACAAAACAAAATTGACCAAAGCATGAAGTTTTGATGATTAACAAATTTAAATTTGAGTATAAAGTGGATACTAATGAGTTTGTTGAATGTTTTAAGGAATGAAATAGCCAAGTCGACTTCCAAGTCGACTTAGACTTCAACTTAGGGTAAAGTCGATCTCAAAGTCGACTCCATCCTCGACTCAAAAATGAACCCCACGAACCAGTTTTGAAAATGGAAGAAGAGCAGGTGAAGTCGCAGGCCAAGTCGACTCCACTTGCGACTTGGGAAGCCAAGTCGCAAACGAAGTCGACTCCAGCATCGACTTTAGATGACAAAAACACTCCAGCGCTGATTTTGGGGCACAAAAATACCGAAGTCGCAGACGAAGTCGACCCCAGTTGTGACTTGGGTGAAGTCGCAGACGAAGTCGACCCCAAGATCAACTTGAGGTGTTCAAAGTTCAAAGATGCAGATTCAAGCTCATTCCAAGATTCAACTTGAGTTTTCTCAAATCTAGATCAAGGGTAAAAGCTCATTATTAACTTAAGTCTCTCAAAGCTCCAAGCATATTTCAAGTTAAAGAGATTCAAGATATGAAGATTAATGAATCAAAAGCAAAATCAACCATACAAGTTTTCAAGCTTCACAAGGTCTACAAAATATTATTGAAGGAAAGAAGACAAGCAAGCTAAAAGGAATCTAACAAAGGTCAAACTGTTTTCGGCACAAGAACGAGTCAAGTCGCAACCCAAGTCGTATCCAAGATCGAATTGAGGTCAAGTCTGAAACCAAGTCGACCCAGACTCAGACTTGGAAAATGTGGAACTGAAGTGGCAAATGAAGTCGACTCCAGTTGCGACTTGAGAAGCAAAGTCACAGACGAAGTCGACTCCACCTGCGACTTGGGGAAGCAACGTTCGAATGTTTGAACGTTGGAACATTTATTGCACACCAACCACTTCTATAATGTTCAAATCTTCCCCATTCTATAAATAGACACTCAAGCAAACAAGAATACATACACTACATTGTCCAAAGAGAGAAAAGAAGTGCAAACAAGAGCTCCCATTTGCTTTTCTCTAAATTTGAGTGATCTATACACTTTAAAAGGAAGAACGAGCTTCAAGTTGCAAGTAGCTTCAATGATATTCAACCGGTTGCTTCTACAGATTCTTCCTCAAGCTGAATCTTGCCTACACAACTCTGTAAAGTGTAGATCTTCCTTATTTTCATTATCTTTTGTTATTAGTCTTGGTTTGAGCTTGTTGTAACAAACCAAGACGTTGCTAGTAGAGTTGTGATTGGAGTTGAACTCATCATCTACTTGTATCAAGTGTATACGCCCCCTAGAGCTAGAATCTAGAAGAGAGCATAGGCTCTGATTGTGTATGCCCCCTAGAGCTAGAATCTAGAAGAGAGCGGAGTCTCTAAGTGTATTCGTGGAATACATAGTGGAACCCAAGTCACAACGGTGTGTGATCTTGGAAGAGTGGAGTAGGGAGAGGTTGCCCGAACCACTATAAATCTTGCCTACTGTTTACTTTATTGCTTTCATTATTTCATTGCTCTCTATTTGTTTCAATCAAGGGGTTTAAGCTTTCAAGGGGTTAAGTTTTAATTTACCGAAGAATTTTATAAGAACTCAATTCACCCCTTCCCTCTTGGGTTTTGCCATTAACTCGGGACCAACAATCTCAAATGCTTATCAAAATATTTTTCAAAGAATTTAAGAAAGGTTATCCTCAAATTAGATTTCAAATGATAACTTGTGTGACGCCCCCAACCCAAGCGTCACATCATAAGCCTTAACTTAGGATCGTGATTAACTGGTAAACGTGATCAGGATTGTTACATTGTCACGCGACGAGATTTAATGGATATTTATCTAATTACCCGTCCTTCCTTAATAATTAATTTTATACTATTTTTCCTCAAGTGTTCATTTAAGCTATCTTTGCTCTGATATTCACATTTCACATCAGATATAATCTTAAAATTTATCACATATTCATCATCCATTGTCACATATATATAAAATACAAGGCATATCATTGATCACATATGATCATAAAGACATCAAATACCAAGTCATATTACATCCATTTGGCATAAACGCACATAGTAAAATTCATCAAAAAAATTTTCTTCCATGCTTAACTCATGCTCCTTATCTCCTTCATCATTCACCTGTCTATGGGTTTGAAAAACAATACGTGAGTTATAAACTCAATAATCAAGCTATAAATTTTCTAGGCAATACATTTTGAAGGCAACCATGTTTAAAAGCATTTCTCTCCATTCAGTTGAGACACTTAGCAAGTGATCAACTACCTGCGGAGCAGAAATCTTTTCATAAAACTTTCATAGGCATTTCATAAACATAGGATGTGCAAATTCATCATTTCCATTCATGACATTATCCTTCATGTGATTGTATGCTGGCACGGGGAACATTCTTTCATTACATGATCATTTCCATCCTTTGCGCCGGACCTTCCGACTTGGCAACGTCAAGGGGGACTCCTTGTCCACTTACTACCTCGACTAGACTACTTGATTTCCATTCCATGCATGACTTTTAGTCACCCCGGTATTATATATCTCTTACACATGGAACTGGTCATTCTCATGCAGAGAATTCTTTGCGTCATGCCTTTTTAAATATTATTTCAATAAAAACATCGTTTCAAATCCATACAGCAACATATTTCATCACTACTTGAGAAACAATAAGAAATCATTTAATTCAATAGAAATAACATTTCAATACGCATATAGACAAGGAATGATCATCCTTAAACAATTTATAAAGGGCGTGTTTGTTAACAACAAAAAGTTGTCAAGATAAAACTTTTCAATCTAAAACTTTTCACTATCCACAACTACCCTATTTTTTAATCATTTTTCATATTTTTCTATACAACTACCCTACTTTTCAATCATTTCTACACAACTATCAACACAACAAACCTATCTATTTCAACTTTATCCTATTTATTTCTCATCATTACCCCTATCATATCACATCATCTCTACAACTTTTCATCGAAAGTTTTATCCATTCCCAAACATACCCAAAGAATTGAACTCATTTAGACAATTTTGCTTGCTTACCTTGGTTATGTGAGCTTTTCGGATCTACCTTTTCTTTGCCTTTGCTTATATATGTAAGAATGACATAGCATTCATGTAAATTCCATTTATTTGCATTGAATTTAGTTTTCCAACCCATTTTCATTAATATTCATAACCCACTTGAATTCCAAGTCAAGTGTACATGCACATCTTGGCCCCCCCTTTAAATGTTCACATCATGGGTCCACAGAAAATCAGATTTGTGCTAATCCTTTCTACCCTATGTTGAACGTCCCATGCATCATTAACTTAGGGTATTTTACCCTTTAAAGCATCTATAAACTCATTAGCATAATTCATGTTTCATATATATCATAAAAACATGAAAATCGGGTTATATACATAACCCTAAGTTCCATCCTTTCTAAAACCTACTTCTAATAGGTTAAATCCTCATAATCACTTATGATACTTATTTATATCCCATTGCAATTTTGAATTCCATCCCAAAATTCTGAAATTTAACATTTACTTTAATTTATTCCTCAATCTATCCATAATACCGAAATTAGATGCACTGATCTCTCTAATTTTTGAATCATAATCAAATTGAAGTATTTAAATCTGAAATTTCTATCATACCTTAATAACTTCATGATCTAACTGAAATAAATATTTCCAATGCAACATATGAAGTATTTATATTTATTTTGGTATTTTTACTCTGCTGGACAGAAGCATCAATTTTCAGATAGCTCAAATTACGTTAATTATTTGGTATATTTATACCTTTCAGAAAAAAATTTTTATTTTGGTTGAGTGTTACTCATGATTTCTTCCACATCATATAAAAATTATTATAAATCATTTGGTGCAGCTGATCCTGACACCCGTTCAACCCTGTTTAGGTTGATTTTCACGGATTTTTAATTTTCAACATGCTTACCCTTTTGAGCTGAAAATTAGGTCGCTCCTTAATCAACTTATCATGAGTTCTCAAATAAATTTTCATGCTAAAAATATTTCATTTACTATTTTGTTTATATTTTTTATTTCTATCTCATTTCTTCTAGGTTTTGCTCCCATATTTGCATCTAATTTCAAAATATATGCAATAACCCTTAATCATTTGTTCTTAATTCTTATACCCAACATATTATATCTATTAAATCATGATTCATAATCTAATCATGATATCCAATCCAAACAGCAACTTATTTTGTGAATTTGAGAAAATTCAAGAGAGGTTTCTCACCCAAAATCAACCGTAGACTTCCATTTAATCTTCTTGAATCCTTGCTTCATTCTTTCCATTCAATTCTCATCCAATACCCAAATCGAGGGCATCATGAATCATTCTTCAAGGGTTCATTATGGATCCAATTCATGACCCATAATTTGAGGTGAAAAACTTAGGATTAAAAAACCCAAAGCATGAAGTATACTTGAATTGATCACACTTAAGCTCAACTTCTCTAGCTTAATTCCTTTGATTCTTTTCTATTTTTTTCTCATTTTTCTCCTCTTTTCTTTCTTTCCTTGCTGCTAGAAAAGGGGACGTGCTTGCTGTTGGAATTTTAGGGGGGTTTGCCCCTTGACTTTTTCTCTATCTCTCTCTAACCTCATATGCTATGGACGTACATTACTGTTTAAGTTGGATTTTTCCAGCCTTGTCGGCCCCATTTTCCCCATCAAGTAGAGAGGTAATTAAAGCATGTTTATCCCCTTTGATGACATGGCACAATATCATCCAATTAAATTAAGGAGCCACAAATCTATCCCCCATTCGATGTCCAATATGCATAAGCTTTTGTCATTTTTTCCACACCATTTTAACTTTAATTTATGAGTATTTAATCACCCTAGAAAATAGCCTACTTAGGGGACCATTTAGCACATTTTAAAAAATCATAAAAATCAAATCTCAGCCATGAACCTCCACATTTCTATGGCTATCAACTTGCTGTTCATGCAATTCAACATCAAATTTAGCAACCCTTTTGCACATTTTCCAAACAATTGCAGCTTTTAATTCACTGGTCATTTAATCACCTAGTAATGTAGCTCAATGAGGGTCAATTTAACATAATTTAAAAAAATCACAAAACATTCTAAAAGCTGTCATAACCATCTACATCTCCTCTGCATCATGTTGTTATCCATTTAATGATCATATCTCAATGGTCCTGATTAATGCTTTTAACCATAAATTTTCATCCTAATTAAATGCACATTTATTCACCTTAATCCATAGTTGACTTTGGCATATATTTTATGTGAAAAAAATCACAAAAATCCAAATTAGGGGGCTGTTTGGACGTCCATGTGTGCCACATATGCTATGCTCCTTTGAGCTACTCCTTAGCTCCTTAAAATCCAACGTTAATGCAGGGATATTTTTATGGATTTTATCCTTTGTGATAATTCACAAAATACCATGCAATTTACCCTCACTTGACACATCATTTTTGTCTTTATTTATTTGATTATTTTTTTTAACTTTAACATAATTGCTAATCACTTTATGGTGCAAAAGTCAAAAGAGATATACTCATTTTCGTGCACACCTAATCTCATCGTCTTTAGCTTAATCTTAATCGTCGATTTCAAATTTCATCTCAATCTGACTTTTCTAGCTCAAGTTATGAATTTTTGAAGTTATCTCTAAATTTTGGACGGTGATGATCAATTACCATCAAAATTTTCATAATCTATTTTTTCATGTGATTAAGCACGAAATTATGTGCTTCCATCTCAATTTTTATCTTAATCTGCCTTATGGGTATCAAGTTATGAATTTTCTAATATTTTCCAACTTGGCTATATAATTATCGTCCTAATTTCCATTAATCATATTATGGAATTTAACTAATTTTTCACGGCACAATAATACTTTTTAATCCTCATTAGGCCAATTTAATCATATTGACCCATTTCGACTTAGAGTGATTAATTTTTTATCATCACTCATAATCATCAACCTAATTGCAACAATTCATCAATATTGCAAATAATTCATCAATAATTCAATCAATCATACATGAATTATTCAAATTCATATACATGAATCCTGTCATTTAGGGTTTCACAATCCTCCCCCCTTATAATAGGTTTCATCCTGAAACTGTCTATTCTTTAAATAATTGGAGGTATTTCCTTTCTACTTCTTCTTTGAGCTCCCATGTAGCTTTGCTTTCGGAATACCGGCTCCTTTGAACCTCAACATATTTAATTTTTTTCGATTCTAAAGCTTTTGAACTTTATGATCTAGGATCCTTATCCTAATCATTCATATCCTCCATACTTAGTTAACCTTAGCTAACCTACATATAGGGAAATTCATCTATATTATCTTGTTGGTTTCCTCTATAGGTAATGCATGTGTGGTTACATATTGGCAAGTTATGTCTAAATAGTTATCATCAAAATGAAACAAAGCCATTGCTAAACTTTTTAAAATTTAATCCATACATGTAATCACCTCATCCTCTTGTTCTCGTGACTCCATTTGAGTTAGGGCATGCACATGTATCAGGTTCGTAGAGGTAGCCGGTCAGTTAGCTGTTCCTATTAGCCTTGGCTATACGGCCTTTCCACGTCCTTGCGACGTTTGTGCTTTGTTTGGATAATTTGGAGCTATGTGTCCAATCTGGTTACAAACATAGTATTTCACCATTTTTGCCTCTCCCTTGCCACATTCCTTGGCTATATGACCCATTTGTCCACACTTGTAGCATCTGATTGATCCTTTCAAACATTCACCCTAGTGATGCCTTTGGCATTTTTTACATAACAAAGAATTATTTCTCTTAAAGGTACTTTTACCTTTTTCCAT
Organism: Annona cherimola; assembly: GCA_030490835.1. Classification (NCBI taxonomy): domain Eukaryota; kingdom Viridiplantae; phylum Streptophyta; class Magnoliopsida; order Magnoliales; family Annonaceae; genus Annona; species Annona cherimola. Next base: position 48,111,728 of record CM059977.1, on the reverse strand, counting down.
CCCTCCTTTCTACTCATTCTGTCCCCATTCTCTCTTTCTTAATACCTAGTCTAAATAAATCTTCTTCTTCTTCTTCTTCCAACTTCAAGGTTCTCAATGCCTCGATCTCCAATGCTCTTGCCCTTTCTACGCATGATGCATAGTCCTTAATCAATAAAGGTGCAAGGCTCTCCCTTAGGTAGGACCTTAGTCTCTGTTGAAATCTTGTTTTCTGGCACGTTATCAATCCAAGGAACATACCTTACCAAGGCATTGGACTTGGTAGCATACTCCGTGATAGACCTCCTTCCTTGAGATAGCCTTTCAAATTCAATCACCTTTCGGCTTTGTATTCCCACTGGAAGGTACTCCTTGTTGAATTCTTCAACAAATGTCTGCCATGTTACCTACTCTGGGTGTGGCATGGTGATCAATATAGTTTCCCACCACTCATGGGCATCCTTTACCAATAAGTGTGTGACGCATAACATCTTTTGCCTATCATTACACGAAGATATCCTGAACAACTTTCGAATCTCCGTCATCCACTATTCAGATTGAACGGGGTTAAGTTTTCCTGAAAATTTAGGAGGTCGTTGAGTGAGGAATGCATTGATAGCTTTTCTATCTTCCTCCATCAACTGATCCTCATCTCTTGTAAGTGCCATTGTGGGGGTCAGGTTAGCCGTTAGAGCGGGTCCTTCTCTTTCAATATTTCCTATGTATCCTTGCTAGGTCCTTTTCCACAAGCCTTGGATAATATTTGCGACTTGGGCTACCTAGTCTTCAGTAGCTTGCTCCATGGCTTCCTTTACCGCCACAGCTACTCTTTCTTCAATCAATCTAGCTTGTCTCGGCTCAAGTCCCTCTTCCATATTTTTGGGCTTAAGTTTTCTTGTCTTTGATGAGTCCTTGGGTTTTTCCCATGTGACTTTTCTCTACCCCTCTTAGATCTACTAGTTTCTCCAACCTCATGCTGGTTGGGAACTTCTGTAGCAACTTCTTTTCCCTTGTTCTTTCTAACCCTTGACCTTGTATTAACCATAATGCTTTTTCTAAATATCAAAAGCATATAACCTTCATTCATAGTTAGAGTTAGGTCATAACATATGCATCTCATCATCATATAATTAATAGCCAATTCACACAATCACAATCATGTGATATTATCCAACATCATAAACATCACTACTATCATCATAATATATCATACATTTCATCCTGATAATCACATATCAAATCATCATAAAATCATGTATATCTCATTATATTGATTTAATCATCATACTTAGACTTTTCCACGCCTATTTACCAATCCATGCTCTGATATCATCTTTGTAGCGCCCCCAACCCAAGCATCACATCCTCAGCCTTACCTCAAGATCGTTATTGATTGGCAAACGTGATCAGTTGCGCTATCACACGGCGGGATTTAATGGATATTTATCCAATTAACCGTCCTTAATAATTAATTTTATATTATTTTTCCTCAAGTTTCCATTTAAGCTATCTTTGCTCTGATATTCACATTTCATATCAGATATAATCTTAAAAATTTATCACATATTCATCACCCATTGTCACATGCATATAAAATACAAGGCATATTATAGATCACATATGATCATAAAGACATCAAATACCAAGTCATATTACATCCATTTGCCATAAACGGTGCATAGTAAAATTCATCAAAAAAAATTTCTTCCATGCTCAACTCATGCTCCTTGTCTCCTTTGTTCCTTCACCTGTCTATGGGTTTGGAAAACAATACATGAGTTGTGAACTCAATAAGCAAGCTATATATTTTTCAGGCAATACATTTTGAAGGCAACAATGTTTAAAAGCATTTCTCTCCATTCAGTTGAGACACTTAGCAAGTGATCAACTACCTGCGGAGCAGAAATCTTTTCATAAAACTTTCATAGGCATTTCATAAACATAGGATGTGCAAATTCATCATTTCCATTCATGACATTATCCTTCATGTGATTGTACGCTGGCACGGGGAACATTCTTTCATTACATGATCATTTCCATCCTTTGCGCCGGACCTTCCGACTTGGCAACGTCAAGGGGGACTCCTTGTCCACTTACTACCTCGACTAGACTACTTGATTTCCATTCCATGCATGACTTTTAGTCACCCCGGTATTATATATCTCTTACACATAGAACTGGTCATTCTCATGCAGAGAATTCTTTGCGTCATGCCTTTTTAAATATTATTTCAATAAAAACATCGTTTCAAATCCATACAGCAACATATTTCATCAATATCTGAGAAACAATAAGCAATCATTTAATTCAATATAAATAACATGTCAATACAAATATAGACAAGGAATGACCATCCTTAAACAATTTATAAAGAATTGAACTCATTTAGACAATTTTGCTTGCTTATCTTGGTCACGTGAGCTTTCCGGATCTACCTTTTCTTTGCCTTTCTCTATACATGTAAGAATGACATAGCATTCATGTAAATTTCATTTATTTGCATTCTACTTAGGTTTTCAACCCATTTTCATTAATATTCATAACCCACATGAATTCCAAGTTGGGTGTACATGCACATATTATCCCCCCTTTAAATGTTCACATCATGGGTCCGCAGAAAATCAGATTTGTGCTAATCCTTTCCACCCTATGTTGAACGTCCCATGCATCATTAACTTAGGGTATTTTACCCTTTAAAGAATCCATAAACTCATTAGTATGATTCATGTTTCATACATATCATAAAAACATGAAAATCGGGTTATATACGTAACCCTAAGTTCCATCCTTTCTAAAACCCACTTCTAATAAGTTAAATCCTCATAATCACTTATGATACTCATTTATATCCCATTGTAATTTAAATTCCATCCAAAAAATCTAGAGTTTAACATTTACTTTGATTTATTCCTCAATCTGTTAATAATACTGAAATTAGACTCATTGATCTCTCTAATTTTTGAATCATAATCAAATCGAAGAATTTAAATTTGAAATTTCTATAATACCTTAAAAACTACATGATATAACCAAAATAAATATTTTCAGTATAACATATGAATTAATTATATTTATTTTGGTATTTTTACTCTGCTGGATAGAAGCATCAATTTTTAGATAGCTCAAATCATGTTAAATCTTAGGTATATTTTTGCCTTTCAAAAACCAATTTTTATTTTGATCTAGTATTACTCATGTGTTTTCCACATGATATAAAATTTTCAGCTCAAAATACCTTGTGTAAAAATTATTAAAAATCATTTTGTGCAGCTGATCCTAACACCTGTTCAACCCTGTTCAGGTTGATTTTCTCAGATTTTTAATTTCCAACATGCTTGCCCTTTTGAGCTGAAAATTGGGTCGTTCCTTAAAAATCAAATTTCATGCTTAAACTCATTCATTTACTTTTTTGTTCATATTTTGGATTTCTATCTTATTTCTTCTACATTTTGCTCGCATATTTGCATCTAATTTCAATAGATATGCAGAAACCCTTAATCATTTGTTCTTAATTCTTATACCCAACATATATAATCCATTAAATCATGATTCATAATCTAATCATGATATCCAATCCAAACAACAACTTATTTTGTGAATTTAAGAAAATTCAGGAGACGTTTTTCACCCATAATCAAACCTAGACTTCCATTTAGTTTTCTTGAATCCTTGATTCATTCTTTCCATTCAATTCTCATCCAATACCCAAATCAAGGGCATCATGAATCATTCTTCAAGGATTCATTAATGGATCCAATTCATGACCCATAATTTGAGGTGAAAAATTTAGGATTAAAGAACCCAAAGCATGAAGTATACTTACTTGAATTAAGTCACACTTAAGCTCAACTTCTCTAGCTTAATTTCTTTGCTTCTTTTCTATTTTTCTCTCCTTTTTCTCCTCTATTCTTTCTTTCCTTGCTGCTGAAAAAGAGGACGTGCTTGCTGCTAGAATTTTAAGGGGGTTTGGCCCCTTGACTTTTTATCTCTCTCGGACCTCATATGCTATGGACGTACATACCTATTTAAGCTAAATGTTTCTAACCTTGTGGGCCCCATTTGCCCCATCAATTAGAGACATAATTAAAACATTTTTATTCCCTTTGATGACATGACACAATATCATCCAATAAAATTTGATAATTATCCAAATAAAATTCATTGAAATCGATGTCATTAAGGAGCTACAAATCTATCCCCCATTCAACGTCCAATATGCATCAACTTTTGTCATTTTTTCCACACCATTTTAACTTAAATTTATGGGTATTTAATCACCCTAGCAAATAGCCTACTTAGGAGACCGTTTAGCATATTTTAAAAAAATCATAAAAATCAAATCTCAGCCATGAACGTCCACATCTCTATGGCTATTATTTGCTGTCCATGCAATTCAAAGTCAAATGCAACAACCTTTTTGCACATTTTCCACAAAATTGTAGCTTTTAATTCAATGGTCATTTAATCACCTAGTAATGTAGCTCAATTAGGGTCAATTTAGCATAATTAAAAAGTCACAAAAAATTCCAAAAGTTGTCATAACCGTCCACATCTCCTCTGTATTATGTTGCTATCCATTTAATGATCATATCTCAATGGTCCTAATTAATGCTTTTAACCACAAATTTTCACCCTAATGAAATGCACATTTATTCACCTTAATCCATAGTTGACTTTGGCGCATATTTTATGTGAAAAAAATACAAAAATCCAAATTAGGGGGCTGTTTGGACGTCCATGTGTGCCACATATGCTATGCTCCTTTGAGCTCCTCCTTAGCTCCTTAAAATCCAATGTTAATTCAGGGATATTTTTATAGATTTTTTCCTTTGTAATAATTCACAAAACACCCTGCAATTTACCCTCACTTGACACATCATTTTTGTCTTTAACCATTAGATTATTTTATTTAACTTTAACATAAATGCTAATCACTTTATGGTGTAAAAGTCAAAAGAGATATACCCATTTTTGTGCACACCTAATCTCATAATATTTAGTTTAATCAAATCCTTTCGTAACCTTGATCTCATAATTTTAACTGTTTATTTCAAATTTCATCTCAATCTGACTTTTCTAGCTCAAGTTATGATCGTTTGAAGTTATCTCTAAATTTTGGATGGTGATGATCGATTATCATCAAAATTTTCATAATCTAACTTTCCCATATGATTAAGCATGAAATTATATGCTTCCATCTCAATTTTCATTTTAATCTGCCTCATGGGCGTCAAGTTATGAATTTTCCAACATTTTCCAACCTGGCTATATAATTAGCCTCCTAGTTTCCATTAATCACATTATGGAATTTAACTAATTTTTCATGGCACACTAATACTTTTTAATCCTCATTAGGCAACTTTAATCATATTGACCCATTTCGACTTAGAGTGATTAATTTTTTATCATCACTCATAATCATCAACCTAATTGCAACAATTCATCAATATTTCAAATAAGTCATTCATAATTCAATCAATCATACATGAATTATTCAAATGCATATACATGAATCCTATGTGGTTTAAGGTTTCACAACTTGTTTAAAGTGGGCGTGCTCACTTTACAAGTTGACACGAACTGCAGTCCGTGATACTATTTTTTTTCAAAATGGTTTAAAAAGATACAAATTATAGTCTGTGATGTTTTTCAAGATGGTTTAAAAGTCTGTGATACTTTAAACCACATAGACTGCGCTCTGTCATATTTTATGAGATCATGCTAGCATAATGAACGTTAATAATGATGATGTATGGTGCACCAATACAAGAAATAGATCGGTTGTAGAGCACAGTCGGAGATGGACCGGGGCCCACTCTACATATGGGCAAGTCACTAAGGGATAGCAGGAGGCCAGCGGCGCCCTCCCTGAGATAGGAGAAGATGAAGGAATGGTCGCCTGGCTAGTGTGTTGTTAATGATGAATTCTCTTCCAAAAGGTAGAATGATCACTTGCTAAGTGTACTACTAGATGGGGAGAAATGCATTTGCATATATTTTGCTTTTGAAAAATCCAAAGATTGGGACATAAAAGTATTTTTATGAAAAGTTATCCTAAATAGGATTTTATGAGCCATTATTAGCAAGTTACCCTAAAAGCAGGGTGTTTTACCCAAAAAGTGTAAATATCAAAGATAAGATGAAATGTTTTCTTTGCAAATGCTTTCATAAAATAGATTATGTGTTTTATGCCTTGTTTGTTATAAACAAGCCCCAAGACGGGGATTATGAAAAAGAGTTTATACGAAGAATGTTTTATGTGTCTTGTTGCTATAACAAGCCCTAAAATGGGGAATACGAAATAAGTTTTATGTCTTCTTTGTTATAAACAAACCCAAGACGGAGATTATGAGAAGGATTATGTGAAAAGTGTTTATGAACATGAGAATGTCCAATGCTAAAGTGCTTAAATAAAAAGTATTTTTAGACATAAGAATGTCTTTTGCCGAAGAGTTTATGTGAAGAATGTTTTATGACATATGAATGTCTGTTTTCAAAAGAATTTATGAAGAAAAATATTTTAGGACATATATATCTCCATTACTGAAGAAATTTTATGTCAAAAATATTTTTGGACATCAAATGTCACTTGGCTAAAGGAATTTATGATGAAAAACATTTTGAATGTAAAAACGCCTATTGGCAAAAGAAGGTTTTGTATAAATGTCTTGGAACATTATAAATGTTCACACAAGACCAAAGAAAATTACTTAAAGAGGGTAAAAAGCATTGTTTTACATTTGGTTTTAAGAATGGATGTCTATGAAAATGTTCTACGACATAGAATAGTCCTCATGTAAAAATGTGTTCAAGATGTTTATGGAAATGTTTTAAAGGAAAGTCTTGCCTCAAAATGCTTGCTTACTGAGTTATCACTCACATTATTTTCCTAAACTTTAGACAAGTACCAGGAAGCTCAAGAGGTCATGGACCTGAGCATCTAAGGAAAGGTAAGAGACGATATGCAAATGTTAGCTAAAATGATTAGTCAGGATGTGTGAGACGATATGCCTTAATGTTTTAAGCGGATGTATGTGAAATTATTTAAAGTTCTGAGTTTTATGTGAACTAATGATTGGATGTATATATGTACATATAAAAATGTCATGATTAAATCAAGAAGACTTCTATTATTGACGAGCAAGTTAAGATTGTTGAAGAGCAAGTTAAGCTATGATGAATGAAACGCGCACTTGATATGTGCAATTGATTACAAGTATATTGTCACTTGTAAGATGAATGGTGTGGAATGCAAAGAAATGAGTGATGATAGATAAAAGAAATGAAAAAAAATTGGACGAGATCCAATTAAGAACCCGCCACGTGATCAGGGCAACAACCCTGATTCACATTTACCAATTAATAAGGTTTAGAGTAAGGATGTGACATCTCTGGTTGGGGTGCCACATGACCCCTTTAAGTTATATGTAGGAAACACTAAGAGAAGTATTTATAACCTGATTAGTTTAGAACTTCACAGGTGTGAGATTTCACACACATCTACTTCGTGGTCGCGGCCTCCACCACGCTGAACAGTGGTAGTACAATTTCTTCTAATGCGGTGGACTTCGTGGTCATGGCCTCCAAACCTATGGTTGCGGCCTCAGGCAAGCTGGAAACAACATTGCTCTTTTGACAACTTCAAGTGATTTTTCTCATTCCATCCTCTTTTTGGCTTGAAATTACATGAGAATTGCTCTCTTTTTCCTACAACAAAAGAGTAAAAACAAGTAAATGCATTCCTAAATGATCAGATAAAATTTAAACAACTAAATTGAGATGAATTTAAACTAGTTGCAACCTAAAATGCGTGAAAACCACACAACATGCAATAATTATACAAAGGATAAAAACTAATGTAAAACCTATGCAAATTTATATGTTTTTCTTAAACTAGCATTCTAAATAAGTGCAAAAGGAGGGTTAATAAGTCTTTTTATAGAGTTATCAAGAGGTGCGGAGATGTGATAATTTTCAACTTTCTCTATTACTTCCACCTCTATTTCTTCATCAATTTCTTCTTGCACTTTCTTCCTTTCCAATGGCTCAACAATTTTTTTAAGCACGTTTTGAGGCTCGGGTTACTCTATCAAGTCAATTGATATGTCTTCATTAATGCTCAGAGTGACTTCACAACCCTTTTTCAGCATCGTTTCCTTTGAGTCCTCCTCGATATCAATCGAAGGACACTCTTGCTGCCTATTTTGGATTACAGTAACCAACTGCTCCATCTATTTTTGCATGTTCATGTTAAACTCCATTTGACTCTGCATAAAACATGTCCTCCAAGGATAACTTATTTTCAGATGGTGATCACTCCCCTGTTTCATATGTTTGAAAATCTAAAGGCCTCTTTTGTGTTAGTTACGGATCTTCGTGATTGTCCCATGCAACCTTTGAATGATCAAGATAGCCTATAGATGTTGAATAATACAGACATTGGATTTACAAATGTTCATCACCTCTGCGCAGATCGCAAGAATTGACATAATTATAATTCATGCTTGGAATTGCATTATCAAAAGCTACAACCTAGCTTGCAGGTGCCCAAGTACTGTTGTACTGATTGAAACCTGTCGTGCTTGGTGTTGAAAACTCTGTGTTTGGAAAATAGAAAGCATTTGAAGCCATTGAGTTTGTGGCGCCCCGGCCCGAGCGTCACATCCTTACCTCAAGATCTATTGATTGGTAAACGTGATCAGGATTGTTGCCCTGTCACACGGCGGGATTTATCGGATGTTTATCCTGTTAATCGTAGTCATACATAATTCATAAGACACTTCATATTCTCATAAATTCATTTAGATACATTTCTGAGTCATTCTGAAGCATTCACTTCATACAAACATGCTATTTAGTGACATTTCACCTTTTGCCAAATCAGATGTAACTACATGCATAAAACATAGTCATCCATACAAACATACGAATAGTTACATCTATTCAACATATAGCACTGTATGTAAATTTACAATCATTTCACATAATAGCATAACATGATTTTCTCCTTAGATTCCTTATGTCGGTGCTTGTTCCTTCGCCATATCCTGTCCGTCACCTGTCTTGGGGTTTGGAAAATAAAAACGTGAGTCGAAACTCAATAAGCAAGCATTTTGCATTTTTCAAGCAATTCATTTCAGGCAACATTTTTCAATTCAAATCATCTTGGAAAGCATCTTATACCTTATCCAAAGGTATATCTTGAAAACATGAAATCCTGGACCCATCACGGGTCTCATATGCATAGTGCCATATGAAAAACATGAACATGATCATCATATCTCCCTTAGGATGGAAGCTAGCTAGGCAACCATCCGTCACATAACTCTCATTTAAGAGAGGGCGCCGCCGGCCATCGGCCTATTACAAGCGACTTGGTCACACCAAGGGGGGACAACCGGTCCGCTTATACCCTTCAAGTGGACCTCATATCCTGTGCACATGAACTTTTCATAAATCCATCTTTTACATGCTAGCATGATTTTCAATCATAAACATTAAACCACATCATTTTTCCATAGCATTTATAAAAGAAACATTTCATAATCATTGCATTTGAAATAAACATCATTTCAAACACCATTTAGCAAAGGGATGGCCATCCTTAAACCCATTAGAAATAATTTCATCAATCAAGTTAGAATATAAATTGCATTTATATAAACAATTTAGAAAAGCAAAAATCATTTAGAAAATTTGCTTGCTTACCTGAACCTCTTAGCTTTCCTCTGCCACTTTCTCTTTGCCCTTGCCTACATAAAAATGGTATGAATTTTTCATACATTTCCTTTTCTCATATTTTGCTTATTTTTCCAACCCATTCCATATACACACATTTATTTGACTTCATAATTCATCATACACATATATGGCTTAATTTGCACATATTAGCACCGTTTTCACACATTTGGCTATCATACATCGTAGCCTATACATATAACATGCACATAACCCTAAAATTAGGGTATTCATTCCAATATCATAAAAATTCATTCCATATGCATCATTCATATCTTTATTAAGCTTACTTTGCAATTTTTCCCATTTTTTCCAAAAATACACATACGGGTGTTTCTTGTATGTACATAGCATTGCCTTAGCTTCATAATTCGAGTCTAAAATTTTGGATTAATAACATATCATTTCAAACAGATCCATAAAAATGGAATTCATCTCATTTTCATGCATTTGTGCATAAAATTATTTTTTTATAAGTCATTCATCACCCGTTTACCGTTATTCCTTCATATAAGCTCGTTTAGCACTTAAACACAATGCATTTCTTAAAATTTCTTAACTAAAAAATTTACCCTATTTTCCAGCGGGTTAATTACCCTTTAATATAACTTTGTTTAAGGTATTTTCATGGTGTTTAAAATCCATTCTTCATAGGTTCCCATAACAGCAATTTTGGAACCCGTTTTCCACCCGTTTAACGTGTCTTTTGACACATAACTATGGGCAGCCCTAAAATTCCGAATTTTCCAGAAATTAAATCCATTTTCTCAACCCATTTTCTAGGGTTTAACACATATTCAACATTCATTCATTTCCATTTCCCAAAACAGCGGGTACCCCACACGTTTTGAGACCCGTTTCAACTCCATACATGCATTACTTTAAAAATTCCTAAAAATCAGATTTAGGGTTTATTCTTCCCAAATATTTTGGGAATCCAACATACCTTAAATCTAGGGTATTTTACCCTACATAGAATACATAAAACATGTAAGTTCATTTCCAAATCATTTTTAACCCAAAAATTAAGAATTTAGGTCAAAATTCCATACTTAGCATTCCATAACTTCAAAAGTTCATTACTTGAGCATAAACCCTCATATATTTTGCATGATTAAATGATTCATAAATTACTCAAAACATAAATTCAACACAGAAACTTAGCTTTGAGATTTAGAATCAAACAACTTGGATTTTTCATCCCTTATGCATACTTAACTCCATTCCCATGAACTTAACTTTAAAAATTCATGCTTAATAATTAATACCCAATCCATACTCATGCAAAGGCATGTTAAAACATCATTTTACAGATTCTTTAAGCATGCTTTTCATTTCCAAGTTTTGAGTTTAAAAACTCAAATTAAACAACCCAAAATCATCTCATACTTACTTGGATTTGTAGCAAATCAAATCTTAGCAACTTGAAGTAATTTATTCTCCAATTTTCCTTCCTTTTTCTCTTGGTTTTCTCCTCTATTTTTTCTGGGAAAAATCGTGGGTTGCTGGTTCCCTTGGAACGTTTTCCACACTTAGTATATTTTCCACAAATTTCATCTCATCTTTACGTGCAACTCCCTTATGCATGTTGCTGGAATTTTTCCAGCAGTGGGGCCCACTTGTGCTGCAATTCCACCCTCATTCAATGCTCCTCCATGTACCATATGAGGTGGGTGAATATGGGCCAAGTAAAATTGCATTTTTACTTTTTACAAAATTACAAAATCTGCATCAAAATCACATCAAAGCTGTCCATATGTTTGCACGTCAACTTGATGTTGGATTTTCCAGCAGTTTTATATTTTTTTTAATCACCAAAACGTGGGTAATTTATACTCCTAATTACCCTTTAATTCCTCCATAAATTTGACATTAAGAAAAATTGAGAAAATAGCTAAAATTGCCATTTTTCTGCACATTATTCCACCCACAATGCAGTCTACGGTTTCAGCTGCATATTCCTCCTTTTTGCATTTTTTTAATTGCTGAAACCTTCCATTATTGGTAGCACAATTCATTTACTTTCATCTCAGCAACATGTGGCATTTTTAAAAAATTAAAAAAAAATTCAAATTGGGCAGCCCCTTTGCCCTTGGTCGTCCATGCATTGCCACCTTCTCCATGACTTGGAAATTCCATCATAACATGCATTAAATGGTTAGATAATTCATGGAATTTTGCTATTTATTTAAATGCATAAATTCCATCCAAAATCCCTGCAATGGACACCTCACCCTACCTTTTGTCTCAAGCACTCAAGTATGGTACTCCCTCATAAATGCTTTGGTGCTTTTGAGGTGCATGGGTCAAACTTGCTTACCTTTTTCATTGCAGGCACTTTCCAAATATTTCATGCATAATCCAATCCATTCAAATTAATTATCTCACCATTTCATTCAACCGTTTCAAATTTCAACTCAATCCGAGTTTTCTAGCTCCCGATATAGCCGTTTAAAGTTGACGGTTGAAATGAACTTAGACTTAAAAATTGAAAATTCTCATTTCATCAAGAATTTTCATAATATATTCATTCCATAATACCAAGCATAATATTAATAATTTTTTTTCCAAGTTTCACTTGAATCCGCCTTCTAGGCGTTGAGTTATGAATTTTCCAATATTTTCCTTCACACTTGTTAATTTCTATCTTTATTTCCATAATTCATTTTAATTCATGGAAAATGATTTTTCATGCCATAATTGCACATTTAAATCACAATAATTCATTCTTAACCCATGGCCTCATTTAGGCTCAAAATCATTAATCACATCATTAATGTTACCCATAACCCTAATTGCCATAATTAGTAAAAATCATGAAATTCCTTTATAATTCCATAATTCATAATTAATCATCAAATTCATGTCCAATGCATACATATGGCCTACTTGGGTTAGGGTTTCACAATCCTCCCCCCCTTATAACAGGTTTCGTCCCGAAACCGTCTATTCCGTAAATAGCTGGGGGTATTTTTGTTCCACTTCTTCCTTTAGCTCCCATGTGACTTCATTCTCGGAATATCGGTTCCATTGCACTTTCACATATTCAATTTCCCGATTCTGAAGCTTTTGCACCTTGTGATCCAAGATTCTCACCGGTCTTTCCTCATAATTGAGATAATCTCGAATCGGCAAATTTTCAGCCACCAATACATGGGTTGGGTCTGAAACATATTTCCTAAGCATCGATATGTGGAACACATTGTGGATTAAAGCTAGCGCCAGGGGTAAAGCTACCCGATATGCTAACTTTCCAACCTTTTCCAAAACTTCAAATGGTCCAATATACCTGGGATTCAGTTTTCCCCTTTTCCTAAACCTTGTAACTCCCTTGAATGGCGTGACCTTTATAAACACATGTTCGCCGACTTGGATATTCAAATCCCTTCTCTTGCAATCTGTGTAACTCTTTTGCCGACTCTGGGCTGTGAGTATACACTGGCGAATAGTCTTAACTTTGTCTGCCATTCGTTGAGATAGGTCAGGGGCTAATCTTTTCTCTCCAACTTCATCCCAGTTTAACGGCGTTCGACATCGTCGACCATATAACGCCTCAAATGGAGCCATTTGGATGCTAGCTTGGTAACTATTGTTATATGCGAATTCCGCAATTGAGATGTACTCATCCCATGATCCTCCAAACTCCAAGGTACACATACAGAGCATATCTTCAATGACTTGGTTCACTCGCTCCGTTTGTCCATCCGTTTGAGGATGAAAAGCTGTGCTAAACTTGAGTTGGGTGCCTAAGGTTTCGTGCAAGCTCTTCCAAAACCTTGACGTGAACGTTGCATCTCGATCTGAGATGATCGACTTCGACACTCCCTGGAGTCTTACGATTTCTTTATAATACACCTTAGCTAGCTTTTCCGCCGTATACGTTTTCCTGATAGGTAGAAAGTGCGCGACTTTCGATAACCTATCCACGATTACCCATATAGAGTCATTCCCGGCTTGGGTTCTAGGTAATCATTCTATGAAGTCCATTGTAATGTCATCCCACTTCCATTCTGGAATTTCTAAGGACTATAATTTACCAGGTATTTTCTGGTGATCCGCCTTCACCCGTTTGCAAGTTAGACACTTAGCCACATATCAGCGATCTCTCTCTTCATATTATTCCACCAATATGGTTTCTTGAGATCCTGATACATCTTAGTACTTCCTGGGTGAATAGAAAAAGGCGAAAAATGGGCTTCCTTAAGGATCTGTTCCTTCAACTCAACAATGCTAGGTATGCAAAGGCGACCTTGGTACCTATACATACCTTGTTCATCAATAGCAAATTCTGTCAACCCCTTTTTCTTCATTTTCTCAACATATGTATGTGGGTCTGTATCCTCTTATTGCGCAGCCCTAATTTGGTCAAAAAGTGAGGATTGTATGTGTAATTGAGATAGTCTAACCTCGACTTCTGGCGAACATACAATCAATCCCATTTGCTCAATTTCTTTAATCAATCCTTTCTCCTTAGTGATAAGGTGCGCTAAGCTGACATTTCGGCTCAATGCATCGGCTACCACATTTGCCTTACCTGGATGGTATAAAATCTCCAAATCATAATCCTTCAGTAACTCGAGCCATCTCCTTTGTCTCATATTCAACTCCTTCTGAGCGAAAATATACTTGAGGCTCTTATGATCAGTATAAATCTCACATCTTGCACCATACAGGTAATGTCTCCATATTTTCAAGGCAAATACCACCGCTGCTAACTCTAGATCATGCGTGGGGTAGCTTACCTCATTGGGCTTTAGTTGTCGTGACGCATAAGCTATCACCTTACCCCTTTGCATCAAAACACAACCCAATCCTTTCCTTGATGCATCACTATAAACTACAAACCCTTCATTCCCTTCAGCTAGGGTTATGATGGGTGCTTCTACCAACCGTCGTTTCAATTCCTGAAAGCTGCGCTCGCACTCATCAGACCATACATACTTGACTCCCTTACGAGTCAACTTGGTTAATGGGGCTGACAACTGGGAAAACCCTTCAACAAACCTTCTATAATAGCCGGCCAACCCTAGAAAACTTCGGATTTCGGTAATGGTCGTCGGCCTTGGCCATTTCAATACCGCCTCAATCTTTTGAGGATCAACTTGAATACCCTTCTCAGATATTATATGCCCGAGAAATCCTATCTGTTTCAGCCAAAACTCACATTTCTTCAGTTTGGCATACAATTTCTCTTTCCTTAGCCTTTCTAAGACCCTTCGTAGATGGTTTTCATGTTCTTTCTCCGTTTTAGAGTAGATCAGGACATCGTCGATAAAAATAACCCCGAATTGATCCAGATAATCCCGAAAAACTCTGTTTATCATGTCCATGAATACAGCAGGGGCATTAGTAAGTCCGAAAGGCATTACCAAAAATTCATAATGTCCATACCGGGTTCGGAATGCCGTCTTATGTGTATCAACCGGACTTATCCTCAACTGATGGTACCCTAACTGTAAATCGATCTTAGAGAAAGTCGTTGCGCCTTGCAACTGATCAAATAGGTCATCGATCCTGGGCAATGGATATTTGTTCTTTATGGTGACCTTATTTAGCTCTCGGTAATCAATACATAGTCTTAAGCTTCCATCCTTCTTCCTAACAAATAGTACCGGAGCTCCCCATGGGGATACACTTGGTCTAATGAAACCTTTGTCTAGTAGCTCCTGTATTTGCGCCCTTAGTTCATTCATCTCAGCTGGCGCCATTCTATATGGAGTTTTAGA
Source organism: Annona cherimola (assembly GCA_030490835.1). Taxonomy (NCBI): domain Eukaryota; kingdom Viridiplantae; phylum Streptophyta; class Magnoliopsida; order Magnoliales; family Annonaceae; genus Annona; species Annona cherimola. Next base: position 48,096,285 of record CM059977.1, on the reverse strand, counting down.
AATAGGAGCTGTACCTGGCATTACATCAATTGTCATATTCATTTCCCTTCGTGGAGGCAATGCGGTTAATTCCTTTGGAAACACATCTGGGAATTCTTTAACCACGGGTATTTGATTAATCTCCACCTCCATACCTTTATCCACATTCATAGAAACCAGATATGCTTGACATTTTTGTCGAATCATTCTGACAGCTTTCATAGATGAAATCAATATCCTTGAGCTGTCAGATTGCCTCAACTTCCCAATAGCAATCTCCTTCTCTGGAGTTGCTTCAAATTGCACCTTCTTATTCTTACAGTCTATAGTCGCTCCCCATTGGCTTAGCCAATCCATACCCAATATTACGTCGAACTCGGTCATGGGCAATAGGATCAAGTCAGCTTCTAGAATTAATGATCCTATCTTGATTGGGCAGGCTTTGCATACTTAGCTAGTACTTGCTAACCTATAGACTGGAGATTCCACATGTATAACCTGATTGGTTTCTTCTATCGGCAGGGCATGGGTGGTCACGTATTGGCATGCTATGAATGAATGGGTAGCACCAGAATCAAACAAAGCAACTGTCATATTTCCCAAAATGTAAACCATACCTGTGACCACCTTTTCTTCTTATTCTTGGGATTCTGTTCAGGTCAGGGCATGTATATGCACTGGGTTCATAGAAGTTCCCTGCTTGCTTGGTGCTCCAGGTATTCTCAGCTGAGCAGGTCTTCCACGTCCTTGGGATGACTGCACCTTGTTTGGGCAGTTCGTAGCAATGTGACCCACTTGATCACATATATAACACTTAATTACTTTTACTTCCCCTGGCCTGCACTCCTTGGCGATATGACCCGTTTGTCCACATTTGTAACACCGATTTGAGCCCTTTAAACACTCGCCTGTGTTTCGCCTTTGACATTTCTTACAGAATGGCGAGCTTTTCTTCTTTTGAATTCCTTTTCCTTTCCTTATGCTACCTTTTCTAGCTTTTTCTTTTCCAGTTTCTGGTTCCTTGGGACCCATATTGAACGCCCTCGAACCCAATCTTAATTCTTGGGTTCTCAAGGACTCGATCTCCAAAGCTCTTGCTCTCTCTAGACTTGAAGCATAATCCTTTATCAATAGAGGTGCAAGGCTTTCTCGCAGATATGGCCTCAACCCTTGTTGGAATCTTTGTGCCTTATTTTGCGGCACATTTGCGATCCATGGGACATATCTGACCAGAGCATTAAATTTTGTGGCGTACTCAGTGACCGTCATCCTCCCTTGGTATAACTTTTCAAATTCTATTACCTTTTGACTCTGCAAACCCACTGGGAGGTATTCCTTATTAAATTCTTCAACAAATGCTTGCCAAGACACTTCTTCAGGTCGTGGCATTGTGATTAGCATTGTCTCCCACCATTCATGTGCGTCTTTTACTAATAGATGAGTAGCACACAGTACTTTTTGACGGTCGTTACATGGAGATATCCTAAATAATTTCTTAATCTCCGTCAGCCATTGCTCTGCTTGAACTGGATCGGGTTCTCCAGAAAATTTTGGGGGTCGCTGTGCTAGAAAGGCATTTATGGCTGTTCTATCAGCTTCCATTAGCTGATTCTCATCTCTTAACGGTTCTGGTGTCTCAACGGGGTTCGCCCTCGGAGCAGGTCCTTCTCTTTCCATATTACCCAGCTGAGCTTGTTGGGTTCTTTCCCATAAACCTTGTATAATATCAGCAGTCTGTGCTGCCCATTCCCTAGTGGCCCGCTGCAATGCTTTTTCCACCGCCGCAGCCACTGTTTCCTCCATGAGTCTATTCTGCCTCGACTCATTTTCCTCCTCCATATTCCGTTCAGGGCTTTCCTCATTCCTTCTCTGTTGGTTCCTTTGACTTTGGGTCATTGGCCTTCCTCGTTTTGGTCGGCTAGATTCGCCAACTTCATGTCGGCTTGGAACCTCTATCTCTACCTCTTTTCCTTTATTTTTCCTTACTCCTGCTCTTGTTTCCACCATTGTTTTAATCTGAGTATATAACAAACACTTTTCCTTTCATTAGCGTTAAATCATTATATACACATTTCATTAATAATCATCATGGAATCATTGCATATGCATTTCAATTTCATTCAATATTAAACCATCGCATATGCATCTCATCATCACATAGTCACAATCATTTTATTCAATCACCACATAACACACCATTCAGCTTAAGTTCATTCATCCATGTACATCTAAAAAATTAGAAGTTCAACATATCATCATATTCATTCACATACATCATATTCACAATCAATACATACAAAAGCAAGTCACACTTATGTACATATTCAACTTGGCATGCGCATTTCACACCTGCATGCATGTTAGTTTACCATAACAACCATAAAGTCATCCAACCATAATTATACATATACCACATGATCATCACCACATTCATATATACACAACTGTTTAAAAAAACAAAGCAAACATGTTCATCGCCTTCCTGGTCCTCTCCCTCGGCGTCTACATCTACGTGAGACTTGTGAGGGTGCCTCTGTGATAGTGCTAGTGTCGGACCATGCCTGAACCTCATCATCGCTATCATCATCATCCTCAGCCTCATCATCTCCCACAAATTCCACTATTTCTTCCTCGACTTCTTCCTCATCTTCCTCATCGGTTTCTTCTTCCTCCTCCTCTTCTTCTTCCTCCTCCTCTTCTTCCTCAAATGGTTCGAGGAATTCCATCGGGTCATCATCATCATTGACCTCCTCTAATAGCACAATCTCACCTGTATCCTCCATGATATACAACATAACCTCATCAGGTTTAGGGCCAATAGGTACCTCGATGACCCCTTCGGCACGACGCCTTCTTATATAAAGAGCCATGTCCACTTCCCGTTGATGAATTTTCTCCCACGATGCTCCATATCGAAACTGGATGCACCCATTCATAAATCGGTACCATGGACCAGCATCAGGAGGTGTAGGTGCCCGTGTTTTATCCCAAAAATTCTGTAGATCTTGCGGACCTACTCTATCGGTCGGAACAGGGGGATCCCGTGGAATACCAAGGTAAGTGCCCGGTAACACTCGTGCCCTGGGTTTATAACTGGAGGGCTCTCCTAGGTCTTGTGCGTGTTGACTGGAAGAGTCATAGTAGCTTCCATTAGCGTGATCCTGTGTATGTATTGGTGAAAATCCAGGGGGGACTGATGGAAACGGTCCATTGTCGGTCTGTGATTCCCACCATTGATTCAAGTTTTCTTCCCTTCTCTGTCTCCTATTCTCCTCCTCTCTTTCTTTTCTTAACTCCTCCGCACTCATCATTCTTTTCCCTCTATCCGCCATCTGTATAGACATAGCAATCAAATTGCATTGCAACAACATAATTCAGTACCATATGACATGCATTTCATCATATCATGAACATACCAAATCATCACATGAACATATCTATTTCATCATCTAACATGCATTTCATCAGGTTATAATCATGCATAAGCATCATTTAATCAGGTCTAATTCATCACATAATCATAGTTAATCATGTATATATCTCCATATTCTGTCAATTTTCCTATACTTAGAAATTTTCACGCCTATTTACCAATCCATGCTCTGATACTAACCACTGTGGCGCCCCGGCCCAAGCGTCACATCCTTACCTCAAGATCTATTGATTGGTAAACGTGATCAGGATTGTTGCCCTGTCACACGGCGGGATTTATCGGATGTTTATCCTGTTAATCGAAGTCATACATAATTCATAAGACACTTCATATTCTCATAAATTCATTTAGATACATTTCTGAGTCATTCTGAAGCATTCACTTCATACAAACATGCTATTTAGTGACATTTCACCTTTTGCCAAATCAGATGTCACTACATGCATAAAACATAGTCATCCATACAAACATACGAATAGTTACATCTATTCAACATATAGCACTGTATGTAAATTTACAATCATTTCACATAATAGCATAACATGATTTTCTCCTTAGATTCCTTATGTCGGTGCTTGTTCCTTCGCCATATCTTGTCCGTCACCTGTCTTTGGGTTTGGAAAACGAAAACGTGAGTCGAAACTCAATAAGCAAGCATTTTGCATTTTTCAGGAAATTCATTTCAGGCAACATTTTTCAATTCACATCATCTTGGAAAGCATCTTATACCTTATCCAAAGGTATATCTTGAAAACATGAAATCCTGGACCCATCACGGGTCTCATATGCATAGTGCCATATGAAAAACATGAAAATGATCATCATATCTCCCTTAGGATGGAAGCTAGCTAGGCAACCATCCATTACGTAACTCTCATTTCAGAGAGGGCGCCGCCGGCCATCGGCCTATTACAAGCGACTTGTTCACACCAAGGGGGGACAACCGGTCCGCTTATACCCTTCAAGTGGACCTCATATCCTGTGCACATGAACTTTTCATAAATCCATCTTTTACATGCTAACATGATTTTCAATCATAAACATTAAACCACATCATTTTTCCATAGCATTTATAAAAGAAACATTTCATAATCATTGCATTTGAAATAAACATCATTTCAAACATCATTTAGCAAAGGGATGGCCATCCTTAAACCCATTAGAAACAATTTCATCAATCAAGTTAGAATATAAATTGCATTTATAGAAACAATTTAGAAAAGCAAAAATCATTTAGAAAATTTGCTTGCTTACCTGAACCTCTTAGCTTTCCTCTGCCACTTTCTCTTTGCCCTTGCCTACATAAAAATGGTATGAATTTTTCATACATTTCCTTTTCTCATATTTTGCTTAGTTTTCCAACCCATTCCATATACACACATTTATTTGACTTCATAATTCATCATACACATATATGGCTTAATTTGCACATATTAGCACCGTTTTCACACATTTGGCTATCATACATCGTAGCCTATACATATAACATGCACATAACCCTAAAATTAGGGTATTCATTCCAATATCATAAAAATTCATTCCATATGCATCATTCATATCTTTATTAAGCTTACTTTGCAATTTTTCCCATTTTTTCCAAAAATACACATACGGGTGTTTCTTGTATGTACATAGCATTGCCTTAGCTTCATAATTCAAGTCTAAAATTTTGGATTAATAACATATCATTTCAAACAGATCCATAAACATGGAATTCATCTCATTTTCATGCATTTGTGCATAAAATTATTTTTTTTATAAGTCATTCATCACCCGTTTACCGTTATTCCTTCATATAAGCTCGTTTAGCACTTAAACACAATGCATTTCTTAAAATTTCTTAACTCAAAAATTTACCCTATTTTCCAGCGGGTTAATTACCCTTTAATATAACTTTGTTTAAGGTATTTTCATGGTGTTTAAAATCCATTCTTCATAGGTTCCCATAACAGCAATTTTGGAACCCGTTTTCCACCCGTTTAACGTGTCTTTTGACACATAACTATGGGCAGCCCTAAAATTCCGAATTTTCCAGAAATTAAATCCATTTTCTCAACCCATTTTCTAGGGTTTAACACATATTCAACATTCATTCATTTCCATTTCCCAAAACAGCGGGTACCCCACACGTTTTGAGACCCGTTTCAACTCCATACATGCATTACTTTAAAAATTCCTAAAAATCAGATTTAGGGTTTATTATTCCCAAATATTTTGGGAATACAACATACCTTAAATCTAGGGTATTTTACCCTACATAGAATACATAAAACATGTAAGTTCATTTCCAAATCATTTTTAACCCAAAAATTAAGAATTTAGGTCAAAATTCCATACTTAGCATTCCATAACTTCAAAAGTTCATTACTTGAGCATAAACCCTCATATATTTTTCATGATTAAATGATTCATAACTTACTCAAAACATAAATTCAACACAGCAACTTAGCTTGGAGATTTAGAATCAAACAACTTGGATTTTTCATCCCTTATGCATACTTAACTCCATTCCCATGAACTTAACTTTAAAAATTCATGCTTAATAATTAATACCCAATCCATACTCATGCAAAGGCATGTTAAAAAATCATTTTACAGATTCTTTAAGCATGCTTTTCATTTCCAAGTTTTGAGTTTAAAAACTCAAATTAAACAACCCAAAATCATCTCATACTTACTTGGATTTGTAGCAAATCAAATCTTAGCAACTTGAAGTAGTTTATTCTCCAATTTTCCTTCCTTTTTCTCTTGGTTTTCTCCTCTATTTTTTCTGGGAAAAATCGTGGGTTGCTGGTTCCCTTGGAACGTTTTCCACACTTAGTATATTTTCCACAAATTCCATCTCATCTTTACGTGCAACTCCCTTATGCATGTTGCTGGAATTTTTCCAGCAGTGGGGCCCACTTGTACTGCAATTCCACCCTCATTCAATGATCCTCCATGTACAATATGAGGTGGGTGAATATGGGCCAAGTAAAATTGCATTTTTACTTTTTACAAAATTACAAAATCTGCATCAAAATCACATCAAAGCTGTCCATATGTTTGCACGTCAACTTGATGTTGGATTTTCCAGCAGTTTTATATTTTTTTTAATCACCAAAACGTGGGTAATTTATACTCCTAATTACCCTTTAATTCCTCCATAAATTTGGGATTAAGAAAAATTGAGAAAATAGCTAAAATTGCCATTTTTCTGCACATGATTCCACCCACAATGCAGTCTACGGTTTCAGCTGCATATTCCTCCTTTTTGCATTTTTTTAATTGCTGAAACCTTCCATTATTGGTAGCACAATTCATGTACTTTCATCTCAGCAACATGTGGCATTTTTAAAAAATTAAAAAAAAATTCAAATTGGGCAGCCCCTTTGCCCTTGGTCGTCCATGCATTGCCACCTTCTCCATGACTTGGAAATTCCATCATAACATGCATTAAATGGTTAGATAATTCATGGAATTTTGCTATTTATTTAAATGCATAAATTCCATCCAAAATCCCTGCAATGGACACCTCACCCTACCTTTTGTCTCAAGCACTCAAGTATGGTACTCCCTCATAAATGCTTTGGTGCTTTTGAGGTGCATGGGTCAAACTTGCTTACCTTTTTCATTGCAGGAACTTTCCCAATATTTCATGCATAATAAAATCCATTCAAATTAATTATCTCACCATTTCATTCAACCGTTTCAAATTTCAACTCAATCCGAGTTTTCTAGCTCCCGATATAGCCGTTTAAAGTTGACGGTTGAAATTAACTTAGACTTAAAAATTGAAAATTCTCATTTCATCAAGAATTTTCATAATCTCTTCATTCCATAATACCAAGCATAATATTAATAATTTTTTTTCCAAGTTTCACTTGAATCCGCCTTCTAGGCGTTGAGTTATGAATTTTCCAATATTTTCCTTCACACTTGTTAATTTCTATCTTTATTTCCATAATTCATTTTAATTCATGCCATAATTGCACATTTAAATCACAATAATTCATTCTTAACCCATGGCCTCATTTAGGCTCAAAATCATTAATCACATCATTAATGTTACCCATAACCCTAATTGCCATAATTAGTAAAAATCATGAAATTCCTTCATAATTAATCATCAAATACATGTCCAATGCATACATATGGCTTACTTGGGTTAGGGTTTCACAGAGTTATTCACAATAAGACCACTTAATCAATTTGTTTCAAAAGCAAATAAAGAAAAGCAAAAACTATATAGAATATTTATGAATTCACAGAAGACAAACGAAATTGTCAGGCACTACATTTAAAGCATCAATTCTTGGCAATGACACCAAAAACTTGACGAGCTATGTACATGTCTAATTAATTTGCTCGTTTTAACACAATTATACATGCCAATCATGTAATATATAATCAATAAAGTATCATTCCCACGAGGATTGTATTTGTGCATAGCGGTCCTTAAATTTTGATTTGTCTTATGTGTCAGGAAATTAAATGAAATTGGTATTCAAATGATTAAAAATTAAACAAGGAGCTTTAATGATTAAATGGCTAGTGGTTGAGTAACAACAAGTTGGGATTCTTCAATTTAATCAATGCGGATGGAAAATTGGGAATCATTGATCCTAAACTATTGTGACGCCCCAAACCGACACGTCACTTCCTTACCTCAAGATCTTTTCGATTGGTAAATGTGAATCAGGATTGTTGCCTTGATCATGCGGCGGGATTGTAATTGGAACTCGTCCAAATTTTTTTCATTTCTTCATTCATCATCATTCATTTATAACATAAGCAATGACACACTTGTACATATCCTTTAAACCATTTCAACATGTTGTTATACATCATAGGCCCTCTTGACCTAATCATGACATTTCCATTGCATACATACACCTATTCAATCATTAGTTCACCTAGAACTCGGAACTTTAAACAAGTTCACATACATCAACATACCTGAAAGCTTTCATTTATATCATTCCACTCATCATGGCTAATCCTTTTAGCCCACATGGTACTATCTCGTACCTTTTCTCCATTTCTTAGGTCCTCAATTGCTTGAGTCTCCCAATACCTGTCTGAGGTTTGGAAAACAAAACGTGAGTGATAACTCAGTAAGCAAGCATTTTGGGGCAAGACTTTCCTTGAAAATCATTTCTTAAAATATTTTTCTCATAAATCATTTTGGCCAGGGGACATTTTATGTCCCAAAACATCTGGACATAAACCATATTTGGCAATGGACATTCTCATGTCCACGAAAAGACATTGTTCCACATAAATCATTTTGGCATTGGACGTTCATACGTCTTAAAATATTTTTCCACTTAAACCTTGTTGGAAATGGACATTTATACGTTCTAAAACGTTTTTCACATAAACACTTTGATAATGGACATTTTTATGTCCAAAATACATTTTCCGTAAGCCTTTTTGGCAATGAACATTCATATGTCCACAAACACCTTTATCCCTTAAACTCTTTTAGAAATAGACAATTTTATGTCCACACATGTTCCAACATAAATCCCTTCAGGAAATGGACATTCTCATGTCCAACCATTTTTCCCACATAAACCTTTTGGAAATGGGCATTCTTATGTCCAAAATATTTTCCAACATAAACCCTTTTTTCATGATCCTCATCTTGGGTTTTGTTTATAACAAATAAGTTATAAATCCTTTTCATGAAAACTTTTGCATAAAAATCTTTTTTTTCTAAATATTTACACATTTTGTGTAAAACACCCTACTTTTAGGGTAACTTATGCATAATGGCTCATAAAAATCCAATTTATGATAACTTTTTATTAAAGGCTTTTATATCTCAATCTTTGAGCTTTTGAAAATTAACACGTATGCAAACACATTTCTCCCCATCCAGTAGTGACACTTACTAAGTGATCATGCTATCTTTTGAAAGAGAATCCTTAACAACACGCTAGCCAGACGACTGTTTATATATCTCGCTCCCATATCAGGGAGGGCGCCACTGGCACTCCTATCATCCCTTAGCGACTTGGCCTTATATAGAGTGGACCCCAATCATCCCAACAGTGCTCTATAACCTGTCTGTTCCTTGTACTGGTGCGCCATACATTATTATGAAGGACTACAGTCCGTTTGGTTTGAAGAACCACAGACCTCTGTTTGCATCCATAACCACACAAAAATCTTAGACCGAAGTCTATATCTTTAAAAATTATTTTTAAAAACACATCACAGAACATAGTCCGTGTCAACTTGTAAGTGAGCGCTCCCACTTTAACAAGTTGTTATTTAAAATCTAGTTTTAGGATGACCTTCCTTAAATTCTGTAAGAAACATTTTGAGTAAAATATTTTGATAAAGATTTGAAATGTTTGAAAAATAATACATCTTAAAATTCTTATAAAAGAATTTCAAAACCTTTGAATTTCAAAATTAAACCATTTTATGAAATCAACATGGGAGGTTGGTCATCCTTAAATCCCCTTCAACACGTCCGTATAAACATTTTTCAAGATATTTTCAACATAGATTTTCTTATCTAAAGGAAATCAAAAGTTTTTCAATATCATTTCAAAACATATGGACTATGTTCAAATCATCATTTATTATTCAATTATCATGACCTAGCAAAATAAATCTTTTTCATAAATCAAATCCCCTTTTTCCTTTTTCTAAACATAATTATTTATCAAAAAATATCCTAAAAGAAATTCAAAACTTATTTACGTTTGTTGCTTTGTGAAAAAGGGCAAAATTCTCCTTTTCTTATAAAATACTTTTGAAACAATATTATAAAGAATTTGCTTACTTAAAAGCAAATTCTTAAAACCATCGGCATCAAACATGAAATCCTTTGAAAACATTATCGTGGAGAACTTGCTTACTCATAAGAAAATTTGTCAATTCCATTAATATAAAGTATTGCCAATCTTTGGCAACACTGATGATAAAATCCTTATCTTAAAATGTATTGTTTGCTTCCCATGAAGCAAACCTTGAGGCTTTTCCTTAAAGGCATTCTTTTTCCAAAACTTACGTATTTTCATTAAAGCCATCATTTTACAAAACTTGTGGCTTTGCATTAAAGCCATTATTTTTAAAAAAATTTCTTGCCCATTCATCAAAACATAAACATAAACGTTTCAATCATATCAATCACATAGAAAGAAATAACATTTTAGAAAGTTTGCTTGCTTACTTGAGATCGCCATAATCCTTTTCTTCCATACTCGTCTTTGCCTTCGCCTAGATAAATGAAAATAACATTTCATTTATTTTTTTCATCTTCAAATACTTATATTTCTTAGGTTTTCCACCCTATATAAATCCATTTGTCATAGGGTTCCGAAAACAGAGAATTTAGAACCCGTTTTTTGTCGTTTCAATGCTCCCTTTAGTAGCATGGTCTAAATAGATTTGTAATCTAAATTTTCCAGACTTAAATCATGCTTTTCTTAACCCAAATTTAGGATATTAATATATGTTTAAAATTCATATATTAACTCCTCACAAAACAGCAACTTATTTCCCTATTGCGGTTACTATTTTCACCCCATTTGGACACCTATTCATAAAATTCATAAAATCAGATTTGGGGCTTATCTTCCCAAATCCTTTTAGGCATCGAAAGTATCATAATTCTAGGGTAATTTACCCTAACATAAATTTCATAAATCATTTAATCTCATTTCTCCACCATTTTTAACATAAAAATAGAAAAATCAGGTCATATATGCAACCTTAGGTTCCATACATTATAAAATCAGCAACCTATTCATAAATCATCATATGAATTACATTAATTCATAATTTATATCCCATTATATGTTAAATTACATCACAAAAAACTGAAATTTAATACTTATCTTGATTTATTCCTTAAGTTGTCCATAAAGCTGAATTCATGCACACTGAATTCTCAAAATCTTGAATTAATACCAAATCAAGTAGTTTTGATCTGAAATTTCTACCATACCTTAATAACTATATTAATTGACCAAAATAAATATTTTCATCACCAAAAATTAAGCATTTATATTTAGTTCGGTATTTTTACCTTACCGGATAGCAGCATCCCTTTTCAAATAGCCTTAATCACGTAAATTATTGGGTATATTTATACCCATCAAAACCTAATTTTTATTTTTTTGTATGATCCTTAGTATGTATTATATATCATGTAAAAGTTTTGGCATAAAATTCCTTGTATAAAAATTATTAAAAATCCTTTGGTGCAGCTGATCCTGCCACCTGTGCAACCCTGTTCAGGTTGACTTTTCAGATTTTTAATTTGGAACGTACTTATTATTTTAAACTGAAAATTGGGTCATTCCTTAACACCCTATCATGATTCTTCCTAAAAATTTTCATGCTAAAATTCATCATTTAATGTCCCGTTCATATTTTAGTTTATAACATCATATAACTTCCATATTTGAGGCATAAAATCAAGATTAACACATACTTACTTGGTTAATTGATAATCCCTCCATTGAACACTTGAAATTTCCTTCTTTTCCTCTCCTCCTTGCTGGGTTTGACGTGCCTGCTGCTAGTCCTTGCTCCCTTTTTCCTCTCTCTCTCTCTCTCCTTCTCTCTCTTCTCTTCCTTGCTGCTGGAACGTCCAACACCCTTGCTCCCTTTTTTTCTTTTTATAATCTACTTTTTTGGTGCCCAAGTAACCCCATAGGCATTTTAGTAAATTTCATTTTCACTTTCAATAATTGTCCTTCTTTACTTAGCTCTTAAGCAACTTGTTACTTGCTCTCCAAGAAACCAACTTTCCATGATAATTAGCTTAATCCATTCCATTCATTTCATAGATTTCATAATTCTATTCCATCATTTCAAATTTCTTCTCAAACTGACATTTCTACGTCAAGTTATAACCACTTGAATTTATCTTTTGAATTTGGAATAAAAATAATTAATTATCACCATAATCCCATCATGATTCCCATAATCCAATCCATTCATAAGATTGGGCCCACCATCGTAAGCTTACTTGTCAAATTTCATCGAAATCCGCCTTGTAAGCTTCAAGTTATGAATTTTCTATCATTTTTCATCGTAATTCCATAATTACACTTTAATTTTCATAAATTAAATCATGATTATTAACATGATCATCCATGACACATTGTTACCATTAAATCCTCATTAAGCCCCTCAGGTCGTACCGACTCACTTTGGGCTCCGGCGATTAAATTTTTAGTCACCATTCCTAATTAAACCCTAATTGCATAATAGCATCAAATCATAGAATCATCCATAAATCATTCAAAATTCATTTAAATCACATATAAATCATGTATATATGTTTAATGCATCCCATTGAGTCCTAGTTGGGTCCGGGTATCACAACTATATTAGTTTGATTCCATTCTAATTGGTTGTGTAGGGAATTACTTACTTAGGTTCATATATTTATCTAATAAAGCAGTATTCCATAGTCGTTGGATAATGCTTATCTTTTTTGTTTATTTTATTCTCATTTTCAATAATTGCCTACTCAATTTAGTACTTGTTTGTGGTGGTTGGAATGATTAAACCCATTTCTGTTGATTGTCCGAAGGTGTTTCTGGGCAAGTTTGATTTGTTTTCCATTCCTCGTTCTAAGATTTAATTATTTTTTTGGTTCATGTTGCTATTTTGATTTCTGGTTGAATATGTCACTGGTCATTTTCACATGCTCTGAATAATTTGTTTACTATTTTTACTTATATGAGGCTATGCATGGAATAAATATTGGCTACATCCTTTGATTTGGTCAATTTTATGATTCTATCATTCCCTTTATTTCGTTTAGAATTCCTATTTTGCAGTTATGTGAAAACCATCCAATTTTATATCTATATTCAATGATTATATTTTGATTTTTTTGTATTAATTGTCTGAATGTGTTAAAAATAGTTAGAATGCATTTTTTGTTTTTTTTTTTAGAATCATACTTTGATTTTCAAAGTTTTGTCCGAACCTGTGTATGGGCAAGGATGCATTCAACCTTTATAAATTGAATTCCACATAGATGGAATTGGGAAAAGGTTCTGCTAGCCCCTAAATTTTGAATGGATTGCAACCAGTTCTGGTCTCTATTTTGGTTTTCCTATATACATATTTTGGGTGTGTTTGATAATGGGTATAAAATGTCAAGTTAAAACTTTTCAATATAAAATTTTTGACTCTCCATAACTACTATATTTTTTAATTATTTTTCACATTTTCCTATATAACTATCCTACTTTTCAATCATTTCTACACAATTACCTATAAAACTAACTTATGTATTTTAACTTTATCATCTTTACTCCTCATCATTATCTCTATCATATCACATCATTTGATAACTTTTACTCTCCAAAACTTTTAACCAAAAGTTTTATCCATTCCCAAATGCACTCTTTGTTGACTAGTTTGCTATCATAATCAGTTTATATTCAAAGTTTTGTTGCATGTTCTATCCATGAGTTGATTGAGGACAAATTGCAGCCTCCTGATGACCAAGTTCGTGCCTCTATTTTTAATTAGTGAGAAGATTGAAATAAAAGGTTTCTGGGTTTAATAGAATCATGTTAGTTGGATGCAAGGAAATGGGTGGAGTAGGTTGTGGGATTTGCTATTTTTGTTTGAACCTATGGCTTATGGGCCTTTAATCCTTCATCATTGGTTTAATACACTTGAGAAGAGAGTGCGGATGAGTGAACTGATGGCAACAAGAGTTGATGGATTGTGTATGGTGGTGGTTTGGAAATTGTGTATGGATTCATCATATATGACTCAATTATTGTCATATGGAATTTCTATTTTGAGAATGTGTGCTTTCACTCTTGTGTATAGAACAAATTCTATTAGGAGATTATATGGTGTATTACTGAATTTTATACACTAATTGCTGAAATTGGATTTTCTTTACAAAAACACGTATATTCATATGTCAAAATGGAATTTGAACAGCTTGTTGAATCAAATGCAATCTTATATGTAGTTTACAAACCCATCAGAAATGCTTTTAAGCCAACCAAAGTGCCATAAAAATCTACGCTTGAGTAAAAGGAAAAAATAACAAACACTTATGGGAGCCCATTTTGGAGTGCAAAGAGTGCCTAAACCCTTCTCTTTGTTGGAAACAATTGATAAAATCAAATGAAAAATATCCAAAGCATGTGTTTTGATGATTAACAACACAATTTGAGTAAGTTCTAGCTACCTATATGTTTTGTGTATTGTTTAAGGATATAAAGATGAAAATATGAATCATGGCAGGCCAAGTCGATCCCCAAGTTGACCCAGGCATCGACTTAGGCCAAGTCAATACCCAAGTCGACTCTAGTAGAGACTTCAAATGTCGATTTTTGTCCAGCGTTGAAATTGAGGACCAAGAGTTGCCGAAGTCGCACATGAAGTCGACTTCACATGCGACTTGGGCGAAGTCCCAGGCCAAGTCGACTCCAGCATCGACTTCAGATTGGCAGTGTAGAATTTTAAGAGCTAAGTCGAAGGCCAAGTCGACTTGAGGCAAGACTTGAGTCAAATTGAAGACCAAGTCCACTCAAACACTCGACTTGGAACAAATGAAGATTAAACTAAGTCCAAAGCAAGCAAAGTTGCATATATTCATCATGGAGGATCAAGATCACATACATGGACTTCTTTCATGCCCTATTCAAGGACTCAAGATTCAAGACACAGAGTGTAAAGCAAGGATGAATATACTAAGTATCAAGTAATGAAAGTATTTGGTAGAAAAACTAATATAAAGAAGCTCAAGCAATTAAAAGACATTTCAAAAGAGTTTTAAGCTCACTTGGCAAGATAGAGAAGTCAAGTCGCAAATAAAGTTGACTCCAACATCGACTTGGGTCAAGTCCAGACCAAGTTGACCTAAAGACAAACTTTGAAGTTGGAGCAATCCGAAGTCGCACCTGAAGTCAACTCTAATTGCGCTTGGGTCAAGTCCAAGGCCAAGTTGACCCGAGGAAGAACTTGAACAAGCTGAACACAGCCAAAGTCGCACTCGAAGTCGACTCCATCTGCGACTTGGAGGCATAACGTTCGAATTTTTTAGCCAACTTCATAACGTTCAAAATTCTCCCTCCTCTATGTATAGACACTCAAGCAAACATGGAAACCAATAAGTTAAAGCTGAAAAAGAGGAAAGAAGAGCCACTAAGACTTACACTCTACTTTCTTCTACATTTGAGTGATCTATACGCTTTTAAAGGAAGAACAATCTTCAAAGTTGCTGTTTGCTACAACGCCAATCGATTCATCACTTCTACGTGTTCTTCCTCGAGCTGAGACTTGCTACACAAGTTTGTAAAGTATAGAATTCTTTCATTTCATCTTGTTATTTGGTTTTTAGTGCTTGGTTTGAGTTTAGTGTTTCAAACCAAGTTATAGCAATGTAGGGTTGTGATTGGAGTGGAACTCATCACATACTTGTGCTGCTTGTTGTATACGCCCCGTAGAGCTAGAATCTAGAAGAGAGCAGAGGCTCTGGTTGTATATGCCCCCTAGAGCTAGAATCTAGAAGAGAGCGGAGACTTTAGTTGTATTCGTGGAATACATAGTGGAACCCAAGTTACAAGGGGTGTGAGCTTGGAAGAGTGGAGTAAGGAAGGTTGTCCGAACCACTATAAACCTTGTCTATTATTTTTTTCATTTATGCTTTCATTATCTTATTACTTCTCAGTTATCTCATTAAAGGGGATTAAATTATCTCGAGGTAAAGTTTCTAATTTAAGTTTAAAATTTTTTAAATACCCAATTCACCCCTCCCCTATTGAGTAATTGTCATCAACTCGAGACCAACAAGTAGTATCAGAGCAGGTCTTTGAGTTTTACCAAAGAGATCTTTTAATATGGCATCCCAATCTACTTCCGTTCCCGCATTTGCCGAAGGCCAATCTTTCACTAGGCCACCATTATTTGATAGTAACAATTTTGGCTATTGGAAGCTACGTATGAAACAACTCATCATGGCAACAGATATGGACTCTTGGATTATAATCCAAGACAGTGTGACTTTGCCTACTGATGAAAGAGCTTCCAAATGGATCGATGAGGGAGTAAAAATTGTTAAAAGCAACGCCAAGGCTATGAATTCATTATTTTGTGCTCTTACTGCTTCTGAATATGATAGAGTATCCTCTTGTTTGACCGCCAAGGAGATATGGGATACATTAACATCTATTCATGAAGGAACTTCTCAAGTCCAAGGGATAAGGAGAAATATTTTGATTGGAGAATTGGAAAGTTTTAAGATGTTAGAAACAGAAAATATTTCTAAAATATTTACTAGATTTTTCAAGATTACTAACGCCTTGAAAGGTCTAGGAAAGACAATTTTTGAATCTGAACAGGTCATGAAGATTTTAAGGGCGCTACCCAAATCATGGACTCCAAAGATTACTGCGATAGAGAAGCCAAGGACCTAAACACGTTGAAGTTAGAAGATCTTATTAGCTTGTTAATGTCACATGAGCTAATCAACAAAAGAAATGAAGATCACCACAAAGGCAAAAGAGTCATTGCCTTGAAAGCTACATAAGATTCAGATGACACCACCTCGTCATCATAAAATGACAATGAAATCGCCTTACTTATAAAATGATTTAGAAAATTTGTAAGGAAAGGTAGAAATTTTAGAAATTTTAAAGAAAGAAATCCTAAAGACAAAAAGAAAGAAACAACAAAATGTTATCGGTGTGGTAGTTCGGGGCATATGCAAGTCAAATGCCAAACACCCGAGGAAACTAAAGCAAAAGAGCAAAGAAAAGATCGAGGCGACAACAAAAAATTTCAAAGAACCAAAGGAAGAGGCATGTACGTAAATGAAGAGGAATCAACGACATGCAGCTCTTCAAGTGAAGATGTAAAGCGGATTGCGCAAGAATCTGTTGCATGGCAAATTCTGACGTATGCTTTGCAGCAACGAAAATCTTGGAGGATCAAACTACTTCAACGAACTACACAAGTAGTCAAGAGATAACCTCTAAATAAAAATCTTTTTTAATTTTTTCTTCTACAAAAGAATGCTTCAAATGTGCTGAATTAGAAGAACTTAAACAAGCCTATGATTCATTATATGAGAAAATAAAGAAATTTGGAAACAAGTTTACAATTAAGAAAATACAATGTGATGCTATAATAATTGTAAATAGTAAACTTGCTGAAAAAGTTGAACAATTGAAAAATGAAAAGAATACCTTGATAAATGAGTTAGAAAACTCAAAAATGAAAATAAATCATTAAATGAATTGCTTGCCAAGTTTTCTAATCCAAGAGAAAGTGTGAGAATGTTTTTGAACATGACCTCCCAAAGTGGTAAGAAAGGACTTGGGTACACCACATTTGAGCAAGAGAAATCTAATGCTCCAAGGAATAAAACCAAACCTAAAAGAAACATGTGGCTTGAACCAAAAGACCAACTGAGGAACCAATTACCAAATGTCTTCCCATTCCTAGACTCTTGGGAACTTGTAGTTTTTGCAACAAGTTGGGACATAAGGTTTATCAATGCAAATTAAGAAAATTATAAAACCTTGGTGCAAAATTGGTTTGGATGCCCAAAAGCATTGGATTTGTGGCTTAAAAGGAAGATCAACATAGACTCCAATGGATAACTAACCCAAATGGACCCATCAAATGGGTACCAAAAAGATGAGCTCCACTTGACTTGATTTTTGAAGGTTTGTCTTAGAGCTAAAGTCAATAATATATGGTTTACGGATAGTGGCTGCTCAAGACACATGACAGGAGAAAAAGGACTGTTGCATAAGATCAACCCGTGCAATGAAGGAACAATAGCCTTTGAAAATAATGAAAAAGGTAAAATAAAAGGTAAAGGAAATGTTTATGGTATTTCAAATGCATGTATTGAGGATGTACTATTTGTCAAAGGACTCAAACACAACCTAATGAGTATTAGTTAAATATGTTATAAAGGATATAAAGTTGCATTTGAATCCTCTATATGCAATGTTTTTGATGATGAACATATAGTATTTCGTGGCAAAAGACATGAAAATGTATATTTGGTTTGCCTTGATGAACTAGAAGGAAAATGTCTAATAGCCTTAGAAAATGATCCATGGATATGACATACAAGGTTTGCACATATAAATATGTCAAATGTTAAACATTGTGGAAAAAGAATCTAGTACAAGGGTTACCAAAGCTCAAATATGACAATGACAAGATTTGTAACGCTTGTCAACTATCAAAACAACCCAAAATGCCATTTTCCACCAAAAAGGAAATTTCAACGACTAGACCACTTGAATTATTGCATATGGACTTTTATGGGCCATCAGACATTTTAACTCTTGGTGGGAAAAAGTACGTATATGTAATTATTGATGATTTTTCAAGATTTACTTGGATTATACTCTTAGCTAGCAAAAATGAAGCATTTTCTATGTTTGTCACGTTTTCAAATTTGGTGCAAAATGAAAAAAAAGTTTAATTATTCCCATAAGAAGTGATCATGGTGGTGAATTTGAAAATAAACGATTCATTGAATTTAGTAATGAAAAAGGAATTCACCATACATTTTCCGCACTAAGAACTCCACAATAAAATGGAGTTGTTGAAAGGAAAAATCGGACAATACAAGAAATGGCTAGAACTATACTAAATGAGAGTAAATTGTCCAAGAGATTTTGGTGTGAAGCTTTAAGTATTGCTTGTCATGTATTAAATCGAGTTACGATTAGAGAAATATTGAAAAAGACCCCATATGAGCTTTGGAAAGGCAGAAAACCAAACATATCATATTTCCATACTTCTGGATGTATTTGTTATGTGTTGAATAATGGAAAAATAAATTTGGAAAAATTTGATGCCAAAAGTAATGAAGCAATTTTCCTTGGTTATTCATCAAATAGCAAAGCGTATAAAATTTTCAACAAAAGAAATCAAATAGTAGAAGAATCAATACATGTTGTTTTTGATGAATTTAACCAAACTCTGAGAAAGGAGTATGAATTAAGTGATGCAGATAATACATCGAAGAATTCAAAAGTAAAACAACACGATCAACTAGAGGAAGCCGATCCCAAACTAAAAAATTCCACGGAGGAAAAGGTAAGTGAAGGTAATGATTCCTATAAACCTCCAACTGACTTGATATTCAAAAATATCAATCCAATTGAACAAGTTATTGAAAATATCTATAAAGAAGTAAAGACTAGAAGGTCAAAATAAAACATTTGTAGACAATATGCTTTTGTATCAAAAATAGAACCATCAACTGTTGATCAAGCTCTTAATGATGAAAATTGGGTTATTGCAATGCAAGAAGAGCTAAATCAATTCGAAAGGAACAATGTATGATATTTAGTTCATAGACCTAATGATTGTACTATTATTGGTACCAAATAGGTATTTAGGAACAAATTGAACGAAAGTGGACTTGTAATAAGAAACAAAGCTTAGCCAAAGGGTATTCCCAAGAAGAAGGAATTGATTTTGAAGAATCATATGCACCCATGGCTAGATTAGAAGCCATACGCATTTTACTAGCATTTGCTTCTCACATGGATTTCAAATTATTTCAAATGGATGTGAAAAGCGTATTTTTGAATGGATACTTGAATGAAGAAGTATATGTTGAACAACCCCCTAGATTTGAAGAAAAGGATCAATCAAAATATGTTTATAAATTAACCAAAGCATTATACGGACTAAAACAAGCTCCACGAGCTTGGTATGAAAGGTTGAACAAATTTTTGATTGATCATGAATTTCAAATAAGAAAGGTTGATACTACCTTATTCATCAAATATAAAAGCAAAAATATTTTAATTGTGCAAATTTATGCAGATGATATAATATTTTGTGCTACTGACGAAACTCTGTGCTAAGAATTTTCTAAGATTATGCAGAGCGAATTCGAAATGAGCATGATGGGAGAATTAAATTTCTTCCTTGGACTACAAATCAAGCAACAAGCCGAAGGAATATTCAAAAATCAGTCTAAGTACATCAAAGAAATGCTAAAGAAATTTAGAATGCAAACTAGCAAAGGAGCAAATGTTCTAATGAGTTCAACAATCAAGATCGACACGGATGAAAACGGTAAATGTATCGATCAAAAGCTTTATAGAAGTGTGATAGGATCATTATTCCATTTAACTGCTTCTAGACCAAATATCCTTTTTATTGTTTATATGTGTTCTAGATTTCAAGCATGTCCTAAAGAATCACATTTATTGGTTGTAAAAAGAATTTTTAAATATTTGATAAATACTACTAATCTTGGACTATGGTATCCAAAAGGATCAACTTTTGATTTAATCGGCTACTCGGATGCGGATTTTACCGGATACAAAGTAGATAGAAAAAGTACTACTCGATTTCATGGTATTCAAGAAAGCAAACTAGTGTTGCACTATCTATGGTGGAAGCAGAATATATAGCCGTCGGGAGCTATTGTGCCAAATTACTTTGGATGAAACAACAATTAAAAGACTATGGTATTGATTATTATAATATTCCAATTAGATGTGATAAAAAAAGTGCAATTTACTTAACTAAAAATCCAGTATTACATTATAGAACTAAACATATAGATGTAAGTCATCATTTTATTTGTGAACAAGTTGAAAATCATGATGTTTGTTTGGAATATGTGAAAATCGATGATCAAATTGCAGATATTTTTACCAAACCTTTAGCAAAGGAATCATTTTACAAAATTAGAAATGACATGGGGATGATTGAGTTAAATTAGGAATAGTTAGATGGAAAAAATAGAGTTAGAAAAGTCCAAGTCGATAAGTCAAGTCGACTCCGGGGCCCCAAGTCGATTCCAGTGAAGTCGACTAGGGTATGGCGAAGTCGACTCCACACCAGGGCGAAGTCGACTTCGCCTAGGGAAAAGTCGACTTCACGCGTGACCATCAAGCTTCCTCCCTTTCTTCTTTTCTTTCTTCTCTCTTCCTCCTCACTTCTCTTCCTACGCGATAGTCTCTCCTCTCCTTTTTTTCTCCGACGATTTTTCATCTCAGACTCCACCTCTTTTCTTCTCCAGCATCTTTTTCCTTCCGGCCTCTCTCTCTCACTCCTCTTTTTCTCCGCTGCATCTGTCTTCCCTCTTCTCCGGCAAATCCTATTTTCCGGTCTTCCTTCTTCTCGTAGCTCACTCTTCCTCTCAGTTTCCAGTAGTTCAATCTATTCTGGGATTCCATTTTTTTTTAAAACCCATTTCCGAAAACCCTCCATCTCTTTTCTTCTCCTGTTGCTGTCAACATCTTAGTAACTGTGTTGTCCCTTTCCAGCCGCCCTTTCTCTGCTCTCTTTCTTCCTATTCAAACCCTCAGTCAGCTTCCATTTCAGTTAGCAGCATCTCAAACTCTACTTTGAAAATCCCATCAATGGCACCCAAATCCAAATTGCCCAAACTAGCTATATCTAAGCCTTCCCAAAGGCCCGTTCCCAGACCATCTAGTTCCCAAAATGAAGAAGTGGTACCTAGAAGGCAAAGAACCTCCTCGAAGCGAGCTCGGGAAGAACCCTCGACCTCCACTGGTCGTAGAGTTCGATTCCAAGCTGCAACTCCGTCAACAACGGTTGCCTAGGGAGCAGAAAGTCAGACAATTGGAAGTATGGATACAGGGGTCAGAAAGAAGGGAACCCCTGCAGCTAAAGACCCAGTCTTGAAGATGCCGGCCACATACTTCAAGACAGAACTCCAGCACAGCCGATTCTAGAAATAATTCTATGAATGGAAGGTATTCATTCCAAAGATCATAGACTTCGAGTTCTTGAGCAATTACGAATTTGATATTGAAGAGTTGTTGGATTTCCAAGGATGGACTAGATTATCGAAAGCAAATGAAAGGGTTTATCCAGATTTGACTAGGATATTTTACTATCTATAGGATGATTAGTACTTTAGTACCTATGTCAAAGGAGTGGAGATGTTCTTAGGTACTAGAGGAGTCCCAAGCCTAGATCAGGCAATCAGACAGGTGGGACGGATCTTGGAGGTCTCCTATGAGGAAGAATAACTACCAATAGACCTCACCATCACTCAGATCTACAACCAGCTCACCCGGAGCAACAAGTATCATATCGGGATCAAGTTCCTGCACTACATGGACTTATCCCCGAGGCTACGGGTCCTAAGGCTACTAATTGCCCACCGCAACTACCCAAAAGGCGGAGGCAGAAACCAATTAAACCCTCAAGAGGCAGGAATCTTGTGGAAAATCGTAAATCAGGTCAAAGTGAGCCTTCCAAGACTGTTCCTAGAAGCACTAGCCTCAAGAAAGGACAACCTAAGAGGGGTTCTGCCATATGGGACATGGATCACTAAGATCCTAGAGTCTTTTGAGGTTGATATTGATGGCGAACCATTCAAGGTTCTCAAATCAACAAACGCCATCAACAAAGCTTTGCTCCATCGAATGACGATAAACGTGGAGCAATTCCGAGCTGAAAGATTACAAGAAAGGATGGGTGTACTGCTCAAGACGAAGCTAGGGATGCACAGGGTCAAGGGGAGCAACCCCTGCCACCTCCAGAGGAGCAGCCAGCTCCACCTCAGGATGATCACGAGGCACCTACATCGCTAGCATCCCATGAATCCTGCTCGCCTCATGGCTCTGAGATACCGGATCTCGCTCCTAGGCCTCCATCATGGGACAACTTGATGAATGTAATCCAAGAACATCTAAAGTAGATTGAGGACCGGTTGACTAGTCAGATTGTCGGGGTCCTCAGTGCGATGATGGATATGCATTCAAGGCAAGATCACATGGATAGAGAGCTAAGAACGATCAGATATCACTTAGCATCTAGGAGCCATAAGAATCAGCCTATCCCCGAACTGGATCCATTTGACACTGGATTGGTTCGCCGAGATCCAACTCAGGCCCCCGTCTCGTCCTTTTACTCTTCAGTCCATGTCCGGCCTATCTGACCTACCCAAACTCCATATTCGATATCTGCGTTTCAGTTTTTCAAATCTCTGCAAGTCGACCCCTATTTGCTCGATTAACAAAAAGAGGGAGAAGAGTTGAGTTTTGAGTTTAGATTTTTAGGATTTTGGGTTGGGTAGCTTGAATATAGGTTTTATTTTGAAACTTGTATGAATTTTTTATCATATGAAAAGGCTGTTTATGAAAAGTTTGTTTGTGTTTATGCTTATCACTTATATTATACTCTTATTACAAATGCTCTGTTTCATGCTTTGATTAATTATGTTTTGCTCTAATCACTACTGTTTTGTTTTGAAATGGTTGACTGATTATTTAAATAAGATTCAACTTGTGATTATTTGAAACAACATATGCAAATGATGAAAATGAAATATATATGACACTTTCACCAAGGCAAATGACTTATGATTATCCTAAGAATGTCAAAACAGGATAAAAAGAAATATTAAAAGGTTTAAACTCAAATTGGTTTTGTCAATCATCAAAAAGGGGGAGATTATTGAAAGCAATTGATAAAATCAAATGAAAAATATCCAAAGCATGTGTTTTAATGATTAACAATACAATTTGAGTAAGTTCTAGCTACTAATATATTTTTTGTATTGTTTAAGGATATAAAAATGAAAAATATGAAGCAGGCAGGCCAAGTCGATCACCAAGTCGACCCAGGCATCGACTTAGGCCAAGTCAATATCCAAGTCGACTCCAGTAGAGACTTCAAATGTCGATTTTTGTCCAGTGTTGAAATTGGGGACCAAGAGTTGCCGAAGTCGCACATGAAGTGGACTTCACATGCGACTTGGGTGAAGTTGCAAGTCAAGTTGACTCCAGCATCGACTTAAGATTGGCAGTGAAGAATTTCAAGAGCTAAGTCAAAGGCCAAGTTGACTTGAGGTAAGACTTGAGTCAAGTTGAAGACCAAGTCGACTCAAATACTTGACTTGTAACAAATGAAGATTAAACCAAGTCCAAAGCAAGAAAAGTTGCATATATTCATCATGGAGGATCAAGATCACATACATGGACTTCTTTCATGCACTATTCAAGGATTCGAGATTCAAGACACGGAGCGTAAAGCAAGGATGAATATACTAAGTATCAAGTAATGAAAATATTAGTAGAACAACTAATATAAAGAAGCTCAAGCAATTAAATGACATTTTAAAAGAGTTTTAAGCTCACTTGTCAAGATAGAGAAGTCAAGTCACAAACGAAGTCGACTCCAGCATCGACTTGGGTCAAGTCCAGACCAAGTCGACCTAAAGACAAACTTGGAAGTTGGAGCAATCCGAAGTCGCACCCGAAGTCGATTCCACCGGTGACTTGGGTCAAATCCAAGGCCAAGTCAACCCAAGGAAGAACTTTAACAAGCTGAACACAGCCAAAGTCGTACCCGAAGTCGACTCCAGCATGCGACTTGGGCGAAGTCGCACCCGAAGTCAACTCCATCTGTGACTTGGAGGCATAACATTCAAATTTTTGAACGTTGGGGCATTTATTACACACCAACCAACTTCATAATGTTCAAAATTCTCTCTCCTCTATATATGGACACTCAACCAAATGTGGAAACCAATAAGTTAGAGCTAAAAAAGAGGAAAGAAGAGCCACGAAGACTTACACTCCACTTTCTTCTACATTTGAGTGATCTATACACTTTCAAAGGAAGAATAAGCTTCAAAGTTGTTGTTTGCTACAATGTCAATCGATTCATCACTTCTACGTGTTCTTTCTCAAGCTGAAACTTGCTATACAAATTTGTAAAGTGTAGAATTCTTTCATTTCATCTTGTTATTTAGTTTTTGGTGCTTGGTTTGAGTTTAGTGTTTCAAACCAAGTTATAGCAAAGTAGGGTTGTGATTGGAGTGAAACTCGTCACCTACTTGTGTTGCTTGTTGTATACGCCCCCTAGAGCTAGAATTTAGAAGAGAGTGAAGGCTCTAGTTGTATATGCCCCCCAGAGCTAGAATCTAGAAGGGAGCGGTGACTCTAGTTGTATTCGCGGAATACATAGTGGAACCCAAGTCATAAAGGGTGTGAGCTTGGAAGAGTGGAGTAGGAAAGGTTGCCCGAACCACTATAAACCTTGTCTATTATTTTTTTTTCATTTCCGCTTTCATTATCTTATTGCTTCCCAGTTATCTCATTAAAGGGGATTAAATTATACCGGGGTAAAGTTTCTAATTTAAGTTTAAAATTTTTTAAATACCCAATTCACCTCTCTCCTCTCGGGTAATTGTCATCTACTCGGGACCAACACCCTTTGCACAACTAAGCAACCTCCCTAGAATCTTTAATGTGGACCTGTTGAACACTATCTCATTTTCAAGCTTTTCCTTAAAAATTGGTGGAAACTCCAAATCCCAATTTTTCATGTTTTTGACTTACTTTTTTAGTGGGGTGGGAACGGCGAGGCATGATGCTTCATATTTCGTCACTTTTATTGATAATTACATGTAATTTGGTCACATTTCTTGATTTTTCCTAAGTCATAATCATTAAATTGCTTTAAATGTTACATGAGAATGATTGATAACCAATTGGATCGAACAATCAAAACATTAAGAATTGAATGTGGATGTAGGTACTTATCTAAGTAATTTAAAAACACTTGTGATGAAAAGGATATAGTTAGGTGATTTACTATTTCTAATATTTCACAACAAAACAGTATTGTAGAGAGAAGAAACTGAACCTTATTCAATAAGGTAAGGTTTACAGCGGTGCAAGCAAATCTTCTAATATCTTATTGGGAAGATGTGTTATTGGTTACTTGTGGCGCCCTGAACCAAGACGTCCACATAAAGCCTTACTTCAGGATCTTGTCGATTGGTAAATGTGACTTAAGATTATTACCTTGATCACGCGACGGGTACTTAATTGGATCTCGTCCAAAATTTTTTTCTTTTCATTCGTCACTTAAGCATACGCTTTATTCATAATGGACTCATCCATATCATCATAAAATCATTCATATCTTCTTTTTATTGAAATAATTCACATAAGTACAATAATGTTTGTAACATCCATAAAACATGACTTCAACATGATTTTCATACGTTTGTCTCTTTGGACGCATACATAGAACTGCAATTAATTTTGCAGGTCATTTCTACCTGGCATCCTTTATGAGTTAGCTCCATAGCCTGTTTGTCATTTTGAAAACACAAATGAGTAATAATACTCAGTAAGCAAGCCTTTTTCTTTGGCAAGTAAATATTTTCCTTTCATTCAAATGCATTTCTCCCCATTTGGTAGGAGACACTTACCAAGTGATCAATTACCAATGGAATAGAAATCTTTTCATGCATTTCATGAGAATGCAATACATTCATTCATTCATAACTTTCTTTGTGCCTCCAACCTCTGGGAGGACGCCGCCGACACACAACCCTTGCGACTTGGCAATAGTGAAAGGGGACCCTTTGATCCGCTTACTACCTCCACCAAAGCCTCTTCCTTGTGCACCATGTTCATACATACATATGCCGACATGACATGCTTCATAAAACTTGAGAAATCATTTAGAAAATAATTTAATAAGTAGTTGGCAATCATTTCATGTAAAGCAGTATAGGAATGGTCATCTTTAAATATAATTCATAAAACACATAAGCAAACAATTTGCAATCATTTAGAAATATTTTAGAAAGCATATAGCTTGCTTACGTCCTCAATCTATGTCCTCTAACTTTTCCTTTCATTTTCCTATACCAGGAAAAATGATATGTTATCTATATCATTTCATGTCTTAGTTTGCTTCCCATGCATATTTTATAATCATTCATTACCTCATTTTTATAGAGGTTAATCTTATAAAGATATTTGGTCATTACCTCCTTATATGGACTCTTTATCCATAAATTCCTTTAAAAATTCCATCCATATATCCTCATAAAATATAAAAATAAATCTCAATTTTTCCCAAAATCACGCTGTTCACTGTCCATAGTCATTGTATCAAATCACTGTTCACGTTTATTATTCACCTGAGGTTACTGTTCATAGCAAAGTGGGTTACTGTTCATGGGTTCCAAAATTGACATTTTTCTCAAAAATAAAAAATACCATGACATATCTTATGCTTAGTATATCATAGAAAAATTCATAAATTTTGAATTTATCATCATTAACTTGGTTAAATAAATCATTTTATCCATATTTATCATAATCATTCATCCCAAATCATCATTTATCAAATTTGGAGCATTATTTACACAAATCATACATGATTTTCCCGAGTGCTCTATCTTCGCTCCAAATTTTTGATGTTTCGGCATAATTCCAATTAAGCATTATAACTTTACTTATTTTCTCATACTTAGGCATTATCTAAGCATGATTTTACCCTACTTAACATCCAAAAGAAATTTGGATAGAATTCACTTACCCAAAGTGAAGATATCCTTCATCCTTTCTCACTTTCTCTCTCTAACTTGCTTTTCTTCCTCTATAAGGCTAAAAATGTGGTGGCGGTGGAAAACGCTCAAATGGAGCTGGGTTTGGACATTCTCATGTTCGTAAACATGTACCATTCAAATCTTTTGGAAATGGACATTCTTATGTCCAAAACCAAGTTTCACATAAATCCTTTTCATAATCCCCTTCTTGGAGCTTCTTTATAACAAACAAGGCATATACAATACATAAACCATTTTCACAAATGCAAAAACATTTCCTTTCATTCCTGTTATTTACTCTTTTGTGTAAAACACCCCTATTTTAGGATAATCATTTCATAAAAATTCCTTTAGGATAAATTTCATAAAAACATACTTTTATGTCCCAATCATTGGGTTTTTCAAAAGAAAAGCATAAGCAAATGCATTTCTCTCCATCCAATAGTGACACTTAGCAAGTGATCATTCTACCTTTTGAAAGAGAATCCGTACTTAACAGCACGCTATCCAAGCAGCTGTTCTTTCATCCTGCTCACATCTCAGGGAGGGCGCCGCTGGCCTCCTGCCATCCCTAGCGACTTGGCCATATGTACAGTGGGCCCCAGCCATCCCAACCGTGCTCTACAACCGACCTATTCCGTGTATTGGTGCACCATACATCATCCTATCAGACCGCAGTCCGTTTGGTTTAAAAGATCACAGACCGCAACCCATGATCTTTTAAACCAGGATCACAAACCGCAACTTGCATTCATACTCACAAATCATCATAGACCGAAGTTTATATCTTTAAAAAATTATTTTCAAAAACACATCACAGACCGCAGTCCGTGTCAACTTGTAAAGCGAGCGTACCCACTTTAAACAAGTTATTTGAAATTTAGTTTGTGAAAACCCCAACCTAAGTAGGGTCCAATGTATGTATTGGACATATACAAGTGATTTATATATGAATTAAATGACGTATGAATGATTTTAGGATTTTTTTGATATTTTGCAACTAGGGTTTAATTAAGAAGGTTGATTAAAAATTTAATCGCCGGAGCCCAATATGAGTCAAGGTGACTAAAGGGGAATAATGAGGATTAAAATATGCTAATGTGGCATGAATGTTTAGTTTAATTTTCATGATTTAATTAGTAGAGATTATAATGGAAATTATGGAATTATGTTGGAAAACACTAGAAAATTCATAACTCAACGCCTATAAGGCAGATTTAAGTGAAATTTGAAATGAAAGTTGATGATGTTGGGCTTGGTATTATGGGAATATTCGATTATGAGAATCCTTGATGAAATTAGATTAATGATTTAGTAGAGATTAATGAAATTAGATTAATGATTTAAAAAACATTTCTCTCCATTCAGTAGAAATACTTAGCAAGTGATCAACTACCTACGGAGCAAAAAATTTTTTATAAACCTTTCATAAATCATTCATGAAAACCATTCATGTAAAGCATTCGTAAATCCCAGTTTTTGGGCATTTTATAAATATTGGATGTGCAAATTCATCATTTCCATTCATGACATTATCCTTCATGTGACGGTACGCTAGCACGGGGAACATTCTTTTATGACATGATCCTTTCCATCTTTGGTGCTGGACCTTCTGACTTGGTAACGTCAAGGGGGACTCCTTGTCAACTTACTACCTCGAGTAGCCTACTTCGCCGATCCTTTCCGACTTGGCAACATCAAGAGGGACTCCTTGTCCACTTATTATCTCGACTAGCCTACTTGACTTCCATTCTATGCATGACTTTTAGTTACCCCGACATTATATACCTCTTACATGTGAAACTTGTCATTCTCATGTAGAGAATTCTTTGCACCATCCTTTTTAAACATCATTTAAATGAAACATCGTTTCAAATCCATACTTCATCACTTTTCATGAATAACTGCAAAACAGTAAGCAATCATTTATATTAATAGAAATAACATTTCAATACGCATTTAGACAAGGAATAACCATCCTTAAATACCTTGCAATGAAAACAAAAATCATTTAGAAAATTTGCTTGCTTACCTTGTTTGCTTACCTTTCCGTGTCGCTTATCTCTTTGCCTTTGCCTATACATATAAGAATGACATGGCATTCATCTACTTTCTTTTGCTTGCATTCATCTCAGTTTTTCAACCCATTTCCATTAACATTTACAACCCACTTGAATTCCAAGTCGGGTGTACACGCACATCATTACTTATGCATTATATAATTCATTTCACCATATTTTTAATACTCATTTTTAAGGTATCATTATCATATACCATAAAACATATATTAGTCATTCATTTGACATCATATGGAAGTTTATTACTTCCACTAATCATTTTTCACATATTTTCCACATTTCACACATTGTGGTTATTCTTAAGCACTTAGTTGATGTCTTAATCCTCAAATATTAATCTCAAAATTTGAGGTTATAGTTATTTATCTAAACAGAAACATCATCTACATTTTTCATGCATTTTTTCATTTTTGCATTTTAACAACTTACATAAACCATATACCATTTATTCATATTTATCTCTTCATATATGTCCATTTCACAACACACAAATCATGTGTTTCTTAAAATATTTCAACGCAGCAACTTGTGTCCTTAATCAGCATCATTAAAACCATTAATTAACCTATTATTTAGGGTTTAATTTTGAATTTATAATCCATTCATCTCAGGGTTCCAAAACAGCAACATTAGAACCCGTTTTTTCACCATTTCAATGCCTGTTTTGATACTTAATTCAAAACAGATTTCTAATCACTTAATTCTAGCCATTAATCATTCTTTTCTTAACCCAAATTTATGCTATTAACACATATTTAAAATCCAAAATTCGTTTTCTTCCATAACAGCAACTTCCATACACGTTTTGGGTATCCGTTTTACTCGTTTTGACGTGTCCAATCATATGCCCATAAAATCAGATTTAGGGATAATCTTTTCAAACCCTTTTGGACACTCAAAGTACCTTAAGCATGAGGTATTTTACCCTCCATAACATCCGTAAATCGTTTAGGCTCATTCACATATAATTTTTAACATAAAAACAGAGAAATCGGGTCATACATGTAATCCTAATTCATATCCTTTTTAAAATTCATAACTTAAGCCCAAATCAACATATATAATTCATCTAATCATGAATTATTATGTAATCATATTATCAAATCAAAACAGAAATATTATACATGGGTTTAAGAAAATTTCAGGTAGGTTAATCTACTTATTTTCAACCCTAATCACCATTTTCATCCTTTTGAACCCGAGCTTTTATTCTTTTCATTCATCCTTAATCAATAGCCTAATCAAGGGCATCATGAATAATCTTTTAAGAGTTCAATATGAATCAAATTCATGGACCATAAGTTGAGGTGAAAAACATAGAGTTAAAGAACTCAAATCATAAGGTATACTTACATGAATTGAATCAAATTTGAATTCCATTTTGCTAGCATGAATTCCTCTTCTTTCTTCCCCTTTTTCCTTCTCTTTTTCTCCTTTCTTTCTTGCTTTCCTTGCTGATAGAATGTGGGGTCATGCATAGCTGGAGTTAGGGGCTTTTGCCCCTTGAAAATTTTCTCTCTCAAAACCTTTACACATGTGGACATGCATTACATATATGGCTGGATTTTTCCAGCCTTGTAGGTCCTGTTAGAAATATGTGAAAAACAAGCTAAATCTATGTTTTGATGATTAACAAATCAATTTGAGTAAGTCTTGGCTACTAACATGTTTGTGAAAGTGTTTAAGGGATATACATTTGAAGAAAATAGAGCATGGAAGGATAAGTCGATTTCCAAGTCGACTCAGGCATCGACTTAAGGCCAAGTCGATCCCCAAGTCGACTCCGACATCGACTTCAAGGAGTCAAATCCGTCCAGAGTTGAAACTAGAAGAAGAGCAGGTGAAGTCGCAGGCCAAGTCGACTCCACTTGCGACTTGGGAAGCCAAGTCGCAAACGAAGTCGACTCCAGCATCGACTTCAGACGACAAAAATACTCCAGAGTTGAATTTGGGACAGAAAAATACCAAAGTCGCAGACGAAGTCGACTCGGTTTGCGACTTGGGTGAAGTCGCAGACGAAGTCGACCTCAAGATCGACTTGAGGTTTTCAAAGTTCAAAGATGCAGATTCAAGCTCATTTTCAAGATCAACTGGAGTTTTCTCAAGACCAAATCAAGAGTACAAGCTCATTATCAACCTAAGTTTCTCAAGTCCAAGGCACAACTTCAAACATATTCGAAGATGAAGGAATTCAAGACATGAAGATTAATATCAAAAGAAAGCAAGGTGCATGAATCAAAGGAAAATCAACCATACAAGTTTTCAAGCTCTCAAAGATTCACAAGGTATACAAAAATTGAAGACCAATCCAAGTTCAAACAAGATGCATAAACTCAACCAAGAAGATTGTTCAAGATTACATGATTCAAATATCATGGATTCAAGGCTTGCAAAACTTGGAGCAAATGAAAGCAAGTTAAAGAGAAGACACAATGATCCAAGAAGAAATAAAAAATGCAAGAGAACAACAAAAGGCATGAAGGAATCAAGCAAACTAAAGCATACCAAGCTTTCAAGTTCATCAAAGCTTCCTTCCCAGGTGAAGTCGCACACCGAAGTCGACTCCACCTGCGACTTGGGTCAAGTCGATACCCAAGTTGACCCAACTCGGAACTTGAAGACTCTACGAAAAGGTGAAGTCGCACCCGAAGTCGACTCCGCCTGCGACTTGGGTCGCAACGGTCAGAAATTATTCTAATGTTGACGCATTAAATGCGCGCCACCTACCTTCAAACGTTCGGATTCCCTCCACAATTATAAAAGGCATTCATTGTGGACGAGGGAAGTAGCTGAGAATCATTAAGTGTGCTTAACTCCCATCTACAAGAGCTTTAAAGAGATCAAGCCATTCAAAGAAGAAGAACTTTGCTTCAAACTGCAAGAGCTCAACTTCTGAATCTTCAAAGCCAATACTACGAGTTCTTCTCTGCGCCAAATTGCTACTACACATCTGTAAAGTGTAGATTCTTTTGTTATTTCATTTGTTTGTGTTGAACTTGATTTAGTTTGAGGAACTAAGATCAAGTGAAGGCAAAGTAGTGTGTGATTAGAGTGGAACTCATCACCTACTTGTGCTGAGATTTGTTGAAGCCCCCTAGAGCTGGAATCTAGAAGAGAGCAGTGGCTCTAATTGTATTTGTGGAATACAATAGTGGAACCCAAGTCACAACGAGTGTGAGCTTGGAAGAGTGGAGTAGGGAGGTTGCCTGAACCATTATAAAATTCTTGTGTGCTTGATTTATATTTCTGCTCCCAACATTATATTACTTTCCATTTCATTTCTTCAATCAAGGGGATTAAACTTTCAAGGGGTTAAGTTTTTAATTTACCAAAGAATTTTATAAGAACCCAATTCACCCCTCCCCTCTTGGGTTTTGCCATTAACTCGGGACCAACAGGTCCCATTTGTCACATCATTTAGTATGTAATTAAATACATATTTATCCCCTTTTAATGACATGGCAAAATATGGTCCATTTAAATTCGATAATTATCCTAAGAAAATCATCAAAAATCCATGTATTTATGGACACAATCTGCTCATATCATCGACATCCACTTTTGTAGCAGCCTTTTTTCCATTTTTTCCATAACGAATTTGACTTTAATTTATGGGTATTTAATCACCCTAGATACTAGCATACTTAGGGGTCCACTTAGCATAATAAAAAAGCAGATTTTAGCCTTGGACATCAACATCATTCATGCTCCACTTTGTTGTCCACTTGATTCAACATCCATACGCAGCTGCCTTTTGCATTTTCTTCCACCAAAATGCAAATTTATTTGATGACCATTTATTTACCCTAGTAATTAGCTTTCTTAGCTGTCCATTTGGCATTTTAAAAAAAATCACAAAAAAATCCAATAGTTGCCTTGACCGTCCACATCTTTCCCTTGCTCTAAATCTGTCCACTTGATGATCATATTTGAAAATGACCCATTGATATATTTGAAAATGATTCATGGATATGGTATAAAAGGCTTAGACATATAAATATATCAAATATTAAGACTTCATGGAAAAAGAGCCTAGTAGAAGGATTGCCAAAACTTAAATATGACAAAGAAAAAATATGCAAAACATGTCAATTATCCAAGCAACCCAAATTGTCATTTTCTACTAAAAAGGAAATTTCAACAACTAGGCTACTAGGCCACTTGAACTACCACATATAGATCTTTACGGGCCATCAGACATTTTAAGTCTTAGAGGGAAAAAGTATGTATTTGTCATAATTGATAATTTTTCAAGATTTACATGGATAATACTCTTAGCTAGAAAAGATGAAGCCTTTTCCATGTTTGTCACTTTTTCAAATTTAGTGCAAAATGAAAAACAAAACACAATCATGTCCATTAGAAGTGATCATGGTAGTGAATTTGAAAATAAACGATTTATAGAATTCTGCAAGAGAAAGAAATTCACCACACATTTTCTACACCAAGAACTCCTCAACAAAATGGGGTAGTTGAAAGGAAAAATAGAACAATACAAGACATGGTTAGAACCATGCTAAATGAGAGTAAATTATCCAAAAGATTTTTGGGTGAAGCTATAAGTATATCATGCGATGTACTTAATCGAGTTACCATAAGAGCAATATTGAAAAAGATCCCATATGAACTATGGAAGGGAAGAAAATCAAATATTTCATATTTTCATGCTTTTGGATGTACTTGCTATGTATTGAATAATGAAAAACAAACTTGGAAAAGTTAGATGCCAAAAATGATGAGGCAATATTTCTTGGTTATTCATCAAATAGCAAAGAATATAAAATTTTTAACAAAAGAAATCAAATAGTAAAAGAATTCATACATGTTGTATTTGGTAGATTTAACCAAAACCCCAAAAAGGAGGATGAGTTAAGTGATACAGATGAAGCATTAAGGAATCTAGGAAAGGAACAACTAGAACAACATGGAGGAACCGAAGCAAAGTAAGAGAATTCCATGAAGGAAAGGGTAAGTGAAGATAATAATTCTTATAAACCTACTACTAATTTAAAATTAAAAAATGATCATCCAATTGAGCAAGTTATTAGCAATATATATGAAGGAGTAAGAACTAGAAGGTCAAGATATAATATTTATGGAGAATTTTCTTTTATGTCTAAAATTGAACCAAGCTTTATTGATCAAGCTCTTAATGATGAAAATTAGATCGCTACAATGCAAGAAGAGCTAAATCAATTTGAAAAAAAAGTATGGCACCTAGTTCCTAGACTCAAAGATTTCATGGTTATTGGTATCAAATGGGTTTCTAGTAACAAATTAGACAAAAGTGGACTTGTAGTAAGAAATAAAGCCAAATTAGCAGGCAAAGGATATTCCCAAGAAGAGGGAATTGATTTTGAAGAATCTTATGCTCTTGTGGCCAGATTAGAGGTCATACATATCCTACTAGCTTTTGCTTCTCACATGGACTTTAAATTATTTCAAATGGATGTGAAAAATGTATTTTCGAATGGTTACTTAAATGAGGAAGTATATGTTAAACAACCTCGTGGATTGGAAGAGAATGATCAATCAAAACTTATTCTCAAATTAAAAAAAGCATTATATGGACTTAAACAAGCTCTAAGAGCTTGGTATGAAAGGTTAAACAAGTTTTTGATTGATCATGAGTTTCAAAGAGGAGAAGTTAATACAACGCTATTTATCAAATGCAAGGATAGAAATATTTTAATTGTTCAAATTTATGTAGATGATATAATATTTGGTGCTACTAATGAAACTCTGTGCCAAGAATTTTCTGAGATTGTGCAGAGTGAATTTGAAATGAGCATGATGAGAGAGTTAAGCTTCTTTTGGATTGCAAATTAAGCAGCTAATAAAGAAATCTTTATAAACCAGTCCAAAAATATCAAGGAGATGTTGAAGAAGTTCGGAATACAAAATAGCAAAGAAGCAAACATGCCAATGAGTTCCATCATTAAGATAGACAAGGATGAAAAAGGTAAATTTATTAAACAAAAATTATATAGAAGCATGATAGGATCTTTATTATATTTGACTACTTCTAGACCAGATATTTTGTTAGTGTTTGCATGTATTTAAGATTCCAATCATGTCTAAAAGAATCACAGCTAATAGTTGTAAAAAAAATTTTAGATATTTAATCAAAACTACTAATCTAGGATTATAGTATCCAAAGGGGTCAACATTTGATCTAATCGGCTTTTCAGATGCAGACTTTGCCGATTACACAGTAGATAGACAAAGAATTAGTGGAATATGTCAATTTTTTAGAAACATATTGGTTTCATGGTTTTCAAGAAAATAAACTAGTGTTGCTCTATCTACTGCGGAAGCCAAATACATCGCCGCCGGTAGTTGTTGTGCCCAACTACTTTGGATGAAACAACAACTTAAAGATTATAAAATTGATCGTAAGGATATACCAATTAGATGTGATAATATCAGTGCAATTTGTTTAACAAAAAAGCTTGTGTTGCATTCTAGAACTAAGCATATAGATGTACAACATCATTTTATTAGGGAATATGTTGAAAATCATGATATTTGCTTAGAGTATGTTAAAATTGAGGACCAAATTGCAGATATTTTCACCAAACCATTGGCAAAGGAACCATTTTACAAAATTAGAAATGATATGTGTATGATTAACATTGATTAGAAACATGATATGTTAAATCTAGATAGGTAGAGCAAACTAGAAAGGATACAGAATCCCAAGTCGATAGAGCCAAGTCGACTCCAACCAGCCCAAGTCGACTTCACCGAAGTCGACTCTACAGGGGCGAAGTCGACTCCAGTGTCATATTTTTTCTTTGTCATATTTAAGTTTTGGCAATCCTTCTACTTGGCTCTTTTTCCACGAAGTCTTAATATTTGATATATTTATATGTCTAAGCCTTTTATACCATATCCATGGATCATTTTCAAATATATCAATGGGTCATACTCAAATATGATCATCAAGTGTTACAATTTCTTCATTTTACATTGATAAATCGTATGACCCATTTTGTTACAAATGTTACATGCCCCTGGAAGTCTTGGAGTGGGAATCCATATAGTGGATGGTTCCCAAATTGGTCTCTTTGTCCAAACAATATGATTCATTTTTGGTTTAGTATATATGGGCTTTGTTTGGTTTTTGGCAGTCCTTAGAGCATTAGATTTGCTACATTCTCCTTTCTCAAATGTAGAATACTTAAGTCCTCTTTTATTACTTTTGGCAGTCATATTTTGAAACTTTTTAACACTTTCCCCTGAATTAGAGAACTTTGCTAATGATTCATTTTTTTCTTTAGTCTTTCCACCTCATTTGTCAAGGTATTCTTTTCATTTGTTAGATGGTCAACCTTTTCAATAAGTTTTTCATTCATAATAATTGTTAAATCACATTGTCTTTTCTTTATTATGAATTTATTTCCCAGTTTCTTTATCTCATTATACAATAAATCATATGCTTGTTCTAGTTCCTCTAATTCAGCACATTTGAGACACACATTTGTAGAGGAGAAAATAGAATGAGTATTCAGTTTAGATATTACCTCTTCACTGCTTGTGCAGTTTGTTGAGGTGGTTTGTCCCTCTAAAATTTCAGTTGCGATAAGACAAATGTTGCTATCTTCCTCCATCATGGCCAAACAACATATCCTTGCACAGTTTGCATCGTCGTTGTCTTCATTCGATGAGCTGCTTGTTGTGGATGTTTCCTCGTTCACATACATTCCTCTTCCTTTAGCCTTTTGAAATTTTTGATTTTCATTTCGGTCTTTCTTCTCTCGTCGTTCCTTTGTCTTAATCTCCTCCGGTGTGGGACATTGAGCTTGCATATGTCCCACTCCTCCACATGGGTAGCATTTGGTTGTCTCCTTCTTTTTCTCCTTCACGTTTCTTTCTTTGAATCCTTTAAAATTCTTTCCCTTTCTCACAAATTTTCTGAATCTTTGGGTGAGTAGGGTGATCTCTTCATCGTCATTTTGAGAAGATGAAGTTGACTCATCTGAATTTGCTGCAGCCTTCAAAGCAATTGCTCTTTTGCCTTTGTGCTACTCCTTGTTCCTCCTCTTTATTAGCTCATGTGACATGAGTGAGCTGATATGATCTTCCAGCCTTAGGGTGTTCAGGTCATTTGCTTCTTCGATGGCTATGATCTTTAGAGTCTACGACTCAAGTAGCCCTTAGAATCTTCATAACCTGCTCAGATTCAAAAATAGCTTTTCCGAGACCTTTTAGTGCATTAGTGATCTTTGAAAATCTAGCAAACATCTCAAAAATATTTTTGGTCTCAAGCATTTTAAAGCTTTCTAGCTCTCCAATCAAAATATTTTTTCTCGTTCCTTGGACTTGAGAAGTTCCCTTATAAATAAAAGTTAGTGTATCCCATATTTCATTAGCACTTGACATAAGGATACCCTATCATATTCAGAAGCAGTAAGGGTACAAAAAAGAGAGTTCATGGCTTTGGCATTGCTCTTTACAGTTCTAACCTCCTCCTCAGACCATGAGAAGGCTCTTTCATCGATTAATAATACAACACCATCTTAGATAGCAATCAAGAATCTATATCCGTGGCCATGATGAGCTATTTCATTCTCAACTTCTAGTAACTGAAGTTACTCCCATCAAAGAGTGGTGGTCTTGTAAATGATTGACCTTCAGCAAATGGAGGATGGAAATTAATTGGGATGTCATTTGTAAGATCTTTTTGGTCTTTGATACCACTTGTTGGTCCCGAGTTTATGACAATTACCCAAGGGACTGGGATGCGTGCTAATGCAAAAAGGCAAGGTGGTAGCTTATGCATCACGACAATTGAAGCCCAATGAGGTAAGCTACCCCACTCACGACTTAGAGTTAGCTACAGTGGTATTTGCCTTGAAATTTTAGAGACACTACCTGTATGGTACTAAATGTGAGATTTATACGGATCACAAGAGCCTTAAGTATATTTTCACTCATAATGAGTTGAATATGAGGCAACAGAGATGGCTCAAATTACTAAGGATTATGATTTGGAAATTCTATACTATCTAAGTAAGACAAATGTGGTAGCTGATGCATTGAGCAGGAATGCCAGTTTAGCACACCTTATCACTAAGGAGGAAGGATTGCTTTGAGAAATAAGGCAACTAGAACTGATTGTGTGTCCCCCTAGAGTTCAAGCAAGATTATCACAAATGCATATATAATCATCCTTATTTGAACAGATCAAGATTGCGCAACAAGAGGATGCAAACCTACATACATATGTGAAAAAGATGAAGAACAAGGGGTTGAATGAATTCATTATTGATGAGCGAGGTATGTATTGGTACAAAGGTCGTCTATGCATACCTAATTTAGGAGAATTAAATGAACAGATTCTCAAAGAAGCTCATTTCTTGCCATTTTCCATGCATCCTGGAAGGACTAAAATGTATCAAGATCTCAAGAAAGCATATTGGTGGAATAACATGAAAAGAGAGATTACTGAATATGTAGCTAAGTGCTTAACTTGTCAAAGGGTGAATGTAGATCACCAACTGATGCTAGGAAAGCTACAGTCTTTGGAAGTTCCTAAATGGAAATGGGACGACATAGCTATGAATTTCATCGAAGGATTACCCAAGATAAAGGCAAGAAACGACTCTATATGGGTAATAGTAGATCAATTATCCAAAGTTGCTCATTTTATACCCATAAAGAGGACTTACACAGCTGAAAGGCTAGCCAAAGTATACTATAAGAAAATTGTACAACTCCACGAAGTGCCTAAGTTAATACTATCTAATCGAGACGCGACATTCACTTCTCAATTTTGGAAGAGTTTACACGAAACCCTAGGCACCCAACTACAGTTCAGCACGACGTTTCATTCTCAGACTGATGCACAGACGAAGTGGGTAAATCAGATTATCGAGGATATGCTCCATATGTGTACATTAGAATTCAAAGGATCATGGGATGAATACGTATTGATAATGGAATTTGTGTACGACAACAGCTATCCGGCTAATATTCAAATGGCTCCATTAAACTAGGTTGAAATTAGATAGAAAAAGTTAGCCCCAGACTAATCTCAACGAACGACAGACAAAGTACAGGTTATTTGCTAGTGTATACTCACAGCCCAGAGTCGGCAAAAGAGTTACACAGACCGCAAGAGAAGGGATTTGAATATCAAAGTTGGCAAACATAATTTTATGAAGGTCACGTCATTCAAAGGAGTTTCAAGGTTTGAGAAAAGAGGTAAGTTAAATTCTAGGTATATTGGGCCATTTGAAGTGTTGGAGAAAATTGAGAAGTTAGCCTATAAAATAGCATTACCTCTAGCACCAGCTTTAGTATATAATATTTTTCAAATTTTGATATTAAGGAAGTATGTTTCAGATCCAACCCATGTGCTAATAGCAAAAAGCTTACCAATTCAAGACTATTTGAATTATGAGGAAAGATCCCTTAGGATCTTAGATCCTAAAGTGCAGAAGCTTCGAAATAGAGAAATCGAGTATGTTAAAGTTCAATGGAATTGGAATTCCGAAAACGAGATTACTTGGGAATTAAAGGAAGAGGTAGAAAGAAAGTATCCTCAATTATTTCAAAAATAAACAGTTTTGGGATGCAACCTATTATAAGGGAGGAGGATTGTAATACCCAGACCCAAGTAGGGCTCATATAAGTATATTTAAGTTGTAATTATGATTTATACATGAATTGATTGATTTATGGATGGTTTTTATGAATTGATAAATTTTTGCAATTAGGTTTGTGATTAAAAATTATAATTAAGACTAATCCTCATAGCCCAATGTGAGTCAATATGACTAAAAGATCTTAATGAGGATTAGAAAATGCTAATATGACATGAATATTTATTTTAATTTTTATGATTTAATTAATGAAAATTAGAATAAAAATTATGGTATTATGTTGAAAAATGTAGAAAATTCATAACTTAACGCCTATAATGCGGATTGAGATCAAATTTGAAAGATAAGCTCATGACTTTGGGCTCAACCTTATGGGTGGATTGGATTAAGAAAAATTTAATGAGATTAAGATGATAATTATTTATTTTCAATTTCACACCTAAAGGATAATTTCAAATGATCATAACTTGACGTAGAAAAGTCTAATTGAGCCGAAACTTGAAACGGTTGAATAAAATTATGAACTCAATGTTGTGGAAGGATCGTATTAAGCTAATTTCCATGGGAATATGCTTAATCGGAAAAAGGTGAGTGGTTTTGACTCTGTGTACCCCAAAAGCACCATAGCATTTATTAAAAAAGTAATTGGTTTAATGACTTGGTTTAATATCCATGAGAGGTGTCAAATGGAGGTGATTTGAGCTAGATTTTTTCGAATTGTTTAAGGTAAAAATCCATGGAAAATTAAGGGCTTAAATGCTTGAATTTAAATGCCTAAGTTGTAGTTAAATGAGGTATAGATATGGTGTCAATGCAAGGGGACACCCAAGGGGATAAATGCATGGATTTTGGATTTTTAGAAATTCCAAAATATGTATCTAAGTAGCTAAGCACCTAGGGTAAGTAATGGGACATTAAAACAATTGGAAAATTTTGGCACAAAATTCAAAAATCAGCTGTTACATGGGGACATCCATAGTGGACAGCAAGGTTGCATTGAATTGAGCTTGATTTGATGATTTTTCTTAAATAATAAATGTATATTTTATTTGGATAAGAAATTGACATGTCAACAAGGGATAAGTTAGAAATAAATTACCCTCAAGACATATGGCAAAGTGGGTCCCATAAGATGGTAAAAAAATATAAAATAAGGACCTTATCTCATGAAACGTCCACATGCAAAGGGAAAGAAAAAAATCTTAAAAAAAATCTCAAGTAAGGAGCATCCCTTGCACGTCCAAACCCAGCAAGGAAAGAGGAGAAAAAGAGAAGAGGATTCAAGCCAAGGAGGTTAAATACAAAGTTGATTCAATTCAAGTACGTGAATCTTGAGTTTTGAGTCATTTAAACCAAGTTTTCTTCCCTCAAATTATGAGTCTTGAATATGATTCATAACAAACTCTTAAAGGATGAGTTATGATGCCCTTAATTAGGGTATTGAATGATATTTGAATGGTATGAATGAAATCAAGAGTTCAAGAGGGTTAAATGGGATGTTAGGGTTGATTTTTGAGATGAAACTTATCTTGAAATTTCTTAAAACTTTAAATCAAGTTGCTTTTTGGTTTAAGCATGATGAATAGGACATGATTCATGTTCTTATGGATTACATATGTTGACTTGATTATATGTTAATGATTTTAGTAAAAATGGAACTTAGGGTTTCATGTATTACCCGATTTTTTCATTTTTATATTAAATATGATGCAAAGAGGAGCTTAAATGGTTTATGGATGAATTGTAGGGTAAATTACCCTAAATTAAGGACCCTTTGGACATCCTATGTGGGTTGTAGGAGATAGCCCTAAATCTGATTTTTTAGGGCATATATAAGGGAACGTCCAAACGGGGGCCAAAACAGGTACCTTACATGTGTATTACGTTGCTGATTGTAAATGATTAATTCATGAATTCTTTGGAGGGTAAAATACCCTAGGTTTAGGTTACTTTAAATTTCCAAATGATCTTGGAAAGATTTTCCCTAAATCTGATTTTTAAGGACATTTGTATGGAAACATAAAAACGGGGTAAAAGGGGTACCCTGCATGCTTAAGATGTTGCTGTTTTGAAAACAAACAAATTGTGAATTTTAAATATGTGATAATATCCTAAATTTGGGTTAATAAAAGCATGATTGAAAATTATAGTTTAAAAATCTCTTAAGATTTAAGTATTGAAAGAGAAGTTCAAAGGATGAAAAATGCATCCTAACATTGCTGTTTTGGAACCCACTGATAAATGAATTAAAATTTCATAATTAGATCCTAAATTGTATGTTAATTATGCTGAAATTGGATGTAAGCTATTGTGTTGAAATTTTTTAAAAAACACATAAGATATGTGTTGTAAGTTGAATGTATGTAGAAGGATATGTGTGAATGAATAATACATGACTTATATGAATTGCTAAAATCCAAAAATGCATGAATATGTGATGAAATGAATGATTATATTGTTTTATTAATGATTATTAATTATCTTAAATTTAGATATTTATTTATGAAGCTTAAAACGTCAATTATATGCTTAAAATGAGCATCGATGTAAGAAAAATGAAAAATAGATGACAAATGATAAATGAGAGATATAAATCCCCACATGTTGATTTATGAATGATTATTATGTGTTTACCCTATATATGGGTTTGAAATGAAATAAGGAATGGATGGTATGACGCACAAGTGAATGTTATGTATGTATGCCAACTTGAAATTCAAGTTGGTTACGTATGGAATGTATTTATGGGATTGGAAAACTGAATGACTGTAAGCAAATGAAATTGTTATGAATGCAATGCCATTTTTATGTATAAGCAAAGGAAAAGAGAAAGTTGACACGCAAAGATAAGGCAACGAGGTAAGCAAGCAATTTTCTAAATGCTTTTTATTTTATCAAAATGTGATGAAATATTTGTTAATGTTGTTTTTAACTATTTGGATTGTTTAGCAAATGAATGTTTTAAATTCTTTTTAAGATTTTGAAGGATGGTCATTCCTTTATCTCTATGTGTATTGAAATGATATTTCCATTCTGATAAATGAAATGTTCAATGTTTCTCAATTATTTATGACAAATGATGAACCATGGATTTACGAATGCAAAATCATGCTAGCATGTCAAAAAGAATATTTATGAAAGATTCATGTGCACAAAGCATGAGATCCACCTCAAAGGTGTAAGTAGACAGATTGTTCCCTTTTGGTGCGGCCAAGTTGCTAAGATAAGCCCCAGGCTAGTAACGCCTCCCTGGATTGGGAGAGACGATGAAGATGGATAGTTGCCTAACTCGCTACTATCTTATGATGTTGATGAGATATATTTTTAACCATGATAAAATTATATGATTCTTCATATATAAGAATATATATGTATATTTATAAATAAAAAAAAATAATAATAAAAAAAAAGAAGAAGAAAGAAAGAGAAAAGGAAAAGAGAAAAAATTACAACAATAAGAATTATGTTCGAAGGGTATCATGTGATGTCTCAATGCATCAGATACATTAAAATTTTAGTGAATCCGCATATGAGACCTATTCCTTAATATTTTTAATTTTTAATCTATAAATTAAGGAGATATATTTTCATAGATTCCCAAATTTAATATACAAGTTAGATACATCTAGATTAATAATTATATATATATATATAAAAAAAAAAGTGAGGAAAGGGTTTGGAATCTTACCAAATACAGCGTCTCCGTGTTCGTCTTATCTCATGCACTGAAACATGCGATTCTAGGATTTCAAAACTTTTGTTGCCTTTCCTTCTGATGGCGACCAAAACACGAAAGGAAAAAGTCGTAGATCTCAACATGGAGAAATCTACCGAAATAGGCCGGAGATCCAGCGCCAGTTCTTCGGATTTTTTTCTCCTCGTCTTCGGATGCGAAGGAAGATCGAAATAGCTTGTCGGGCGGCGGGAATGAACCGAGCTCAGCGCCGGAAGCCGGAGTTGCCGAGCCTGCTGCCGGCTCTACTGCTCAGCAGGAGACTGAGTTGCCGCGTGTAAGGGAAGTGCACGCGGGAGTTTCATCTGAAGTAGTTGCTTCTAAGAAAACGAATGATGGAAACTCTGAGGAGGTTGTGCTGCAGCTATGGATGGAAACTATTCGGATGAGATCGTTTCCAGACGGAATGATGAAATTTCGGCAGGACCGGTGGATAGGAGTTTGCCTAGAGCAAATACTCTTCCCAGAGAGA
This sequence comes from Annona cherimola, assembly GCA_030490835.1. Classification (NCBI taxonomy): domain Eukaryota; kingdom Viridiplantae; phylum Streptophyta; class Magnoliopsida; order Magnoliales; family Annonaceae; genus Annona; species Annona cherimola. The sequence continues at coordinate 48,051,661 of CM059977.1, read as the reverse complement.
AAGCAAAAGCTGACAAAACAGAGTCATCAACGAGTCAGCAAAATCTGGAAAGATCCCAAACCGAGAAGCGGGACTTGAAAGAGTTCGTAGGGAGCTTCTGAGTAGCTGCATCGGTTTTCAGCAAGAGGCTTCAGAAATGGCAGAGGAAGAAGAAGCGGAGTGGTAGGAAGATCGCACGGGGGATTTTCATGGAACTGGAGGACCTCATCCGGCAGGACCCGGCCAAGGCAGCCGTCCTAGGCGGCGGTCTGCATCCGATCACGCGCTACGTGATGAACTACCTCCGAGCTGCCTGCGGGTCCCGGCAGACGCTGGAACAGATCCTGGAGGAGAAGGCGGCGCCGGCCGAGGAGAAGGACCGCCCAAGCATGGCGGGCTACACAATCCCTTCCTCCCGCCTCAGCCCTCCGCCCAGCGACTTTCGGGAACCCCGCAAACACCGATCGGCGCTGCCTCCCGCCGCATGCAGAGTGGGTCCGGCCCTGGCGCTGCCCCACTGCCCGCAGCTGAGGAGACCTTCAAGCTCGTTTCCAAATCTCCACTCTCCTTTGGCATGATCATCCGCCTTACGCCCGACCTTGTTGAGGAGATCCGCCGCGTCGAGGCTCAGGGAGGCACTGGCAGGATCAAATTCAATTCCAATGCCAACAATGTTTCTGGAAACGTTATTGAAGTGGGTGGCAAGGACTTCAGTGAACTTGCTGACTGTGATATTTGTGAAGAAACTGTTAGCGGAGAGGATGGAAATGGTTTGCTGGTGGAATCAGGCTCTGCATGGCGCAAACTGAATGTACAACGAGTTTTGAATGAATGTGAAAATGCGGTCTGAAGAGGCTGAGCGTAAACTTAAGTCTCGGGAAGCCATTGTATTAGATCCTGCAAAACCAGTTTGGTGCCATGAAAATCGCTGCTCTTCAACGAACATCTCAAGGACTTGAATCGGCGATGACACGCAACAGCAGACGACGACCTTCTGGACGGAAATGAGGTGCAGAGATGCGGCGGGCAGGGCGACACGAGACTGCTGTTGCTTCTGCTCAGAATCTTCGCCATGATTGCCAAAAATGAAATCTTTACCTCCTTCGAAATCCAAATTTCAGAAGACCAGGAGAGGAAGACGATGGCAGTAAAGAGGCTGAACAGTGGCCATTTCCAAGGCGATCGTGATGGAAACGATTGGCAAGGCGAAGCACCGAAACCTGGTTCCCCTGCTGGGTCTGCTGGTGCTTGCGGTAGTCTTGCACCGGATGGGTTTCCATCAGAAACATGGATCCGTAGCAGCCCATTCTCCTCTACCTCATGAACAAATGCCTCCGCGCTCTCTACAAGAAATACAACCGGATGCTCCAGATGGAGAAAAGCCTCCCCCAAGGAAAAGTCCTCAGCAAAGACGTCCTCCGCTCCAAGCCTGCGGTCTCCGTCCTCATCGATGAATATGAGAAGCTTCAGCAGCCTCTCTCCAACGCCCTCCAGGAGGAGCTCGCCCTCTATAACCACACTCCTCGGCCTGACTCGCAGCCGGAACTGCCCCCGCCGCCACCGCCTCTGACTCCACTGCTTCGGAATCGCCGGTGGAGCCAGCGATCGAAGACTTGCCCAGCCTCATCTACTTCGGGAGCCTCTTGGATGTGAAGCAGCAGAGCGAGTTCACCTCCACAATGCTGACGTGGACGCATGAGCGCGAATGCTGCCTCACCTACGACTACGTGACGGACGACGCCACTGATCTGCTTGGGGAGAAGGACTTCGACCTGATCTCCTTGCATGGTGGCCTCGTGATCGTGCGGCCGCCGCATTCCAGCTTATCACACAAGAACGCGATCCGAAGCTGCGTGCAGCATGCCAATTTGTGGCTTGCCAATCGAACTTCAGCGGTTCCGCGCGGATGCAGTTCCGCGGCAACAAAATCCCATGTGAATGCAGTTCCGCGTGGATGCAGTTCCGCGGAAACGATTTTCCGTGGCGACGAAGTTCCGCGGAAACGCCCACAGTTGCCGAGTCGCCTATAAATAGAGGCCCTTGGCCCCTTCATTCGACAGCGAGAGGAGAACGGGAGAGAACTTCGAGCAGAGAACGAAGACGAGCTCTCCCGCGCTCAAAGAAGAGAGAACGTGAGTTCTCCATATATATATATATATATATTTTTTTCTTCTTTTCTTTTAGCTAAAAAAAAAAAAAAAAAAAAGAAGAGAGAGCTTCTTTCTTATATATATATTATTTTCGAAAACTACTTTTCCCAACGTGGATACTCCCCGACTGGCGGGTTGAATTGACACACGGGTTAAGTATATTTTCTCTTTTAAAAATAAAATAAAAATATATATGTGTATATTATATATATATACATATATATATACATATATATATACATATATATTATTTTCAAAAACTACTTTTCCCAACGTGGATACTCCCCGACTGGCGGGTTGAATTGACACACGGGTTAAGTATATTTTCTCCGTTAAAATATATATGTGTATATTATATATATATCTATATATACATATATATTATTTTCGAAAACTACTTTTCCCAACGTGGATACTCCCCGACTGGCGGGTCGAATTGACACACGGGTTAAGTATATTTTCTCTTTTAAAAATAAAATAAAAATATATATGTGTATATTATATATATATATAAATATATATATACATATATATTATTTTCAAAAAACTACTTTTCCCAACGTGGATACTCCCCGACTGGCGGGTTGAATTGACACACGGGTTAAGTATATTTTCTCCGTTAAAATATATATGTGTATATTATATATATATATATATATCTATATATACATATATATTATTTTCGAAAACTACTTTTCCCAACGTGGATACTCCCCGACTGGCGGGTTGAATTGACACACGGGTTAAGTATATTTTCTCCGTTAAAATATATATGTGTATATTATATATATATATCTACATATACATATATATTATTTTCGAAAACTACTTTTCCCAACGTGGATACTCCCCAACTGGCGGGTCGAATTGACACACGGGTTAAGTATATTTTCTCCGTTAAAAATAAAATAAATATATGTGTACTTTCTATAAAAATGTATCAAAATATACATTTATATTCAAATGTATCCAAAAACAAAGATTTTGATTTCTAAAATTATATAAATGCCCCGCGGGCCTCCAAAAATGAATATCTTGTCCTGCGGGCCTTGAAAAAAATATATATGTATTTGCCCACGGGCTCCAAAAAAAATATATATATTTTTAGACTTTCAAAAATATATATATATTAAAAAAAAAAAAAAGAATTTTCATATACTTTTGCCTGAGTAGATACTCCTCAAACAGTGGGTTAAATTGATACGCAGGGCTAAGTACCTTTCTATTATATATATACATATATATATATATATCAAAGAAAAAAAAAATGATGACCTCTTCACTCAAAACCCTCCAAAAAGCCCAAGATGGCTCAAAACTCTCCAAAAAGCCCAAGATGGCTCAAAACTCTCCAAAAAGCCCAAGATGGCCTAAAAATCTCCAAAAAGCCCAAGATAGGCTCAAAACTCTCCAAAAAGCCCAAGATGGCCCAAAAATATCCAAAAAGCCCAAGATGACTCAAAACTCTCCAAAAAGCCCAAGATGGCCCAAAACCCTCCAAAAAGCCTCAATAGGCTCAAAACTCTCCAAAAAGCCCAAGATGACTCAAAAATCTCCAAAAAGCCTGAGATAGCTTAAAATCCTCCAAGAAGGCCCAAACTCTTTTCAACAAGCCCAGTTGGGCCCAAACCTTTTTAATTGGTCAAAAATGACCCAAACATACTTTTTAAATTCGGTTGAATCCATTTCTTGATAAAACCACCCAATTGTTAAATCCAGAGGCTGAAAGCGGGAGACGCTGGTTTCTTGTACAAGTACAGAAGCTGAAAGCGGGACACGCTGGTCTGCTGTGTAAATCCAGAAGCTAAGTGCGCACTTAGTTTGCTGTGTAGGGTCACTAGTGTAGCCGACGGGCCCCTCACTAGTTCCCAAACCGAGTCATCGCTGGTCGACGGGCTAAGCGTAAACTCACATTTAAAACATGGCGCGTGGCGTCATGTACCTCATATTTAAGTCATGGCGCGCGGCGTCATGTACTTCATATTTAAGATTTGGCACGTGGCGTCATATACCTCACATTCGAGTCACGGCGCGGGGCGAAGTGTACTCATTTATCTTTATAATTTTTGTTAGACACGATTTTTCGTGCACTTGTAAAGACGTAGAAGGATCTTCTACGCACTTCATTATTGTTAAGCATTTTTTTATGGACCATTGTATTCAGCTCTTTTAATCAAGGGTTTTCTCGTTAGAGATGTAAAATCAGAATGTGGAACACAATGCAAAATATTTCTGTGATGTATTTTTCGGACTCGGTTAAAGAATTGGATGCTTTAAAATTTTGTTGGGGAAATTAATTAAGCATTTATTCTCAAAGCCGCAGGGAAACAATTTTATCTTTAACCAAGTTATGATATGATTTCTCGCGAGGCCGGAACAAATGGTGAACCCGACGTGAAACATTCTCCCTTCATCTTTAAGAGCTGAAAACTATGGTCTTTATATGCTTATTTAATTTCTCACTTTTAACACTTTGAAATGCTCCTTTGCAGATTTCATGCGCATTCGATGGCTTTCGGATTCCTGCCTAATGGCGGTTTTGTTATTTCTGAGCCAGATCACATGGATGCGGCTATCCCGCATCATTTTATTCGTGTACCAGAGAAACCGGAGCACCGTGTCTATCGACACGTTGACTACTCTCCTGCAGCGATCAAGGGAAGAAGAGATCGATCTGCGCTACTAAAGGGGCCTCTTATTGTTCAAAGCTCGAAGGCCACTCCTATTCAACCAACAAAGTCTCTGCAGGCGCCAATCCGAATGGGCCCACCTGCTCTACGGTCAAACTATGCCGAAAAGTCCGCTCGTAGGCTTGCTGCACCAGCCCAACCAGCAGCACGACAGCCTGCAGGACAACCTGTCTTGTGGTCTCATTCCATGAAAAGGCCTGCAAGACGATCTACTGCAACCCGGCTAGCGCCAACTGGCCAACCAGAAGCCAATGTTCCCCGAAAAGGGGGCAAAACTGTGCCAAATCCTGTTCAATGCACCATCACTCGCCAATTTGGTCGGGCTGCCTCAAGGATTGTTAACCTAGCCCCCCGACCTAGCCAAGGTGACACCCAGGAGCGGAAGAAGTTAAGAAGAGAAACCAAGTTTTCTCAGCTGGATGCTTCATTGGCCGATGGAGGGGATGACCAATTCAAGCCGCAAGGACCTATTGTTGTCCGATCCGGTTTAGGCATCTTGCGATTTGTCATCCCTGACCCGACGCATTCGCCCCATCAGTCAACCGATGCTCCATCTAGCTCACAAGCTAGAGTCAAATCTCCAGGTCACTATGATACTGCCAACATAGTGACGGTTCCTCTTCACGTATCAAGGAAACAAAGGAGAAAAGCGCAGCAGAAAAAGCAGTTCGGGAAAAAAACTTCTCGGTTAAACTTGAAGGCTTCATCGCCACTGCCACCAGGACCGAGGTATATGCTGTTCTCACACCCCCGGCAAAGGGGTAGGCCACAAAAGAAGCCACTACAGAACTCTCGCAAATTGAGAGTGCCTCAAAAGCCAAGACTCTTTAGCGGGTGGCAGTATCCCCAGAGGCGCCATACGACGTATCCACGTTCGGTGCTCAGGCTGATCCCTGATTTTATACACAAAAATCAATTCGCCTCATTGATCAGACTGAGGGAGGATATGACTTATGCGCTTGTCGTGGCCCCGTCTCGAGAAAAGCACCGGATGCCGCACCCCAAGAGAGAAGCTAAAAGGAGGAGACGTCTCCTCCAGACGACAGAAGTCAACATGGTGGACCTCACCCAGCCAAGCACTTCCAAAGCATCGGAGATGTTAACCCGGTCAAGGGCAGCCGCAATGCCCATTACACCACCATTCTGTAGCCTCTCTCATCCTGAAGGGATCAGGGCCGCCCTCCCAAGAGGTCAATTTGAAGCCTCTTACATGGTGGGCGAAGAAGAAGAGCTTCTTACACCCAAGTCTCAGCTCATTCATGACCTCCAGGAGGAGATTAAGAGTATGAAACGGGCTATGGAAACTCAAGGCAATAAGACATCAGGTTCCCATCAACCACCATCACCAAGGAACCGTCAATCGGTCCATCAGCCCGAGAAACCAGTCAGGCAGCGGACCGAGGAAGATGAAAATGCAGATTTGGAACAAGGCTTTCCGCAGTTCAATAATCTGCGTATCAATACTCCTCGAACACAAGATGCGCGGGTAAACACACCCCTGGGATCTCCACCCGGGTTTGTCGCGCAAAAGGAGATGGTGCATCAGCTTGTGGCCGAATGCCTTCGTCGCCAGGCACCTCAACTTACTGGGGTCCCTACAACGACAATCAACAGGCCTTATCCCCCAGAGGTTGAAGCAGAGCTGCTACCTAGAGATTTGAAGCCACCAAAGATCCAATTCGATGGGACCGGGAGTGCGTTAAAGCACCTGGCATCGTTCCATTAAGCCATGGGCAATTGGGCGCACCATTCGAATTTTTGTCTTCGAATGTTTCCCAATACTCTTTCCGGTGATGCTTTCCAATGGTACATATCTCTCCCAACCGGTTCAGTTCGAACATGGGAAGAGATGAAAGAAATGTTCACCTCCCGATTCGTTGATACTACACGAGAAGTACAACTATCGGAATTATCTACCTTGTCCCAAAAGAAGGACGAGCCGGTTGAAGATTACATCACTAGATCTCAAGCAATGAAGGTCAATCTTTGCCGAAATGGCATCAAGACGGAAATCTCGTTGCTGATGAATGAACAACTAAGTACATTTCAGGCCCTAGCTACAGAAGCTTGTCGAAAAGAATATTTGTTGTCTCAGCAAAAAGCCTGGAAGAAGGAGTCATCCACAACTACTATGTTCAAGAAGAAGAAAACTGGAGAGACCTCTGCAAATACTACAGAGGTTAAGAAGCAGCCGGATAAAGCAAAGCCGCCCGCAAAAGAGCAGCCTGCAAGACCCTTCCGAAGAGAGGAAATCCAATATGCCTTTGGGGAAGATGACGTAGAGACGCTATTCCAGCACCTCATGTCGACCGGGCTATTCGAGTTGCCTGCCCCAAAAAGGCCAGAAGAAGTTGGACGCACTTCTCACCAGCGATATTGCAGTTACCACCGATATGTCGGTCACCCCACTAAGAAGTGTTGGGATCTCCAAGCAATATTGCAAGATTACATCGACAAGGGGGTTATAAAACTCAGTCCTTCAGCGCAAGCTTCATCAAATGTTGTGACAATTGAGATAGCAGAAAAGGGTGATTGGGAAGTGGTTCGAAAACCACCAAGCCTAAGACGGACAAAAAGATGTCTCAAAGATTTATGCAGAAAAGACAAAAGAATAAGGGATAAGGCCATTCTCCCTTTCTTCTCAAGGCATTTGAGGCAATCCTCACGGGTGCAACCATTCATGATCATGGACCTTTTGCAGCCCGAGTTGCTATTCCCATTCTATCGACGGCTTGCTGGAAGATCACCTCGACCAGAAAAAGAAAGATACATTCTCGAGGAGTTACCAAATACAACTCCATGTGAGAATGGTCTGTTTTGGGACCTAGATAGCAACAACGGAGAAATCGAAACTTGCTATCATATAAATGCGTCTGCATCCAAGCCTGCAAAGCGGCGAAGAACTGCCTCGATGTTCATCCCTAACTACACCAAGTTTGAAGTTGGGATGTCACCGGTAAACCACATCATCACGTATTTGCGAGAATCTCGACTTTTGCCAGCATCTTGGGAAACCAGAGTGGAATACTTCTGGTACTCACTGGGGGAATCAGTGATGTCTTGGTACCAAGATAATCATATCGAAGAAATTACCGAGTGGGTCATCTTGATAGATGCGTTCTTGGTCCGCTTCCTGTCAAGACAAAGAGAGCAGTCCCCTAGTAATTACTTAAGGGAAATACAATACAGTCAAGAATCCACTGCTCATTATGTAAATTATCTCAGAGACAGTACATGGAGCGATCCCCTGGCTATATGGTTGCCTGAACCTGAAATGGTCACGAAGTATCTTTCGGATGCAGTATGCCCTCCGACTGACAACGGGTACAAGACCTTCGGAGCCAAAACTTTCATAAAGGCAATCGATGGGTCGGTAACGAAGGCTTCAAACAAGAGGCAATCTTTAGCGACGCTGAAGGTTTTGGGAGGACAAATCAACTCCAAGTTCTGCACATACTACAGTCAAACAATGCGCCCATTCTTCGAGTGTTCCCTTTCTTAGCTAGGGAGTTAAGCTATAATTGGCCGCATATTCAGTTATTCCACGAGAATCATAAGTATGCATTGCCGCACTTGTTTGATTATTCACTGGCAGTCTGTCAAATGGGGCAAACGGAAGAGTTTGCACTCGGGCACTTTGTTTTGAGCTTGGCCCATGACAGTTGTGCCCTTCTCTGGATCTCCTCACTTCCTGAAGAAGCATTTGGTTCTTGGGAAGAGTTCGTCGATATGTTTATCCAAAGATTCCATGAATATGAAACAGAGTTCCCTCCGTAGATGATAGAAGTCATGCACCCCCTATCGGGAGAATCTCAATATGACTACATCTTGAGATGGATAAACTGCAGAATAATCAACCAAAAATTCGACAAAGAAGAAATCATGGTTCATCAGTGCATCAAGTCAATGAGTGGGTATTTTCCTGAAATCCCAAAAATACAGCCATTTTTCTCAGATGTACTACGGACATTGGCTACAAATATTCAGGACTCTGCCTCCTGCAATATGGTACAAGTTGAAGAGGATGTTCTTGCAATTCTTCGATCTGGTCGAATCACACCGAAAACAAGGGTAAAGTCCCAATGCAAGAAAATTGTACTCAGCCAGAACAACACATACCAGCCAATCATGAGAAATCCTCAGTAAGCTATAACGTGCTTGAACACTTGAAGCGACTTCCTGCTCGACTCAGTATTTACGATGCCTTGCAGTTATCGCAAGAAGCCAGAGATGCACTGGTTAGTGCTCTAACAGATGAAAATGTTCGTCTCGCTTACCTGGTCGACGCCACTGAATGTGATGAGGTTATTTCATTCACTGATGAGGATATGTTGCTTGGAGACGTTAATCACAACCGACCCTTATATGTTAAGGGCAACCTAGCCGGTGAACTGGTTAACAGAATCATTATCGATGCTGGGTCTGCAATTAATATCCTGCCCCTTCGAACACTCAGGAGGATCGGAATTTCTCCATCAGCGTTAAAAGACACTAGTGTGGTGATTCACGGGTTTAATCAAGGGACTCAAAAGGCCATGGGCCTGATTGAGTTGGAACTAAGCATAGAAGATTTCTGCACCGAAATCCCATATTTTGTGATTAATGCTCCGACCTCATATAACTTGCTACTGGGAAGGCCTTGGCTCCACAGTAATAAGATCATCGCATCAACGGTGCATCAATGCTTCAAGTACTGCAAGGATGGAGTCGAAAAAAGGATTTTTGCTGACCATAAACCATTCGCAACGGCGGAATCGTTTTACTCTGATGCTAAGTATTATGACTTGGCATCTGCTGTCAACACATCAATGAAAGCAGTTGAAGCGACCACACGCGAAGGTCAGCAGGAGGTATCTCAGGCTCCCCCCGCCCCAGTAAGCACAGACATATTCTCAAAGGGTGAGAAGATGGAAGGTCAAGGTCGTGGTCAAGGGCGCGGTCATGGACGAGGAACGACAGAACCAAGGGCTCAATTTCAAACCAAATTTGAAAATATGAGCCTCGATCCAGTACATCCACTACCACGACAACAACAAGGGGCAACCATACCACCTCCTACAAGCTATAGCAACACCGCTGCAGGATCACGGTTCTACTTGGACCTCGAAGTCCTGAAAAAGGTTGCTAAACCGCCTCGAGCCAATTCCCCTAGGTTTGAGGTGGATCTGGAAGCTCTTCGGAGATTCCGGAATCAGGCCAATGAGGAAGCCAAGTCACTTTGCTGTGAGAGTGACGAAATGGCCACTGAGGCCGCTCACCAAAATCAAAAACCTAAGGAAACGCTCGATGAGGTTTTAGCAATGCTCGTGGGGTTTAATGTATCTGCTCCAAGTGTGCAGGAACCTCAAGATGAAAAATTTGCCCAAAAACATTTCATAAAGCAATATGGCAAGGTTTATGGTAGCCCTAACAAATCCTCTTGTTTGCCCACGGCTAAGCTCAAGAAATGGGATTTCCATCGCTATAGCAGAGAAAGCAAGAAAATTATGGATTTGATGGGGTTCTATCCCGATGAACCACATTTATCAGGCCTCGGAAATGACATCCCTATCCCGTTATCCGAAAGACCCCCTGGTTATCAAAAGGGAAACAAACGACTTGGCCTTGGGTATAAAGAAGAAGAAGACGGCAACTTCGCCACCACCTACTGTGTCTCTACAAGTGATGACTCCAACAATGATGAAGAGGCATTAATGGAACCAGAGGACGCTCCACCTGCGATTGAGGATGGAGGGCAGCCTACTATTGACGTACTTGAGGAATTCAATCTCGGGACTGAAAAGGACCCGAGACCCATTTTTATTGCCAAAAACTTGGCCGAAAAAGAAAAGGTGGCGCTGAGGCGGCTTTTAAGTGAATTCAAAGATGTTTTTGCTTGGGGGTATTCCGAAATGCCAGGACTCAACCCCGCGGTTGCAATGCACCATCTGCATATTACGCGGGATAAAAAGCCAGTCAAGCAAGCTCCGAGAAGATTTCGACCAGAGCTCGAAGAACAAATCATCAAGGAAGTTGAAAAACTCATTGATGATGAATTCATTCGGGAAATCAAATTTCCAAAATGGATTTCTAGCATTGTTCCTGTCAAAAAGAAAAACGGGCAGATCCGCATTTGCGTAGACTTTCGAGATCTAAACGAAGCATGCCCTAAAGATGAATTTCCTCTTCCTTTCACTGATGTGCTAATCGACAGCACAGCTCTGTACGACACGTTCTCCTTTATGGATGGATATTCGGGATATAATCAAATCAAGATGGCTCCAGCAGATGAAGCCGCAACAGCATTTCGAACACCGATGGGTGTCTTTTGCTACAAAGTCATGCCTTTTGGTCTTAAGAATGTTGGCGCAACTTATCAAAGGGCTATGCAAAATATATTTCATGATATGTTACACAAACATGTTGAGTGCTATGTCGATGACCTGGTTGTAAGATCTGAAGGTCACAATAAGCATAAAGAAGATTTGAGATCGGTATTCTTGCGCCTAAGAAAGTATGATCTCAAGATGAATCCTGTCAAATGTGCATTCGGAGTATCATCTGGGAAATTCCTCGGGTTCATAATCTGCCAAAGGGGAATCGAGGTCGATCCACTCAAAACGGAAGCAATTCAAAATATGCCGCCTCCACGAAATCTCAGAGAACTTAGGAGTCTGCAAGGCCAATTGTCGTATATCCGGCGTTTCATCTCCAACTTGTCCGACCGCTGCCAGCCCTTTCACAAGTTAATGAGAAAAGATGCGACTTTTCAATGGGACGCGAAATGCCAACAGGCCTTTGAAGCCATCAAAGAATTGCTGCAAAATCCTCCTGTTTTGACAACTTCAGTAAAAGGAAAGTCACTCATTCTCTATATTGCTGCTAGCCCACAATCACTGGGGGCATTGCTCGCATAAGAAAATGCCCAAGGCAAAGAACAAGCCGCCTATTATCTCAGTCGACGATTATTGCAAGCTGAATGCAATTATTCCTCGATCGAGAAGATTTGTCTAGCATTGGTTTTTGTGGCACAAAAGCTAAGACATTAGTTCCTCGCGCATGAGATTATACTTATATCGAAGGCTGATCCCCTCAAGTTCCTGATCACTAGACCAATGCTTTCAGGACGCCTAGCAAAATGGTCACTTCTGCTATCTGAGTTTGATATCAAATATGTGCCACGAAAGGCAGTGAAAGGGCAAGTATTGGCAGATTTCCTAGCAGCCCATCCTCTTGAAGAAGAATTTCCCATCTTAGAAAACCTACTTGATGAAAAGGTTTTCTACGCAAATGATGATCCAATGTGGAAAATGTATTTCGATGGCGCTTCCAAGCCATCCGGAGCTGGTGTTGGAATTGTCGTAGTCTCCCCTCATAAAGACTTATTCCCGCACTCATATTTTCTTGGAAGAAGCACAACAAATAATGAAGCTGAGTACGAGGCCTTACTCATCGGCATGGAACTTCTTCTGCAATCAGATATTTTATTTGTGCGAATATTTGGGGACTCTGAATTGGTTATCAAACAGTTAAATAATCAATATGAAGTACATCAGCCCCATTTACGAAAATATTATGACAAAGCTCAAACTTTATTGGCAAAATTCGAAATGGTTTCGGTTGAGCATGTTCCTCGGTCAGAAAATGTAGTTGCTGATGCATTATCAAAGTTAGCCAGTATCCTTGCTTTCAATGAGCTTGATGACATAACAATTCGAGTACAAAGACTAGAAGATGACGAAGAGCTCCAAGTAAATCAAATTGGACGGTGCGTATCCGAGGTAACTACAAACAATGATGATTGGCGCATCCCTATCATCAATTACCTCAAATATGGTATTGAACCAGATGATCCAAGTGTAAGGAAGTCACTGAGAAAGGCTGTTTTGCGATATACCGTGTTTCAAGATAGTTTGTATCGGATTGCTTTTGATGGACTTTGGCTTCGCTGTATTAACGGGAATGATATCTGTCAAGTCCTTCAAGAGACGCACTCCAGCGAGTGCGGCGCCCACCAATCTGGACGTCGTCTTTATCATAGGATCAAAACGTTGGGCTATTATTGGCCCACAATGGTCCAAGACTCCATCAATTTTGTGAAATCCTGTGAAGCCTGCCAAATGCATGGAGATATTTATCATATTCCTGCTTCAGTAATGTCTCCAGCACCTATCTCGTGGCCCTTCTCTTGGTGGGGCTTTGATATTGTCGGTCCGATAAACCCGTCGTCATCTAAAGGACACCTATATATTTTAGCCGCTACGGATTATTTCTCCAAATGGGCAGAAGCTAAAGCTTACAAGAGAGTCCGAGCACAAGAGGTGGTTGAATTTATCAAGCACAAAATCATCTACCGTTATGGTGTTCCCTATCAAATCACCTCAGATAATGGCACGCCATTCAAAAATGATAAAGTAAATCAGTTATGCCGAAAGTTTGGAATCAAACAAGTGTTCTCATCGCCCTATTACCCACAAGGGAATGGTCAAGCAGAGGCATTTAACAAAAATATCATTCGAATCCTCAAAAGGACCACTGTGAAAAATAAGCGTGATTGGCACGAGAGGTTACTCGAAGCATTGTGGGCCTACAGAACCACACATCGAACTGCAACGGGAGCAACACCATATTCATTGCTCTTTGGCACGGAAGCGGTTTTACCAGTGGAAATTCAGTTAGCATCTTTGAGGGTTGCCATACATTCTGGGTTAACCACTGAACAACAAGCCAAACTTCGCTTCGACGAACTCGAGGCACTAGACGAGAAACGAGTTCAAGCACGGCAACGGATCGAACTCTATCAAGCTCGAATGGTCGAAGCGTACAATAAAGTCGTGAGGCATCGCTCATTCAAAAGAGGAGATTTGGTGCTAAAGCTACGCACAGAGCTTATGGCCGGGGGCAAACTTACCGGCAAATTCGAGCCTAAATGGGAAGGGCCTTACATCATTGAGAGGGTCCATGGCAATGGCACATATGAAGTTGTTAATTGCGGAAATCAAATGAAAGCAACCGTGAATGGGAATTACTTAAAAAGATACTATCCATGAAATTACAAAGAAAGTCATATATCAAAAGAATCTCTACAGCCTCCCTCGTAGAAGGAAGGGACTCCTTCAAAACTCGAATAGAGTTCACTACATCCGCAGGAGAAACAGGGAAAGTACTTCACTTATGATGGTGAGAAGAGCTTGTTTACAGTGAGGGCTCTTCCATAATAGAATTTTGAATTCAGTGTTGTGCTTGAAGACATATCCTCAAACAAAGTTAGTGGGAATAGTAGTCCTCATGGTAATGACAGCCCCGGGGAGGGAGATCGGAAAAGGCAAAGGCGTTCGTATCAGACCAAGACTTTCAAAGTTGAGATACATTTTGCTGCCAAAATTCCAATGAAAGCTATTGCAAACGCTCTGCGAGGACACGATTCCTAGAGTTCTCAAGAAGCCTTAAGGGTTTTAGATATAATCCTAAGGCAGCATGCTGCAAAGCAGGGTTGCCTTCTGGTTCGGCAGTCATTTTTTCACAAATGATCCTAGTAACTTTGTTGACATTGGAGGTGGAGTTCTGGGTTGTCATGGATTTCATTCTACCTTCCGAACCAGTCAAGGAGGCTTGTCTCTAAATATTGATGTGTCTACTACAATGACTATGAGTCCTGGCCCTGTTGATGAGTTTCTGATGGCTAATCAAAATTGATTGAGGAAAGGCAAAGAGAACTCTGAAGAATCTGAGGGTGAAAACAAAACCCTCAAATATGGAATTTAAAATTGTAGGGGTAAGCGAGCTTCCATGCAACCAGCAAATGTTTACTTTGAAACAGAAAAAAGGAAGAAACGATAGCCCGTCTCAAACCATTGAGATTACAGTTTTCGATTATTTTGTTGGAAAGACAAAACGCCCCACTTACTATCATGTCGAGCTCTGCCTCTGTCAACTTTGCAAAGATCATCACCGGTTGAAAAATCACGACAGAAACCACAAGAAGGGATGCAAACTTTAAGTAATGCATTAAGAAGCAGCAACTATGGTGCTAATGAAATGTCGAAGGCATGCGGTGTTTCGATCAATGGTAACTTCACTCAAAAAGAAGGCCGTGTCTTGAATACACCAAAGTTAAAAGTTGGCGATGATGAATTCTTTCCTAGAAATGGTCGATGAAAAAAAAAAAAACTTGTGGGCCCTCAAAAAAAAAAAAAAAAAAAAAAAGATGGGCTATTCTACTCGCTGCGATGTTGGTCTCTTGCTCGTGATCTGCACAAATGTGAGGCGATGAAAGGCATTGTCATTGCAGAACCATTTGATTACTTTGAAGAGAATCCTCAATTTAGGCGTGCTCCACCTATAGTCAGGGTCGACAAGATGTTCGAAATCATTCAGTCAAAGCTTCCAGGAGACCCTCAGTTTCTTCTATGTGTTTTGCCTAGAAAAAGAATTGTGAAATGTATGGCCCATAAAAAAAAAAAAAAAATCCTCATTACGCCATGAGACAAAGAAGCCTGCCAAACAACATGTCAGGAATCACGCCTTTACAAGTAGTCCACGACGGCATAATTCCTGAGGGGGCATTTGATGAGATATATTTTTAACCATGATAAAATTATATGATTCTTCATATATAAGAATATATATGTATATTTATAAATAAAAAATAATAATAAAAAATAATAATAATAAAAAAAAGAAGAAGAAAGAAAGAGAAAAGGAAAAGAGAAAAAATTACAACAATAAGAATTATGTTCGAAGGGTATCATGTGATGTCTCAATGCATCAGATACATTAAAATTTTAGTGAATCCGCATATGAGACCTATTCCTTAATATTTTTAATTTTTAATCTATAAATTAAGGAGATATATTTTCATAGATTCCCAAATTTAATATACAAGTTAGATACATCTAGATTAATAATTATATATATATATATAAAAAAAAAGTGAGGAAAGGGTTTGGAATCTTACCAAATACAGCGTCTCCGTGTTCGTCTTATCTCATGCACTGAAACATGCGATTCTAGGATTTCAAAACTTTTGTTGCCTCTCCTTCTGATGGCGATCGAAACACGAAAGGAAAAAGTCGTAGATCTCAACATGGAGAAATCTACCGAAATAGGCCGGAGATCCAGCGCCAGTTCTTCGGATTTTTTTCTCCTCGTCTTCGGATGCGAAGGAAGATCGAAATAGCTTGTCGGGCGGCGGGAATGAACCGAGCTCAGCGCCGGAAGCCGGAGTTGCCGAGCCTGCTGCCGGCTCTACTGCTCAGCAGGAGACTGAGTTGCCGCGTGTAAGGGAAGTGCACGCGGGAGTTTCATCTGAAGTAGTTGCTTCTGAGAAAACGAATGATGGAAACTCTGAGGAGGTTGTGCTGCAGCTATGGATGGAAACTATTCGGATGAGATCGTTTCTAGACGGAATGATGAAATTTCGGCAGGACCGGTGGATAGGAGTTTGCCTAGAGCAAATACTCTTCCCGGAGAGAAAGCAAAAGCTGACAAAACAGAGTCATCAACGAGTCAGCAAAATCTGGAAAGATCCCAAACCGAGAAGCGGGACTTGAAAGAGATCGTAGGGAGCTTCTGAGTAGCTGCATCGGTTTTCAGCAAGAGGCTTCAGAAATGGCAGAGGAAGAAGAAGCGGAGTGGTAGGAAGATCGCACGGGGGATTTTCATGGAACTAGAGGACCTCATCCGGCAGGACCCGGCCAAGGCAGCCGTCCTAGGCGGCGGTCTGCATCCGATCACGCGCTACGTGATGAACTACCTCCGAGCTGCCTGCGGGTCCTGGCAGACGCTGGAACAGATCCTGGAGGAGAAGGCGGCGCCGGCCGAGGAGAAGGACCGCCCAAGCATGGCGGGCTACACAATCCCTTCCTCCCGCCTCAGCCCTCCGCCAAGCGACTTTCAGGACCCCCGCGAACACTGATCGGCGCTGCCTCCCGCCGCATGCAGAGTGGGTCCGGCCCTGGCGCTGCCCCACTGCCCGCAGCTGAGGAGACCTTCAAGCTCGTTTCCAAATCTCCACTCTCCTTTGGCATGATCATCCGCCTTACGCCCGACCTTGTTGAGGAGATCCGCCGCGTCGAGGCTCAGGGAGGCACTGCCAGGATCAAATTCGATTCCAATGCCAACAATGTTTCTGGAAACGTTATTGAAGTGGGTGGCAAGGACTTCAGTGAACTTGCTGACTGTGATATTTGTGAAGAAACTGTTAGCGGAGAGGATGGAAATGGTTTGCTGGTGGAATCAGGCTCTGCATGGCGCAAACTGAATGTACAACGAGTTTTGAATGAATGTGAAAATGCGGTCTGAAGAGGCTGAGCGTAAACTTAAGTCTCGGGAAGCCATTGTATTAGATCCTGCAAAACCAGTTTGGTGCCATGAAAATCGCTGCTCTTCAACGAACATCTCAAGGACTTGAATCGGCGATGACACGCAACAGCAGACGACGACCTTCTGGACGGAAATGAGGTGCAGAGATGCGGCGGGCAGGGCGACACGAGACTGCTGTTGCTTCTGCTCAGAATCTTCGCCATGATTGCCAAAAATGAAATCTTTACCTCCTTCGAAATCCAAATTTCAGAAGACCAGGAGAGGAAGACGATGGCAGTAAAGAGGCTGAACAGTGGCCATTTCCAAGGCGATCGTGATGGAAACGATTGGCAAGGCGAAGCACCGAAACCTGGTTCCCCTGCTGGGTCTGCTGGTGCTTGCGGTAGTCTTGCACCGGATGGGTTTTCGTCAGAAACATGGATCCGTAGCAGCCCATTCTCCTCTACCTCATGAACAAACGCCTCCGCGCTCTCTACAAGAAATACAACCGGATGCTCCAGATGGAGAAAAGCCTCCCCCAAGGAAAAGTCCTCAGCAAAGACGTCCTCCGCTCCAAGCCTGCGGTCTCCGTCCTCATCGATGAATATGAGAAGCTTCAGTAGCCTCTCTCCAACGCCCTCCAGGAGGAGCTCGCCCTCTATAACCACACTCCTCGGCCTGACTCGCAGCCGGAACTGCCCCCCGCAGCCACCGCCTCTGACTCCACTGCTTCGGAATCGCCGGTGGAGCCAGCGATCGAAGACTTGCCCAGCCTCATCTACTTCGGGAGCCTCTTCGATGTGAAGCAGCAGAGCGAGTTCACCTCCACAATGCTGACGTGGACGCATGAGCGCGAATGCTGCCTCACCTACGACTACGTGACGGACGACGCCACTGATCTGCTTGGGGAGAAGGACTTCGACCTGATCTCCTTGCTTGGTGGCATCGTGATCGTGCGGCCGCCGCATTCCAGCTTATCACACAAGAACGCGATCCGAAGCTGCGTGCAGCATGCCAATTTGTGGCTTGCCAATCGGACTTCAGCGGTTCCGCGCGGATGCAGTTCCACGGCAACAAAATCCCATGTGAATGCATTTCCGCGTGGATGCAGTTCCGCGGCAACGAAGTTCCGCGGAAACGATTTTCCGTGGCGACGAAGTTCCGCGGAAACGCCCACAGTTGCCGAGTCGCCTATAAATAGAGGCCCTTGGCCCCTTCATTCGACAGCAAGAGGAGAACGGGAGAGAACTTCGAGCGGAGAACGAAGACGAGCTCTCCCGCGCTCAAAGAAGAGAGAACGTGAGTTCTCCATATATATATATATTTTTTTTTTTTCTTCTTTTCTTTTAGCTAAAAAAAAAAAAAAAAAAGAAGAGAGAGCTTCTTTCTTATATATATATTATTTTCGAAAACTACTTTTCCCAACGTGGATACTCCCCGACTGGCGGGTTGAATTGACACACGGGTTAAGTATATTTTCTCTTGTAAAAATAAAATAAAAATATATATGTGTATATTATATATATATACATATATATATATATACATATATATTATTTTCAAAAACTACTTTTCCCAACGTGGATACTCCCCGACTGGCGGGTTGAATTGACACACGGGTTAAGTATATTTTCTCCGTTAAAATATATATGTGTATATTATATATATATCTATATATACATATATATTATTTTCGAAAACTACTTTTCCCAACGTGGATACTCCCCGACTGGCGGGTCGAATTGACACACGGGTTAAGTATATTTTCTCTTTTAAAAATAAAATAAAAATATATATGTGTATATTATATATATATATAAATATATATATACATATATATTATTTTCAAAAAACTATTTTTCCCAACGTGGATACTCCCCGACTGGCGGGTTGAATTGACACACGGGTTAAGTATATTTTCTCCGTTAAAATATATATGTGTATATTATATATATATATATATCTATATATACATATATATTATTTTCGAAAACTACTTTTCCCAACGTGGATACTCCCCGACTGGCGGGTCGAATTGACACACGGGTTAAGTATATTTTCTCCGTTAAAAATAAAATAAATATATGTGTACTTTCTATAAAAATGTATCAAAATATACATATATATTCAAATGTATCCAAAAACAAAGATTTTGATTTCTAAAATTATATAAATGCCCCGCGGGCCTCCAAAAATGAATATCTTGTCCCGCGGGCCTTGAAAAAAATATATATGTATTTGCCCACGGGCTCCAAAAAAAAAATATATATATATTTTTAGACTTTCAAAAATATATATATATTAAAAAAAAAAAAATAGAATTTTCATATACTTTTGCTTGAGTAGATACTCCTCAAACAGTGGGTTAAATTGATACGCAGGGCTAAGTACCTTTCTATTATATATATACATATATATATATATCAAAGAAAAAAAAAATGATGACCTCTTCACTCAAAACCCTCCAAAAAGCCTAAGATGACTCAAAACTCTCCAAAAAGCCCAAGATGGCTCAAAACTCTCCAAAAAGCCCAAGATGGCCTAAAAATCTCCAAAAAGCCCAAGATGGCCCAAAAATCTCCAAAAAGCCCAAGATGGCTCAAAAATCTCCAAAAAGCCTGAGATAGCTTAAAATCCTCCAAGAAGGCCCAAACTCTTTTCAACAAGCCCAGTTGGGCCCAAACCTTTTTAATTGGTCAAAAATGACCCAAACATACTTTTTAAATTCGGTTGAATCCATTTCTTGATAAAACCACCCAATTGTTAAATCCAGAGGCTGAAAGCGGGAGACGCTGGTTTCTTGTACAAGTACAGAAGCTGAAAGCGGGACACGCTGGTCTGCTGTGTAAATCCAGAAGCTAAGAGCGCACTTAGTTTGCTGTGTAGGGTCACTAGTGTAGCCGACGGGCCCCTCACTAGTTCCCAAACCGAGTCATCGCTGGTCGACGGGCTAAGCGTAAACTCACATTTAAAACATGGCGCGTGGCGTCATGTACCTCATATTTAAGTTATGGCGCGCGGCGTCATGTACTTCATATTTAAGATATGGCACGTGGCGTCATATACCTCACATTCGAGTCACGGCGCGGGGCGAAGTGTACTCATTTATCTTTATAATTTTTGTTAGACACGATTTTTCGTGCACTTGTAAAGACGTAGAAGGATCTTCTACGCACTTCATTATTGTTAAGCATTTTTTTATGGACCATTGTATTCAGCTCTTTTAATCAAGGGTTTTCTCGTTAGAGATGTAAAATCAGAATGTGGAACACAATGCAAAATATTTCTGTGATGTATTTTTCGGACTCGGTTAAAGAATTGGATGCTTTAAAATTTTGTTGGGGAAATTAATTAAGCATTTATTCTCAAAGCCGCAGGGAAACAATTTTATCTTTAACCAAGTTATGATATGATTTCTCGCGAGGCCGGAACAGATGTCATGTTTTATAATAATGCATCTGTTAAACCCAAACCTAAGTAAGATTTAATGTGTACATTGAACATGTACATGTGACTTATATATGATTAAGTAGAATTTCTAGATGATTTTAGAATTTTATGATATTTGGCAATTAGGGTTCAATTAAGAATGATGATTAAAAATTTAATCGCCGGAGCCCAATATGAGTCAAGGTGACTAAAGGGGTATAATGAGGATTAAAACATGCTAATACGGCATGAATGTTTAGTTTAATTTTCATGAGATAATTAATGGAGATTAAAGTGGAAATTGTGGAATTATGTTGGAAAATCATAGAAAATTCATAACTCAACGCCTGTAAGGCGGATTCAAGTGAAATTTGAGATGAAAGTTGATGATGATAAGCTTTGTGTTATAAAATTATTGGATTATGAAAATCCTTGTTGAAATTAGTGTAATGATTTATTAATCATATTTCAAATTCAACCGTTAACTTCAAACGGCTATAACTTGAGCTAGGAAAATCGGATTAAGATGAAATTTGAAACGGTTGAATGAAATTATGAGATTAACATTTTGGAAGGTTTGGATTAAGCAAATCATGTTGGGAAAATACCTGAATTGAAAAAGGTGCACATAGTTGACTTTTACACCCAAGAGTATCAAGCATTAATGGCTAGAGTATATGGATTAAATGCATTATTTAATGGCATATATGAGGTGTCAAAGGGAGGGAATTCCAAGTGGATTTTATGAATTTAAAAAATTCTAAAATCCATGGAAAATCAGTAGCTTAAATGCAGGGTTTTAAATGACTAAGGGAGTAGCTTCAATAGGCATGTCTGTGTGTCAACACAAGGGACGCCCATGGGTGATAAAGAATGGTTTTTGGATTTTTTAAAAATCCCAAATATGCATCTAAAATACCTGAACACCTAGGTTATGTAATGAGCCATTAATCATGTGGAATTCCAAGGCATAAAATCGTTCAAAGGAGCTGCTATATGGAACGTTGCTAAGTGTACAGCATGTTATGCATTAGACGTGCACAATTTGATGTTGCTGTAATGATTTTTGCTAATTTTTTTATGCAAAATTAATGCATAAATTAAATGTTACTTAGTTTTTTAATTTACCCTTAAAATGAGATTAAAAAAATGGAAAAAATATGCAAATGGGCAGCAACAATGGTCATGATTTCTTGACAGGTAGACGGTTATGATTAAAACAGATTTTTGATTTTTCAAAAATGGTAAAAAGTGAATTTACTTGGCTGTGAGTTCACCAGCACATAAGTGGAGATAAGCATGCATTCAATGGCTGTGGAAAATGCAGCAACAAGTGGGGCCCACAGCTGGAAAATCCAGCACTACAAGAGCATGCACGTTCACATGGCTTGGGTTTTAGAAAAATTTCCAAGTGCTGAAACTTCATCTCCCCAAGAACAGCATCACGTCCAGCCCTAGCCCAAAAAAGAAGGAAGAAAAAGAAGGAAAAATAAAGAGAAAAAGGAGGGATCACCCATTTAATCAAGTATATGATTATTTTGAGCTTATACTTTAAATCTGAAAGTTATATGATGTTATAAACTAAAATATGAATGAAGTAGTAAATGAAGGATTTTCACCATGAATTTTTTTTTACAAGTTCATTATATGATTATTAAGGGAATAAATGTTTTTTAATGAAATATTAATCATGTTTCAAATTAAAAATTTGAGAAGATTAACCCAAACAGGGTAAAATGGGTGACAGGATTAGTTGTAGAAAATAATTTTTAATAATTTTTATAATACACATTTCTGGCTGAAAATTTTACATGATATATATGACATATTTAGAATCATAATAAAAAATAAAAATTAGGTTTTCATGGGTATAAATATGCCCCATAATTCACGTGACTAGGGCTAACCATAAATTCGCAACACTGTCCAGCACAATGAAAATGCCAAAATAAATATATAATGTTAATATTTCATGATGAAATATTTATAAAATTTAAATAATATATTTATTGATATATGGTAGAAATTTCAAAATTAAATACCTTGATTTGATTATAAATCAATATTTAGAGATTTTAGTACGCCCGATTTCAGCATATCTGGATAGTTTGAAAAAAAACAAAAAGGAATATGAAGCCTATGTAGAAATGACCTAAATTGATATATATGTTAATAACCCAAAATTTGGGTTAGGTAAATTTTGATTAATTTCTGAAAATTCGGATTTATAAAACTACTTAGGGTTATGTGTCAAGAGACACATTAAACGTGTAAAAAATGAGTTCCAAAGTTGCTGTTTTGAAAATCTATGATTAGTGGAATTAAATCCCATAAAAATAACTAAATAAAGTGATAATTAAGGGTAATTATCATGCTGAATTAGTGACCAAGTTGTTGACTTGGAAAATTTAATGAAATGCCTCATATATGTGTTGTCGAATGGGATATGAGAAAGAATAGATATGCATGAGTGAGAAATGACTTGTGAAATATGATTTTGTGCAAAAATACGTGCGAATATGATGAATTTCATCATTATATATCTTTTATAATTGTATGATGTTAATTCTAAATTTTAGAATTAATTAATGAGGTCTACGATAACGACGTGTGCTTAAAATGGGCACCAATGTGTGAATTTTGGAAAATAAGTGAAAAATGGCTTAAGGAAGATAATGATCCATTGAATAATGGTTATTGAATGATTATTAAGTGATTGAATGATTACCCTATTTATGGGATTAAATAGGGTATGTAAAAGCTCATGTAATAAGTATGTGGTATACGGGTATAATGACTTGGGAAGTCGAAGAAATTATGTATGTTAATGAAAATGAGTTGTAAAACCTAAGGAATATAAGTATTTGAAGATGATGCAAATAAATATAATGTTATTTTCATTTATTTAGGCAAAGGCAAGGAAAAGAATGGAATAAAAGGATTATAGCGATCTCAAGTAAGCAAGTGAACTTTCAAAAATGCTATTTTCTTTTTATGTGATTGATATGATTGAAATGTTTATGTTTATGTTTTAACAAATGGGCAAGCACAAGTTTTGAAAATGATGACTTTAATGAAAAGTCACAAGTTTTGGAAAATGACGGCTTTAATGAAAAATCGTAAGTTTTGGAAAAGAATGACTTTAAGGAAAAACCTCAATGTTTACTTCATGGAGAGCAAGCAATACATTTTAAGATAAAGATTTTATCATCAGTGTTGCTAAAGATTGGCAATGCTTTATGTTAATGGATTGAGAAATTTGCTTATGAGTAAGCAAGTACTCCACGATAATGTTTTCAAAGGATTTTACGTTTTATGTCGATGGTTTTTAAGAATTTGCTTTTAAATAAGCAAGTTCTTTATGATTTTGTTTCAAAAGTATTATATAAGAGAAAGGGAATTTTTCTTTTTTCACAAAGTAACAAATGTAAATAAGTTTTGAATTTCTCTTATGATGTTTAATGATAAATAATCATGTTATAAAAAAGGGATTTGATTTATGAAAAAGATTTATTTTGCTAGGTCTTGATAATTAAATAATAAATGATTATTTGGACATAGTTCATATGTTTTAAAATGATATTCGAAAAGTTTTGATTTCTTTTAGATAAGGAAATCTATGTTGAAAATATCTTGAAAAATGTTTATACGGATGTGTTGAAGAGGATTTAAGGATGACCAACCTCCTATGTTGATTTTCTTAAAATAGTTTGGTTTCGGATTGCTAAAGTAACATACAAAATTGATATGTGGACAAGAAATTGATTTTAAGGTGGTTGAGAAGGGGTTAGCACAATTGCATAACTTTTGAGAGCAAAAGGCCCTGAAATGGGAACCAAGAAAATGTTAGGAAAAATATATCATTTATTCTTGAAAATCTAAAAATTTTGAAATTCTTCTATTAAAAGGGTTTTAAAGTGTGCTATTTCTCAAACATTTCAAATATTTATTAAAATGTTTTACTCAAAATGTTTCTAACAGAATTTAATGAATGTCATCCTAAAATTAGATTTCAAATAACAACTTGTTAAAGTGGGTGCGCTCGCTTATAAGTTGACATGGACTGCGGTCTGTGATGTGTTTTTGAAAATGATTTTTAAAGTTATAGACTTCGATCTAAGATTTTTTGTGAGTATGGATGCAGACTGCGGCCTGTCATAATAATGTACGGTGCACCAGTACAAGAAACAGACCGGTTGTAGATCACGATTGGGATGATCGGGGCCCACTCTACATATGGCCAAGTCACTAATGGATGGCAGGAGTGCCAGTGGTGCCCTTCCTGAGATGGGAGCAGGATAATTGAACAGCCGCCTGGCTAGCATGCTTTTAAGGATTCTCTTCCAAAAGATAGCATGATCACTTGATAAGTGTCACTACTGGATGGGGAGAAATGTGTTTGCATAAGTTTTGCTTTCCAAAAGCCCAAAGATTGGGATATAAAAGTATTTATAGGAAAAAGTTATCCTAAATTGGATTTTTATGAGCCATTATGCATAAGCTACCCTAAAAGCAGGGTGTTTTACACAAAATGTGTAACCATTAAGAATAAAAAAAGATAAATAATTCTTATGTAAAAGTTTTCATGAAAAGAATTTATGATTTGTTTGCTATAAACAAGCCCCAAGATGGGGATTATGAAAAAGGGTTTATGTAGGAAAATATTTTAGACATAAGAATGTCCATTTCCTAAAGGGATTTATGTTGAAAAATGTTTTGGACATAAAAATGTCCATTTCCAAAAAGTTTGTGGGAAAAATCGTCGGATATGAAAATGTCCATTTCCTAAAGAGATTTATGTTAGAACTGTTGGAAATATGTGGAAAACAAGCTAAATCTATGTTTTGATGATTAACAAATTAATTTGAGTAAGTCTTGGCTACTAACATGTTTGTGAAAGGGTTTAAGGGATATACATTTGAAGAAAATAGAGCATGGAAGGATAAGTCGATTTCCAAGTCGACTCAGGCATCGACTTAAGGCCAAGTCGATCCCCAAGTCGACTCCAACATCGACTTCAAGGAGTCAAATCCGTCCAGAGTTGAAACTGGAAGAAGAGCAAGTGAAGTCGCAGGCCAAGTCGACTCCACTTGCGACTTGGGAAGCCAAGTCGCAAACAAAGTCGACTCCAGCATCGACTTCAGACGACAAAAACACTCCAGAGTTGAATTTGGGATAAAAAATACCGAAGTCGCAGACGAAGTCGACTCGGTTTGCGACTCAATTTGAGTAAGTCTTGGATACTAACATGTTTGTGAAAGAGTTTAAGGGATATACATTTGAAGAAAATAGAGCATGGAAGGATAAGTCGACTTCCAAGTCGACTCAGGCATCGACTTAAGGCCAAGTCGATCCCCAAGTCGACTCCAACATCGACTTCAAGGAGTCAAATCCGTCCAGAGTTGAAACTAGAAGAAGAGAAGGTGAAGTCGCAGGCCAAGTCGACTCCACTTGCGACTTGGGAAGTCAAGTCGCAAACAAAGTCGACTCCAGCATCGACTTCAGACGACAAAAACACTCCAGAGTTGAATTTGGGATAGAAAAATACCGAAGTCGCAGACGAGGTCGACCCCAAGATCGACTTGAGGTTTTCAAAGTTCAAAGATGCAGATTCAAGCTCATTTTCAAGATCAACTGGAGTTTTCTCAAGACCAAATCAAGAGTACAAGCTCATTATCAACCTAAGTTTCTCAAGTCCAAGGCACAGCTTCAAACATATTCCAAGATGAAGGAATTCAAGATATGAAGATTAATATCAAAAGAAAGCAAGGTGCATGAATCAAAGGAAAATCAACCATACAAGTTTTCAAGCTCTCCAAGATTCACAAGGTCTACAAAAATTGAAGACCAATCCAAGTTCAAACAAGATGAATGAACTTAACCAAGAAGATTGTTCAAGATTACATGATTCAAATATCATGGATTCAAGGCTTGCAAAACTTGAAGCAAATGAAAGCAAGCTAAAGAGAAGACACAATGATCAAAGAAGAAATAAAAATTGCAAAAACAACAAAAGACATGAAGGAATCAAGCAAACTAAAGCATACCAAGCTTTCAAGTTCATCAAAGCTTGCTGCCGAGGTGAAGTCGCACACTGAAGTCGACTCCACCTGCGACTTGGGTCAAGTCGATACCCATGTCGACCCAACCTGGAACTTGAAGACTCTACGAAAAGGCGAAGTTGCACCCGAAGTCGACTCCATCTGCGACTTGGGCGAAGTCGCATCCGAAGTTGACTCCGCCTGCAACTTGGGTCGCAACGGTCGGAAATTATTCGAATGTTGGCGCATTAAATGCGCGTCACCTACCTTCAAACGTTCGGATTCCCTCCACAATTATAAAAGGCATTCATTGTGGACGAGGGAAGTAGCTGAGAATCATTAAGTGTGCTTAACTCCCATCTACAAGAGCTCTAAAGAGATCAAGTCATTCAAAGAAGAAGAACTTTGCTTCAAACTACAAGAGCTCAACTTCTGAATCTTCAAAGCCAATACTACGAGTTCTTCTCTGCGCCAAATTGCTACTACCATCTGTAAAGTGTAGATTCTTTTGTTATTTCATTTGTTTGTGTTGAACTTGATTTAGTTTGAGGAACTAAGATCAAGTGAAGGCAAAGTAGTGTGTGATTGGAGTGGAACTCATCACCTACTTGTGCTGAGATTTGTTGAAGCCCCCTAGAGCTGGAATCTAGAAGAGAGCAGTGGCTCTAATTGTATTTGTGGAATACAATAGTGGAACCCAAGTCACAACGAGTGTGAGCTTGGAAGGTAGGGAGGTTGCCTGAACCACTATAAAAATCTTGTGTGCTTGATTTATATTTCTGCTCTCTACATTATATTGCTTTCCATTTCATTTCTTCAATCAAGGGGATTAAACTTTCAAGGGGTTAAGTTTTTAATTTACCAAAGAATTTTATAAGAACCCAATTCACCCCTCCCCTCTTGAGTTTTGCCATTAACTCGGGACCAACAAGAACATGTGTGGACATAAAAATGTTCGTTTCTAAAAGAGTTTAAGGGATAAAAGTGTTTGTGGACATATGGATGTCCATTGCCAAAGAAAACTATGTGAAAAATGTTTTGAGACGTCAAATGTCTCTTGACTAAAGGATTTTATGATGAAAAATATTTTTGGACATAAAAATATCTTTCGCCTAGAAAGGCTTATATGAATAATGTTTTAGGACATGAGAATGTCCTCCCTTGCCAAAGAATTTATAAGAAAAATATTTTGGACGTAAAACGTCCACTAGCAAAAGATGGTTTTATATAAATGTCTTGGAACATTAGAAATGTTCACTCAAGACAAAAGGTAATTAAATAAAGAGGGTAAAACATAGATGTTTTGTCTTAACAAGCCCAGAGGTGGCTTGTAAATGATTTTAAGAATAAATGTTTTATAATAATGTTCAAGGACATAGAATTGTCCTCATGAACAAAGGATTTCATGATAATGTTTTAGGACATGTAACTGTTGTGGGGCCTCAAACCGAGCGTCACATCCTAGCCCTTACCTCCGGATCATATTGATTGGTAAACGTGATCAGGATTGTCCTGTTGCACAGCGGGTTTTAACGGTGTTTAACCCATATATTAATTCCTCATATTACATCTCAACCCTGTCTAATTTATTCCCAACTCATTCATAACCAAGCCTTTCAAATTCATTTAACACATTTTCATAACTTGATGTTCATGCAACATTTCATCTTTTGCTTAAATCAGATGTCACTGCATGTATGTGTCACAGTCATCAATATAAAATATTCGAATAGATTACATCTATTTAACATAAAACATTTCATATAGTTTACAATCATTTCACATGAGCTTTCTTGGCATAAAAATTCTAAAGTTTTCCCATTGATTCCTTAAGCTGGCACTTGCTCCTTTGTCATGTCTTGTCCATCACTTGTCTTTGGGTTTGCAGAACAAAATCGTGAGTTGAAACTCAATAAGCAAGCTATTTGCATTGTTCAGGCAAATCATTTCAACCATCATTTTGTATTTAAAATCATCTTGGAAAGCAACTTATACCTTGTCTGAAGGTATATCTTAAAACATAAAATCTTGTACCCATTACGAGTACCATATGCATAATGTCATATGAAAAAATGAACATATATATTATTTTTCCCTTAGGATGGATGCTAACCACGCGACCATCTGTCACGTTAACTCCCATTTCAGAGAGGGTGCCACTGGCCTTGGGCCTGTTTCAAGCGACTTGGCCACACCAAGGGGGGACCATCGGTCCGCTTACACCCTTCAAGTGGACCTAGTATCCTGTGCACACGAACTTTTGCATAAATCCATCTTTAACATGCTAGCATGATTTTTCAATCAAAAACATAGAATCACATCAGTTTTTCATAGTATTTATCAAAGAAAAAATTCATAATTTTTGATAAAATTCATAATATTGCATTTGAAGTAAAATATCATTTCAACACCATTTTTCTATAGGATGGTCATCCTTAAACACATTAGAAACAATTTTCATAATTCCATCAAACAAGTTAAAGCAAAAATTGCATTTATGTAAACAATTTAGAAAAGAAAAAATCCTTTAGAAAATTTGCTTGCTTACCTGAATTCCTTAGCTTTCCGTGACAGCTTTTTCTTTGCCTTTTCCTACATGAGAATAACATAATTTTTCATATATTTATTTTTCTCATATTTCATTTAGTTTTCCAACTCATTCCATATACATACATCATTTATTTGACTTCATAAGTCATTATACACATATATAGCTCATTTTTACACATTTCATCGCCTAACACATAACATGACATATATGTATAACCCCACAATTAGTGTATTCATTTTAATCTCACAAAATTCATTCAATAATCCTCATACATAGGTTCATTAAGCTCACTTTGCCATTTATCCATTTTTTCCAAAATATATGCATAAATGTTTCACCTATGCATATATCATTGCCTTAGCTTCATAAATCAAGTCCAAAATTTTGGAATTACTATCATGAAATCTTAAACAGATATATAAACAGGGAATTCATCTTATTTTCATGCACTTTTGCATAAAATCACTTTTCATAAGTCATTCATCACCTATTCACATGTATCATTCACATAAGCCCATTTAGCAACATACACATAATGCATTTCATAAAATTTTATAACTCAGAAATTTAATCCATATTTAAATGGGCTAATTACCCTTAATTATCCCTGCATTTAGGGTGTTTTCATGAGATTTAAATCCACTTGCCTTAGGTTTCCAAAACAGCAAGTTTGGAAACTGTTTTTCACTCGTTTAACGTCTCTTTTGACACATGACCCTATGCAGTCATATAATTCCAAAATTCCAGCAAATAAATCCATTTTTCCTAATCCATATTTAGGGATTTAACACATATATAACATCCATGCATTATCATTTCTCGAAACACCAAGTTGGCTACACGTTTTGAGTCCAGTTCCACATTGGTTAGACATATTTTCATAAAATCTATAAAAATCAGTTTTAGGGCTTCTTTTTCCAAATATTTTTGTGCATACATAATACCTTAAACCTAGGTTATTTTAACCTACATAACATTCATAAAACATGCAAACCCATTCACATAGCATTTTTAGCATAGAAACATGGAAATTAGGTCAAAATCATCATTTTGCATTCCATAACATCAAAAATTCATCATTTAAGCATAAATAATCATAAATTTTTCATGAATACATGATTCACAACCTAATCACATAATCAAATCAAAACAGCAACTTGTCTTGGAGATTTGGGATTTATCAACTTGGATTTTCCACTCAATACACATGCGTAACTTCACTTTCAAGAACTTAAACTTGTAAATTTATACATAAAACCTAATATCCATTCCATATTCATTTAAAAGCATGTTAAATCACAATTTTATAGATCCTTTAAGCATCCCTTCCATATTCCCATTTTAGAGTTTTAAAACTCAAAATAATCAACTCAAACAACACGTACACTTGCTTAGTTTTGTGCTAAACCAAACCCTAATCCTAGGAGATGGTTTCCTCCTCAAATTCGTCCCTTTTTTCCTTGATTTTCCTTCTTCCTTGCTGGGGAAAATAGGGATGTGAGCTGATGCTGGTGTTGTGGTGAAAAATCTCACACTTAGCAATTTTCTCAAGCCTCTCTCAAAGTAGATGTGCATGGCTATGAGCCAGATTTTCTCTAGCTGTGGGCCCCACAATTCGTGCAATTTCCACACCCTTAAATGCATGCATATCTCCCTTTAAGTGCTGGCAAATTTACAGCCTTGTGAATTAGTTTTTTACCATTTCAAAAATCCAAAAACTATATTGCATCATGATCGTTCAAGCTGTTTCCAATTCACATCCTTTGCTGTCCAGATTTTCCATCCATTTTTCATTTTTTTTCAACCCTAATTTAAGGGTAAATTTTAAACTTAATTAAACCTTAATTCATGTATTAATTTGGTGTAAATAAATTTAACAAAAAACTGCAGCAACTTAGCATATCAAATCACATTTTCAATCCCTATATGATGTCCATGTTTCAGCTTCATGCATCTGCATTTTTTTATTTTTTTATTATTGAAAATCTTCATAATTGCATGCACATTTTATGTACCTGCATCTCAGTAACATATATGCATATTTGAAAATTTAAAAAATCAAAAATATGCATCAAAGGCAGCCCCTTGGACGTCCATTGTTGCCACACGCTAGGTTGTTTGCTTTGTTGCTCCATCATCATATGCACTTAATGGCTGGATAATTCTCATATTTTTGCATTTCCAATAAATACACAAAATACACTAGAAATGGCCTGCAATTGCCACCTCAATTCCCATTAATTTCAAGCCATTATGCTTTGTACTCTAGCATTAATGAAAATGTACTTTTGAGGTGCATTAGTCAACCATGCTCACCTTTGTCAATGCAGGTATTTTTCCAATATTTCATGATTAATATAAGTCATCTAAAATAAACTCTCATAATTTCATTCAACCATTTCAAATTTCATCTCAATCCGAGTTTCTTAGCTCCCGTTATAGCCATTTAAAATTAACAGTCGAAATTGAAATATAATCAATAAATCATAACTCTCATTTAATCAAGAATTTTCATAACCCATTAATTCCATACTACCAAGCCCAACATTATTAATTTCCATTTTAAATTTCACTTGAATCCGTCTTATAGGCGTTGAGTAATGAATTTTTCAATGTTTTTCTATTAAACTTGTCAATTATCATATAAATTCCCATAATTCATATTAAATAACGGAAAATGATTTTTCATGATATATTTGCATATTTAAATCAACATCAATATGCTCTAATCTCATTGTCTTATTTTAGCTCGAAATGCTTAATCACATTATTATTGCTAATCCATAACCTTAATTACAATAATTAGCACAAATATATAATACCTTTATAATTCAATCATTCACAAATAATATCATATACATGATTAATTCATACATATGTGTTCTCTCTGGTTAGGGTTTCACAATCCTCCCCTCTTATAACAGATTTCGTTCCGAAACCATCTATTCTTTAAATAGGTGGGGTACTTTCGTTCCACTTCTTCCTTTAGCTCTTAAGTGGCTTGATTTTCGGAATACCGATTCTATTGCACCTTCACGTACTCGATTTCCTGATTGCAAAGCTTTTGTACCTTGTGATCCAAGATCCTCACTGGTCTTTCTTCATATTTTATATAATCTCGAATTAGCAAATTCTCAGCCACCAGTATATGTGTTGGGTTTGGAACATATTTTCTAAGCATCAATATATGAAACACATTGTGAACTAGAGCTAGCGCTGGGGGTAAGGCTATTCGATATGTCAATTTTCCAACCTTTTTTAAAACTTCAAATGATCTAATGTACCTGGGATTCAATTTTCCCCTTCTGCCAAACCTTGTAACTCCCTTGAATAAACACATGTTCGCCGACTTGGATGTTCAAATCCCTTCTCTTGCAATCTGTGTAACTCTTTTGCTGACTTTGGGCTGTGAGTATACATTGGCAAATAGTTTTCACCTTGTCTGCCATTTGTTGAGATAAGTCTGGGGCTAATCGTTTCTCTCCAACTTCAACCCAGCTCAACGGCGTTCGACACCGTCGACCATATAATGCCTCCAATGGAGTCATTTGGATACTAGCTTGGTAACTATTGTTATATGCGAATTCCACAATTGAGATATACTCATCCCATGATCCTCCAAACTCTAAGGTAGACATACGAAGCATATCTTCAATGTCTTGGTTCACTCGCTCCGTTTGTCCATTGGTTTGAGGATGAAAGGCTGTATTGAACTTGAGTTGGGTGCTTAAGGTTTCATGCAAGCTTTTCCAAAACCTCGATATAAACGTCACATCCTGATCCAAGATAATCAACTTTGACACTCCATGTTGTTGGTCCCGAGTTAATGGCAAAACCCAAGAGGGGAGGGGTGAATTGGGTATTTAAAAATTTATAACTTAAACAGAAACTTTACCCCAGATTAATCTAATCCCCTTAATGAAGGAACGAAATAGAAAGCAATATAATGTAGAGAGCAGAAACATAAATCAAGCACACAAGATTTTTATAGTGGTTCGGGCAACCTCCCTACTCCACTCTTCCAAGCTCACACTCCTTGTGACTTGGGTTCCACTATTGTATTCTTCAAATACAATTAGAGCCACTGCTCTCTTCTAGATTCCAGCTCTAGGGGGCCTCAACACAACACAGCACAGGTAGGTGATGAGTTCCACTCCAATCACACACTACCTTGCTTACACTTGATCTTAGTTCCTCAAACTAAATCAAGTTCAATACAAACAAAAGAAATAACAAAAAGAAGTCTACACTTTACAGATGTGTAGAAGCAATTTGGCGCAGAGAAGAACTCGTAATGTAGGCTTTGAATATTCAGAAATGTAGCTCTTGCAGCTTGAAGCAAAGTTCTTCCTTCTTGAATGACTTGATCTCTTTAGAGCTCTTGAATATAGGAGTTAAGCACACTTAATGATTCTCAGCTACTTCCCTCGTTCACATTCAATGCCTTTTATAATTGTGGAGGGAATCCGAACGTTAGAAGGTGGTTGGCGCGCATTAAATGCGCCAACGTTCGAATAAATTGCGACCGTTGCGACCCAAGTCACAGGCGGAGTCGACTTCGGATGCGACTTCGCCCAAGTCGCAGATGGAGTCGACTTCGGGTGCGACTTCTCCTCTCCGTCGCAACTTCAAGTTCCAGATTAGGTCGACTTGGGCATCGACTTGACCCAAGTCGCAGGTGAAGTCGACTTCGGGTGCGACTTCACCTCGGCAGGATGCTTGATGAACTTGAAATCTTGGAATGCTTGGTTCCTTCATTTCCTTTTGGATCATTGTCTTCTTTTTGGCTTGATTTTGCTCTATGTCTTGTAAGCTTTGAATCTAAGTAGTCTTGAACCACATGATCTTGAATAACTTCTTTTTATGCATCTTGTTTTGAACTTGGATTGGTCTTCATGACTTGAGTTTCTTCATCTTTAAATATGCTTGAATCTTTGTCTTGGACTTGAGAAACTCATGTTGATAATGATCTTTGTGTTCTTGATCTGGATTTGGGGACTCTTCAGTTGTTCTTGAAAAATAATCTTGAATCTTCATCTTTTGATCTTTGAAGACCTCAAGTCGCACTTGGGGTCGACTTCGTCTGCGACTTCGCCTAAGTCGCAACTGGAGTCGACTTCGTTTGCGACTTCGGCATTTTGTTGTCCCGAATTTGACTCTGGATTGAATTTCTCGTCTGAAGTCGATGGGGAGGTCGACTTCGTTTGCGACTTGGCTTCCCAAGTCGCAAGTGGAGTCGACTTGGCCTGCGACTTCACTTGTTCTTCTCCCATTTTCAACTCTGAACAGATTTGGCTTCTTGAAGTCGAACTTGGAGTTGACTTGGGGAACGACTTGGCCTTTCATGCTTTATGTTCTTCAAATGTATATCCCTTAAATATATCCACAAACATGTTAGTAGCCAAGACTTACTCAAATTGATTTGTTAATCATCAAAACATAGATTTAACTTGTTTTCCACATATTTCCAACAATCTCCCCCTTTTTGATGATTGACAAAACCGATTTGAGTGTATATCTTTCAATAACGTAAAAATAACATGTTTAGCAAACTTTCAACATCAAACATATGCTCATGCAAACTTTTAAGTTGAAAACATTCAACAAACATATGCTACTCTTCTCCCCAAACATATCCTACTCTTTTCCCCTTCAAATCCTACTCGTCTCCCCTTTTTTGTCAATATATCAAAAAGTTAGAGGGTAAAGAGATAGGTGGGTTTGCTCCCCCTAAACAGGTGCTCCCCCTAAGTTTATGCTAAGTTAATTCAATCATTCCCATGTCATTTCTAATCTTATAAAATGCTTCGTTTGCTAGGGGCTTTGTAAATATGTCTGCAACTTGATCCTCTGTTCTTACATATACCAAACATATGTCATGATTTTCTACATGTTCTCTAATGAAATGGTGTCTAAGGTCTATATGTTTGGTCCTAGAATGCAATACTGAATTTTTAGTTAAACATATGGCACTAGTATTATCACATTTAATGGGTATATCTTTAAACTCCATGCCATAGTCCCTAAGTTGTTGTTTCGTCCAAAGTAATTGGGCACAACAGCTCCCGGCGGCAATGTATTCTGCTTCCGCCGTAGATAGAGTAACACTAGTTTGTTTTCTTGAAAACCATGAAACTAACATGTTCCCAAGAAATTGACATGTTCCACTAGTGCTTTTTCTATCTACTTTGTAACCGGAAAAATCCGCATCCGAATTGCCGATTAGATCAAAATTAGAGCCCTTTGGATACCAAAGTCCTATATTGGTAGTGTCTACTAAGTACCTAAAAATTCTTTTCACAGCTACTAAGTGTGATTCTTTTGGACATGATTGAAATCTAGAGCACATACACACACTAAACAATATATCGGGCCTAGAAGCAGTTAAATATAATAAAGAACCTATCATGCTTCTATACAATTTTAAATCAACTGTTTTTCCTTTCTCATCTTTGTCAATTTTAATTTTTGAGCTCATAGGGGTGTTTGCTCCTTTGCTATTCTCCATACCAAACTTCTTCAGCATTTCTTTGATATACTTGGACTGGTTGATGAAAATTCCTTCATTTAATTGCTTGATTTGCAGTCCAAGGAAGAAATTTAGCTCTCTCATCATGCTCATCTCAAATTCTTTCTGCATAAGCTCAGAAAATTCTTGACAAAGAGTCTCATTAGTAGCACCGAAAATGATATCATCAACATAAATTTGAATGATCAAAATATCCTTTTCTTTATACTTGATAAACAAAGTGGTGTCTACCTTTCCTTTTTGAAAATCATGATCAATCAGAAATTTGCTTAGTCTATCATACCAAGCCCTTGGAGCTTGTTTTAATCCATATAATGCTTTGGTTAACTTGTATACAAATTTGGATTGATCTTTCTCCTCAAATCCAGGTGGTTGTTCAACATACACCTCTTCATTTATATATCCATTTAAAAATGCACTTTTAACATCCATTTGAAACAATTTAAAGTTCATGTGAGATGCAAAAGCTAATAAGATGCGAATTGCTTCTAATCTAGCAACCGGGGCATAGGATTCCTCAAAATCTATTCCTTCTTCTTGTGAATATCTTTTTGCCACAAGTCTAGCTTTGTTTCTCACTACAAGTTCACTTTCATCTAATTTGTTCCTAAAGACCCACTTGGTGCCAATAACAGTACAATCGTTTGGTCTAGGAACAAGGTGCCAAACTTGATTTCTTTCAAATTGATTTAGCTCTTCTTGCATAGCTATAATCCAGTTTTCATCATCAAGAGCTTGATTAATATTAGAAGGTTCAATTTTGGATACAAAGGCGTATTGTCCACAAACATTTTGTTTTGACCTTCTAGTTTTTACACCTTCATACACATTCCCTATAACTTGTTCAATTGGATGGGCATGTTTGAATTTCAAATCAGTTGGAGGTTTGTAGGAATTATTACCTTCACTTACCCTTTCCTCCATGGAATCTTCTTGCTTTTCCACATGCAGTTTTTCAAAATTGCTTGCTATATCATCTGCATCACTTAAATCATCTTTTCTTTTGTAGCATGGGTTAGTTTCATCAAAAACAACATGAATGGACTCTTCTACCACTTGGTTTCGTTTATTGAATACTCTATATGCTTTGCTATTTGATGAGTACCCAAGGAATATTGCCTCATCACTTTTAGCATCTAATTTTTCCAAGTTGGTTTTTCCATTGTTTAAAAACATAGCATGTGCATCCAAAAGCATGAAAATATGAAATATTTGGTTTTCTACCTTTCCATAGCTCATATGGGGTCTTTTTCAAGATTGCTCTAATGGTAACATGATTCAACACATGACAAGCTGTACTTACAGCTTCACCCCAAAATTTCTTGGATAATTTGCTCTCATTTAGCATTGTTCTAGTCATCTCTTATATAGTTCTGTTT
Source organism: Annona cherimola (assembly GCA_030490835.1). Taxonomy (NCBI): domain Eukaryota; kingdom Viridiplantae; phylum Streptophyta; class Magnoliopsida; order Magnoliales; family Annonaceae; genus Annona; species Annona cherimola. Next base: position 48,014,631 of record CM059977.1, on the reverse strand, counting down.
TTCCTTTCAACTACTCCATTTTGTTGTGGAGTTCTTGGTGCAGAAAATGTGTGATGAATTCCTTTTTCATTACATAACTCTATGAATCGTTTGTTTTCAAATTCACCACCATGATCACTTCTTATAGTCATAATAGTACTTCGTTTTTCATTTTGCACCAAATTTACAAAAGTTAAAAACATAGGGAAGGCTTCATCTTTGCTAGCTAAGAGAATTATCCATGTGAATTTTGAAAAATCATCAACAATTACAAACACATATTTCTTTCCACCAATGGTTAAAATATCGGATGGCCCATATAGATCCATGTGTAGCAATTCAAGTGGCCTAGTGGTGGAGATTTCCTTTTTGGTAGAGAAAGGCATTTTAGGTTGTTTAGATAATTGACATGCCTTACAAATTTTATCTTTGTCATATTTCAACTTTGGCAAGCCTTCTACCAAACTTTTCTTCCATAGGATCTTTATATTTCCCATGTTTATATGTCCAAGCCTTTTATGCCAAACCCATGGATCATTATCAATGGCCATTAGACATTGACCATCTAATTCATCAAGTGAAACCAAATAGACATTTCCATGTCTTTTTCCACTAAACATGATATGTTCTCCATCAAATACATTACATATAGATGATTCAAACACAACCTTGTATCCTTTGTCACACAATTGACTAATACTCATTCGATTGTGCTTGAGTCCTTCAACGAAAAAAACATCTTCCATGCATGCATTTGAAATACTATAAATGTTTCCTTTACCTTTAATTTTACCTTTCTCATTATTACCAAAGGCAACTGTTCCGTCGTTGCAAGGCTTAAGTTTGTGAAATAAACTTCTTTCTCCAGTCATATGCCTTGAACAACCGCTGTCCATGAACCATACATTGTTTGCCTTTGCCTTGAAACAAATCTGAAAAATAAAAAGGTAAATCTCATCTCTTTGGTACCCATTTTATGGGTCCATTTGGGTTAGTAATATAATTCAATCTTTGTTGCTCCAACTTAGAAAGCCCAAATCTTGTGTTCCTTGGAACCTAAACTAATTTTGCACCATGGTCATATAATTTCTTAAAGTTACACTTATAGGCTTTATGACCCATTTTATTGCAGAAATTGTAAGCCATTGGTAATCTAGGTGTAGACCTCCAACTATATTTTGGTTCAAATGTTGGCCTTCTAGTCCACATAACATTTTTCCTTTGTGGCTTGTATATAGGTGCAATTTTGGTTTGATATTTCCCAAATATTGCAACATTCGATTTGCCACTTTCTTTTTGCTCAAATGTATAATATCCAAGGCCTCTTTTATTTGTTTGAGCAGTCATATTCAAAAACATCTTTACATTTTCTCTAGGATTAGAGAACTTTGCTAATGATTCATTTAATGATTCGTTCTCCTTTTTCAATTTTTCTATCTCATTTATCAATGATTCATTTTCTTCTTTTAGTTTTGTTGATTTTTCAGCTAGTTTTTCATTTTCAATAATAACGAAGTTACATTGTTGTCTCTTCAATGACAACTTGTTTCCTAGCTTTTTGATTTCCTCATATAATGAATCATAAGCAATTTGTAGTTCTTCTAATTCAGCACATTTGAGGCATTCATGAAAAGAAGAATAGTTTGATTGAGAATAGCAAGGTTTGGAAGTTACCTCTTCATTGCTCGTACATTTTGTTGAGATGGTTTGTTCTTCCAAAACTTCCGTTGTGTTCAAACATAACAAGTTTTCTTCGTGTTCGATCCGTGCCATGCAGCAAATTCTAGCACAATTTGCCGCCTCAAATTCGTCGGTTGAGGAGCTGCTTGTTGATGAAGTCTCTTCATTGACGTACATGCCTCTTCCCTTTGGCCTTTGGAATTTTCTTCCTTCATGTCCTTCCTTCCTCTCTTGATACTCTTTTGATTTCTCTTCCGGCGTAGGACATTCAGCTTGTATGTGTCCTATCCCGCCGCATTTGTAGCACTTCATTGGCTCCTTCTTCTTCTCTCTTCTTGTTCTTTCTTTGAAGTCCTTGAAGTTCCTTTCTTTTCTCACAAATTTTCGGAATTTGCGAGTGAGAAGTGCAATATCTTCATTTTCATTATGAGAAGAGGAGGTAGACTCTTCTGAGTTGTGTGCCGCTTTTAATGCAATGGCTTTCTTCCCTTTGTGATTGTCTTCGTTTCTTCTCTTAATTAGCTCATGTGACATTAATGAGCTAATTAGATCTTCTAGCTTTAGTGTATTTAGGTCTTTGGCTTCTTCAATTGCCGTAATCTTTGGAGTCCAAGATTCCAGTAGAGCTCTTAGTATCTTCATGACCTGTTCGAATTCAGAGATAGCCTTTCCAAGACCTTTCAAAGCGTTAGTAATCTTAGAAAATCTAGCAAACATTTCAGAAATATTTTCTGTTTCTAGCATTCTAAAGCTTTCCAATTCTCCTATCAAAATATTTCTCCTAGTCCCTTGGACTTGAGAGGTTCCTTCATAAATGGATGTTAGAATATCCCATATTTCTTTAGCGGTTAGACAAGATGATACTCTATCATATTCGGAAGCTGTAAGAGCACAAAATAGTGAGTTCATAGCTTTAGCATTGCTCTTTACAGTTCTTACTTCCTCTTCGGTCCACTTGGAAGCTCTTTCATCTAAAGGCAATATTACACCATCTTGGATTGCAATCCAAGAATCCATGTCGGTAGCCATAATGAGTTGCTTCATACGAAGCTTCCAATAGCCGAAATTGTTCCCATCAAACAATGGTGGCCTAGTAAATGATTGGCCCTCAGCAAAAGCGGGAACGGAAGTAGATTGGGATGCCATGTGATTTGATCTCTTTGGTTTAACTCAAAGACCTGCTCTGATACCACTTGTTGGTCCCGAGTTAATGGCAAAACCCAAGAGGGGAGGGGTGAATTGGGTATTTAAAAATTTATAACTTAAACAGAAACTTTACCCCGGATTAATCTAATCCCCTTAATGAAGGAACGAAATAGAAAGCAATATAATGTAGAGAGCAGAAACATAAATCAAGCACACAAGATTTTTATAGTGGTTCGGGCAACCTCCCTACTCCACTCTTCCAAGCTCACACTCCTTGTGACTTGGGTTCCACTATTGTATTCTTCAAATATAATTAGAGCCACTGCTCTCTTCTAGATTCCAGCTCTAGGGGGCCTCAACACAACACAGCACAGGTAGGTGATGAGTTCCACTCCAATCACACACTACCTTGCTTACACTTGATCTTAGTTCCTCAAACTAAATCAAGTTCAATATAAACAAAAGAAATAACAAAAAGAAGTCTACACTTTACAGATGTGTAGAAGAAATTTGGCGCAGAGAAGAACTCGTAATGTAGGCTTTGAATATTCAGAAATGTAGCTCTTGCAACTTGAAGCAAAGTTCTTCCTTCTTGAATGGCTTGATCTCTTTAGAGCTCTTGAATATAGGAGTTAAGCACACTTAATGATTCTCAGCTACTTCCCTCGTTCACATTCAATGCCTTTTATAATTCTGGAGGGAATCCGAACGTTAGAAGGTGGTTGGCGCGCATTAAATGCGCCAACGTTCGAATAAATTGCGACCGTTGCGACCCAAGTCGCAGGCGGAGTCGACTTCGGATGCGACTTCGCCCAAGTCGCAGATGGAGTCGACTTCTGGTGCGACTTCTCCTCTCCGTCGCAACTTCAAGTTCCAGATTAGGTCGACTTGGGCATCGACTTGACCCAAGTCGCAGATGAAGTCGACTTCGGGTGCGACTTCACCTCGGCAGGATGCTTGATGAACTTGAAATCTTAGAATGCTTGGTTCCTTCATTTCCTTTTGGATCATTGTCTTCTTTTTGGCTTGCTTTTGCTCTATGTCTTGTAAGCTTTGAATCTAAGTAGTCTTGAACCACATAATCTTGAATAACTTCTTTTTATGCATCTTATTTTGAACTTGGATTGGTCTTCATGACTTGAGTTTCTTCCTCTTTAAATATGCTTGAATCTTTGTCTTGGACTTGAGAAACTCATGTTGATAATGATCTTTGTGTTCTTGATCTGGATTTGGGGACTCTTCAGTTGTTCTTGAAAAATAATCTTGAATCTTCATCTTTTGATCTTTGAAGACCTCAAGTCGCACTTGGGGTCGACTTCGTCTGCGACTTCGCCCAAGTCGCAACTGGAGTCGACTTCGTTTGCGACTTCGGCATTTTGCTGTCCCGAATTTGACTCTGGAGTGAATTTCTCGTCTGAAGTCGATGGGGAGGTCGACTTCGTTTGCGACTTGGCTTCCCAAGTCGCAAGTGGAGTCGACTTGGCCTGTGACTTCACTTGTTCTTCTCCCATTTTCAACTCTGGACAGATTTGGCTTCTTGAAGTCGAACTTGGAGTCGACTTGGGGAACGACTTGGCCTTTCATGCTTTATGTTCTTCAAATGTATATCCCTTAAACATATCCACAAACATGTTAGTAGCCAAGACTTACTCAAATTGATTTGTTAATCATCAAAACATAAATTTAACTTATTTTCCACATATTTCCAACACATGTAATCGTACAACCTCTTTATAATAAACCTTAGCTAGCTTTTTCGTCATATAAGTCCTTCTGATTGGTAAGAAGTGCGCGACTTTTGACAACCTATCTACAATTACCCATATGGAATCATTTCTTACTTGGGTTCTGGGTAATCCTTCAATAAAGTCCGTTGAAATGTCGCCCCACTTCCATTCAGGAATTTCTAAGGACTGTAGCTTACCAGGTATTTTCTGGTGATCTGCCTTCACCCGTTGGCAAGTTAAACACTTAGCCACATATTCAGCAGTCTCTCTTTTCATATTATTCCACCAATATGCTTTCTTGAGATCCTGATACATCTTAGTACTTCCTGGGTGAATAGAAAACGACGAAAAATGTGCCTCTTTAGGGATCTATTCCTTCAACTCAGCTATGTTAGGTATGCAAAGGCGACCCTTGAACCTGAACACACCTTATTCATTAATATCAAATTCTGACAACCCCTTTCTCTTCATTTTCTCAACATGTGTATGTAGGTCTATGTCCTTTTGTTGTGCAACCTTGATCTATTCAAAAAGTGATGATTGTATGTGTAATTGTGATAGTCTAGTGTGAACTCCTGGTGGACATACAATCAGTTCCATTTGCTCTATCTCCTTAAGCAGTCCTTTTTCCTTAGTGATAAGATGCGCTAAGCTGACATTTCAGCTCAATGCATCAGCTCCCACATTTACTTGGATGGTATAAAATCTCTAAAACATAATCCTTTAATAATTCAAGTCATCTCCTTTGCCTTATGTTCAATTCTTTCTGTGTGAAAATATATTTGAGGCTCTTATGATCAGTGTAAATCTCACACCTTGCACCATACAGGTAATGTCTCCATATTTTCAAGGCAAATACCACCGCTGCTAACTCTAGATCATGCGTGGGGTAGCTTACCTCATTGGGCTTTAATTGTCGCGATGCATAGGCTATCACTTTACCCCTTTGCATCAAAACACAACCCAATCTTTTTCTCGACGCATCACTGTAAACCACAAACCCTTCATTTCCTTCAGGTAGGGTTAGAATGGGTGCTTCTACTAATCGTTGTTTCAATTCCTGAAAGCTATGCTCACATTCCTTAGGCCATACATACTTGACTCCCTTACGAATCAACTTGGTTAACGGCGCTGACAATTGTGAAAACCCTTCCACAAACCTTCTGTAATAGTCGGCCAACCCTAGGAAGCTTTGAATTTCTGTAATGGTTGTCGGCCTTGGCCATCTCAATACCACCTCAATCTTTTGAGGATCAACTTGAATACCCTTTTCAGGTATTATATGCCCGAGAAATCCTATTTGTTTCAGCCAAAACTCACTTTTTCTTCAGTTTGGCATGCAATTTCTCTTTTCTCAACCTTTCTAATACCCTCCGTAGATGATCTTCATGTTCTTTCTCCATTTTAGAGTAGATCAAGACATCATCGATAAGTACCACCACAAATTGATCCAAATAGTCCCGAAAAACTCTATTCATCATGTTCGTAAATACAGCAGGGGAATTAGTAAGTCCGAAAGGCATTACCAAAAACTCATAATGTTCATACCTGGTTCGGACTGCCGTTTTATGAGTATCACCCGGACTTATCCTTAACTGATGGACCCTGACTGTAGATCAATTTTGAAGAAAGTCGTGGCTCTTTGCAATTGATCGAACAAATCGTCGATCCTAGGCAATGGATATTTTTTCTTTATTGTGACCTTATTCAGCTCTCGGTAATCAATACATAACCTCAAGCTTCCATCCTTTTTTCTCACAAACAGTACCGGAGCTCCCCAAGGAGACACACTTGGTCGAATGAAACCCTTTTCCAACAACTCCTGTATTTGTGCCCTTAGTTCATTCATTTCTGCTGGCACCATTCTATAAGGAGTTTTAAAAATTGGAGTTGTACCCAACATCACATCAATCATCATATCCATTTCCCTCTGTGGAGGCAATGTGGTTAATTCCTTTGGAAATACATCTGGAAATTCTCTAACCACAGGTATTTGATTAATTTCTACCTCCATTCCTTTGTCTACATTTACTGACACCAAATAGGCTTGACACTTTTGTCGAATCATTCTGACAGCTTTCATAGATGATATCAGTATACTTGAACTGTCAGGTTACTTTAATTTTCTAATGACAATCCCCTTTCCTGGAGTTGCTTCAAATTGCATTTTCTTATTCTTACAGTCTATGGTCACTCGCCAATAGCTTAGCCAATCCATACCCAATATCACGTCAAACTCAGTCATAAGTAATAGGATCAAATCAGCTTCTAGAATTAATGATCCTATCCTGATTGGGCAGGCTTTGCATACTTAGCTAGTACTTGCTAACGTATAGACTAGAGATTCTACATGTATAACCTGATTGGTCTCTTCTATCGGCAGTGCATGGGTGGTCACGTATTGGCATGCTATGAATGAATGGGTGACACTAGAATCAAACAAAGCTACTTCCATATTCCCTAGAATATAAACCATACATGTGACCACCTTTTCCTCTTGTTCTTGAGATTCTGTCTAGGTCAGGGCATGCACGTGCACCAGGTTCATAGAAGTTTCCTGCTTGCTGGTTACTCCAGGTATCTTAAGCTGAGCAGGTCTTCCACGTCCTTGAGATGACTGTACCTTGTTTGGACAGTTCGGGGCTATGTGACTCACTTGGTCACATATATAACACTTAACCACCTTTGCTTCCCCTAGCCTATACTCCTTGGCGAAGTGACCCATCTGTCCATATTTGTAACATCGATTCGAGCCCTTTAGACACTCGCCTATATGTTGCCTTTGACATTTCTTACACAGCGGCGAACTTTTCCTCTTTTGAATTCCTTTCCCTTTTCTTACACAACCTTTTCCAGCTTTCTCTTTCCCAGTTTCCAGTTCCTTTGAACCCATACTGAAAGCCCTTGTACCCAATCTTAGTTCTTTAGTTCTCATAGCCTCAATTTCCAAATCCCTTGCTCTCTCAAGGCTTGAGGCGTAATCCTTTCTAAGCAGAGGTGCAAGGCTTTCCTGCAGATATGGCCTCAACCCTTGTTGAAATCTTTGTGACTTATTTTGTGGCACATTAGCGATCCAAGGGACATATCTAACTAGAGCATTAAACTTGGTAGCATACTCAGTGACAGTCATCCTCTCTTGATATAATTTCTCAAATTCTATCACTTTTTGAATCTACAATCCAACTGGGAGGTATTCTTTATTAAATTCTTCCACAAATGTTTGCCAAGACACTTCTTCGAGTCGTGGCATTGTGATTAACATTGTTTCCCACCATTCGTGTGCATCCTTTGCTAACAAATGAGTGGCACACAGTACTTTCTGATAGTCATTGCATGGAGATATTCTAAACAATTTCTTAATCTCCGTCAACCATTGCTCTGCTTGGACCAGATTGGGTTCTCCAGAAAATTTTGGAGGTCGCTGTTCTAGAAAGGCATTTATGGCTCTTCTATCAACTTCTATTAGCTGATTTTCATCCCTTAGGGGTGCCGATGTGACAACGGGGTCCGCCATAGGAGTAGGTCCTTCTCTCTCTGTAATACCCAATTGAGCTTGTGAGGTCCTTTCCCATAATCCCTGTATAATGTCGGCAGTCTGCACTGCCCAATCCCTAGTGGCCTGCTGCATTGCTCTTTCTACCGCTACAGTCACTCTTTCCTCCATGAGTCTATTCTGCCTCGACTCAATTCCTTCTTCCACATTCTGTTCAGGGCTTCCATCATTCCGCCTTTATTGGTTCCTTTGATTCTGTGTCACTGGCCTTCCCCTTTTAGGTCGGCTAGATTCACCAACTTTGTGTTGGCTTGGAACCTCTATCTCTGCCCCTTTTCTTTTATTTTTTCATAATCCTGCTCTCGTTTCCACCATTGTGTTAATCTGAGTATATAATAGCACACTTTTCATTTTCAATTAGCTTTAAATCATTATATACACATTTCATTAATAATCATCATAGAATCATTGTATACGCATTTTGGTTTCATTCACTATTAAATCATTGCATATGCATCTCATCATCACATGATTACAATCATTTTATTCAATCATAATATATCATACCATTTAGCTCGTGTTCATTCATCCATACATACCTAGAACATCAAGAGTTCAGTATATCAACATATTCATTTACATTCATCATATTCACAGCTAGTACATGCAAAAGTAAGTCACACTTATGTACATATTCAGCATAACATACTCATTTCACACTTACATACATGTCAGTTCACCATAGCAACCATAGTGTCATCCAACCATAATTATACATACATAGCTGCTTAAAGAAAAGCAAAACAAGTAAGTTCATTGTCCTCCTGGACCTCTCCCTGGATGTCTATGTCTACATGGAACTTGTGAGAGTGCCTCTGTGATAGTGCTAGTGTTGGACCATGCCTAAACCTTATCATCACTTTCATCCTCATCCTCATCCTCATCATCTTCCAAAAACTCCACTATTTCTTCCTCAACTTCCTCCTCTACTTCATCCTCATCCTCATCCTCATCATCTTCCAAAAACTCCACTATTTCTTCCTCAACTTCCTCCTCTACTTCATCCTCTTCTTCCTCGAAAGGTTCAAGGAATTCCATAGGGTCGTCATCATCATTAACCTCGGTCAATCGAACTATTTCACCTGTGTTCTCCATTATATAGAGCATCACCTCCTTCAATTTAGGAGCAGCAGGTACTTCGATGACTCCTTCGACATGACACCTTTGTATATAAAGGGCCATATCCACTTCCCACTGATGGAGTCTATTCCAAGATGCTCTATAATGAAACTGGACAAATCCATCAATGAACTTGTACCATCGGCCAGCATCGGGGTGGATAGGTGCCTGAGTCTTATCCCAAAAGTCCTGAAGGTCTTGCAGATCTACTCTATCCGTTGGAACATGGGGATCCCTGGGAATTCCAAAATAGGTGTCTGGTAGCACTCGTGCCCTAGGTTTATAACTGGAGGGCTCTCCTAGATCTTGTGCATGTTGACTTGAGGAGTCATAATAGCTTCTCTTAATGTGATCATGTGTGCATATTGGTGAAAATTCTGGGGGGACTGATGGAAACGGTGCATTGTCTGCTGTGATCCCCACCATTTATTAATATTTTCTTCTCATCGCTGTCTCATATCCTCTTCCTCTCTTTCTTTTTGTATCTCCTTTACACTCATCACCCTCTTACCTCTATTTGCCATCTATATAAACATAGCAATCAAATTACATTGCAACAATAATTCATTATCATATGGCATGCATTTCATCATGTTATAAGCATACCTAATCATCATTTAGCTTGTATTTCATCATGTCATAATTATTGGAAACATGTGGAAAATAAGCCAAGTCTATGTTTTGATGATTAACAAATCAGTTTGATTAAGTTTTGGTTACTAACATTTTGTGAAAATGATTAAAGGATATACAAATGAAGAAAATGAAGCATGACAGGTTAAATCGATTTCCAAGTCGACTTAGGCATCGACTTAGGCCAAGTCGATCCCCAAGTCGACTCCAACAACGACTTCAACTCGTCATTTTCGTCCAGAGTTGAAATCGAGGAGCAGAGCTGCCGAAGTCGCAAATGAAGTCGACTCCGCATGCGACTTGGGTGAAGTTGCAGACCAAGTCGACTCCAGCATCAACTTCGACTCGTCATTTTTGTCCAGAGTTAAAACCAAGAACGAGAGCTGCCGAAGTCGCATCCCAAATTGACTCTGCATGCGACTTGGGTGAAGTCGCAGACCAAGTCAACTCCAGCTTCGACTTCAGTATAGAAATTGCCGAATGAGTTAACTCAATGATAGATTCAATAGAAGATGAAGGCCAAAGTCGACTCAAACACTCAAAAGAAGAACAAATGAAGATCAAAGCAAGAAGGGTTGCATGAATCCATCATGTTGGATTATGAACATATACTTGACATCATTAGGGACTCTAACATTCATATATATATTCAAGACTTCAAGGATTCGAAGTTTGCAAATCACGGAGCTATAAGGATATCAAGCTAGGATGATTATACTGAATTGCAAAAGATATAATCAAGGGAAGAACAACCAAACATGAAGAAAACTCCAGTAAGCAAGGCATTCCAAGGATTTCAAGTTCATCAAGCAAGCTGACAAAGTGAAGTCGCACCCGAAGTCGACTTCACCTGCGACTTGGGTCAAGTCGAGGACCAAGTGGACCCAAACTGGAACTTGAAGAAGTTGCGAACAGGCGAAGTCATACCTGAAGTCAACTCCATCTGCGACTTGGACGAAGTCGCACCCGAAGTCGACTCCACCAGCGACTTGGGTCGCAACAGTCAGAAAAATTTCGAACGTTGGCGCATTAAATGCACGCCGCCTACTTCCAAACGTTCGGATTCCCACAAAAATTATAAAAGACATTCAATATGAATGTGGAGGGTAGCTGAAAACTTCATTAACCGTGCATAACTCCCATCTCTAAGAGCATTAAGTGATCAAACCATCATATAGAAGAAGAACTTCACTTCCAAACTGCCAAGAGCTGATTGCTGAATCTCTTAGCCTACACTACAAGTTCTTCTCTGCGCCAAAACTGCCTCTGCATAACAGTAACGTGTAGAAACTTTCTTTTCATTTTTCTTATTGTATTGAACTTGATCTAGTTAGGGTAACTAACATCAAGTGTAAGCAAAGCAGTGTGTGATTGGAGTGGAACTCGTCACCGACTTGTGCTGTAAATTGTTGATGCCCCCTAGAGCTAGAATCTAGAAGAGAGCAGTGGCTCTAGTTGTATTTGTGAAATACATAGTGGAACCCAAGTCACAAGAGGTGTGAGCTTGGAAGAGTGGAGTAGGGAAGGGTGCCCGAACCACTATAAAATCTTACGTGTTGATATTTATTTCTGCTCTCTGCATTATATTACTTTCCATTTGTTTCTTCATAAAGGGGACTAGATTAATCTGGGGTAAAAGTTTCTGTTTAAGTTTGAAAATTTTAAATACCCAATTCACCCCTCCCCTCTTGGGTAATTGCCATTAACTCTTGACCAACAAGTGGTATCAGAGCAGGTTTTTGAGTTATACCAAACAAATCTCTTGATATGGCTTCCCAATCGACTTCCGTTCCCGCATTTGCCGAAGGCCAATCTTTTACTAGGCAACCATTATTTGATGGGAACAATTTCAGCTATTAGAAGCTACGTATGAAACAACTCATCATGGCTACAGATATGGACTCTTGGATTGCAATCCAAAATAGTGTGATTTTGCCTATTGATGAAAGAGCTTCCAAGTGGACCGATGAGGAAGTGAGAACGGTTAAGAGCAACGCTAAGGCTATGAATTCTTTATTTTGTGCTCTTATCGCTTCCGAATATGATAGAGTATCCTCTTGTTTAACTGCAAAAGAGATATGGGATATGTTAACATCTATCTATGAAGGAACTTCTCAGGTCCAAGGGAGAAATATTTTGATTAGAGAGTTGGAAAGCTTTAGAATGCTAGAAATAGAAAATATTTCTGAAATGTTTGCTAGATTCTCAAAAATTACTAATGCTTTGAAGGGTCTTAGAAAGGCAATTTCTGAATCTGAACAGGTCATGAAGATTCTAAGGGCGCTACCCCAATCATGGACTACAAAAATTACTGCAATAGAAGAAGCAAATGACTTAATCACATTGAAGCTAGAAGACCTTATTAGCTCACTAATGTCACATGAGCTAATCAAGAAAAGAAACGAAGATTATCACAAAGGCAAAAGAACCATTGCATTGAAAGCGGCACATAACTTGGATGAGTCCACCTCCTCATCTCACAACGATGATGAAGACATTGCTCTACTCACATGCAGATTTCGAAAGTTTGTGAGAAATGAAAAGAACTTCAAAGATTTCAAAGAAAGACCATGAAAAGAGAAGAAGAAGGAGGCTATAAAGTGCTATAGATGCGGCGGTATGAGACATATGCAAGCTCAATGTCCTACACCGGAAGAAAAATCAAAGGATCATCAAGAGAGGAAGGAAAGATATGAAAGCAAAAAATTCTAAAGGCCGAAGGAAAGAGGAATGTACGTGAATGAAGAAACTTCATCAACAAGTAGCTCCTAAACCGATGATTTTGAAGTAGCAAATTGTGCAAGAATATGCTGCATTGCACAGATTGAGCATGAAGAGAATTTGTTGCGTTTAAAGACAACGGAAGTTTTGGAAGAGCAAACCACCTCAACAAAGTGCACAAGTAATGAAGAGGTAACTTCCAAATTTTGCTATTCTCAATCTACTCACTCTTCTATTCAAGAATGTCTCAAATGTGCTGAATTAGAAGAATTACAACATGCATATGATTCATTATATGAGGAAATTAAAAAACTAAGAAACAAGTTATCACTAAAGAGACAATAATGCAATTCCATTATTATTGTAAATGGAAAACTAGTTGAAAGTACATCAAAACTAAAAGAAGAAAATGAACTACTATTGAAGAAAGTGGTAAAATCGAAAAAGGAGAATAAATCCTTAAATGAATCATTAGCTAAGTTCTCTAATCCAGGAGAAAATGTGAAAATGTTTCTGAATATGACCTCTCAAACCAATAGAAGAGGTCTTAGATACTTCACATTTGAGCAAAGAGAAAGCGGCAAATCGAATGTGCCAATACTTGGGAAAAATCAAGCTAAAATTGCACCTATTTACAAGCCCAAAGGGAAACATATTATGTGGACTAGAATGCCAACTTTTGAACCACTACTTACTTGGAGGCCTACTCCTAGATTACTAATGGCTTGCAATTTTTGCAACAAGATGGGTCACAAAATCTATAAATGCAACTTTAAGAAAATGTATGACCATGGTGCAAAATTAGTTTAGGTTCCAAGAAACACAAGATTTGGACTTTCAAGAATAAAACAACAAAGATTAAATCAGTTTACTAACCCAAATGGACCCATAAAATGGGTACCAAAGAGATAAGATTTATTTGTTCATTTTTCAAATATGTTTCAAGGCAAAGGCGAGCAACGTTTGGTTTATGGATAGTGGTTGCTCAAGACATATGACTGGAGAAAGAAGATTATTTCATAAACTCAAGCCTTGCAACGATGGAACTGTTGCATTTGGAAACAATGAGAAAGGTAAAATTAAAGGTAAAGGAAACATTTATAGTATTTCAAATGCATGCATGGAAGATGTATTATTTGTTGAAGGACTCAAGCAAAATTTAATGAGTATTAGCTAATTATGTGACAAAGGATATAAGGTTGTGTTTAAATCATCTATATGCAATGTATTTGATGGAGAACATATCATGTTTAGTGGAAAAAGATAGGAAAATGTATATTTTGTTTCACTTGATGAACTAAATGGTCAATGTCTAATGGCCATTGACAATGATCCATGGGTTTGGCATAAGAGGCTTGGACATGTAAACATGTCAAACATTAAAACCCTATGGAAAAAGAATTTGGTAGAAGGATTGCTAAACTTGAAATATGACAAAGATAACATTTGCAAGGCATGTCAATTGTCAAAATAGCCTAAAATGTCTTTCTCTACCAAAAAGGAGATTTTCACCACTAAGCCATTTGAATTGCTACACATGGATCTATATGGGCCATCCGACATTTTAACCATTGGTGGAAAGAAGTATGTGTTTGTAATAGTTGATGATTTTTCAAGATTCACATGAGTAATTCTCTTGGCTAGCAAAGATGAAACCTTCTCTATGTTTGCAACTTTTGTAAACTTGGTGCAAAATGAAAAACAAAGTACTATTATGACTATTAGAAGTGATCATGGTGGTGAGTTTGAAAATAAACGATTCATAAAATTATGTAATGAAAAAGGAATTCACCACACATTTTTTGCACTAAGAACTCCACAACAAAATGGAGTGGTTGAAAGGAAAAATAGAACCATACAAAAGGTGGCTAGAACAATTAAGCAAGTTATAGGGAATGTCTATGAAGGTGTAAAAACTAGAAGATCAAAACAAAATATTTGTGGACAATACGCCTTTGTATCAAAAATTGAACCAACCACTATTGATCAAGCTCTTGATGATGAAAACTGGATGATAGCAATGCAAGAAGAGCTAAATCAATTTGAAAGAAACTAAATTTGGCATCTTGTTCCAAGATCAAAGGACTGCACTGTCGTTGGCACAAAATGAGTCTTTAGAAACAAATTAGATGAAAGTGGACTTGTGGTGAGAAACAAAGCTAGACTTGTGGCAAAAGGATACTCACAAGAAGAAGGAATAACTTTGAAGAATCCTATGCTCTGGTTGCTAGATTAGAAGTCATTCGTATTTTACTAACTTTTGCATCTTACATGAACTTTAAGTTGTTTTAAATGGATGTTAAAAGTGCATTTTTGAATGGGTATATAAATGAAGAGGTGTATGTTGAACAACCACCTGGATTTGAGGAAAAAGATCAATCTAAATTTGTATACAAACTAACCAAAGCATTATATGGATTAAAACAAACTCCAAGCGCTTGCTATGAAAGATTAAGTAAATTTCTGATTGATCATGCCTTTCAAAAGGGAAAGGTAGACACCATTTTGTTTATCAAGTATAAAAAAAAGATATCTTGATTATTCAAATTTATGTTGATGACATTATTTTTGGTGCTACTAATGAGATTCTTTGTCAAGAATTTTCTGAGCTTATGCAGAAAGAATTTGAGATGAGTATGATGGGGGAGCTGAATTTCTTCCTTGGACTACAAATTAAGCAATCAAGTGAAGGGATCTTCATAAACCAGTCCAAGTATATCAAGGAAATGTTAAAGAAGTTCGGCATGAAAAATAGCAAAGGGGCAAATACGCCTATGAGCTCAACCATTAAAATTGACAAAGACGAGAAAGGCAAACCAATTGATTTAAAATTATATAGAAGCATAATAGGTTCTTTATTATATTTAACTGCTTCTAGGCCTGATATATTGTTTAGTGTGTGTATGTGCTCTAGATTTCAATCATGTCCAAAAGAATCACACTTGGTAGCTGTAAAAAAAATTTTCAGATATTTAGTAGATACTACCAACATAGGACTTTGGTATCCAAAGGATTCTAATTTTGATCTAATCGGCTACTCGGATGCGGATTTTGCCGGTTACAAAGTAGATAGAAAAAGCACTAGTGGAACATGTCATTTTCTTGAGAACATGTTGGTTTTATGGTTTTCAAGAAAATAAACTAGTGTTGCTCTATCTACGGCGGAAGCCGAATATGTTGCTGCCGGGAGCTGTTGTGCCCAATTGCTTTGGATGAAACAACAACTTAGGGACTATGGCATGAACTTTAAAGATATACCTATTAGATGTGATAATACAAGTGCAATATGTTTAACTAAAAATCTAGTATTGCATTCTAGGGCCAAGCATGTAGACCTTAGACATCACTTTATCAGAGAACATGTAGAAAATCATTATATATGTTTGGAATATGTAAGAACAGAATATCAAATTGTAGATATATTCACCAAACCTCTAGCAAAAGAACCATTTTATAAAATTAAAAATGATATGGGTATGCTTGAATTAACTTAGATAAGCACAAGCTGAGGGGGAGAACAGGTTCAGGGGGAGCAGCCCCACTCTTCTCAAAAGATTAACCCGCTCCATCTCTATTTTTTTTAATAAATTGACAAAAAGGGGGAGAAGAGATCGAGATTTGAGTCTCCGTCTTAAATATGTGTAGTGAAATATGTATGTTAATATTATGTTTTTAACTCATGATTTATTGGAAGTGAAATATGCATGTTAAACTTCAAAATACATAATTGATATGTTTTAAAGACTTTGAAAGGTATACACTCAAATCGGTTTTGTCAATCATCAAAAAAGGGGGAGATGGTTGGAAACATGTGGAAAATAAGCCAAGTCTATGTTTTGATGATTAACAAATCAATTTGAGTAAGCTTTGGTTACTAACATGTTTGTGAAAATGATTAAAGGATATACAAATGAAGAAAATGAAGCATGACAGGTTAAGTCGATTTCCAAGTCGACTCCGGCATCGACTTAGGCCAAGTCTATCCCCAAGTCGACTCAGGCATTGACTTAGGCCAAGTCGATCCCCAAGTCGACTCCAGCAGCGACTTCAACCCATCATTTTCGTCCAAAGTTGAAATCGAGGAGCAGAGCTGCCGAAGTCACAAACGAAGTCGACTCCGCATGCGACTTGGGTGAAGTCGCAGACCAAGTCGACTCCAGCTTCGACTTCAGTACAGAAATTGCCGAATGAGTTAACTCAATGATAGATTCAAGAGAAGATGAAGGCCAAAGTCGACTCAAACACTCAAAAGAAGAACAAATGAAGATCAAAGTAAGAAGAGTTGCATGAATCCATCATGTTGGATTATGAACATATACTTGACATCATTAGGGACTCTAAGATTCATACATATATTCAAGACTTCAAGGATTCAAAGTTTGCAAATCACGGAGCTATAAGGATATCAAGCTAGGATGATTATAATGAATTGCAAAAGATATAATCAAGGGAAGAAAAACCAAACATGAAGAAAACTCCAGTAAGCAAGGCATTCCAAGGATTTCAAGTTCATCAAGCAAGCTAAGAAAGTGAAGTCGCACCCGAAGTTGACTTCACCTGCGACTTGGGTCAAGTCGAGGACCAAGTCAACCCAGACTGGAACTTGAAGAAGTTGCGAACAGGCGAAGTCGCACCCGAAGTCGACTCCATCTGCGACTTGGACGAAGTCGCACCCGAAGTCGACTCCACCAGCGACTTGGGTCGCAATGGTCAGAAACATTTCGAACGTTGGCGCATTAAATGCACGCCACCTACTTCCAAACGTGCGGATTCCCACAACAATTATAAAAGGCATTCAATATGAACGTGGAGGGTAGCTGAAAACTTCATTAACCGTGCATAACTCTCATCTCTAAGAGCATTAAGTGATCAAGCCATCATATAGAAGAAGAACTTCGCTTCCAAACTGCCAAGAGCTGATTGCTGAATCTCTAAGCCTACACTACAAGTTCTTCTCTGCGACAAAACTGCCCCTACACAACAGTAACGTGTAGAAAATTTCTATCCATTTTTCTTGTTGTATTGAACTTGATCTAGTTTGGGTAACTAAGATTAAGTGTAAGCAAAGTAGTGTGTGATTGGAGTGGAACTCGTCACCTACTTGTGCTGTAAATTGTTGATGCCCCCTAGAGTTGGAATCTAGAAGAGAGCAGTGGCTCTAGTTGTATTTGTGAAATATATAGTGGAACTCAAGTCACAAGAGGTGTGAGCTTGGAAGAGGGGAGTAGGGAAGGGTGCCCGAACCACTATAAAATCTTACGTGTTGATATTTATTTCTGCTCTCTGCATTATATTACTTTCCATTTGTTTCTTCATAAAGGGGACTAGATTAATCCAGGGTAAAAGTTTCTGTTTAAGTTTGAAAATTTTAAATACCCAATTCACCCCTCCCCTCTTGGGTAATTGTCATTAACTCGGGACCAACAATAATCATACATGTGCATCATATAACTATATCTAATTCATCACATAATCATGGGTAATCATATATGATCATGCATATCTCATCATATTGTATCAATTTTCCTATACTCAGAAACTTTCCACGCCTATTTACCATTCCATGCTTTAATATCAAGCTCTGTGGTGACCCAAACCGAGCGTCACATCCTAGCCCTTACCTCCAGATCGTATTCATTAGTAAACGTGATCAGGATTATTGCCCTGTCATATGGCGGTTTTTAACAGTGTTTAACCCATATAATAATTCCTCATATTACATCTCAACCTTGTCTAATTTATTCCCAACTCATTCATAACCAATCCATTTCAAATTCATTTAACACATTTTCATAACCTGAGGTTCATGCAACATTTCATCTTTTGCCTAAATCAGATGTCATTGCATTTATGTATCACAGTCATCAATATAAAACATTCGAATAGATTACATCTATTTAACATAAAACACTTCATATAGTTTACAATCATTTCACATGAGCTTTCTTGGCATAAAAATTCTAAAGTTTTCCTATTGATTCCTTATGCTGGCACTTGCTCCTTTTCCATGTCCTGTCCATCACCTGTCTTTGGGTTTGGAAAACAAAATCGTGAGTCAAAACTCAATAAGCAAGCTATTTGCATTGTTCAGGCGAATCATTTCAAGCATCATTTTGCATTTAAAATCATCTTGGAAAGCAACTTATACCTTGTCTGAAGGTACATCTTAAAATATAAAATCTTGTACCCATCATGAGTACCATATGCATAATGTCATATGAAAACATGAACATATATATTATTTTTTCCTTAGGATGGAAGCTAGCCAGGCGACCATCCTTCACGTTAACTCCCTTTTCAGAGAGGGCATCGCTGGCCTTGGGCCTGTTTCAAGCGACTTGGCCACACCAATGGGGGACAATCGGTCCGCTTACACTCTTCAAGTGGACATAGTATCCTGTGCATATGAACTTTTGCATAAATCCATCATTAACATGCTAGCATGATTTTTCAATCAGAAACACAGAATCACATCATTTTTCCATAGCATTTATCAAAGAAAAATTTCATAATATTGCATTTGAAGTAAAATATCATTTCAACACCATTTTTCTATAGGATGGCTATCCTTAAACACATTAGAAACAGTTTTAATAATTCCATCGAACAAGTTAAAGCAAAAATTGCATTTATGTAAACAATTTAAAAAAGAAAAAATCCTTTAGAAAATTTGCTTGCTTACCTGAATTCCTTAGCTTTCCGTCACAGCTTTTTCTTTGCCTTTGCCTACATAAGAATAATATGATTTTTCGTATATTTTTTTCTCTCATATTTCATTTAGTTTTCCAACCCATTCCATATACATACATCATTTATTTGACTTCATAAGTCATTATACACATATATAGCTCATTTTTACACATTTCATTGCCTAACACATAACATAACATATATGTATAACCCCACAATTAGTGTATTCATTTCAATCTCACAAACTTCATTCAATAATCCTTATACATAGGTTCATTAAGCTCACTTTGCTATTTATCTATTTTTTCCAAAATATATGCATGGATGTTTCACCTATGCATATATCATTGCCTTAGCTTCATAAATCAAGTCCAAAATTTTCGAATTAATATCATAAAATCTTAAATAGATGTATAGACATGGAATTCATCTTATTTTCATGCACTTTTGCATAAAATCACTTTTCATGAGTCATTCATCACCTATTCACATGTATCATTCACATAAGCCCATTTAGCAACATACACATAATGCATTTCATAAAATTTTATAACTCAGAAATTTAATCAATATTTCAGCGGGATAATTACCCTTAATTACCCCTTCATTTAGGGTATTTTTATGAGATTTAAATCCACTTGCCATAAGTTTCCAAAACAGCAAGTTCGAAACCCGTTTTTCATTCGTTTAATGTCTCTTTTGACACAAAGCCCTATGTAGTCATATAATTCTGAAATTACAGCAAATAAATCCATTTTTCTTCATCCATATTTAGGAATTTAACACATATATAACATCCATGCATTATCATTTCTCAAAACAGCAAGTTGCCTACACGTTTTGAGTCCCGTTCCACATCGGTTAGACATATTTTCATAAAATCTATAAAAATCAGTTTTAGAGATTCTTTTCCCAAATATTTTTGGGCATCCATAATAACTTAAACCTAGGATATTTTACCCTACATAACATTCATAAAACATGCAAACCCATTTACATAGCATTTTTAGCATAGAAACATGGAAATTAGGTCAAAATCATCACTTTGCATTCCATAACTTTAAAAATTCATCATTTAAGCATAAACCCTCACATATTTTGCATGAATACATGATTCATAACCTAATCACATCATCAAATCAAAACAACAACTTGTCTTGGAGATTTGGGGTTTATCAACTTGGATTTTCCACTTAATTCACATGCATAACTTCACTTTCAAGAACTTAAACTTGTAAATTCATACATAAAACCTAATATCCATTCCATATTCATTTAAAAGCATGTTAAATCACCATTTTATAGATGCTTTAAGCATCCCTTCCATATTCCCATTTCAGAGTTTTAAAACTCTAAATAATCAACTCAAACAACACGTATACTTGGTTTTGTGCTAAACCAAACCCTAATCCTGGGAGATGGTTTCCTCCTCAAATCCTTCACTTTTCTCCTTTCTTTTCCTTCTTCCTTGCTGGGGAAAATAGGTACGTGAGCTGCTGCTGGTGTTGGGGTGAAAATTCTCACACTTAGCAATTTTCTCAAGCCTCTCTCAAAATGGACGTGCATGACTATGAGCTGGAGTTTTCTCCAGTTGTGGGCACCACAATTTGGGCAATTTCCACACCCTTAAATGCATGCATATCTCCTTTGAAGTGCTGGCAAATTTATATCCATGTAAATTAGGTTTTTACCATTTTCAAAAATCTAAAAACTGTATTGCATCATGACCGTTCAAGCTGTTTCCAATTCACGTCCCTTGTTGTCCAGATTTTCCATCTATTTTTTATTTTTTTCAACCCTAATTTAAGGATAAATTGTACACTTAATTAACCCTTAATTCATGTATTAATTTGGTGTAAATAAATTTAACCAAAACTGCAGCAACTTAGCATATCAAATCACATTTTCCATCCCTTTATGCTGTCCACGTTTCAGCTTTATGCATCTGCATTTTTTTATTTTTTATTGCTGCAAATCTTCATAATTGCATGCACATTTTATGTACCTATATCTTAGCAACATATATGCATATTTTAAAAATTAAAAAATCAAAAATATGCATCAAAGGCAGCCCCTTGGACTCCATTGTTGCCACACCAACTAGGCTAGGTTGTTTGCTTTGTAGCTCCATCATCATATGCATTTAATGGCTGGATAATTCTCATATTTTTGCATTTCCAATAAATACACAAAATACCCTAGAAATGGCCTGCAATTGCCACCTCAATTCCCATTAATTTCAAGCCATTATGCTTTGTACTCTAGCATTAATGAAAATGTACTTTTGAGGTGCATTAGTCAACCATGCTCACCTTTTTCAATGTAGGTATTTTTCTAATATTTCATGCTTAATGTAATCCATCCAAAATAAACATCTCATAATTTCATCCAACCGTTTCAAATTTCATCTCAATCCGAGTTTCCTAGCTCCCGTTATAGCCGTTTAAAGTTAACGGTCGAAATTGAACTATAATCAATAAATCATAACTCTCATTTAATCAAAAATTTTTATAACCCATTAATTCCATAATACCAAACGCAACATTATTAATTTTCTTTTCAAATTTCACTTGAATCTGCCTTATAGGAGTTGAGTTATGAAGTTTTCAATGTTTTTTCCATTAAACTTGTCAATTATCATATAAATTCCCATAATTCATATTCAATAATGAAAAATGATTTTTCATGATATATTTGCATATTTAAATCAACATCAATATGCTCTAATCCCATTGTCTCATTTTAGCTCAAAATGCTTAATCACATCATTATTGCTAATCCATAACCTTAATTACAATAATTAGCAAAAATCATATAATACCTTCATAATTCAATAATTCACAAATATTATCATATGCATGATTAATGCATACATATGGGTTCTACTTGGTTAGGATTTCCCAACTGTCCTCATGGAAAAGGTGTTCAAGATATTTAATGAAATAATTTTCAAGGAAGTCTTGCCCTAAAAGATAAAATGCTTGCTTATCGAGTTATCACTCACATTTTATTTTCCAAAGCTTAGACAGGTACTGAGAGACTTAAGGGGTCGAGGACCTGAGAAATGGAGAAAAGGTACGTAATGGTAGCCATGTGGGCTATAAAGAATGGAATGTGATAGCCTGATTACAGATCCAAGGTATGTTGATGTATATGTGAACTTATGTAGCATTATAAATTCTACGTGATCCAATGCTTGCATGAAATGTAAATGTTATTATAGAAAAGCATGATGAATGCTATGAAAGAATTATGAGATGTAAAATGTGATGATTTAGTCAGGAAGACTTTCATTGTAGAATAGTATGAAGTGAAGTTATGAATGAAATTATGAAATTTTATTATAAGTGTATCGCCATTTGTTTGATGAATGATGTGAAATGTAAAGATATGAACGAAGGTGAACGAAAAAAAAATTGGACAAGTTCCAATTAAAATCCCACCGCGTGATCAGGGCAACAATCCTGATTCACATTTACCAATCTTGAGGTAAGGAAGTGATGTCTCGGTTTGGGGCACCACAGCATCGCATTGTTTATGATATACCCTAAGCGGGTATAAGAAGCATGTTTTCATGATATATCCTTGAGTGGATATAATATTGCTTTCCAAGATCTTTTAAATTAAAATAAATTGCCAAAAAACCTTATAGCTTGCTTATTCAGTTTCGACTCACGATTTTATTTTCCAAACCCTAAAGACAGGTGAAAGGAAGCACCAAGCAAGGAGCATAGGTGGAGATACAAGGAAAAATAAATTTTTATGAATTATCAATGTATGAACTTATGGTGAAATGGATGTATGATACATTAAATTTTTGTCTTAATTATTGTATAAGAATCATATTATGATTTATGACTATGGATGGTGAAAAAAAATTTATGGTCAAATATTAAGGTATGAATTATCATGTTGTGAATAAATATGAATTTTATGAGATAACATATGCATTTCTCAAATGCTTTAATGACCTAAAAGGGAATTTGGTGGAAATGGGAATGTATGAAACGATATATACTCCTATGGAGTTAGTATTAAGTAGATAAATATCCAATAAAACCCACCATATGATAGGGCAACAATCCTGATTATGTTTACCAATCAATAATGGTCTCAGAGTAAGGTTAATGTTGTGACACTCGGGTTGGGGCACCATAGAAACAGACAGAAAGATGGAGAGAAATAAAGCAGTAAAACACAAACAATTAAGCCACTCTAAGAGACAAAGATTTATAATGGTTCGGGCAATCTTTCCTACTCCACTCTTCCAAGCTCACACCCGTTGTGATTTGGATTCCACTTTTGAATTTCAATATAACTAGAGCAACAACTCTTTTCTAGATTTTAGCTCTAGGGGGCTTGTACAAATTCAGCACAAGTAGGTGACGAGTCTCACTTTAGTCACAACACTACTTTGCCTTCACTTAGTTTCGATTTTCAATATCAAACTAAGTGGAAAAAATAAATAATCAACAAAAGAAAGATTCACACTTTACAAATTCGTGTAGGTAGTTTGCAACACTTAGAAGAACTTGTAGAAGCAGTAGGAAATACAGCAATGAAACTATCAACAATTTTGAAGCACTGTTTGTGACGCCCCAGCCCGAGCGTCACAACCTTACTCCAAGATTTATCGATTGGTAAACATGATCAGGATTGTTGCCCTGTCATATGGCGGGCTTATTGGATATTTATCTGCTTAAACTTAACTCCTTAGGAGTTCATATTATTTCATACCTTCAATTTTCATTAAATGAGCCATTTTTAACATTTGAGATATACACAAATGATCTCATAAATTTCATACTTAATCATATTATGATAAATCATCCTTAACAATTGACCATAATAAATTTCCTCCTTCTATCATCACAAAACCATAACATAATTCATATACCACATTAATTCACAAATTGATGTCATCATTCTTACATAAAGCATATACAGGTGTTCATAAGAATTTACTTATTCTTGAATCTTCACTTATGCTCCTTGCCTCGTTCTTATCACCTACCTTTGGATTTGAAAAACAAAACGTGAGTCGAAACTCAATAAGCAAGCCATAGGGTTTTCAGGCAATTCATTTTGAAGGCAACATTGTTTAAAAGTATTTTTCTTCATTCGGTAGGAAATACTTAGCAAGTGATCAACTACCTGCGGAGCAGAAACCTTTTTATAAACCATTCATAAACCATTCGTGTAAACCAGTCATGCAAACCAATTTAATCCCAATTTAGGCATTTCATAAACATTGGATGTGCAAATGCATCATTTCCATTCATGACATAATCCTTAATGTGAGAGTACGCTAGCTCGGGGAACATACTTTCATCACATGATCCTTTCCATCCTTGGTGCCGGACCTTCCGACTTGGCAACGTTAAGGGCGGACTCCTTGTCCTGCTTTCTGCCTTGACTAGTCCTCTTGATTTCCATTCCATGCATTACTTTCGTCATCCCGGCAATATATACCTCTCACATATGAAAACTTGTCATTCTCATTTAGAGAATTCTTTGCACCATCCTTTTTAAACATCATTTCAATGAAACATTGTTTAAATCCATGCTTCATCATTTTTCATAAATACTTGTTAAACAGTAAGCAATTCATTTATCATAATTGAAATAACATTTCAACACATATTGAAGTAAAGGAATGGTCATCCTTAAATAACTTGGAAATAATACATCAATCAATTGCAAAATGGTTCGAAACATTTAGAACATCATTTGCAGTCATTTTATCATATTTTGATAAAACGAAAAGTATTTAGAAAATCACTTGCTTACCTGCTTCGACTTAGCTTTCCTTATCACTTATCTCTTTGCCTTTGCCTATATATATAAGAATGACTTTGCATTCATATTATTTTCATTTGCTTGCTTAACCCATAATCCATTAATATACATAATCAACTTGGATTTTCAAGTCGATTATACATACATGACAGGCACTTATGCATCATAGCATTCATCCCATACTTTCCATAATGTGTTTCAATCTCATATTTAGGGTAAACACATAGCATACATTCATAACTCATCATATGGATATTTATATCACCCATTTATCATTTCTCATCTATTTTTCACATTTCATGCGTCGGTGCTCATTCTAAGCACATATTCGACATCTTAGGCTTCATACTTAAATCTCAAAATTTGAGATAATCAAAATCCACTCATACAGAAATATCCTTATGCAGTTTATCACATATTCATGAATATTTTTTCATTTTATCAAGTTCACATAAATCACATATCATCCATTCACACATATGCTTCACATATGTTCAACATACAACACATATATTATGTGTTTCTTAATTTTTCTTAACACAAACCTCCACCCATTTTCATCATCATTAAATCCCTTAATTAACATATAATTTAGGGTTTAAGTTCGTATTTTCAATCCCTTTATCATAGAGTTCCACAACAGCAATATTAAGACCTATTTTTCATCCTTTCAACGCCTCTTTCATGATTTAAATCTTAACATATTTATAATCCTTAAATTTCAGAAATTAAGCAATGTTTTCTTAACCCAAATTTAGTTTATTATCACATATTTAAAATCCATAATTCGTTGGCTTCCATGACAGCAACATCTTCATACATATTAGGTATCCATTTGACTCATTTTGACATGTACAAATATATGTTCATAAAATCAGATTTAGGGATAATCTTTTCAAACCCTTTTGGACACTCAAAGTACCTTAAACATAGGGTGTTTTACCCTCTATCACATTCGTAAATCATTTCATTACAATCAGCAACAAAAATCATATGGAAAACACCCGTTTTGGCCCCCATTTGGACGTCTCATATACATATCCTAAAAAATTAGATTTAGGGAAAACTAATCCATCCCACTTTGGCCATCCAAAGGGTCCTTAATTTAGGTACTTTACCCTAAAATTCATCCAAACACAACTTGAGTGCTTCCTTGTATCATTTTTAACCCAAAAATAGAGAAATCGAGTCTTTCTTGAAACTTAAGGTTTCATATTTACTAAAATCATCAACCAATGCTTAAATCATCATATGTGATTCAAAAGAACATGAATTACATCCAAATCAACATGCTCAAATCATACAGCAACTTATTTTAGGATTTTGAGATTTTATAAATTAGTTTTCATCTCAAAATCCAACCTAAACTTCCATTTTCACTCTCTGGAACTCTTGATTTCTTTTAAATCTTTCAAAAATCATTCAATACCCATATCAAGGAATTATAACTCATCCTTTAAGATTTATTTATGGATCATATTCATGGCTCATGATTTGAGAGAAGAAACTTAGGATTAAAGCATCCAAAACTTGAAATACACTTACTTGAATCGAATCAAACTTGTATCCAAAATTTCCTAGCTTGAATCCCTTTATTTCCTCCTCTTTTTCCTCCTCCTTTTCTCCTCCTTTTCTCCTTCTTTCTTGCTGGTCTTGGGACGTTCAAGGGCTGCCTTGGTTTGGGGGTTTTCTCCTTAAGATTTTTCTCTCTCTAACCTCTCCAAGTGGAACGTCCATATGCCCACTTTGCCACCTCATTTGGAGGATAATTAATGGGTATCTTATCCCTTGATGTGTTGGCTCAATCTTACCCATGTAAAATCACATTTTTACATGATTTTAAATTATCAAAATCTACCTCAAGTCACCCCACCAATGTTGTCCACTATTCACATTACTATTCATGTCACTATTCACGTCCACATGGCTGCCTTCCATGACTTGCTTGGTCACAAATTCAACTCCCATTTATGTGCATTTACATACCCTCTCTCATTTAGCTTAGCTAGGTTTTGACTTTGGTAAATAAAAATTTAAAAAAATCCAAGTGTATGACCCCTTGGACGTCCACCATGTGCCACCTTTCAAGCCTCCTTGAGGCTAGCTCATTAGCCCTTTAATTCAAACATTAATGCATGGGATTTATCATGGATTTTGTGATTTAAGATAATTCACAAAATCAAGCTCAGAAAACCACCTTTTGACACCTCATATGGAGCATTTACTCAAGCCATTAAACCACTTACTTTTTAATAAGTGCTATGGTAGTCTAGGGTGCACAAATTCAATGTTAGGCACCTTTTTCCAATTAAGCACTTTTCCATGGTAATTATCTTAATCAAATCTACTTATTCCATAGATTTTATAATTTTATTCCATCGTTTCAAATTTCATCTTAAACCGACGTTTCTACGCCAAGTTATGAACCTTTGAAAATAATCTTAAAGTGTGAGATTAAAAATAAATAATTATCACCTTAATCTCATCACTTTTGCCTTAATCCAATTCACTTACAAGGTTGAGCCCAAAATCATGAGCTTGCCTTTAAAATTTCATCTCATTTCGCCTTTTAGGCGTTAAGTTATGAATTTTCTATGATTTCCAATAGTATTCCATAATTCCTATTTTAATATCCATTAATTATATCATGGAAATTAAAATAAATATTCATCCCACATTAGCACATCCTAATCCTCATTAAGGTCATTTAGTCTTCTTGACTCACTTTGGGCTATGACAATTAGTCTTAATCACCATTCTTAATTGCAAACCCTAATTGCAAAATACCATTAAATCATAAAAATTATAAATCATCCATAATTTATTTAAATAATACATGTATCGTACTTATAGACCAAATTGGGTTAGGGTATCACACAGTTATTCTTTAATTTTCCTATAGACCAACTTAAATGCAAGAGAAAGTGAAAGGCGAGCTCAATCAATGCTTCTCTAACCTCTTTCACGTTCCCTTGAAGCACCTTAAATAATGTGAAGTGAATTTAAATGTTTGGTGGTAGGTGGTGTGTATTTAATGCGCAAACATTCGAATTTTTTTGACCATTGCGAGCTAAGTCACATTTAGAGTCAACTTGACATGCGACTTCATCCAAGTCGCATGGTGGAGTCGATTTCGGATGTGACCTCACCCAAGTCGTAGAGTTCTAATACCCAGACCCAAGTAGGACTCATATAGTTGCATTTAAAGTGTAATTATTGTTGGAAACAATAGTTAAAATCAAAAAAAAATATCCAAAGCATATGTTTTGATGATTAACAATACAATTTGAGTGAGTTTTAGTTACTAATGTGATTTGTGTATTGTTTAAGGATATAAAAATGAAAAATACAAAGTATAAATGATCAAGTCGATCTCCAAGTCGACTCAGACATCGACTTAGGCGAAGTCGACTCAGACATCGACTTAGGCGAAGTCGATTCCCAAGTTGACTCTAGAAGCGACTTCAAGTGTGATTTTCTTTCTAGCGCTGAAATTGGGAACCAAGTATGCCGAAGTCGCAGACGAAGTCGACTCCAGTTGCAACTTGGACGAAGTCACAGGCCAAGTCGACTCCAGAATCGACTTCAGGTTAGCAGTGCAAAATTTCAAAAGCCAAATTGAAGACCAAGTTGACTTAAGGACCAGACTTGAGTCAAGTTGAAGACTAAGTCGATTGAAATATTCGACTTGGATCAAATGAAGATCAAAACAAGTCCAAAGCAAGTAAGGTTGCATGAATCTATCATGTTGGATCATAAACACATACTTGGACAACTTCCATGCATTCCAAGACTCAACTACTCTAAAATTCAAGATATGGAATCTGAGGGTTTTGAGATAAATAATCATACAATGTTCCAAGAAATATAAAACAAAGGAAGAGCATTTAAAGTTGGAGAAATTAAAGTAACCTAAGTCTTTTCAAGGAAGTTTAAAATCACTTGGAAAGGTTACAAGGTCAAGTCGCAAACGAAGTCGACTCCAGAATCGACTTAGGTCAAGTTCCCGACCAAGTCGACCTAGAAGACAGACTTAGAAGCTGAAGCAATCCGAAGTCGCAACCGAAGTCGACTCTACCTGCAACTTGGGTCAAGTCCAAGGCCAAGTCGACCCGAGAAACGACTTGAACAGGAGAAGCACAGCCGAAGTCGCACCCGAAGTTGACTTCATCATGCGACTTGGGGAATTAACGTTCAAATTTTTGAACGTTGAAACATTTATTACGCGCCAACCACTTCTCCAACGTTCAAAATTCTCTCTCCTCTATATATAGACACTTAAGCAAACGTGGAAACATACAAGTAAGAGCTGAAAAAGAGAAAAGAAGTGCTACTAAGAGTTTCAATCCACTTTTCTCTACAATTGAGTGTCTATACACTTTCAAAGGAAGAACAAGCTTCAAAGTTGTTGTTTGCTTCAACGCAAAACGATTTGTTGCTTCTACAGATTCTTCCTCGAGTTTGAACTTGCTACACAAATCCGTAAAGTGCAGATTTCTTCTATTTCATCTTATTATTTGGTTTTTGGTGCTTGGTTTGATTTTGGTGTTTTAAACCAAGCTATAGCAAAGTAGCGTTGTAATTGGAGTGGAACTCGTCACCTACTTGTGCTATTTGCTGTATATGCCCCCTAGAGTTAGAATCTAGAAGAGAGCGGAGGCTCTGGTTGTATATGCCCCCTAGAGCTAGAATTTAGAAGAGAGTAGAGACTCTAGTTGTATTCGTGGAATATATAGTGGAACCTAAGTCACAAGGGAGTGTAAGCTTGGAAGAGTGGTGTGGCGCCCCCGACCGGGGCGCTGGAGAGACTTACTTCGGGATCGCTTTCTGATTGGTAAATGTGAACAGGATTGTTGCCCTGGTCACGTGGCAGAAATTTTTTTTTTATATTCATACATAATAACAATAACCTGTGAAAGGATGAGATAATCAAACCATTTCTATTTAATTCCACATGTGGTAATGAGAACTTGTCTCTTTTTTTTTATACATTCATAACACATTCATCAATTATTTAATTACAATAGAAGTTTCCTAGTCATTCACGGCTGCCTTTACAAAATTCAACATTTCATGGATTTATACAAAAAGGCAGTAACTTATGTAACCCTGTACTTCACTTCGGTGTCTGTCTCGTACCTGTCTATATATTTTGAAAAACATCACATGAGTACTAATACTCAGTAAGCAAGTTCTTTTATTTTGTAAATAAACATTTTTCATTTCCTTTGTATGCATTTCATAAATATAAAAGTGCAATGCATTCAAGCATACATGACATTTCTCACGATGGAACGCTAGCCAAGCGTTCATCACTTGATCCTGCTACCATCTCAGGAAGGGCGCCGCCGGCCTCAGCCTGTATTAGCGACTCGGTCATGCTAGAGGAGGAAAACTTGTCCAATTACACCTCTCTCATGACCTATTCCTCGTGCACCATGTACATTCATTCTGATGCTGGCATGCCACTTCATGTATAAATAATTTTGTATAATTTGCAAACAATTTTCAATAAATAGAAATATTCTTTGCAATTCAAATATTATAGGAATGGCCATCCTTAAACACGATTTAAAAATATCCAAATCAAACTATTTATAACACATTTGCAATAAAAGAATTTTTTTTTTCAAAAGATAACTTGCTTACCTGTAAAATTAGTTTGTACCTTCCACCTTTTCTTTTCCTTTTCCTTGCTGTCGTTGCTTGGCTTTGCTGAAGCAAAAGCAAAGTTTTTTTTTTTTAAATGTTGCTGCCCTCACCATTGAAATCCATAGCACACCCTTTTGAATTGTGTAACGTCCAACACCCTTTTTATACATTTCATTCAGCGGTTTACCATAGTTCATTTCTTAACCCTCTCGAGTTGCCGCTACAGCTATTCATTTTTAAAAAAAATCAACATTTAAATAATACAGCTGCCCTCTTTTGGAACATACAGCAATTCATGTGATTTTTTATTATTCATATGTAGATGCCCACGTAATTACCGACTATTCATGTTGCTGTCCACGTTTGCTCGTTCTTGCAAAAATTTTTTTTTTATTTTATTTGTATTAATAAATTAATTCATAACTGTCTACATACGCACTTATATATTATGAAAATTTTTCTTATTAATATATATCCAATTTCTCACAAAACTTACCTTTTAGAATTTTGAAAAAAATTTCTATTTTATTTTAATTAACTAATTCATATTTGGATAAAAAATCTCATTTTAAAATTTTGGAAACATGTTTTTCAAAATTTTATTTCTTCATTAAATTGGTCATATTAAAATAGGATTACTCATAAAATTTCACCTCAATTGGAGCTAAGTACATATTTTAATTTAATTAAAATCATATTGTGGTATAAAATTTCATTTTTTAAAAACTTGTAGATATATTTTTCAAAATTTAAACCATTCATTATGTAGGGTATATTAAAATAGGCTAACTCCAAAAGTTTTATCTCAAACAGCCTTATATACATTAAGATATTAATTAATTAAATAATTATATAAAAATAATAAAATATCAACGTAAACTCGTCTGTACGTGCATGGTGTGCATGAATGGCTTTTGGGCACGTTTTCTAATGCACTCAAGTTAGGTAATTTAGTCAACTATTTTTCATAATCTGATCCATCTAGATTAGAGAGAACATAATTTAGTATTTTCTATTAAATTTTTATATGATTCTGAGTTATGCATGCTTAGATGTAATGAAAACAATTATAATAAATACAAGCCCTTAATTAGAGCCCCTAATTAGCCAAAAAATTTCCATTTATTTTTATTTTTCCATAAGGTCCATGAATTTAAACAGTTTCAATTTGTATAATTCAGAATTTTGAAATTCCTTCCCAAAATATTTGTAAAAATTTATTTTCATACCCAATCTTTGTAGGATCATAAATTACCCTTCATTTTCTTATAAATTCCAAATATAACCTTTGTAAATTCCCATTAAGTTCCCTTTTTGTCTCCACTCTTGTCAAAATTACCAATCAATCATCTTTTCTAAATTTATAATTTAATCTCATTTTTTTAAAATTGAAATTTGATCTTTTTGTAAACATACACATTTTTCTATAATCTTATTGAAATAACATATGCACTGTATATTACATGAAGTTTTCCAATAATACAGGTTTCACAAGTGGAGTAGGGAAGGTTGCCCAAACAACTATAAATCTTGTCTATTGTTTTTCATTTCCGCTTTCATTATCTTATTGCTTTCCATTTGTTTTATTAAAGGGGATTAAACTAAACCGGGGTAAAGTTAATAGTTCATGTTTTAAAATTTTTAAATACCCAATTCACCCCTCCCCTCTTGGGTAATTTCCATCAACTCGGGACCAACAAGTGGTATCAGAGCAGGCATTTGAGTTTTACCAAAGAGATCTTTTGATATGGCATCCCAATCCACTTCAGTTCCCGCATTTGCCGAAGGCCAATCCTTTACTAGGCCACCATTGTTTGATGGGAACAATTTCGGATATTGGAAGTTACGTATGAAACAACTCATTATTGCTATAGATATGGACTCTTGGATTGCAATCCAAGATGGTGTGACCTTGCTTACAGATGAAGGAGCTTCCAAATGGACCGATGAGGAAGTGAAAATTGTAAAGAGCAACGCCAAGGCTATGAATTCACTATTTTGTGCTCTTACTGCTTCCGAATATGATAGAGTATCCTCTTGTTTAACTGTCAAAGAGATATAAGATACACTAACATCTATCTATGAAGGAACTTCTCAAGTCCAAGGGACAAGGAGAAATATTTTGATTGGAGAATTGGAAAACTTTAGAATGTTAGAAACAGAAAATATTTCTGAAATGTTTGCTAGATTCTCCAAGATTACTAACGCCTTGGATTGGAGAATTGGAAAACTTTAGAATATTAGAAACGAAAAATATTTCTGAAATGTTTGCTAGATTCTCCAAGATTACTAACACCTTGAAAAGGCTAGGAAAAGCAATTTCTAAATCTGAGAAGGTCATTAAGATTCTGAGGGCACTATCCGAATCATGGACTCTAAAAATCATTGCAATAGAAGAAGCCAATGACCTAAATACGTTAAAATTGGAAGATCTTATTAGCTCGTTAATGTCACATGAGCTAATCAAGAAAAGAAACGAGGATCACCACAAAGGCAAAAGAGTCATCGCCTTAAAAGCTGCACAAGACTCGGATGACACCACCTCATCATCTCAAAACGACGATAAAATTGCCTTACTTACAAAACGATTCAGAAAATTTGTAAGGAAAGGTATAAATTTCAGAAACTTTAAAGAAAGAAATTCTAAAGAGAAAAAGAAAAAATCAACAAAATGTTACTGGTGTGGTGGTTCAGGGCACATGCAAGCCCAATGCCCAACGCCCAAAGAAAATAAAGTAAAGGAGTAAAGAAAAGATCGAGGCGACAACAAAAAATTTCAAAGAAACAAAGGAAGAGGCAGGTGCGTAAATGAAGAGGAATCTACAACATGTAGCTCTTCAAGTGAAGAATGTGAAGAAGATTGCGCAAGAATTTGTTGCATAGCAAATTCCGACATATGTTTTGCAGCCACCGAAATCTTGGAGGATTAAGCTACTTCAATGAATTGCACCAGTAGTCAAAAGATAATCTCCAAATAAAAATCTTTTTCAAATTTCTTTTCTACAAATGAATGTCTCAAATGTGCTGAATTGGAAGAACTTCAACAAGCCTACGATTCATTATATGAGGAGATAAAGAAATTAGGAAACAAGTTTACAATAATGAAAAGACAATGTGATGCAGTAATAATTGTGAATGGTAAACTTGCTGAAAAGATAGATAAATTAAAAAGTGCAAAGAATATCTTGGAAATTGAGTTAGAGAAACTCAAAATGGAAAATGAATCATTAAATGAATCGCTTGTCAAGTTTTCTAATCCAGGAGAAAATGTGAAAATGTTCTTGAAAATGACAACCCAAACTTGTAAGAAAGGACTTGGGTATAATACATTTGAGTAAAAGAAATCTAATGCTCCGAGAAACAACACCAAACCCATTTATACTAAACCTAAGATAAATCAAGTAGTTTGGACCAAAAAACCAACCGAGGAACAAATTACCAAATGGCTTCCTGTTTCTAGACTTCCGGGAGCTTGTAATTTTTGCAACAAGTTAGGACACAAGGTTTATCAATGCAAATTGAGAAAATTGCAAAACCTTTGTGGCGCCCCGACCCAGGGTGCCTAGAAGCCTTACTCCGGGATCTTTATCGATTGGTAAACGTGACTCAGGATTGTTGCCCTGATCACACGACGGGATTTTTATTTGGATCTCGTCCAAAAATATTTTTTTTCATTCATTTTCTTTCATCATATAACAAACACTCATCATCAATTTTACACATGATACTCGTAATATCTCATCACATAACATCATGTCATCATATATGAACATATCATTGACATTGATTTCATGTATATTATTCATATCACAATAACTGACTTATCTACATCACAAGTTCTTTCAATCTAAACATTTCATACATACATATTTCGAAGATTCCGTATAATCATTCATACCATATACAGACTAGTTTGTTGAAAAGTTTTCTTCATACTCTTTTCCTTTCCTGCATGGCTTGTGCAGTACCTGTCTATGGTTGGGGAAAACAAAACATGAGTTGAAACTCAATAAGCACGCATTTTTTATTTTAAATGCATTTCTCACCTTTTAGTAGTAGACGCTTAACAAGTGTTCGACTAGCAATTGGAGGAAACCTCTTCATAAATACCTTTCATAAACATTTCATAATCCCAATTCATGGCAAACATATGCTTGTAAAACTTGACATATAAATTCTTTTTCCATAGACATATTTATGTTTTAAAATATTTTTCATTGAAGCTCCTTTTCTCATAGGACATTCTCATGTCCTAAAATACTTTTCATAAAATCCTTTTTAAGCACATGTAACATGCAATACGTCTCTGTCCATCTGCTAGGTGACACTTATCAAGTGATCATCTTTCCTTAGGAGAGAAACCCTTCCAAGTGATAGCCCGCGAGCCAAGCGACTATCTGTGTTCATCTCCCATTTCAGGGAGGGCGCCGCCGGCATTTAGCCTTATTCAAGCGACTCGGCCTATGCAAAGGGGGCCCAATTTGCAACCGCGTCCGGCTTGCATATCCTCTACAGTAGACTTAGTACATAACCCTTGTGCACACGTTTCCTTCACATTCATGTGCTAGCATGATTTTATAAAAACCACAGACCACAGTCTATGTTCCTTTTCTAAAAGCTTGATGCTATCATGCTTTTATAAAATACTACAGACCTCAGTCTGTATTTCTTTCAAATCTTGAAAACTGGGCTTAACCCATGTTAACGAGTTGTATACTCAAAACGCTTTGTAAGGATGGTCAACTTTAAAACATTTATATTTCATAAATCATTTGAAGTATTCAAGGTAAACATTTAAAATAATAATATTTTCTAACCATTTTTGTAAATAATTTTTAAATGAAAAAACGTCTTTAAAAATATTTGAAACTTTCATCTAATATCATATACTTTTGTTCACTTGTCTTATTATTCATTTCTATATGGGATAGTCTTGAATAATCCTTTGAACATTACTCAAATCATTTTTGAAATTAATTTATCATTAGGCCTTCCTTAAATCCTTATTGAAATAATAGATTTTGGAAACTCCAAAATAATCCAATATTTAGAGATCCTTTAAAATATATCATCAAAATACTTCAAAACCTTGTAATAAAATTATTCTAAAACATTTATTTCAAATATCATTTTAAAATCTCATTTTCCTTTCAACACAACCTTTTCAGCATTTGCATTTCAATATTTTTCAACATTAAAAGGATTTACTTCTAACGAAGCAATTTCCAAAACAATTTAAGATTGCAAAGTAAAGTCGTGTAAAATTATATTTTCAAAGGGTTGCTCGCTTACCTGTATAGTCAACTTGTATCTTTCACTTGTACCCATTTCTTTTCCTATACAAATGAAAAGAACCATTTTCTCATATAGACATAATATTCCATGCTTATACATTTCTATTATTAAATTTAAATTCATCTTAGGGTTTCTAACCCATGCATATGTCATAATCACTTTATTTTTCTTCGTAACTCTCACAGAGGTTAATTTGGTCTCTATTTTCACATATGGATTTTTATCCGAAAAATCTTTAAAAATTCCATTCATACATCCTTATAAATATCAATCTTATTTCTGCCCAAATCACTCTGTTTACTATTTATGATTATT
Source organism: Annona cherimola (assembly GCA_030490835.1). Lineage (NCBI taxonomy): Eukaryota > Viridiplantae > Streptophyta > Magnoliopsida > Magnoliales > Annonaceae > Annona > Annona cherimola. Next base: position 47,978,322 of record CM059977.1, on the reverse strand, counting down.
GTTCATGATCACTGTTCCTAATTACTGTTCACGCGGGTTATTGTTCACAGCGTGTTTGGCACTATTCATGGTTTCAAAATTTGGAAATTTCTTTTAAAATATCATGACATAACTCTTGTTTAGTACATCATGAGATAATTCATGCGTTTTGAATTAATCATGATTATCTGGGCTAAATAAATCATTTTAGCCACTTGTACACATATGTGTATAAGGTTCCATAATTCATGTTGTAAGCATAAATTTGACTTAACAAAATTATTTTAATTCCTATAATATATTTCATAACATACCATGATCAACATAATCATAATTGTCATTTAAAATTTCTGAAACTTATTATTAAATTCTGAAATAGCCCTTCTCTTTTCACTATATTCCATCTTCCTATTTATCTATTAATTCCATATAGACATAATAGCATCCATTTGCTATCCATATTCCTTTATTACACTCTTTTCTAAAATATATATTAATTTGGATCACTTTCACTTAGTTTTCATATTTATTTTTGATTTTTTCTCAAACTGTCCACATTTGCTGAAATCAGGTGTACTGATTTCTCTAAATCTTTATTTATAATCAAATCAAGGTATTTAACTCTGAAATTTCTGTCATAAATCAATAGCTACATTAATTAACAGTCATAAATATTTCAGCAAGAAATATTAACATTATATATTTATTTTGACATTTTCACTGTGCTGGACAGTGTTGTAAAATTAGAAACAGCCCTAATCACGTTATTTTGAAACCATACTTATGTCATCCAAAAATCATATTTAATATTTTTATTGTGATAAAAATAATATCTTGTACATCATATAAAAATTTCAGATTACAATTCCGTCTACAAAAATTATGAAAAATCATTTACAATTCCGTCTAATCTTAGTAGGATCATGAATTACCCTCCATTTTCTTATAAATTCCAAATATAACCTTTGTAAATTTCCACTAAGGCAACCGTTCCATCGTTGCAAGGCTTAAGTTTATGAAATAAGCTTTTTTCTCCAGTCATATGCCTTGAACAACCGCTGTCCATGAACCATACGTTGTTTGCCTTTGCCTTGAAACATATCTGAAAAATAAACAAGTAAATCTTATCTCTTTGGTACCCATTTTATAGGTCCATTTGGGTTAGTAATAAAATTCAATCTTTGTTGCTTTAACTTAGAAAGCCCAAATCTTGTGTTTTTTGGAATCCAAACTAATTTTGCACCATGGTCATTTAGTTTCTTAAAATTACAGTTATAGGCTTTATGACCCATTTTATTACCGAAATTGCAAGTCATTGGTAATCTAGGAGTAGGCCTCCAAGTATGTAATGGTTCAAACGTTGGCCTTCTAGTCCACATAACATTTTTCCTTTTTGGCTTGTATATAGGTGCAGTTTTGGTTTGATATTTCCCAAGTATTGGCACATTTGATTTGCCACTTTCTTTTTGCTCAAATGTATAGTATCCAAGACCTCTTTTGTTTGTTTGGGAGGTCATGTTCAGAAACATTTTTACATTTTCTCCTGGATTAGAGAACTTAGCTAATGATTCATTTAAGGATTCGTTCTCCTTTTTCAATTTCTCTACTTCTTTCAACAATGATTCATTTTCCTCTTTCAGTTTTGTTGATCTTTCAGCTAGTTTTCCATTTACAATAATAACGGAGTTACATTGTTGTCTCTTCAATGACAACTTGTTTCCTAGTTTTTTTATTTCTTCATATAATGAATCATATGCAATTTGCAGTTCTTCTAATTCAGCACATTTGAGGCATTCTTGAAAAGAAGAATAACTAAATTGAGAATGACAAAGTTTGGAAGTACCTCTTCATTTTCTGTGTACTTTGTTGAAGTGGTTTGTTCTTCTAAAACTTCTGTTGTGTTTAAACACAACAGATTTTCTTCTTGCTCAATCCGCGCCATGCAGCATATTCTTGCAGAATTTGCTGCCTCAAATTCGTCGGTTGAGGAGCTGCTTGTAGACGAAGTTTCTTCATTCACGTACATTCCTCTTCCTCTTGATCTTTGAAGTTTTCTGCCTTCATGTCTTTCCTTCCTTTCTTGATAATCTTTTGGTCTCTCTTCCGGTGTAGGACATTGAGCTTGCATATATCCCACACCCCCGCATCTATAGCATTTTGTAACCTCCTTCTTCTTCTCTCTTCGTGGTCTTTCTTTGAAGTCTTTGAGGTTCTTTTCTTTTCTCACAAATTTTTAAAATTTGCGAGTGAGAAGTGCAATATCTTCATCATCGTTATGAGACGAGGAGGTAGACTCTTCTGAGTTGTGTGCTGCTTTTAACGCAATGATTTTCTTGCCTTTGTGTTGATCTTCATTTCTTCTCTTGATTAACTCATGTGACATTAATGAGCTAATAAGATCTTCTAGCTTTAGTGTATTTAGGTCTTTGGCTTCTTCAATAGCCGTAATCTTTGGAGTCCAAGATTCCGGTAGAGCTCTTAGTATCTTCATAACCTGTTCAGATTCAGAGATAGCCTTTCCAAGACCTTTCAAAGCGTTAGTAATTTTAGAAAATCTAGCAAACATCTCAGAAATATTTTCTGTTTCTAACATTTTGAAGCTTTCCAATTCTCCTATCAGAATATTTCTCCTAGTCCCTTGGACTTGAGAGGTTCCTTCATAAATAGATGTTAGAGTATCCCATATTTCTTTAGCGGTTAGACAAGAGGATACTCTATCATATTCGGAAGCCGTAAGAGCACAAAATAAAGAATTCATGGCCTTAGCATTTCTCTTAACGGTTCTTACTTCCTCTTCGGTCCACTTGGAAGCTCTTTCATCAGTTGGCAAGATTACACCATCTTGGATTGCAATCCAAGAATCCATGTCGGTAGCCATGATGAGTTGCTTCATACAAAACTTCCAATAGCCGAAATTGTTCTCATCAAACAATGGTGGCCTAGTAAATGATTGGCCCTCCGCAAAAGCGGGAACGGAAGTAGATTGGGATGCCATGTCAATAGGATCTCTTTGGTTTAACTCAAAGACCTGCTCTGATACCACTTGTTGGTCCGGAGTTAATGGCAAAACCCAAGAGGGGAGGGGTGAATTGGGTTCTTATAAAATTCTTTGGTAAATTAAAAACTTAACCCCTTGAAAGTTTAATCCCCTTGATTGAAGAAATGAAATGGAAAGCAATATAATGTTGAGAGCAGAAATATAAATCAAGCACACAAGAATTTTATAGTGGTTCGGGCAACCTCCCTACTCCACTCTTCCAAGTTCACACTCCTTGTGACTTGGGTTCCACTATTGTATTTCACAAATACAATTAGAGTCATTGCTCTCTTCTAGATTCCAGCTCTAGGGGGCTTCAACAAATCTCAGCATAAATAGGTGATGAGTTCCACTCCAATCACACACTACTTTGCTTACACTTGATCTTAGTTCCTCAAACTAAATCAAGTTCAATACAATCAAATGAAATAACAAAAGAATCTACACGTTACAGTTGTGTAGTAGTTTGGCGCAGAGAAGAACTCGTAGAATTGGCTTTGAAGATTCAGAAGTTGAGCTCTAGCAGTTTGAAGCAAAGTTCTTCTTCTTTGGATTGGCTTGATCTCTTTAATGCTCTTGAAGATGGGAGTTATGCACACTTAATGATTTTCAGCTACTTCCCTCGTCCACAATGAATGCCTTTTATAATTGTGGAGGGAATCCGAACGTTTGAAGGTAGGTGGCGCGCATTTAATGCGCCAACGTTCGAATTTTTTTCGACTGTTGCGACCCAAGTCGCAGTCGGAGTCGACTTCGGGTGCGACTTCGCCCAAGTCGTAGATGGAGTCGACTTCGGGTGAGACTTCACCTTTCCGTAGCGTCTTCAAGTTCCAGATTGGGTCGACTTGGGCATCGACTTGACCCAAGTCGCAGGTGGAGTCGACTTCGGTGTGCGACTTCACCTCGTCAGTTAGCTTGACGAACTTGAAAACTTGGAATGCTTTAGTTTGCTTGGGTTCCTTCATGCCTTTTGTTGTTCTTCTTGTATTTTTCATTTCCTTTGAATCATTTTCTTCATTTTAGCTTCCTTTCATTAGCTCCATGTTTTGCAAACCTTTGAATCAATATAGTCTTGAATCATATAATCTTGAATAACTTCTTGGTCGAGTTTATGCGTCTTGCTTGGACTTGGATTAGTCTTCAAATGTTTCAGTTTGAGCATCAAGGTTGCCTTGATCTTCTTCTTCATACAGGTTTGTCTTGAAAACAGTTAATCTCAGCTTGTCTTCTGAAATATCCCCTCTGCCCGATCGAAGTCGATGCCGGAGTCGACTTCGTCTGCGACTTCACCTCAAGTCGCAAGTGGAGTCGACTTGGGGTGCGACTTCGGCACTTCGGGGTCTGGATATCAACTCTGGAAGGTTTTGTCATGTTGAAGTCGATACTGGAGTCGACTTAGTCTGCGACTTCGACCCAAGTCGCATGCGAAGTCGACTTCGTTTGCGACTTCGGCAGTTCAGCTCTCCATTTTCAACTCTGAAAGGTTTTGGCGCATTAAAGTCGATGTTGGAGTCGACTTAGGGATTGACTTGGCCTTAAGTCGATGCCTGAGTTGACTTGGAAATCGACTTATCCTTCCATGATCTATTTTCTTCAAATGTATGTCCCTTAAACACTTTCACAAACATGTTAGTAGCCAAGACTTACTCAAATTGATTTGTTAATCATCAAAACATAGATTTAGCTTATTTTCCACATATTTCCAACAACATGTTGGTTTCATGGTATTTAAGGAAACAAACTAATGTTGCTCTATTTACAGCGAAAACCGAATATATAGCCACCGGGAGCTGTCGTGCCCAATTACTTTGGATGAAACAACAATTAAAAGACTATGGTATTGATTATTATAATATTCCTATCAGATGTGATAATACAAGTGCAATCTGTTTGACTAAAAATCCTGTATTGCATTCTAGAACCAAACATATAGATGTAAGACATCATTTTATTCATGAGCATGTTGAAAATCACGATATTTGTTTAGAATATGTGAAAATTGAGGATCAAATTGCTGATATATTCACTAAGCCTTTAGCAAAGGAATCATTTTACAAAATTAGAAATGATACGGGGATGATTGAGTTAAATTAGGAATAATTGGACAAAAAAATCAGACTTGAAAAGTCCAAGTCGATAGTGAAATCAACTTCGGAGCAACCAAGTCGACTCCAGTGAAGTCGACTTAGGCATGGCAAAGTCGACTCCGCTGGGGCAAAGTCGACTTCGCCAAGGGCAGCGTCGACTCCAGCGCTCGACCGTCGGGATTCCTCTCGCTTCTTCTTCTTTCTCTTCTTTCTTCTTGCCTCTATTTTCTTTTCTCTTCTCCTGCAACAGCCGTCTTCCCTCTCTGTTTTTTTCCGACATTCAAGTTTTTTTTTCTTCCTTCTTCCTCTTCGGATCTCTCTCTCTCTCTCTCTCTCTTCACACCACTACCTCAATCTCTCTTTCTCTCTGACCTCTCCTCTCTTCCGTTCTCCACTCTCTCTCTCAGCTTCATTCTCTCAAAATCCCTGTTTCGGCCGGCATTTTTCGGCAGTTCTAGCCGAGTAAACTGTCCTCCATTCTCCTAGTTTTTCCCTCTATGTTTCCAGCCCTCTCCAGTTTCTCTCTTTTCTTCTCACTCTTCCAGCAGCTCTCTATTTAAATAGTTAATCACAACATTCCCTTTAAAGCTTCATTTGAATATTTCATTTTCAAAAACCCATCTCAAATGGCTCCCAAATCTCGCTTGCCTAAGCTAGCTATGTCGAAGCCACCCTAAAACCAGTTCCTAGACAATCTGGCTCACAAGCCGAAGAGGAGGTCCCAAGGAGGCAACGGACCCCCTCAAAATGTGCCCGAGAAGAACCGTCAACCTCCACAGGATGACGGGTTCGATTTCGGACGGCAACTCCATCAACAACTGGTGCTCAAGGCTCTGAAAGCCAAACTACAAGGAGTGCAGACACAGGGGTCAGGAGAAAAGGAATCCCTGCTGTGAAAGCTCAAGTCCTGAAAATGCCGACAACATATTTCAAGATCGAGTTACAGCACAGTCAGTTCTACAAGTCGTTCTATGAACGAAAGGTATTCATTCCAAAAATCATCAATTTTAAATTTTTGAGGGATTATGAGTCCAACATTGAGCAGTTGTTGGATTTCCAAGGATGGACTAGCCTACTAAAGGCAGATGAAAGAGTATATCCCGACTTGACTTGTATTTTCTATTATCTATGGGATAATGAGTACTTTGGTACCTTTGTAAAAGGAGTTGATATGTTCTTTGGAATCGGAGTAACCCCAAGGTTAGAGGAAGAAATTAAGAATGTGGGGCAAATCTTAGAGGTACCTTATGAGGATGAGCCATTACCTGAGCATCTGACCCTATCAGATATCTACAATCAGCTCACCAGGAGTAATAAATATCATCCAGGGATTAAATTTTTACATTATATGGACTTATCCCCAAGGCTCAAGGTCCTCAGATTATTGATTGCACACTACATCTACCCGAAAGGTGGTGGTAAAAATCAGCTCAACCCACAGGAGGCAGGAATACTGTGGAAGCTTGTGAATCGAGTCAAAGTGAGCCTCCCACGATTGTTCATAGAAGCCCTAAGTTCTAGGAAAGACAACCCATGAGGGGTTCTGCCTTATGGAACTTGGATCACGAAGATCCTAGAGCATTTCGGAGTTGATATCGATTGAGAGCCGTTTGAGGTGTTAAAGCCTACGAACGCAATCAAAAAAGCATTGATCCAAAGAATGAAGATCAATGTAAATCAACTCTGGGTTGAACTAGAAGTGGGCGCACCGGCACCTGAAGAAGCCGGGGATGAACAGGTTGAGGGGGAGCAGCCCCCACCATCACAAGAAGCTCAACTCGCTCCACCACAGGATGCACCCGAGGAGCCTACATCGTCGCTATCACATGGGTCTTGCTCTCCTAGAGGATCTGAAATTCCAGACCTAGCACCACAGCCATCATCTCGGGATACTTCAGTTTAGGGCCTTCGAGAACATCTACAGCAGCTAGAGGACCGGATGACCAGTCAGATCGCCGAGGTCTTACATGCCATCACGAATATGCATTCTCGACAGGATCGCATGGATAGGGAGCTCTGGACCATCCGTTATCACTTAGCATCCGGAAGCCATCGTCATCGATCTATCCCTGAGCTTGATCCTTTTGACACTAGATCAGTTCATCGAGATCCCACACATGCTCCAGTCTCTTCTTTTTACTCCTCGACCCACATTCAACCCATTCACCCGATTCCATATCCTTTGCATTCCAATTCACCAAATCTCTTCGAGTCGACCCCTATTTGCTCGATTAACAAAAAGGGGGAGAAGAGTTGAGTTTTGAGTTTAGATTGAGTTTCGAGTTTAGATTTTTAGGATTTTGGGTTGGGTAGCTTGTATATAGGTTTCATTTGCATTTGAAATTTGTATGAAATTTTTTGATCATATATATGAAAAGGTTGTTTATGAAAAAGTTTGTTTGTGTTCTGATCACTTTTGCAAAGTTTATTATCACTTGAATTATGCTCTGATTACAAAAGCTCTGTTTTTAATACTCTTATGTTTTGCTCTAATTATTAAAGTTCTATTTTGAAATGGTTGAATGATTTGTGATTATTTGAAACAACATATGAAAATGAAATACACATGACAATTTCAACAAGTTCAAAAGGTAAATGACTTATGATTATCCTAAAAAAGACAAATGATATATTGAAAGGTATAAACTCAAATTGGTTTTGTCAATCATCAAAAAGGGGGAGATTATTGAAAACAATAGTTGAAATCAAATACAAAATATCCAAAGCATATGTTTTGATGATTAACAATACAATTTGGGTGAGTTTTAGCTACTAATGTGATTTTTGTATTGTTTAAGGATATAAAAATGAAAAATACAAAGTATGACAGATCAAGTCGATCTCCAAGTCGACTCAGACATTGACTTAGGCGAAGTCGATTCCCAAGTCGACTCCAGAAGCGACTTCAAGTGCCATTTTCTATCCAGCATTGAAATTGGGAACCAAATATGCCGAAGTCGCAGACGAAGTCGACTCCACTTGCGACTTGGGCGAAGTCGCAGGCCAAGTCGACTCCAGAATCAACTTCAGGTTGGCAGTGCAGAATTTCAAAAGCCAAATTGAAGGCCAAGTAGACTTCAGGACCAGACTTGAGTCAAGTTGAAGACCAAGTCGATTCAAATATTCGACTTGGATCAAATGAAGATCAAAACAAGTCCAAAGAAAGTAAGGTTGCATGAATCCATCATGTTGGATCATAAACACATACTTGGACAACTTCCATGCAGTGTTCAAGATATGGAATCTAAGGTTTTCGAGATAAATAATCATACAGTGTTCAAAGAAATGTAAAACAAAGGAAGAGCATTTAAAGTTGGAGAAATTAAAGTAACCTAAGTCTTTTCAAGGAAGTTTAAACTCACTTGGCAAGGTTACGAGGTCAAGTCGCAAACAAAGTCGACTCCAAAATCGACTAGAGTCAAGTTCCTGACCAAGTCGACCTAGAAGACAGACTTAGAAGTTGAAGCAATCCAAAGTCGCAACCGAAGTCGACTCTACCTGCGACTTGGGTCAAGTCCAAGGCCAAGTCGACCCGAGAAACGACTTGAACAGGAGAAGCACAGCCGAAGTCGCACCCGAAGTCGACTTCATCATGTGACTTGGGCGAAGTCGCACACAAAGTCAACTCCACCTGCGACTTGGGGAATTAATGTTCAAATTTTTGAACGTTGAAACATTTATTACGCGCCAACCACTTCTCTAACGTTCAAAATTCTCCGTCCTCTATATATAGACACTCAAGCAAACATAGAACATACAAGTAAGAGATGAAAAAGAGGAAAGAAGTGCTACTACGAGTTTCAATCCACTTTTCTCTATAACTGAGTGATCTATACACTTTCAAAGGAAGAACAAGTTTCAAAGTTGTTGTTTGCTTTAACGCAAAATGATTCGTTACTTCTATAGATTCTTCCTCGAGCTGGAACTTGCTACACAAATCTGTAAAGTGTAGATTTCTTCTATTTCATCTTATTATTTGGTTTTTGGTGCTTGGTTTGATTTTGGTGTTTCAAACCAAGCTATAGCAAAGTAGCGTTGTGATTGGAGTGGAACTCGTCACCTACTTGTGCTATTTGTTGTATACACCCCTAGAGTTAGAATCTAGAAGAGAGCAGAGGCTCTGGTTGTATATGCCCCCTAGAGCTAGAATCTAGAATAGAGTAGAGACTCTAGTTGTATTCGCGGAATACATAGTGGAACCCAAGTCACAAGGGAGTGTGAGCTTGGAAGAGTGGAGTAGGGAAGGTTGCCCGAACCACTATAAATCTTGTCTACTATTTTTCATTTTCACTTTCATTATCTTATTGCTTTCCATTTGTTTTATTAATGGGGATTAAACTAAACCAGGGTAAAGTTAATAATTCAATTTTTAAAATTTTTAAATACCCAATTCACCCCTCCCCTCTTGGGTAATTGTCATCAACTCAGGACCAACAATTATGAATTATGTGTGACATGATTGAATTTTGGATGATTTTCATGAATTTATGAATTTTACAATTAGGGTTTGCAACTAAGAATTGTGATTAAGATTAATCGCCAAAGCGTAATATGAGCTAAGATGGCTAAAGGGGCTTAATGAGGATTAGAGCATGCTAATGCAGCATGAATATTTATTTTAATTTCCAAGATTTAAGTAATGGAGATTAAAATGAAAATTATGGAATTGTATTGAAAATCATAGAAAATTCATAAATTTACGCCTACAAGATGAAATGAGATGAAATTTTAAAGGCAAACTCATGATTTTGGGCTCGACGTTACAAGTGGATTGGATTAAGGAACAAGTGATGAGATTAAGGTGATAAGTATTTATTTTTAATCTCATACTCCAAAGAAAATTTCAAAGGTTCATAACTTGACGTAGAAACGTTGGTTTGAGATGAAATTTGAAATGATAGAATAAATTTAGGATTTGATTAAGCTAATTAACATGGAAAATTGGTTAATTAGAAAAGGTATCTAGCGTTGACTTTGTGTACCCTAGACTACCATAGCATTTAATAAAAAGCATTTTTGAAAATGACATATTTAAATGCTATGCAAGGTGTCAAAAATTGATTGGATAGAGCTGAATTTTAAAGCATTATTTAATGGTCAAATCCATGGAAAGGTCAAGGATTAAATGCCTTGGTTAAATGCCTAAACACTAGCTCAAATGGAGCTTAGGGCATGTGGCATGCAAGGTGACGTCCAAGGGCACTTTAGGGCATGAAATGTGTTTTTTTAAAATCCTAAAAAATATGTCTAAGCTGCCTAATGTCTAGGGGAAGTAAATGGATGTGTAAATGTGTGAAAAATTTGACAAAAAATGTCAAAAGATAGCTAAAAAGGGGACGTCTACCAATGGATAGCAACATGGAGCTTAAATGCATGGATTTTGTAGATTTTTTATAAAATAGAAAATGCATATTTTACTTGGATATAAAAATGACATGTCATTAAGGGAGATGGTAGAAATGAATTACCCTCATGACATGTGAGAAATGGGTCTCACTAGCTGGTTAAAAAATCATGAAATGAGAGACATGCTTGGAACATGTATAAGTGAGAAAGGGGGGAGAAATTTCCCAAATTTTGGTAAGGTTTGAACACTCCTTTGCATGTCCAAACTAGTACGGGGAAAGAGGAAAAAGGAGACAAAAAAGTGAAGAAAAAAGAGGAGAAAAAGAAGAGGAACCAAGCAACTTAAGTTGGAATCAAGTTAGGGTTGATTCAAGTAAGTGAAATTTATGTTTTGAATCACCTCAACCAAGTTTTTCTCTCTCAATTCATGAGCCATGAATATGGTTCATAAAGAACTCTTAAAGGCTGAGTTATGATGCCTTAATCTGAGTATTGAATGATTTTTAAAAAATTTAAAAAAAATCAAGAGTTCAAGAGAGTGAAAATGGAAGTTTAAGTTGGATTTTGAGATGAAAACTAACTTGGAAAATCTCAAAACCCTAAACTAAGTTGTTATATGATTTAAGCATGTTGATTTGGATGTAATTCATATTCTTTTGAATTATATATGATGATTTAATCATGTTAATTTGGATGTAATTCATGTTTCTTTTGAATTACATATGATGAATTAAGCATTGGTTGATGATTTTAGCAAATATGAAACCCTAAGTTTCAAGAAATGACCTGATTTATCCATTTTTGGGTTAAAAATGATAAAAGGAAGTGCTTAAATTGTTTACGGATGAATTGCAGGGTAAATTACCCTAAATTAAGGACCCTTTGGATGGCCAAAGTGGGCTGGATTAATTTTCCCTAAATCTGATTTTTTAGGGTATGCTTGAGGTACGTCCAAATGGGGGCCAAAATGGATGATTTTCATATGATTTTTGTTGCTATTTGTAATGAAATGATTTATGGATATTATGGAGGGTAAAATACCCTATGTTTAAGTTACTTTGAGTGTCCAAAAGGGTTTGAAAATATTATCCCTAAATATGATTTTACGGACATATGTTTGGATACGTCAAAACGGGTCAAATGGATACCCAATACGTGTGAATATGTTGCTGTTATGAAATCCCACAAATTTTGGATTTTAAATATGAGATAATACCCTAAATTTGGGTTAAGAAAAGCATGTTTAGTTTCTAGAAATTATGACTTAAAAATCTGTTATGATTTAAGTCATGAAATGGGCGTTGAAATGATGAAACATGTGTTTTAACATGGCTGTTTTGGAAATCAGTGATAAACGGATTAAAAATTCGAAATTAAATCCTAAAGTATATGTTAATAAAGAGGTTTAATGTTGATGAAAATGGGTAAAAATTTCTGTGTTAAGAAAATTTAAGAAACACATATTATATGTGTTGTATGTTATATTGGTCCCGAGTTTATGGCAATTACCCAAGAGGGGAGGGGTGAATTGGGTATTTAAAAATTTAAAACTTTAATTAGAGATTTTACCCTGATTTAGTTTAAAACCCTTTAATGAAACAAATAGAAAGTAATAAGATAATGAAAGCGAAAATAAAAAGCAGTAGACAAGATTTATAGTGGTTCGGGCAACCTTTCCCTACTCCACTCTTCCAAGCTCACACTCCCTTGTGACTTGGGTTCCACTATGTATTCCACGAATACAACTAGAGTCTCCGCTCTCTTCTAGATTCTAGCTCTAGGGGGCATATACAACAAATAGCACAAGTAGGTGACGAGTTTCACTCCAATCACAATTCTACTTTGCTATAGCTTGGTTTGAAACACCAAAATCAAACCAAGCACCAAATAATAAGATGAAATAGAAGAAATCTACACTTTACAGAATTGTGTAGCAAGTTTCAGTTCAAGGAAGAATCTGTAGAAGCAAGAATCGTATTGCGTTGAAGCAAACAGCAACGTTGAAGATCGTTCTTCCTTTTAAAGTATCTAGATCACTCAATTGTAGAAGAAAGTGAGATAAAACTCTTAATAGCACTTCTTTCCTCTTTTTCAGCTCTTACTTGTATGTATCCACGTTTTCTTGAGTGTCTATATATAGAGGAGGGAGAATTTTGAACGTTATAGAGTTAGTTGGCACGTAATAAATGTTCCAACGTTCAAAAATTCAAACGTTACGTCTTCAAGTTGCAGGTGGAGTCGACTTCGTGTGCAACTTCACCCAAGTCACATGCTGGAGTCGACTTCGTGTGTGACTTCAGCTGTTCTTCAGTTTCCAAGTCTGCCCTCTTGGTCGACTTGGTCTGAGACTTGGCTTCAAGTCGATCTTGGAGTCGACTTCGGGTGCGACTTGGCTTCTTTGAAGTGTCTTCTGCTTGCTTAACTTTGTTTTCAATTTCTTTAATGATACAAGATCCTTTAATCTTGGAGAAATTTGTCGAACTTAGATCTTGTATGAGAAATTCCATTTTAAAAACTTGAATTGGTCTTCATATATCTAGGTTATCTTCAGACTTTATTTGATTTTAGTATAACTTGAATTCGGTTTATTCTTGAACTTGAAATTTTTGTCTTTTCAAGCTGAAGTTCATGCTGAGATCGACTTTGCCTGTGATTTCACCCAAGTCACATGTGAAGTCGACTTGGGTTATATTTTGCTACCCAATTTCAACGCCGAGAGAAAGTTGCTGCTCCAAGTCGATACTGGAGTCAACTTCATCTGCGACTTCGGTTGTTCTGCTCTCTAAAATCAATGTTGAAAGAAAGGTGTCCTTTGAAGTCGAAGATGGAGTCGACTTGAGAGATCGACTTTGCCTAAGTCGATGTCTGAGTCGACTTGAGTTGCGACTTGACTTGTTCTGTTTTGTATATATCCTTTTATACCGTTGAACATTTGCACAAAAACTCATTAGTAGCTAATGTTTACTCAAATTGTGTTGTTAATCATCAAAACACATGAATTGTATATTTTTCATCAATTGTTTCCAACATGTTAAACATATATGAAGCATATGTGTGAATGGATGATATGTGATTTACGTGAATTTGCTAAAATGCAAAATATGCATGAAATTATGATAACATGCATGAGGAAGTTGTGTCATTAAAGATTTATTATCTCAATATTTGAGATTTATTTAGAAAGCTTAAAATGTCATTTATATGCATAGAACAAGCATTGACGTAATAAAAATGGAATATGCATGAAAAATGGTTAATAGAAGATATAAATCCTCATATGTTGAAATATGAATGTATGTTATCTGTTTACCCTAAATACGGGATTAAAACACATTGTGCATGTAATACCCGTATCCAAGTAGAACTCATATGAAGGCATTTAGCATGTAATTATGATACATGTATGCCTTGAATGAATTTTGGATGATTTTATGATTTAATGATATTTTGCAATTAGGGTTTAATTAAGAATGGTGATTAAAAAATTTAATCGCCGGAGCCCAAAGTGAGTCGGTAGGACCCGAGAGGCTTAATGAGAATTTAAAGCCGACAAGGTGTCATGAATAATTATGTTAATAATCGTGATTTAATTTATGGAGACTAAAATATAATTATGAAATTAAGGGGAAAAATGATAGAAAATTCATAACTTGACACCTATAAGGTGGATTTCAATGATATTTGAAAGGTAAGCTCACGACGGTAGGCTCAATCTTTTTAATGGATTGGATTAAGGGAATCATGATTGGGATTAGGGTGATAATTAATTATTTTTATCCCAAATCCAAAAGATAAATTCAAGTGGTCATAACTTGAGTTAGAAACATCGGTTTGAGATGAAATCTGAAATGATGAAATAAAATTATGAAATCTATGATATGAATGGAATGGATTAAGCTAATTATTATTGGATTTGCTTAGTTACAAAAAGACGAAAGCCATTAAATGCAAGTCAAGGTAAGAAGATTCATGGACATTGCAATGAGGGCAATTTGGGAAGGTAAAAATAAAATTTACTAAACTGACCTAGGGGTTGCTTGAGCACTAAGAAAAGTGAAAAATAAAAGGAGGAATGTTTCAGCAAAAGAGAAGAGAGAGAGAGAGAGAGAGAGAGAGAGAGAGAGAGAGAGAGAGGAGAGAAGAGAGGAAACTAAGGGGTGAAAAATTCTCCAAAAATCTAGTAAGCCTCACATGACCCCAGCAGCAAGGAAAGGGAGAAAAGAGAAGAAAAAGAAGAAGAAAAAAGGGAAGGAGAAGCTCAGAAGCTCGGGGCAAAGATTCGACGAAATCGGGTAAGTACCCATTGAGTTTAAGCCTTCCAATTTTCAAGTTTTCTTCTTGATTTAGAATCATCGTTTTGAGTTATAAAAGACCCCTTAAAGAACATGTTTCAAGGATTAAATATTCTTAGCTAAATGAGTTGATTTATAAAGTTTATTTTTGATTAATCAGCCCCTATCCTCTAATCTACACTCATGTGTAGTAAATCTGGACCTAGAAAGGAAAATACAGAATAAATAGTTAATCAACTATTTTTAGCATGAAAATTTTTGGGGTTATTAAGGAACTATCCAATTTTCAGCTTAAAAGGATAAACACATTGCAAATTAAAAATCCAAGAAAATCAACCTAGACAGGATTGAACGGGTGGTAGGATCAACTGCACCAAATGATTTTTAATAATTTTTATAGGAGAAATTTTGGGCTGAAAATTTTACAAGATATATAAGACATATTTAATATCACATGAAAAAAATAAAAATTAGGATTTGATGGGGATAAATATACCCCATAATTTACGTAATTCAGGCTATTTGAAAAGAGATACTGCTGTCCAACAGAGTAAAAATACCAAAATAAATATAAATAATAAATATTTCATGCTAAAAATATTTATTTTGATTAATTTATGTAGTTTTTAAGCTATGGTAAAAATTTCAGATCAAAAATACTTGATTTGATATTAATTCAAAATTTTGAGAATTCAGTGTGCCTGAATGCAGCATTATGGAAAGCTTAAGGAATAAATCAAGATAAATATTAAATTTCAAGTTTTTGTGATGGAATTTACTTAAAATGGGATATAAACAAGTGATTATAAGGTTTTAACCTATTAGAGGTAAACAAGATTACCCTAAATATGATTTTTTATAGATATGCAAAGGGATGTTCAAAGAAGGGTGCAGAGGGTACCCAAAATGTATATGAAAGTTGCAGTTTTGGAAGTAACTAATATATGGATTTTATACATGTGTTAATAACCTAAATTTTGGTTAAGAAAAGTATGGTTTAAGGTTGAAAAATTTGGATTAAAAATCTGTTTAGACCATGTTGCTAAAGAAAGCATTGAAATGACGAAAAACGGGTTCTAAAGTTGCTGTCTTGGGAACCCTATGATAAATGGATTAAATTTTCAAAAATTAACCCTCAATTATATGTTAATTAATGGATTTAATCATGCTGAAATTATGATCAAATTTCTTTTTTAAGAAATTTTAAGAAACACATAAGTATGTGTTGAGAAATGGACTTGTATGGAAGGATGGGTATGAACGAATGATAAATGGGGTGTGTAAATTCCAAAAATGAAAAAATGCATGGAATTATAGTAAAAGAGATGACTAAGTTTCTGAATGGTTGAGTAATGTTAATCTTAAATTTTAAGATTGATATATGAGGTTTAACACTTCGAATGTATGTTTAAAACGAACGTCAACTTATGAAACATGAAAAATGAATGAAAAATGATAAATGAGAGGTATGAGACCTCATGTAATGATGTATGAATCTTTGTTAGGTGTATGAAGGAATACCCTACACATGGGGTACAGAATGATATGCATCAAATGACGAAAGGCATGATTATATGCTATGCATATGAAAACCGACTTGAAATTCAAGTAGTTAATGCATGAAATGAATTATGGGTTGGAAAACTAAGATTATGCAAGCCAATGAAAGTGTTATGAATACTATGTCAATTGTATGTATAGGCAAAGACAAAGAGAGAGCTAACTTGGGAAGCTAAGGTTGAACAGGTAAGCAAGCGAACTTTTCAAATTATGGATTTTTCTCTATATGTTGAAATGATGATTATGTAAATGTTTTTTTATATGACTATGTTCTAACGAATGGGAAAGAACAAGTTTTGAAAATAATGGCTTTAATGCAAAGCCACAAGTTTTGAAAAACGATGACTTTAAGAAAAAGCCTTAAAGTTTGCTTCATGGGAAGCAAGCGACATGTTTTTAAGATAAAGAATTTATCACAAGTGTTGTCATGGGGTTGGTAATGCTTTATGTTAATGAAAATGAGAAATTTGCTTATAAGTAAGCAAGTTCTCCATGATGATAATTTTAGATAATTTTATGCCAATGGTTTTCAAGAATTTGCTTATAAGTCAGTAAGTTCTTTATGATGTTATTTCAAAAATATTTTATAAGTAAAGGGGAATTTTATCCTTTTTCACAAAGTAACAAATGTAAATAAGTTTTTAATTTCTCTTATGATGGTTTATGATAAATAACCGTGATATAAAAGAAAAAGACAAAAGAGATTTGAGGTATGAAAAAGATTGATTTTGTTATGTTATGATAATTAAATATCAACAATGATTTGGACATAATCCATCTGCTTTGAAATGATATTGAAAAAGTTTTGATTTCCTATGGATAATGAAATTTATGATGAAAATGTCTTGAAAAATGTTTATACGGATGTGTTGAATGGGATTTAAGGATGACCAACCTAATAAGTGATTTCATAAAATGGTTTGATTTCGGGTTGCTAAAATGGCATACAAAAGATTATGCAAACCCCTCTTTATGTAAAAACAGTAAGATAGATATGTGGACAATAATTTGATTTTAAAGTGGTTGAGAAAGAGGTGGTATAATTGCATAACTTTTGTGAGCAAAAGGCCCTGAAATGGAAACCAAGAAAATATTAGAGAAATATATGGTTTAATTTTTAAAATTCAAAGGTCTTGAAATTCTTTTATTATAGGGGTTTTTAAGACGTATTGTTTCTTAAACGTTCCAAATATTTATCAAAATATTTTATTCAAAATGGTTTTAAAGGAATTTTCGAAAGGTCATTCTAAAATTAGATTTCAAATGACAACTTTTTTAAAGGGGTGCGCTCGCTTTACAAGTTGACACGAACTGTGGTCTGTGATGTGTTTTTGAAATTTTTTTTAAAGATACAGACTTAGGTCTGTGATGTTTTTAAGTTATGGATGCAGACTGATGTCTGTGATCCCAGTTTTAAAGGATACAGGCTACGGTCTATAATACTTTAAACCAAACGGACTGCGGTCTGTAAGGATAATGTATGGTGCACTAGTACAAGGAATATGCCGGTTGTAGAGCACGGTTGGGATGACCGGGGCCTACTCTACATAAGGCCAAGTCACTAAGGGATGAAAGGAGTGCTAGCGGCGCTGTCCCTAAGATGAGAGCAGGATAAAAGAACAGCCGCCTGGCTAGTGTGCTGTTAAGGATTCTTTTCCAAAATGTAGCATGATCACTTGCTAAGTGTCACTACTGAATGGGGAGAAATACATTTGCATATATTTTTCTTTTCAAAAGCCCAAAGATTGGGATATAAAAGCATTTATATGAAAAGTTATTCTAAATTAGATTTTTATGGGTCATTATGTGTAAGTTACCCTAAAAGCAGGGTGTTCTACAAAAAATGTGCAAATATTAAGAATAAAAAGAAATAGTTTTTGTGCAAAAGTTTTTATGAAAAAAATTTATGACTTGTTTGCTATAAAACAAGCCCCAAGATGGGGATTATGAAAAGGGGTTTATGTTGGAAAATATTTTGGACATAAGAATGTCCATTTTCAAAAAAATTATGTGGAAAAAATGGTCGAACATGAGAATGTCCATTTCCTAAAGGGATGTATGTTGGAACATGTGTGGACATAAAAATATCCGTTTCTAAAAGAGTTTAAGGGATAAAAGTGTTTATGGACATATGAATGACCATTGCCAAAAAGGATTACGTGAAATGTATTTTGGATATAAAAATGTCTATTACCAAAGTGTTTATGTGAAAAATGTTTTAGGACGTATAAATGTCCATTTTCAACAAGGTTTATGTGGAAAAATATTTTAGGACGTATAAACGTCTGTTTCCAACAAGGTTTATGTGGAAAAATATTTTAGAACGTATGAACGTCTAGTGCCAAAATGATTTATGTGGAAAAACATCTTTTCGTGGAAATAAGAATGTCCATTGCCAAATATGGTTTATGTGAAGATGTTTTGGGACATAAAATGTCCCTTGGCCAAATGATTTATGAGAAAAATATTTTAGGAAATAATTTTCAAGGAAGTCTTGCCCTAAAAGATAAAATGCTTGCTTATTGAGTTTTCACTCACGTTTTATTTTCCCAAACCTTAGACAGGTACCGGGAAACTCAAGGGGTCAATGGACCTAAACAATAAAAGAAAGGTACGTGATGGTAACCATGTGGGCTATAGGGAATGGAATGTGGTAGCCTGATTAAAGATCCAAGGTATGTTGATATATACGTGAAATTATGTTGAATTATAAATTCGATGCAATCCAATGTGTGTATGGATGTATGTACGAAATGTAAATGTTATTATAAAAAGGCATGATGAATGCTATGAAAGAATTATGGGATGTAAAATGTGATGATTTAGTCAAGGAAACTTTCATTATAGAAAAGCAGGATGAGATGCTATGAAATAGAATTTTGAAATTTTATTACCAGTGTATCGCCACTTGTTTGATGAATGATGTGAAATGTAAAGATATGAACGACGATGAATGAAAAAAAATTTTGGACGAGTTTCAATTAAAATCCCGTCGCGTGATCAGGGCAACATTTTTTATTCACATTTACCAATCTATAAGGTCTTGAGGTAAGGAAGTGACATCTCGATTTAGGATTCCATAGTGGAAAGTATGGAATGAATGCTATGATTACATATGTTCCTATCTTGTATGTATGATCGACTTGAAAATCCAAGTTGATTACAAATGATATGGATTATGGGATTGAAAAACTCAATGAATGCAAACAAATGGCTTGTTATGAATACAATGCTATGTTTATGTATAGGCAAAGGCAAAGAAGTTAACGAAGAGGAAAGCTAAGCAAGATAGGTAAGCAAGTAGTTTTTCAAAATGCTTTGTTTTATCAAATGTGATAAAGTGCTTATCAATGATGTTCTAACTATTTCTATGAGTTAGCAAATGAATGATTTCAATCTTTTATAAATTATTTAAGGATGACCATTCCTTGTCTAAATGAGTGTTGAAATATTATTTCTATTGAAATAAATAAATTGCTTACCGCTTTTCAAGTACTTATGACAAATGATGAAGTCATAATTTATGAATGAAAAATCATTCTAGCATGTCAAGTCATGTTTATGAAAGAAGCATGTGCACAAAAGCATGAGATCCACCTCAAAGGTGTAAGCGGACTAAATATCCCCCTTTGGTGCGACCAAGTCGCTAAGGTGGCCGAGGCCTGGCGGCGCCTCCCTGATTGGGGAAAGGATGAAAGTTGATGATTGCCTAGCTAGCATCTATACAAAGGAATGTCATAATTTTAAATGATCCAGTGTATTGTTTATGACATACCCTGGATGGGTATGAGAAGCATGTTTAAAGATATACCCTCAAGCGGGTATAAAGTGGCTTTTCATAAATGATTTATAAAAAGGTTTCTACTCCATTGGTAGTTGATCACTTGGTAAGTGTCTTCAACCGAATGGAGGGAAATGCATTTATAAGAATTTTCCATGAAAATGAATTGTCTAAAAACCTATAGCTTGGTTATTAAGTTTCGACTCACAATTTTGTTTTCCAAATCCTAAAGACAGGTGAAGGAGAGAACTATGCAAGGAGCACGGATGGAGATTTAAGGAAAAATTGAATTTTTCCAAGTTCTTGTGATAGAACTCTATGAGTTTGTATGGTTGTACGTTAATGTCATTATTGATGAATTAAATGATGTATAAGGCTGATGTTATAATTATGACTACGTGATAATTTTGACTATAAATAGTGGGAAAAAATTTATAGTCAATTATTGAGGATGATTCATCATAAAATGGTTATATATGGAAGGTTATGACATAATGTGTATATATATTTCAAATGAAATACATAAAATAATATAAACTCTTAAGGAGTTAAGATAAAAAGGGATAAATATCCAAAGGACTCACTAAGTGACAAGGCAACAATCCTAATCACGCTTAACAATCGATTGATCTTGGAGTACGATTGTGATGCTCGGGCTGGGGCGCCACAGAGGTTGGTATCAGAGCATGGATTGGTAAATGGTGAGGAAAATTTTCTGAGCTATAAATTTTCTATGAGCTTAGAAGATAAGTTATGTGATTGAGATGATAGCTATGAGATGAGATGAAATCTATTTGAATAAATGATATATTATATGTGGCGCCTCAAACTGAGACGTCGCTTCCTTACCTCAAGACCTTGTTGATTGGTAAATGTGAATCAAGATTGTTGCCCTGATCATGCAGCGGGTTCTTAATTAAAACTCATCTAAATTTTTTTCCAATTCATTCCTTTTATCTATCATCATTCATTTCATTCCACACTAGATCTTTCATCATACAAGCACCATTACACCTGTAATAAAATTTTATAATTCTTTCACAGCATTCATCATGCTTTTCTACAATGACATTTACATTTTATACATACATCCATACAAGCATTGGATCACATAGAACTTATAATTTTACATAAGTTCACACATATCTCAACATACCTTGGGTCTTTAACTAGGCAATCACATTCCATCCCTTATAGCCCACATGGCTACCATCACATGCATTTCCTTTATTGCTTAAATTTGCATCCTCCTAAGTTTCCTTGTACCTGTCTAAGGGTTGGAAAACAAAATGTGAGTGACAACTCAGTAAGCAAGCATTTTCTCTTTTAGGGCAAGACTTACTTGAAAATCATTTCTTTAAACATCTTGAACATTTTTTTCTTAAGGATAATTACATGTCCTAAAACATTATCATGAAATCTTTTGTTCATGAGGACGATTCTATGTCCTTGAACATTATTGAAAAACATTCATTCTTAAAAATCATATACAAGCCACCTCTAGGATTGTTAAGGCAAAACATCCATGTTTTACCCTTTTTAATTAATTTCCTTCTGTCTTGAGTGAACATTTCCAATGTTTCAAGACATTTACATAAAATCATCTTTTGCCAGTGGACATTTTACGTCCAAAATATTTTTCTCATAAATCCTTTGGCAACGAAGGACATTCTCATGTCCTAAAACATCATTCACATAAGCCTTTTCGGCAAAGGACATTTTTATGTTCGAAAATATTTTTTTCCATCGTAAAATTCCTTTAGCCCGAAGACATTTGATGTCTCAAAACAATTTTGACATAGCTTCTTTTAGCGATGGACATCCATATGTCCTAAAACACTTTTCATTTAAATACTTTAACATTGGACATTCTCATGTCCATAAACACTTTTCATTTAAGGTAATCAGAAATAGACATTCCTATGTCTAAACCAAGTTTCATATAAATTCATTTCATAATCCCCGTCTTAGGGATTTTTTATTGCAAATAAGGAAAATAAAAAATATAAACCATTTCCATAAATGCATTTTCATAAAAATATTTTCTATTATTCCTATTATTTACACTTTTGTGTAAAACACCCTTTCTTATAGGGTAACGATTTCATAAAAATTCCTTTCGGATAGCTTTCATAAAATATACTTTTATATCCCAATCTTTGGGCTTTTCGAAAGTAAAACATAAGCCAATGCATTTCTGTCCATCCAGTAGTGACACTTAGCAAGTGATCATGCTACCTTTTGGAAGAGAATCCTTAACCGCATGATAGTCAGGCGGCTGTTCTGTTATCCTGGTCCCATCTCAAGGAGGACGCCGCTGGCACTCCTGTCATCC
Organism: Annona cherimola; assembly: GCA_030490835.1. Classification (NCBI taxonomy): domain Eukaryota; kingdom Viridiplantae; phylum Streptophyta; class Magnoliopsida; order Magnoliales; family Annonaceae; genus Annona; species Annona cherimola. Next base: position 47,955,905 of record CM059977.1, on the reverse strand, counting down.
CTTAGCGACTTGGCCTCCTGTAGAGTGGGCCCCGGTCATCCCAACCGTACTCTACACCCAGCCTATTCCTTGTACTGGTGCACCATACATTATTATGACGGACCGCAATTCGTTTGGTTTAAAGTATTACAGACCGCAGCCCGTATCCTTTAAAATCGGGATCACAGATCTCAGTCTGTATCCATAACTTAAAAACATCACAGACCGAAGTCTGTGTCATTTTAAAACAAATCATTTTGAAAAAAAAAACACATCACAGACCACAGTCCATGTCAATTGGTTAGGCGAGCGCACCCATTTTAACAAGTTGTCATTTGAAATCTAGTTTTAGGATCACCTTCCTTAAATTCTTTTTAAAAGAATTTTGAGTAAAATATGTTAATAAACATTTGAAATGTTTGAGAAACAATACATCTTCAAAACCCTTATAATAAAAGAATTTCAAAACTTTTGGATTTCCAAAAATAAACCATATATTTCTATAATATTTTCTTGGTTTCCATTTCATGTCGTTTTTCTTACAAAAGTTATGCAATTATACCATCCCCTTCTCAACCACTTTTAAAATCAAATTATTGTCCACATATTTATCTTACCATTTTTACATAAAGAGGGGTTTGCACAGTCTTTTGTATGCCATTTTAGCAACCCAAAATCAAACCATTTTATGAAATCACATAATAGGTGGGTCATCTTTAAATCCCACCCAACACATCCGTATAAACATTTGTCAAGACATTTTCATCATAGATTTCTTTATCCAATGGAAATCAAAACTTTTTAAATATTGTTTCAAAACATATGGACTATGTCCAAATTATTATTTATATTTAATTATCCTGACATAGAAAAATCAATCTTTTTCCATAAATCATATCTTCTTTTTTTTTCCTTTCATAAACATAATTAATTATCACAAATTGTTAAAAAAAATAATTCAAAACTTATTCACAAATGTTGTTTTGTGAAAAAGGGTAAAACTCCCTTTTTCTTATAAAATACTTTTGAAACAACATCATAAAGAACTTGCTTGCCTAAAAGCAAATTCTTAAAAAAAACATCAACATAAAACGTGAAATCCTTTGAAAACATTATCGGGGAGAACTTGCTTACTCATAAGCAAATTTCTCGATCCATTAACATAACGCATTGTCAATCCGAGGCAATACTTGTGATAAATTCTTATCTTAAAATAGTTGCTTGCTTCCCATGGAGCAAACCTTTAGGCTTTTCATTAAAGCCATCATTTTACAAAACTTGTGGCTTTGCATTAAAGCCGTCATTTTTAAAACTTGTGCTTGCCCATTCGTTAAAACATAATCATAAACATTTCTTCATATCTATCACATGGAAAGAAAATAGCATTTTAGAAAGTTCTCTTGCTTACCTGCTGTGGCGCCCCCAACCGAGACGTCACTTCCTTACCTCAAGATCTATCGATTGGTAAATGTGAATCAGGATTGTTGCCCTGATCACGCGGCGGGTTCTTAATTAGAATACGTCCAAAAAAAAAATTTCGTTTATTCATCTGTCATCATTCATAACTTGACACGACAATCATCACACATCATGACATTTCACTTGTAATGAAATTCATCATGTTCATTCATAATATCTTTTCATGCCTGTCATTATACAATCAATCATTGTACACATCATATTTGCATACATTCAGTCATTAATTCTCAAAGAACTTAAAATCCTAACTAAGTTCAGATATACATAAACACATAGCATCTTTACTTGCCTTTCTACAGTGAAAGTTTCCTTGACTTAAACATCACATTTTACATTTATACATTCATACAATTAATCTTTGAATCATATATAGAACTTAAAATTCTAATTAAGTTCACATACTTCTTAGCTTACCTTAGCATATTCATGTTTCTCCATTCCTCACAGCCTTTATGGCTATCATCACGTACTTTTCTTCTCATCTTAGGTTTGCCACCTTCTGAGTTTCCTCGGTACCTGTCTAAGGGTTGGGAAAACAATACGTGAGTGACAACTCAGTAAGCAAGCATTTTATCTTTAGGGCAAGGCTTCTTGAAAATCTTTTTCATAAACATCGGGAACACCTTGTTCCTGAGGACATGTATATGTCCTAAAATACCATCGTAAAATCCTTTGTTTATGAGGACAATTCCATGTCCTTGAATGTTTTCATAAAGAATTCATTCTTAAAATCATTTACAAGCCACATCTGGGCTTGTTTAGGCAAAACATACATATTTTACCTTTGATGATGAGTTCCCTTAAATCTTATATGAACATTTTTAATGTTCATGACCATTACTTGAAATCATCGGTTGCCATATTTTACATCCAAAAAAACATAAATACTTAGGTAAGGGAGACATCTCAAGTCTCAAAATATCATTAACATAAACCATCATAAAATCCTTTAGCCAAGAGTCATTTTATGTCTCAAACCATTTTTCATATAACTTCCTTTAGCAATGGACATTCATATGTCCTAAAACACTTTTTATTTAAACACATTAACATTGAACATTCTCATGTCCATAAACCCTTATTATTTAGGCTATTTAGAAATGGATATTCTTATGTCCAATCCACGTTTCACATAAATCTTTTTCATAATCCCCGTCTTGGGGCTTGTTTACAGCAAACAAGGCAAATAAAATACATAAATCATTTTTATAACTTCATTTGCATAAAAATATTTTCTTTTATCCTCGTTATTTATACTTTTGTGTATAACACCCCGTCTTTTAGGGTAACATATGCATATTAGCTCATAAAAATTTCTTTTATGATAACTTTTTGTATATATGCTTTTATATCCCAATTTTTGGGCTTTTGAAAAGCAAAACATATGCAAATGCATTTATCTCCATCTGGTAGTGACACTTAGCAAGTGATCATGCTACCTTTTGAAAGAGAATCCTTAACAACACGCTAGCCCAGCGGTTGTTTATTTATCCTGCTCCCATCTCAGGGAGGGCACCGCTGGCACTTCTGCCATCCCATAGGGACTTGGCCTTATGCAGAGTGGGCCCCGGTCATCCCAACCGTGCTCTACAACCGTCCTATTCCTTGTACCGGTGCACCGTACGTTATCCTGACGGACCGCAGTCCGTTTGGTTTAAAGAACCATAGACCGCAGCCCATGTCCTTTTAAACCGGGATCACAGACCGCAGTCTGCATCCATATCCACAAAAACCATAGACCGAAGTCTATATTTAAGAATAATTTTTAAAATCACGTCACAGACCGCAATCCGTGTCAACTTGTAAGCGAGCGCACCCACTTTAACAAGTTATTATTTGAAATCCAATTTTAGGATGACCTTTCTTAAATTCTTTTAGAATCATTTTGAGTAAAACATTTTGAAATGTTTGAGAAACAATAAATCTTAAAAACCCTTATAATAAAAGAAATTCAAAACTTTTGGATTTTAAAAATAAATCATATATTTGTCTAATATTTTCTTGGTTTCCATTTCAGGGCCTTTGGCTTACAAAATTATGCAATTATACTATTCCCTTCTCCACAACCTAAAAATTATATTATGGTCCACATATCTATTATACTATTGTTTATATAAAGGGGAATTGCATAGTCTTTTGCCTGCCATTTAGCAACCTAAAATTAAATCATTCTATGAAATTACTTATTAGGTTGGTCATCCTTAAATCTCATTCAACAATATTTGTATAAACATTTTTGAAAATATTTTCATCGTAGATTTCCTTATCTAAAGGAAATCAAAACTTTTTCGAATATCATTTCAAAACACACGGTTATGTACCAATTATCATTTATAATTAAATATCATGACATAAAAAAAACAATCTTTTATAAGCTTAATCATCTATCATAAAACATCATAAGAGAAATTCAAAAGTTATTTACATTTGTTGTTTTGTGAAAAATGGCAAAATTCCCTTTTTCTTATAAAATATTTTTGAAACAACATCATGTAGAATTTGCTTACTGAAAAGCAAATTCCTAAAAAAAAACATCGACATAAAACATAAAACCCTTTAAAATTATATTCATGGAGAATTTGCTTACTCATAAGCAATTTCTCAAATCCATTAACATAAAGCATTCCCAACATTGGCAACACTTGAGATAAATTATTTATCTTAAACAGTGTTGCTTACTTTCCATGAAGCAAACCTTAAAGTTTTTCATTTAAAGTCATCATTTTCCAAAACTTGTGCTTGCCCACTTGTAAAACATTTATAAAAACATAGGCACAACATTATTTCATCACATAAGAAAATTTCAGTAATTTGAAAAGTTTGCTTGCTTACCTGAGATCGCTATAATCCCTTCCATTCTTTTCCTTGCTTCTGCCTAGATAAATGAAAATAGCATTTCATTTATTCACATCAACATCAAAAACGCAAATCCCTTAGGTTTTCTAACCTATATAAATTCATTTGGACGTAGCTTGACCCGCTTGTCCTTCAAGACGGGTATTCCTACTTAGCACATAGCCTATACATATCAATCATCCATTCATTCATTTTAATACCCTTATGTAGGGTAATCTTACATAAACATATTAATAATTTATTAAATCATTATTTGGAAGTTCAATACTTCCATTTATCATTTTTAACATATTTTTCATTTATTACTCATCGGTGCTCATTTTAAGCACTTAGTCGCTAACTTAGACATCATATAATAATTTCGAAATTTGAGATTGTCACCATTTATTAAAACAGTAACCTAATCCACATTTTTCATCATATTTTTATGCCTTTTTGCACTTTAACTGTGGCGCCCCGAATCGAGATGTCACTTCCTTACCTCAAGATCTATCGATTGGTAAATGTGAATCAGGATTGTTGCCCTAATCACGCGGAGGGTTCTTAATTAGAATACGTCTAATTTTTTTTTCATTTAGTCATCTGTCATCATTCATAACTTGACACGACAATCATCACACATTGTGACATTTCACTTGTAATGAAATTCATCATGTTCATTCATAATATCTTTTCATGTCTGTCATTATACAATCAATCATTGTACACATCATATTTGCATACATTCAGTCATTAATTCTCATAGAACTTAAAATCCTAACTAAGTTCGGATATTCATAAACCCATAGCATCTTTACCTGCCTTTCTACAGTGAAAGTTTCACTGACTTAAAGATCACATTTTACATTTCATACATTCATACAATCAATCTTTGAATCATATATAGAACTTAAAATTCTAATTAAGTTCACATACTCCTTAGCTTACCTTAGTATATTCATGCTTTTCCATTTCTCACAGCCTTTATGGCTATCATCACGTACTTTTCTTCTCATCTTAGGTTCGCCACCTTCTGAGTTTCCCCGGTACCTGTCTAAGGGTTGGGAAAACAAAATGTGAGTAACAACTCAGTAAGCAAGCATTTTATCTTTAGGGCAAGGCTTCTTAAAAACCTTTTTTTCATAAACATCAGGAATACCTTGTTCCTGAGGACATGTATATGTCCTTAAATACCATCATGAAGTCCTTTGTTTATGAGGACAATTTCATGTCCTTGAATGTTTTCATAAAGCATTCATTCTTAAAATCATTTACAAGCCACGCCTGGGCTTGTTTAGGCAAAACATACATATTTTACCTTTGATGATGAGTTCTCTTAAATCTTATATGAACATTTTTAATGTTCATGACTATTACTTGAAATCATCGGTTGCCTGTGGATGTTTTACATCAAAAACAACATAAACACTTAGGCAAAGCAGACATCTCAAGTCTCAAAATATCATTAACATAAACCATCATAAAATCCTTTAGCCAAAAGACATTTTATATCTCAAAATATTTTTCATATAACTTCCTTTAGCAATAAACATTCATATGTCCTGAAACACTTTTTATTTAAACACATTAACATTGGACATTCTCATGTCCATAAACCCTTATTATTTAGGCTCTTTAGAAATAGACATTCTTATGTCCAATCCATGTTTCACATGAATCTTTTTCATAATCCCCGTCTTGGGGCTTCTTTATAGCAAACAAGGCAAATAAAATACATAAATCATTTTCATAATTGCATTTGCATAAAAATATTTTTTTTTATCCCCATTATTTACACTTTTGTGTATAACACCCCGTCTTTTAGGGTATCATATACATATTAGCTCATAAAAATTCCTTTTAGGATAACTTTTTGTATATATGCTTTTATATCCTAATCTTTGGGCTTTTGAAAAGCAAAATGTATGCAAATGCATTTCTCTCCATCCAGTAGTGACACTTAGCAAGTGATCATGCTACCTTTTGAAAGAGAATCCTTAACAACACGCTAGCCCAACGGTTGTTTATTTATCATGCTCCCATCTCAAGAAGGGCGCCGCTAGCACTCCTACCATCCCATAGCGACTTGGCCTTATGTAGAGTGGGCCCCGGTCATCCCAACCGTGCTCTACAACCGGCCTATTCCTTGTACTAGTGCACCGTACGTTATCCTGACGGACCGCAGTCCTTTTGGTTTAAAGAACCATAGATCGCAGCCCATGTCCTTTTAAACCGGGATCACAGACCGCAGCCTGCATCCATATGCACAAAAATTGTAGACCGAAGTCTATATTTGAGAATAATTTTTAAAATCACGTCACAGACTGCAGTCCGTGTCAACTTGAAAGCGAGCGCACCCACTTTAACAAGTTGTTATTTGAAATCCAATTTTAGGATGACCTTCCTTAAATTCTTTTAGAAACATTTTGAGTAAAATATTTTGAAATATTTGAGAAACAATAAATCTTAAAAACCCTTATAATAAAAGAAATTCAAAACTTTTAGAATTTCAAAAATAAATCATATATTTCTCTGATATTTTCTTGGTTTCCATTTCAGGGCCTTTGGCTTACAAAATTATGCAATTATACTATCCCCTTCTCCACAACCTAAAAATTATATTACTGTCAACATATCTATTATACTATTGTTTATATAAAGGAGAATTGCATAGTCTTTTGTCTGTCATTTAGCAACTTGGAATTAAACCATTCTATGAAATCACTTATTAGGTTGGTCATCCTTAAACCTCATTCAACAATATTCGTATAAACATTTTCGAAAACATTTTCATCATAGATTTCCTTATCTAAAGGAAATCAAAACTTTTAGAATATCATTTCAAAACACACGGTTATGTCCCAATTATCATTTATAATTAAATATCATGACATAAAAAAAACAACCTTTTATAAGCTTAATCATTTATCATAAAACATCATAAGAGAAATTCAAAGGTTATTTACATTTGTTATTTTATGAAAAAGGGCAAAATTCTCTTTTTCTTATAAAATACTTTTGAAACAACATCATGTAGAATTTGCTTACTGAAAAGAAAATTCCTTAAAAAAACATCGACATAAAACACAAAACCCTTTAAAATTATATTCATGGAGAATTTGCTTACTCATAAGCAATTTCTCAAATCCATTAACATAAAGCATTCCCAACATTGGCAACACTAGAGGTAAATTATTTATCTTAAACAGTGTTGCTTACTTCCCATGAAGCAAACCTTAAAGATTTTCATTTAAAGCCATCATTTTCCAAAACTTGTGCTTGCCCACTTGTAAAATATTCATAAAAACATAGGCATAACATCATTTCATCACAAAAGAAAATTTCAGTCATTTGAAAAGTTCGCTTGCTTACCTGAGATCGTCATACTCCCTTTCCTTCATTCTTTTCCTTGCTTTTGCCTAAATAAATGAAAATATTATTTCATTTACTCACATTAACTTCAAATACACAAATCTCTTAGGTTTTCTAAGATATATAAATTCATTTGGACTTAGCTTGACCCGCTTGTCCTTCAAGACGGGTATTCCTACTTAGCACATAGCCTATACATATCAAATCATTCATTCATTCATTTTAATACCCTTATGTAGGGTAATCTTACATAAATATATTAATAATTCATTAAATCATTATTTGAAAGTTTATTACTTCCATTTATCATTTTTAACATATTTTCCATTTATTACTCATTGATGCTCATTTTAAGCACTTAGTTGCTAACTTAGACATCATATAATAATCCCAAAATTTGAGATTATCACCATTTATTAAAACGGCAACCTAACCCATGTTTTCCATCATATCTTTATGCATTTTTACACTTTAACACTTCAAATAATCCGTTTATTATTTTCAACATCAAAACATGGAAATCGGGTCTTATACATAACCCTAAGTTTCATCCTTTCTAAAACTCACCTTTAATAGATTAAATTCTGATAATAAATTAGGGTACTTGTTTATATCCAATTATAATTTAAATTCCATCCCAAAAATCTGGAATTTAATATTTTTCTTGATTTATTCTTTAAGTTGTCCATAATGCTGAATTTAGGCACACTAAATTCTCAAAATCTTGAATTAATACCAAATAAAATATTTTTGATCTGAAATTTATACCATAACTTAATAACTAAATGAATTAACCAAAATAAATATTTCCATCACGAAATATTCAATATTTATATTTATTTTGATATTTTTACTCTGCTGGACAGCAGTATCCATTTTCAGACAATCCAAATCACGTTATTTATTTGGTATATTTATACCATTTAAAAATAAATTTTTAATTTTTTTATGTGATAATAAATATTTCTTATATATATTGTAAAAATTTCAGCTCCAAATTCCTTCTTCAAAAATTATGAAAAATCATTTTGTGCCGCTGATCTTGACACCCGTTCAACCCTGTTCAGGTTGATCGTCTCGGATTTTTAATTTCAAACATTCTTATCCTTTTGAGCTGAAAATTGGTTCGTTTATTAATCATAATATCATGAGTCTTTCCTCAAATTTTAATGATAAAATTATTTCATTAACTATTTATTCCGTATTTTTCATTCCAGGTCCAAATTTACTACACTTAAGTGTAGATTAGATGATATGGGCTGTTTAATCTCCAAATTAAACTTTATAAATCAAATTATAAAATTCATCTAACCATGATTAATCATATAATCATGATTAAACATCAAAACAGCAACATCTCATAGGATTTAAGAAAATTCCATCCATGATTTTCAACCCAAAATCAAAGAGTATACTTACTTGGAAGTGAATCAACTTGAACTCCAATTTTCCTAGCTTGGTTCCTCTTCTTTCTTCCCATTTTTTCTTCTCCATTTCTCCTCTTTTCCTCCTCCTTATGCTGCTGGAAAATGGGGACGTGAATGGGCTGCCTTGGTTGGGAATTTTTCCCATTTGTATTCTCTCTTTCTCTCTCCTATCCATATGCACGATCACCCTTGATGTAGCTGGATTTTCCAGCTTTGTGGGCCCCAATTTTTGCTTTATTTAAAGCATGATTAATACATGCTTATCCCTATTTCTGAAATGGAAAAATATGGGCCATATAAATTAAGTAATTATTTTTAATAAATCCATCAAAATCCACATCATTAATGGACGAAATCTGTCCATATCATGCAATGTCCATTTCAGCTGTTATATGCCATCTTTTTCCATAAATTTTTACTTTAATTTATGGATAATTACCTACCCTAGGTAGTAGCCTAATTAGGGGACCATTTATCTTATTAAAAAAATTAATAAAAAATCCAAAAAGCTGCCTCTACCGTAACCTCTCTTCCTTCATGTAGCTGTCCACTTTTGTGGGGTCCACTTGCAGCAGCTCTTTGCACGATTTTTCCACATCATTTTACTTTATTTAATGGCTAATTAACTACCCTTTTCATGTAGCTCACTTAATTATATATTTTGTAATTTTTAAAAATCAAAAATTTCATGTAAACAACCCATTTGGCGTCCATTTCATGCCACCTATTTCATGTTCCTTTGAACTAATCCATTAGCCACTAAATCATGTCATTAATCACTTGATTTTATCATCATTAGCTTAATCCAAGCCTCTCATTGCATAGATCTCATAATTTTAATCGTTCGTTTCAAATTTCGTCTCAATCCGACTTTTATAGCTCAAGTTATGATCATTCGAATTTTTGAACGGTGATGATCAATTTTCATCAAAATTTCATCCTTATTTTCATAATATAACCTTTTCATATGATTAAGCACAAAATTATGTGCTTACCTTTCAATTTTCATTTTAATCCGCTTTCTCGGCATCAAGTTACGCATTTTCTGGCATTTATCACCTTAGACCCATAATTATCAACTTAATCTTAATAAATTAAGTCATAATATATGAGGTAATTATCTTCAATATATTTTCATTTCCTAATCCTCATTAAGCCTCTTTAATCACATTGACCCTTATCGACTTATATTGATCATTCATCATCATTTTCCCTAATTGTAATAAATCATCAATATTGCAATGAAAATCATTTATAATTCCATTAAACCATTCATAATTCATATGTATATGCCAAATGCATATACATAACTCTTTCTTGGGTCAGGGTATCACACCTGTGTTGGTCCCGAGTTAGTGGCAAAACCCAAGAGGGGAGGGGTGAATTGGGTTCTTTAAAAAATCTTTGGTAAATAAAGACTTAACCCCTTGAGTAATTAATCCCCTTTTGAAAAGAGCTAGAGAGCAATAAAGATAAAGCAGTAAAAAGAAATATAACACAAGATTTATAGTGGTTTGGGCAAACCTTCCCTACTCCACTCTTCCAAGCTCACACTCTGTTGTGACTTGGGTTCCACTATGTATTCCACGAATACACTTAGAGTCACCGCTCTCTTCTAGATTCCAGCTCTAGGGGGCATATACAACTAGAGCCACTTGCTCTCTTCTAGATTCTAGCTCTAGGGGGCATAAACAACTCACATGCAAGAGTAGGTGATGAGTCTCACTCCAATCACACCCTACTTTGCATATACTTGATCTTAGCTACCCAAGCTAAATCAAGATTTATACAACAAGACAATGAAATAAATGAAACTACACTTTACAGATTTGTGTAGGCAGATTTAGCATGAGGAAGAGGTTGTAGAAATAGCTTTGGATGAATATTGATGAAGGCGCTAGCAACTTGAAGCTTTCTTCTTCCTTAGAATTTATACGGACCACTCAACAATGGAGAAAAGCAAATAGGAAACCTTTCTTGAACTTCTTTTCTCTCTTTGAACTTTAACGTAGTGTCTTGTGTTCTCTTGTTGTGTTTTCACGTTCATTTGAGGGTCCTTTTATAGAGGGAAGAAAATATGAACGTTGTGGAGGTGGTTGGTGCGCAATAAATGAACTCCAACGTTCGAAAATTTGAACGTTATACCCAAGTCGAAGGTGGAGTCGACTTGGGATGCAACTTGGCTACCCAAGTCGCATCTGGAGTCGACTTCATCTGCGACTCCAGTTCTTCGGATTCCCAAGTCTTAGGCTTGGTCGACTTGACTTCAGACTTCGACCCAAGTCGATCCTGAAGTCGACTTGGCCTGCGACTTGGCTCGGGTTTTGCTGAACCTGCTTTGATCTTCAAGTTGTGTTCTTCTATCTTGGATTGGCTTGATTCTTACTTAGATGATTCATGCATATTTGACTTATGTAGTCTTGATAGACATTGTTTGAATCATTCTTGTATCTTTGTCTTTGAGCTTGATAGACTTGATTTGATGTAGAACATGATTCTTGACTTTGAATTTGACTCATTTGTTTTTCATCTTGATTCCTTGGACTTGAGTGATAAATCCTCTTGAATAGCTTGAAAACTGCATCTTTGAAGTTTGATCTTCTCAAGTCGTGGATGGAGTCGACCTGGCCTGCGACTTCACCCAAGTCGCACCTGGAGTCGACTTCGTTTGCGACTTCGTTATGTTCGTTTCCACTTTTCAACTCTGGATACTCCAAGTCGATGCTGGAGTCGACTTCGTCTGCGACTTGACTTCCCAAGTCGCAAGTGGAGTCGACTTGACCTGCGACTTCACCTGTTGCCTTTTGGGATTCATTCTCAAGTCGATATTTGAGTCGACTTTGGGATCGACTTCACCCAAGTCGAAGTCCAAGTCGACTTGGAGATCGACTTGACCTCTTTGCTTTCCTTAAACATTTAGCAAACACATTAGTACCTTTTATATACTCAAAATTAGTTCTTGTTAATCATCAAAACTCAAGATTTGGTCAATTTTTATTGTTTTAAACATTGTTTCCAACAACCTGCATTCCTTAACTTTCCGACTCAGCCTTTTCTTTGCCCATGCCTACATGAGAATAATATAATTTTTCATATATTTCTTTTCTTTCCATCTCATTTAGTTTTTCAACCCATTTTCATTAACATATATTATTCACTTGACTTCTCAAGTCATTATGCACACACTTAGCGTATACTTTGCACATTTCATCAGTTTATACACAACATATTCAATCACATAATTAGGGTAAACATTCAACCATATAATAATTATCCAATAATTATTACTTATAAGTTCATTAACCTCCATTTACCATTTTTCACTCTTTCTTCCAAAATTCACACATCGGTGCCCATAGCATTTAATAAAAAATATTTTTAAAAATGACATATTTAAATGCTATGCAAGGTGTCAAAATTTGAGTGGATTGAGCTGGATTTTAAAGCATTATTTAATGGTCGAATTCATGAAAAGTTCAAGGATTAAATGATTTGTTTAAATGCCAAAAAACTAGATCAAATGGAGCTTAGGGCATGTGGCATGCAAGGGGACATCCAAGGGCACTTTAGGGTATGAAATGTGATTTTTTTAAATCCTAAAAAATATGTCTAAGATGCCTAATGTCTAGGGGAAGTAAATGGACGTGTAAATGTGTAGAAAAATTAACAAAAAATTCAAAATCTAGCTAAAAGGGGACGTCTACCAATGGACAACAATATGGAGCTTAAATGCATGGATTTTGTGGATTTTTATAAAATAGAAACTGCATATTTTACTTGGATATAAAAATGTTATGTCATCAAGGGATAAGGTAGAAATAAATACCCTCATGACATATGGAAAATGGGTCCCACTAGCTGGTTAAAAAAAATCATGAAATGAGAGATATGCTTGGAACGAGTATAAGTGAGAAAGGGGGGAGACATTTCCCAAATTTTGCTAAGGCCTAAACACTCCTTTGCACATCCAAACCAGCAAGGGGAAAGAGGTAAAAGGAGAAGAAAAAGAGGAAGAAATAGGAGGAGAAAAAGAAGAGGAACCAAGCAACTCAAGTTGGAATCAAGTTAAGGTTGATTCAAGTAAGTGAAATCTATGTTTTGAATCACCTCAACCAAGTTTTTCTCTCTCAATTCATGAGCCATGAATATGGTTCATAAAGAACTCTTAAAGGCTGAGTTATGATGCCTTAATATGGGTATTGAATGATTTTTGTAAAATATTGAAAAATAATTAATTTTACACTTTTGCCTCCCCAAACATGTGGGCCCCATAGGATAAGATAGGATGGGATGAGAACTCTCCTATATAGGGTGGTTAAGATAGAATTTAATTTTGAAATAAAAGTTATCTCTATCTCTTCATAGGATAAGATAGGATGGGATGATAAGATAGGATGAGATAAGAATTATCCTAGATAAGATTTGTTAAGATAAAATCTAATTTTAAAATAAATTTTATCTTATTCCTATCTTCCTATCCCTTAGAAGCTACGAGACTTCTATAAATTGGGTTGGAGACTTGATAGATTGGGATATTCATAAGAAAGGTTTGAAAGGTAAAGTGGTAGAAGAAGGAAATTTATATATCAATAAATTTATAAAAAATTTCAAAAAGAATCTAAAAATAGGTTTGCACCAAGTACACTTAAGTTGTAATGCACTTGAGTGCATTTAATGGCTTGGACTACACCTAGAAGATGTTGCAGGGTAATTTGGGAGATTTGAAAAATATTAGAACTAAAGGGTTTGTTTCTTTCACTATAAAATTTTTCACTTTTCATAACTATTTTAAACTTAATTTTTTTTATTCCTCATCATTACCTTTATTATATTATATTATTTTCTTTCATCAAAAATTTTTAAGTTAAAAGCTTTTCATCTAAAATTTCTATGGCCTTCCAACTCTATCCAAAAAATAAAAATTTTGACGTAGGCGACCAAGCTAATGCATGACGACAGCTAATATGGTGGGCATGAGGTACTAATGCTGGGGTGCGTGACAAATTCCAGAGAAAATCCGTGGTTACAAGAAGGAATTTTAGAAAACGTATGGATATATAAGGAATAATGTTTTGATTTGTATATTTGAAATTTTCGTCAAAAATAAATTAAAATCGTCCTCCGCAATCGCTTATGTCCTCTTCAAAGTTGAAAGAGATCCGGTTTCGGTCAATTGCCAGCCTGCCAAGGGAAGGGAAGAACACCTTTGCCAGTTGCCATCGTTTCTGGATTCCGCCTTCCATTCCTTGCCTGAAACCCTAGGCCTTCCTTCTCTTCCGAACGGCGGGGATCTGGGGATAGCTTCTCTGCTTCCTTTCCCGCAATTCCTTCCAGGTCTCTACTCCTCCCTTTCTAGATCTTAAATTTCATTTACATAAATCTTGTATAATTGCATATCAGCTTTAGCATTCATCTGATAAGAGAATCCTTGGAAATTCTTCTTCTTTTCTCAGTGGATTTGCGGGAATTAGTGGCAAGATTGCCCCATTGTTGCCATATTATCTGATAAAGCGTTCAGCTTGAGGAATTTGGGGGAACTTGTTGGAAATTCTGCAGTGGCACCCCTCATTTGAAGCTAGTTATGCGGAACCTGGGTGCACTGTCTGTAACACACTGTGTATCATTTGCAAAAGCAAAATAACAATAATATATAGTGATAATTGGGAAATGGAGGCATCTCGTTCTGACAGTGGCAAGGGAGCTGCATTGGATTGCTTGGAAAACGGAATTACAGAAGAGCCACAGATGCCATGTCCTAAGCCTGAATTTGGTGATCCTGGTATTCCCCAGGCTGTTATGTCGGATCAGCGGTTCTATTCCATGAATGCACTTGAGATCTTGCGAGAAACCGTCCGAATCCTCCGTACAAATTCGACAAGTTTTATGGTAATAGCAGCTGCCCTCATCTGTCCTGTTTCCGCCATCCTACTCTCAAATGCCCTCGTCAATCAAGCTATTGTCAAAAGCCTCACAGTCCGGCTTTGGTTGCTTGCGAGGTCTAGTGGACTTCCTCTAATCCCTTTGCTTAAGCATTCCTGCCAACGTTTCGCTGAAATGGTCACTTCTGCGGCATTCTGCTTCCCCTTCTACATCACTTTCTTGCTGCTGGCCAAGGCTGCAATCGTATATGCTGTAGCTTGCACATATGCTGGGAAAGCGGTTGTTGGTTCCAAGTTCTTTGTGACTGTGGCTAAGATTTGGAGGCGGGTTATTTCCACATATATATGGGTCAGTATGGCAATTATTGGCTGCGTCACCCTTTTTGTGGCCCTTCTTATCATTGTTTGCAATACATTTCTTCTGTTTGGTTTTCCTTCCGAACTCATCCTTTATCCTGCTCTGCTGGTGGAAGTCATCTTCGCAGTCTTCTTTGCCCATACAAATATTATCTGCAATCTTGCAACTGTCATCTCTGTCTTGGAGGATGCGTCGGGTCCACAAGCCTTGTTGAGGTCTGTATTCTTGATCAAGGGCCAGACCCATATAGGTCTTCTGATTTTCCTTGGTTCCACCATCGGAATGGCATTTGTGGAGGGATTATTTGAGCACAGAGTGAAGACCTTGAGCTATGGAGATGGGTCTTCAAGACTTTGGGAAGGACCTCTATTGGTGGTCATGTATTCATTTGTTGTACTTGTTGATTCTATGATGAGTGCAGTTTTCTACTTTACATGTAGATCTTCTAGTTTTGAGGCCTTTGATGCAGACGGACAGTCCTTATTAGAGTGCTAAACATCTTCTACTGGATCATCAGCTATTCAGTAACAGGTCAAGGCAAATATACTTGCAAATCGATTCTGATATGTGCTATATTTTTGTGTTTAATAAGCACAAAAAATTATGCATCCCTGTGCTCCCATCATCAGTGTCAGAACAAAGAAAAATTGTGATAGGTACAATGAAAAGAGAAGAATTTTCATATGTAAAAACTGTATCATGTGGGTGCTGGAAAGCTTGTTTCAGAAGAAAGAAAGCATGTGTAAAGTCCATTACCTCTGCGTAGATGAGTTGTACTCCTCCTGGGATAAATTCTTTGGATAGAACATTTTTTGTATAGCTCATATTCCTTGGTTCACAATCGAAACTGATACTGAGGAACTTCATATTGGTCATAAACTTTGATCCTTTTTCCTTGTATTCAAGCAGAACATTCGAAAAAAACTATATTCTGAGTTTCCATCCAGGAAATAATTGGGTACGTTTTCCTTTTTGTTCTGTCGCTATCGATCCATCACTGTTATTGTTATACACTAGGTTTAACTCTGTTATTGTGATATTTTGTGAAAATTTATAAGGCATCATTTACATCAAGTTTTCATTCATTGTAAAACTATGTAATCCATCTGTTTTAACCCTTGGGCGATGAGTATTATTGTTGGGGGAACTGGTCCTTATGTTTTAATTTTTATGTTCATTTTAGCCATTGGTATAGATGTTCTATTTTGATATAAGATGCACACACGCATGTCTACAGGTCCTGTGGATTGATCTTTATGTTCAGTTTTAGCTGTTGGTTTAGACAGTATGGTGCTAACACACGCAGCCGTCGGCTTAGAAAACTCTGGTCTATTTAAAGCATTAACAATGTTATCAAGCCAAGGATATTCAAGAATGACGTGGTATGAAAAGACAGAAATGAATGAGAAACTTATTAAATGATGGCGTTTCAGTGACCATAAAATATAGGGTATGTTTGGCAATGGTTAAAACTTTTCACTCTCCATAATTATCATATTTTTAATTATTTTTCACATTTTCCTATGCAATTATCCTATTTTTCAATTATTTCTACACAAATACCCACGCAACTAACCTATCTATTTTAACTTTATCCCCTTTACTTCTCATCATTATCCTTATCATATCACATTATTTGACAACATTTACTCTCCAAAACTTTTCACCAAAAGTTTTATCAATTCCCAAACACACCCATAATATAAAAGGATATTTGTGGTTTATAAGACGTTGCATGAAATAATCATGCATGATGCATCATTTTTTAAAATTTTAATTTTTTTTTTGGTGGGCTCAAGTGTACCTAGTTTATTCTATCAAAATTTAACAATTTTGAATTCTTTTATATATTTTTTTTACAAATTTTCAAATATATATGTATATATTACCTTTTTTGTATAGGGAGTGTGATATAGTTGAAGATTTATTATTTTTGATACGTAAAAAAAAGTCAAAATGGTAAATTTCAGTATATGAACCAAATATACTTCAGCGACATAAAAATAAAAACAAATCCTAAAAATATTAAAAAATAAAATAAATGATGCATTTTAGGTTAGCCAAACTTATGATGCATTGTATATAATCATGACTATTATAAGAAAGGATCCCGATAGGATCGCAAACCATGTTTAACTAAGGGGTTATTTGGTAATTGAGATATGTGAGGTAAGGTGGGAAACATCACATTCCCCTCATATATTTTTCTAAATTTACTCCTATATTTAATTTTTTTAATTACTCTATTTATTTCAACTTTACTCTTATGATTTCATATCAATGACATGTTTTTTAAAATATCCAATTTTCCACCCCCCACTCATCCCATAATTCCACACACCAATCGCCACCTAAATGTATTTAATTAATATATCAAGTTTAACTATTTAATGAAACTTTTATATTTATTTTTTTTATTTTTAAAATCATCAATTTTAGGGGCATTTGAGTCATTTTCCCCTTGGAAAACCTTATTTTTAAAAATTTAAAATAAATATATAACAATGTTATAAAATGGTAAAACTTCTTATATGAGTTAAATACACAATTCTTTCCATTTTGTTTTTGTTTTTATTTAATTTAATTCTTAACTTTAAAAGAGAGAAAGGGTTAGTAATATTTTTTTAGGAGTTTTATTAAGTTGTTTTGAACAATTTTGTTTATATTTCCTTGATTTCAACTTAATATTTATGATATTACATTTTTTAATGAAAATTATAGTTTAAAAGGATAAAAAAATAAATAATTTTTTACTTCTTTAATATCGCTTGCTGCATGATAATTGGTAATTAATAATATATTTTACGGGCATTTTACACCAATTTGGTGGGTAAATATTTGATAATAAGGTGAAATTTGCTTTAAAATATGTTTTTGCAACAATCGGGTGTTAAAATTAATTTCAAGTGATTTAAATAATTTTTGGAATCTTTTGGCTTGAAATTATATAAAATCAAATGTGTGTTGATAATTGCTGCAATAATTGGATTCTATTAATTTTAACCACCTGTTTTTTAATTGGAAGAATCAAGAACTTAATTTATTTATTGCAGATTAACAATTGCTACCAATGGGCCCCACAACGCAGATCACATCCGGGAAAATTCAGCATCAATTTGAACTGTCAAAGCATCTAGAAATCTCAGCTGCTCAAGCAAAAATCCAGCCGGCCATCAAGCTGTCCACGTTCAGAGATTCAAATCATCATCGTCAATTTTTCATCAATTAAATCCATCACGTCCAGCGGTTCATCCAGATCCAGCCCTCAAATTTGTTTTAGCAGCTGTCCAAGCTAAGCAATGGCTGCAAATCTTCAACTGTCCACTAATTTAGTGCCTAAATCGAACCGTCCATCTGCACCATCAAAAGTTATCCAATCCATGAAACAATCCCAACCGTTCATTCCGTTCAGCATCCGTTCAAAGTTTAGCAGGCTCCATGTGATACCAAGACCAATTGTGGTCCATACAAGTAAACTAGTCATTTAACTTGGGTAATTGTATGATTTGTTTGAAATGATTGAGATTAAGTCATTGATTAAGTAACGTGATTAAATTAGTCACCTTAGCTCAATGTGGTTTAATGTGTACAACGAGACCAAATAAGGTATAAGAAACGATAATATGGCATGATTAATTATTTCATATATTATCATCAATTTAATAATAATTATGATGATAATTACCGGATTAATGTGTTTATTGTTAGAAAATTCATAACTTAACGCCTATAAGGCGGATTGACGTGAAAATTGAAGGGTAAGCACATGATGATGTGCTCTACCTTATAAATGGAATGAAGTATGTTAATTATGATTTAATTAGGGTGTTAATGAATTAATTTGATTTAAATTCAAGAGATAATTTCAAATGACAACAACTTACACTAGAAAGGTCATTTTAAGACGAAATTTTCCATGGATGGTTAAATGAGATGGCTTATCATATGATTGGATTTGATTAAGCCAATTACATGAAAAATACTTAATCGCTTAAGGACAAAATCAGTTGACTTTTGTCTTCAAAAAGTGATATTTCATTAATGGAACGTCAAATGAGTTTAATGCTTGGAAATGAGGTAAAATTTGGGGCATTTTTGCTAATTTAAAAATTCAGAAATTCTAGGTAAAAGGTGCAGCAAGATCATGGGTGTTTAGTGGCTGGATTTTGGCAGTTTGCGTAGCCACAAAATGCAAAAAAGGGGTAGCCATGTGTGAGATCCTAACCCAAGTAGGCCATATGTATGCATTGAACATGTATTTGATGATTAGTTATGAATTATGGAATTATGAAGGTATTTTATGATTTTTGCTAATTATGGCAATTAGGGTTATGGGTTAGCATTAATGATGTGATTAAGCATTTTGAGCCTAAATGAGATAATGGGTTTAGAATGAATTATTTGTGATTTAAGTGTGCAATTATATCATGAAAAATCATTTTCCATGATTTAAAATGAATTATGGAAATAATGATGGAAATTGTCAAGTGTGAAGGAAAATATTGGAAAATTCATAACTCAACGCCTAAAAGGCGGATTCAAGTGAAATTTGAAATGAAGATTGTTAATATTAGGCTTGGTATTATGGAATGAAAATATTATGAAAATTCTTGATGAAATGAGAATTATGAATTTTTAAGTATATGTTCATTTCAACCGTTAACTTTAAACGACTATAACGGGAGCTAGGAAACTCGGACTGAGATGAAATTTGAAACGGTTGAATGAAATTATGAGATGTTTATGTTAGATGGCTTGGATTAGGCATGACATGTTGGGAAAGTTCCTGTGTAGAAAAAGGTGGCTATGATTGACTTATGCACCTCAAAAGCACCAAAGCATTAATGATGGAGTACCATACATAAATGCTTGATGCAAAAGGTGGGGTGAGGTGTCCATTGCAGGAATTTTTGAGGGAATTTATGCATTTAAATAAAATGCATAATGCCATGAATTATCCAATCATTTAATGCCCAAAATGATGAAGCTATGGAGGCATAGGCAAGGTGGCAAGGAAGGGATGTCCAAGGGCCTTGGGGCTGCACAATTTGATTTTTTTTGATTTTTTTAAAAATGCCACATGTTGCTGAGATGAAAGTACATGAATTGTGCAACCAATAATGGAGATTTTCAGCAATTAAAAAATGCAAAAAGGGGAGGATATGCAGCTGAAACCGTAGATTGCATGTGGGTGAAATAATGTGCAGAAAAATGGGAGTTTTAGCTATTTTATTAATTTTTCTTAATGCCAAATTTATGGAGGAATTAAAGGGTAATTAGGAGCATGAATTACCCACGTTTTGGTGATTTTAAAAAATGCAAAACTGCTGGAAAATCCAGCTACAAGTTGACGTGCAAAAATGGACAGCTTTGATGGTCAAGATGATGCAGATTTTGTGGATTTTGTAAAAAGTAAAAATGCAATTTTACTTGGCCCATATTCACCCACCTCATATGGTAGATAAGGGAGCAATGAATGGGTGTAGAATTGCAGCACAAGTGGGTCCCACAGCTGGAGAAAATCCAGCCCTACCAAGGAGTGCACGTTCACATGAGAGAGAGGGTTTTTGGAAATTTCCAAGTGCTGGAAATTCCTCTTCTCCAAGCAACAGCAAGACACGAATTTTTCCAGAAAAGGAGAAGAGAAAACCAAGGGAAAAGAAGGGGGAAAAGGAGAGATTTCTCATTTGATCAAGTAAGTATTGATTATTTGATTTTTATTCATCAAATCTGGAAAGTAAATGATGTTGAAAACTAAATTATGGTCGGAACAGTAAATGGAAGAATTTCGATATGAAAATTTTTGAGAACAATACTCATGGTATTATTAAGAAACGACACAATTTTCAGATTAAAAGAACAAGTATTTTGCAAATTAAAAATCCGTGAAAATTAGCCCAAACAGGGTAAAACGGGTGACAGGATCATCTGTAGAAAATGATTTTTACTAACTTTTATACAAGGTTTTTTGGGATGAAAATTTTAAAATATATAAAAGAAATATTGGGGATCACAGAAAAAAATTAAAAATGAGGTTTTGATGGGTATAAATAGACCCCATAAATAACGTCATTCAGGCTATCTGGAAATGGAGTTTTCTGTTTAGCAAGGTAAAAATGCCCAAATAAATATGTAATGTCAATATTTCGTGCTGAAACTTTTATGAAAGTTAATTGATGAAGTTATTAAGGTATGATAGAAATTTTAAATGAAAAATAATTGATTTGATATTAATTCAAAATTTTAAGATTTCAGTACGCCTAATTTCAGCATATGTGGTTAGTTTGAGAAAGAAATCAAAAAGAAATATGAAACCTATGTAGAAATGATCCAAATTGATTTATGTGGTAAATAATTAAATATGGATCAAGAAAAGTGCAATTATATGCTGAAAATTTGAATTTATATAATGACCTAAAGTTATGTATCAAAAGACACGTTAAACGGGTGAAAAGTGGGTTCCAAACTAACTATTTTGGAAACCTATGGAAAGTGAATTTAAACCTCATAAAAATACCCTAAATAAAGTGTTAAATTAAGAGTTGAAATCACGCTGAAATATGGATTAAACCTCTGACTTAGAAAAGTTTATGAAATCCATTATGTATATGTTGCCGAATGGGCATATGTGAAGGAATAGATATGCAAGGGTGATCAATAACTTGTGAAATTTACTTTTGTGCAAAAATGCATAAAAATATGATGTATTTCATGAATATATATCTGTTTAGCACTTCATGAAGTTAATTTCCAATTTTGGAATTATGTAATGAAGCCTAAGGTCATAACGGGTGCTCGGAACGGGCACCAATGTATGAATTTTGGAAAAAATGTGCAAAGTAGTAAATGAAGGTTAATGAACCTATGTATGATAGTTAATGGATGAATTTTGTATGGTTGAATAGATACCCTGTTTGTGGTGTTATATATGTTACGTGTTAGCCAATGAAATGCATAAAAATGTGTTATTTACGTTTAATGACTTGAGTAGACAAATGAAGGATATATGTTAATGAAAATGGGTTGAAAAACTAAATGAAATGCAAT
Organism: Annona cherimola; assembly: GCA_030490835.1. Lineage (NCBI taxonomy): Eukaryota > Viridiplantae > Streptophyta > Magnoliopsida > Magnoliales > Annonaceae > Annona > Annona cherimola. Next base: position 47,933,529 of record CM059977.1, on the reverse strand, counting down.
GACAAGAAATATATGAAAAACCATATTATGTTCATGTAGGCAAGGAAAAGAATGGAAGGAAAAAGGGATTATGGCGATCTCAGGTAAGCAAGCAAACTTTCTAAAATGCCATTTTCTTTCTATGTGATTGATATGATTGAATTGTTTATGTTTATGCTTATGTTTTATTGAAATGGGCAAGCACAAGTTTTGAATATGACGGCTTTAATGCAAAGCCATAAGTTTTGAAAAATGATGACTTTAATGAAAAGTCTTAAGGTTTGCTTCATTGGAAGCAAGCGACACTTCTTAAGATAAATAATTTATCCTAAGTGTTGCCAAGGATGGGAATGCTTCATGCTAATGGAATTGAGAAATTTTGCTTATGAGTAAGCAAGTTCTCCATGCTAATGTTTTTTTTAAGGATTTCATGTTTGATATTGATGGCTTTAAGAATTTTCTTTTAAGGAAGCAAGTTCTATATGATATTGTTCAACAACATTTTATAAGAAAAAGGGAATTTTACCCTTTTTCACAAAATATTGATTGTAAATGGGTTTTGAGTTATTTTTACAATAACTCGTGATAAACAATGATGAAAAAGATTTGTTTTGCTAAGTCAAGATAACTAAATAGTAAATGATGGTTTGGACATAGTCCACATGTTTTGAAATGATGTTTGAAAAGTTTTGATTTCCTTTAGAATAGGAAATCTATGTTGAAAATGTTGGAAAAATATTTCAACGGATGTGCTGAAAGGGATTTATGGATGACCAACCTCCTATGATTGATTTCATAAAATAGTTTAATTTCAGGCTTGATGGCATGCAAAAGTCTATGAAATTTTCCTCTATGTAAAAATGATTGATATGTGGACAATTATTAAATTTTTAGGTTATGGACAAGGGGATAACATAATTGCATAACTTTTGTAAACAAAAGGTCCTGAAATAGAAACCAAGAAAATATTAGAGAAAAATATGATTTATTTATGGAAATCCAAAGGATTTGAAATTCTTTTGATTAAAAGGATTTTAAGATGTATGGTTTCTCAAACGTTCCAAATGTTTATCAAAATATTTTACTCAAAATATTTTTAAAAGAATTTAAGGAAGGTCATCCTAAAACCGGATTTCAAATAACAACTTGTTAAAGTGGGTGCGCTCGCTTACAAGTTGACACAGACTGCGGTCTGTGATGTGTTTTTGAAAATTATTCTTAAATATAGACTTCGGTCTAAGATTTTTGTGCATATGGATGCAGGCTGCGGTCTGTGATCCCTGTTTAAAAGAACATGGGTTGCGGCCTGTGGTTCTTCAAACCAAAATGGATTGCGGTTCGTCAGGATAACGTACGGTGCACCGGTACAAGGAATAGGCTGGTTGTAGAGCACGGTTGGGATGATCGAGGCCCACTCTACATAAGGCCAAGTCGCTAAGGGATGGCAGGAGTGCCAGCGGCGCCCTCCCTGAGATGGGAGCAGGATAAATAAACAGCCGCTGGGCTAGCGTGTTGTTAATGATTCTCTTCCAAAAGGTAGCATGATCACTTGCTAAGTGTCACTACTGGATGGAGAGAAATGCATTTTCTTATGTTTTATTTCTGAAAAGCCCAAAGATTGGGTCATGAAAATATGATTTTATGAAAGTATCCTAAAGGGATTTTTATGAAATGGTTACCCTAAAAGAAAGGGTGTTTTACACAAAAGTGTAAATAACAAGAATTAAAGGAAATGTGTTTATGCAAATGCATTTATGAAAATGGTTTACGTATTTTGTTTTCCTTGTTTGCTATAAACAAGCCCCAAGACGGGGAATTATGAAAAGGATTTATGTTCATTTGTAAGAGAGCTTAAATAAAGAATGTTTTTGGACATAAAAATGTCCTTTGCCGAGAAAGGCTTATGTGATTGATGTTTAAGGACATATGAATGTCCATTACCAATAAGGTTATGTAAAAGATGTTTTGAGACATGAAACGTCTCTTGATTTTATGATGGCTTATGTGAATGATGTTCTGAGACATGAAATGTCTCTTGGCTAAAGGATTTTATGATCGCTTATGTGAATGATGTTATGAGACATAAAATGTCTCTTGGCTAAAGAATTTTATGATGGTTTATGTTAATGATGTTTTGAGACATGAGATGTCTCCTGTGCCTAAGTATTTATGTTGTTTTGGATGTAAAATGTCCACTGGCAACCGATCGATTTCATGTAATGGCTATGAACATTAAAAATGTTCATATAAGATTTAAGGGAACTCATCATCAAAGGTAAAATGTATATGTTTTGCCTAAACAAGCCCAGGCGTGGCTTGTAAATGATGTTAATAATGAATGCTTTATGAAAACGTTCAAGGACATAGAATTGTCCTCAGGAACACGGAATTTCACGATGATTTTGTTAGGACATATACATGTCCTCATGGAACAAGGTATTCCCGATGTTTATGAAAAAGGTTTTCAAGAAGCCTTGCCCTAAAGATGCTTGCTTACTGAGTTGTCGCTCACGTTTTATTTTCCAAACTCTTAGATAGGTACCGAGGAAACTCAGAAGGTTGCGAACCTCAGACGTGGAGGAAGGTACATGATGATAGCCTTGAAGGCTATGAGGAATGGAAAAGCATAAATATGCTAAGGTAAGCTAATGTGTATGTGAACTTAATGAAGTTCTGTATATGATTTAATGGTTGAACGTATGGATGTATGATATTAAATATGATACTTAGGACTGTTGGTCCCGAGTTAATGGCAAAACCCAAGAGGGGAGGGGTGAATTGGGTATTTAAAAATTTATAACTTAAACAGAAACTTAACCCCGGATTAATCCAGTCCCCTTAATGAAGAATCGAAATGGAAAGCAATATAATGTAGAGAGCAGATAAATAAATCAAACACACAAAATTTTTATAGTGGTTCGGGCAACCTCCCTACTCCACTCTTCCAAGCTCACACTCCTTGTGACTTGGGTTCCACTATTGTATTCTCTTAATACAATTAGAGCCACTGCTCTCTTCTAGATTCTAGCTCTAGGGGGCATATAACACACTGCTCAAGTAGGTGATGAGTCTCACTCCAATCACACACTACTTAGCATACACTTGATCCTAGTTCCTCAAACTAGATCAAGTTCAATCACAAATAAATGAAACAACAAAGAAATCTACACTTTACAGATGTGTAGCAACAATTAGGCGCAGAGAAGAACTTGAAGAGTTGGCTTTGATCTCTTTTGGGCTCTTGAATATAGTAGTTAAGCACACTTAATGATTCTCAGCTACTTCCCTCGTCCACCATGAATGCTATTTATAATTTTGGAGGGAATCCGAACGTTAGAGGGTAGGTGGCGCGCATTTAATGCGCCAACGTTCGAATAAATTTCGACCGTTGCGACCCAAGTCGCATGTGGAGTCGACTTGGCCTGCGACTTGGCTTCCAAGTCGCACCTGGAGTCGACCTCGTGTGCGACTCCGGTTCTTCAGATTTCCAAGTCCGAGTCTGGGTCAACTTGGCCTTCAGTCTTCAACTCAAGTCGATCCTGGAGTCGACTTGGGTTGCGACTTGGCGTGGTCTTTTGCAAAAATACCTTGATCTTCTTGAATTGGCTTGATCTTTGTAAAATTGGTCTTCATGACTTGGGTATTGCTTCATTTGGAATAAGCTTGAAGATTAGCTTTGGACTTGATAGACTTGATTTGAACTTTGAATATGAATCTTAGCTTTTGATCTTCAAGAAACTTCAGTTGCTTTTTGAGAATGAACTTTGCATCTTATTTGGTTTGATAAAGTCCAAATGGATCCTTTGAATAAGCTTGAAACTTCAATCTTCAAGTCTGAACTCCTCAAGTCGAAGCTGGAGTCGACCTCGTCTGCGACTTCGCCCAAGTCGCACCTGGAGTCGACTTCGCCTGCGACTTCGTCATGTCCGTTTCCACTTTTTCAACTCTGGATGCTTGAAGTCGATGCTGGAGTCGACTTCGTCTGCGACTTGGTTTCCTAAGTTGCACCTGGAGTCGACTTGGCCTGCGACTTCACTTGCTTGTTTTCTATTTTCAATGTTATCCACCTTTTGCCATTTGAAGTCGCTTGTGAAGTCGACTTAGGTATCGACTTCACCCCAAGTCGAAGTCCAAGTCGACTTGGTAATCGACTTGACTTCTTTGTTTTCCTTAAACACTTGACAAACTCATTAGTACACTTTATATACTCAAATTAGTCTTTGTTTAATCATCAAAACTTATGCTTTGGTCAATTTGTTTTGTTTTGAACATTGTTTCCAACAATCTCCCCCTTTTTGATGATTGACAAAACTACATTTGAGTTGATACCTTTCAGAGCATTGTCCTAGGTCTTCTATGTCGGATCCATATTCTTTCAAGAAATTAAAATCTATAATCTTGGGTATGAACACCTTCCGTTCGTAGAATTTTTTGTAAAAACGGCTATGTTGGAGCTCGGTTTTGAAGTAGGTAGTGGGCATCTTCAATACTTGGGCTTTCCCAGCCGCAGTGCCCCTTCTGCTTGTCCCGGATTGTGTGCTCTGTGAGGTTTGGGTTTGTTGTTGACTTTCCGACCAGGGTGCTTGATCAGATGATTGAGTAGTGGTTTGGAATCGAACCCGTCTACCCGTCGAAGTTGATGGTTCCTCTCTAGCCCTTTTTGATGGAGTCCTAGTTCTTCTAGGAACTTCTTTTGTGTGAGATGAAGGTTGTGTGGGAACCCGTTTGGGGTATGGTTTTGATACGGCTTTCTTTGGTGCCATTTGGAGCTTGGAGTTTAGGGATTTTGAGAGGGAATGACAGTGAGAGAGAAACGCCGGACGGAGGGCTTTGCCGGAGGGAAGAAGAATCACCGGAGACAGAGGATTCGGGGAAAATAGGAAGAAGGAGGCTTGCCGGAAAGAAAAGCTATCGCCGGAGAGAAAAGCAATCGCCGAAGAGAAAATGAAGAAGAAAAAGAGAGGTTGGAGGGAAAATGAAAAAGAAAGAAGGGAGAGGAGAAAGAAAAAGGGAGGAGAGCGGGAATCCGGACGGTCGCGCGCGGAGTCGACTTTACCCTAGGTGAAGTCGACTTCGGTCCCTCGGAGTCGACTTCGCTTCTGAAGTGGAGTCGACTTGACTCATTGACTTGACATTTTTCAATTTTAATTTTCTTATTTAATTTTCCCTAATTTAGCTCTATCATTCCCATATCATTCCTAATTTTATAAAATGATTCTTTGGCTAATGGTTTGGTAAGGATATCAGCAATTTGGTCCTCTGTTTTCACATATTCTAAACATACATCATGATTTTCAACATGTTCACGAATAAAATGGTGTCTCACATCAATATGCTTGGTTCTTGAATGCAGTACATGATTTTTAGTCAAACAAATTGCACTTGTATTATCACATCTAACAGGAATATCAACATAATCAATACCATAATCTTTCAATTGTTGTTTCATCCAAAGTAATTGGGCACAACAACTACCGGTGGCTATGTATTCGGCTTCCGCAGTAGATAGAGCAACACTTGTTTGTTTTCTTGAATACCATGAAACTAACATATGTCCAAGAAACTGACAAGTTCCACTGGTACTTTTTCTATCTACCTTATATCCGGCAAAATCTGCATCCGAATAGCCGATTAGATCAAAGGTTGACCCCTTTGGATACCATAGTCCAAGATTGGTAGTTTTTACCAAATATTTAAAAATTCTTTTTAAAACAAGTAGATGTGATTCTTTTGGACATGCTTGAAATCTAGAGCACATACAAACACTGAATAGAATATCGGGTCTAGAAGCAGTTAAATATAACAAGGATCCTATCATGCTTCTATAAAGCTTTTGATCGATACTTTTACCGTTTTCGTCCGTGTCGATCTTGATTGTAGAGCTCATTGGAGTGTTTGCCCCTTTGCTATTCTGCAATCCAAATTTCTTGAGCATTTCCTTGACGTACTTGGACTGGTTCAAGAATATCCCTTCACTTTGTTGCTTAATTTGCAGTCCAAGGAAGAAATTTAATTCTCCCATCATGCTCATTTCGAATTCGCTCTGCATAATCTTAGAAAATTCTTGACAAAGATTTTCGTTAGTAGCACCGAAAATTATGTCATCTACATAAATCTGTACAATTAAAATATCTTTGTTTTTGTATTTGATGAACAAAGTAGTATCTACTTTCCCTCTTAGAAACTCATGATCAATCAAAAATTTGTTCAACCTTTCATACCAAGCTCTTGGAGCTTGCTTTAATCCATATAGCGCTTTGGTCAATTTATAAACATACTTTGATTGATTCATTTCTTCAAAACCAGGGGGTTGTTCAACATATACTTCTTCATTCAAATAGCCATTCAAAAATGCACTTTTTACATCCATTTGGAACAATTTGAAATTCATATAAGAAGCGAATGCTAGTAGAATACGTATGACTTCTAATCTAGCCATGGGTGCATATGATTCTTCAAAATCGATTCCTTCTTCTTGAGAATACCCTTTGGCTACTAATCTGGCTTTGTTTCTAATTACAAGTCCGCTTTCATCTAGTTTGTTCCTAAATACCCATTTGGTACCAATGATAATGTGATTATTTGGTCTAGGAACTAAGTGCCATACATTGTTCCTTTCGAATTGGTTTAGCTCTTCTTGCATTGCAATAACCCAATTTTCATCATTGAGAGCTTGTTCAATGGTATTTGGTTCAATTTTAGATACAAAGGCATATTGACCATAAACGTTTTGTTTTGATCTTCTAGTTTTCACTCCTTCATATACATTTCCAATAACTTGCTCAATTGGATGGGCATTTTTGAACTTTAAATCAGTTGGAGGTTTATAAGAATCATTACCTTCACTTACCTCTTCCTCCATGAGATTTTCTGGCTTGAGCTCGAGTTCCCTTGGTTGTTCTTTGCCTTTTGTCTCATCTGCATCACTTAGTTTATCCTCCTTTCTCGGGGTTTGGTTAATTTCATCAAATACAACGTGTATGGATTCTTCAACAACTTGGTTTCGTTTATTGAAAACTCTATATGCTTTGCTATTTGATGAATATCCAAGGAATATAGCCTCATCACTTTTAGCATCTAACTTTCCCAAGTTAGTTTTTCCATTGTTCAAAACATAACACGTACATCCAAAAGCATGAAAATAAGAAATATTTGGTTTTCTTCCTTTCCATAGTTCGTATGGGGTCTTTTTCAAGATTGCTCGAATGGTGACACGGTTCAATACATGACAAGCTGTACTTACAGCTTCACCCCAAAATTTCTTGGATAGATTGCTCTCATTTAGCATAGTTCTAGCCATCTCTTGTATAGTTCTATTTTTCCTTTCTATTACTCCATTTTGTTGTGGAGTTCTTGGTGCAGAAAATGTGTGGTGAATTCCTTTTTCATTGCAAAATTCCATGAATCGTTTGTTTTCGAATTCGCCACCATGATCGCTTCTTATGGTCACAATAGTACTTTGTTTTTCATTTTGCACCAAATTTACAAAAGTTGCAAACATAGAGAAGGCTTCATCTTTACTAGCTAAGAGAATTATCCATGTGAATATTGAAAAATCATCAACTATGACAAATACATATTTCTTTCCACCAATGGTTAGAATGTCGGATGGCCTGTATAGATCCATGTGTAGCAATTCAAGTGGCTTGGTGGTGGAAATTTCCTTTTTGGTAGAGAAAGGCATCTTGGGTTGTTTTGATAATTGACATGCCTTACAAATCTTGTCCTTGTCATATTTCAATCATGGTAATCCTTCTACCAAACTCTTTTTCCATAGGGTCTTTATGTTTCCCATGTTTATATGTCCAAGCCTTTTATGCCAAACCCATGGATCATTATCAATGGCCATTAGACATTGACCATTCAATTCATCAAGTGAAACCAAATATACATTTCCATGTCTTTTACCACTAAACATGATATGCTCTCCATCAAATACATTACATATAGATGATTCAAACACAACTTTGTATCCTTTATCACATAATTGGCTAATGCTCATTAAATTGTGTTTGAGTCCTTCAACAAACAAAACATCTTCCATGCATGCATTTGAAATACTACGTATATTTCCTTTACCTTTAATTTTACCTTTTTCATTATTACCAAAGGCAACCATTCCATCGTTGCAAGGCTTAAGTTTATGAAATAAGCTTCTTTCACCGGTCATATGCCTTGAGCAACCGCTATCCATGAACCATTCATTATTTGCCTTTGCCTTAAAACATGTCTGAAAAAATAAGCAAGTAAATCTTATCTCCTTGGTACCCATTTTATGGGTCCATTTGGGTTAGTAATATATATTAATCTTTGTTGTTCTAACTTGGAAAGCCCAAATCTTGTGTTCCTTGGAACCCAAACTAATTTTGCACCACGGTCATATAATTTCTTAAAATTACATTTGTAAGTTTTATGACCCAATTTATTGCAGAAATTACAAGCCATAGGTAATCTTGGAGTTGGCCTCCAAGTATGTAATGGTTCAATAGTTGGTCTTCTAATCCACTTAAAATTTTTCTTTTGTGGCTTGTATATAGATGCAGTTTTAGTTTGATATTTCTCAAGTATTTGCACATTTGATTTGCTACTTTCTCCTTGCTCAAATGTATGATATCCAAGACCTCTTTTATGTGTTTGGGAGGTCATATTCAGAAACATTTTAACATTTTCTCCTGGATTAGAGAACTTGGCTAATGATTCATTTAATGATTCGTTCTCTTTTTTCAGCATATCATTTTCTTCTTTTATTTGGTCTAATTTCTCTGCAAGTTTACCATTTGCAATTATTACTGCATCACATTGTTTCTTCTTAATTGTAAACTTGCTTCCTAATTTCTTCATTTCTTCATACAATGAATCATATGCAGTTTGAAGTTCTTCTAATTCAGTACATTTGAGGCAATCTTGAAAAGAAGAATAACTTGACTTAGAATGGGAGAGTTTGGAACTTACCTCTTCATTACTTGTGCATTTTGTTGAGGTAGTTTGTTCTTCTTGCTCGATTTGTGCCATGCAGCAGATTCTTGCACATTCTTCTACTTCGATTTCATCGGTTGAGGAGTTACTCGTTGTAGATTCCTCGTCATTCACGTACATGCCTCTTCCTTTGTATCTTTGGAATCTCTTATTGTCCCCTCGATCTTTTCTTTGTTCTTTTACTTTGCTTTCTTCGGGAGTTGGACATTGAGCTTGCATATGTCCCGAACCGCCGCATCGATAGCATTTGGTTGATTCTTTCTTCTTTTCTCTGGGAGTTCTATCCTTGAAGCTTCTGAAATTTTTGCCTTTCCTCACAAATTTTCTGAAACGTTTTGTGAGTAGGGCGATTTCGTCGTCGTTTTGAGAAGAAGAGGAGTCATCTGTGTCTTGTGCGGCTTTCAAAGCAATTGCTCTTTTGCCCCTGTGTTGATCTTCATTTCTTCTCTTGATTAGCTCATATGACATGAGTGAGCTAATTAAGTCTTCAAGCTTTAGAGTGTTAAGGTCCTTGGCTTCTTCTATTGCAGTGATCTTTGGAGTCCATGATTCGGGTAGAGCTCTTAAGATCTTCATGACCTGCTCAGATTCAGATATAGCCATTCCGAGACCTTTTAGAGCATTAGTAATTTTAGAGAATCTAGCAAACATTTCAGAGATGTTTTCTCTTTCTAGCATTCTAAAGTTTTCCAGTTCTCCAATCAAAATATTTCTTCTCGTCCCTTGGACTTGAGAAGTTCCTTCATAGATAGAGGTTAGCGTATCCTATATTTCTTTGGCGGTTAAGCAAGAGGATACTCTATCATATTCAGAAGCAGTAAGAGCACAAAATAAAGAGTTCATAGCTTTGGCGTTGCTCTTAACAATTCTTACTTCCTCATCGGTCCATTTGGAAGCTCTTTCATCGGTAGGCAAGGTTACTCCATCTTGGATAGCAATCCAAGAATCCATGTCGGTAGCCATGATGAGTTGCTTCATACGAAGCTTCCAATATCCAAAATTGCTCCCATCAAACAACGGTGGCCTTGTAAAGGATTGGCCTTCAGCAAATGCGGGAACGGAAGTAGATTGGGATGCCATATTAATAAGATCTCTTTGGTAAACTCAAAGAACCGCTCTGATACCACTTGTTGGTCCCGAGTTAATGGCAAAACCCAAGAGGGGAGGGGTGAATTGGGTATTTAAAAATTTATAACTTAAACAGAAACTTAACCCCGGATTAATCCAGTCCCCTTAATGAAGAATCGAAATGGAAAGCAATATAATGTAGAGAGCAGATAAATAAATCAAACACACAAGATTTTTATAGTGGTTCGGGCAACCTCCCTACTCCACTCTTCCAAGCTCACACTCCTTGTGACTTGGGTTCCACTATTGTATTCTCTTAATACAATTAGAGCCACTGCTCTCTTCTAGATTCTAGCTCTAGGGGGCATATAACACACTGCTCAAGTAGGTGATGAGTCTCACTCCAATCACACACTACTTAGCATACACTTGATCCTAGTTCCTCAAACTAGATCAAGTTCAATCACAAATAAATGAAACAACAAAGAAATCTACACTTTACAGATGTGTAGCAACAATTAGGCACAGAGAAGAACTTGAAGAGTTGGCTTTGATCTCTTTTGAGCTCTTGAATATAGTAGTTAAGCACACTTAATGATTCTCAGCTACTTCCCTCGTCCACCATGAATGCTATTTATAATTTTGGAGGGAATCCGAACGTTAGAGGGTAGGTGGCGCGCATTTAATGCGCCAACGTTCGAATAAATTTCGACCGTTGCGACCCAAGTCGCATGTGGAGTCGACTTGGCCTGCGACTTGGCTTCCAAGTCGCACCTGGAGTCGACCTCGTGTGCGACTCCGGTTCTTCAGATTTCCAAGTCCGAGTCTGGGTCAACTTGGCCTTCAGTCTTCAACTCAAGTCGATCCTGGAGTCGACTTGGGTTGCGACTTGGCGTGGTCTTTTGCAAAAATACCTTGATCTTCTTGAATTGGCTTGATCTTTGTAAAATTGATCTTCATGACTTGGGTATTGCTTCATTTGGAATAAGCTTGAAGATTAGCTTTGGACTTGATAGACTTGATTTGAACTTTGAATATGAATCTTAGCTTTTGATCTTCAAGAAACTTCAGTTGCTTTTTGAGAATGAACTTTGCATCTTATTTGGTTTGATAAAGTCCAAATGGATCCTTTGAATAAGCTTGAAACTTCAATCTTCAAGTCTGAACTCCTCAAGTCGAAGCTGGAGTCGACCTCGTCTGCGACTTCGCCCAAGTCGCACCTGGAGTCGACTTCGCCTGCGACTTCGTCATGTCCGTTTCCACTTTTTCAACTCTGGATGCTTGAAGTCGATGCTGGAGTCGACTTCGTCTGCGACTTGGCTTCCTAAGTTGCACCTGGAGTCGACTTGGCCTGCGACTTCACTTGCTTGTTTTCTATTTTCAATGCTATCCACCTTTTGCCATTTGAAGTCGCTTGTGAAGTCGACTTAGGTATCGACTTCACCCCAAGTCGAAGTCCAAGTCGACTTGGTAATCGACTTGACTTCTTTGTTTTCCTTAAACACTTGGAAAACTCATTAGTACACTTTATATACTCAAATTAGTCTTTGTTTAATCATCAAAACTTATGCTTTGGTCAATTTGTTTTGTTTTGAACATTGTTTCCAACAAGGACTAGGGGTGTTAACGGATCGGGTTGAACGGGTTGGAGCTTAATCCTAAACCTAACCCATTTAATATATCTCGACCCTAATCCATTTATTAACCCATTTAAAAAACTTCAACTCTAACCCATTTACAACCCATTTAATAAACGGGTTAACGGGTTGTTAACGGGTTGTGTTTGTTACTAATTTTCATGCTAAAAATCTTTAATAAAGTCTGTAAATTTAAATAAATTAAATAATTCGAAGCTAACATACCTGAATTTAATTTATTTTAGCTTGAAAACATCAGCTCCAATCTCAAGTCATCTATTTAATGTCAATTCTTGTTATAAACATTACATATATATTATAATATATTATATTAAATGAGTTATACGGGTTGAACGGGTTAAATAAACGGGTTGGACGGGTTGACAGGTTGCGAAGCCTCAACCCTAATCCGTTTATTTAATTAAATGGTTGAACGGGTTGGCGGATCATAACCCATTTATTCAAAAATCTCAACCCAAACCCATTTATTAACGGGTTGAACGAGCGGGTTAACGGGTTGACCATGACCATTAACACCCCTACTTAGGACAAGGAATCTTTCACTGCAGAAAGGCAGGTAAAGATGCTATGTGTTTATGTATATCCGAACTTAGCAAGAGTTCTAAGTTCCATGTGAATTAATGACTGAATGTATGAAAGTATGATTTATATAATGATTCAGTGTATAATGACAGGCGTGTAAAGATGCTTTAAATGAAATGATGAATTTTATTACAAGTGAAATATCACAATGTATGATGATTGTCATGTCAAGATTATGAATGATGACAGATGAATAATCAAAATTTTTTTTGGACATATTCCAATTAAGAACCCGCCGCGTGATCAGGGCAACAATCCTGATTCATATTTACCAATCGATAGATCTTGAGGTAAGGAAGTGACGTCTCGGTTCGGGGCGCCACACCATGTGGGACTTGATGAGGGGCAGGATTGTGAGCAGATTTTTAGTTTTTTAGAAATTCTGTTAAAATGAAATTTATGAGGATAAATGTTCTAGCCACTCAATGGGATAAATATGGATTTTATAAACCTCGAAATGAGGTGGAAATTAAAAAACAAAATGGGCAGCAATATATAAGAGAAGAGAGGGCGGTTGATGTCCTCTAGCGGGTAGATTTAAGAGAAAAAAAAAAGACTAAGTCCAGAAAAGTGGACGTTCCAAGCAAGGGGAAAGGAGAGGGAAAAGGGAAGAAAAAGAGGAGAAAAAAAGGAAAAGAAAGAGGAAGAAACCAAGCTTGACAAGTGGTAGCAAAACCTACACAAGTTCAAGTAGGTATTAAACTAACTTTGGGTAATTAATTTCCAAGTTTTCTAGCTCAATTCATAGGTCATAAATTTATGGACCCCTTAATAGGGTTACTAAATGCTAAATGATCTAGACGATTCAATTCAAGCTTTCAAGAATGCTATGTATGGTTTTAGGGTTGATTGTCTTAAGTACATCATGTTGAAATTTTTGTAATTCACAATTAAAGTTGTAGTTTTGAGCATATCAAATGTGGGGATTATATTAAATGTTTCCATGTTTAATACATGTGAAACTAAGCATATTTGATGGACTTTAGAAGGGTCAAACAGAGACTTGATAATTTGATGAAAATTCTACTCATCTGAGGTGGAATTGGTGCATGATTTAAACAACCTAATATGTCGATGATTTGGAGGGTAAAATGCCCTAAATATGAGGAGGTATGGACATCCAACATGGGCTGAAAATAATAGCCAAAAATCTATTTATGGGACACATTGGTGTGGACATCCAAAGGTGAAAAAATATGGAAAGTGTAATGGAAAAGTTGCTATTTTGGAACCATGTACCTAAGAGATTTTAATTTCATGAAACTTACCCTAAATTATGTGCTAATGAAGTTTATAAATTAGGCAAAAATTGAAGGCAAGGTGCTGTTTTTAATAAAATTGAATAACACATGATACATGTATAACTAAGAGGGTGCACATGAAGGGTATGGATGAAAAAGATGAGAAATGACGAAATATGATTTGTTAAAATGCAAAAATGAAAGAAAATATGGTAAAATGTGAAAAGAGAGAACTGTTTTGAGAAAATTAAGAAATCTCAAAATTTGGAATTAATATGTAACACCCTAACTCATAAGTAAGTACCTTGAATGAGTACTAATATATGAAATGTAAAGAATGAGTGTTAAATGATAAATGGGAAGTAATGAACTTCCATATGTTGGGTTAAATGAAAGATTGTAATAAGCTTGAAAATTTGCCCTAAATAGGAGTATCAAAAATAAAAGGAATTGGTACTATGAAAGCACAAGTTATTTCAATATGTAAATTGGTAAAATGAACACCCAACTTAAAAGACAAATGAGATAAGTAAATTGATGAAAATCTTGTAGGTAGAAAAACTAATGTGCAAGCATATTGAATTATGTTCATGAATGTAATGTCATTCTTATGTATATAGGCAAAGGCAAAGAAAAGATTGACGAAGGAAACTAAAGTGAATTCATGTAAGCAAGTAAAATTTTCAAAACTTGCTTTCTCAAAAGTGCGACAATATGTTGCAAATTTCTATTTAAATGCTTTGAATATATCTTACAAATGGATGCTTAAATGCTTTCAGAATTATTTAAGGATGGTCATCCCTATAACTCTTTCAAATGAACTTGTATAATATTTTATGAAATGATGTTGATAAAATATGGCTCAAATGCTTATTCATGAAAATCATGCTAGCATGTCTAAGCTTATGTTTCATGGTGTATAAGGTACTAGGTCCATATAAGAGGTGTAAGCGGACAAATTGTCCCCCTCTAGTGTGACAAAGTCGCTAAGATAGGCCAAAGGCCGGCGGCGCCCTCCCCAAGATGGGAGCAGGATGATGGATGGTCGCCTAGCTAGCGTACCATCATATGATATTTATGTTTATGATAATAATAATACATTGCATTATTCATGATATACCGATGTTGGGTATGATGTTGCATTGTTCATAATATACCCACAAGTGGGTTTGATGTTGGTTTCAAAGATGTTTATTTAAATAAAAACTTTGCCTGAAAAATGAATTACCCGAAACTATGCATCTTGCTTATTGAGTTTATACTCACGATTTATTTTTCAAACCTTAAGATAGGTGCAAGGATGACTACAAGGGAGGAGCACAGTTTTAAATAAAGAAATATGTTTCATATGTTCCTGTGAATGGATCTATGTGATGAAAAATGTGTTATGAATTGAATATGTGTAACTTGTTGCAATTTATGAAATTTACACTGTTGATGGGTGATATGGTTTGGTGTATGTTGATTTGTTAAAAAAATGTTGATGGATGATGAATGTACGCCTTAACATAATATGAATGCTATGGAATTTTATGTTATATGATGGACATGATGTGTAGGAATTTAATATTGAATGTGTATATTAGGGCTTAATGATGGCCAAGATGAGGAAATTGGTGTAAAAATAAGCAAGTGCCATGTGATAAATTCTCTTGATATGAATTATTAATGCATATATGTGTTAAGATCCTGCTATGTGACAGGGTGACAATCCTGTTCACATTTACCAAAGAATTAACAAACTCAGAGTAAGGCTCACATTGTGACGCTCGATTTGGGGCGCCATAAAGCTTGTTATCAGAGCATGGATTGGAAAATTGGCATAGAAAACTTATTAATAATCAAGATAGATTGAACATGATGAAATATATCTGATTATATGTTGATTTTTATGCTATGTGAAGATGACTTGGATTATGATGATTATAAAATATAACTGACTTGATATGTTTTAAAATATAGATGGTAGATAAAGGAAAAGCCATAATGAGTCCTGAGGAGTTGAGGAGGGAGATGGAGGAGGAGAAACGGCGTAGGATAGAAGGCACTGTCTATAGATGGTGGACATCCTAGCAAGGTGTGATGTATACCCCACCTGTCCCTCCAGGTTATCAGCACATATACTCTCCACTGCAATCCAAGAAGGACAATGACACTGAACCCTATTACCACCATATGTAGAATGGATGTAATCCAGGAGAGTCCACCAGTAGGGCTCCTATAGTTGAAGTCATTCTAGCTCCTCGGCCTGACCCACGACCAATTCCACTATACTTACTGATCAGGTTAACGCTAGAGAGCTTCATGCTTTTTGGGATTAGATACCCATTCCTACACCCCCAGATCATGGTCCATGGTATCGATTTGTCAATGGCTATGTGCAATTCCGACATGGAGCGAGTTGGAAGTGTAACAATCAAAGGGAAAGGGAAGTTGCTAGAACACAGGAGCAATATCGCGCTCTAGGTGAGCATGTAGTGGAAGGGCCTCCTTCACTCGGTCCGATGAGAATAGATTAAAACTATACAGCAATGTGATTCAGACCTACAAAAGCATGTGGAGAAAATGAGGCGAAGAGGCCTAAATGAATTTACTATAGGTGAACATGGTATGTATTGGTACAAGGGTCGCCTTTGCATACCCAATTTACTTGAATTGAAGGAACAAATACTTAAGGAAGCACATTTTTCACCATTCTCGATACACCCAGGAAGCACTAAGATGTATCAAGATTTTAAGAAGGAATATTGGTGGAACAACATGAAAAGGGAGATCACTGAATATGTAGCTAAGAGCTTGACATGTCAAAAGGGGAAAGTAGATCATCAGCGAATACCCGGAAGGTTACAATCCCTTAAAGTTTTTGAGTGAAAACGGGATGATATTACAATGAATTTTATTGAAGGATTACCAAAAACACAAACTGGAAATGACTCTATATGGGTAATAGTGGATTGATTGTCGAAGGTTGCACATTTCTTACCCATAAAGAGAAACCTTTTTGCGGAAAGACTCGATAAGGTGTACTATAAGGAGATAGTACAACTCCATGAAGTGCCTAAATCGATAGTGTTCGATCAAGATACTAAGTTCACGTCTTGATTTTGAAAATACTTGCATGAAACCCTAGGCACATAGCTCAAGTTTAGCACGACATTTCATCCCCAGACTGATGGCCAAACGGAGTAAGTAAATCAAATTATCGAGGATATGCTTCAAGTGTTCACATTGGAATTTGAATGATCATGGGATAAATATGTATCGATAGCAAAGTTTTCCTATAATAATAGCTACCAAGCTAGTATTCAGATGACCTCATTTGAAGCATTATATGGATGATGATTCCAAACCCCATTGAATTGGGATGAAGTTGGAGAGAGAAAGTTAGCCCCAGACTTGTCCAGATGAATGACAGACAAAGTGCAAGTGATTCACCAGTGTATACTCATAGCCCAGAGTCGTCAAAAGAGTTATACCGATTGCAAGAGTAGGGATTTGAATATCCAAGTTGGCGAACATGTGTTTATAAAGGTCATGTCATTCAAAAGAGTTACAAGATTTGGAAAAAGGAGTAAGCTAAATTCCAGGTATATAGGGCCATTTGAAGTACTAGAGAGGATTAGAAAGTTAACATATAGGATAGCCTTCCTCTCGGCCTTAGCCTTAGTACACTATGTATTTCATATTTCCATGATCAGGAAATATATCCCAAGCCCCACACATATCCTGATAGCAGAAAACCAGTCAATTCAAGATCATCTAAATTATGAGGAAAGACCAATCAAGATCTTAAATCATAAAGCACAAAAGCTTCGGAATCAAGAAATGAGTATTTTAAGGTTTAATGGAATGGATATTCCGAAAACGAAGCCACCTGAGAATTGTGAGAAGAGGTTGAAAGTAAATACTCCCAATTGTTTGAAAAGTAAACAGTTTCAGACAAAACCTTTTATTAGGGGAGGAGGAGGATTGTGATACCAAGACTAATTGAGGTCCATACATATAAACTAGGCATTTAACTTGGTTAATTGTATGATTCATTTGAAATGATTGAGATTAAGTCATTGATTAACTAAGGTGATTAAATTAATCACCTTAGCTCAATGTGGTTTAATGTGGACAAAGAGACCAAATGAGGTATAAGAAATGATAATACAGCATGATTAGTTATTTTGTATATTATGATCAATTTGATAATAATTATGATGACAATTATGGGATTAATGTGTTTATTGTTAGAAAATTCATAACTTTACAGCATAAGGCGTATTGATGAGAAAATTGAAGGGTATGCACAAGATGATATTCTCTACTTTATGAATAGAATGGATTATGTTACTTATGATTTGATTAGGGTGTTAATGAATTAATTTGATCCAAGTTCAAGAGACAATTTCAAATGACCATAGCTTACACTAGAAAGGTCATTTTGAAATGAAAATTTTCATGGACAGTTAAAATGAGATGGCTTATCATATGATTGGATTTGATTAAGATAATTATCATGAAAAATTCTTAATCACAAAAGGACAAAATTAGTTGACTTTTGTCTTCAAAAAGTGACATTTCATTAATGTAAAGTCAAATGGGTTTAATGCTTGGAAATGACGTGGAATATTGGTGCATTTTTTCTAATTCAAAAATCCAGAAATTGTGTGTAAAAAGTGTAGTAAGATCATAGGTGTTTAATAGCTGAATTTTTGGCAGTTTGTGTAGCTACAAAATGCTAAAAAAGGGGTGGCCATGTGGGAAGTGATGAGGGGCTGGATTATGAGTAGATTTTTGGTCTTTTAAAAATTTTGTTAAAATGAAATTTATGAGGATAAACATTCCAGCAATTCAATGGGATAAATATGGATTTTATAAACTCAAAATGAGGTAGAAATTAGAAGATAAAATGGGCAGCAATATATAAGAGAAGAGAGGTCAGTTGATATCCTCTAGTGGGCAGATTTGAGAGAAAAAAAAGACTAAGTCCAGCAAAGTGGATGTCCCAAGAAACGGAAAAGAGAGGGAAAAGGGAACAAAAAGAGGAGAAAAAAAGGAAAAGAAAGAGGAAGAAACCAAGCTTGACAAGTGGGAGCAAAACCTACACAAGTTTAATTAGATATTAAACTAAGTTTGGGTTATTAATTTCCAAGGTTTCTAGCTCAATTCATAGGTCATAAAGTGATTCATTTATGAACTCTAAATGATGATTTATGGAGCCCTTAATAGGGTTACTAAATGCTAAATGAACGAGAGGATTCAATTAAAGCTTTCAAGAATGCTATGTATGGTTTTAAGGTTGATTATCTTAAGTACATCATGCTGAAATTTTTGTAAATTCGCAATTAAAGTTGCAGTTTTGAGCATATGATACGTGTGGATTATATTAAATGTTTCCATGTTTAATATATGTGAAATTAAGCATATTTGATGGACCTTAGAAGGGCAAAACATGGACTTAACAATTTGATGAAAATTCTACTCATTTGAGGTGGAATTGGTGCACGATTTAAACAACCTAATATGTGAATGACTTGGAGGGTAAAATGCCCTAAATATGATGAGGTATGGACGTCCAACATGGGCTGAAAATAATAGCCAAAAATCTGTTTATGGCACACATATTGATGTCGACGTCCAAAGGTGGAAAAACATGGAAAGTGTGATGGTAAAGTTGCTCTTTTGGAACCATGTACTTGTGGGATTTTAATTTCATGAAACATACCTGAATTATGTGCTAATTAAGTGTCTAAATTTTGGAACCATGTACTTAAGAGATTTTAATTTCATGAAACATACCTAAACTATGTGCTAATTAAGTGTCTAAATTATGCAAAAATTGAAGGCAAGGTGTTGTTTTGAATAAAATTGAATAACACATAATACACATGTAACTAAGAGGTTGCACATGAAGGGTATGGATGACAAGAATGAGAAATGACTAAATTTAATTTGCTAAAATGCAAACATGAAGGGAAATATTGTAAAATGTGAAAAGAGAGGGCTATTTTGAGAAAATTAAGAAATCTCAAAATTTAGGATTAATATGTGAAGCCCTAACTCATAAGTAAGTACCTTGAATGAGCACTTATATATAAAATGTAAAGAATGGGTGTTAAATGATAAATGGGAAGTAATAAACTTCCATATGTTGGGTTAAATGAAAGATTACAATGAGCTTAAAATTTTGCTCAAAATAAGGGTATCAAAAATGAAAGGAATGCGTACTATAAAAGCACAAGTTATACCAATGTGTAAATTGGTAAAATGAACATCCAACTTGAAAGACAAATGGGATAAGTAAATTGATGGAAATCATGTGGGTTGGAAAACTATATGATGTGCAAGCATATGAAATTATGTTTTTGAATGCAATGTCATTCTTATATGTATAGACAAAGGCAAAGAAAAGATTGATGAAGGAAACTAAAGTGAATTCAAGTAAACAAGCAAATTTTTAAATACTTGCTTTCCCTAAATTATGAGAATATGTTGCAAATTATTTTTTAAATGCTTTGAAAATATCTTACAAATGGATGTTTTAATGCTTTTGGAATTATTTAAGGAAGACCATCCCTATAACTCTTCCAAATGAACTTGTACAATGTTTTATGAAATGATGTTGATAAACTATGGCTCAAATGCTTATTCATGGAAATCATACTAGCATGTCATGTCGATGTTTCATGGTGTACAAGGTTCTAGGTTTACTTACGAGGTGTAAGCGGACCAGCTTTCCCCCTCTAGTGTGACCAAGTTGCTAAGATAGGCCAAAGGCCAGCGGCGCCCTCCCTAAGATGGGAGCAAGATGATGGATGGTTGTAGCTAGCATACCATCATATAATGTTCATGTTTATAATAATAATAATGCATTTCATTATTCACGATATACCCATGTTGGGTATGATGTTGCATTTTTCATAATATACCCACGAGTGGGTATGATGTTGGTTTTAAAGATATTTATTTTGCCTGACAAATGAATTGCTTGAAAACTATGCAACTTGCTTACTGAGTTTATACTCACGATTTGTTTTCGAAACCTCAAGACAGGTACAAGGATGGCTACAAGGGAAGAGCACAGGTTCAAATAAAGAAATATGTTTCATATGTTCCTGTGAATGCACCTATATGATGAAAAATGTGTTATGAATTGAATATGTGTAACTTATTGCAATTTATGAAATTTACACTGTTGATGTGGCGCCCCAAACCGAGACGTCACTTTCTTACCTCAAGATCTTATCGATTGGTAAATGTGAATCAAGATTATTGCCCTGACCACGCGGTGGAATTTTAATTGGAACTCGTCCAAATTTTTTTCATTTCTTCATTCATCATCTTTTCATTTATAACATAAGCAATGGTACCCTTGTACATATCCTTTAAACCATTTCAACAATACTATTATACATCATAGGCCCTTTTGACCTAATCATGTCATTTCCATTACATACATACACCTATTCAATCATTAGTTTACCTAGAACTCAGAACTCCACGCAAGTTCACATATACATCAACATACCTAAATACTTTCATTTATATCATTCCACTCACAATGGCTATTCCTTTTAGCCCACATGGTACTATGTCATACATTTTCTCCATTTTTTAGGTCCTCGACCGCTTGAGTCTCCCAGTACCTGTCTGAGGTTTGGAAAATAAATCCTAAGTGATAACTCACTAAGTAAGCATTTCGGGGCAAGACTTTCCTTGAAAATCATTTCTTAAAATATTTTTCTTATAAATCATTTTGGCCAGGGGACATTTTATGTCCCAAAACATCTTGACATAAATCATATTTGACAATGGACATTCTCATGTCCACAAAAAGACGTTTTTCCACATAAATCATTTTGGCATTGGATGTTCATACGTCCTAAAACATTTTTCCGCTTAACCTTGTTAGAAACGGACATTTATATGTCCTAAAACGTTTTTCACATAAACACTTTGATAATGGACATTTTTATGTCCAAAATACATTTTCCGTAAGCCTTTTTGGCAATGGACATTCATATATCTGCAAACATCATTATCCCTTAAACTCTTTTAGAAACGGACATTTTTATATCCATACATGTTCCTACATAAATCCATTTAGGAAATGGACATTCTCATGTCCAACATTTTTCCCACATAAACCTTTTTTCAAAATCTCCATCTTAGGGCTTGTTTATAGCAAACAAGTCATAAATCCTTTTCATAAAATTTTTTTCATGAAAACCATTTTTTATTCTTAATATTTACACATTTTGTGTAAAACACCCCGCTTTTAGGGTAACTTATGCATAATGGCTCATAGAAATTCAATTTATGATAACTTTTTGTATAAATGCTTTTATATCCCAATCTTTGGGCTTTTAAAAGCAAAACGTATGCAAACACATGTCTCCCTATCCAGTAGTGACACTTACCAAGTGATCATGCTATCTTTTGGAAAAGAATCCTTAACAGCACGCTAGTCAGGTGGTTATTTATATATCCTGCTCCCATCTCAGGGAGGGCGCCGTTGACACTCCTATCATCCCTTAGCGACTTGGCCTTATGTAGAGTGGGCCCCGGTCATCCTAACCGTGCTCTATAACCTGCCTGTTTCTTGTACTGGTGCACCGTATATTATTAGGATGGACCACAACCCGTTTTGTTTGAAGAACCACAGACTGCAGTCTATATCCTTTTAAACTGGGATTACAGACCTCTGTTTGCATCCATAACACACAAAAAATCTTAGACCGAAGTCTATATCTTTAAAAATTATTTTTTTAAAAAAAACACATCACAAACCGCAGTATATGTTAACTTGTAAGTGAGTGCACCTACTTTAACAAGTTGTTATTTGAAATCTAATTTTAGGATGACCTTCCTTAAATTCTTTTAGAAACATTTTGAGTAAAATATTTTGATAAACATTTGAAATGTTTGAAAAATAATACATCTTAAAATCCTGATAAAAGAATTTCAAAACCATTGAATTTTCAAAATTAAACTATATATTTTCTAACAATTTCTTAGTTTCCATTTCGGGGCCTTTTGCTCACAAAAGCTATGCAATTGTGCTAACCCCTTCTCAACTACCTTAAAATCAATTTCTTGTCTACATATCAATTTTTTCATTTTTACATAAAGGGCTTGCATAATCTTTTGCATACCATTTAGCAACCCGAAATCAAACCTTTTTATGAATCAACATAGGAGGTTGGTCATCCTTAAATCCCTTTCAACACATCCGTATAAATATTTTTCATGATATTTTCAACATAGATTTCCTTATCTAAAGGAAACTAAAACTTTTCGAATATCATTTCAAAACATATAAACTATGTCCAAATCATCATTTATTATTTAATTATCATGACCTAGCAAAATAAATCTTTTTCATAAATCAAATCCCCTTTTTTATAACATGATTATTTATCATTAAACATCATAAGAGAAATTCAAAACTTATTTATATTTGATGCTTTGTGAAAAAGGACAAAATTCTCTTTTTCTTATAAAATACTTTTGAAACAATATCATAAAGAACTTGTTTACTGAAAAGCAAATTCTTAAAAAAAACCATCGACATAAAACGTGAAATCCTTTGAAAACATTATCGTGGAGAACTTGCTTACTCATAAGCAAATTTCTCAATCCATTAATATAAAGCATTGTCAATCTTTGACAAAACTGATGATAAAATCCTTATCTCAAAACATATTGCTTGCTTCCAATGAAGAAAACCTTGAGGCTTTTCCTTAAAGCCATTCTTTTCCAAAACTTATGACTTTTCATTAAAGTCGTCATTTTCAAAACTTGTGGCTTTGCATTAAAGCCATTATTTTCAAAACTTGTGCTTGTTCATTTATCAAAACATAAACATAAATATTTCAATTACATAGAAAGAAAACAACATTTTGAAAAGTTTTCTTGCTTACCTGAGATCGCCATAATCCTTTTCTTCCATACTTGTCTTTGCATTTGCTTAGATAAATGAAAATAATATTTCATTTACTTTCATTATCTTTAAATGCTTATATTCCTTAAGTTTTTCACCGTAGATAAATTCATTTGTTATAGGGTTCCCAAAACAGCAACTTTAGAACTTGTTTTTCGTCGTTTCAATGCTCCCTTTAGCAGCATGGTCTAAATATATTTTTAATCCAAATTTTCCAGCCTTAAACCATGATTTTCTTAACCAAAATTTAGGGTATTAACAAATGTTAAAAATTCATATATTAACTCCTCTCAAAACAGCAACTTATTTCCCTACTGCGGGTACCGTTTTCACCCCATTTGGACACCTATACATAAAATTCATAAAAATCAGATTTGGGGCTTATCTTCCCAAATCCTTTTGGGTGTCCAAAGTATCATAATCCTAGGGTATTTTACCCTACATAAATTTCATAAGTCATTTAATCTCATTTTCCCGCCATTTGAAACATAAAAATGGAAAAATCAAGTCATATATGCAACCCTAGGTTCCATACTTTATAAAATCAGCAACCTATTTATAAATCATCATATGAATTACATTAATTCATGATTTATATTCCATTATAAGTTAAATTTCATAACAAAAACCTGAAATTTAATACTTATCTTGATTTATTCCTTAAGTTGTCCATAATGCTGAATTCAGGCACACTGAATTCTCAAAATCTTGAATTAATATCAAATCAAGTATTTTTGATCTAAAATTTCTACCATACCTTAATAACTACATGAATTAATCAAAATAAATATTTCCAGTACAAAAAATTAAGCATTTATATTTATTTTGGTATTTTTACCTTGCTGGACAGCAGCATCCCTTTTCAAACAACCTTAATCACGTAAATTATTGGGTATATTTATATCCATTAAAACCTAATTTTTATTTTTTTATATGATCCTCAATATGTCTTATATATCCTGTAAAAGTTTTAGCCAAAATTTCTTGTATAAAAATTATTAAAAATCCTTTGGTGTAGCTGATCCTGCCACCCATGCAACCCTGTTCAGGTTAATTATCTCAGATTTTAATTTGTAACATACTTATCCTTTTAAGCTAAAAATTTGGTCATTCCTTAATCACCCCATCATGATTCTTTTAAAAAATTTTCATGCTCAAATTCATCCATTTACTATTCCTTTCATATTTTAGTTTATAACATTATACAACTTCCAGATTTGAAGTATAAAATCAAAATTAGCATATACTTACTTGATTAATTGGTAATCCCATCATTGAGAACTTGAAATTTCCTTCTTTTCCTCTCCTCCTTGCTGGGTTTGACGTGCCCTAGCTGCTGCCCTTGGAGAAAATTTCCATTTTTCTCTTATTTTCCTCTCTTCTCTCTCTCCTTCTCTCTCCTTCTCTCTCTCCTTCTGCCCTGCTGGAAACGGCAGCCATGCTCCCCCATTTCCTCCTTTTATTTCTTACTTTTCTTGGTGCCCAAGTAACTCCATAGGCATTTTAGTAAATTCCATTTTCACTTTCCCCAATTGCCCTTCTTTACTTAGCTCTTAAGCAACTTGTTACTTGCTCTCCAAGAAAGCAACTTTCCATGATAATTAGCTTAATCCATTCCATTCATCTCATATATTTCATAATTTTATTCCATCTTTTCAAATTTCATCTCAATCTGACATTTCTATGTCAAGTTATGACCACTTGAATTTATCTTTTGGATTTGGGATAAAAATAATTAATTATCACCCTAATCCCATCATGATTCCATTAATTCAATCCATTCATAAGATTGGGCCCACCGTCGTGAGCTTACCTTTCAAATTTCATCGAAATCCGCCTTGTAGGTGTCAAGTTATGAATTTTCTATCGTTTTTCATCTTAATTCCATAATTACACTTTAATCTCCATAAATTAAATCATGATAATTAACATGATTATTCATGATACCTTGTCACCTTTAAATCCTCATTAAGCCCCTCGGGTCATACCGAATCACTTTGGGCTCCGGTGATTAAGTTTTTAATCACCATTTCTAATTAAACCCTAATTGCAAAATGTCGTCAAATCATAAAATCATCCATAAATCATTCAAAATTAAATTAAATCACATATAATTCATTATATATGTTCAATGCATCCCATTAAGTCCTACTTGGGTCCGGGTATTATAGTTGATGGGTTTTATGGATTGATGTATGTTGATTTGTTAAAAAAAATGTTGATGGATGATGAATGTACACCTTAACTTGATATGAATGCCATGGAATTTTATGTTATATGATGGAACATGATGTGTAGGAATTTAATGTTGAATGTGTATATTAGGGCTTAATGATGGCCAAGATGGGAAAATTGTTGTAAAAATAACTAAGTGCCATGTGATAAATTCTCATTATATGAATTATTAGTACATATGTGGTGCCCCAAACCGAGACGTCACTTCCTTACCTCAAGACCTTATTGATTGGTAAATGTGAATCAGGATTGTTGCCCTGATCACGCGGCGGGTTCTTAATTGGAACTCGTCCAAAATTTGTTTTTTTTTCATTTCTTCATTCATCGTCATTTAATTTATAACATAAGCAATGGTACACTTGTATTCACTTGTACAAATCCTTTATAACTTCTCAACATGCACTTATACATTAAAGGTCCTCTTGACCTAATCATGGCATTTTCATTGCATGCATACATATAATAAATTATTAGTTCACCTAGAACTCAGAACTTTAAACAAGTTCACATATATACCTGAAAACTTCTATTCATAGCATTCTACTCAAAATGACTAATCCTTTTTGCCCACCTGGGTACTACTTTGTACCCTCCTTCGTTGCTTAGGTCCATTGACCCCTTGAGCTTCCTGGTACTTGTTAAAGGTTTGGGAAAACAAAACGTGAGTGACAACTCAGTAAGCAAACATTTTATCTTTTAGGGCAAGATTTCCTTAAAACTCATTTCCTAAAATATTCTTCTCATAAATCATTTTGGCCAGGAGACATTTTGTGGCGCCCCGAACTGAGGCGTCACATTTGTCCTTACTCCAAGATCTTGTCGATTGGTAAGTGTGAATCAGGATTGTTGCCCTGATCACGCGGCAGGTACTTAATTCGATCTCGACAAAAATTTTTTTTTTTTCTTTCATCACACAAAGACACATACTTATCATCAAATCTCAATTATCATTGATAACATTCATACTTGTTTTTGTACAATACAGGTTATTTTAACTTGAACATTTTATACATACATAATTTGAAAACTCCTTATCATATGTTCATGTCATACCATATATGGATCAGCATATCATAAAATATTCTTCATACCTTCTTTTTCCTTTTCTTCTTGGCCTGTGCTGTACCTGTCTATGGTTTGAAAAACAAAACGTGAGTCGAAACTCAGTAAGCAAGCGTTTTTTTTTTATTTAAATGCATTTCACCCGTTCAATAGTAGACACTTATCAAGTGATCTACCATCAACCAGTGGAAACCTTTTCATAAAACCTTTCGTAAAACATATGCTTGCAAACTTAACATGTAAACCTCTTTTTCACGAACATAAAACGTTTTTCATAAAACTTTCTTTCTCCAAGGACATTCTCATGTCCTTAAAATATTTTTCATAAAACCTTTTTAAAACAAGCATATGCATCATGCATAACGTTTCTGTCCGTCTGGTAGGTGACACTTACCAAGTGATCACCTTTTCCTCCTTAGGAGAGAAACCGTCTCTATCGATAACTCGCGAGCCAGGCAGTTATCCGTGTTCTTCTCCCATTTCAGGGAGGGTGCCGCCGACATTTTGCCTTTTAAAGCGACTTGGCCTATGTAGAGGGGGCCCATCTTGCAACCGCGTCCGGTCTGCATATCCTCTACAATAAACCTAGTACATAGCTCACGTGCACATTCCTTTCTCCATATTCATATGCTAGCATGCTTTTTATAAAACTCCACAGACCCTAGTCTGTGACTTTTCCTTTTTAAACTTGATGCTAGCATGTCATTTCAAAATAGTACAGACCTTGGCCTGTATTCCCTTTTCTATCTCTAACTTGATAACTCGGCATAGCCCAAGTTAACAAGTTAATAAAAATATTCTGTAAGGATGACCAACCTTAAATAATTTTTAAAAATATTTAAATGACACATTCTTAAAACATTTGAAATATTTGAGAAATAATAAATTTGAAACATTGCTAAAAAATGTTTATAAATCATTTTTGATCGGTAAAACAATTTTGAAAAATATTTTAATATTTGGAAACCAAAGACTTTGGAAACATTTTTCTTCTCGTTTCTAGATTTTTCATAAACAAAGGATATACTAATGCATAATTCATTATATATATATATATCATATTCTTTGTCCACATAACACTTAAGTTTCTTCTATACGAAGATACGCTTGTATGATCCTTTGTTCATTTAAAACAAATCTTCATTTAAATCGGTTATTGGTTGGCCTTCCTTAAATCCATTTCAAAACATTTTAATAAATCATTTTAAATTCATTCGATAAAACAAAATACTATTTTGGAAATCAAAACTTTTCCTTTTCCATTATAATGCAACCATTTCCATCTTTCTCTTTATTTATAAGGATTTGCTTATGATAAAGCAATTCCCACATACTTCAACATTTCTTCTTACTTCCATATGAATTTGCTTATAATAAAGCAAATTTGACATATTCCATAGTTGCACTATATAAAAATCATTTTCAAAAGTTTGCTTGCTTACCTTTGCTTTGCTTTAATCCGACTCCTTTATCCTTTCCTTTCCTTTTCCTATACAAGTGAAAAGGATATACATACTTTATCATGCATATTTTATATTTATTTATGACCTTATTTTCCACCATAATTTTTTATAGAGGTTATCCTTAAAAATGCGTGATCATCATTTTCTTATATGGATTTTTATCCATAAATCCTTAAAAATTCAATCCATATATCCTCATAAAATATAAAAATAAATCTAAAATTTTCTCCAAAATCACGCTGTTCACTGTAGCAAATTACTGTAGCAGATCACTGTTCATCCGTGGTTACTGTTCACAACAACTTGGTTACTGTTCATGGATTTCAAAAATTGATATTTTTTCCAAAAATAAAAAATACCATGACATACCTTATGCCTAGTATATCGTTGGACATTTCTTATATTTTGAATTTATCATCATTTACTTGGCCAAAAAAATCATTTTCTCCACATACTAAAAATCATCATAAATTCACTTAAGCGTAATCCTTAATTCCAAAAATTATGAAATTGATATATCATCATCCCAACATCATATTCATTCATCTCAAATCATCATTTATCAATTTTGGAGCATTATTTACACATATCATGTGTTATTTTCCCAAAAGCTCTATCTTCGCCCCAAATTTTTGATGTTTTGGCATAATTCCAATTAAGCATTATATCTATACTTATTTTCTCATGCTTAGGCATTATCTAAGCATATTTTTATCCTACTTAACATCCAAAAGAAATTTGGGTAGAAATCACTTACCCGAAGTGGAGATACGCCTCTTTTTCTCACACTTTCTCTCTCCAACCTTCTATTCTTCAAGGCTAAAACGTGGTGGGTGGTGAAAAATGCTCAAATGGAGTGGTTTTGGATGCCTTGGACGTTCTCCCCCTGCTGCCCTATTTATAGGGTTGAATGTTTCAGGAATTTGGAATTTACCCCCTAGTTTTGAGGTATTTAATTATAAATTGGTATTTCTTTTTAATTTTGAAAAATGCTTTGAGCCATGTGCTGCCCACCCTAGGCCTGCTCCAGAAACCCTATTGCAGCCCTATTTTTAACCTATTTTTTTAATTTTTAAAATTATTTAATTTAGGCTAAATAAATCCTAGCCGTTGATTAAAGATGATGATGATCATGGACCATTGATCATAGTCAAACCTCCAGCCACCCTAGCCTGCTCCAGCCCCTTCAGCAGCTGCTTTTAATTAATTTTTTTATTTTTTAATTATTTACTTTATTAAAAAGTCAAAGTATATTTAATAAAAAGTTAAGTTACTTTTTCAACATCTATTTGACGCTTCATCTTGGCCATTAATTTGTGAGTTTCATCACATCTTATACCATCCATCATGTTTATCATGTATTTTTAACCATCCATAAAAAATTTCATCTAATTCCGACACCCGGATTGCAATTTATGAATTTTTTTCTATTTTTCCACAAAAATCCAAATTTGGATTAAAATATCCAAAAGTAATACTATTTTGTCTTGTAGTGATTAATTCTCCTTTTGACTTTTTGTGATTAGGTTAATCAAGTGATTAACTCTTAATCTCATATCATAATCCACAATTACTATGCACGTTTACTATTCACGTGCACTATTCACGGGATTAAATTCCTAATTGCATTATTTCAATCTCCAATACACATATCTATCAATATAATTCATGAATTTTCATTTATTCATAAAATAATTACAAAATTATAAATATTGAAATGACGCGTATACGGTCGAAATGATGCGTATACGGTCGGGGTTTCACACATTTTATATCCCAAAACATCTTGACATAAACTATATTTGGGAATGGACATTCTCATGTCTACGAAAAGACGTTTTTTCACATAAATCATTTTGGCACTGGACGTTCATACGTCCTAAAATATTTTTCCACATAAACCTTGTTGGAAATGGATGTTTGTACGTCCTAAAATATTTTTCACATAAATACTTTGGTAATGGACATTTTTATGTCCAAAATACATTTCATGTAAGCCTTTTTGGCAATGGACATTCGTATGTCCACAAACACTTTTATCCCTTAATTTCTTTTAGAAACGAACATTTTTATGTCCACACATGTTCCAACATACATCCCTTTAGGAAATGGACATTCTCATGTCCAACCATTTTTCCCACATAAACCTTTTGGAAATGGACATTATTATGTCCAAAATATTTTTCAACATAAACCCTTGTTCATAATCCCCATCTTGAGGCTTGTTTATAACAAACAAGTCATAAATCCTTTTCATGACAACTTTTGCATAAAAACCATTTCTTTTTATTCTTAATATTTACACGTTTTGTGTAAAACACCTTGCTTTTAGGGTAACTTATACATAATAGCTCATAAAAATCCAATTTAGGATAACTTTTCATATAAATACTTTTATATCCCAATCTTTGGGCTTTTGAAAAGCAAAACATATGCAAATGCATTTCTCCCCATTCAATAGTAACACTTAGCAAGTGATCATGCTACATTTTGGAAGAGAATCCTTAACAGCACTCTAGTCAGGCGGCTGTCCCTTTATCCTGCTCCCATCTCAGGAAGGGCGCCACTAGCACTCTCGTCATCCCTTAGCGACTTGGCCATAAGTAGAGTGGGCCCCGGTCATCCAAACCGTGCTCTACAACCGGCCTATTCCTTGTACTGGTGCACCATACATCATCATGACGGACCGCAGTCCATTTGGTTTAAATTATTACAAACCGCAACCCGTATCCTTTGAAACCGGGATCATAGACCTCAGTCTGCATCCATAACTTAAAAACATCACAGACCGAAGTCTGTGTCTTTAAAAAAATTATTTTCAAAAACATATCATAGACCGCAGTCCGTGTCAACTTGTAAATCGAGCGCACCTACTTTAAACAAGTTGTCATTTGAAATCTAATTTTAGGATGACCTTCCTTAAATTCTTTCGAAAATATTTTGAGTAAAATATTTTGATAAATATTCGAAATGTTTGAATAACAATACATCTTAAAACCCTTTTAATAAAAGAATTTCAAAACTTTTAGATTTTCAAAAATAAATCATACATTTTTCCTATCATTTTCTTGGTTTCTATTTCGGGGCCATTTGCTCACAAAAGTTATGCAATTGTGCTAATCCCTTCTCAACCACCTTAAAATCAATCTCTTGTCCACATATCAATTTTTTTCATTTTTACATAAAGGAGCCTTGCATGCTTTTTTGTATGCTACTTTAGCAACCTGAAATCAAACCATTTTAAGAAAATCAACTTATGAGGTTGGTCATCCTTAAATTTCATTTAACAACATTTGTATAAATATTTTTCAATATATTTTCAACATAGATTTCCTTATCTAAAGAAATCAAAACTTTTTCGAATATCATTTCAAAACACATGTACTATGTCCAAATCAGCATTTATTATTTAATTATCATGACTTAGCAAAATAAATCTTTTTCATAAATCAATTTCCCTTTTTTTTCTTTCATAAACATAATTGTTTATCACAAATTATTGTAGAAATAACTCAAAACTTATTTACAAACAATACTTTGTGAAAAAGGGTAAAATTTTCTTTTTCTTATAAAATACTTTTGAAACAACATCATAAAGAACTGCTTGCTTATAAACAAATTCTTAAAAACCATCGACATAAAATGTGAAATCCTTTGAAAATATTATCGTGGAGAACTTGCTTACTCATAAGCAAATTTCTCAATCTATTAACATAAAGAATTGCCAATCCAAGGCAACACTTGTGATAAATTCTTTATCTTAAAATCGTTGCCTTCTTCCCATGAAGCAAACCTTGAGGCTTTTCCTTAAAGCCATCATTTTTCAAAACTTATAGCTTTGCATTAAAGTTTTCATTTTCAAAACTTGTGCTCGCCCATTCATCAAAAAATAATCATAAACATTTCATTGACATATCATTATATAAAAAGAAAACAGCATTTTAGAAAGTTCGCTTGCTTACCTAAGATCGCCATAATCCCTTTCCTTCCATTCTCTTCCTTGCCTTTGCCTAAATAAGTGAAAATAATATTTCATTTATTTACATAATCTTCAAATAGTTATATTCCTTAGGTTTTTTAACCTACACAAGTTCATCTAACTTAACCCACTTGTCTTTCAAGTCGGGTATTCATACTTAGCAACGTAGCCTATATATATCAATTATCCATTCATTCATTTTTAATACCCTTATGTAGGGTAAACTTACATACATGTAATAATATTTCATTAAATCATTATTTTAAAGTTCATACCTCCATTTATCATTTTTAACTTATTTTCCATTTTTCATACAACGGTGCTCATTTTAAGCACTTAGTTGCTAACTTAGACATCATATAATAATCTCAAAATTTGAGATTATCATTATTTAATTAAACAGTACCTAATCCATGTTTTTCATCATGTTGTTATGCATTTTTGCATTTTAACAACGTACATAATCCATATATCATTTATTCATACTTTTCTCTTCATATACGTCCATTTCTCAACACATAAATCATGTGTTTCGTAAAAATTTTCAACACAGCAACTTGTCTCTAATTCTAGAATGATTAAAACCCTTAATTAACACATAATTTAGGATTTAATTTTGGATTTATAATCCATTCATCATAGGGTTCGAAAACAGCAACATTAGAACCTATTTTTCGTCGTTTCAATGCTCTCTTTAACAACTTGGTTTAAACAGATTTTTAATCCAAATTTTCCAGCCTTAAACCATAATTTTCTTAACCCAATTTAGGGTATTAACACATATTTGAATTTCATAATTAAATGGTTTCCATATAGCAACTTTCATATACATCTTGGGTACCCTTTGCACCTCGCTTTGAACATCCCTTTGTGTATCTTCAAAAAATCATATTTAGGGTAATCTTGTTTACCTCTAATAGGTTAAAGTCTCATAATCACTTGTTTATATCCCATTATAAGTAAAATTCCATTACAAAACCTGGAATTTAACATTCATCCTGATTTATTCCTTAAGCTGTCCATAATGTTGAATTCAGACACACTGAATTCTCAAAATCTTGAATTAATATCAAATCAAGTATTTTTTATCTAAAATTTCTACCGTAATTTAATAAATATATGAATTAACCAAAATAAATATTTTCAACATGAAATATTTAGTATTTCCATTTATTTTGGTATTTTTACTCTGCTGGACAGCAACATCCCTTTTCCGATAACCTAAATCATGTAAATTATGGGGTGTATTTATTCCCATAAAAACATAATTTTTATTTTGTTCATGTGATACTTGATATTTCTTATATAACTGTAAAATGTTTAGCCCAAAATTCCTTGTATATAAATTATTAAAAATCATTTGGTGTAGCTGATCCTGCTACCCGTTCAATCCTGTCCAGGTTGATTTCCTAGATTTTTAATTTGCAATGTGCTTATCATTTTTAGCTAAAAATTGGGTTGTTCTTTAATAACCCCAGCATGAGTCTTCATAAAAATTTTCATGATAAAATTCATTCATTAACTATTCCGTTCATATTTTATATTTCAGCCTTATTTCTTCTAGGTTTTGGTCCCATATTTGCATCCCCTTTCAATACATATGTAAAACCCTTAATCAATACTCAATTCGATAATGTTATTAATATTTCTTTAGAGGTTTATTATGAATCCTATTCATGATCCATAAATGAAGGTAGATAACATGGATTTTAATGAATCAAATTCCAAGAAATACTTACTTGATTTGAGCTAAACTTGAGTTTCAATCTTTCCAACTTGGATTTCTCTCTTTGCTCCTCTTCCTCTTCCTTTTTTCTTCTTTCTTTCTTCCTTTACTCCTTTCCTTGGATGTCCATGATGCTGGTTGGGGTCGTGCAAGGGAAAACCTATGAGTTGCGTGGAACGACCAACACACCATCAGGGCTTCCAACCAATAAGCTTTTCTATTTTTTTCTTTTTAATTTTAATTACCTTGTTTAAGATGGATTTAAATTTCAATTTTATTTTGGACTTAAACATGCTCGGCTAAGCCCTAATCTAAGGTTTAGGATGTAGCATGCGTACAATGTAGTGTGGTGTGTGGTTTTAATTTCTTTATGATGGATATTATTGTTAACTTAATTTTTTGTGATTTTAATGCTTGTTTTGTACATGGGCCGGTACTTTGGTATGATTCCATATATTAGGTGATGAAACATAGAAGCGAAAATCTAATATGCGGTAATCAAGATATTAAACTTGAAAGTCTAAGACCATGAGAATAGACATGATGACCTTGAAGAGTTCCATGAATAGCCACAAACCTTAATGGATTCTAATTAACTTAATCTCATGAGAATAGGTGGTTAAAAAATTATGGTATGCCTTTGTGATACAAAGAACATTTGAGATCCATACATGTAATTTAGAAATTTAATTATTGTTAATTGTATCATATGGATGACTTTGATTATGTTAATTATCATGAGAAAATTTTAAACTACATATGGATTAAAATCGTTGACTTTTGCCATTGAAAAAGTGAATTTTCATTAATGCAAAAGTTAATGCATTTAAGAGGGCAATTGAGGTGTCTAAAGGAGGGATTTGGTGGCAGTTTTTGCAATTTTTAAAATGTAAAAAATGCATGGAAAGGGCTGCTGATGAGGGACGTTAATGGCCTGGAATTTGTGTAGGAATTTGATCAGCTTTTGTGCTCACAAAATGACAAAAATGAGGGGGGGGGCAGCTGGACGTGATCAAGGGACAGAAAAATTGCACAGATTTTGTGAAAAATAAATAAATATATACAAGGGAATTTACAAGGGTAAAATGTGGACAATACATTTGTGGATAAACATGGAATTTATTAGCCCCAAAATGAGGTGGAAAATGGTGAGCTAAAGTACCATTATAAAAGTTATATGAAAGGGCAACCTTGAACATTACATAGTGGACAACCCTTAGAGAGAGAAAAAAAAGAAAAGTCCAACAGCAAGGTTGTGATACCCAGTCCCAAGTAGGTATATAAATATGACACATGTATTATTTAAATTAATTATGAATGATTTATGATTTTTAGGATTTAATGATATTTTTGTAATTAGGGCTACGATTAAGAATGATAATTAAGGTTAATCGTCGTAGCCCAATATGAGTCAATATGACTAAAAGGGCTAAATGAGGATTAAAAAAAGTTAATGTTTTATGAATAATTATTTTAATTATCATGATTTGATTTATGAAAGTTAGAACGATAATTATGAAATTAGGTTGGAAAATGCTAGAAAATTCATAACTTGATGCCTATAAGGCGGATTGAGATGAAATTTGAAAGATAAGCTCATGAATTTGGGCTAAATCTTATAGATGGATTGAATTAAGAAAGACGTGATGGGATTAAGATTATAATAATTTATTTTCATTTCACACCCAAAGGTTAATTTCAAATGATCATAACTTGACATAGAAAAGTCGTATTGAGACGAAATTTGAAAAGGGTGGATAAAATTATCAGATTAATGCTATGGAAGGATTGAATTAAGCTAATTATTATGGGAATATGCTTAATTAGAAAAAGGTGCATAACTTTGACTTTGTGCACCATAAAGTACCATAGCATTTATGTTAGAGCAAGTGGTTTAATGGTGTAGTTTAATGCCCATGAGAGGTGTCAAAAGGTGGTGTTGTGAGCTAGATGTTTTGGAATAATTTAAGGGCTAAAATCCTTGAAAAATCAAGGAAATAAATGTAGAAGAAAAGGCTAATGGAGCTACCTCAAAGAGGCCACATATGTCGCATGAGGTGGGGACGTCCAAGGGGGTCTCTACTTGGATTTTTGATTTTTTAATTTCCTAAGTCAAAACCTAGCTAAAATATGGGTGAGAGGGCATGTAAATGCACATAAATGGGAATGACTTGGGGCCCAAGCAGGCCACCCCAAGCAACCATGTGGACGCTCAACCTAAGAGAGCTAAGTAGCTCATTTAAGAGCTTGGATTTAGAATTTCGAAAATGGGATAATTGCATATTTTACTTGGACATGAGTGTGCCAAAACATTAAGGGATAAGTAAGCAATGAATTACCATCCAAATGATGTGGGAAGTGGGCCCAAAAATCTAGAAATGAAGGGCATAAAAGGGGCTTCCATGGGGACATTCCAAGAGGGTTAAAGAGAGAAATTTTTGTGGAGCAAAATCCTCCAAGCAAGGCAGCAGCAAAAATGAACCAAAAAGTAGCAAGAAAGGAAGGGAAAATAGGAGAAAAATAGAAGAAAAAAGGGGAAGAAAGAAAGGGATTCAAAATAGGAAAGTTTGGATTCAAGTAAGTATATCTCATAATTTGGATTTTTTAAACCAAAGTTTCTTCCCTCAAATTATGAGTCATGAATCTAATTCGTAAATAACTCTTGAAGGATGAAGGATGAATCATGATGCCCTTGATTTGGGTATTGAATGAGAATTGAAGGAAAAGAATGAAATCAAGGATTCAAGAGGGTGAAATTGAAGTCTAGGGTTGATTATGGGTGAAAAACCTATCTTGAACTTTCTTAAATTCACACAATAAGTTGTTGTTTTGAAGTAATATCATGATTAGATTATGAGTCATGATTTAATAAATTATATCTATTGATTTGGGCGTAATCTATGGATTTTTAAAAGGATGGGACTTAGGGTTACGTATATAACCTGACTTTCATGTTTTATGTAATATATGATGCATGAATTATCTTAAATGATTTATGGATGACTTGTATGGTAAATTACCCTAAATAAGGGCCCCTTGGATGTCCTACATGGGGTGGAGGAGA
This sequence comes from Annona cherimola, assembly GCA_030490835.1. Taxonomy (NCBI): domain Eukaryota; kingdom Viridiplantae; phylum Streptophyta; class Magnoliopsida; order Magnoliales; family Annonaceae; genus Annona; species Annona cherimola. The sequence continues at coordinate 47,896,565 of CM059977.1, read as the reverse complement.
TAGCCCTAAATTTGATTTTTTTGGGGCACATGTATAGGAACGTCCAAATAGGGCTAAAATGGGTACCCTACTTATATGTTATGTTGCTTTTTGTAAATAATTGATTCATAGATGATTTAGAGGGTAAAATACCCTAGGATTAACGTACTTTGGATGGCCCCAAAATATTGGAAAGGTTTACCCTAAATCGGATTTTTAAGGGTATGTAAAAGGTGTCCAAAGAAGGGTACAAAACGGTATCCAAAACATATGTAGAAGTTGCTATTTTGGAAGCAACTAAATTATGAATTTCAAATATGTGATTAAAAATCTGTTAAGATTTAAGTATTGAAAGAGACGTTGAAAGGATGAACAACGGGTACTAACGTTGTTGTCTTGGAACTCAATGATAAATGGATTAAAATTCTGTAATTAAACCGTAAATTATATATTAATTAAGGGGTTTAATCATGCTGAATTAAGACACAAGTTTCTGATTTGTAAAATTTTAAGAAACACATAATACATGTGTTGTAAGATGGATATATATGAAAGGTTAGGTATAGTTGAATGATGAATGTTTTATATGAATTGCTAAAACGAAAAATTGTAAGAATATGTGATGAAATGCATGATTAAGTTTCTGTTTTGATGATTAAGTATCATCTCAAATTTTGAGATTAACATGTGAAGCTTAAGAAGTCAACTATGTGCTTAAAATGAGCATCGATGTAGGAAAAATGAAAAATAGGTGGAAAATGATAAATGAGAGGAATAAACCCTCACATATTGATTAATGAATGATTGTAATGTGTTTACCCTACATATGGGGTTAAAATGAAATATGGAATGGATGGTATGATGCACACGTGAATGGTAAGTATGTGTACCGACTTGGAATTTAAGTGAGTTATGTACGTTAATGAATTATGGGTTGGAAAACTAAGTACATGCAAGCAAGTGAAAAGTTTATTAATGTAATGTCATTCTTATGTGTGTAGGCAAAGGCAAATAAAAAGTAGATACGGAAAGCTAAGGCAAAGCAGGTAAGCAAGCGACCTTCAAAATGATTTTTGTTTTATCAAAATATGATAAAATGATTACCATTTTACAATTGGACGATGAAATTATTTCGAAGTTATTTAAGGATGGTCATTCCCTTAGTTCAAAATGTGTTGAAATGCAATTTCAATTATGGTAAATGTTTATGTCATGCTTTATCAAATATTGATAAAAAATTATGCTTTAAGAGTTTATGAATGAAAAATCATGCTAGCGTGTCAAGGTTCATGATTATGAAAGGTTCATCTGCACAAGCATGAGGTTTACCTCTAAGGTGTAAATGGACTGATTGTCCCTCTTTGGTGCGGCCAAGTCGCTAAGAGAGGCCTAGGGCCGGCGCCCCTCCCAGGATTGGGAGAGACGGATGGTTAACTGACTAGCTTCCATCCTATGATGTCATGATGCATTACATTGTTATGATATACCCATGACAGGTATAAGAAACATGTTTTCATAATATACCCTCGAGTGGGTATTATTAGAAACATGTGGAAAATAAGCCAAGTCTATGTTTTGATGATTAACAAATCAATTTGAGTAAGTTTTGGTTACTAACATATTTGTGAAAATGATTAAAGGAAATACGAATGAAGAATATGAAGCTTGGCAAGTCAAGTCGATTTCCAAGTCGACTCAGGCATCAACTTAGGTCAAGTCGATCCCCAAGTCGACTCCACATGCGACTTGGGTGAAGTTGCAGATCAAGTCGACTCCGACTTCGACTTCAATACGGAAACATGCAGTTCAAGATGACTCAGTGTTATATGCAAGTGAAGATGAAGGCCAAGTCGGTTCAAACACTCAAATGAAGAATAAAAACAATCAGGGTTGCATAAATCAATAATGATGGATTATGAACATATATTTGGACATCATTAGGCACTCGAAGAATCATGCATTGATTTCAAGGATTCAAAGTTTGCAAGTCATGGAGCTAAAAGGATATCAAGCTAGGATGATTATACTGAATTACAAAAGACTTAATCAAGGGAAGAACAACCAAACATGAAGAAATTCAAGCAAGCAAGGCATTCCAAGGATTTCAAGTTCATTAAGCAAGCTGACAAAGTGAAGTCGCACCCGAAGTCGACTTCACCTACGACTTGGGTCAAGTCGAGGACCAAGTCGACCCAGACTGGAACATGAAAAAGTTGCGGAGAGCCAAAGTCGCACCCGAAGTCGACTCCATCTGCGACTTGGGGAAGTCGTACCTGAAGTGGACTCCACCTACGACTTGGGTCGCAATGGTCAGAAAAATTTGGAACGTTGGTGCATTAAATGCGCGCCACCTACCTCCAAACGTTCGGATTCCCTCAACAATTATAAAAGGCATTCAATATGAACGTGGAGGGTAGCTGAGAATTCATTAACTGAGCATAACTCCCATCTTCAAGAGCATTAAGTGATCAAGCCATCATATATAAGAAGAACTTTGCTTCCAAACTGCCAAGAGCTGCTTGCTGAATCATTAAGCTTACATTACAAGTTTTTCTTTGCGCCAAATCTGCCTCTACACAACAGTAACGTGTAGAAACTTTTTTTTGTTATTTTCTTGTTGTATTGTACTTGATTTAGTTTGAGTAACTAAGATCAAGTGTAAGCAAAGTAGTATGTGATTGGAGTGGAACTCGTCACCTACTTGTGTTGTGATTTGTTGATGCCCCCTAGAGCTGGAATCTAGAAGAGAGCAGTGGCTCTAGTTGTATTTATGAAATACAATAGTGGAACCCAAGTCATAAGAGGTGTGAGCTTGGAAGAGTGGAGTAGGGAGGTTGCCCGAACCACTAAAAAAACCTTGCTTGTTGATTTTTATTTCTGCTCTTTACACTATATTGTTTTCCATATTGTTTCTTCATAAAGGGGACTAGATTAATCCGGGGTAGAGTTTCTGTTTAAGTTTAAATTTTTTAAGTACCCAATTCACCCCTCCCCTCTTGGGTAATTGCCATGAACTCGGGACCAACAAGTGATATTAGAGCAGGTCTTTGAGTTATACCAAAGAGATCTTTTGATATGACATCCCAATCGACTTCCGTTCCCGCGTTTGCCAAAGGCCAATCTTTTACTAGGCCACCATTGTTTGATGGGAACAGTTTCGGCTATTGGAAGCTATGTATGAAACAACTCATCATGGTTACAGATATAGACTCTTGGATTGCAATCCAAGATGGTGTGATTTTGCCTATTGATGAAAGAGCTTCCAAGTGGACCGATGAGGAAGTAAAAATTGTTAAGAGCAACGCCAAAGCTATGAACTCATTGTTTTGTGCTCTTACCGCTTCCGAATATGATAGAGTATCCTCTTGTTTAACTGCAAAAGAGATATGAGATACACTAACATCTATCTCTGAAGGAACTTCTCAAGTCCAAGGGACAAAGAGAAATATTTTGATTGGAGAGTTGGAAAGCTTTAGAATGCTAGAAATAGAAAATATTTCTGAAATGTTTGCTAGATTCTCTAAAATTACTAATGCTTTGAAAGGTCTTGGAAAGGCAATTTCTGAATCTGAACAGGTAATGAAGATTCTAAGAGCGCTACCCGAATCATGGACTCTAAAAATTACTGCAATAGAAGAAGCAAAGGACTTGAACACATTGAAGCTAGAAGACCTTATTAGCTCATTAATGTCACATGAGCTCATCAAGAAAAAAAATGAAGATCACCACAAAGGAAAGAGAGCAATTGCACTAAAAGTCACCCATAACTCGGATGAGTCTACTTCTTCATCTCACAATGACGATGAAGACATTGCTCTACTTACACGCAGATTTTGAAAGTTTGTGAGAAATAAAAAGAACTTCAAAGATTTTAAAGAAAGACCACGAAAAGTGAAGAAGGAGGAGGCTACGAAGTGCTATAGATGCGGCGGTATCGGACATATGCAAGCTCAATGTCCTACATTGGAAGAAAAATCAAAAGGATCGTCAAGAGAGGAAGAAAAGATATGAAAGCAGAAAATTCCAAAGGCTGAAGGGAAGAGGAATGTACGTGAATGAAGAAACTTCATCAACAAGTAGCTCCTCAACTGATGATTTTGAAGCGGAAAATTGTGCAAGAATATGTTGCATGGCGCGAATTGAGCAAAAAAAAATTTTTTTGTGTTTAAACACAACGAAAGTTTTGGAAGAGCAAACCACCTCAACAAAGTGCACAAGTAACGAAGAGGTAACTTCCAAATTTTGCTACTCTCAATCTACTCACTCTTCTATTAAAGAATGTCTCAAATGTGTTGAATTAGAAGAATTACAACATGCATATGATTCATTATATGAGAAAATTAAAAAACTAGGAAACAAGTTATCTTTAAAGAGACAACAATGCAATTCCATCATTATTGTAAATGGAAAACTAGTTGAAAGTACATCAAAACTGAAAGAAGAAAATGAACTACTTTTGAAAGAAGTGGAAAAATTGAAAAAGGAGAATGAATCCTTAAATGAATCATTAGCTAAATTCTCTAATCCAGGAGAAAATGTGAAAATATTTCTGAATATGACCTCTCAAAACAATAAAAGAGGTCTTGGATACTCCACATTTAAGCAAAGAGAAAGTGGCAAATCGAATGTGCCAATACTTGGGAAAAATCAAACCAAAACTGCACCTATCTACAAGTCCAAAGGGAAACATTTTATGTGGACTAGAAGGCCAACTCTTAAACCACTACATACTTGGAGGCCTACTCCTAGATCACCAATGGCTTGTAATTTTTGCAACAAGATGGGTCACAAAATTCATAAATGCAACTTTAAGAAACTATATGACCATGGTGCAAAGTTAGTTTGGGTTCCAAGAAATACAAGATTTGGGCTTTCAAAGATAGAACAACAAAGATTAAATCAGTTTACTAACCCAAATGGACCCATAAAATGGGTACCAAAGAGATAAGATTTATTTGTTCATTTTTCAGATATGTTTCAAGGCAAAGGCAAGCAACGTTTGGTTCATGGATAGTGGTTGCTCAAGGCATATGACCAGTGAAAGAAGTTTATTTCATAAACTCAAGCCTTGTAACGATGGAACTGTTGCTTTTGGAAATAATGAGAAAGGTAAAGGAAACATTTATAGTATTTCAAATGCATGTATGGAAGATGTATTATTTGTTGAAGGACTCAAGCATAATTTAATGAGTATTAGCCAATTATGTGACAAAGGATACAAGGTTGTGTTTGAATCACCTATATGTAATGTATTTGATGGAGAATATATCATGTTTAGCTGAAAAAGACATGAAAATGTATATTTGGTTTCACTTGATGAACTAGATGGTCAATGTCTAATGGCCATTGACAATGATCCATGGGTTTGGCATAAGAGGATTGGGCATATAAACATGACAAATATAAAGACCCTATGGAAGAAGAGTTTGGTAGAAGGATTGCCTAAATTGAAATATGACAAAGATAAAATGTGCAAGGCATGTCAATTGTCAAAACAACCTAAAATGCCTTTATCTACCAAAAAGGAAATTTCCACTACTAGGCCACTTGAATTGCTACACATGGATCTGTATGGGCCATCCGACATTTTAACCATTGGTGGAAAGAAATATGTGTTTGTAATAGTTGATGATTTTTCAAGATTCACATGGGTAAGTCTCTTAGCTAGCAAAGATGAAGCCTTTTCTATGTTTGCAACTTTTGTAAACTTGGTGCAAAATGAAAAACAATGTACTATTATGACTATTAGAAGTGATCATGGTGGCGAGTTTGAAAATAAACGCTTCATAGAATTATGTAATGAAAAAAGGATTCACCACACATTTTCTGCACCAAGAACTCCACAACAAAATGGAGTGGTAGAAAGGAAAAATAGAACTATACAAGAGATGGCTAGAACAATGCTAAATGAGAGTAAATTATCCAAGAATTTTTGGGGTGAAGCTATAAGTATAGCTTGTCATGTGTTGAACCGTGTTACCATTAGAGCTATCTTGAAAAAGACCCCATATGAGCTATGGAAAGGAAGAAAACTAAATATTTCTTATTTTCATGCTTTTGGATGCACATGCTATGTTTTGAACAATGGTAAAACCAACTTGGGAAAACTGGATGCTAAGAGTGATGAGGCAATATTCCTTGGTTACTCATTAAATAGCAAAGCATGTAGAGTCTTCAACAAAAGAAACCAAGTTATAGAAGAGTCAATACATGTTGTTTTTGATGAATCTAATCCATGTTTCAAAAGAAAAGATGATTTAAGTGATGTAGATGAGATAACAAGTAGCTTTGAAAAATTGCATATGGAGAAGCAAGAAGAATCTATGGAGGAAAGGGTAAGTGAAGGTAATAATTCCTATAAACCTCCAACTGATTTAAAATTCAAAAATGCTCATCCAATTGAGCAAGTTATAGGGAATGTTTATGAAGGTGTAAAGACTAGAAGGTCAAAACAAAATATTTGTGGAAAATACGCCTTTGTATCCAAAATTGAACCAACCGCTATTGATCAAGCTCTTGATGATGAAAATCGGATCATAGCAATGCAAGAAGATCTAAATTAATTTGAAAGAAACCAAGTTTGACATCTTGTTCTAAGACCAAAAGATTGTATTGTCATTGACACAAAATGCGTCTTTAGGAACAAACTAGATAAAAGTGGACTTGTGGTGAGAAACAAAGCTAGACTTGTGGCAAAGGGATACTCACAAGAAAAGGAAATAGATTTTGAGGAATCCTAAGCTCCGGTTGCTAGATTAGAAGTCATTCATATTTTACTAGCTTTTGCATCTCACATGAACTTTAAATTATTTCAAATGGATGTTAAAAGTGCATTTCTGAATAGTTATATCAATGAAGAGGTGTATGTTGAACAACCATCTGGATTTGAGGAGAAAGATCAATCTAAATTTGTATACAAATTAACCAAAGCATCATATGGATTAAAACAAGCCCCAAGAGCTTGGTATGAAAGGTTAAGCAAATTTTCGATTGATCATGACTTCCAAAAGGGAAAGGTAGACACCACTTTGTTTATCAAGTACAAACAAAAAGATATTTTGATTATTCAAATTTATGTTGATGACATCATTTTTGGTGCTACTAATGAGATTCTTTGTCAAGAATTTTCTGAGCTTATGCAGAAAGAATTTGAGATGGGTATGATGGGGGAGCTAAATTTCTTCTTTGGACTACAAATTAAACAATCAAGTGAAGGGATCTTCATAAACCAGTCCAAGTATATCAAGGAAATGTTGAAGAAGTTTGGCATGGAAAACAGCAAAGGGGCAAACACGCCTATGAGCTCAACCATTAAAATTGACAATGACGAGAAAGGCAAAATAATTGATTTAAAATTATATAAAAGCATGATGGGTTTTTTGTTATATTTAAGTGCTTCTTGGCTTAATATATTGTTTAGTGTGTGTATGTGCTCTAAATTTCAATCATGTCCAAAAGAATCACACTTGGTAGCTGCAAAAAGAATTTTCAGATATTTAGTAGATACTACCAACATAGGACTTTGGTATCCAAAGGGTTCTAATTTTGATCTAATTGGCTACTCGGATGCAGATTTTACCGGCTATAAGGTAGATAGAAAAAGCACTAGTGGAACATGTCAATTAAGTTGGTTGTGCAGATATTACTAATCTAGGTTCATTCATATTCATATATGTCTTCCAACACATACAAACCTAACCAAGTTTTAGTCATGTGCTATGTTCCCATGCATACAAGTAAAACAAGGTTGATAACCATATAACCTAATCATGATTACACAGGGTTAAGAGGTATATTCCTATCCATATTAACATCTAACAAAACATGAGTTAGAATACCTGTGCCTTATATATGGATCTCATTCAAATCCCACTTTTCTAAGCATGAATCTGAATATTAGATCAATCCACAAGGTTGCAAAGCTTGTAAATTCATTAAGCATAATATATAAATGTAATCTCAAGCAACATATGTCACAACAAAACTATAATATTAATTCAAGCATAAGAAAACCAAATATCATAAGCTATGAATTCAAATCCTACATATCTCCCACCATATGAAGGTTCAGCTCATAAACATGACTTGAATTCCCATTAAAATTGAGTTTACAATCATCCCAAGCAAGGAGAATAACAAACAGGTAGAGATAAATGAGAAGAGGAGATGAAACTCATTGGATTTTGCGGTGATGGCTTGGATCTCCACTTGCTCTTCTCTCCTTCCTTGAAGCTTTTATTTCCTCCTTTTCTCCACAGCAGCTACTCCCTATTTTGGTCTCTCCTCTATGACTTGTGAAACTCCCTTACATGTAGCCCTAGGTTTCTATTTATAATGGGTAGCTTGCGCACACATGTGCAGAAACCCGCACGCGTACGGATGCGTAGTGGCACCTAGGTGCCCCTAGCTGGCGCGTGGGTGCCAACTCCCTGTGTATTGGGTAACTTAGAAACTTTTCTGGAAACCTAGGACTTCATGCTTTGGCACCTAGGCGCCCCTAGCTGGCGCCTAGGGGCCAACTCCTTGGAAGCTACTGGTTGCTGGATTATGTTGGAGTTCTGGCAAGGGCATGTAGGTTGGTTCCTCGGCACCACTGGTCTGTGCCTGGGCGCGATCCACCTGCCTCATGACTTGGTTCTGACCTACATTTCTTATAATTCACCCGTCCTTCCTGCAAAAATTATATAAACTAAATAAATAGACAAAAAATGCCTAATTTATGCTAAAAATGCATAAAAACTAAATAATGTTCCCAAAATGCAAAACGAGAGAAAATTTAGCTAAATGGATGAAAATTAAACCTAATCTCTTGGACTAACACGCAAAAATAGTTTGAAATAAGCCATGATAACTCGTATTTTTATGAGTTATCACACCCTTAAACTTAAATGTTGCTAGTCCTCGAGCAACACTTGCAAACACAATGTATGAATGAATGAATTTGGACTCAATTAACTCAACCTGCTTCCCGTTATGCTTCTATCAATCCATTTCTCTATTCAACAAGATCAAGAATAATCTAAACTTGAAAAATCATCCGTTTCTCAAAACAGGACATGCATATTCATTTTGATTTCCAAACCAAGTTACATGTAGATGATCGTATTTCCAGTTCAAAGTAATAATTCAACATGATAATCTTCCTCTTGATCAACAGAAACTAGTTAGAAAATCAATCCAAATAAGTGAACCAAGGTTTAAGCTGAATTAACTAGTCAAAGAACATGATAAGCATTAACTGGATTCAATTTTTGCCAACTGCACATTCTTTCCCCCCAAACTTATTGCAAAACTCTCCTCACCATATTTCAGGATATCTGGAGATCCCTTTTTTTTGGCTCCCCTCACCATATTTCAGGGTATCTGGGGAGAGTTTTCTTTTTAAAGCGTTATTACTGTGATTTTCCTTTATTTTTTTACGCGAACCTTGACATTTGTTGATGCCAAGTGTCGGCTACTTAGCTTAGGTCAATCACCCCCTTTTATTGTTTCGATGACTTGGTAGGGGTACTTGACATGCAAGAAAATTTTGTAAAGTATTACCATTTCTAAAACCATTAATTCCCTTAAAACACTTGGTTAACATTTGTTTAACTCAATTCTTATCATTTGAGTTGAAAAGATTAGCATGAAATTGAATTATAACAATATACTATGAGATTTAGTCCAATTCATTCACATGTTATTTGCAAATTTTCTTAACACATAATCCTTAGCCTGAATTTCTAATTTTTCATAATCGATTTCAAGTTAAAGTTTTTCTCAACCTTGCACATATTTATCAAAATGGGTTGAAACAAGATAATTTTCATAGGCAAAATTTGACATGATATGCAATCTAAACAAAACATGGAAAACAAACCTACGACCGAGAATTATACACCCCCCAAACTTGAGAGATGCATTGTCCTCAATGTATGCAACTACATGAAACCTACATGATCATAGACTAAGAAGTAAATACAAAAAGAATATAAAATGAAAAGGACAGGTACTCCCCTATGCGTCTGATGCGAAGGAGTCGTCGTCGTCGCGCTCACTTTCTTCACCAGGCTGATGTGAAGATCAACCAAAATAGGCTCAGAACTCGGGAGGTGTCGATGGGAATGGTGGTAAAGCCTTCATATCAATCTGTCAGTCCTCCATGAGTCTTCGAAAGTGTTCCTCCATAGCCTGATTGAACAACTATAGAAATCAGGCTTGGGTTGCCATTAGATTCTCTAAGTTGGTCAGCCTCACATTAGTTGAGAGCAGTTGCGAGCGACGTCACAAATAGGAAGAAGGAAGAATGAGCTACACAATATTGCAAAGTGAGCTGTAAGGTCAAATGTCCAGGACTCTACACCCCAAATATATTGCATAAAAGCTCTTCTTAGACAATTCAACTCGAGTTTCAAGCCATATGATTGATGCCACAAGTGTAGTTCATAAACTCCTCCCTCACTACTTTAAACCCTTAGCCACAACAAAATAATAGAACAACTTGAACCAAAAAGTTACCCACAACCAACGCATTTACATGCCTACAAAATTATGAAAAATGCAAACCACCCACTTGCACGCCTTTTACTTAAAGTAATAAAATAGGTGATATACTAAAAGCAGTAAGAGAAATCACATAGGACTTCAACGACCCAAAGTATGCAAAGATGGAGGATTTTGATATTGAAAATGATATCAACTAAGAAAATCATTATTTTCATGTCGACGAGCTCAAAAAATGCTTTCCGTTGATATGTGGTAGCTCCTGTAACTCCTCAGAGATCAAAAGTTATGGCTAGTTGAAGTTTGCATGCTGAAAACTCGTGTTTTGTTATTTTTTTATGCTGGTGGGGGTGGCGCCGGGATGCCAAAAATTGAGGCCTAGGCATCGAATTTCTGCCTCAAAAGTTGTAACATGTTATTTCCTTGAAAAATATAGCTCCGGGGCGCCGAATCATGGCGCCGGAGCGCTTCTCTGATCCCAACTTGCTGCAACATGTTCTTTTGCAAAAACTTAGTGTCGGGCACCAAAAATTAAGGCCGAAACCTCACTCCGACTGCATTGTCTTGTCTTGAATGATGAATATAAACTTGAAACTCCTTGCTTCCATCATTTATTGACTTCAAAATGGATTGAAAATCCATATTTGAGCATGATAATCCTGTCCTTCCTTGTCTTGGGAAATGACTACTTTCTTCTTGAATTAAAAATCCAAAAGTGTAATGGGTTGCCTCCCATTCAGCGCTAAATTTATCGTCTTCAGCCCGATGTTCTGCTATAATTAGCCAATTCCCGCTCTATCGAACTTCCTTCTATGTAGATTGTGCACTGGAATTCAGCTCTCTTCTTAGCCTCTTCAACTGGATCATTTAACCTCTTTTCTTGAATTTCATAGAGACTATAGAAGATGTTTTCAAGGTCTTGAACAAATGATGGCTTCAAGATGTTGCTTTCTAAGGCTTTACATTGATCGATTAAGTCTTCTTGCACCTGAATTTCAGGAAGACAAATTATAGGAGTGTTGATATGATAATTTCCAACTTTCTCTACTATATCAACCTCTATTTCTTCATCAATTTCTTCTTCCACTTCCTAGCTTTCCATTGGCTCGACCACTTGCTCAAGAACATGCTGAGGTACAGGTTGCTCTATCACAGCGATTGATATATCTTCATTAATGCTTGGAGTGACTTCGTAGCCCTGTTCCAGCTCGTTTTCTTTTGCAATTTCTTTAATATGACTGGAAGACAGCTCTTGATGCCTATATTAGATTGCGGTAGCCAATTGCTCCACCCGTTTATGCATGTTCTCATTAAATTACATCTGACTCTTCATGAATTGCATGAACATGTCCTCCAAAGATAACTTGCTTTCAGGTAGTGATGGTTCCTCAAACTCCTATGCTTGACAATCGAAAGACATCATATTCTCTAAGTGCGGGTCTCCATAGTTGTCTCATGCATCATTTGAATGATCAAGATAGCCCATGGATGCTGAGTAATACACGCATTGGTTGAGTAAATGTCCCTCACCTCCACACAAATCGCAGTAAGTTGTATAAGAATTGTCTATATCCTGCATGTGATTGTCAAAATTTGCAAATTAAGCTGGAGGTGCCTATATATTATCATACTGATGGGAACCCATTGTGCTTGGTGTTGAAAATTGTGCATTTAGCCAGTGGTAAGCATTTGAAGCCATTGAAAATTGCAAAACAAAGACTCCTGAAAGAAATTTTATCAAAAGAAAGAAAGAAAGAAAAGATAAACTATGTACAATGCATACACATTCATAGAAGATAACTGAAATTTTTAGGTACTAAGTTTAAATCAATCCTCGGCAAAGGCGTTAAAAACTTGACGAGTTGCGTATATGTTTATTAAATTTCTCACTATTTACGCAAGTATACGTGTCGTGTGAAGTAATAAAGTGTGAGTAGAGTATCGTTCCCACGAGGATTGCATTAAACGGATTAGCACCTTAAATATCAATTGTCTAAGTGCATTGGTAAAAGGAATGAGATTTGGTTTCAAAGAATCGAATTAAACTAAACTAATCAAAGCAGTAAATGACCAGAGTGGTGTAGATGTTGCTGATATTTCCTTAAGATGATTAAGATAGGTGGGAATATGAATTCATTGAATCATAGCTATGTTATTTGGATTCAATTAAGTTGGTTGTACAGATATTACTAATCTAGGTTCATTCATATTCATATATGTTTTCCATCACATACAAACCTAACCAAGTTTTAGTCATGTGCTATGTTTCCATGCATACAAGTAAAACAAGGTTGAAACCATATAACCTAATCATGATTACACAGGGTTAAGAGGTATATTCCTATCCATATTAACATCTAACACAACATGAGTTAGAATACCTTTGCCTTATATATGGATCTCATTCAAATCCCACTTTTCTAAGCATGAATCTGAATATTAGATCAATCCACAAGGTTGCAAAGCTTGTAAATGCATTAAGCATAATATATAAATGTAATCTCAAGCAACATATGTCACAACACAACTATAATATTAATTCAAGCATAAGAAAACCAAATATCATAAGCTATGAATTCAAATCCTACATATCTCCCACCATATGAAGGTTCAGCTCATAAACATGACTTCAATTCCCATTAAAATTGAGTTTACAATCATCCCAAGCAAGGAGAATAACAAACAGGTAGAGATAAATGAGAAGAGGAGATGAAACTCATTGGATTTTGCGGTGATGGCTTGGATCTCCACTTGCTCTTCTCTCCTTCCTTGAAGCTTTTGTTTCCTCCTTTTCTCCACAGCAGCTACTCCCTATTTTGGTCTCTCCTCTATGACTTGTGAAACTCCCATACATGTAGCCCTAGGTTTCTATTTATAATGGGTAGCTTGCGCAGCACATGTGCAGAAACCCGCACGCGTACGGATGCGTAGTGGCGCCTAGGTGCCCCTAGCTGGTGCCTGGGTGCCAACTCCCTGTGTGTTGGTGTGGCGCCCCGAACCGATGCGTCACATTTGTCCTTACTCCAAGATCTTGTCGATTGGTAAGTGTGAATCAGGATTGTTGCCCTGATCACGCGGCGGGTACTTAATTCGATCTCGTCAATTTTTTTTTTTCTTTTTTTCTTTCATCATATAAAGACACATACTTATCATCAAATCTCAATTATCATTGATAACATTCATACTTTTTTTTGTACAATACAGGTTATTTTAACCTGAACATTTTATACATACATAATTTGAAAACTCCTTATCATATGTTCATGTCATACCATATATGGATCAGCATATCATAAAATTTTCTTCATACCTTCTTTTTCCTTTTCTTCTTGGCCTGTGCTGTACCTGTCTATGGTTTGAAAAGCAAAACGTGAGTCGAAACTCAGTAAGCAAGCATGTTTTTTCCATTTAAATGCATTTCTCCCGTTCAATAGTAGACACTTATCAAGTGATCTACTATCAACCAGTGGAAACCTTTTCATAAAACCTTGCGTAAAACATATGCTTGCAAACTTAACATGTAAACCTCTTTTTCACGAACATAAAACGTTTTCCATAAAACTTTCTTTCTCCAAGGACATTGTCATGTCCTTAAAACATTTTTCATAAAATCTTTTTAAAACAAGCATATGCATCATGCATAACGTTTCTGTCCGTCTGGTAGGTGACACTTACCAAGTGATCACCCTTTCCTCCTTAGGAGAGAAACCATCTCTATTGATAACTCGCGAGCTAAGCAGTTATCCGTGTTCATCTCCCATTTCAGGGAGGGCGCCGCCGGCATTTTGCCTTTTAAAGCGACTTGGCCTATGTAGAGGGGGCCCATCTTGCAACCGCGTCCGGTCTGCATATCCTCTACAGTAGACCTAGTACATAACTCATGTGCACATTCCTTTCTCCATATTCATATGCTAGCATGCTTTTTATAAAACTCCACAGACCCTAGTCTGTGACTTTTCCTTTTTAAAACTTGATGCTAGCATGTCATTTCAAATTAGTACAGACCTCGGCCTGTATTCCCTTTTCTATCTCTAACTTGATAACTCAGCATAGCCCAAGTTAACAAGTTAATAAAAATATTTTGTAAGGATGACCAACCTTAAATAATTTTAAAAACATTTAAATGGCACATTCTTAAAACATTTGAAATATTTGAGAAATAATAAATTTGAAACATTGCTAAAAAATGTTTATAAATCATTTTTGATCGGTAAAACAATTTCGAAAAACATTTTAATATTTGGAAACCAAAGACTTTGGAAACATTTTTCTTCTCGTTTCTAGATTTTTCATAAACAAAGGATATACTAATGCATAATTCATTATATATATATATCATATTCTTTGTCCACATAACACTTAAGTTTCTTCTATACGAAGATACGCTTGTATGATCCTTTGGTCATTTAAAAGAAATCTTCATTTAAATCGGTTATTGGTTGGCCTTCCTTAAATCCATTTCAAAACATTTTAATAAATCATTTTAAATTCATTCGATAAAACAAAATACTATTTTGGAAATCAAAACTTTTCCTTTTCCATTATAATGCAACCATTTCCATCTTTCTCTTCATTTATAAGGATTTGCTTATGATAAAGCAATTCCCACATACTTCAAGATTTCTTCTTACTTCCATATGAATTTGCTTATAATAAAGCAAATTTGACATATTCCATAGTTGTACTATATAAAAATCATTTTCAAAAGTTTGTTTGTTTACCTTTGCTTTGCTTTAATCCGACTCCTTTATCCTTTCCTTTCCTTTTCCTATACAAGTGAAAAGGATATACATACTTTATCATGCATATTTTATATTTATTTATGACCTTATTTTCCACCATAAATTTTTTTATAGAGGTTATCCTTAAAAATGCGTGATCATCATTTTCTTATATGGATTTTTATCCATAAATTCTTAAAAAATTCAATCCATATATCCTCATAAAATATAAAAATAAATCTAAAATTTTCTCCAAAATCACGCTGTTAATGTATCAAATCACTGTAGCAGATTACTGTTCATCCGAGGTTACTGTTCACAGTGACGTGGTTAGTGTTCATGGGTTCCAAAATTTGATATTTTTTCCAAAAATAAAAAATATCATGACATACCTCATGCCTATTATATCATAGGACATTTCATACATTTTGAATTTATCATTATTTACTTGGCCAAAAAAATCATTTTCTCCATATACTAAAAATCAACATAAATTCACTTAAGCATAATCCTTAATTCCAAAAATCATGAAATTAATATATCATTATTACAACATCATATTTATCATAATAATACATCCCAAATCATCATTTATCAATTTTGGAGCATTATTTTCATATATCATATGCTATCTTCCCAAATATCCTATCTTCGCTCCAAATTTTTGATGTTTCGGCATAATTCCATTTAAACATTATATCTACACTTATTTTCTCATGCTTGGGCATTATCTAAGCATGGTTTTACCCTACTTAACATAAAAAACAAGTTTGGGAAGAATCCCCTTACCTGAAGTAGAAAAACTCCCCTTCTACTTGGCCTTTCTCTCTCAAATCTTCTCTCCTTCTTTCTTTCAAGGCCAAAACGTGTTTTCGATGGCTTGGGAACTTGGAATGGCTCAAGTGGAGCTGGGATTGTGCCTTTGGACGTTCACCCCATGCCCCTATTTATACTTTTTTGATTTTTCATTAAATTGCAATTTACCCCCTTGCTTGAGGTGTAAATTTGCAAATGTGTTTTTTTCTAATTTCCAAAAGGTGCCTTGAGCCAAGAGCAGCCACCCTAGGCCTGATACAGCAGCCCTATTTCAGCCCTATTTTTATCCTATTTTTTTAATTTTAAAATTAATTATTTTTAAGCAACTTAATCTCAACCCTTGATTAATGATAAAATTGATTTGTGACCATTGGATCATGACCCCAAAAGTCAGCAACCCCCTTGCACGTCCCTGCCATGCTGCATTTGCATTTAATTTTATTTTTTTTAATTATTTACTTTATTAAAAAGTCAAAGTATATTTAATAAAAAGTTAAGTTACTTTTTCAACATCTATTTGACACTTCATCTTGGCCATTAATTTGTGAGTTTCATCACATCTTATACCATCCATCATGTTCATCATGTATTTTTAACCATCCATAAAAAATTTCATCTAATTCCGACACCCGGATTGCATTTTATGATTTTTTTTCTATTTTTCCACAAAAATCCAAATTTGGATTAAAATATCCAAAAGTAATACTATTTTGTCTTGTAGTGATTAATTCTCCTTTTGACTTTTTGTGATTGGGTTAATCAAGTGATTAACTCTTAATCACATATCTTAATCCATAATTACTATGCATGTTTACTATTCACATGCACTATTCACGTGCGTCACATTCTTAATTGCATTATTTTAACCTCTAGTACATATTTGTAAAATATAACATATTTCATAAATTTTATTTATCATAAAATCAGTACAGGGATCTAGGGTTTACAACCCTAGGTTTACATGTGCTATTCTAGGATTGCGGGTTTCACAATCCTCCCCCCCTTACAAAAGGTTTCGTCCCGAAACCTGTTACAACCCATCATACTTCTGCTGCGCCTTTATACACTATTCATTTCTTCTATTAACAGTGCAGGAGTAGTTGGTATGGAAATCATATAATGTCGTAATTAACTAAATCATCATCCATACCTGCAACTTCTTCTTGTTCTTGTTCTTGTGACTCTTCGTGAGTCAATGCATACATCCGCACTGGGTTAGTAGAGGTACCCTGTTGATGAGCAGCCATATTCTTTTGCTGGGCAGATTTTCCTTGACCTCTTGCTTCTTCGTTTGGACATTTAGTGGCAACGTGTCCTACTTGATCACAAATGAAGCACTTTAATAATTTTGCCTTAGCACTTCTGCAGTTCTTGGCTATATGCCCTACCTGACCACACTTAAAACATTTATTAGAACGCTTTAAACATTTACCAAAATGACACCTTTGACAATTTCTACACATTGGAGCACCTACTGAGATGGAGTCTGACTTCATTATTATTGTCATTGTCTTCTTGCTCCTTTCTTTTCCCATATCATGCTCCTGAGTGTCAAAATTAAACTGCTCTTATTCTTCTTGGGTTCTTAATGTTTCTAATTCTAAGGCTCTTGCACTTTCTATGCTTGAGGCATAATCTCTAATCAAATGAGGTGCAAGACCTTCTCTTAAACACGGCTTTAACCCTTGCTGAAACCTTTGTGCCTTATTCTCGGGCACATTTGCTATCCATGGAACAAATCTTACCAGGGCATTAAATTTTGTAGCATATTCCGTAACAGTCATCTCGCCCTGACATAATTGTTCAAATTCAATCACCTTTTGACTTTGGAGATCTGCCGGAAGGTACTCCTTATTAAATTCTTCCAAAAAAATTTTGCCACGTTACTTCCTCCGAGTGTGGCATAGTAACTATTAGAGTCTCCCACCATTCATAGGCGTCCCCAACCAATAAATGGGTGGCGCACAATAAATTCTGTTGATCATTAC
The DNA here is from genome assembly GCA_030490835.1 of Annona cherimola. Classification (NCBI taxonomy): domain Eukaryota; kingdom Viridiplantae; phylum Streptophyta; class Magnoliopsida; order Magnoliales; family Annonaceae; genus Annona; species Annona cherimola. The sequence continues at coordinate 47,878,576 of CM059977.1, read as the reverse complement.
ATGGGGAAATTCTAAATAATTTCTTCATTTCAATCATCCACTGTTCGGCTTTAATAGGGTCCAGCTCTCCTGCGAACTTAGGGGGGTGTTGTGCTAGAAAAGCATTGATAGCCTTTCTATCAGCTTCTAATAGGCTATCTTCCGTTCCTACTGTAGGGGTAGGATTCATCAATGGGCCGATCCTTTCCCTATCTTTGTTTCCTAGCTGGGCATGTTGATATTCCTCCCATAATCCTTGGATCATGCCCATGGCTTGGGCTGTCCATTGCTGCATTGCTTTCTCTACAGCTGCAGCTACTATTTCTTCTATTTGTCTTTCTTGGTTAGTTCCTTTTTCTATATGGGGTTCAGAACTAACCTCTTCTCGTCGTTGACGAGTCCTTGAACCTGATTGTTCCTCCTGCCTTGGTCGCTTAGACCTATTACTGGTCTCCCCTTTTTCTTGTTGGCTTACAACTTCATTGTCTGTGACTGCTTTTCCTTTGTTCAACCTAGCTCCCGCTCTGGTGATAGGCATCTTTCTATATATTCAAAACTCATATAATTAATCATTTTAATCATGCATAGTTATCATACAAGTGTAAAATATTTTCACTTGTATTTAAAACAATCTACATTCATTTATTATTTCAAAAGTAAAAAAGAGACTTTTGCTATTTTCTTTATCCCTTTCTTACCACATATACTCTACTTAGCTAGTGCTAGACCAACCAAGTCATCTTTACTTTTCTTCTTTCCACTTCTATTTACCAATCCTAATTTTGATATCAACTCTGTGATATAAAATCTTTTCTTTCCACGCCATTACCAATCATTGCTCTGATACCAACTTCTGTGGTATAAAATCTATCCTTTTATCATTCATTGTTTTCTCTTTTTTCCCGCCTATTTACCAATCCTTGCTTTGATACCAACTTCTGTGGCGCCCCGAACCGATGCGTCACATTTGTCCTTACTCCAAGATCTTGTCGATTGGTAAGTGTGAATCAGGATTGTTGCCCTGATCACGCGGCGGGTACTTAATTCGATCTCGTCAAAATTTTTTTTTTCTTTTTTTCTTTCATCACATAAAGACACATACTTATCATCAAATCTCAATTATCATTGATAACATTCATACTTGTTTTTGTACAATACAGGTTATTTTAACCTGAACATTTTATACATACATAATTTGAAAACTCCTTATCATATGTTCATGTCATACCATATATGGATCAGCATATCATAAAATTTTCTTCATACCTTCTTTTTCCTTTTCTTCTTGGCCTGTGCTGTACTTGTCTATGGTTTGAAAAGCAAAACGTGAGTCGAAACTCAGTAAGCAAGCATGTTTTTTCCATTTAAATGCATTTCTCCCGTTCAATAGTAGACACTTATCAAGTGATCTACTATCAACCAGTGGAAACCTTTTCATAAAACCTTGCGTAAAACATATGCTTGCAAACTTAACATGTAAACCTCTTTTTCACGAACATAAAACGTTTTCCATAAAACTTTCTTTCTCCAAGGACATTGTCATGTCCTTAAAACATTTTTCATAAAATCTTTTTAAAACAAGCATATGCATCATGCATAACGTTTCTGTCCGTCTGGTAGGTGACACTTACCAAGTGATCACCCTTTCCTCCTTAGGAGAGAAACCATCTCTATTGATAACTCGCGAGCTAAGCAGTTATCCGTGTTCATCTCCCATTTCAGGGAGGGCGCCGCCGGCATTTTGCCTTTTAAAGCGACTTGGCCTATGTAGAGGGGGCCCATCTTGCAACCGCGTCCGGTCTGCATATCCTCTACAGTAGACCTAGTACATAACTCATGTGCACATTCCTTTCTCCATATTCATATGTTAGCATGCTTTTTATAAAACTCCACAGACCCTAGTCTGTGACTTTTCCTTTTTAAAACTTGATGCTAGCATGTCATTTCAAATTAGTACAGACCTCGGCCTGTATTCCCTTTTCTATCTCTAACTTGATAACTCAGCATAGCCCAAGTTAACAAGTTAATAAAAATATTTTGTAAGGATGACCAACCTTAAATAATTTTAAAAACATTTAAATGGCACATTCTTAAAACATTTGAAATATTTGAGAAATAATAAATTTGAAACATTGCTAAAAAATGTTTATAAATCATTTTTGATCGGTAAAACAATTTCGAAAAACATTTTAATATTTGGAAACCAAAGACTTTGGAAACATTTTTCTTCTCGTTTCTAGATTTTTCATAAACAAAGGATATACTAATGCATAATTCATTATATATATATATCATATTCTTTGTCCACATAACACTTAAGTTTCTTCTATACGAAGATACGCTTGTATGATCCTTTGGTCATTTAAAAGAAATCTTCATTTAAATCGGTTATTGGTTGGCCTTCCTTAAATCCACTTCAAAACATTTTAATAAATCATTTTAAATTCATTCGATAAAACAAAATACTATTTTGGAAATCAAAACTTTTCCTTTTCCATTATAATGCAACCATTTCCATCTTTCTCTTCATTTATAAGGATTTGCTTATGATAAAGCAATTCCCACATACTTCAAGATTTCTTCTTACTTCCATATGAATTTGCTTATAATAAAGCAAATTTGACATATTCCATAGTTGTACTATATAAAAATCATTTTCAAAAGTTTGCTTGCTTACCTTTGCTTTGCTTTAATCCGACTCCTTTATCCTTTCCTTTCCTTTTCCTATACAAGTGAAAAGGATATACATACTTTATCATGCATATTTTATATTTATTTATGACCTTATTTTCCACCATAAATGTTTTTATAGAGGTTATTCTTAAAAATGCGTGATCATCATTTTCTTATATGGATTTTTATCCATAAATTCTTAAAAAATTCAATCCATATATCCTCATAAAATATAAAAATAAATCTAAAATTTTCTCCAAAATCACGCTGTTAATGTAGCAAATCACTGTAGCAGATTACTGTTCATCCGGGGTTACTGTCCACAGTGACGTGGTTACTGTTCATGGGTTCCAAAATTTGATATTTTTTCCAAAAATAAAAAATATCATGACATACCTCATGCCTATTATATCATAGGACATTTCATACATTTTGAATTTATCATTATTTACTTGGCCAAAAAAATCATTTTCTCCATATACTAAAAATCAACATAAATTCACTTAAGCATAATCCTTAATTCCAAAAATCATGAAATTAATATATCATTATTACAACATCATATTTATCATAATAATACATCCTAAATCATCATTTATCAATTTTGGAGCATTATTTTCATATATCATATGCTATCTTCCCAAATATCCTATCTTCGCTCCAAATTTTTGATGTTTCGGCATAATTCCATTTAAACATTATATCTATACTTATTTTCTCATGCTTGGGAATTATCTAAGCATGGTTTTACCCTACTTAACATAAAAAACAAGTTTGGGAAGAATCCCCTTACCTGAAGTAGAAAAACTCCCCTTCTACTTGGCCTTTCTCTCTCAAATCTTCTCTCCTTCTTTCTTTCAAGGCCAAAACGTGTTTTCGATGGCTTGGGAACTTGGAATGGCTCAAGTGGAGCTGAGATTGTGCCTTTGGACGTTCACCCCATTCCCCTATTTATACTTTTTTGATTTTTCATTAAATTGCAATTTACCCCCTTGCTTGAGGTGTAAATTTGCAAATGTGTTTTTTTCTAATTTCCAAAAGGTGCCTTGAGCCAAGAGCAGCCACCCTAGGCCTGATACAGAAGCCCTATTTCAGCCCTATTTTTATCCTATTTTTTTAATTTTAAAATTAATTATTTTTAAGCAACTTAATCTCAACCCTTGAGTAATGATAAAATTGATTTGTGACCATTGGATCATGACCCCAAAATTCAGCAACCCCCTTGCACGTCCCTGCTATGCTGCATTTGCATTTAATTTTATTTTTTTTAATTATTTACTTTATTAAAAAGTCAAAGTATATTTAATAAAAAGTTAAGTTACTTTTTCAACATCTATTTGACACTTCATCTTGGCCATTAATTTGTGAGTTTCATCACATCTTATACCATCCATCATGTTCATCATGTATTTTTAACCATCCATAAAAAATTTCATCTAATTCCGACACCCGGATTGCATTTTATGATTTTTTTTCTATTTTTCCACAAAAATCCAAATTTGGATTAAAATATCCAAAAGTAATATTATTTTGTCTTGTAGTGATTAATTCTCCTTTTGACTTTTTGTGATTAGGTTAATCAAGTGATTAACTCTTAATCACATATCTTAATCCATAATTACTATGCATGTTTACTATTCACATGCACTATTCACGTGCGTCACATTCTTAATTGCATTATTTTAACCTCTAGTACATATTTGTAAAATATAACATATTTCATAAATTTTATTTATCATAAAATCAGTACAGGGATCTAGGGTTTACAACCCTAGGTTTACATGTGCTATTCTAGGATTGCGGGTTTCATAGTTGGGTAACTTGAAAACCTTTTTGGAAACCCTAGGATTTCATGCCTTGGCGCCTAGGGGCTAACTCCTTGGAAGCTACTGGTTTCTAGATTATGTTGGAGTTCTGGCAAGGGCATGTAGGTTAGCGCCTGAGCGCCATCCACCTGCCGCGTGACTTGGTTCTGATTTGCATCCGCTTCGCCTGCATTGCTTATAATTCGCCCGTCCTTCCTGTAAAAATTACATAAACTAAATAAATAGGCAAAAAATGCCTAATTTATGCTAAAAATGCATAAAAACTAAATAATGCTCCTCAAATGCAAAGCGAGTGAAAATTTAGCTAAATGGATGCAAACTAAACCTAATCTCTTGGACTAACAAGCAAAAATAGTCTAAGGCATTATAACTCAGCCTTTAAGAGTTGTTTATGAATCATATTCATAGGTCATGAATTGAGAGAGAAAAACTTTGTTTAGGTGATTCAAAACATAGAATTTATGTACTTGAATCAACCCTAACTTGATTCTAACTTGAGTTGCTTGGTTCCTCTTCTTTTTCTCCTCTTTTTTCTTCCTCTTTTTCTTCTCGTTTTCCCTTTTCCCCTTGCTGGTTTGGATGTGTCTTGGGTTTGCTCAAGACTTAGCAATTTTAGGAAATTTCTCCCCCCTTTCTACCCTTGCACGTTCCAAGCATGTCCATCCCATTTTTGATTTTTTTAACCAGCTAGCGGGAACCATTTGCCACATGTCATGAGGATAATTTAATTTTACCTTATCCCTTGATGACATGAAATTTTTATATCCAAGTGAAATATGCATTTTATATTTTACAAAAATCCACGAAATCCATGCATTTAAGCTCCATATTGCTGTCCACTATTTGCAACATCCATGAAGCTTCCTTTTCAACGATTTTTGCCATGAAAATCCATATTTTTAATTGACCATTTACTTCCCCTAGTCATTAGGTAGCTCAGGCATATTTTTTAGGATTTTTAAAAATCACATTTCATGCCCCAAAATGCCCTTGGACATCCATATATATGCCACATACTCTATGCTCCCTTTGAGCTAGATATTAGGCTATTAATCCAAGCATTTTATGCTTGAATTTTTCATGGATTTGACCATTAAATAATACTTAAAAATCCAGCTCCATCCACTGAATTTTTGACACCTTGCATAGCATTTAAATATATCATTTTCAAAAATTCTTTTTATTAAATGCTATGGTACTCTAGGGTATACAAAGTCAATGCTAGGTATATTTTTCTAATTAACCACTTTTTCATGATAATTAGCTTAATCAAATCCACTGATTTCATAATTTTATTCCATCGTTTCAAATTTCATCTTAAACCAACGTTTCTACGTCAAATTATGAACCTTTGAAATTAACCTTAGAGTGTGAGATTAAAAATATATAAAAATAAATAATTATCACCTTAATCTCATAACTTGTGCCTTAATCCAATCTACTTATAATATTGATCCCAAAATTATGAGTTTGCCTATAAAATTTCATCTCATTTTGCCTTGTAGGCTTAAAGTTATGAATTTTCTATGATTTTCAACACAATTCCATAATTTTTATTTTAATCTCCATTAGTTAAATCAGGAAAATTAAAATAAATATTCATGCCACATTAGCACTTGCTAATCCTCCTTAAGCCTCATTAGTCATCCTAACTCATTTCGGCTCGGCGATTAATCTTAATCACCTTTCATAATTGCAAACTAGGGTTTGCAAAAATTCGTAAATTCATGAAAATCATCCAAAACTCAATCAATTCACACATAAATCATTCATTTCACCTTAAATGCAATTATATGAGTCCTACTTGGGTCTAGGTATTACAACGTCCAAGCAAGAAGAAAAAAGAAGAAAAAGAAAAAGAAAAGAAGAGAAGAAAAGGGAGAAACCAAGTTGAGCAAGAGGAGACAAACCACACATCATAAGTAGGTGCATAAAACTAAGTTTTCGATTTGACAATTACTAAATTTTCTAGCTTGGACAATGATTGATAAATTGATTCATTTATGACATTAAGCGATGAATTATATATCCTTGATAGGGTTATTAAATGTTAAATGAATTAAGAGATTCAATTCAAGCATTCAACAAGGTTATGTATGAATTTAGAGTTGTTTACAACAAGTGCACAACGCTGGAATTTTTATTAATTTCAAATTTATGTTGCTGTTTTGAGTATGCGTTATGTGTTGATTATGTGAAATGTTTCCATGTTTAATTTATGTTAAACCAAGCTTATATGATGGACCTTAGAAGGGTGAAACTTGGTTTGGACAACTAGGTGAAAGTTCCATTCATTTAGGATGGAAATGATGCATGACTCAAGCAACATGATATATGAGAAATTATAAGGTTAAAATACCCTAAAATGGAGCAAGATGGGATGTAAGGAAAAGTTGTTGTTTTGAGTAATTTAATTGAAGGGTTTTGATTTCATGATTATACCCTAATTAATATACAAATAAGTGTCTAAATTAGAAAAAAATGAAAGGGAAAATTCTGTTTCATGTGAAGTTAATTAACACACAATGAATGTGTAATTAGAAGGTGCACATGAAGGGTATGGATGGTAAGGAAGGGGAATGAACATGTATACACAGCTAATGTGCAAAAACGAGAAGGAAATATGGTAAAATGAGAAAAGAGGGGGCTGTTTTGAGAAAATTATAAAAATTTAAAAATTTGCCCTAACCCATAAATAAATACCGTGAATGAGCATTAATGTGAAAATGCAAAGAATGTGTGTTAAATGATAATGGGAGGTGCTGAACTTCCATATGTTGAATTAACCTTAAAGTTTATAATAAGCTTAAAAACTTACCCTAAATAAGGGTAGTAAAATGAAAAGAATGATTATAATGGAAGCATAAGTCACACCAATGGGTGAATTGAAAAATTGACACCTATCATGAAAGTCAAGTGTGTTAAGTAAGTTGATGTAAAGTTATGGGGGTTGGAAAACTATAAAATGTGCAAGCATATGAAATTTTATATTTATAAATGAAATATCATTTTCATGTATCGAGACAAAGGCAAAAAAAAGTTAAAGAAAGGGACTAAAGTAACTATAGGTAAGCAAGAAAATCTTTGAAAACTTCCTTTCTCAAAGTGTTGAGATTATGATGCAAATTGATATTTAAATGCTTTTGAAATATATATTGCAAATTAAAGCTTAAATTTTTTTGAATTTATTTAAGGATGGTCATTCCTATAAGTCTTGCAAAATGACTTGAATACTGTTTCATTAAAATGATGTTGAGAAATTATGGTTCAAATGGTTATTCAAGAAAATCATGCGAGAATGTCTATGTTCATGGTTCACAAGGTACTAGGTCCACTTTAGAGGTGTAACTGGATTGATTGTCCCCATCTAGTATGACCAAGTCCCTAAAATATGCCAAAGGCCGGCAGCGCCCTTGCTGAGATCAGAGTAGAATAATGCAATGGTCGCCTAGCTAGCGTACCATCATTATGATATTAATTTTATGTTGATAATAATATAGTTACATTATTCATGATATACCCATGTTGGGATGATGTTAGTTATTTCAAAAAGTTATTACAAAGGAAAACTTGACCTGAAAATTATGCAACTTGCTTATTGAGTTAATAATCACGATTTGTTTTCCAAACTCTAAGACAGGTACAAGATGACTATAGAGGAAAAACTCAAGTTTAAATGAAGAACATGTCTCTTGTATTCCTTTGTATGAAGGGCGATGTTTTATGGAATAGATATATTGCAAATTGTTTGCATCTCTGTGGACTTATACATCGTGGATGTGTAATGAGAATTGGGATTTGTTATTATCTTAAAAAATGAATGATGGAATGTTCATATGTATAATTTAAATATGTTATGAATGTTAAGAAGTTTTTGGTATATGAAGGAATGGATGTATTAAATATAAATGTTGAATATTTATATTAGAGCTTGTTGATCGCTATAATGAGAAATATGGTGCATAAATGACTAACTGCCATGAGATAAACTCCTATTGAGAAGATGATAAATGTATGTGCATGTTAAAAACCCGCCGAGTGACAGGGCAACAATTCTGTTCATATTTACAAATCAATAATGATTCTGGAGTAAGGCTCATCTTGTAACGCTCGGGTTAGGTTTCGAAAGAAGGTGTATGGATAAATTAGGATTTGTTGTCCTTTAATAAACAATATTTAGATTAAATAATTATACCACTACTCGTTGTAAAAGACACATATGAAACCCTAGACCCTAGGTACTCACAACCTTATTTTCTACTAACCATTCTAGTTTTCAATTTTATTTTATCTTCCCAAGTTTTTACTTTTTATTTCATTCTATTTACTTTATTCTCTTTATATTCGACATGAAAGCATTTAACAACAAAGTTTATAGCTTTGAATTCCCTGTGGATCGATAATTTATATACTATAATCTACGACCTGTGGACTTGCAGTGAGATCGTGAATACTATATCATAATACATGCATAGTTCCATAGCATATTATCGTCATAAGTCATTTCTCACCTAAACAGGGCTAGCTACATGGATTCTGCTATGTTATTCTTAACTATAAAAATTAATTTTTTAGTAATCTTTAATATTTGTATATCTTATTTAATTAATCTCATGTTTAATTATGCCATTTTACATATAATTATACATTAACCTATTTTAATAAATTTATACTATATTTTCTCATATTTTGTTTTAGTAATGATATATTTTTAATAATTAAAAAAATATTAAAGCATATAACATTTAAATTTAGTAGATATGTATTTTTATATTTTATAGGTGTATAAATTTTTTAAATCATCTTATTTGACCCGCATTTTTTACCCGAATCGGTTTGATACTAACCCGAAGTTTGTCCCGAGACCTATTAAAAAATAAGGGTCAAATCAACCTTGTCTCAACTAGATATAAAAATAGAGTCAAACTAAATTTTTAAATAGTAGGGTCCAGGTTGGGTAAACTCCAACCAGTATGACTCGCCTTGATTCCCAACCCTACTCTTATGCATGTTTTTTGGGGTTTTATTTTGTCCTTACTATTTTTTTTTAATAAACTCAACTCTCCTTACTAACACTGTAACGTCTTGCTAACCAAGTCAATGTCTCATTGAAACGATCATCATAGGCTACCAGATTACCCGACAACTAATAGTCATGATCAATAGTAATGGGAAAAAGAACCACAAAGTGCTAAAGTAAAGCAAACATGTTATACATATACAAGCAAGGTTATTAATATGCATTCATATTCAAATTCACAATTTATTTACATGAGTGTTTTGTTGGAAATATGTGGAAAATAAGCTAAATCTATGTTTTGATGATTAACAAATCAATTTGAGTAAGTCTTGGCTACTAACATGTTTGTGGAAGTGTTTAAGGGATATACATTTGAAGAAAATAAAGCATGGAAGGATAAGTCGATTTCCAAGTCGACTCAGTCATTGACTTAAGGCCAAGTCGATCCCCAAGTCGACTCCAACATCAACTTCAATGCGTCAAATCCTTCCAGAGTTGAAAATGGAAAGCTGAACTGCCGAAGTCGCAAACGAAGTCGACTTCGCATGCGACTTGGGTCGAAGTCGCAGACCAAGTCGACTCCAACATCGACTTCAACATGACAAAACCTTCCAGAGTTGAAGTCAAGACCCCGAAGTGCCGAAGTTGCACCCCAAGTCAACTCCACTTGCGACTTGAGGTGAAGTCGCAGACGAAGTCGACTCCGACATCGACTTCGATCGGGCAGAGGGGATTTTTCAAAAGACAAGCTGGATTAACCATTTTTCAAGACAAACCTGTATGAAGATGAAGATCAAGGCAACCTGGATGCTCAAACTGAAACATATGAAGACTAATCCAAGTCCAAGCAAGATGCGTAAACTCAACCAAGAAAATTGTTCAAGATTCAAGTCTCATGGATTCAAAGCTTGCAAAACATGGGAGCAAATGAAAGCAAGCTAAAGAGAAGACACAATGATTCAAGAAGATATGAAAAATGCAAAAGAACTAAAGGAATGGAGAAGCCTAAGCAAAACAAAGCATCCCGGAGTTTTTCAAGTTCATCAAGCCACCTGACGAGGTGAAGTCGCACACCGAAGTCGACTCTACCTGCGACTTGGGTCAAGTCGATGCCCAAGTCGACCCAATCTGGAACTTGAAGTTGCTACGGAAGGCGAAGTCGCACCCGAAGTCGACTCCATCTGCGACTTGGGCGAAGTCGCACCCGAAGTCGACTCCGCCTGCGACTTGCGTCGCAATGGTCGGAAATTATTCAAACATTGGCATATTAAATGCACGCCACCTACCTTCAAACGTTCGGATTCCCTCCACAATTATAAAAGGCATTCATTGTGGACGAGGGAAGGAGTTGAAAATCATTAAGTGTGCATAACTCCCATCTTCAAGAGCATTAAAGAGATCAAGTCAATCCAAAGAAGAAGAACTTCGCTTCAAACTGTAAGAGCTCAACTTCTGAATCATCAAAGCCTACACTACGAGTTCTTCTCTGCGCCAAACTGCTTCTACACAACTGTGACGTGTAGATTCTTTTGTTATTTCATTTGATTGTATTGAACTTGATTTGGTTTGAGGAACTAAGATCAAGTGAAAGCAAAGTAGTGTGTGATTGGAGTAGAACTCATCACCTACTTGTGCTGAGATTTGTTGATGCCCCCTAGAGCTGGAATCTAGAAGAGAGCAGTGGCTCTAATTGTATTTAAGGAATACAATAGTAGAACCCAAGTCACAAGGAGTGTGAGCTTGGAAGAGTGGAGTAGGGAGGTTGCCCGAACTACTATAAAAATCTTATGTGCTTTATTTATATTTCTGCTCTCTACATTATATTGCTTTCCATTTCATTTCATCAATCAAGGGGATTAAATTTTCAAGGGGTTAAGTTTTCAATTTACCAAAGAATTTTATAAGAACCCAATTCACCCCTCCCCTCTTGGGTTTTGCCATTAACTCGGGACCAACATGTTTATCCCAAAATGAGTTAAAGGCCTAAGCGATAAGTTCTTGACATCTATGCCCTAGCTAAACCACCAACCTCTTGGTAGTCTGCACCCATGGATTTACCATCTAAAATAAGAAAAAGTTTGCGTGAGTTTAGATAATCTCAGCAAGTAGAGTATATAATTATAAACTGGTAAAATTTTAGTAAATAGTATACATATGGTCAAAAAATAAAGGTTATCTTACAAATCCAAGTAAAGCTTTAATACATATGAAATACATGTTTACGCCCAAGTGTACGTCAATGCATCATACACGTGATACTCCTCAAATCAATCCAACAAAGATCTTAAATTCAATGAAGAAGTTCAGGATCTTGCCCTAGAATCCAACCTATTGTGCAATCGAATGACCAATATTATATAGCATGAGTGGCCAACTTTACCTAACACGAATGCCCAACTTTGCACAACATGGGTCGATTGGAAATATTTTTATCCAAATTGGAGATGTAATTGATACCTTGTCATTCTTGCCACATAACCGCAGCATACTAAACTATATTACGTGAACAACTCAATGTTGGAAACATGTGAAAAATAAGCCAAGTATGTGTTTCGATGATTAACAAATCAATTTAAGTAGGTTTTGGTTACTAACATGTTTGTGAAAATGATTAAAGGATATACAAATGAAGAAAATGAAGCATAACAGGTTAAGTCGATTTTCAAGTCGACTCAGGCATCAACTTAGGCCAAGTCGACTCCAGCAGTGATTTCAACCTGTCATTTTCGTCCAGAGTTGAAATCGAGGAGTAGAGCTGCCAAAGTTGCAAACGAAGTCAACTCTGCATGAGACTTGGGTGAAGTCGCAGACCAAGTCGACTCTAGCATCGACTTCGACCCGTCATTCCTGTCCAAATTTGAAATCGAGAACAAGAGCTGCCGAAGTCGCATCCCAAGTTGACTCCGCATGTGACTTGGGTGAAGTCGCTGACCAAGTCGACTCCAACATCGACTTTGACCAATCATTTCTGTCCAGAGTTGAAATCCAGAACGAGAACTGCCGAAGTCGCATCCCAAGTCGACTCCGCATGCGACTTGGGTGAAGTCGTAGACCAAGTCGACTCCAGTTTCGACTTTAGACTGACAACACGCGTTTTGAAGAACTAAGTCGAAAACCAAGTTGACTCAATGCTCGACTTGAGTTAAATTGAAGACCAAGTAGACTAAAATATTCAACTTAGGCCAAATGAAGAACAAATCAAGTCCAAAACAAGCATAGTTGCATGTATTCATCTTGGAAAATCAAGATCATATTTCTCCATGATTCAAGGATTCAAAGTTTACAAGTCACGGAGCTAAAGGACATCAAGCTAGGATGATTATATTGAGTTCCAAGGGATATAATCAAGGGAAGAACATTAATCTGAAGAAAATCAAGAGATCAAAGTCATCTCCAAGGATTTCAAGTTCAACAAAGCAAGCTGAAGAAGTGAAGTCGCACCCAAAGTCGACTTCACCTGCGACTTGGGTTAAGTCGTGGACCAAGTCGACCTAGACTTGAAATTGAAGAGGTTGCGGATAGCCGAAGTCGCACCCGAAGTCGACTCCACCTGCGATTTGGGTCGCAATGGTCAAAAAAATTTCAAAAGTTGGCGCATTAAATGCACGCCACCTACCTCTAAACGTTCGAATTCCCTCAACATTTATAAAAGGCATTCAATATGAACGTGGAGGGTAGCTGAGAATTCATTGAATGAGCATAACTCCCATCTCCTAGAGAATTAAGTGATCAAGCCAACATCTAGAAGAAGAACTTTGCTTTGAAACTGCCAAGAGCCGCTCGTTGAATCTTTCAGACTGCTTTACAAGTTCTTCTCTGTTCCAAATCTGCCTCTACACACCAGTAACGTGTAGAAATTTTCTTTTACTTTCTTTTGTTGTATTGAACTTGATTTAGTTTGGGTAACTAAGATCAAGTTTAAGCAAAGTAGTGTGTGATTGTAGTGGAACTCATCACCTACTTGTGCTGTGAATTGTTGATGCCCCCCAGAGCTGGAATTTAGAAGAGAGCAGTGGCTCTAGTTGTATTTGTGAAATACATAGTGGAACCCAAGTCACAAGAGGTGTAAGCTTGGAAGAGTGGAGTAGGGAGGGTTGCCCGAACCACTATAAAATCTTTCTTGTTGATTTATATTTTTGCTTTGAGCACTATATTGCTTTCCATTTGTTTCTTCATAAAGGGGACTAGTTTAATTCGGGGTAAAATTTCTATTTAAGCTAAAAAATTTTAATTACCCAATTCACCCCTCCCCTCTTGGGTAATTTCCATTAACTCGGGACCAACAAGTGGTATCAGAGCAGGTCATTGAGTTTTACCAAAGAGATCTTTTGATATGGCATCCCAATCTATTTCCGTTCTCGCATTTGTCGAAGGCCAATCTTTTACTAAGCCACCATTGTTTGATGGGAACAATTTCGGCTATTGGAAGCTACGTATGAAATAACTCATCATGGCTACAGATATGGACTCTTGGATTGCAATCCAAGACGGTGTAACTTTGCCTACTGATGAAAGAGCTTCCAAATGGACCGATGAAGAAGTAGAAACTGTTAAGAGCAACGCTAAAGCTATGAACTCACTGTTTTGTGCTCTTACCGCTTCCGAATATGATAGAATATCCTCTTGTTTAACTGCACAAGAGATATGGGATACGTTAACATCTATCTATGATGGAACTTTTCAAGTCCAAAAGACAAGGAGAAATATTTTGATTGGAGAATTTGAGAGCTTTAAAATGCTAGAAATAGAAAATATTTCTAAAATATTTGCTAGATTCTCTAAAATTACTAATGCCTTGAAAGGTCTAGGAAAAGCAATTTCTAAATTTGAACAGGTCGTGAAAATCTTAAGAGCACTACTGAAATCTTGGATTCCAAAGATTACAGCAATAGAAGAAGCCAAGGACCTAAACACATTGAAGCTAGAAGACCTTATTAGCTCATTAATGTCACATGAGCTAATCAAGAAAAGAAATGAAGATCACCAAAAGGAAAGAGAGCAATTGCATTAAAAGTCACCCATAACTGGGATGAGTCCGCCACCTCATCTCACAACGATGATGAAGACATTGCTCTATTAATTTGAAAGTTTGTGAGAAAAGAAAAGAACTTCAATGACTTGAAAGAGAGACCTCGAAAAGATAAGAAAAAGGAGGATACAAAGTATTTTAGATGCGGTGGTATGGGACATATGCAAGCTTAATATTCTACACCGGAAAAAAGATCAAAGGATCATCAAGAAAGGAAGGAAAGATATGAAAGCCGAAAATTTCAAAGGCCCAAGGGAAGAGGAATGTACGTGAATGAAGAAACTTCATCAACAAGTAGCTCCTCAACTGATGATTTTGAAGCGGCAAATTGTACAAGAATATGTTGCATAGCAGGGATTGAACATGAAGAAACTTTGAACTCAATGGAAGTTTTGAAAGAGCAAACTGTTGAGATTGTTGATCATATGCTTGCTTTAAGAATGATTAATTTGATTTTGATGATTAACAAATAATTGAAATATCATTAAAAAGGATTTAATACATTTGTCTAAGTGTTCTCAGATATTTTATCTCTAATTATGTGTATGAAAATGAAAATGTGAAATAATTTAAGTTTCAAGAGTTCAAGTTCATGAATTGCAAGTTCTGCAAAGTGAAGTCTCAGCCCAAGTCGACTTCACTTGCGACTTGGTGAAGTCTCAGACCCAAGTCGACTTCGCCTACGACTTCGGAAGTGAAGTCTCAACCCAAGTCGACTTCACTTGCGACTTGGTGAAGTCCCAGACCCAAGTGGACTTCACCTGCAACTTCGAACGCGAAATTCTGGACAACAAGTTTTAGCAAGACGAAGTCACATCCCAAGTCGACTTCACCTATCCGAAGTCGACTTCACTCATCCGAAGTCGACTCCACTTGCGACTTCAACTCGTAGCGGTCGAAAATCCGAACGTTGGAGCTCTAGATGCGCGTGAACCTCCACTCCAACGGCTAGAACCTTTTTCCCTCTATATATACCATTGAAGAATGAACGTGGAGAGAAGAGAGAAGGAGGAAAGAAAGAGGAAAACACAAGTTGAGCTTCCATCTTCTAATATTCAAATGTGTTGAAGTTATTCGAATAACTATTGAAGCTTCAAGTGCTACAACTTTCAAGTGCGCTTCCAAGATTATCATCTCTACAAGACAAGGAGCTTCCGGAGCTTATCGAATACACATTGTAAAGTGTAATCTCTCTTTTATTTATTTGTTTTATGTTGTTGCCTTGGATCGGTATTGGAGACCGAATTCAAGAAGAAGCAAAACTGGGGGTTGGTTTGAGTTTGTCTCACTAACGGGTTTTGCTTGATTGGTTGGAGTTTGTCTCACCAATAGATTGGACTTGGTTGGTTGGAGTTGGTCTCACCAACAAGTGATTATTGTATATGCCTCCTAGAGCTAGAATCTAGAAGAGAGCGGGTGCTCTAGATTGTATTGAAAATACAATAGTGGAACCTAAGACACGACGGGTGTGTGCTTAGAAGAGTGGAGTAGGGAAGGTTGCCCGAACCACTATATATTGTTGTCTCTTGTTTGGTTTGATTGTTTATATTTTTATATTCCATTTGCACCCTCTCATTATATCTCATATCACGTTTCATCAAGGGGATTGAAATTATAAGGGGTTAAGTTTTAATTTACCAAAGAATTTTTCAAGAACCCAATTCACCCCTTCCCTCTTGGGTTTTGCCATTAATTCGGGGCCAACACAAACCACCTCAACAAAATGCACAAGTAATGAAGAGGAAACTTCCAAATTTTGCCATTCTAAGTCTACTTATTCTTCTATTCAAGAATGTCTCAAATGTGCTGAATTAGAGGAATTACAACATACATATGATTCATTGTATAAGGAAATCAAAAAACTAAGAAACAAGTTATCTTTAAAGAGACAACAATGCAATTTCATCATTATTGTAAATGAAAAACTAGCTGAAAGTACAACAAAACTGAAAGAAGAAAATGAAATACTATTGAAAGAAGTGGAAAAATTGAAAAAGGAGAATAAATCCTTAAATGAATCATTAACTAAGTTCTCTAATCCAGAAGAAAGTGTGAAAATGTTCTTGAACAAGACCTCTCAAAACAATAAAAGAGGTCTTGGATACTCCACATTTGAGCAAGGAAAAAGTAGCAAATCAAGTGTGCCAAAATTTTGGAAAAATCAAGCTGAAGCAGCACCTATTTACAAACCAAAAGGGAAACAAGTTGCTTGGACCAAAAGGCCAACTTTTGAACCATTACATATTTGGAGGCCTACTCCTAGATTACCAATGACTTGCAAGTTTTGCAATAAGATGGGTCACAAAATCTATAAATACAACTTTAAGAAATTGTATGACCATTGTGCAAAATTAGTTTGGGTTCCAAGAAACACAAGATTTGGACTTTCAAGAATAGAACAACAAAGATTAAATTAATTTATTAATCCAAATGGACCCATAAAATGGGTACCAAAGAGATAAGATTTATTTGTTCATTTTTCAGATATGTTTCAAGGCAAAGGCAAGCAACGTTTGGTTCATGGATAGTGGTTGCTCAAGGCATATGACTGGAGAAAGAAGTTTATTTCATAAACTCAAGCCTTGCAACGATGGAACTATTGCCTTTGGGAACAACGAGAAAGGTAAAATTAAAGGTAAAGGAAATATTTATAGTATTTCAAATGCATGTATGAAGGATGTGGTGTTTGTTGAAGGACTTAAGCACAATCTAATGAGTATTAGCCAATTATGTGATAAAGGATACAAGGTTGTGTTTGAATCGTCTATACGCAATGTATTTGATGGAGAACATATTATGTTTAGCGGAAAAAGACATGGAAATGTTTATTTGATTTCACTTGATGAATAAATGGTCAATGTCTAATGGCCATTGACAATGATCTATGGGTTTGGCATAAGAGGCTTGGACATATAAACATGACAAATATTAAGACCCTATGGAAAAAGAATTTGGTAGATGGATTGCAAAAGTTGAAATATGATAAAGATAAAATTTGCAAGGCATGCCAATTGTCAAAACAACCTAAATTGCCTTTCTCTACTAAAAAGGAGATTTCCAGCACTAGGCCACTTGAATTGCTACACATGGATCTATATGGGTCATCCAACATTTTAACCATTGGTGGAAAGAAGTTATGTTTGTAATAGTTGATGATTTTTCAAGATTCACATGAGTAATTCTCTTAACTAGCAAAGATGAAGCCTTCTCTATATTTGCAACTTTTGTAAACTTGGTGCAAAATGAAAAATAAAGTATTATTATGACCATTAGAAGTGATCATGATGGTGAGTTTGAAAATAAACGATTCATAGAATTATCTAATGAAAAAGTAATTCACCACACATTTTTTGCACCAAGAACTCCACAACAAAATGGAGTGGTTGAAAGGAAAAATAGAACCATACAAGAGATGGCGAGAACAATGCTAAATGAGAGTAATTATCTTTTTCAAGATTGCTCTAATGGTAACTAATGAAAAAGTCGACTCCACCTACGACTTGAGTCGCAATGGTCGAAAATTTTTCGAACGTTGGCGCATTAAATGCACACCACCTACCTCTAAACGTTCGGATTCCCTCAACATTTATAAAAGGCATTCAATATGAACGCGGAGGATAGCTGAGAATTCATTGAATGAGCATAACTCCCATCTCCTAGAGCATTAAGTGATCAAGCCAACATCTAGAAGAAGAACTTTGCTTTGAAACTGCCAAGAACCGCTCGTTGAATCTTTCAGACTGCTTTACAAGTTCTTCTCTGTTCCAAATCTGCCTCTACACACCAGTAACGTGTAGAAATTTTCTTTTACTTTCTTTTGTTGTATTGAACTTGATTTAGTTTGGGTAACTAAGATCAAGTTTAAGCAAAGTAGTGTGTGATTGTAGTGGAACTCATCACCTACTTGTGCTGTGAATTGTTGATGCCCCCCAGGGCTGGAATCTAGAAGAGAGCAGTGACTCTAGTTGTATTTGTGAAATATATAGTGGAACCCAAGTCACAAGAGGTGTGAGCTGGGAAGAGTGGAGTAGGGAGAGTTTCTTGAACCACTATAAAATCTTGCTTGTTGATTTATATTTCTGCTCTCAGCACTATATTGCTTTCCATTTGTTTCTTCATAAAGGGGACTAGTTTAATCCGCGGTAAAATTTCTGTTTAAGTTGAAAAATTTTACTTACCCAATTCACCCCTCCCCTCTTGGGTAATTGCCATTAACTCGGGACCAACACTGAAGTCCTCAACTATTTTATTAAGGGACATTACTCATGTGGACTAGTTTCAAAATATTAATCAATAAAATCACAAGGGCCAAATAAGATAGGCTTGAACCAATGCCACCAAGCTATCACATCTCGATTCCCTATTGGGATGCACTATCAATTGCACCGATGGTCCACACAACTCTACAAAATTCACATAACAGCCATGACTCATGAATATGTTAACATTCAAAGTAAAACATGTCAATGCCATAATAAATAATGCAAATGTATAAATTACTGAAGCAAAAATTACAAATGAATAACAATCCATAAATTTCCAAATATATATATCGACATCCAAACACACATCCTGTAATGTTTTATTAAAATATAAAACCAAAAAGAGGGAAGAAGACCTTTACTTACCTTGTGTAATCTCTACCTAATCATCATATAATAATACTCTTTTATTTTCAAATCACAATACTAGGAAAATGATACTACACTAATTAATATTTAAAATATCCTTTTTAAACATAATTCACCATAATATTTTTGGCGCCCCCAAACCGAGGCATCACCAAAACTATACTCCAGGATTGTTTTTGATTGGTAAATATGAAACAGGATTGTTGCCCTGATCATATGGTGGGATTTTTGAATCTATTTTGTTTAGCGGAATTTTTTTCTTTACATTCTATTTCCTTCATCATTTTTCAAGTAACAAATACTTGAAGTTAACTTTACATATCATCTCAAATCATCAATTCATTCATAACCTGATAACTCCTTATCAGTGTAAAGTATTCTTCTGTTCTCGATCTATCACATCAATACAAGCCAATTTGAGGATGGAGGGATGGATTTCTCTAGCACTTAATAATAGTAGGGAGAGACATATGAAAAACTTTATTTATGTTTAAACTTTCTATGTACTATATTACTTATGTCGATGTTTATTTTTTCAGCTTCCTTTGCAGTGTAGTTGGTATACATCATATTTATGCTTAGGATTATCATTACTAATTGTGTTATTGTATGTTAATGCCTCTTTAGTCCTATTATGCTGGTGTCACAACCTTCATTTTATAGGGGAGACTTTGCTGGAATTAGGGTGTGACAGTAGGATCACCCAAGGATTAGCTTTCTTGAGCTCCAAGGCCTCCATAAACAAGTGAGGTAGGCTAACTCTTCCCTATTAGTCACTTTCCATAGGATCTCTATCTCTTGTGGGTTGACTTAATTCCTTCCATTGCCTTTGGGATAGATATAGTAAGTTATCAAAAGTCTTAGCACTCTCACTATAGGGTAAATCCACGTAGTAAAGTAATTTTATGCCCTCATAATATTTATTACTCATACTAGGTAAAGAAAGATCTTCAGGAATAGACTCTTTATCTAGTGGGACTTCAAGTATATTGCTTATTCAGAGTTTAGCTTTGGCTTTTGATACACATGGCCTTGACCTAAGTCTATTTCTATGCCTTCGACAAAAGTGGTCAATTATTCATTGCTCCATACATAATAAAATTGCCTTGTCAAGTTGGTGTACATTTTTCCTTACTCTTTAAGCAGATTTTTCCATCCTTCAAAATCTAGTAATTCTTCAATGCCAAATTCATATTATTATAGAAACTCAAAATCTATAATTTTTTGGTAGAATGTTTTCCTTTCATAAAAATGATTGTAAAATCTCTTATGTTGTTGAGGAGTCCTAAAGTATTCTATAGGCATTTGAATGACATAGACTTTTTTAGTAGAGCCTCCTTTCCTTCTACCAACGTGTTCCTGTCAACTAGATTCCTCTGTTCTTTCTCTAGGAATGAAAGTAGATGAGTTATTGATGCGCACCAAGTGCTTATCGTTAAGAGCACTATGACCACCAGTTTAATTAAAATTAACTGAAACACATTAAAGCTACCACTATGTGGGTGATGGTGTAGAATAATGGTGAGTCGAGTCGAATCTACAGAGAAGCTATATAATTTTGAATTATTTTAAGGTAAAATAAAAGAGAAAAGTAAAAGAGGGTATAGAGAAGAGAAAAAAAGAAATTAGATATAAAGAAAAAGAAATTAGAGAAAAAAGAAAAAGAAATTAGAGAGGGAAGAAAAGAGAATTAAAAAGAGAGAGAAAGAAGGGCGACAAAGCAGATAAAGAAGAGAAAGAAAGAGACAGAGAAAGGAGAGGAGAAATTGCAATTAACTAAAATTAAATCTAAACTAGGACAGTAATTAAAAGACTACAGAAGTAAAATTTAATCTACGAAAATAGGAATGAAAATTGCATTAAACTTAATTTGAAAATTACAAAGCATAAAGCGGTAAATCTACGCTAAATATTACAAATCTAAAATTAACAACTACAAAGTATTAAAGAAAAAAAACTATAATTAACATAAAATTTATTTACCCCAATCTTTGCTTGAAGATCACTCTTTTGAAAAGCAATCCAAGCCCTTGGAGCTTTTTTTCACTTAGCAAAGGTCCCACTTAAAGGGGCCCCATTTCAAGTGATGGGAGAGTGTTGTTGTGTGTGGTCCTTTTTTTTGGGATGAGTGGTGGGACCCCGCTTTTATAGTTTTAGAGAACCCCATTGGCTAAACTTGGAATCCGATGTGGGATTCACATACCATGGCCCACTGTGGCTGCCTTCGTTGCTTCTTTACTTTGCTATTGTTCGTGTGGATGTTAGCTGCTATGGAAGATAGAGGAATCGACGATCAAATCTAGGTTGCAATGAAATGAAGGCTGCCTCGGTTTGCTGGGAAGGTGGTTGCCTTCATGTTTGCACAAATTGCTAGTAGGTTGTAATGCAAGATTTGATGGAGGACAAGTTCAGATGATAGTTAGAGGCAAAAGTAGGTTGCTACAATTAACGGTGGCTGAATTTAGTTTCGCTCGGCCAGTTAGGAAAGATGGATGGGGGAAAATGCAAGCTACAGGATTTTGGAAGTTGCTGCAATTTTATGGCCGACAGTTGGAATCGGTGGCTGCAATCGTGGGTTTAACGGCTAGACTATAGCTTGGTTTCTTTTTTCCTTGAGAATTAGGTACTGCCGATTTTTTGTGTTGAACAGAGGCTGTGACCGGCTGCTCGTTTGGGTGGACTCGTCTAAATCGGTGGTGGTCGGCGATTGTATAGTTGCAGAGGCGATGGAGGCGTGGCTAGTAGCGACTTGGATCTAGAGAAGATGGCTGGTCGATGATGATGGTTGCTTACCGCCGGAGACAATTGGGGAAACGTCATTGTCTATTTCCGTGCAGATTTTCTGTATATATTTCAGCCTTTGGAAATTTATCAGAGCATAGGAAGAATTCGGGCAAAGGGGGTTGATGCTTCAGTTGGGAAAAATGGCGATCGGTGCTTTGAGATGGGTTGAATAGTGGTGAAGCAGAGGAAGAGCTGTTGAAAATCCAACTAATGCAGGGACGGCTGCAATTTGGGGCTTCCGGATTCTTTTGATTGCTCACATGGCTGTCCTGTCTGGATGATTTGGTCATGGCTGCCGATGTAGGTTGCTGGTTTGATTTTCTTCCAGTTGGCCTTGTCGCCGGGTTGAGCATCCGGATTGGGGAAGATGGTGATGGAGCACTATAACTGGTGCTCTGGCGGTGTACGGTTACTTGGTGTTCCTGCAGTATTCTTAAATATGAATTTAAATATTCATTCTTTGATAAATAATTTCAATAACATCATCTATCATCTTAGTTTTATCTTTAAATGTATTTTATCAAAATATAATGTACTTTGTTCCCCATATTTTAAAATATAATTATAGTCATATATTTATGATTTTTCCAATTAAATAATTTTATAAATTTTCTTAAGTTATATTAATAAGCTAATACACATTTCAATGTTAAAATTTTCTTAGGGATTGAGTCATAATTTTATATTTTTAAGAATGTTGTAAAATGACCCGTTTTATAGCAAAATTAGATATTTTATGAAAAACGTAATTTTTACTAAATTTTACTTAAAACATGCATTTAATTAACATTTTAATATTTAACAGCATGAATTTAATATGCAATTAAATAAAAAAATTTAGACTTATCAGTTATCTTTCTTGGATTAGACCGAGCGCCTAGTAGAGATGGTGGCTTCTTCCTGTGGAATTTGGAAGGAGTTGTTTACAGCCTAGGAACCTCTTCTCTAAGGTTAGAGTAAGAAGGACAAGAGATGGGGAGCTTAGAAGGCTTGTTCATGCGGTCATAAGAACCTTGGAAATTTAATGATGAGAATGAGAGAGAGTCATTTGGATTTTCAATTGGGGCTAAGGATTTTTTTGAGTTAGGCAACTTGGAGAGTGGGTTTTGAGGCTTGTAAGACTTGGGAGAGAAAACGAGAGAGATGAAATGGAAAAATTGGGAGTTTTGGCGCCTTAAAGGTAGCCAATTCGTTGTTTGCGAGGTCAACTCTAAACCCTAAGTTGACTTCAAAGTCAACTTCACCGAAGTCGACTTAGGCTGAGCAGAGTCAACTTGACTTCATTGACCCAAGTGAACATTCAATTTCTACACTGACTTTTTTTTTTCAAAACAATATAAATGAGCCTCACAAACACTACAGAGCATATATCTATCACAAACACCACATTTCTTCAATCATATTAGTACGAATTTCAAGCTTCAATATCAATCATTCCATTTCTTTTCTAATTTTATAAAATGATTCAACATTTAATGTTTCAGTGAAGATATCTGCAATTTGATTCTAAGTTTTAATATACTCCAAAACTGATATCATAATTTTCAACATGTTTCGTAATAAAATGGTGTCTAACATCTATGTATTTAGTGCTAGAGTGTAATATTGGATTCTTTGTTAGAAAAATGACACTTGTATTGTCACATCTAATTGGTATATCTTTATATTCTATACCTTAATCCATTAATTGTTGTCCCATCCAAAATAATTGGACGAAACAACTTTTGATTGCAATAGGCTTCAACGGTAGACAAAGCAATATTAATTTATTTTCTTGAGAACTATGAAAACATCATGCTTTTAGAAATTGACAAGTCCCACTAGCACTTTTTTTATCCACTTTGTAATAAAAAAATCTGCATCTAAATACCCAATGAAATAAAATGTTGAGCCCTTGAGATACCACAGACCTAAGTTTATTGTATCAATCAAGTGTTTGAAAATTCTTTTTACAGCTATCGTATGAGACTCCTTAGGGTTTGATTGAAACACATACAAACACTCAATAAAATATCAGGTCTAGAAGCAGTCAAGCATAGCAATGATCCTATCTTACTTCTATACAATGGTTGATCCACTTGTTTACCTTTTTCATATTTGTCCA
The DNA here is from genome assembly GCA_030490835.1 of Annona cherimola. Lineage (NCBI taxonomy): Eukaryota > Viridiplantae > Streptophyta > Magnoliopsida > Magnoliales > Annonaceae > Annona > Annona cherimola. The sequence goes on along the minus strand of CM059977.1, from coordinate 47,854,530 downwards.
TTTGATTGAAGAGCTCACGGGTTTGCTTGCTCCTTTGTTATTTTGCATTCCAAACTTCTTGAGCATTTCTTTAATTAACTTAGAGTAATTTATAAATATTTGTTATTTTTGTTGTTTGATTTGGAATCTAGGAAAGAAATTGAATTCACTCATTATGCTCATTTCAAATCCTGCATCAAGTTAGAAAATTCTTGACACAAAGATTCATTAGTAGTACAAAAAACTACGTTATCTGCATAAATTTGAATAATTAAAAAAAATTTTCTTTATACTTAATGAACAAGGTAGTATCAACTTCTCCTCTTTTAAAATTATAAGATAATCAGAAATTTACTAAGCCTTTTATACTAAGCTCCAGGAGCTTATTTCAACTAGTACAAGGCTTTGTTTAGCTTGTATTCATATTAGATTGATCATTGTCCTTAAAAGCTGAAGATTATTTAACATATAACTCTTCATTAAAATAATTATATAAAAATACATTTTTCACATTCATTTGAAACAATTTAAAGCCCATATATGATGCAAAAACTAGTAATACATGTATGACTTCCAATCTAGCTATGTGAGCATAGGATTCTTCAGAGTCAATTCATTCTTCTTGTGAGGACCCTTTACCTAGAAGTCTAGCTTTGTTTCTTACAACTAATCCACTTTCATCTAGTTTATTCCTAGGTACATATTTAGAAAAAATTATTGTACAATCCTTAGATCTAGGAACTAGTTGTCATACTTTATTCATTTCAAATTGATTAATCTTTTCTTGCATTGTAACTATACAATTTTCATCATTAATAGCTTAATCAATTATTTTTGGCTCTATTTTTTATACAAAGGCAAAATATCCACAGATGTTGTCTTAGGCCTTTAGTTTTTACACCATCATATATGTCTCCTATGACTTATTCAATTGGATGATCTATTTTGAATTTTAGATCTTTGAGGGCTTTATAGGAAACATTACCTTCAGTTACTCTTGATTGGAGTCTTGATCTTACTTGAGATCTTCTCCCCCTTTCTTTCTCACTAGAAGCATCTCAAAATCTTTTAATAAGTTATTTACATCACCGAGTTCATTCTCCTTCTTTGGAGTTTAGTTAAACATATAAAAATAACACGTATGGACGCTTCTACTATAGTTCTTTTTTTGAATTTTTTATATGTTTTGCTATTTGAGTAGTAGAAAGGAATACAACATCATCACTTTTGACATCTAATGTGCCAAGATTGTTGTGATACCCATACCCAACTAGGACCATACATGTAAATTAGGCATGAAAATGTGAATTATGTATTATTCAATTGATTGATTGATTTAAGGTTATTGATTAAGAAAGGTGATTAAATTAATCACCATAACTCAATGTGGGTTAGTGTGTATAAAGAGACCCAATGAAGATTAGGGAATGGGAATAAGTTATGAATAATTATTTCATACATTATGATTTAATTAATGAAAATTATGATGATAATTATAGAATTGATGTGATAAATGTTAGAAAATTCATAACTCGACTCCTAAAAGGCGGAATGAGGTGAAATTTGCAAAAAGGTAAGCACATGATAATGTGCCCAACATTATGGATTATGGAAATTATGATGTAATTAGGGTGATAATTATTTAACTTCATCCAAATCCAAAAGACAATTTCAAATGGTTATAACTTACGTTAGAAAGGTCATTTTGTGATGAAAATTTTCATGAATGGTTAAAAGAATATGGTTAATCATATGGATGAGTTTGATTAATCTAATTATTATGGAAAATGATTAATAAAAAAACGGAAAAAATCTTTGACTTTTATTTTCAAAAAGTGACATCTCATTTAATGAAAAGTCAATGGGTTTAATGCTCGGTTTGAGGTGGCCTAAGGTGTAATTTTTTAGCACATTTTGTGAATTTTTAAAATGAAAAAATTGCATGAAAGGGGGCTGAATGAGCAGGGATATTCAATCAATATAAATTGGGCAGATTTTGTAAACACAAAAATCCAAAAGGAGGCTACAATAAGGCGGGCATCCAAGGCTTGAAGGTGAGCAGATTTTTTTTTAAAAAAATCTGTGAAAATGAAAATTACATGAGGTAATGATGACAACTAAATGGGATAAATATTGAATTTATAAACCTAAAAAATAAGGTGGAAATTAGAAATTAAAAGTAGCATATAAAAGTGGAATGAAAGGGCGTTGCTTTGGACATTCAAGTGGACAACTTTGAGAGAAAAGAAAGAAAGAAAGAAAAAAGGCCAGCAAGGGACGTTCCCAAGCAAGGGAGAAAGGAAGAAAAAAAAAGAAGAAAAATAGGAGGAAAAGAAGAAGGAAGAAAGGGAGAAACAAGTTAGGCAAGGTGAAATCAAACCTAACAATTTCAAATAAGTATTAAACCAAGTTTTGGTTTCTTAACTTTCAAGTTTTTAGCTCAATGAATGATTCATAAAATTGAATCATTATGAACACTAAATGATAATATATGAAGCCCTTGATAGGGTTATTGAATGCTAAGTAAATTAGGAGGTTTAATTCAAGCATTCAAGGAAGTTACATATGAATATAGGTTTGTTTACACTAATTACACCAAGTTGGAATTTTTGTCAATTCCCATCTAATGTTGCTGTTTTAACCATGTCATATGTTTGAATTATGATAAATATTTTCATTATTAATATATGTTGAATTGAACATGATTTAAGAACCTTAGGAAGGTAAAACCTAGAATTGACAATATGGTCAAGATTCTAGTCTTTTGAGATGGATATTATGCATGAATTTAAACACGTAATATGTGGATGATTTAAAAGGTAAAATACCCTAAATTTAAGGTAGAAGAGACATCCAACATGGGGCTGGAAATAAATTCAAAAATCTGTTTTGTTGGGACATAAGATGTGGATTGTTGGAAACAATTGTTGAAATCAAATGCAAAATATCCAAAGCATGTGTTTTGATGATTAACAACACAATTTGAGTAAGTTTTAGCTAATAATATGTTTAGTGTATTGTTTAAGGATATAAAAATAAAAATATGAAGAATGGCAGGCCAAGTCGATCCCCAAGTTGACTCAGGCATCTACTTAAGCCAAGTTGATACCCAGGTCGACTCCAGTAGCGACTTCAAGGCCCATTTTTTGTCCAGCGTTGAAATTAGGGAACAAGGTTGCCGAAGTCACACATGAAGTCGACTCCACATGCAACTTGGGTGAAGTTGCAGGCCAAGTCGACTCCAGCATCGACTCAGATTGCCAGGGCAGAATTTCAAGAGTTAAGTCGCAGGCCAAGACGACTTGAGGGCAGACTTGAGTCAAGTCAACTCAAACACTCAACTTAGAACAAATAAAGATTAAAACAAGTCCAAAGGTAAGAAAGTTGCTTGAATTCATCCATTTAAATCAAATTGGACATGTTCATGCATACCAAGACTCAAGTTTTCAAGAATCCTAGACATGAAGCCAAAGGATTTTTATGCAAAGAGAATATACTAAATTTCAAATAATGCAAATCAAAGGAACAACACTCATGATGAAGAAGTTAAGCAAGCAAAGACATTTCAAAAGAGTTTTAAGTTCACTTGACAAGATAAGGAGGTCAAGTCTCAAACGAAGTAGACTCCAGCATCGACTTGGGTCAAGTCTTAGACCAAGTCGACCTAAAAGACCGACTTGAAATTTGGAAGAATTCGAAGTCGAACTCGAAGTCGACTCCATATGTGACTTGGGTCAAGTCCAAGGCCAAGTCGACCTGAGGAAGAACTTGAATAAGACCTGTGCATCTCATAATTTCATTCAACCATTTCAAATTTCATCTCAATCCGATTTTCCTAGCTCAAGCTATAGCTGTTTGAAGTTAACGGTTGGAATTGAGATGTGATCAATAAATTATGAATCTAATTTAATTAAGGATTTTCATAATCCAATAATCCCAAAATACCAAGCCCAACATCATCAACTTTCATTTCAAATTTCACTTGAATCCGCCTTACAGGCGTTGAGTTATGAATTTTCTATGATTTTTCACATTAATTTCATAATTACACTTTAATCTCCATAAATTAAATCATGATTATTAACATGATAATTCATGACACCTTATCACCTTTAAATACTCATTAAGCCCCTCAGGTCATACCGACTCATTTTGGGCTCCGACAATTAAATTTTTAATCACCATTCTTAATTAAACCCTAATTGCAAAATATCATAAAATCATCCATACTTCATTTAATTCACATATAAATCACTTGTATATGTCCAATGCATACATTAGACCCTATTCAGATTGGGGCTTCACAATAACGTTCAAAATTCTCCCTCCTCTACATATAGACACTCAAGCAAATGTGGAAACATACAAGATAGAGCAAAAAAAGAGGAAAGAAGAGCTACTAAGAGTTATATTTTACTTTCTTCTACATTTGAGTGATCTATACACTTTCAAAGGAAGAACAAGCTTTAAAGGTGCTGTTTGCTTCAACGCAAAATGATTCGTCGCTTCTACGAATTCTTCCTCAAGCTCAAACATGCTACACACATTTGTAAAATGTAGATTTCTTTCATTTTATTTTGATCTTCAGTTGTTGATGCTTGGTTTGAGTTTAGTGTTTCAAACTAAGTTATAGCAAAGTAGGGTTGTGACTGGAGTGAAACTTGTCACCTACTTATGCCGCTCGTTGTATATGCCCCCTAGAGCAAGAATCTAGAAGAGAGCAGAGGCTCTGGTTGTATATGCCCCCTAGAGTTGGAATTTAGAAGAGAGCAGAGGCTCTAGTTGTATTCACAGAATACATAGTGGAACCCAAGTCACAAGGAGTGTGAGCTTGGAAGAGTAGAGTAGGAAAGGTTGCCCGAATTATTATAAATCTTGTCTATTATTTTTCATTTTCGCTTTCATTATCTTATTGCTTTCCATTTATCTCATTGAAGGAGATTAAACTAAACTAGGGTGAAATTTGTAATTGAAGTTTCAAATTTTTTAAATACCCAATTCACCCCTTCCCTCTTAGGTAATTGTCATCAGCTTGGGACCAACAAGTGGTATCAAAGCAGGTCTTTGAGTTTTACCAAAGAGATTTTTTGATATGGCATCCCAATCCACTTCCGTTTTTGCATTTGCCGAAGGCGAATCCTTTACTAGGCCACCATTGTTTGATGGGAACAACTTTGGCTATTGGAAGCTACGTATGAAACAACTCATCATGGCCACAGATATGGACTCTTGGATTGCAATCCAAGACGGTGTGACCTTGCCTACTGTTGAAAGAGCTTCCAAATGGACCGATGAGAAAGCAAAAATTATTAAGAGCAACGCTAAGGCTATGAATTCATTATTTTGTGCTCTTACTGCTTTCGAATATAATAGAGCACCCTATTGTTTGACTGCCAAAGAGATACGTGATACATTAACATCTATCTATGAAGGAATTTCTCAAATCCAAGGTACAAGGAGAAATATTTTAATTGAAGAATTGAAAAGTTTTAAGATGTTAGAAACAGAAAATATTTCTAAAATGTTTGCTAGATTCTCTAAAATTACTAATGCCTTGGAAGGACTTGAAAAAGCTATCTCAGAATCTGAGCAGGTCATGAAGATTCAAGAGCCTTACCGGAATTGTAGACTCCAAAGAGCACTGCAACAGAAGAAGCCAAGGATCTAAACAGATTGAAGTTGGAAGATCTTATTAGCTCGTTGATATCACATGAGCTAATCAAGAAAAGAAATGAAGATCACCACAAAGGCAAAAGAGTCATCGCCTTGAAAGCTGCACAAGATTCGGATGACACTACCTCGTTGTCACAAAACGACGATAAAATTGCCTTACTTACAAAACGATTCAAAAAATTTGTAAGGAAAGGTAGAAATGTCAGAAACTTCAAAGAAAGAAATTCTAAAGAAAAAAAGAAAGAAACAACAAAATGCTACTGGTGTGGCAGTTCGTGGCATATGCAAGCCCAATGCCCAACGCCCGAAGAAACTAAAGCAAAGGAGCAAAGAAAAGATCGAGGCGACAACAAAAAATTTCAAAGAATCAAAGGAAGAGGCATGTACGTAAATGAAGAGGAATCAACAACATGCAACTCTTTAAGTGAAGAATGTGAAGCGGAGTGCGCAAGAATTTATTGCATGGCAAATTCCGACGTATGTTTTGCAGCAACAGAAATATTAGAGGATCAAGCTACTTCAACGAACTGCACAAGTTGTCAAGAGGTAACCGCCAAATAAAAATCTTTTTCAATTTTCTCTTCTACAAATGTGTGGCGCCCCGAACCGAGGTGCCTAGAAGCCTTACTTCGGGATCGTTTTGATTGGTAAACGTGACTCAGGATTGTTGCCCTGATCACACGGCAGGATTTTTTTTTTCATCAATACATGGAAAATTCCCATCATTCATCCAATTTGAAATATATTTCACATAACACAGTTATGATAAAAAACTATTCCATAAACATTTTCATTGGAATAAAAATATTCCCTTTTCATCTCAAAATTATCATCGTTGACTTTACATAAAGTTTACATAAACATCATTTATATCAAAAACTACATAACACTTGGCATGCTGCCTTCATCATCATTTCCTGTCTATTGTTGAAAAAGCATGGGTGAGTAATAATACTCAGTAAGCAAGTTATGCATAATTTTTCAATCATTTTCATGCATTTCATAAAATGCAAATGCAATGCATACATAGCATTCATGACATTCCTTTGGATGCGACGCTAGCTAGGCGCCCATCCCATACATGCTCCCATTTCAGGGAGGTCGCCGCCGGCTTGGGCCTATTAAGCGACTTGGCAATAGCGAGGGGGACATCCGGTCCGCTTACTACCTCGACTAAGGCCTATTCCTCGTGCACATGCTCATTCTCATACACATGCCGGCATGATATTTGCAAATCATAAACAATTTCATAAAAAGCATTTAATAAATAATTTCACAAAACGAACTTCAGTTCATGTAAAGCAGTTATAGGTATGGCCAAACTTAAATAAATTTCATAAAGCAACTTGCAAAAAATTTCAAGCATTTTGGAAATAATTTGCAAAACATATAACTTGCTTACCATCTTAGGAGGTATCTTCGACCTTCTCTTTTCCTTTTCCTATTCAAGGAGAAATGATATTTTCATTTCTTCTATTCAAGCTGCTTCCCACGCATGCTCTATATTATTTGGGCATTATTTTTATGTGGATATTTTTATCCATAGGTTCTTCAAAATTTTCATCCTGATAATTAAATATTAATCTCAAATTTTCTTCAAAATCACGCTGTTACTGTAGCAGTTCAAAATTTTCTTCATTCGAGTTACTGTTCACAGAGACGTGGTTACTGTTCATGGGTTCCAAAAATAAAAAATACCATGACATACCTTATGCCTAGTATATCATAGGACATTTCATACATTTTGAATTTATCATCATTTACTTGGCCAAAAAAATCATTTTCTCCATATACTAAAAATCAACATAAATTCACTTAAGCATAATCCTTAATTCCAAAAATCATGAAATTAATATATCATTATTCCAACATCATATTTATCATAATCATACATCCCAAATCATCATTTATCAATTTTGGAGCATTATTTTCACATATCATATGCTATCTTCCCGAATACCCTATCTTCGCTCCAAATTTTTGATGTTTTGGCATAATTTCATTTAAACATTATATCTATACTTATTTTCTCATGCTTGGGCATTATCTAAGCATGGTTTTACCATACTTAACATCCAAAAGAAATTTGGAAAGAAATTGTTTACCCGAAGTGGAGATACGCCTCTTTTTCTCACACTTTCTCTCTCCAACTTTCTCCTTCTTTCTCTAAAGGCCAAAAACGAATTTTGGGGTTGGGAATGCTTGAATTTCTCAAGCTTGGAGTGCCTTTGGACGTCCTCCCTGCCCCCCTATTTATACTTTTTGATTTTTCACAAAATTAGATTTTACCCCCTAGCTTTGAGGTATTTAATTATAAATTGGTATTTCTTTTTAATTTTGAAAAATGCTTTGAGCCATGTGCTGCCCACCCTAGGCCTGCTCCAGCAACGCTATTGCAGCCCTATTTTCTACCTATTTTTTTATTTTTAAAATTAATTAAATTAAGCTAAATTAATCCTAACTGTTGGTTAATGATAAGATTAATTTGTGGCCATTGGATTTGGCCCCAAAAGTCAACAGCCCCTGCAACTCCCTGCATTGCAGCTGTATTTGCATTTAATTTTTTAATTTTTTAATTATTTATTTATTAAAAAGTCAAAAGTAGCTTTAATTTAAAGTTAAGCTACTTTTTCGATCTCTAAATGACGCTTCATCTTGACCTTTGATTTGTGATTTTCATCACATATTAACCCATTCATCATGCCCATCATGAATTTTTAACCATCCATAAAAAATTTCATCGAATTTCGACGCCCGGATTGCAATTTATGAATTTTTTTCTATTTTTCCACAAAAATCCAAACTTGGATTAAAATATCCAAAAGAATTTCTATTTTGTCTTGTAGTGATTAAATCTCTATTTTGCCTTTTTGTGATTAAGTTAATCCAAGTGATTAACTCTTAATCACGGGTCTTAGTCCTTGGTTACTATTTACATGCACTATTCACGTGCATTATTCACGGGGTTAAATTTTTAATTGCATTATTTCAATCTCCAATACACATCCATTAATATAATTTATGAATTTTCATTTATTCATAAAATAATTACAAAATTACAAATATCGAAATGACGCGTATACGGTCGAAACGATGCGCATACGGTCGGGGTTTCACAATTCTCCCCCCCTTACAATAGGTTTCGTCCCGAAACCTATCTTTCCTTAAATAATTGAGGATATTTTCTTTCAACTTCCTCTCGTAACTCCCAAGTAGCTTCGGATTCTGAATATCGATTCCATTGTACCTTTACATATTCGATCTCTCTGTTTCGAAGCTTCTTGATCTTGAAATCCAATATTTTAATTGGTCTTTCCTCATAGTTTAAATGTTTTTGGACTGGCAAATTATCTGCTATCAACACATGGGTAGGATCATAAACATATTTCCTTAGCATGGAGATTTGAAACACATTGTGGATGGCACTGAGGGCTGGTGGCAGAGCTATTCTATAGGCTAGGTTGCCTATCTTTTCCAAAACTTCAAAGGACCCAATATATCTTGGGTTTAATTTTCCCCTCTTTCCAAACCGGGTGACTCCTTTGAATGGCGTTACCTTTGTTGGTCCCGAGTTAGTGGCAAAACCCAAGAGGGGAGGGGTGAATTGGGTTCTTTAAAAAATCTTTGGTAAATAAAGACTTAACCCCTTGAGTAATTAATCCCCTTTTGAAAAGAGCTAGAGAGCAATAAAGATAAAGCAGTAAAAAGAAATATAACACAAGATTTATAGTGGTTCGGGCAAACCTTCCCTACTCCACTCTTCCAAGCTCACACTCTGTTGTGACTTGGGTTCCACTATGTATTCCACGAATACACTTAGAGTCACCGCTCTCTTCTAGATTCCAGCTCTAGGGGGCATATACAACTAGAGCCACTTGCTCTCTTCTAGATTCTAGCTCTAGGGGGCATAAACAACTCACATGCAAAAGTAGGTGATGAGTCTCACTCCAATCACACCCTACTTTGCATATACTTGATCTTAGCTACCCAAGCTAAATCAAGATTTATACAACAAGACAATGAAATAAATGAAACTACACTTTACAGATTTGTGTAGGCAGATTTAGCTCGAGGAAGAAGTTGTAGAAGCAGCTGTGGATGAATATTGTTGAAGGCGCTAGCAACTTGAAGCTTTCTTCTTCCTTAGAATTTATACGGACCACTCAACAATGGAGAAAAGCAAATAGGAAACCTTTCTTGCACTTCTTTTCTCTCTTTGAACTTTAACGTAGTGTCTTGTGTTCTCTTGTTGTGTTTTCACGTTCATTTGAGGGTCCTTTTATAGAGGGAAGAAAATATGAACGTTGTAGAGGTAGTTGGTGCGCAATAAATGAACTCCAACGTTCGAAAATTTGACCGTTATACCCAAGTCGAAGGTGGAGTCGACTTGGGATGCGACTTGGCTACCCAAGTCGCATCTGGAGTCGACTTCGTCTGCGACTCCAGTTCTTCGGATTCCCAAGTATTAGGCTTGGTCGACTTGACTTCAGACTTCAACCCAAGTCGATCATGAAGTCGACTTGGCCTGCGACTTGGCTCGGGTTTTACTGAACCTGCTTTGATCTTCAAGTTGTGTTCTTCTATCTTGGATTGGCTTGATTCTTACTTAGATGATTCATGCATATTTGACTTATGTAGTCTTGATAGACATTGTTTGAATCATTCTTGTATCTTTGTCTTTGAGATTGATAGACTTGATTTGATGTAGAACATGTTTCTTGACTTTGAATTTGACTCATTTATTTTTCATCTTGATTCCTTGGACTTGAGTGATAAATCCTCTTGAATATCTTGAAAACTGCATCTTTGAAGTTTGAACTTCTCAAGTCGTGGATGGAGTCGACCTGGCCTGCGACTTCACCCAAGTCGTACCTGGAGTCGACTTCGTTTGCGACTTCGTGATGTTCGTTTCCACTTTTCAACTCTGGATACTCCAAGTCGATGCTGGAGTCGACTTCGTCTGCGACTTGACTTCCCAAGTCGCAAGTGGAGTCAACTTGACCTGCGACTTCACCTGTTGCCTTTTGGGATTCATTCTCAAGTCGATATTTGAGTCGACTTTGGGATCGACTTCACCCAAGTCGAAGTCCAAGTCGACTTGGAGATCGACTTGACCTCTTTGCTTTCCTTAAACATTTAGCAAACATATAAGTACCTTTTATATACTCAAAATTAGTTCTTGTTAATCATCAAAACTCAAGATTTGGTCAATTTTATTGTTTTAAACATTGTTTCCAACAATCTCCCCCTTTTTGATGATTGACAAAACTTCATTTGAGTTGATACCTTTCAAGCATTAATCATGTTCATATGTCTTTTGAAAAACAGAGCATTTGTCTTATAGGTCAGAGCTTTTTGAAATTCCAACCATTATATCATTTTGGCATATTGGATACCTTTCAAGCAAATCATGTTGAATACTTTATTAATCAAGCATAACATATTAAGCAAACATAACATTCATCAAAAGCATATATATATATCAAGTTTCATTTTTACAAAATGCAATACAAAACAAAAATGAAACCTAGATACAAAACTACCCAACCCAAAAGAAAATTTTACTCAACTCACCTATTCTATCTCCCCCTTTTTGTCAAACTATCAAAAATTTATCAAAAATCGATCAACTCTTACTGATTTTGTGAATTGAAATTGAGAGATCGGATATAAGATTGGTTCGATAGGACAATGATGGGCCGATGAGTAAACAAGAGAAGCGTGATCTGGAGTTGCTTCTTTATGAACTGATCCTGATTCGTAAGGATCGAGTTCAGGCATGGGTTTCTTCTTATGTCGGCCTGAGGCAAGATGATAGCGGATAGTCCACATTTCCCGCTCAATTCTGTCTTGCCGGGAGTGCATATTCTCGAGGGCGTTGTGAACGCCGGTGATAAGACTTGTCATCCGGTCTTCTTGATAACCCATTTCTGCCCTCATAGCAACAATTTCATCTTTTAAATCCTTTAGGGTGACCTCCTCAGAAGAGGTTGGAGGCACCCGTTCTCTTGCAGCGGACCCTTGTGGAGAATAGGATCCGTGCGATATGGGAGATGCTGGCTCCTCTTGAGCAAGTGGTGCCGCGGGAGGTTGCTCCCCCTCAGTCTGTGCATTGTCTTCTTGCTCTTCTTCTGAAGCTTCATGCCTTAGTTCAAGCAGATTGATCTTCATTCTTTGTATGAGAGCTTTATTTATGGCATTTGTGGATTTGAGCACTTCGAAAGGCTCGCCTTCAATATCCACTTTGAAGAATTCAAGAATCTTTGTGATCCATGTGCCATAGGGAAGGACTCCTCGTGGGTTATCCTTTCTAGAAGCCAAGGCTTCAAGAAATAATTTGGGTATGCTCACTTTGACCCTGTTGGCCACTTTCCATAGTATCCCTGCTTCTTGTGGATTCAATTGATTTCTTCCACCGCCCTTTGGGTAGATGCAGTGGGCAATGAGAAGTCGGAGTACTCGTAGCCTTGGCGAAAGATCCATGTACCGAAGGAATTTGATTCCCGGATGGTACTTGTTGCTCCGGGTGAGCTGATTATACATTTGATCCATAGTGAGGTCTTCTGGAATAGGCTCATCCTCATACGGGACTCCAAGTATGTGTCCTAAATGATTCATTACTTCAGTCGGTCCTGCAACTATCCCGATTCCAAGATCCATTTCGACTCCTTTGACGAAGGTTCCAAAGTATTCTTCATCCCAAAGATAATAAAACATTCGAGTAAGATCTGGATAGACCCTTTCGTCTTCCTTTATCAAATTGGTCCATCCTTGAAAATCCAATAGATCTTCTATGTCGGATCCATATTCTTTCAGAAAATTAAAATCTATAATCTTGGGTATGAATACCTTCCGTTCGTAGAACTTTTTGTAGAAACGGCTATGTTGGAGCTCGGTTTTGAAGTAGGTAGTGGGCATCTTCAATACTTGGACTTTCCCAGCTGCAGTGCCCCTTCTGCTTGTCCCGGACTGTGTGCTCTGTGAGGTTTGTTGTTGATTTTCCGACCTGGGTGCTTGATCAGATGATTGAGTGGAGGTTTGGAATCGAACCCGTTTACCCGTCGAAGTTGATGGTTCCTCTCTGGCTCTTTTTGATGGAGTCCTAGTTCTTCTAGGAACTTCTTTTGGTTGAGATGAAGGTTGTGGTTGTGTGGGAACCCGTTTGGGGTATGGTTTTGATACGGCTTTCTTTGGTGCCATTTGGAGTTTGGACTTTATGGATCTGAGAGGGAATGCGAGTGAGAGAAAGAGAGAGTTTGAGAGATAGTGTGGAAGAGAAAGAGAAAGAAAAGGAAACTGAGAGAGTGAGAGATAAAGAGAATGAAAGGGAGTGAAAGAGAGAGAGTGTGTGACGATTTGCCGGAGACAAGGGAAAAAATCGCCGGAGAAAAGGCTGTCGCCGGAGAGGGAGAAATAAGGAGAATCGCCGGAGGAGAAGAGGAAAAACAGGGAGGCCGGAAAAATGAGGAAGAAAGAAGAGAGGAGAGAAGAAAAAGAGAGGAGAGTCGGCCGAATGCGAAACGTCGCGCGCGGAGTCGACTTTGCCCTAGGCGAAGTCGACTTCGGTCCCTTGGAGTCGACTTCGCCTGGGGGCGGAGTCGACTTCGCTTATAAAGTGGAGTCGACTTGACGCCCTTGGAGTCGACTTGACTCATCGACTTGATATTTTTCAATTGTAATTTTCTTATATAATTTTTCCTAATTTAGCTCTATCATCCCCATATCATTCCTAATCTTGTAAAATAATTCTTTAGCTAGAGGTTTGGTAAAGATATCAGCAATTTGATCCTTTGTTTTCACATATTCTAAGCACACATCATGATTTTCAACATGTTCACGAATAAAATGATGTCTCACATCAATATGTTTGGTTCTAGAATGCAATACAGGATTTTTAGTCAAACAAATTGCACTTGTATTATCACATCTAATAGGAATATCAACATAATCAATACCATAGTCTTTCAACTGTTGTTTCATCCAAAGTAATTGGGCACAACAACTACCGGCGGCTATGTATTCGGCTTCCGCAGTAGATAGTGCAACACTTGTTTGTTTTCTTGAATGCCATGAAACTAGCATATGTCCAAGAAATTGACAAGTTCCACTGGTACTTTTTCTATCTACTTTATATCCGGCAAAGTCTGCATCCGAATAGCCGATTAGATCAAAGGTTGACCCCTTTGGATACCATAGTCCAAGATTTGTAGTTTCTAACAAATATTTAAAAATTCTTTTTACAGCAAGTAGATGTGATTCTTTTGGACATGCTTGGAATCTAGAGCACATACAAACACTAAATAGGATATCGGGTCTAGAAGCAGTTAAGTATAGCAAGGATCCTATCATGCTTCTATAAAGTGTTTGATCGATACTTTTACCATTTTCGTCCGCATCGATCTTGATTGTAGAGCTCATTGGAGTGTTTGCTCCTTTGCTATTTTGCATTCCAAACTTCTTGAGCATCTCTCTGGCGTATTTGGACTGATTTAGAAATATTCCTTCACTTTGTTGCTTGATTTGCAGTCCAAGGAAGAAATTTAATTCTCCCATCATACTCATTTCGAATTCGCTCTGCATTATCTTAGAAAACTCTTGACAAAGTTTTTCGTCAGTAGCACCAAATATTATGTCATCAACATAAATCTGCACAATTAAAATGTTTTTATTTTTATATTTAATGAACAGAGTAGTGTCTACTTTCCCCTTTTGAAACTCATAGTCAATCAAAAATTTATTCAATCTTTCATACCAAGCTCTTGCAGCTTGTTTTAGTCCATATAATGCTTTGGTCAATTTATAGACATACTTTGATTGATTCTTTTCTCCAAAGCCAGGGGGTTGTTCAACATATACTTCTTCATTCAGATAGCCATTCAAAAATGCACTTTTTACATCCATTTGAAACAATTTGAAATTCATATGAGAAGCAAATGCTAGTAAAATACGTATGACTTCTAATCTAGCCACGGGTGCATATGATTCTTCAAAATCAATTCCTTCTTCTTGGGAATACCCTTTGGCTACTAATCTTGCCTTGTTTCTAATTACGAGTCCGCTTTCATCTAATTTGTTCCTAAATATCCATTTAGTACCTATGATAGTGTGATTATTTGGTCTAGGAACTAAATGCCATACATTGTTCCTTTCGAATTGGTTTAGCTCTTCTTGCATTGCAATCACCCAATTTTCATCATTGAGAGCTTGTTCAATGGTATTTGGTTCAATTTTAGATACAAAGGCATATTGACCATAAACGTTTTGTTTTGATCTTCTAGTTTTCACTCCTTCATATATATTTCCAATAACTTGTTCAATTGGATGGGCATTTTTGAATTTTAAATCACTTGGAGGTTTGTAAGAAACATTACCTTCACTTACCTCTTTCTCCACGAGATCTTCTGGCTTGAGCTCGAGTTCCTTTGGTTGTTCTTTGCCTTTTGTCTCATCTGTATCACTTAGTTCATCCTCCTTTCTCGGAGTTTGGTTAATTTCATCAAATACAACGTGTATGGATTCTTCAACAACTTGGTTTCTTTTATTGAAAACTCTATATGCTTTGATATTTGATGAATAACCAAGGAATATAGCCTCATCGCTTTTAGCATCTAACTTTCCCAAGTTAGTTTTTCCATTGTTCAAAACATAACATGTACATCAAAAAGCATGAAAATAAGAAATATTTGGTTTCCTTCCTTTCCATAGTTCATATGGGGTCTTTTTCAAGATTGCTCGAATGGTAACACGGTTCAATACATGACGAGCTGTACTTACAGCTTCACCCCAAAATTTCTTGGATAGATTGCTCTCATTTAGCATAGTTCTAGCCATCTCTTGTATAGTTCTATTTTTCCTTTCAACTACTCCATTTTGTTGTGGAGTTCTTGGTGCAGAAAATGTGTGGTGAATTCCTTTTTCATTGCAAAATTCCATGAATCGTTTGTTTTCGAATTCGCCACCATGATCGCTTCTTATGGTCACAATAGTACTTTGTTTTTCATTTTGCACCAAATTTACAAAAGTTGCAAACATAGAGAAGGCTTCATCTTTACTAGCTAAGAGAATTATCCATGTGAATCTTGAAAAATCATCAACTATGACAAATACATATTTCTTTCCACCAATGGTTAGAATGTCGGATGGCCCGTATAGATCCATATGTAGCAATTCAAGTGGCTTAGTGGTGGAAATTTCCTTTTTGGTAGAGAAAGGCATCTTGGGTTGTTTTGATAATTGACATGCCTTGCAAATCTTGTCTTTGTCATATTTCAATCTTGGTAATCCTTCTACCAAACTCTTTTTCCATAGGGTTTTTATGTTTCCCATGTTTATATGTCCAAGCCTTTTATGCCAAACCCATGGATCATTATCAATGGCCATTAGACATTGACCATTCAATTCATCAAGTGAAACCAAATATACATTTCCATGTCTTTTACCACTAAACATGATATTCTCTCCATCAAATACATTACATATAGATGATTCAAACACAACTTTGTATCCTTTATCACATAATTGGCTAATGCTCATTAAATTGTGTTTGAGTCCTTCAACAAACAAAACATCTTCCATGCATGCATTTGAAATACTATGTATATTTCCTTTACCACTAATTTTACCTTTTTCATTATTGCCAAAGGCAACCATTCCATCATTACAAGGCTTAAGTTTGTGAAACAAACTTCTTTCACCAGTCATATGCCTTGAGCAACCGCTATCCATAAACCATTCATTGTTTGCCTTTGCCTTAAGACATGTCTGAAAAATAAGCAAATAAATCTTATCTTCTTGGTACCCATTTTATGGGTCCATTTGGGTTAGTAATATAGATCAATCTTTGTTGTTCTAACTTTGAAAGCCCAAATCTTGTGTTTCTTGGAACCCAAACTAATTTTGCACCATGGTCATATAATTTCTTAAAATTACATTTGTAAGTTTTGTGACCCATTTTATTGCAAAAATTACAAGCCATAGGTAATCTTGGAGTAGGCTTCCAAGTATGCAATGGTTCCATTATTGGTCTTCTAGTCCACTTAAAATTTTTCTTTTGTGGCTTGTATATAGATGCATTTTTAGTTTGATGTTTCTCAAATATTTGTACATTTGATTTGCTACTTTCTCCTTGCTCAAATGTATGATACCCAAGACCTCTTTTATGTGTTTGGGAGGTCATATTCAAAAACATTTTGACGCTTTCTCCTGGATTAGAGAACTTAGCTAATGATTCATTTAATGATTTGTTCTCCTTTTTTAGCAGATCATTTTCATCTTTCAATTTGTCTAATCTTTCTGCAAGTTTACCATTTACAATTATTGTTGCATCACATTGTCTTTTCTTAATTGTAAACTTGCTTCCTAATTTCTTTATTTCTTCATATAATGAATCATATGCAGTTTGTAGCTCATCTAATTCAGTACATTTGAGGCATTCTTGAAAGGAAGAAAAACTTGATTTAGAATGGGAGAGTTTGGAACTTACCTATTCATCGCTTGTGCATTTTGTTGAGGTAATTCGTTCTTCTTGTTCGATTTGTGCCATGCAGCAAATTCTTGCACATTCTTCCGCCTCATTTTCGTCGGTTGAGGAATTACTCATTGTAGATTCCTCATCGTTTACATACATGCCTCTACCTTTGTACTTTTGGAATCTTTTGTTGTTCCTTCTATCCTTTCTTTGTTCGTTTGCCTTGCTTTCTTCGGGAGTTGGACATTGAGCTTGCATATGTCCCGAACCGCCGCATCGGTAGCATTTGGTTGGTTCTTTCTTCTTCTCTTTGGGAGTTCTTTCCTTGAAGCTTCTGAAATTTTTCCCTTTCCTCACAAATTTTCTGAAGCGTTTTGTGAGAAGGGCAATCTCGTCGTCGTTTTGAGAAGAGGAGGTATCGTCAGTGTCTTGTGCGGCTTTCAAGGCGATTGCTCTTTTGCCCCTATGTTGATCTTCATTTCTTCTCTTAATTAGCTCATGTGACATGAGTGAGCTAATTAAGTCTTCAAGCTTTAAAGTGTTTAGGTCTTTGGCTTCTTCTATTGCAGTGATCTTTGGAGTCCATGATTCCGGTAGAGCTCTTAAGATCTTCATAACCTGCTCAGATTCAGAAATAGCCTTTCCAAGACCTTTTAAAGCATTAGTGATTTCTGAGAATCTAGCGAACATTTCAGAAATATTTTCTGTTTCTAGCATTCTAAAATTCTCTAGTTCTCCAATCAAAATATTTCTTCTCGTCCCTTGGACTTGAGAAGTTCCTTCATAGATAGAGGTTAGCGTATCCCATATTTCTTTGGCGGTCAAGCAAGAGGATACTCTATCATATTCAGAAGCAGTAAGAGCACAAAATAAAGAGTTCATAGCTTTGGCGTTGCTCTTAACAATTCTTACTTCCTCATCGGTCCATTTGGAAGCTCTTTTATCGGTAGGCAAGGTTACTCCATCTTGGATAGCAATCCAAGAGTCCATGTCGGTAGCCATGATGAGTTGCTTCATACGAAGCTTCCAATATCCAAAATTGTTCCCGTCAAACAACGGTGGCCTTGTAAAGGATTGGCCTTCAGCAAAAGCGGGAACGGAAGTAGATTGGGATGCCATTTTGATAAGATCTCTTTGGTAAACTCAAAGACCTGCTCTGATACCACTTGTTGGTCCCGAGTTAGTGGCAAAACCCAAGAGGGGAGGGGTGAATTGGGTTCTTTAAAAAATCTTTGGTAAATAAAGACTTAACCCCTTGAGTAATTAATCCCCTTTTGAAAAGAGCAAGAGAGCAATAAAGATAAAGCAGTAAAAATAAATATAACACAAGATTTATAGTGGTTCGGGCAAACCTTCCCTACTCCACTCTTCCAAGCTCACACTCTGTTGTGACTTGGGTTCCACTATGTATTCCACGAATACACTTAGAGTCACCGCTCTCTTCTAGATTCCAGCTCTAGGGGGCATATACAACTAGAGCCACTTGCTCTCTTCTAGATTCTAGCTCTAGGGGGCATAAACAACTCACATGCAAAAGTAGGTGATGAGTCTCACTCCAATCACACCCTACTTTGCATATACTTGATCTTAGCTACCCAAGCTAAATCAAGATTTATACAACAAGACAATGAAATAAATGAAACTACACTTTACAGATTTGTGTAGGCAGATTTAGCTCGAGGAAGAAGTTGTAGAAGCAGCTGTGGATGAATATTGTTGAAGGCGCTAGCAACTTGAAGCTTTCTTCTTCCTTAGAATTTATACGGACCACTCAACAATGGAGAAAAGCAAATAGGAAACCTTTCTTGCACTTATTTTCTCTCTTTGAACTTTAACGTAGTGTCTTGTGTTCTCTTGTTGTGTTTTCATGTTCATTTGAGGGTCCTTTTATAGAGGGAAGAAAATATGAACGTTGTAGAGGTGGTTGGTGAGCAATAAATGAACTCCAACGTTCGAAAATTTGACCGTTATACCCAAGTCGAAGGTGGAGTCGACTTGGGATGCGACTTGGCTACCCAAGTCGCATCTGGAGTCGACTTCGTCTGCGACTCCAGTTCTTCGGATTCCCAAGTCTTAGGCTTGGTCGACTTGACTTCAGACTTCGACCCAAGTCGATCCTGAAGTCGACTTGGCCTGCGACTTGGCTCGGGTTTTGCTGAACCTGCTTTGATCTTCAAGTTGTGTTCTTCTATCTTGGATTGGCTTGATTCTTACTTAGATGATTCATGCATATTTGACTTATGTAGTCTTGATAGACATTGTTTGAATCATTCTTGTATCTTTGTCTTTGAGCTTGATAGACTTGATTTGATGTAGAACATGTTTCTTGACTTTGAATTTGACTCATTTATTTTTCATCTTGATTCCTTGGACTTGAGTGATAAATCCTCTTGAATATCTTGAAAACTGCATCTTTGAAGTTTGAACTTCTCAAGTCGTGGATGGAGTCGACCTGGCCTGCGACTTCACCCAAGTCGTACCTGGAGTCGACTTCGTTTGCGACTTCGTGATGTTCGTTTCCACTTTTCAACTCTGGATACTCCAAGTCGATGCTGGAGTCGACTTCGTCTGCGACTTGACTTCCCAAGTCGCAAGTGGAGTCGACTTGACCTGCGACTTCACCTGTTGCCTTTTGGGATTCATTCTCAAGTCGATATTTGAGTCGACTTTGGGATCGACTTCACCCATGTCGAAGTCCAAGTCGACTTGGAGATCGACTTGACCTCTTTGCTTTCCTTAAACATTTAGCAAACATATTAGTACCTTTTATATACTCAAAATTAGTTCTTGTTAATCA
This sequence comes from Annona cherimola, assembly GCA_030490835.1. NCBI lineage: Eukaryota > Viridiplantae > Streptophyta > Magnoliopsida > Magnoliales > Annonaceae > Annona > Annona cherimola. The sequence goes on along the minus strand of CM059977.1, from coordinate 47,834,614 downwards.
TCAAAACTCAAGATTTGGTCAATTTTATTGTTTTAAACATTGTTTCCAACAACCTTAACAAATACGTGATCCCCAACTTGGATATTTAAATCCATTCTTTTGCTATCGGTGTAACTCTTTTGCCTGCTCTGGGCTGTGAGTATACACTGGCGAATCACTTGAACTTTTTCTGCCATTCTCTTTGAGAGGTCTGGAGCCAATTTTCTTTCTCCCACTTCATCCCAGTTTAGAGGAGTTCTGCATTTTCGTCCATATAAAGCTTCAAATGGGGCCATTTGAATACTTGTTTGATAACTGTTGTTATAAGCAAATTCTGCCATAGCCAAATATTCATCCCATGATCCTCCAAATTCTACTGTGCACATTCTTAGCATATCCTCTACTATTTGATTTACCCTTTCTGTCTGCCCATCAGTTTGAGGATGAAATGTTGTGCTGAATTTCAATTGCATACCTAAGGTTTGATGTAAACTTTTCCAAAATCGAGTTGTAAAACTGGAATCTCGATCGAAAACTATTGACTTAGGTACTCCATGCAGTCTCACTATCTCCTTATAATAAATTTTAGCCAGTCGCTCAGCAGTAAAATTTTTCTTGATGGCTAGGAAATGAGCCACCTTTGATAATCTATCTACTATGACCCATATAGCATCATTTCCATTATGGGTTCTTGGCAACCCTTCAATAAAATCCATTGTAATATCATCCCATTTCCATTTTGGAATTTCTAGCGACTGTAATTTTCCAGGGGTTCTTTGATGATCAGCCTTAACCCTTTGACATGTTAGGAACTTAGCCACATATTCAGCAATTTCTCTCTTCATATTATTCCACCAATACATCTTTTTGATGTCTTGATACATCTTGGTGCTACCTGGATGCATCGAAAATGGAGAGAAATGTGCTTCTTTCAATATGTGTTCCTTTACTTCTTCTTGATCAGGTATACACAGGCGACCCCTATATCTGTACATCCCATGTTCATCTTGTATGTATTCACTGGGATTTTTCTTGATCATTTTCTCCACATAATTCTTGAAATCCCCATTTTCTTGTTGAGTCATTTTAATTTGCTCAAATAAATTTGACTGGATTTGTAATTGAGACAATTTGACTTGTACCCCAGGTGGGATTACAATTAGCTCTACTTGTCTCAATTCTTGTAGTAGCCCTTCTTCCTTTGTGATGAGATGTGCTAAGCTAACATTTCTACTTAGCGCATCGGCTACTATATTGGCTTTGCCTGGATGATATAAAATGTCGAGGTCATAATCCTTTAGTAACTCGAGCCATCTTCTTTGCCTCATATTTAACTCCTTTTGAGTAAAAATTGTTGGTCCCGAGTTAATGGCAAAACCCAAGAGGGGAGGGGTGAATTGGGTATTTAAAAATTTATAACTTAAACAGAAACTTTACCCCGGATTAATCTAATTCCATTTATGAAGGAACGAAATAGAAAGCAATATAATGTAGAGAGCAGAAACATAAATCAAGCACACAAGATTTTTATAGTGGTTCGGGCAACCTCCCTACTCCACTCTTCCAAGATCACACTCCTTGTGACTTGGGTTCCACTATTGTATTCTCTCAATACAATTAGAGCCACTACTCTCTTCTAGATTCTAGCTCTAGGGGGCATATACAACCAGAGCCTCTTGCTCTCTTCTAGATTCCAGCTCTAGGGGGCATCAACAACACAGCACAAGTAGGTGACGAGTCTCACTCCAATCACACACTACTTTGCTTTCACTTGATCTTAGCTACCCAAGCTAGATCAAGTTCAATACAACAAAAGAGACAATAAAAGAAACTACACTTTACAGTTGTGTAGAAGCAGTTTGGCGCAGAGAAGAACTTGTAGTAATGGCTTTGAAGATTCTGAAATATAGCTCTTGCAACTTGAAACAAAGTTCTTCCTCTTTGTATGGCTTGATCTCTTTGGAGCTCTTGAATATAGGAGTTAAGCACACTTAATGAATCTCCGCTACTTCCCTCGTTCTCATTCAATGCCTTTTATAATTGTGGAGGGAATCCGAACGTTTGAAGGTAGGTGGCGCGCATTTAATGCGCCAACGTTCGAATAAATTCTAACTGTTGCGACCCAAGTCGCAGTTGGAGTCGACTTTGGATGCGACTTCGCCCAAGTCGCAGATGGAGTCGATTTCAGGTGCGACTTCGCCTCTCCGTCGCAACTTCAAGTTCCAGGTCGGGTCGACTTGGGTATCGACTTGACCCAAGTCGCAGGTGAAGTCGACTTCGGGTGCGACTTCACCTTGTCAGTTGGCTTTGATGAACTTGAATAATTCCGAGATGCTTATTCCTTCATGCCTTTATTTCTTTTGCATTTCTCATGTCTTTCCTTTATTATTTTTGCTTTTATTTGCTCCATGTTCTGTAAGCCTTGAATCTTTGAATAACTTCTTGGTTAAGCTTATGCATCTTGTTTTGAACTTGGATTGGTCTTCATAGCTTGAGTTTCTTCATCTTGAAGCATACTTGAATCTTTGCCTTGGACTTGATAGATTTAAGTTGATCTTACACCTTTGATTCGGTATTGCGAACACTCAAGTTGATTCTTGGAATGAACTTGAATTTGCATCTTTGAGCTTGAGAGCATCAAATCGAACTTGGGGTCGACTTCGTCCGCGACTTCGCCTAAGTCGCAACTGGAGTCGACTTCATTTGCGACTTCAGCATTCTTCCATTCCAAATTCAGCTCTGGAGTGAATCTCTCGACTGAAGTCGATGTTGGAGTCGACTTCGTTTGCGACTTGGCTTCCCAAGTCGCAAGTGGAGTCAACTTGGCCTGCGACTTCACTTGTTCTTCTCCCATTTTTAACTCTGGACAGATTTGGCTTCTTGAAGTCGATCTTGAGGTCGACTTGGGGAACGACTTGGCCTTTCATGTTCTATTTTCTTCAACCGTATATACCTTAAACATTTCCACAAACATGTTAGTAGCCAAGACTTACTCAAATTGATTTGTTTAATCATCAAAACATAGATTTAACTTGTTTTCCACATATTTCCAACAATCTCCCCCTTTTTGATGATTGACAAAACCGATTTGAGTGTATACCTTTCAATAACGTAAAAATTACATGTTCATTTTGTATTGTGAAATTTTATCATTCTTATGCTCATGCAAATTTTCAAGTTGAAAACATTCAAACTCTTCTCCCCAACCATATCCTATTCTTCTCCCCCTTTGGAGTCATTGAGACTCAAATCCTACTCTTCTCCCCCTTTTTGTCAAAATATCAAAAAGTTTAGAGGGTAAAGAAAGAGATAGGTGGGTTTGCTCCCCTAAACATGTGCTCCCCCTAAGTTTATGCTAAGTTAATTCAATCATTCCCATGTCATTTCTAATCTTATAAAATGCTTCTTTTGCTAGGGGCTTTGTAAATATGTCTGCAACTTGAACCTCTGTTCTTATATATACCAAACATATGTCATGATTTTCCACATGTTATCTAATAAAATGATGTCTAAGGTCCATATGTTTTGTCCTAGAATGCAATACAAGATTTTTAGTTAAACATATGGCACTAGTATTATCACATTTAATGGGTATATTTTTAAAATCCATGCCATAGTCCCTAAGTTGCTATTTCATCCAAAGTAGTAGGGCAAAACAGCTCCCGGCGGCAATGTATTCGGCTTCCGCCATAGATAGAGCAACACTAGTTTGTTTTCTTGAAAACCATGAAACCAACATGCTTCCAAGAAACTGACGTGTTCCACTAGTGCTCTTTCTATCTACTTTGTAACCGACAAAATCCGCATCCGAGTAGCCGATTAGATCAAAATTAGAGCCCTTTGGATACGAGAGTCCTATATTGGTAGTGTCAACTAGGTATCTGAAAATTCTTTTCACAGCTACCAAGTGTGATTCTTTTGGACATGATTGAAATCTAGAGCACATACACACACTAAATATTATATCAGGCCTAGAAGCAGTTAAATACAACAAAGATCCTATCATGCTTCTATACAATTTCAAATCAACCAATTTCCCTTTTTCATTTTTGTCGATTTTGATTGTTGAGCTCATTGGCGTGTTTGCTCCTTTGCTATTTTCCATGCCAAACTTCTTCAGCATTTCTTTGATATACTTGGACTGGTTAATGAAGATTCCTTCATTTAATTGCTTGATTTGCAGTCCAAGGAAGAAGTTTAGTTCTCCCATCATGCTCATCTCAAATTCTTTCTGCATAACTCAGAAAATTCTTGACAAAGATTCTCATTCGTAGCACCGAAAATGATATCATCAACATAAATTTGAATGATCAATATATCCTTTTCTTTATACTTGATAAACAAAGTGGTGTCTACCTTTCTTTTTTGAAAATCATGATCAATCAGAAATTTGCTTAATCTATCATACCAAGCCCTTGGGGCTTGTTTTAATCCATATAATGCTTTGGTTAACTTGTATACAAATTGAGATTGATCTTTTTCCTCAAATCCAGGTGGTTGTTCAACATACACCTCTTCATTTATATATCCATTCAAAAATGTGCTTTTAACATCCATTTGAAACAATTTAAAGTTCATGTGAGATGCAAAAGCTAATAAGATGCGAATTGCTTCCAATCTAACAACCGGGGCATAGGATTCCTCAAAATCTATTCTTTCTTCTTGTGAGTATCCTTTTGCCACAAGTCTAGCTTCGTTTCTCACTACAAGTCCACTTTCATCTAATTTGTTCATAAAGACCCACTTGGTGCCAATAATAGTACAATCATTTGGCCTAGGAACAAGGTGCCAAACTTGATTTCTTTCAAATTGATTTAGCTCTTCTTGCATAGCTATAATCCAGTTTTCATCATTAAGAGCTTGATCAATATTAGAAGGTTCAATTTTAGATACAAAAGCGTATTGTCCACAAACATTTTGTTTTGACCTTCTAGTTTTTACACCTTCATATACATTCCCTATAACTTGTTCAATTGGATGGGCATGTTTGAATTTCAAATCTGTTGGAGGTTTGTAGGAGTGATTACCTTCACTTACCCTTTCCTCCATGGAGTCTTCTTGCTTTTCCACATGCAGTTTTTCAAAATTGCTTGCTATATCATCTGCATCACTTAAATCATCTTTTCTTTTGTAGCATGGGTTAGTTTCATCAAAAACAACATGTATGGACTCTTCTACCACTTGGTTTCGTTTATTGAATACTCTATATGCTTTGCTATTTGATGAGTACCCAACGAATATTGCCTCATCACTTTTAGCATCTAATTTTCCCAAGTTGGTTTTTCCATTGTTTAAAACATAACATGTGCATCCAAAAGCATGAAAATATGAAATATTTGGTTTTCTACCTTTCCATAGCTCATATGGGGTCTTTTTCAAGATTGCTCTAATGGTAACACGGTTCAACACATGACAAGCTGTACTTACAGCTTCACCCCAAAATTTCTTGGATAATTTGCTCTCATTTAGCATTGTTCTAGCCATCTCTTGTATAGTTCTGTTTTTCCTTTCAACTACTCCATTTTGTTGTGGAGTTCTTGGTGCAGAAAATGTGTGATGAATTCCTTTTTCATTACATAACTCTATGAATCGTTTGTTTTCAAATTCACCACCATGATCACTTCTTATAGTCATAATAGTACTTTTTTTTTCATTTTGCATCAAATTTACAAAAGTTGAAAACATAGGGAAGTCTTCATCTTTGCTAGCTAAGAGAATTATCCATGTGAATCTTGAAAAATCATCAACAATAACAAATACATATTTCTTTCCACCAATGGTTAAAATATCGGATGGCCCATATAGATCCATGTGTAGCAATTCAAGTGGTCTAGTGGTGGATATTTCCCTTTTGGTAGAGAAAGGCATCTTAGGTTGTTTAGATAATTGACATGCCTTGCAAATTTTATCTTTGTCATATTTCAACTTTGGCAAGCCTTCTACCAAACTCTTCTTCCATAGGGTCTTTATATTTCCCATGTTTATATGTCCAAGCCTTTTATGCCAAACCCATGGATCATTATCAATGGCCATTAGACATTGACCATCTAATTCATCAAGTGAAACCAAATATACATTTTCATGTCTTTTTCCACTAAACATGATATGTTCTCCATCAAATACATTATATATAGATGATTCAAACACAACCTTATATCCTTTATCACATAATTGACTAATGCTCATTAGATTGTGCTTGAGTCCTTCAACAAACAAAACATCTTCCATGCATGCATTTGAAATACTGTAAATGTTTCCTTTACCTTTAATTTTACCTTTCTCATTATTACCAAAGGCAACCATTCCGTCGTTGCAAGGCTTAAGTTTATGAAATAGACTTCTTTCTCCGGTCATATGCCTTGAACAACCGCTGTCCATGAACCATACATTGTTTGCCTTTGCCTTGAAACAAATCTGAAAAATAAAAAGGTAAATCTCATCTCTTTGGTACCCATTTTATGGGTCCATTTGGGTTAGTAATATAATTCAATCTTTGTTTCTCCAACTTAGAAAGCCCAAATCTTGTGTTCCTTGGAACCCAAACTAATTTTGCACCATGGTCATATAGTTTCTTAAAGTTACACTTATAGGCTTTATGACCCATTTTATTGCAGAAATTGCAAGCCATAGGTAATCTTGGAGTAGTCCTCCAAGTATGCATTGGTTCAAACGTTGGCCTTCTAGTCCACACAACATTTTTCCTTTGTGGCTTGTATATAGGTGCAGTTTTGGTTTGATATTTCCCAAGTATAGGCACATTTGATTTACCACTTTCTTTTTGCCCAAAAGTATAATATCCAAGGCCTCTTTTATTTGTTTGAGCAGTCATATTCAAAAACATCTTTACATTTTCTCCAGGATTAGAGAACTTTGCTAATGATTCATTTAATGATTCATTCTCCTTTTTCAATTTTTCTATCTCATTTATCAATGATTCATTTTCTTCTTTCAGTTTTGTTGATTTTTTAGCTAGTTTTCCATTTTCAATAATAACGAAGTTACATTGTTGTCTCTTTAATGATAACTTATTTCCTAGCTTTTTGATTTCCTCATATAATGAATCATAAGCAATTTGTAGTTCTTCTAATTCAGCACATTTGAGGCAATCACGAAAAGAAGAATAGGTAGATTGAGAATGACAAAGTTTGGAAGTTACCTCTTCATTTTCTGTATACTTTGTTGAAGTGGTTTGTTCTTCCAAAACTTCTGTTGTGTTCAAACACAACAAATCTTCTTCTTGCTCAATCCGCGCCATGCAACATATTCTTGCACAATTTGCCGCCTCAAATTCGTCGGTTGAAGAGCTGCTTGTTGATGAAGTCTCTTCATTGACATACATGCCTTTCCCTTTTGGTCTTTGGTATTTTCTGCCTTCATGTCCTTCCTTCCTCTCTTCCGGTGTAGGACATTGAGATTGCATATGTCTCACACCTCCGCATCTATAGCACTTTGTTGGTTCCTTCTTCTTCTCTCTTCGTGATCTTTCTCTGAGGTCTTTGAAGTTCCTTTCTTTTCTCACAAATTTCCGGAATTTGTGAGTGAGTATTGCTATGTCTTCATTGTCGTTGTGAGACGAGGAGGTAGATTCTTCTGAGTTGTGTGCCGCTTTTAATGCAATGGCTTTCTTGCCTTTGTGTTGATCTTCATTTCTTCTCTTGATTAGCTCATGTGACATTAATGAGCTAATAAGATCTTCTAGCTTAAGTGTATTTAGGTCTTTGGCTTCTTCAATTGCCGTAATCTTTGGAGTCCAAGATTCCGGTAGAGCTCTTAGTATCTTCATAACCTGTTCAGATTCAAAGATAGCCTTTCCAAGACCTTTCAAAGCATTAGTAATCTTAGAAAATATTGTAAACATCTCAGAAATATTTTCCGTTTCTAGCATTATAAAGCTTTCCAATTCTCCTATCAAAATATTTCTCCTAGTCCCTTGGACTTGAGAGGTTCCTTCATAAATAGATGTTAAAGTATCCCATATTTCTTTAGCGGTTAGACAAGATGATACTCTATCATATTCAGAAGCCGTAATAGCACAAAATAAAGAGTTCATAGCCTTAGCATTGCTCTTGACGGTTCTTACTTCCTCTTCGGTCCATTTGGAAGCTCTTTCATCAATTGGCAAGGTTATACCGTCTTGGATTGCAATCCAAGAGTCCATATCGGTAGCCATAATGAGTTGCTTCATACGAAGCTTCCAATAACCAAAGTTGTTCCCATCAAACAATGGTGGCCTAGTGAATGATTGGCCCTCAGCAAAAGCGGGAACGAGAATCGATTGGGATGCCATATCAATAGATCTCTTTGGTTCAACTCAAAGACCTGCTCTGATACCACTTGTTGGTCCCGAGTTAATGGCAAAACCCAAGAGGGGAGGGGTGAATTGGGTATTTAAAAATTTATAACTTAAACAGAAACTTTACCCCGGATTAATCTAATTCCCTTTATGAAGGAACGAAATAAAAAGCAATATAATGTAGAGAGCAGAAACATAAATCAAGCACACAAGATTTTTATAGTGGTTCGGGCAACCTCCCTACTCCACTCTTCCAAGCTCACACTCCTTGTGACTTGGGTTCCACTATTGTATTCTCTCAATACAATTAGAGTCACTGCTCTCTTCTAGATTCTAGCTCTAGGGGGCATATACAACCAGAGCCTCTTGCTCTCTTCTAGATTCTAGCTCTAGGGGGCATCAACAACACAGCACAAGTAGGTGACGAGTCTCACTTCAATCACACACTACTTTGCTTTCACTTGATCTTAGCTACCCAAGCTAGATCAATTTCAATACAACAAAAGAGATAATAAAAGAAACTACACTTTACAGTTGTGTAGAAGCAGTTTGGCGCAGAGAAGAACTTGTAGTAATGGCTTTGAAGATTCTGAAATGTAGCTCTTGCAACTTGAAACAAAGTTCTTCCTCTTTGTATGGCTTGATCTCTTTGGAGCTCTTGAATATAGGAGTTAAGCACACTTAATGAATCTCCGCTACTTCCTTCGTTCTCATTCAATGCCTTTTATAATTGTGAAGGGAATCCGAACGTTTGAAGGTAGGTGGCGCGCATTTAATGCGCCAACGTTCGAATAAATTCTGACTGTTGCGACCCAAGTCGCAGGTGGAGTCGACTTTGGATGCGACTTCGCCCAAGTCGCAGATGGAGTCGATTTCAGGTGCGACTTCGCCTCTCCGTCGCAACTTCAAGTTCCAGGTCGGGTCGACTTGGGTATCGACTTGACCCAAGTCGCAGGTGAAGTCGACTTCGGGTGCGACTTCACCTTGTCAGTTGGCTTTGATGAACTTGAATAATTCCGAGATGCTTGTTCCTTCATGCCTTTATTTCTTTTGCATTTCTCATGTCTTTCCTTTATTATTTTTGCTTTTATTTGTTCCATGTTCTGTAAGCCTTGAATCTTTGAATAACTTCTTGGTTAAGCTTATGCATCTTGTTTTGAACTTGGATTGGTCTTCATAGCTTGAGTTTCTTCATCTTGAAGCATACTTGAATCTTTGCCTTGGACTTGATAGATTTAAGTTGATCTTACACCTTTGATTAGGTATTGCGAACACTCAAGTTGATTCTTGGAATGAACTTGAATTTGCATCTTTGAGCTTGAGAGCATCAAATCGAACTTGGGGTCGACTTCGTCCGCGACTTCGCCTAAGTCGCAACTGGAGTCGACTTCATTTGCGACTTCAGCATTCTTCCATTCCAAATTCAGCTCTGGAGTGAATCTCTCGACTGAAGTCGATGTTGGAGTCGACTTCGTTTGCGACTTGGCTTCCCAAGTCGCAAGTGGAGTCAACTTGGCCTGCGACTTCACTTGTTCTTCTCCCATTTTTAACTCTGGACAGATTTGGCTTCTTGAAGTCGATCTTGAGGTTGACTTGGGGAACGACTTGGCCTTTCATGTTCTATTTTCTTCAACCGTATATACCTTAAACATTTCCACAAACATGTTAGTAGCCAAGACTTACTCAAATTGATTTGTTTAATCATCAAAACATAGATTTAACTTATTTTCCACATATTTCCAACAAAAATATATTTGAGGCTCTTATGATCAGTATAGACCTCACATTTAACTCCATATAAATAATGTCTCCAAATTTTCAGGGCAAAGACTACTGCTGCCAGTTCTAAATCATGGGTTGGATAGTTTACCTCATTTGGCTTGAGTTATCGGGATGCGTATGATATAAGTTTTCCATTTTGCATCAGTACACATCCTAATCCTTTCTTTGAGGCATCACTATAGATCACAAACCCTTCCTTCTCCGTAGGTAGTGTTAGAATTGGAGCTTTTACCAGTCTTTTCTTTAATTCTTAGAAGCTATTCTCACATTCCTGTGTCCATTCATACCTAACTCCTTTCCTTGTCAGCTTTGTGAGTGGAGCTGACAATTGTGAGAATCCTTCCATAAATCTTCTGTAGTAGCCAGCTAACCCTAGGAAACTTCTTATTTCCGTGATATTTGTTGGTTGTGGCCACTTTATTATTACCTCAATCTTTTGAGGATCTACTTGTACTCCTTTCTCGGATATAATGTGGCCGAGAAAGGCTACCTGTTTCAACCAAAACTTACATTTTTTGAATTTAGTATATAATTTCTCCCTTCGAAGAATTTCCAACACTATCCTTAAATGCTTCTCATGTTCTTCTTCTGTCTTTGAATAAATCAATATATCATCAATGAATACCACCACAAATTGATCCAAAAATTCTCGAAAAAATTCTGTTCATCGTATCCATAAACACAGCTGGAGCATTCGTTAGTCCAAATGGCATGACTAAGAATTCATAATGCCCATATCTTGTTCTGAATGCTGTTTTATGGATGTCCTTTGGACATATCCTCAACTGGTGGTAACCTGACTGTAAATCAATTTTTGAAAATGTAGAAGCTCCTTTTAACTGATAAAAAAGATCATCTATTCTTGGGAGTGGGTACTTATTTTTTACTGTTACTTTGTTCAATTCTCTGTAATCAATACAGAGTCTCAAACTCCCATCCTTTTTCCTTACAAATAATACTGGAGCTCCCCAAGGTGATGCACTGGGTCTAATAAACCGCTTATCTAATAAATCTTGAATTTGTACTTTCAACTCAGCCAATTCGGCTGGTGCCATCCTATATGGGGCCTTAGATATTGGGGCTGTTCCTGGAATAATTTCTATCTCCATATCCATCTCTCTTTCTGGTGGTAAATTACATAGCTCTTTTGGAAAAATATCTAGAAATTCCTTTACCACTGGAATTTGTTCCATAGGTACCCCATCTATTATTGTGTTTATAGAGATCAGATAAGCTGTACATTGTTGGCGCATCAGCTTAGCTGCTTTCATAGCTGATACCATCCTTATTGTGTTTTCTGGCTGTCTTATTTTACTGATCTCTATTTCATCTTTTGGTGTTTCAAATTGCACCTTTTTATTTCTACAATCAATTGTTGCACCCCATTGACTTAGCCAATCCATCCCTAATATGACATCAAACTCTGTCATGGGTAATAGGATGAGATCAGCTTCCAATATTTTTGTTCCTATCCTGATGGGACATGCTTTGCAGATTTGATTTATACTTGCCAATCTATATACTGGGGATTCTACATGTATAGTACTACTGGTTTCCTCTACCCGTAGTGCGTGTGTGATTACGAATTGGTATGATATAAATGAATGCGTAGCTCCAGAATCAAATAAAGCTACTGCAGAATTTCCCAAAATGTAAATCATACCTGTAATCACTTTTTCCTCCATCTCTTGTGACTCCGTTCGGGTGAGGGCTTGGACACACACTGAGTTGGTAACAGTACCGGGTCGATTAACGATGGCGGGGACTTTTTGCTGGGCCGACCTCCCTCGAGCTTGTGCTCCTTGTGGCTTATTCGGACAATTGGGCGAAATGTGTCCGACCTGACCACAGTTGAAGCACTTTATTATCTTGGCTTCGTTAGTCCCACAGTCCCGGGCCACATGACCCGTTTGGCCACATTTGTAGCATTTCCCTGTTCCCTGTAAACATTCACCTGAATGACGTTTGTGGCAAGTTCTGCAAGTCAGGGTGCTCTGTGTCTTGTCGCCGATCTTCTTTCTCTCGGCGATTCCCCTTTTTCCTTTATTAGCCTCACCTTCCTTGGAGGCTGAAAATAATTGTTTTTGAGCTTGCCTAAGCTCCAGAGTCCTCATAGACTCCATCTCCAATACCCTAGCCCTCTCAATGCTAGAGGCATAGTCCTTTATTAATAATGGGGCTAACCCCTCTCTTAGCTGGGGTCTCAATCCCCTTTGGAACCTTTGTGCCTTATTTTCCGGCACATTGGCGATCCATGGAACATATCTTACCAAGGCATTGAATTTTGTAGCATATTCTGTGACTGTCATCCTGCCTTGGTAAAGCTTTTCAAATTCTATCACCCTCTGGCTCTGTAGCCCTACAGGGAGATATTCTTTATTGAATTTCTCCAAAAACTCATGCCACGAAACTTGCTCTGGATGTGGCATAGTGACCATCAGCGTTTCCTACCATTCATAAGCATCTTTTATCAGCAGGTGGGTAGCGCACAACACTTTTTGCTGACCATCGCAGGGCGATATTCTAAATAATTTCTTAATTTCCGTAATCCATTGCTCTGCAATGAGGGGGTCCGGTTCCCCTGCAAACTTGGGCGGTCTCTGGGCTAGAAAGGCATTGATAGCCTTTCTGTCGGCCTCAAGGAGACTATCCTCCACTCCCCTTGACGCGCCGGGATTGGCCGAGGGCCCTGTTCTTTCCCCATCTCCTCTTGATGGTGGGGCTTGCTGGTTCCTCATTTCTTGCAATAACCCAGCAGTCTGGGCTGTCCATTGCTGCATAGCTTTTTCGATAGCCGCAATAATTCTTTCTTCTACGTTGACCTCTGCTTGAGGTCTTGGGCTTTCCTTGTGACGTGGGCGGGTCCTAGAGGATTGTTCCTCGGATTCTGCCCTATATGTTCTTTTACTGGCTTCACCCCTTGTTTGATCAACCGATTCTTCTATTGGGGCCTTTCCTTTGTTGGCTCTCGCTCTAGCTCTGGTGAGCGGCATTTTCAACTTCATGAAACTTTTATTAATATAACATCAATATTCGTCAATAATAAATAAATCAGTCATAATCATAATTTCATGTATTCTAGCTTAGTCATTTCTTTCCTTTTTTGCCTATTTACCAATCCATGCTCTGATACCAACTTATGTGGTATCAAACTTATCCTTTCAACATCATTTATTTTCTCCTTCTCCAGCCTATTTACCAATCCTTGCTCTGATACCAACTTTTGTGGCGCCCCGAACCGAGGTGCCTAGAAGCCTTACTCCGGGATCGTTTTGATTGGTAAACGTGACTCAGGATTGTTGCCCTGATCACACGGCAGGATTTTTTTTTTCATCAATACATGGAAAATTCCCATCATTCATCCAATTTGAAATATATTTCACATAACACAGTTATGATAAAAAACTATTCCATAAACATTTTCATTGGAATAAAAATATTCCCTTTTCATCTCAAAATTATCATCGTTGACTTTACATAAAGTTTACATAAACATCATTTATATCAAAAACTACATAACACTTGGCATGCTGCCTTCATCATCATTTCCTGTTTGTTGTTGAAAAAGCATGGATGAGTAATAATACTCAGTAAGCAAGTTATACATAATTTTTCAATCATTTTCATGCCTTTCATAAAATGCAAAATGCAATGCATACATAGCATTCATGACATTCCTTTGGATGCGACGCTAGCTAGGCGCCCATCCCATACATGCTCCCATTTCAGGGAGGTCGCCGCCGGCTTGGGCCTATTAAGCGACTTGGCAATAGCGAGGGGGACATCCGGTCCGCTTACTACCTCGACTAAGGCTTATTCCTCGTGCACATGCTCATTCTCATACACATGCCGACATGATATTTGCAAATCATAAACAATTTCATAAAAAGCATTTAATAAATAATTTCACAAAACGAACTTCAGTTCATGTAAAGCAGTTATAGGTATGGCCAACCTTAAATAAATTTCATAAAGCAACTTGCAAACAATTTCAAGCATTTTGGAAATAATTTTCAAAACATATAACTTGCTTACCTTCTTAGGAGGTGTCTTCGACCTTCTCTTTTCCTTTTCCTATTCAAGGAGAAATGATATTTTCATTTCTTCTATTCAAGCTGCTTCCCATGCATGCTCTATATTATTTGGGCATTATTTCTTTATGTGAATATTTTTATCCATAGGTTCTTCAAAATTTTCATCCTTATAATTAAATATTAATCTCAAATTTTCTTCAAAATCACGCTGTACTGTAGCAGATCAAAATTACTGTAGCAGATCACTGTAGCATATTACTGTTCATCCGAGTTACTGTTCACAGAGACGTGGTTACTGTTCATGGGTTCCAAAAATAAAAAATACCATGACATACCTTATGCCTAGTATATCATAGGACATTTCATACATTTTGAATTTATCATCATTTACTTGGCCAAAAAAATCATTTTCTCCATATACTAAAAATCAACATAAATTCACTTAAGCATAATCCTTAATTCCAAAAATCATGAAATTAATATATCATTATTCCAACATCATATTTATCATAATCATACATCCCAAATCATCATTTATCAATTTTGGAGCATTATTTTCACATATCATATGCTATCTTCCCGAATACCCTATCTTCGCTCCAAATTTTTGATGTTTTGGCATAATTTCATTTAAACATTATATCTATACTTATTTTCTCATGCTTGGGCATTATCTAAGCATGGTTTTACCATACTTAACATCCAAAAGAAATTTGGAAAGAAATTGTTTACCCGAAGTGGAGATACGCCTCTTTTTCTCACACTTTCTCTCTCCAACTTTCTCCTTCTTTCTCTAAAGGCCAAAAACGAATTTTGGGGTTGGGAATGCTTGAATTTCTCAAGCTTGGAGTGCCTTTGGACGTCCTCCCTGCCCCCCTATTTATACTTTTTGATTTTTCACAAAATTAGATTTTACCCCCTAGCTTTGAGGTATTTAATTATAAATTGGTATTTCTTTTTAATTTTGAAAAATGCTTTGAGCCATGTGCTGCCCACCCTAGGCCTGCTCCAGCAACGCTATTGCAGCCCTATTTTCTACCTATTTTTTTATTTTTAAAATTAATTAAATTAAGCTAAATTAATCCTAACTGTTGGTTAATGATAAGATTAATTTGTGGCCATTGGATTTGGCCCCAAAAGTCAACAGCCCCTGCAACTCCCTGCATTGCAGCTGTATTTGCATTTAATTTTTTAATTTTTTAATTATTTATTTATTAAAAAGTCAAAAGTAGCTTTAATTTAAAGTTAAGCTACTTTTTCGATCTCTAAATGACGCTTCATCTTGACCTTTGATTTGTGATTTTCATCACATATTAACCCATTCATCATGCCCATCATGAATTTTTAACCATCCATAAAAAATTTCATCGAATTTCGACGCCCGGATTGCAATTTATGAATTTTTTTCTATTTTTCCACAAAAATCCAAACTTGGATTAAAATATCCAAAAGAATTTCTATTTTGTCTTGTAGTGATTAAATCTCTATTTTGCCTTTTTGTGATTAAGTTAATCCAAGTGATTAACTCTTAATCACGGGTCTTAGTCCTTGGTTACTATTTACATGCACTATTCACGTGCATTATTCACGGGGTTAAATTTTTAATTGCATTATTTCAATCTCCAATACACATCCATTAATATAATTTATGAATTTTCATTTATTCATAAAATAATTACAAAATTACAAATATCGAAATGACGCGTATACGGTCGAAACGATGCGCATACGGTCGGGGTTTCACAATTCTCCCCCCCTTACAATAGGTTTCGTCCCGAAACCTATCTTTCCTTAAATAATTGAGGATATTTTCTTTCAACTTCCTCTCGTAACTCCCAAGTAGCTTCGGATTCTGAATATCGATTCCATTGTACCTTTACATATTCGATCTCTCTGTTTCGAAGCTTCTTGATCTTGAAATCCAATATTTTAATTGGTCTTTCCTCATAGTTTAAATGTTTTTGGACTGGCAAATTATCTGCTATCAACACATGGGTAGGATCATAAACATATTTCCTTAGCATGGAGATTTGAAACACATTGTGGATGGCACTGAGGGCTGGTGGCAGAGCTATTCTATAGGCTAGGTTGCCTATCTTTTCCAAAACTTCAAAGGACCCAATATATCTTGGGTTTAATTTTCCCCTCTTTCCAAACCGGGTGACTCCTTTGAATGGCGTTACCTTTGTTGGTCCCGAGTTAGTGGCAAAACCCAAGAGGGGAGGGGTGAATTGGGTTCTTTAAAAAATCTTTGGTAAATAAAGACTTAACCCCTTGAGTAATTAATCCCCTTTTGAAAAGAGCTAGAGAGCAATAAAGATAAAGCAGTAAAAAGAAATATAACACAAGATTTATAGTGGTTCGGGCAAACCTTCCCTACTCCACATTTTGAATTTATCATCATTTACTTGGCCAAAAAAATCATTTTCTCCATATACTAAAAATCAACATAAATTCACTTAAGCATAATCCTTAATTCCAAAAATCATGAAATTAATATATCATTATTCCAACATCATATTTATCATAATCATACATCCCAAATCATCATTTATCAATTTTGGAGCATTATTTTCACATATCATATGCTATCTTCCCGAATACCCTATCTTCGCTCCAAATTTTTGATGTTTTGGCATAATTTCATTTAAACATTATATCTATACTTATTTTCTCATGCTTGGGCATTATCTAAGCATGGTTTTACCATACTTAACATCCAAAAGAAATTTGGAAAGAAATTGTTTACCCGAAGTGGAGATACGCCTCTTTTTCTCACACTTTCTCTCTCCAACTTTCTCCTTCTTTCTCTAAAGGCCAAAAACGAATTTTGGGGTTGGGAATGCTTGAATTCCTCAAGCTTGGAGTGCCCCCGTGGCTAGATTAGAAGTCATACGTATTTTACTAGTGTTTGCTTCTCACATGGATTTCAAATTGTTTCAAATAGATGTAAAAAGTGCATTTTTGAATGGATACTTGAATGAAGAAGTATATGTTGAATAACCCCCTGGATTTGAAGAATTTTCTAAGATTATGTAAAATGAATTCGAAATGAGCATGATGGGAGAATTAAATTTCTTCCTTGGACTGCAAATCAAGCAATAAGCCGAATGAATATTCATAAATCAGTCCAAGTATATCAAAGAAATGTTAAAGAAATTTGGAATGCAAACTAGCAAGGGAGAAAACACTCCAATGAGTTCAACAATCAAGATCGACACGGACAAAAATAGTAAATGTATCCATCAAAAGTTTTATAAAAGTATAATATGATCATTGTTGTATTTAACTGCTTCTAGACCAGATATTCTTTTCAGTGTTTGTATGTGTTCTAGATTTCAAGCATTTCCTAAAGAATCACACTTATTGGCTGTAAAAAGAATTTTTAAATATTTGATAAATATCACTAATCTTGGATTATGGTATCCAAAGGGGTCAATTTTTGATCTAATCGGCTACTGGGATGCAGATTTTGCTGGATACAAAGTAGATAGAAAAAGTACTAGTGGAACATGTCAATTCCTTGGAAACATGTTGGTTTCATGGTATTCAAGGAAACAAACTAGTGTTACTCTATCTACGGCGAAAGCCGAATATATAGCCGCCGGAAGCTGTTGTGCCCAACTACTTTGGATGAAACAATAATTAAAAGACTATGGTATTGATTATTATAATATTCCAATCAGATGTGATAATACAAGTGCAATTTGTTTAACTAAAAATCCAATATTAAATTCTAAAACCAAACATATAGATGTAAGACATCATTTTATTCGGGAACAAGTTGAAAATCATAATGTTTGTTTTGAATATGTGAAAACTGAGGATCAAATTGTAGATATTTTTACCAAACCTTTAGCAAAGGAATCATTTTACAAAATTAGAAATGATATGGGAATGATTGAATTAAATTAGGAATAGTTAGATGGGAAAAATGGACTTAGAAAAGTCTAAGTCGATAAGCCAAGTCGACTCCAGTGAAGTGGACCTGGGCAAGGCCAAGTCGACTCCGCTGGGATGAAGTCGACTTCGCCTAGGGCAACCGTTGGGCTCCTCTTATCGCTCTCCTTTCTTTCCTTTCTCCTTCTTCCTCCTCGTTTTTCTCCCGCACAGCTCTCTTACTGTCCTCTTCTCATCTCTCTGGCATTTCGATTTTCTCCGGCTTTCATCTCCATTTCTCTAGCACTCCTCATTTCTGACCAAATCTCCCGCTGCTCATACTCCCTATTTTCTCTCATTTTCTCTCCGGCCACCTCAGTTTCTTCCCACTCAGATTCCCTCTCTTCTGGACTCTCTCCTTCTTTTTCTCTAGGCTGCTCCGACTCTCTCTCTCTCTCTCATAGTTTCCTTTTTCCTCTCCATTCTCTCCACTACACTCTCTTTGAACTCTCTGTTTTTCCTTCTCTCTCTCTCTGAAACAGCTCCTTTTTTTTTAGCCCTCTCTCCTTCTTGCAGCAACCTCCCTTCATCTCTTCCAGAATTTCCAAGCAAGCTCTCCCTCTCATCTCCTCTCTCTGTTTCTCTCAAAATCTCTTTTCTCAGGCTACATTTGAAAATCCTATTTCAAAAATGGCTCCCAAATCCAAATTGCCCAAACTAACTGTATCCAAGCCTTCCCAAAGGCCTGTTCCCAAACCATCTGGATCCCAAGCCAAAGAAGTGGTCCCCGGGAGGCAACGGACTCTTGCAAAGCGTGCACGGGATGAGCCATCGACTTCCACAGGTCGATGAGTTCAATTTCAAGCTGCAACACCATCAACCACAGCTGCTCAGGAAGAAGAACTCTAAACATCACAAAGCACACAATCTGGGGCCAGAAGGATGGGAACCCCTGCAGCTAAAGCCCAAGTCTTGAAGATGCCGACCACTTCAAGACAGAAATCTAGCACAACCGATTCTACAAATCATTCTATGAAAGGAAGGTATTCATTCCAAAGATCATAGACTTCAAGTTCTTGAGCGATTTTGAATTCGAAATTAAAGAATTATTAGATTTCCAAGGATGGACTAGATTATTAAAAGCAGATGAAAGGGTCTATCCGGATTTGACTAGGATATTTTATTATCTATGGGATGATTATTCCTTTAGTACCTATGTCAAAAGGGTTAAGATGTTCTTGGGTACAATGGGAGCCCCAAATCAAGCAGACGCCTTAATGAAGATAGGCAAGATTCTCGGTGTTCCCCATGAGGATGAGCAGCTACCTAGCGATCTCACCATCACTCAAATCTACAGTCAGCTCACCACGAGCAACAACTATCATTCCGGGATCAAGTTCCTACACTATATGGATCTATCCTCGAGGCTACGAGTTCTAAGGTTGCTAATAGCCCACTGCATCTACCCAAAAGGCGGAGGCAGAAAACAACTCAACCCTCAAGAAGCAGGAATTTTGTGGAAAGTCACAAACCGGGTTAAGATAAGCCTTCCACAACTGTTCCTAGAAGCACTGGCTGTGGCGCCCCGAACCGAGACGTCACTTCCTTACCTCAAGATCTAACGATTGGTAAATGTGAATTAGGATTATTTCCCTGATCACGCAGCGGGTTCTTAATCGGAATACGTCTAATTTTTTTTTCGTTTATTCATCTATCATCATTCATAATCTTGAAATGACAATCATCACACATTGTGACATTTCACTTGTAAGAAAATTCATCATTTCATACATAGCATCTTTACATGCCTGTCATTACACACTCAATCATTGTACATATCATACTTGCATACATTCAGTCACTAATTCACATAGAACTTAGAACTCTAAGTTCAAATATACATAAACACGTAGCATCTTTTCATGCCTTTCTACAGTGAAAGTTTCCTTGACTTAAACATCACATTTTACATCCATACATTCAATCTTTGAATCATATAGAACTTAAAATTCTAATTAAGTTCACATATAATTAGCTTACCTTAGCACATTCATGCTTTTCCATTCCTCATAGCCCACAGGCTATCATAAAGTACCTTTCTTCATGTCTTAGGTTCGTAACTTTCTGAGTTTTCCTCGGTACCTGTCTAAGGGTTGGGAAAATAAAACGTGAGTGACAACTCAGTAAGCAAACATTTTATCTTTAGGGTAAGACTTTCTTGAAAACCTTTTTTATAAAATCGGGAACGCTTTTTCCTGAGGACGTGTATATGTCCTGAAATATCAACATGAAATCTTTTTCATTAAGTATACATTCATAAAACCAGTTACAAGCCACGTGTGGGCCTATTAAGGCAAAACAACACGTTTTACCTTCTCTGATGGGATCCCTTTAATTCTTATATGAACATTTTTAATGTTCATAGACATTACATGAAATCTTCGTTTGCCAGTGGACATTTTATATCCAAAACAACATAAATCCTTAAGCAAGGGAGACATCTCATGTCTCAAAACATCATTAATATAAACCATAATAAAATCCTTTAGCCAAGAGACATTTTATGTCCTAAAACAATTTTTTCATATAGCTTCGTTTGGCAATGGACATTCATGTGTCCTAAAACACTTTTTATTTCAACAGCTTAACATTGGACATTCTCATGTCCATAAACCCTTATCATTTAGGCTCTTTAGAAATGGACATTCTTATATCCAATCCACGTTTCACATAAATCTTTTTCATAATCCCCGTCTTGGGGCTTGTTTATAGCAAACAAGGAAAACAAAATACGTAAACCATTTTCATAAATGCATTTGCATAAACACATTTTCTTTAATTAATTTCTGTTATTTACACTTTTGTATAAAACACCCTTTCTTTTATAGTAACTTATGTATATTAGCTCATAAGGATCCAATTTAGCATAACTTGTTTTATAAATGCTTTTTAACCTAATCTTTGGGCCTTTGAAAAGCCAAACATATGCAAATGCGTTTCTCCCCATCCATTAGTGACACTTAGTAAGTGATCATGCTACCTTTTGGAAGAGAATCTTTAACAACATGCTAGCCAGGTGGCCGTTCAATTATCCTACTCCCATCTCAAGGAGGGCGCCGCCGGCACTCCTGCCATCCCTTAGCGACTTAGCCATATGTAGAGTGGGCCCCAGTCATCCCAACCGTGCTCTACAACCGGCCTGTTTCTTGTACTGTGCACCGTATGTTATTTTGATGGACCGCAACTCGTTTCGGTTTGAAGAACCACAGACCACAGCCTATGTCCTTTTAAACCGAGATCACAGACCGCAACCTGCATCCATATGCACAAAAATCTTAGACCGAAGTCTATATTTAAGAATAATTTTCAAAAATACATCACAGACCGCAGTCAACTTGTAAGCGAGCGCACCCACTTTAACAAGTTGTTATTTGAAATCCAATTTTAGGATGACCTTTCTTAAATTTCTTTAGAAACGTTTTAAGTAAAATATTTTGATAAACATTTGAAATGTTTGAGAAACAATATACCTTAAAATCCTTTTAATAAAAGAATTTCCAATCCTTTGGATTTTCATAAATAAATCATATTTTTCTCTAATATTTGCTTGGTTTCTATTTCAGGACATTTTGTTTACAAAAGTTATGCAATTATGTTATCCCATTGTCCATAACCTAAAAATTTAATAATTGTCCACATATTAATCATTTTTATATAAAGAGAAATTGTACAATCTTTTGCATGCCATTAAGCAACCTGAAATCAAACCATTTTATGAAATCAATCATAGGAGGTTGGTCATCCATAAATCCCTTTTTAACACATCCGTATAAATATTTTTCCAACATTTTTAACATAGATTTCCTTATCTAAAGGAAATCAAAACTTTTCGAACATCATTTCAAAACATATGAACTATGTCCATCATTTACTATTTAGTTATCTTGACCTAGCAAAACTAATCTTTTTCATCATTGTTTATCGCGAGTTATTATAGAAATAACTCAAAACTCATTTACAAACGATATTTTGTGAAAAAGGTTAAAATTCCCTTTTTCTTATAAAATGGTGTTGAAACAATATCATATAGAACTTGTTTGCTTAAAAGCAAATCCTTAAAACTATCGGTATCAAACATGAAATCCTTAAAAAAACATTAGTATGGACAACTTGCTTACTCATAAACAAAATTTCTTAATTCCATTAACATGAAGCATTCCCATCCTTGGCAACACTTAGGATAAATTATTTATCTTAAGAAGTGTCACTTGCTTCTCATGAATCAAACCTTAAGACTCTTCATTAAAGTCATCATTTTTCAAAACTTATGGCTTTGCATAAAAGCCGTCATATTCAAAACTTGTGCTTGCCCATTCGTTAAAATATAAACATAAACATTGAAATCATATCAATCACATTTGCTTGCTTACCTGAGATCGCCATAATCCATTTTCCTTCCATTCTTTTCCTTGCCTATATGCATAAACACGACATTGCATTTATATATACAAATCTCATATACTTGCACATAACTTAATTTTCCAACACATATATTTTTCATTAACATATATCCTTCATCTATCATTTACTTATCCATTTTTCACATTTCTTTCATTAGTGCTTACTTTCAGCATATGTTCTTGAGTTTAAGCTTCATATATCAATTCAAAATTTTGAGATTAACAAAGATTATCAAAACAGCACCTTGTTTACAAGTTTCAACATATTTCCATCCATTTTGCATTTTAGTAAATGTCATTAACTCATTACCCCTTTCCATCATTCATATCTTGCACTTAAACCTTCTTAATGACACATAAAATATGTGTTATGGAACATCTTCCTAAACAGCAATATATTCATAAAATATATCATATTTTCATGCATTTTTGCACAAAACCAAATTTAACAAGTCATTCATCAACCTTGCATATTTATCTCTTCTCATATGCCCATTTGGCAACATATACATAAGATGTTTCATACAATTTTCTAAGGCAGAGGTTTAATCCATATTTAAGTGGATTAATTACCCTTAATTACCACTTCATTTAGGGTATTTTTATGGGGTTTAAATCCACTTTCCATAGGTTTCCCAAAACAGTAAGTTTGGAACCCGTTTTCACCCGTTTAATGTGTCTTTTGACACATAACCTTGGGCAATTATATAAATCCAAAATTTAAGCATATAATCCCACTTTTCTTAATCCATATTTAAGAATTTAACACATATATCAATTTGGATCATTTCTACATAGGTTTCATATTTCTTTTTGATTTTTTTCTCAAACTATCCACATATGCTGAAATCTCAAAATCTTGAATTAATATCAAATCAAATAGTTTTAATCTGAAATTTCTATCATGTCTTAATAACTACATGAATTAACCAAAATAAATATTTTCAGCATAAAACATTAAGCATTTATATTTATTTTTTCATTTTTACCTTACTGGACAGCAGCATCCATTTTCAGTTAGCCTTAATCATGTAAATTATTGGGTATATTTATACCCATCAAAACCTAATTTTTAATTTTTTCATATGATTCTCAATATTTCTTACACCTGTTAAACTTTTAGCCCAAAATTCCTTATATAAAAATTATTAAAAATCCTTTTCTACAGCTGATCCTATCACCCGTTTTACCCTCTTTAGCTGAATTTCTTAGATTTTTAATTTGCAATGTACTTATTTTTTTAAGCTGAAAATTTTCTCATTCCTTAATCACCCCATAATTATTTTTATCAAAAAGTTTCATACCAAAATTCATCCATTTACTGATCCTTCCATAATTTAATTTATAACATCATATAATTTCTAGATTTCAAGCATAAAATCAAAATAATCATATACTTACTTGATTAAATGGGTGATCTCTCATTTTCCCATTTCTTTTCCTTCTCTTTTATTCCTCCTTGATGGCCTAGGGCTGGGACATGAGCACTGCCTTGGGGAGATGGGATTTCAGCACTTAGAATAATTTCTAAAAACCAATCCATGTGAATGTGCATGCTCTTGTGGAGCTGGAATTTCTAGCAGTGGGCCCCACTTGTTGCTGCCCATTTTCCACACCATTGAATGCATGCTTATCTTCCCTTATGTGCTGGTGAACTCATAGCCAAGTAAAATGCATTTTATTATTTTTTTAAAATCCACAAATTTGCATTAATCTAGGCCCTACATCTGTCCACCAAATCACGTCCACCATTACTGCCTATTTTGATATTTTTTCTACTTTTTAAAAATCCCAAAATGTGGGTAATTTATACACCTAATTATCCCTTAATTCATATATTAATTTGGTGTTAAAAAAATTAATAAAACTTGTTACAGCAGCATCAAACATGGGACGTCATTTGCATACACAAGCTGTCCATTTAATCACGAATTTTCTTGAATTTTTTTCACATAATTAAATGCTTATTTATATATCCCAACATGTCAGCTATTTATGTGAATTATTTATAAAATAAAAATTTACAAAAATCCAAACAACAACTGCTTGGAACGCCAATGCATTGCCACCTAGCCTAGCTCCCTTTGAGCTCACCTCTAGCTCATTAATTTCAGCAGCATAAACCACGAATTTCCACACATTTTTTCTCATAAAATAACTTGCATTTCACCTGAATTTGACACCTATTCGGACCATTAAAAATTGCATTCAATTCATGCACCTTTTGCTTTAAATGCATGGTACTTTTGAGGTGTAAAAGTCAATGGTATACACCTTTTCTAATGTAGGCATTTTTACAAAATTTCATGCTTAATCCAAGACATCCAAAATGTTAATCTCATAATTTCATTCAATTTCATCTCAATCTGATTTTCCTAGCTCCCGTTATAGTCGTTTAAAGTTAACGGCTGAAATTAAAATATGATTAATAAATTATTAATCCAATTTCATCAAGGATTTTAATAACCCAATAATTTCATAATACCATGCCCAACATCATCAACTACCATTTCAAATTTCACTTGAATCCACCTTACAGGCATTAAGTTATGAATTTTCTAGTGTTTTTCAACATAATTCCACAATTTCCATTTTAATCTCCATTAATTAAATCATGAAAATTAAACTAAACATTCATGCCACATTAGCATGTTTTAATCCTCGTTATGCTCCTTTAGTCACCTTGACTCATAATGAGCTCCGGTGATTAAATTTTTAATCACCATTCTTAGTGGAACCCTAATTGCAAAATATCATAAAATCCTAAAATCATCCAAAAATTCAATTTAATCATATATAAGTCACATGTACCTGTTCAATGCACACATTAAATCTTATTTAAGTTGGGGTTTCACACTGGCCTCGAGGAAAGACAACAAACGAGGGGTTCTACCATATGGGACTTGGATCACCAAGATCATCGAACACTTCGAGGTTGACATCGATGGCAAACCGTTCGAGGTCCTAAAATCAACAAAAGCTATCAACAAGGTCTTGCTCCAGAGGATGAAGATAAACGTGGAGCAGTTCAGGGTAGAAAGACTATAAGAAAGGATGGGGTACCGGCTCAAGACGAAGCCGGGATGCATAGGGTCAGGGGGAGCAGCCCCGTTACCTCTAGAGGAGCAGCCAGCTCCACCTCAAGATGCTCATGAGGCACCTGCATTGCCTGCCTCACATGGCTCATGTTCACCTCATGGCTCTAAGATACCCGATCCTGCTCCTAGGCCTCCATCATGGGATACCTCGGTGAATGTAATTCGGGAGCATTTAGAGTAGATCGAAGATCGATTTACAAATCAGTTAACTAGGATTCTGAATGCGGTCATGGATATGCATTACTGCCAAGATCTCATGGATTGGGAACTGAGGACGATCTAGTACCATTTGGCATCCGAGAGCCATCAAAATTAACACATCCCCGAACTGGATCCATTTGACACCAGATCAGTTCGCAGAGATCTAACTCCAGCACCTGTATCATCCTTCTACTCCTCAGCTCATATTAGGCCTATCTGACCGATTTCATATCCTGTATATGTGTTTCAGTTTACCAAATCTCTATGAGTCAACCCCTATTTGATCTATTGATAAAAAGGGGGAGAATAGTTGAGTCTTGAGTTAGATTTTTAGGATTTTGGGTTGGGTAGCTTGTATATGGGTTTTATTTGCTTTTGAAAACTTGTATGAAATTTTTGATTATATATACGAAAAGGTTGTTTATGAAAAAGTTTTATTTGTGTTCTGATTACTTTTGCAAAGTTTATACTTATCACTTATATTATGCTCTGATTACAAATGCTCTGTTTCATGCTTTGATTAATTATGTTTTGCTCTGATCACTAATGCTCTGTTTTGAAATTGTTGAATGATTAAATAAAATTTAATTTATGATTATTTGAAACAACATATGCAAATGATGAAAATGAAAACTGAAGTCGACTCCAGCATGCGACTTGGGCTAAGTCGCACCCAAAGTCGACTCCACCTGCGACTTGGGGTCATAACGTTCGAATTTTTGAACATTGGCGCATTTATTACACGCCAACCAACTCCATAACATTCAAAATTCTCCCTCCTTTATATATAGACACTCAAGCAACAGTGGAAACATACAAGATAGAGAAGAAAAAGTAGAAAGAATAGCTACTAAGAGTTATATTCTACTTTCTTCTACATTTGATTGATCTATACACTTTCAAAGGAAGAACAAGCTTCAAAGTTGCTGTTTGCTTCAATGCTGAACGATTCGTCGCTTCTACAAATTCTTCCTCAAGCTGAAACGTGCTACACGAATCTGTAAAGTGTAGATTTATTTTATTTTATTTTGATATTCAGTTGTTGATGCTTGGTTTGAGTTTGGTATTTTAAACTAAGTTATAGCAAAGTAGGGTTGTGACTGGAGTAGAACTCGTCACCTACTTGTGCTGCTTGTTGTATACGCCCCCCAGAGCTAGAATCTAGAAGAGAGCAGAGGCTCTGGTTGTATATACCCCCTAGAGCTGGAATCTAGAAGAGAGCTAAGGCTCTAGTTGTATTTGCGGAATACATAGTGGAACCTAAGTCACGAGGAGTGTGAGCTTGGAAAAGTGGTTTAGGGAAGGTTGCCCGAACCACTATAAATCTTGTCTGTTATTTTTCATTTCCACTTTCATTATCTCATTGCTTTCCATTTATCTCATTAAAGGGGATTAAACTAAACCAGGGTAAAATTTCTTATTGAAGTTTAAATTTTTTAAATACCCAATTCACCCCTCCCCTCTTGGGTAATTACCATCAACTCGGGGCCAACAGTGGACGTCCGAGGGTGGCAAGGAAGGGATAAAAAGTTGTTATTTTGGGCAAATTAATTTATGGACTTTGAATTCATGAAAATATCCTAAATATGAGACAATAGAGAGATGTTTAAGGGCTGAAATTAAAGATGTAAAAATCTATTATGGAACATATGTCAATATGGACGTTGACGTGGGAAAGAATGATAGAAAAGTTGCTGTTTTGGAACCATGCAATTAAGGGATTATAATCTTATAAAAATACCCTAAATTATGTATTAATTAAGTTTTTTAATTTATCCAAAATGGAGGGCAAGTTGCTGCTTTGAATAAAATTGAATAACACATAATATATGTGTAACTATGAGGGTGCACATAAAGGGTATCGATGGCAAAGATGAGAAATGACTAAATACAATTTGTTAAAATGAAAAAATGGAAGGAAATGTGATAAAATGTGAAAGTAAGGTGCTATTTTGATAATATTTTTAAATCTCAAAATTTGGGATTAATATGTGAAGCCTAAACTCCTAAGTATGTGCCTAAAGTGAGCAACAATGTGAGAAATGTGAAAAATAGATGAATGGGAGGTAATGAACTTCTATATATTGAGTAAATAAAAGATTATAAGGCATTCGAAACCTTAGCCTAAATAAGGGTATTAAAAATGAAATGAATAGATGATGTGGTGTACAGGCTATGTTGTTGTATATGAACACCTAACTTGAAATACAAGTGGGTTATTGTGAAACCCTAACCAATGTAGAACCCATATGTATGCATTAATCATGTATATGATATTCATTTGTGAATTATGGAATTATAAAGATTTTATGTGATTTTGCTAATTATTGTAATTAGGGTTATGGATTAGCAATAATAGTGTGATTAAGTATTTTAAGCTAAAATGAGACAATGGGATTAGAGCACATTGTGGTTGATTTAAATATGCAAATACATGAAGGAAATCATTTTTCATTGTTTAAAATGAATTATGAGTATTTATGTGACAATTGTCAAATTAAGTGGAAAAATACTGGAAAATTCATAACTCAACGCCTGTAAGGCGGATTCAAGTGAAATTTGAAATGGAAATTAATGATATTGGGGTTGGTATTATGGAATTAATGGGTTATAAAAATTCTTTATGAAATAAGATTTATGATTTATTGATCATATTTCAATTTCAACCGTTAACTTTAAACGGCTATAATGGGAGCTAGGAAAATCGGATTAAGTTGAAATTTGAAACAGTTGAATGAAATTATGAGATGTTTATTTTAGATGGATTAGATTAATCATGAAATTTTTAGAAAATACCTGCATTAAAAAAGGTGAGCTTGGTTGACTAATGCACCTCAAGAGTACTTTACATTCAATGCTAGAGTACAATGCATAATTGCTTGAATTTAATGGGATTTGAGGTGTCGAATGCAGGCCATTTCTAGGGTATTTTATGTATTTATATGAAATGTAAAAATTCATGAATTATCCAGCCATTAAATATCCACCATGATGAAGCTACAAAAGGCACAACCTAAGCATAGGCAATGTGCCACAAGGGACGTCCAAGGGGGCTGCCATGCTACATATTTTTCAATTTTTAATTTTTTTAATATATGTATACACAGCTGATATGCAAGGACATAAAGATATGCATTACATCATGTCAATATCTAACAATAAAAATTATAAAATGCAGTTGAAAAGGAGAGCGAAAAAGTGGATAGCTTATTGGGCATTGGGACTTGCAGAAATGTGGTTTATGCTGCCAATTTTTAATTTTTTAATAAAAAATTAATGTATGAATTAAGGGGTAATTAGGTATATAAATTACCCACATTTTTTAATTTTAAAAATGAAGAAAAACTGCTGGAAATTGGGCAGCAAGGGACGTGCTTGGCTGGACTGCTTGGACGGCTTGGATTAATGCAGTTTTTGGATTTTTGTAAATTGGTAAAAACTTAATTTACTAGGCTGTAATTTTGCAAGAACTTCAAAGGGGATAAGTAGTCATTTAAGGGTGTGGAAATTTCCCAAGAAGTGGGGCCCACGGCTGGAAAAAAATCCAGCTTATACATATGCATGCACGTCTATGTGAAAGTGGCTTGGAAAATTGCTAAGCGTGGGATTTTTCACCCCAAAACCATACAGAAGCTCACGTTCCCTCTTGGCCAGCAAGAAGAAGAAGAAAATCAAGGGAGAAAGGAAGAAAATTTGAGGAGAAAATCATCTCAAAGGATTAGGGTTTGGGTTAGCACTAAACCAAATAAGTATATGTTTGATTTTAAGTTGTTTAACTTGAGTTTTACACTCAAAACTTGGATATCGAATGGATGATTAAATAATCTAAAAAATGATGATTTAACATGTTTTCGATTGGATATGGAATGGGTATTAGGTTTCATGTATGAATTTTCAAGTTTAAGTTGATGAAAGTGAAGTTATGCATGTGTATTAAGTGGAAAATCCAATGTGGTAAACCCTAAATCTCCAAGACAAGTTGCTGTTTTGGTTTGATGATGTGATTAGGTTATGAATCATGTATTTATGCAAAACATATATTGGTTTATGCATAAATGATGAAATTTTGAAGTTATGGAATGCAAAGTGATGATTTTGACCTAATTTCTATGTTTTTATGCTAAAAATGCTATGAAAATGGATTTGCATGTTTTATGGATGTTATTTAGGGTAAAATACCCTAGGTTTAAGGTATTATGGATTCCCAAAAATATTTGGGAAAAGAAGCCCTAAAACTGATTTTTATAGATTTTATGAAAAAATGTCTAACCGATGTGAAACGGGACTCAAAACGTGTAGGGAACTTGCTGTTTTGAGGAATGATAATTCATGGATGTTATATATGTGCTAAATCCCTAAATATGGATTAAGAAAATTAGGATTATATGCTGAAATTTCGGAATTATATGACTGCATAGGGTTATGTGTCAAAAGACACGTTAAATGAGTGAAAAATGGGTTCCAAACTTGCTGTTTTGGAAACCTATGGTGAAGGGATTTAAATCTCATGAAAATACCTTAAATGCAGTGGTAATTAAGGGTAATTAACCCGCTAAAATATGGATTGCATTTCTGCTTTAGAAAATTTTATGAAATATTTTATGTATATGTTGCTAAATGGGCTTATGTGAATAGGTGATGAATGACTTATGAAAAATAATTTTATGCAAAAGTACATGAAAATAAGATGAATTCCATGTTTATATGCTTTTTTAAGATTTTATGATATTAATTCCAAAATTTTGGACTTGATTTATGAAGCTAAGGCAACAATATGTGCATAGGAGAAACACCCATGCTTGCATTTTGGAAAAAATGGATAAATCGAAAAGTGAGGTTAAAGAACCTATGTATGATGATTATTGAATGAATTTTGTGAGATTAAAATGAATACCCTAATTGTGGGGTTATATATATATGTTATGTTATGTGTTAGCCGATGAAATGTGTAAAAATGAGCTATATTGTGTATACTGACTTGTGAAATCAAATAAATGATATATGTGTATAAAATGGGTAGGAAAAATAAATGAAATATGAGAAAAATAAATATAAAAAAAATCATATTATTCTCATGTAGGCAAAGGCAAAGAAAAAGCTGAGATGGAAAGCTAAGGAACATAGGTAAGCAAGCAAATTTTCTAAAGGATTTTTGTTTTTCTAAATTATTTACATAAATGCAAATTTTTCTTGAACTTGTTTGATGAAACTCTAGAAATTATTTCTAATATGTTTAAGGATGGTCATCTCTTAGCAAAATGGTGTTGAAATAATGTTTTACTCCAAATGCAATATTATGAAATTTTTCTTTGATAAATGTTATAGAAAAATAATGTGATTCGATACTTCTAACTGAAAAATCATGCTCACATCTTAAAGATGGATTTATGCAAAATTTCATGTGCACAGGATACGAGGTCCACTTGAAGGGTATAAGCGGACCAATTGTCCCCCCTTAGTGTGGCCAAGTCGCTTAAAATAGGCCTAAGACCGGTGCCGCCCTCTCTGAAATGAGAGTTAACGTGACTGATGGTCGCCTTGCTAGCTTCCATCCTAAAGGACTAATGATGATTACATTCATGTTTTATATGACATTATGCATATGGTACTCGTGATGGGTATAAGATTTCATGTTTTCAAGATATACTTTCAGACAAGGTATAAGTTGATTTCCAATATGAATTTAATTGCAAAAATGTTGCCTGAAATGATTTGCCTGTAAAATGCAAATAGCTTGCTTATTGAGTTCCGACTAACGATTTTATTTTCCAAACCCTAAAGATAGGTGAAGGACAAGAGTAGGCAAAGGAGAATGTTCCAGCTTGAGAAGTCATGGAGAAACTTTTGTATTGTTATGTCATGAAATGAATTATGTTGAATAGATGTAATATATTTGAATGTTTTATATTGATGACTGTAATATGTACATGCTGTGACATCTGATTTAGGCAAAAGATGAAAATGTTGCTTGAACATCAGGTTATGTAAATGTGTTAACTGGATTTGAAATGGCTTGGTTATGAATGAGTTGGAAATGATTTAGATATGGTTGAGATGAAAACATGAGAAATCAAATCTAAATAAGAGAATCTTAAATCGATTAAACACCGTTAAAACCCGCCGTGTGACAGGACAACAATCCTGATCACATTTACCAATCAATACGATCCCGAGGTAAGGCTCAGGATGTGACACTTGGTTTGGGGCGCCACAGAGCTTGATATTAGAGCATGGATTGGTAAATAGGTGTGGAAAGTTTCTAAGTATAGGAAATTGATAGAATATGAAGAGATATGCGTGATTACACACGAATATACATGATTATCATTAATTATGTGATGCGTTGAGATATGATTATATGATGCTCATGTGTGATTATAACATGATGAAATACATGCTATATGATGATTATCTATGCTTATAACATGATGAAATGCATGCCATATGATAATGAATTATTGTTGCAATGCAATTTGATTGCTATGTCTATACAGATGGCAGTAGAGGTAAGAGGGTGATGAGTGCGGAGGAGTTACAAAAAGAAAGAGTGGAAGAGGAGAGGAGACAGCAAAGGGAAGAAAATATTAATAGATGGTGGGGATTTTAGCGCGACAATGCACCGTTTACATCAGTTCCCCTAGGATTTTCACCTATACACACTCAGGAAGATTACTATGACTCCTCAAGTCAACATGCACAAGATCTAGGAGAACCCTCCAGTTACAAACCTAGGGCACGAGTGTTACCAGACACCTATCTGGGAATTCCCCGGGATCCACGTGTTCCAACGGACATAGTAGATCCACAGGATCTACAGGATTTTTGGGCAAAGACTCAAGCACCTACACCCCCCGATGTAAGCCCGTGGTATAGGTTCATCGATGGATGTGTCCAGTTTCGCTACGGAGCACCTTGGGAACAACTCCATCAACGGGAAGTAGACAAGCCCACTATATACAAAGGCGTCGTGTCGAGGGAGTCATTGAAGTACCTGCTGCTCCTAAACCTGATGAGGTGATGCTTTCTATAATGGAGAACACAGGTGAAATTGTTCGATTGGCCGAGGTCAATGATGATGACGACCCTAAGGAATTCCTCGAGCCTTTCGAGGAAGAAGGGGAGGAAGAGGAAGCGGAAGAAGTAGTTGAAGTAGAGGAGGAAATAGTGGAGTTTGTAGAGGATGATGACGATGATGATAGTAGTGATGATGAGGTTTAGGCATGGTCCAACACTAGCACAATCACAGAGGCACCCTCATAAGTTCCACGTAGACGTAGACGTCTAAGGAGAGGCCCAGGAAGACGATGAACTTTCTTATCTTTTGTTCTAGTTTTTAAGTTGTGTATATACATGTGTGGCTTGATGACAATGTGGTCTTTGTATAATTATGGTTGGATGACACTGTGGTTTCTATGGTGAACTGACATGTATATAAGTGGGAAATGTGTATGCTATGCTATATGTGTACATAGGTGTGACTCACTTTTGTATGTATTAACTATAAATGTGATGCTGTGAATATGATGAATATAAATGAATATGTTAAAATACTAAATTCCTGATGCCTTAGATATATATGAATGAATGAGCATAAGTTTGAATGATGTGATGTGATATATTACGAATTAATGAATTAGTTGTGACCATGTGATAATGAAATGCGTATGCAATGATTCCATGATGATTATCAATGAAATGCGTATATAATGATTTAATGCTAATTGACAATGAGAAGTGTTCTGTTATATACTCAGATTAAAACAATGGTGGAAACGAGAGTAGGATTGAGGAAAAATAAAGGAAAAGAGGCAGAGACAGAGATTCCAAGCCAACATGAAGTTGGCGAATCTAGCCAACCTAAAAGGGGAAGGCCAGTGACACAAATCCAAAGGAACCAACAAAGGTGGAATGATGAAAGCCCTGAACGGAATGTGGAAGAGGAAATTGAGTCAAGGCAGAATAGACTCGTGGAGGAAAGAGTGGTTGCAGTGGTGGAAAAAGTAATGCAGCAAGCCACTAGGGATTGGGCAGCGCAGACTACCGATATTATACAAGGATTATGGGAAAGGACCCAACAAGCTCAGTTGGGAAGTGCAGAGAGAGGACCTGCACCTATGGCAGACCCTGTTGCCACACCGACATTGCTACGGGATGAAAATCAGCTAATGGAAGCTGATAAAAGAGCCATAAATGCCTTTCTAGCACAGTGACCTCCAAAATTTTTTGGAGAACCCAACCCAGTCCAAGTAGAGCAATGGTTGACAGAGATTAAGAAATTGTTCAGGATATCTCCATGTAATGACTGTCAGAAAGTACTATGTGTCACCCATTTGTTAGTAAAGGATGCACACGAATGGTGGGAGATGATGTTAATTACAATGCCACGGCCCGAAGAAGTGTGTTGGCAAACATTTGTGGAAGAATTTAATGAAGAGTATCTCCCAGTTGAACTGCAAAGTCAAAAGGTGGTAGAATTTGAAAATTATATCAAGGGAGAATGACGGTCACTGAGTATGCTACAAGGTTTAACACTCTGGTCAGATACATCCCTTGGATCGCTAATGTGCCACAGAATAAGGCACAGAGATTCCAACAAGGGTTGAGGCCATATCTGAGAGAAAGTTTGGCACCCCTGCTGATAAAAGATTACGCTTCAAGCTTTGAGAGAGCAAGGGCTTTAGAAATTGAGGCTACAAGAACCCAAGAACTAAGATTGGGTTCAAGGGCGTTTAGTATGGGTCCCAAGGAAATGGAAACTGGAGAAGAGAAAGCTAAAAAAGGCAGTGTAAGAAAGGGAAAAGGAATTCAAAAGAGGAAAAGCTCGCCGCTGTGTAGGAAGTGTTAGAAACGGCATATAGCAAGTGTCTAAAAGTCTCGAATCGGTGTTACAAATGTGGACAGACGGGTCATATTGCCAATGAGTGTAGACCGAGAGAAGCAAAGGTGGTTAAGTATTATATATGTGACCAAGCGGGTCACATAGCCCCGAACTACCCAAACAAGGCGCAGTCATCTCAAGGACGTGGAAGACCTGCTCAGCTTAGGATACCCGGAGCAACCAGTAAGCAGGGAACTTCTACGAACCTGGTGCATGTGCATGCCCTAACCTGGACAGAATCTTAAGAACAAGAAGAGAATGTGGTCACAGGTACGGTTTATATTCTAGGGAATATGGTAGTAGCTTTGTTTGATTCTGGTGCCACCTATTCATTCATAGCATGCCAATACGTGACCACCCATGCACTGCCGGTAGAAGAGACCAATCAAGTTATACATGTAGAATCTTCGTTCCATAGGTTAGCAAGTACTAGCCAAGTATGCAAAGCATGCCCAATTAGGAAAGGATCATTGATTCTAGAAGCTAATTTGATCCTATTGCCTATGTTGAGTTCGACATGATATTGGGTATGGATTGGCTAAGCCAATGAGGAGCGACTATAGATTGTAAGAATAAGAAAGTGCAATTTGAAGCAACTCTAAAAAGGGAGATTGCCATTGGAAAATTGAGGCAACCAGACAGTAGAGATGAATGAACAAAGGGCGCAAATACAGGAGCTATTGGCAAGGGTTTCATTAGATTAAGTGTGTCCCTTTGGGGAGCTCTGGTAAAGCTTGAGGCTATGCATTGATTACCGATAGCTGAATAAGGTCACAATAAAGAATAAATATCCATTGCCCAGGATCGATGATCTGTTCGATCAATTGCAAGGAGCCACGACTTTCTCCAAAATTGATTTATAGTCAGGATACCATCAGCTAAGAATAAGTCCAGCCGATACCCATAAAACGGCATTTCAAACCAGGTCTGGACATTATGAGTTTCTGGTAATGCCTTTCAGACTTACTAATACCCCTGCTGTATTCATGGATATGATGAATAGGGTTTTTTGGGACTATCTGGATCAATTTGTAGTTGTGTTCATCGATGATGTCCTGATCTACTCTAAAACGGAGAAAGAACATGAAAACCATTTGTGAAGGGTATTAGAAAGGTTGAGAAAAGAGAAATTGCATGCCAAACTAAAGAAATGTGAGTTTTTGCTTAAAAAATACGATTTCTCGGACATATAATATTTGAAAAGGGTATTCAAGTTGATCCTCAAAAGATTGAGGCGGTATTGAAATGGCCAAGGCCGACGACTATTACGGAAATTCGAAGTTTTCTAGGGTTGGCCAGCTATTATAGAAGATTTGTTGAATAATTTTCACAACTGTTAGCCCCGTTAACCAAGTCGACTCGTAAAGGAGTCAGGTATGTATGGTCTAAGGAATGCGAGCGCAACTTTCAGGAATTGAAACAGCGATTAGTGGAAGCACCCATTCTAACCCTACCCGAAGAAAATGAAGGATTTGTGGTTTGTAGTGATACATCAAGAAAAGGATTGGGTTGTGTTTCAATGCAAAGGGGTAAAGTGATAGCCTATGCGTCGCGACAGTTAAAGCCCAATGAAGTAAGCTATCCCACGCATGATTTAGAGTTAGCAGCAGTGGTATTTGCCTTGAAAATATGGAAACATTACCTGTATGGTGCAAGATGTGAGATGTACACTGATCACAAGAGCCTCAAATAAATTTTCACTCAGAAAGAGCTAAACATGAGACAAAGGAGATGGCTCGAGTTATTGAAGGATTATGATTTGAAAATTTTATACCATCCAGGTAAGGCAAATGTGGTAGTTGATGCATTGAGCCAGAATGTCAGGTTAGCGCATCTTATCACTGAAGAAGACGGGTTGCTCAAGGAGATAGAGCAAACGGAACTGATTGTATGTCCACAAGGAGTCTAGACCCAACTATCACAATTACACATACAATCATCACTTTTTAAACAGATCAAGGTTGCACAGCAAAAGGACATGGACCTACATACACATGTTGAGAAAATGAAGAAAAAAGAGTTGACAGAATTTGCTGTTGATGAGCAAGGTGTGTACAAGTACAAGGGTCGGCTTTACATACCTAATATAGTTGAGTTGAAGGAACAAATTCTTAAGGAGGCACATTTTTTGCCTTTTTCTATTCACCCAGGGAGTACTAAGATGTATCAGGATCTCAAGAAAGCATATTGGTGGAATAATATGAAAAGAGAGATCGCTGACTACGTGGCTAAGTGTTTAACTTGCCAACGGGTGAAGGCGGATCACTAGAAATTCTTGAATGGAAGTGAGACGATATCACCATGGAACCCAAGGAGGAAACGATTCTATATGGGTAATCGTGGATAGGTTTATCTTGAGCTTTTAAACCCAAAACTTGAATATGGAATAGATGCTTAAAGAATCTATAAAATGATGATTTAACATGCTTTTGATCTGATATGGAATGGGTATTAGGTTTCATGTTTAAGTTGATGAAAGTGAAGTTTTGCATGTGTATTGAGTGGAAAATCCAAGTTGGTAAACCCTAAATCTCTAAAACAAGTTGCTGTTTTGGTTTGATGATGTTATTAGGTTATGAATCATGTATTAATGTAAAACATAGGTTAGTTTTTGCTAAAATGATGGATTTTAGAAAATATGAAATGCAAAATGGTAAATATGACCTGAAATCTTCGTTTCTATGTTAAAAATGCTATGGAAATAGGTTTGCATGCTTTGTGAATGCTATGTAGGGTAAAATATCCTACATTTAAGTTATTATGGATGCCCAAAAAGAATTGGAAAAAGAAGCCCTAAAACTGAATTTTATAGATTTTATAAAAGTGTGTCTAACCGATGTGAAATGGGACTCAAAACGTATAGGTAACTTGCTGTTTTGAGAAATGATAATTCATGAATGTTATATATGTTTTAAATCCCTAAATATGGATTAGGAAAAATGGATTTATTTGCTGAAAATTCAGATTTATTAAACTGCATAGGGTTATGTGTCAAAAGGCACGTTAAATGGGTAAAAACAAGATTCCAAACTTACTGTTTTGGAAACCTATGGTGAATGGATTTAAATCCCATAAAAATACTCTAAGTGTAGTGGTAATTAAGGGTAATTAATATGCTGAAATATGGATTAAATTTCTGAGTTAGAAAATTTGATGAAATACATTAAGCATGTGTTGCCAAATGGGCATATGTGAATGGATAAATGTGTATAAGTGATGAATGACTTGTAAAAAGTGATTTTGTGCAAAAATGAATGAAAATAAGATAAATTCCATGTTTATATATCTGTTTAAGATTTTATGATATTAATTCTAAAATTTTGGACTTGATTTATGGAGCTAAAGCAACAATATGTGCATAGAAGAAACACCCATGCATGTATTTTGGAAAAAAATGGATAAATGACGAATTGAGGTTGATAAAACTAAAAATGATAATTATTGAATAAATTTTATGTGGATGAATGGAAACCCTATTTGTGGGGTTATATAGGTTATGTTATCTGTTAGCCGACAAAATGTGTAAAAATGTGCTATATATGTGCATGATGACTTGTGAAATCGAATAAATGATATATGTGTGTGAAATGGGTTGGAAAACTAAATGAAATATGAAAAAAATAAATATATGAAAGAAATATATTATTCTCGTGTAGACAAAGGTAAAGAAAAAACGGAATCGGAAAGCTAAGAGACACAGGTAAGCAAGCACATTTTCTAAATGAATTTCATTTTCTAAATTGTTTACATAAATGCAAATTTTTGCTTTAACTTATTTAATGAAATTGTGGAAATTATTTCTAATATGTTTAAGGATGGCCATCCCTTAGCAAAATGGTCTTTAAATGATGTTTTTACCTCAAATGCAATATTATGAAATTTTTCTTTGATAGATGCTATGAAAAATGATGTGATTCTATGTTTCTGATTGAAAAATCATGTTAGCATGTTAAAGATGGATTTATGCAAAAGTTCATGTGCACAGGATACTAGGTCCACTTGAAGGGTATAACTGGACCGATTGTCCCCCCTTGGTGTGGCCAAGTCGCTTAAAATAGGCCCAAGGCAGGTAGCGCCCTCTCTAAAATGGGAGTTAACGGGACGGATGGTCGCCTGGCTAGCTTCCATCCTAATGGAATTATTATAATTATGTTCATGTTTTCATATGACATTATGCATATAGTACTCGTAATGGGTACAAGATTTCATGTTTTCAAGATATACCTTTAGACAAGGTATAAGTTTCTTTCCAATATGATTTTAAATGCAAAATGTTGCCTGAAATGATTTGCCTGTAAAATGCGAATAATTTGCTTATTGAGTTTTAGCTCACGATTTTGTTTTCCAAACCCAAAAACAGGTGAAGGACAGGGCATGGCGAAGGAGCAAATACAAGCTTAAGGAAACCATGGAAAAATTTTAGAATTTTTATGTTATGAGAACTCATGTGAAATGGTTGTAAACTATATGAAGTGTTTTATGTTGATGACTATGATGTATATATGCAACGACATCTGATTTAGGCAAGTGTTGAAATATTGCTCGTTCATCATGCTGTGTATATGTGTTGAATGGTAGGGAATGACTTAGTTACACATGAGATGAATATATGATGAATCGAACTTCTATGTGATTATAATTAATGGGATAAATCTCCAATAAAACCCGCCGTGTAACAGGGCAACAATCCTGATCACGTTTACCAATCAATACGATCCCGAGGTAAGGGCTAGGATGTGATGCTCGGTTTGGGGCACCACAGAGCTTGGTATCAGAGCATGGATTGGTAAATAAGCGTGGAAAGTTTCTAAATATGGAAAATTTATGGAATATGATGAGATATGTATTATTATACATGAATATGCATGATTATGTGATGAAATAGATATGATTATATGATGCTTATGTATGATTATAACATAATGAGATACGTGCCATATGATGATTGGGTATGCTTACAATATGATGGAATGCATGTCATATGATGATAAATTATGTTGCAATGCAAATTGATTGCTATGTTGCATAGATGGCAGATAGGGGTAAGCGGATGATGAGTGCGAAGGAGTTGAAAAAGGAGGAGGAGAGGAGACAACAAAGGGAAGAGAATATACACAGGTGCCGGGAATCCCAGCACAATACTTCACCATTCCCATCAGTCCCCCAGGATTTTCACCTATACACACTCAGGAAAGCTACCATGTCCCTTCAAGTCAACACGGACAAGATCTAGGAGAGCCCTCCAGTTACAAACCTAGAGCATGAGTGTTACCAGGAACCTATCTTGGAATTCCCCGGGATCCACATGTTCCAACTGATAGAGTAGACCCACAAGACTTACAGGACTTTTGGGAAAAGACTCAAGCACCTACACCTCCCAATGCAGGCCTGTGGTATAGGTTTGTCGATGGATGTGTCCAGTTTCGCTACGGAGCACCTTGGGACAGACTCCATCGACAGGAAGTAGACATGGCCCTCTATATAGAACAATGTCGTGCCGAGGGAGTCATCGAAATACCTGCAGCTCCTTAACCCGACGAGATTATGCTATATATAATGAAGAACACAGGGGAAATTGTTCATTTGGCCGAGGTCAATGATGATGAGGACCCTATGGAATTCCTCGAGCCCTTCGAGGAAGAGGAAGATGAGGAAGTAGAGGAGGAGATAGTGGAGTTTGTAGGGGAGAACGAGGATGATGATAATGATAGTAAAGAGGATGAGGTCCAGGCGTGGTCCAACACTAGTATGCTCACGAAGACACCCTCACAAGTTCCATGCAGATGTAGACGTCTAAGAAGAGGTCCAGGAGGACGATGAACTTTCTTATCTCTTATTTTGGTTTTTAAGTTGTGAATAAATAAGTGTGGCTTGATGATAATGTGGTGTATGTATAATTATGGTTGGATGACACTATGGTTTCTATGGTCAACTAACATGTATATAAGTGTGAAATGTGTGTACTATGCTAAATGTGTACATAAGTGTGATTTACTTTTACATGTACTAACTATGAATGGGATGATGTGAACATGATGAATGTGAATGAACATGTTGATATACTAAATTCCAGATGCTTTAGATATTTATATATGAATGAGCATGAGCTTAAATGATGTGATACGATTGTGATTGAATAAATTGGTTGTGACCATGTGATAATGAAATGCGTATGCAATGATTTAATGATGATTATAAATGAAATGTGTATATAATGATTTAATGATAATTGAAAATAAAAAGTGTGTTGTTATATACTCAGATTAACACAATGGTGGAAACAAGGGCAAGATTAAGGAAAAATAAAGGAAAAGAGGCAGCGACAGAGGTTCCAAGCTAACATGAAGTTGGCAAATCTAGCTGACCTAAAAGGGGAAGGCCAGTGACACAAAACCAAAGGAACCAACAAAGGCGGAATGATGAAAGCCCTAAACGGAATATGGAAGAGGAAAATGAGTCGAAGCGGAATAGACTCATGGAAGAAAGAGTGGCTACAGCGGTGGAAGAAAGCAATGCAGCAGACCATTAGGGATTGGGTAGCGTAGACTGCCAACATTATACAGGGATTATGGGAAAGGACCCAACAAGCTCAATTGGGTAGTACAGAGAGAGAAGGACCTGCTCCGATGGCGGACCCCGTTGTCACACCAGCACCTCTAAGGGATGAAAATCAGCTAATGGAAGCTGACAGAAGAGCCATAAATGCTTTTCTGGCATAGTGACCCTCGAAGTTTTTTGGAGAACCCGACTCAGTCCAAGCAAAGCAGTAGATGACGAAGATTAAGAAATTGTTTAGGATATCTCCGTGCAACGATAGTCAGATAGTAATGTGTGTCACTCATTTATTAGCAAAGGACACACACGAATGATGGGAGATGACGTTAATCACAATGCCACGACCAGAAGAAGTGTCTTGGCAAACTGTTGTGGAAGAATTTAACAAAGAATACCTCCTGGTTGGATTGCAGAATCAAAAGGTGATCGAATTTGAAAAATTGTACCAAGGGAGGATGATGGTCACTGAATATGCTACGAAGTTAATGCTCTAGTTAGATATGTTCGCTAATATGCCAAAGAATAAGGCACAGAGATTTCAACAAGGGTTGAGGCCATATCTGCGAGAAAGTTTGCACTCCTACTGATAAAGGATTACGCTTCCAGCCTTGAGAGAGCAAGAGCTTTGGAAATTGAAGCCTTGTGAACTCAAGAACTAAGATTGGGTTCAAGGGCATTCAGTACGGGTCCTAAGGAACCAAAAATCAGGAAAGAGAAAGCTAGAAAAGGCAATGTAAGAAAAGGGAAAAGGAACCTCAAAGAAGAAAAGCTCACCGCTGTGTAGGAAGTGTCAAAAGCGACATACAGGCGAGTGTTTAAAAGAATCAAACCAGTTTTACAAATGTGGACAGACAGGTCACATTGCCAAGAAGTGCAGGATAGGGGAAGCAAAGGTGGTCAAGTGTTACATATGTGATAAGTGGGTCACATAGTCCCAAACTGCCCAAACAAGGCGCAGTCATTTCAAGGACGTGGAAGACCTGCTCAGCTTAGGATACCCGGAGCAACCAGTAAGCAAGGAACTTTTACAAAC
Source organism: Annona cherimola (assembly GCA_030490835.1). Lineage (NCBI taxonomy): Eukaryota > Viridiplantae > Streptophyta > Magnoliopsida > Magnoliales > Annonaceae > Annona > Annona cherimola. The sequence continues at coordinate 47,792,422 of CM059977.1, read as the reverse complement.
TCGGTGCACGAGCATACCCTGACCCAGATGGAATCTCAAGAACAAGAGGAAAAGGTGGTCACAGGTATGGTTTATATTCTAGGAAATTTGGCGGTGGCTTTGTTTGATGCTGATGCCACCTATTAATTCATAGCATGCCAATACGTGACCACCCATGCACTGCTGGTAGAAGAAACCAATTAGGTTATACATGTAGAATCTCCAGTCTATAGGTTAGCAAGTACTAGCCAAGTATGCAAAGTCTACCCAATTAGGATAGGATCATTGATTTTAGAAGCTAATTTGATCTTATTGCCTATGATTGAGTTCGATGTGATATTGGGTATGGATTGGCTAAGCCAATGGGAGTGACCATAGACTGTAAGAATAAAAAAAGTGCAATTTGAAGCAACTCCAGGGAAGGAGATTGTTGTTGGGAAGTTAAGGCAACCTGACAGTTCAAGTATATTGATATCATCTATGAAAGTTATCAGGATGATCCGATAAAAATGTCAAGCCTATTTGGTGTTTGTGAATGTAGACAAAGACATGGAGATAGAAATTAATCAAATACCTGTGGTTAAAGAATTTTTCGATACATTTCCAAAATAGTTAACCACATTGCCTCTACAAAGGGAAATAGATATGACGATTGATGTGATGTCGGGTACAGCTCTGATTTCTAAAACTCCATATAGAATGGTGCCAGCGAAAATGAATGAACTAAGGACGCAAATACAGGAGTTGTTAGACAAGGGTTTCATTAGACCAAGTGTGTTCCCTTGGGGAGCTCCGATACTCTTTGTGAGGAAAAAGGATGGAAGCTTGAGGCTATGTATTGATTATCGGGAGTTAAATAAGGTTACCATAAAGAATAAATATTCATTGCCCAGGATCGACGATTTATTCGATCAATTGCAAGGAGCCACGACTTTCTCCAAGATTGATTTAAAGTCAGGGTACCATCAATTGAGGATAAGTCCGGCTGATACTCATAAAATGACATTCCGAACTAGGTATGGACACTATGAGTTTCTGGTAATGCCCTTCAGACTTACTAATGCCCCTGTTGTATTCATGGATATGATGAATAGGGTTTTTTGGGACTATCTGGATCAATTTGTGGTTGTATTTATTGTTGATGTCCTGATCTACTTTGAAACGAAAAAAGAACATGAAGACCATCTGCGAAGGGTATTAGAAAGGTTGAGGAAGGAGAAATTGTATGCCAAATTGAAGATGTGAGTTTTGGCTGAAACAAATAGGATTTCTCAGGCATATAATATCTGAAAAGGGTATTTAAGTTGATCCTCAAAAGATTGAGACGGTATTGAACGACTATTACATAAATTCGAAGTTTTCTAGGGTTGGCCGGCTATTATAAAAGATTTGTTGAAGGGTTTTCACAATTGTTAGCCCCGTTAACCAAGTTGACTCATAAAGGAGTCAGGTATGTATGGTCTAAGGAATGCAAGCACAGCTTTTAGGAATTAAAACAGCAATTGGTGGAAGCACCCATCTTAACCCTACCCGAAGGAAATGACGGGTTTGTAGTTTATAGCGATGCATCGAGAAAAGGATTGGGGTGTATTTTGATGCAAAGGGGTAAAGTGATAGCCTATGTGTTGCGACAGTTAAAGCCTAATGAGGTAAGCTACCCCACACATGATTTAGAGTTAGTAGAGGTGATATTTGCCTTGAAAATATGGAGACATTACCTGTATGGTGCAAGATGCGAGATTTACACTGATCACAAGAGCCTCAAATATATTTTCACTCAGAGAGAGCTGAACATGAGACAAAGGAGATGGCTCGAGTTATTGAAGGATTATGATTTGGAGATTTTATACCATCCAGGTAAGGCAAATGTGGTAGTTGATGCATTGAGCCAAAATGTCAACTTAGCGCATCTTATCACTAAGGAGGAAGGTTTGCTTAAGGAGATAAGGAAAATGAAATTGATTGTATGTCCACCAGGAGTTCACACCAAGTTATCCCAATTATGTATACAACCATCACTTTTTGAACAGATCAAGGTTGCGCAACAAAAGGATACAAATCTATATACACATGTTGAGAAAATGAGGAAAAAGAGGTTGACAGAATTTGGTATTGATAAGTAAGGTGTGTACAGGTTTGCATACCTAGTATAGTTGAGTTGAAGGAACAGATCCTTAAGGAGGCACATTTTTCACCTTTTTCTATTCACCCAGGGAGTACTAAGATGTATCAGGATCTCAAAAAAGCATATTGGTGGAATAATATGAAAAAAGAGATCGCTGAATATGTGCCTAAGTGTTTAACTTGTCAACAGGTGAAGGCGGATCACCAAAAAGTGCCTGGTAAGCTATAGTCCTTAGAAATTTCTGAATGGAAGTGGGATGACATCACAATGGACTTCATTGAAGGATTACCTAGGACCTAAGCAGGAAACAATTCTATATGGGTAATCGTGGATAGGTTATCAAAAGTCGCGCACTTCCTACCTATAAAAAGGACTTATACCACGGAAAAGCTGGCTAAGGTTTATTATAAAGAGGTTGTGTGACTCCATGGAGTGCCAAGGTCGATTATCTTAGATCGAGGTGCAACATTTACGTCGAGGTTCTGGAAAGGCTTGCACGAAACCCTAGGCGCCCAACTTAATTTCAGTACAACCTTTTATCCTCAAACCGATGGACAAACGGAGCGGGTGAATCAAATTATTGAAAATATGCTCCGAATGTGTACCTTGGAGTTTGGAGGATCATGGGATGAGTATATATCGATTGCAGAATTCACATACAACAATAGTTATCAAACTAGCATCCAAATGACTCCATTTGAGGCATTATATGGTCGGCGATGTTGAACACCATTGAACTGGGATGAAGTTGGAGAGAAAAGGTTAGCCCCAGACTTATCTCAACGAATGACAAACAAGGTGAAAACTATTCACCAGTGTATACTCACTGCCTAAAGTCGGCAAAAGAGTTACACAGATTGCAAGAGAAGAGATTTGAACATCAAAGTTGGCGAACATGTGTTTATAAAGGTCACGCCATTCATGGGAGTTCTATGGTTTGGGAAAAGGGGAAAGCTGAATCCCAGGGATATTGGACCATTTGAAGTTTTGGAGAAAGTTGGGAAGTTAGCATATCGAGTAACTTTACCCCCAGCGCTAGCCCTAGTTCACAATGTGTTTCATATATTGATGCTTAGAAAGTATGTTCCGGACCCAACACAAATCTTAGTGGTTGAGAATTTACTAATTCAATATTATCTAAATTATGAAAATCTTGGATCACAAAGTACCAAAGCTTCAGAATCAGGAAATCGAGTACATGAAGGTACAATGGAACAAGTATTTCAAAAATGAAGCCACTTGGGAGTTTAAAGAACAAGTGGAACGGAAATACCTCCAACTATTTCAAGAATAGACGGTTTCGGGACGAAACCTGTTATAAGGGGGGAGGATTGTGAAACCCTAACTCATGTGGAACCCATATGTATGCATTAATCATATATATGGTATTTATATATGAATTTTTGAATTATGAAGATTTTATGTGATTTTGCTAATTATTGCAATTAGGGTTTAAGATTAGCAATAATGATGTGATTAATTATTTTGAGCTAAAATGAGACAATAGGATTAGAGAACATGGTTGTTGATTTAAATGTGCAAATACATCATGGAAAATTATTTTAATTTATTTAAAATGAATAATGAGTATGGGTATGATAATTGTTAAGTTAAGTGGAAAAATAGTAGAAAATTCATAACTCAACGCCTGTAAGGCGGATTCAAGTGAAATTTGGAATATAAATTAATGATGTTGGACTTAATATTATGGAATTAATGGGTTATGAAAATTTTTGATGAAATGAGTATAATAATTTATTGATCATATTTTAATTTCAACCGTTAACTTTAAACGGCTATAACAGGAGCTAGGAAAATCAGATTGCGATGAAATTTGAAACGGTTGAATAAAATTATGAGATGTTTATTTTGGATGGATTAGATTAAGCTTGAAATATTGGAAAAATACCTGCATTGAAAAAAGTGAGCTTGGTTGACTAATGCACCTCAAGAGTACCTTGCATTTAATGCTAGAGTACTTGACATAATTGCATGTTTTTAATGGGTGTTGAGGTGTCAAGTGCAGCCCATTTCTAAGGCATTTTATGAATTAATATAAAATGTAAATATCTACAGAAAATCCAGCAATGAATACACCTTATGATGGAGCTACGAAATGCTCAAAAGAGAGCATAGGCAATGAAGCAAGGAGGGACGTCCAAGGGGGCTGCCATGTTGATTTTTTCTGAATTTTTAATTTTTTAAATATTCATATATGTTGGTCCCGAGTTGATGGAAAAACCCAAGAGGGGAGGGGTGAATTGGGTATTTAAAAATTATATCTTAAACAAAAGCTTATCCCCGGATTAATTCAGTCCCCTTAACGGAGAAACGAAATGGAAAGCAATGTAAATAGCAGAAGTATAAATCAAGCACACAGGATTTTTATAGTGGTTCGGGCAACCTCCCTACTCCACTCTTCCAAGATCACACTCCTTGTGACTTGGGTTCCACTATTGTATTCTCTCAATACAATTAGAGCCACTGCTCTCTTCTAGATTCCAGCTCTAGGTGGCATCAACAAAACACAGCACAAGTAGGTGATGAGTCACACTCCAATCACACACTACTTTGCTTACACTTGATCTTAGTTCCTCAAACTAAATCAAGTTTAACACATACAACAGAAACAATAAGAAAACTATACTTTACAGATGTGTAGAAGCAGTTTGGCGCAGAGAAGAACTTGTTGAAGTGGCTTTGTATGATCAGTAGTTGAGCTCTTGCAGTTTGAAGCAAAGTTCTTCCTCTTTGGTTAGCTTGATCTCTTTAAAGCTCTTGTAGATGGTAGTTATGCACTCTTAATGATTTTCAGCTACCTCCCCCGTCTACCATGAATGCCTTTTATAATTTTGGAGGGAATCCGAACGTTAGAGGGTAGGTGGCGCGCATTTAATGCGCCAACGTTCGAATAAATTCCGACCGTTGCGACCCAAGTCGCATGTGGAGTCGACTTCGGATGCGACTTCGCCCAAGTCGCAGATGGAGTCGACTTCGGGTGCGACTTCGCTTCACCGTCGCAACTTCAAGTTTCAGTCAGGGTCGACTTGGGCATCAACTTGACCCAAGTCGTAGGTGAAGTCGACTTCAGGTGCGACTTCACCTTGTCAGGTTCCAAGTCTGAGTCTTGAGTCGACTTTGGCTTCCGACTTCAACTCAAGTCGATCATGGAGTCGACTTGGGTTGCGACTTGACTTGGTCTTCGTCAAAGGATGCTTTGTTCTTCATTTGATCTTCCTCTATCTTGCTTGGCTTGTTTCCTTGATGATTCTTAGGAGAGCTTGAGTTTTGAATCATGCGCCTTGCTTTGCATTTGACTCAGTTGGTCTTTAAGACTTGATAGACTTGATTTGATCTCTTTCTTGAATCTTTGCTTTGAACTTGAGTGAGAGATTCTTTGAATAGGCTTTGAATCTGCATCTTTGAAGTCTGAACTTCTCTAGTCGCGGATGAAGTCGACTTTGTCTGCGACTTCACCCAAGTCGCGCCTGGAGTCGACTTGGCCTGCGACTTGGGCAGCTTCGTGCCCAAAATTCAGCTCTCGACAGTTTTTCATGTTTGAAGTCGATAGCGAGGTCGACTTCGTTTGCGACTTGACTTCCCAAGTCGCATGTGGAGTCGACTTGGGATGCGACTTCACCTGTAAGTTGATTTTGCCTTTTGAGGCTCTTTCTCAAGTCGATAGTTAAGTCGACTTTGGGATCGACTTCACCCTAAGTCGAAGTCCAAGTCGACTTGGGGATCGACTTGGCTACTTAAGTTCCTTAAAACAAATGGCAAACTCATTAGTCCTTTAAATATACTCAAGTTAGTTGTTGTTAATCATCAAAACTTAATCTTTTGTCAATTTTACTTTGTTTTGAAGTATTGTTTCCAACAATCTCCCCCTTTTTGATGATTGACAAAACTAAATTGAGCTTATACCTTTCAAGATGGATGCATTTAAATAGTCTTTGAAAACAGAGTATAAGCAATCATTCCATAACTTTCAAAAGAGATTTTTAGCAATCATTCAATTCATATAAGTACATTTCAATCATAAGAAAGTTTCATATCATTCATGTTTTCAATTTACTATGTAAAGAAAAAGGAATGAAACTCCTAAATACAAACTACCCAACCCAAAATAACAAAAATTCTACTCAATTTCTATTCTATCTCCCCCTTTTTGTCAATCTATCAAAAATGAGTCAATTACCAAAGACTTGGTGAATCGAAATTGGGAAATGGGATAGACAGACTGAGTTTGTTTGATGGGACGGACATGAGCTGATGAGTAGAAGGAGGAAACGGGTGCGGGAGAAGGCTCGCGATGAACTGAACCCGATTTGAAGGGATCAAGTTCAGGCATGGGTCGCTTCTTGTGACGGCCTGAGGCGAGATGATATCGGATGGTACGCAATTCCCGATCAATTCGATCCTGTCGGGAATGATGTCGTTGATCGCCGTCAACACCTCAGTCACAAGACTCGTCATTCGATCTTCTTGGTAACCCATTTCTTCCCGTAAAGTGGAGATATCATCTTGAATCCTTTACAGCTTAGCCTCATGAGATGAAGTAGGAGGCGCTCTATCGAGTGCAACGGATCCGTGAGGAGAATGAGATCCGTGCGACATGGGAGATGCAGGTTGTGCAGGCGATGCCTCGGGAGCTTGCTCCCCCTTAGCTTGTGCATTTTCCTCTGGTTCTCGGACTGGCTCGCCAAGCTTCTCCCTTATTCGATCATCCCTAAACTGCTCCAGATTGATCTTCATGCGTTGGAGCAGAGCCCTGTTGATGGCGTTTGTCGTCTTGGGAACTTCAAATGGTTCCCCTTCAATGTCTACCTCGTACCGCTCCAGGATCTGAGTGATCCAGGATCCATAAGGTAGCACGCCTCGTGGGTTATCCTTTTTACATGCCAGGGCTTCGAGGAAGAGTCGAGGGAGACTGATCTTCATCTTATTGACCAGTTTCCATAAGATCACGGCTTCCCGTGGATTAAGTTGATTTCTTCCGCCTCCTTTTGGCAAGATACAATGTGCAATTAGCAGACGGATGACCCTAAGTCTGGGAGGAAGATCCATATAATGCAGGAATTTTGTGCCTGCATGGTACTTGTTGCTTTTTTTCAGCTCGTTGTAAATCTTGTCCACTGTCAGATCTTTGGGAAGCCTTTCTTCTTCATAGGGTACCTGGAGAATGTTCCCGATTCTCCTTAAGGCTTCATTTTGATTTGGGTAATTTGGAGAACTTAGGCATATCTCGCTTCCTTTGACATATGTTGAGAATTTTGTATCATCCCACAAATAGTAGAAGAGCCTTGTGAGATCAGGATAGATCCTTTCGTCGGATTTGAATAGTAGTGTCCAACCTTGGAAGTCTAGCAGTTCTTCTATGTCGAACTCATAATCGCTGAGAAATTTGAAGTCTATGATCTTAGGAATGAATACCTTTCGCTCATAGAAGTGTTTGTAAAAGCGACTATGTTGCAGCTCGGTCTTGACGTAAGTTGTGGGCATTTTCAAGACTTGCCCCTTCTTGATCGGAATTCTTGATGAGTATGAGCTTTCAGGTTGGCTTTCAGACCTTGGAGCTCGATCGGTTGATTGAGTAGTGGTTTGGAATCGAACTCTTCTACCCGTTGAAGTCGATGGTTCCTCCCTTGCTCTTTTGGCAGGTGTCCTAGCTCTCTTAGGAATATCTTCTTCTGTTTGTAGGGGAGCCCGTTTGGGGTATGGTTTTGATACGACTTTCTTTGGTACCATTGGAGCTTGGAGTTAGAAATTTAGAGCTTTGGGAATTTGAGAGGGAATGACAGTGAGAGAGAAGAGGAGCTGTGAGAGAGAGAGACCGAGAGAGAGAAAGAGAAGCTGTGAGAAAGAATGACAGAGAGAGAGAGACGCCGGACGGAGGGCTTTGCCGGAGGGAAGAAGAATCGCCGGAGGTAGAGGATTCGGGGAAAATAGGAAGAAGGAGACTTGCCGGAAATGAAGAGGAGCGGAAACGGCAGTTTGCCGGAGACAGGGAGAACCGGAATCCGAGAGGGAGGCGCCGGAGATGAAGAGCTTGTCGATTTCCGGAGAGGAGGAGAACAGATTCGCCGGAGATAGGAGGAGAGAAAGAAAAGGCGGGAAAATGAGAAGGAAAGAGGAAGGAAAGAAAAGAAGAAGAGATCGGCCGAATGCGAAACGTCGCGCGCGGAGTCGACTTTGCCCTAGGGGAAGTCGACTTCGGTCCTTCGGAGTCGACTTCGCCTTCGAGCGGAGTCGACTTCGACCCAGTGGAGTCGACTTCGCTGTTGAAGCGGAGTCGACTTCACTTTCCCAAGTTGACTTGGCGGAGTCGACTTGGCTCTCATGGAGTCGACTTGACCCATCAATTTGACTTTTTTTCAGATTTTAGTTTCTTGTTTAAATTTTTCTAATTTAGCTCTATCATCCCCATATCATTCCTAATTTTATAAAATGATTCTTTGGCTAATGGTTTGGTAAAGATATCAGCAATTTGGTCCTCTGTTTTTACATATTCTAAACATACATCATGATTTTCAACATGTTCATGAATAAAATGGTGTCTCACATCAATATGCTTGGTTCTTGAATGCAGTACAGGATTTTTAGTCAGACAAATTGCACTTGTATTATTACATCTAATAGGAATATTAACATAATCAATACCATAGTCTTTTAATTGTTGTTTCATCCAAAGCAATTGGGCACAACAACTACCGGCGGCTATGTATTCGGCTTCCGCAGTAGATAGAGTCACACTTGTTTGTTTTCTTGAGTACCATGAAACTAACTGTAACGCCCCATTCATAAAAATACTCAATAACTAATCAACGGCGCTACACAATCTAAGAAAAATTCGGCAGCATCTCCCCATAACATACAAGGGGTAATATGGAATACATGACCTGATATTCATAACATTTCCATCTGTAACATTCAATCTTATTTATATACTTGCATCTTCATATAATAAGAACATTCATATAGAAGGAAATCATTACATATTTTCCTTACACAACAAACAGATATAATAGTCATGCACATGTGCATCAACAAGGATTATAATCCAATTTGAAATACCAAATACATTATAGTTATCAAAGCAAATCCGCCTAAGTAATTGTCTACATATATGATTATCAAAAAGAGCACAAGTCTAAAAGAACTGAAATCAACATATTGTGCTACGGTCTCTCATGTTTGATCTTCAACTTGTTCCATCCTTAAGTTCCCCTTCTGACCTGCGATCTAAAAGCACAATAACAAATGATATGAGTCTAAATAGACCCAGTAAGTAGATAGTGGTTAGCACAAAATGGAAATAAGCATAATGATGAATGCTCATATAGTGATGAAGCTAATACACATGGATCCAATACCCACTCCCAAGATCGTATGCATATAACCATACACACAGATTGAACAACACGACCAATCATCTACTCATGTCCATCAAGGGCCATGAACAACCCTCTCCTCATGTCAATCAGGGGCCATGAACAACCCTTACAACCAACTATTTGAGATAACGCATCATACATAACAGACAATGAAACACATCGCAAACCACGCATACAACATCAACACAATTCAGATTCAACACATAGATCTGTCACACAAGCATTTTATCAAACACATGATAGGTGCGAAATGAAAGAACCTTCAATTCATACTCTCGATTGGGGCAAATCAATTCACGTCACATTCCAACAATATAACAACTGCTAAGAAGTCTTTTACATCATAGAAATCACGCATTCAAAGTAAATTCACCATGAACCCTAACTGTTACGAACTCTACGCCTAATACCATGGAGTCGTTAGAAGCTATACATTCCCTCTAGCCTCGCATCGCGTTTAACATAAAATTTCATCACTAAATCGAGAAGGGGCGACATCTACTTACTTGAATCGAAATTTCCCCCAAAAACAGTGCTCCAGACTTAGACGGAGAGATTCGGAACTTCCACGATTCGAGTCGATGATCCTCAAACAGTCGGTAGAGCTTCCTTGAATGAATCCGTGGCTACCCCGAACTGAATGGTGGGGAAAGAAGAGAAGACGCAGAGAATGGAAAGGGAAGAAGAAAGATAGCCGGGTGCGGGATGAAAAATGAACCCTAGCGCGTGCGGGCTTCCTTTATTACTGAATCTCTATCGGGTCGGGTCGGAACATGGATCGGGTCTAATTGCAATTAGTAATTTACTCTCCCACTCATACGACTTAATAATTAAAATTTTCTTCGTGGGCGCTGCCCCCTTGACCCCCGCGACCTGACCGGGCAGGTCGAACCCCGTACCTACTCTGCGAGGGAAACAATAGTCATAGTGCCCATCAATGGAACGCTAATCATACATGCACATATGCACTATACATCTCCTAAATGTCGTGTCCATGTATGTTATGTATCCATTAATATTGTAAAATTCTTACTAGCATGTTCATAAGTTACCTCATAAATAGAGAAAAGTTATAATAAAAATAGAATAAAATACCTGGTCCTCACAGACTACCCTCGTTAGAAAAGTTTCGTCCTCGAAACTTGCAATCATTCCCATAAATAAGGATATTTCTCCCTCATTATCTCCTCCAACTCCCAAGTAGCCTCATCTTCTGTATGGTTACTCCACTGGATTTTAAGCAGCTTGATAGTCTTGTTTCTCAATTGTTTCTCCTTACTATCTAAGACTCGAACTGGCCTCTCTACATATTGCAAATTCTTTTCTACTCGTATTTCCTCAGGCTTGAGCACATGTGACGGGTCTGGCTCATATTTCCTTAATGATGAGACATGGAATACATCATGCACCCCGACTAAGAAAGGTGGCAAAGCAATGCGATATGCCACCTTTCCAATTCGTTCCAAGATTTCATAGGGACCGATGTATCTTGGACTTAATTTTCCTTTTGTACCAAACCGAACCACACCCTTCATTGGGGATACCTTTAAAAATACCTTATCTCCCACTTGGAACTCTAGCTCTCGCCTCCTAGTATCTGCATAGCTCTTTTGACGAGATTGGGCAATGCGGATCTGTTCCCGAATTCGTGATACCTTCTCCACTGTGTCTGCTATCATTTGAGGGCCAACTATAGTACTCTCCCCCACTTCATCCCAACAAAGTGGCGATCTACATTTTCGTCCATACAATGCCTCAAAAGGAGCCATTTGAATGCAGGAATGATAAGTATTGTTGTATGCAAATTCTGCCAAAGCCAGATGGTCACTCCAAGTGCTACCCCATTCCAAGACACAAGCTCTCAACATATCTTCTAACTGCTGGTTCACTCGTTCTGTTTGACCATCAGACTGCGATGGAAGGAAGTGCTAAAATCCAATTGAGTGCCCATTGCTCTATGTAAAGCCTTCCAGAACCTTGATGTGAACACTGATCCCCGATCTGAGATGATAGACATTGGCACCCCATGGAGTCTCACGATCTCCTTATGATATATCCATGCTAGCTTTTCAGCTGTAAAAGTGGTTTTAACAGCAATAAAATGTGCCACCTTAGTCAATCTATCCACAATAACCCAAATACTATCATATCCTGCCACTGTGCGTGGTAGTCCAACAATGAAGTCCATCGCTATACCTTCCCACTTCCACTTTGGAATTTCAATGGGTTGCAATACTCCTCCAGGTCTCTGGTGTTCGGCCTTGACTTGCTGGCATGTTAAACACTTGGCCACATACTTAGCCACGTCACCCTTCATTCCATCCCACCAATAGTGCATCTTTAAATCCTGATACATTTTTGTACTCCCAGGGTGAATCATGTAAGGTGAGTAATGTGCCTCTTTGAGTATCTTTTGTAAAATTTGAGCTCTCCTGGGAATGGCCATACGACCCCTGAATCTCATAATACCATCGGCCCCAATTACAAAGTCTAGCAATTCTCCTTTTAATACTCTCTCTCTCACATTTTGAAAGGATTCATCTTGGCTTTCCTCTTGTGCTTGTCTAATTTCGTCTCTAAGAGTGGGTTGAATCCTTAATTGGCTAATTTGTGCTGCTACCCCATCAACACACACATGCAAGTCCATTCTTCTTATTTCTTCAAATAATTTTTCTTGACCAGTAAGTAAACTAGCCATGCTACTCCCAGATTTCCTACTCAGTGCATCTGCAACAACATTTGCTTTACCTGGATGATAATGAATACTCAGGTCATAATCTTTTATTAACTCTAGCCACCTTCGTTGCCGCATATTTAACTCCTTTTGAGTAAAGATGTACTTCAAACTTTTGTGATCAGTATATACTTCACATCGTCCGCCATATAAGTAGTGCCTCCATATTTTCAGTGCAAAGATCACTGCAGCTAACTCCAAGTCATGAGTTGGATAATTCACCTCATGTGGTCTCAATTGTCTTGATGCATAGGCTATCACCCTACCATCTTGCATAAGGACACATCCCAATCCCTTCTTGGATGCATCACTATATATCACAAATCCACCATTTCCTGAAGGTACAGTTAACACAGGTGCTTCTACTAACCGTCTCTTCAACTCTTGAAATGCTTCTTCACACTTGTCTGTCCATTCGAACTTTACCCCTTTGTGTGTGAGCTTCGTCATCGGAGTGGCAATGGTAGAGAACCCTTCCACAAATCGCCTATAGTACCCTGCTAAACCCAAAAAGCTTCTCACCTCAGTAACACTGGATGGCCTAGGCCAGTTTACCACGACCTCTATCTTATGCGGGTCCACAGATATTCCATCTTTAGAAACAACATGACCCAAAAAGCCCACACTGTTCATCCAAAAATCACACTTCTTAAGCTTTCCATAAAGCTTTTCTTCCCTTAGCCTTTGTAAAATCAATCTCAAGTGTCCTTCATGCCCTTCACTGTTCTTGGAATATACCAAAATGTCATCGATAAACACAACCACAAATTGATCCAAATATGGCCGAAATACCCTATTCATTAAGTCCATGAATGCTGCAGGGGCATTTGTTAAACCAAAAGGCATGACTAGGAACTCATAATGTCCATACCGAGTCCTAAATGTTGTTTTCTATATATCTGACTCTTTAACTCTCATTTGATGATACCCAGATTGTAAGTCAATCTTTGAAAACTTACTTGCTCCTTGCAGCTGGTCTAACAAATCATCAATACGAGGCAATGGATACTTATTCTTAATAGTCACTTTATTGAGCTCGCGATAGTCAATGCATAACCTCAAACTCCCATCTTTCTTTTTCACAAAAAAAACTGGGGCTCCCTATGGTGACACACTGGGCCGAATAAATCCTTTATCTAATAGATCCTGCAACTGAGTCTTCAATTCAGCCATCTCTACTGGTGCCATGCGATAAGGAGCTCTTGAAATTGGCTCCACTCCAGGCTGCAAATCTATTCCAAATTCCACTTCCCGTTCGGGTGGCAAACTAGGCAAATCTGCAGGAAACACATCAGGGAACTCACGTACCACAGGGATCTCATCCAACTGTTTGTCCACTATGTTGATATCTACTACTGAGGCAAGATAAGCAAGACAACCTTTTCGAACCAAACTCATTGCTCCTAAGGCTGACACCAATTTGGGTAACCCACCTGTTGGTAATCCTCTGAATATGAATTCCATATCATTATGTAGCTTAAGGATAACTTGCTTTGATCGGCAACCTACATTAGCATCATACTTAGCTAACCAATCCATGCCCAAGATAATGTCCAATCCCTCCATCTCCAATACTATCAAATCTGCTAGGAACTGTCTACCCTCAATCATCACAGGAACACATCTACACATTTTAGTTGCTATACTAACTGCTCTCAAGGGTGTAGACACCCTCATTAGCTCATGCATGGGATGTTTAATCAACTTGGCTTTCTTCACAAAAGCTATTGACACAAACGATCGTGATGCACCAGGATCAAACAGTACAAAGGCCATGCATCCACTAACAAGAAGGTTACCTGTAACCACATTCTCTGCGGATTGTGCCTCTTGTGCATTTGCAGCTTGAACCACTGCCATCACTTGTGGTCTTCTATCGACCTGAGGGCGAGCCTGCTGAGGATAGGGTCCTCTCCCAACCTGCATCCCACCAGGAGGAATATTATGAACTGGTAATTGTTGTTGTACCCGAGCTGCCCCTACTCCTCCTCCACCTAAGAGTATAGGGCAATCCCTCCTAATGTGCCCTTGTTGACGACAGTAGAAGCAAACAATTTATCGTCCTGTCCTCTGTCTTTGAACATGTGGCTGTTGTGGTTGTTGCTCCCTAACATGGGCTTGTGCTTGTCCCCTGGTTTGCTCTTCCCCTTGACCTACCAACTGCGGGCATGTTGTTTTTTTATGACCTAATTGACCACATTGGAAACAGGCTGACTTAAATGTAAAAGTTCCACCCTCAATAGTCCTCTGCTTCTTGTGTCCTTGTACTTCTCCTCTTGGCCCTTTTCTCTTTTCCTTAATCCTCTCTTGCTCTTCTTCTTCCCGTTCTATCATGCGGGCTCGATCAAGTATTTCTCCATAATCACGTAACATGAAGGGTGCTAAGCCCCTTCGAATAGAGAATTTCAGTCCCTCTTGAAATTTACGTGCCCTTTCTTGTGGATTGGTCCTTATCCATGGAACAAATCTAGAAAGCGACCGAAATTTAGCATCATACTCTTCCACGGTCATTTTCCCCTGTACTAAGTGCATGAATTCTGATGCTCGACGTGTTTTCTCACTATCAGGCACATAGTGGGCAAGAAATCTTTCCAGGAATTCGGGCCATCGTAGTCTTCCACCCTCATCTGGTAACACAGCCTTCTCAGCATCCCACCACTGTTCTGCATCCCCCTCCATCACATAAAGAGCATACTTGACCTTTTGTTCTTCTGTGCATTCCATATAGTTGAAAATCTTTTCCATCTTCGCCACCCATCGATCCACAACTAAATAATCTCTTTCTCCTTGAAATATAGGAGGCTTCATCTCCTGGAATGCTTTGATGTCTAACTTCTCTTCTTGAGGCCTTCTTCCTTCTTGCTCTTGTCTTCTTGCTCCCATCCTTGGACCTGCACGGTTTGTGTCACCTGAAGTCCTTTGTTGTTCTCTTTGTGTGTCCAGGCTTGCCGCCATTCTCTCCATCTGAGCTTGCATAAATTCTTGAAAATTCTGCATCATACCTCTCATCATTCCCATCATAGCCTCCACACCTGCTTGTGCCCCAGTATTTACCTCTGGTCCTATAGGAATCTCACCACTACTGGTTCCTACTCCTCCTTGACTGTGTATCCCATGATAACCCCTGCTAGGATTCTCCCAGTATGCATCATCATCTGCGTTCTCCTCGTCTTCTTGAAGTGGGGACCTCTCCCGTGGAGCTTGCCCTTGTTGTTGGCCTTCAATAGCAAGTGACATTCCGTGAGGTGGAACTATTGTTTCACTTAGTCCACCCTCTTCCATAATGCCCTTTTCCTTATTAAGCCTTGTCCTTGGTGCCATCCTCTGTGCAAAATCCATAAACAACTAAGATTAAGCAACATAAACTTGACCAATGTACACAGACTAATTTAACATAGAGATATTCCAAATCCCATCTCAAGAACCTAGACTGCATCCCTGATAATATACTATGTACTTAACATGTTATTCTAGCCACTCACCTAATCGGTCTCTTTCACTAACTTAACAATTTAAAACATTCTTATGCTCTGATACCACTTTCTGTAACGCCCCATTCATAAAAATACTCAATAACTAATCAACGGCGCTACACAATCTAAGAAAAATTCGGCAGCATCTCCCCATAACATACAAGGGGTAATATGGAATACATGACCTGATATTCATAACATTTCCATCTGTAACATTCAATCTTATTTATATACTTGCATCTTCATATAATAAGAACATTCATATAGAAGGAAATCATTACATATTTTCCTTACACAACAAACAGATATAATAGTCATGCACATGTGCATCAACAAGGATTATAATCCAATATGAAATACCAAATACATTATAGTTATCAAAGCGAATCCGCCTAAGTAATTGTCTACATATATGATTATCAAAAAGAGCACAAGTCTAAAAGAACTGAAATCAACATATTGTGCTAGTGTCTCTCATGTTTGATCTTCAACTTGTTCCATCCTTAAGTTCCCCTTCTGACCTGCGATCTAAAAGCACAATAACAAATGATATGAGTCTAAATAGACCCAGTATAGAGGTTAACCTTAAAAATACTTGGTCATTATTTTCTTATATGGATTTTTATCTATAAATTCTTAAAAATGATTGCTGCCATTTTGCTAAAATTATTAATGCCAAATTAATGGATTAATTAAGGGATAATTAGGTGTATGAATTACCCTCATTTTGAGATTTTAAAAAAATGAAAATGCTGGAAAATGGAGGCAGCTATGGACGTGTAAGGGCTGGACAGTTGGACGGTTGAGATAAGAGCATAATTCTGAATTTTTAAAAATTAGTAAAAATCATTTTACTTGGTCGTGAGTTCGCCAGCACATGGGGGGATAAACCTACATTTAATGGTGTGGAAAATGCCCCAGCAAGTGGGGCCCACTGCTGGAAATTCCAGCTCCACAAAGGCATTGCACGTTCACATGATTTGGGCATTTTGGCTAAGTGCTGAAACTCCCCCTCTAGAACAGCAACTCACGTCCAGCCATGCCTAGAAAGAAGAAGAGAAAAGCAAGGGAAAAGCAAGGGGAGAAGAAGAGAATTTGTGGAGGAAAACTTTTCCAAGTGATTAGGGTTTGGAGAGCATCAATCCAAGTAAGTAGATGTGTTATTTTGATTAGATTATCTTGAGTTCTTGAACTCCAAAATTCAAAAATGAAATGGATGTTTAAACATGCTTTAAAGTTATGATTCAACATGCTTTTGAATGAATATGGAATGGGTATTAGCTTGCATGTATGAAATTCCATGATTTAGATGATGAAAAGTGAAGTTTTGAATGATATATAATGTTATAAATTAAATTATGGACGGAATAGTAAATTAATGAATTTTAGCATGAAAAGTTTTTAGAAGAACCATTATGGGGTGATTAAGTAACTAACCAATTTTCAGCTTAAAGGGATAAGTATGTTTCAAATTAAAAATCCAAGAAGATTAACCCAAACAGGATAAAATGGGTGACAGGATCATCTGTAGAAAATGATTTCTAATAATTTTTATAAATATACCCAATAATTTACGTGATTAAGGCTAACTGAAAATGGATGCTGCTATCCTGCAAGGTAAAAATGCCAAAATAAATATAAACACTTAATGTTTTATGCTGGAAATATTTATTTTAGTTAATTTATGTAGTTCTTAAGGTATGATAGAAATTTCAGATCAAAACTACTTGATTTGATATTAATTCAAAATTTTGAAATTTCTGTATGCCTGATTTCAGCATATGTGGATAGTTTGAGAAAAAAATTGAAAAGAAATATGAAACCTATGTAGAAATGATCCAAATTGATATATGTGTTAAATCCTTAAATATGGATTAAGAAAAGTGAGATTATATGCTGAAATTTCAGATTTATATAATTGCCTAAGGTTATGTGTCAAAAGGCACGTTAAACGGTGAAAAATGAGTTCCAAACTAGCTATTTTGGAAATCTATGGCAAGTGGATTTAAAACCAATAAAAATACCCTAAATGTAGTGTTAATTAAGGGTAATTTACCCGCTGAAATATGGATTAAACTTCTGCCTTAGAACATTTTATGAAACATCTTATGTATATGTTGGTAAATGGGCATACGTGAAGCAATAGACTTGCATAAGTGATGAATGACATATAGAATATGGTTTTGTGAAAAAATGCATGAAAATATGATGAATTTCATGATTACATAACTTTTTTGAATGATAGATGTTAATTCCAAATTTTGGGACTATATAATGAAGCTTAAGGCGATAACGTGTGCTTAAAACGGGCACCGATGTGTGAAGTTTCTAATGCATCTAAAATACCTAAACACCTAGGGTAAGTAATGGGCCATTAATTATGTGGAAAAACCTCTGAAAATTCATGAGCAACAGCTGCTCATTGATGATGCAAAAATGGACAACTTGTGTATGTAAATGACGTGCACAGTTTGATACTGCTGTAATGATTTTTTCTAATTTTTTATGCCAAATTAATGCATAAATTAAATGATAATTAGGTGTTTAATTTACCCTTAAAATTAGATTAAAAAAATGGAAAAAAAATATGAAAATGGGCAGCAGCAATGTGGATGTGCAAAGGGACAGCTGGATGGTTGTGATTAAAACAGATTTTTGGATTTTCGAAAAATGGTAAAAAGTAATTTTACTAGGCTATGAGTTAACCAGTACATAAGAGGAAAAGAGGGCATTCAATGGCTGTGGAAAATGCAACAATAAGTGGGCCCCATAGCTGGAAATTCCAACTCTATGAATGGGATGCTCGGTCATGTAAAGAGAGGCTTGGAAAATATTTTTCCAAGTGCTGAAACTTCATCTCCCCCAAGAGCAGCAGCACATCTAGCCCTAGCCCAACTAGGAAGAAAAAAGAAGAAAAAGAAAGGAGAAAAGGAGAGATCACCCATTTAATCAAGCAAAGGCAAGGAGAAGAATGGAAGAAAAGGATTATAGCGATCTCAAATAAGCAATCGAACCTTCTAAAATGCTATTTTCCTTCTATGTGATTGATATGATTGAAATATTTATGTTTATGTGTATGTTTTAATGAATGGGCAAGCATAAGTTTTCAAAATGATGGCTTTAATGAAAAGCCACAAGTTTTGGAAAATGACAGCATTAATGAAAAGTCGTAAGTTTTGAAAAAGAATGGCTTTAAGGAAAAGCCTCAAGGTTTGCTTCATGGGGAGCAGGCAATACGTTTTAAGATAAGGATTTTATCAACAGTGTTGCCAAAGATTGACAATGCTTTATGTTAATGGGATTGAGAATTTTGCTTATGAGTAAACAAGTTCTCCATGATAATATTTTCAAAGGATTTCATGTTTGATGCCGAGGGCTTTAAGAATTTGCTTTTAAGTAAGCAAGTTCTTTATGATGTTGTTTTAAAAGTATTATATAAGAAAAATGAAATTTGCCTTTTTTCACAAAGCAACAAATATAAATAAGTTTTGAATTTCTCTTATGATGTTTAATGATAAATAATCATGTTATAAAAGAAAAAAAGGGATTCAATTAATGAAAAAGATCTTTTTTGCTAAGTCATGATAATTAAATAATAAATGATGATTTGGACATAGTTCATATGTTTTGAAATGATATTCAAAAAGTTATGATTTCCTTTAGATAAGGAAATCTATGTTGAAAATATCTTGAAAAATATTTATACGGATGTATTGAAGAGGATTTAAGGATGACTAACTTCCTATGTTGATTTTCTTAAATATTTTGGTTTCGGGTTGTTAAAGTAGCATACAAAAGACAATGCAAGGATCCATTATATAAAAATGACAAATTTGATATATGGATAAGAAATTTTTTTTAAGGTGGTTTAGAAGGGGTTAGCACAGTTGCATAACTTTTGTGAGCAAAAGGCCCGAAATGGAAACTAAGAAAATAATAGGAAAAATATATGATTTATTCTTGAAAATCTAAAAGTTTTAAAATTATTATATTGAAAGGGTTTTAAATTGTGTATTTATCAAACATTTCAAATATTTATCAAAATGTTTCTAACAGAATTTAAGGAAGGTCGTCCTAAAATTAGATTTCAAATAACAACTTGTTAAAATGGGTGCGCTCGCTTATAAGTTGACACGGATTGGGGTCTGTGATGTGTTTTTTAAAATAATTTTTAAAGATATAGACTTCGGTATAAGAGTTTTTGTGAGTATGGATGCAGGCTGCGGTCTGTGACCCCGATTTAAAAGGACATAGGTTGCGGTCTGTGGTTCTTCAAACCAAACGGGCTGCGGTCTGTCATAATAATATATAGTACACCAGTATAAGAAATAGGTCGGTTGTAGAGTACGGTTGGGATGACCGAGGCCCACTCTACATATGGCCAAGTTGCTAAGGGATGGTAGGAGTGCCAGCGGCGCCCTCCCTAAGATGGGAGCAGGATAATTGAACAGCCGCCTGGCTAGCGTGCTATTAAGGATTCTCTTCTTAAAGGTAGCATGATCGCTTACTAAGTGTCACTACTGGATGGGGAGAAATGTGTTTGCATAAGTTTTGCTTTCCAAAAGCCTAAAGATTGGGATATAAAAGCATTTATATGAACAAAATCCTAAATTGGATTTTTATGAGCCATTATTCATAAGTTGCCTTAAAAGCAGGGTGTTTTAAACAAAATGTGTAAATATTAAGAATAAAAAAAAAGAGAAATAATTCTTATGCAAAAGTTTTCATGAAAAGGATTTATGACGTGTTTGCTATAAACAAGCCCCAAGATGGGGATTATGAAAAAGGGTTTATGTTAGAAAATATTTTGGACATAAGAATGTCCACTTCCTAAAGGGATTTATGTTGGAAAATATTTTGGACATAAGAATGTCCCTTTCCAAAAGGTTTATGTGAAAAAAATGGTTGGACATGAGAATGTCCATTTTCTAAAGGGATTTATGTTGGAACATGTGTGGACGTAAAAATATCCGTTTCTAAAAGAGTTTAAGGGATAAAAGTGTTTGTGGACATATGAATGTCCATTGCCAAAGGAAACTATGTGAAAAATGTTTTCAGACATCAAATGTCTCTTGACTAAAGGATTTTATGATAAAAATATTTTTGGACATAAAAATGTCCTTAGCCAAGAAAGGCTTATATAAATAATGTTTTAAGACATGAGAATGTCCTCCTTTGCCAAAGAATTTATGAGAAAAATATTTTGGACGTAAAACGTCTACTGGAAGAAGATGGTTTTATGTAAATGTCTTGGAACATTGGAAATGTTCACTGAAGACAAAAGGTAATTAGATAAAAAGGGTAAAAC
The DNA here is from genome assembly GCA_030490835.1 of Annona cherimola. Classification (NCBI taxonomy): domain Eukaryota; kingdom Viridiplantae; phylum Streptophyta; class Magnoliopsida; order Magnoliales; family Annonaceae; genus Annona; species Annona cherimola. Next base: position 47,771,409 of record CM059977.1, on the reverse strand, counting down.
ATGGATGTTTTGCCTTAACAAGCCAAGAGGTGGCTTGTAAATGATTTTAAGAATAAATATTTTATGATAGCGTTCAAGGACATAAAATTGTCCTCGTGAACAAAGGATTTCATGGTAATGTTTTAGGACACATAAATGTCCTAAAGAAAAAGGTGTTCAAGATGTTTAATGAAATAATTTTCAAGGAAGTCTTGCCCTAAAGGATAAAATGCTTGCTTACTGAGTTATCACTAACATTTTGTTTTTCAAACTTTAGACAAGTACTTAGAGACTCAAGGGGTCGAGGATCTAAGAAATGGAGAAATGGTACGTAATGGTAGCCATGTGGGCTATGAGAAATGGAATGTGATATCCTGATTAAAGATCCGAAGTATGTTGATGTATATGTAAACTTATGTACAATTATAAATTATATGTGATCCAATGCTTATATGAAATGTAAATGTTATTATAGAAAAGCATAACGAATGCTATGAAAGAATTATGAGATGTAAAATGTGATGATTTAGTCAGGAAGACTTTCATTACAAAATAGTATGAAGTGATGTTATGAATGAAATTATGAAATTTTATTGCAAGTGTATTGCCACTTGTTTGATGAATGATGTGAAATATAAAGATATGAATGATGATGAACTAAAAAAAATTTGGACGAGTTCCAATTAAAATCCCGCCACGTGATCAGGGTAATAATCCTAATTCACATTTACTAATCTATAAGATCTTGAGGTAAGGAAGTGACATCTCGGTTTGGGGCGCCACAAAGCTTGGTATCAGAGCATGGATTGGTAAATGGGCGTGGTAAGAAAAGATTTGATATCACAAGATGATTTTTCAACAAGGATTGATAGATAGAAATAGAAGAAAAATGAAAAATAATGAAAGAGATAGATTGAGGTTATAAGACATATACTATATGTATTGTCTTCTATTGACTGCCATTATGACACAAAGATGTGATTATTTAAGGAAATATAGCTGGTATGCTATGTTTCATAATATGGATGGTATACGAAGAAAAATGATATGAAGACAATGAGATGAAGTAGGAGATAGGAGAATTTAAGGAAAGACAAAGGATAGAAGGGAATCGGAACAGATGACGGGTTATGGAACCCTACATAGAGACCTCCCATACCTAAGGTTGACCACACCTTTCCTAATATAGCACAGGACTGTGTTAGACTTTGCATGTATAGGGTGCGATGTTGTGGCGTCATTTAGGTGGCACCTAGGCATCGATTTTCTAAGTGATTGATTGATTTAGAAATTATGTTCATGATAAAATGACAAATTATGCAAATATAATCTGTATGTGTAAGGAAAAGTAGCCTTACACCATGAAATGTGCAGGTAAAAATGAGAAAGGCAGGAAAAAGGGAGTTTCTTTTGACTCCTAATGTATGATGTTTAATGTTATAATAATATGAATGCATTTAATTTTATTCAAGTGTTAAGTGTATATGAAAAAGGAAAGATCATTGGTCTTTCTTGATTGTAAAAATATGTGTGATGATTCTGTGATCAGAAATGATCATATTGACTATGTGTGATATAAATGAATATTATGATAAGAAATGCTATTGACATAATTTTATATGTTTCATTCTACAACATGCCTATTACCTTAGTTTTGAACAAGGGAAAGACAGTTGTCGATATGAGTCAATAGGAAAGAAGAAATGCTAGTAGCAAATCTAAACGACCAGGACAAGTGAGTCCATGAGCACGTTAATGACGGGCAACTATCAACCCTAAGTCAAAGAATTGAAGGTGCCACCGCTACAGGTAATACCTCACAGATAGAAAGAATAAATAATTGTGGCTATATACAGAAGCTGTGGGATAAGCCACCCATGGTTGGGTAGCCTAAATGATAGAAATGGTTCAAAATCTTTGGATATTCCCCAATAGGACTAGACAAGAAGATAGGAAGAAAACAGGGCGATGTAGGCTGCACTTCATATAAGAATGAATGATAAGGACCTTTACTAGTTTATGAAAACTGGAAAGGGAGATAAGGAAGAAAATATTTTAAACTGGTTTAGTACCGGTATTCCAAATGGATAGTCTACAATGGTAAAATCTAGTGGTAGACATTATGAGAAGAGAAAAAATAGATAACTTAGCAAAAGTGTCTTTTGCTAAAACATATATTAAACTTCATGTATGAAACTCTATATGAGAGCAACTATTGCTCTATATTATAAAATGAATGTATTATTGATGATATGTGAAAATGATTGCTATAGATTTTTATGAATGAATGGGTTAGCAAATGTGTCTTTGCTAAAATATATATGAAATTGTATGTGAGAGTATTTTTGCTCTTTTGCTATAGAAATGAAGATATTCATATTATATGAATCATATGTGTAAAAAGGGAGATGATTGTCATAGATCTTTATTTGATATGTTGGAATGGGTAACTTAAGACTTACCCTATGATAAGATGAGAAGTGATGCAATTTCTCTAGGTACAAGGAAAAATAGTGTGAAATGAAACAAATGAAAAGGCAAATGCCAATGAGAAACTTAGGTGTGAAGAAGCAACAGTAGAGATGAGCAATAGGTCTAATGGACAAAAGCTAAAAATGCCACTAAGACAGAGTAGCGCAGTGGAAGCATAGTGAACCATTGAAATATTGGAGGAAGATGATGAATTAGCAATTTCATATGAGCTTTACCCCCAACATTTGAGATGCAATAGATTTTGGGACGAAACCTGTTATAAGGGAGGGAGGATTGTGAAACCCCAACCTAAGTAGGGTCCAATGTATGCATTGGACATATACATGCAATTTATATGTGAATTAAATGAAGTATGAATGATTTTAGGATTTTATGATATTTGGCAATTAAGGTTCAATTAAGAATAGTTATTAAAAATTTAATCGCCGGAGCCTAATATGAGTCAAGTGACTAAAGGGGCATAATGAGGATTAAAACATGCTAATGTGGCATGAATGTTTAGTTTAATTTCCATTATTTAATTAATGGAGATTAAAATGAAAATTGTGGAATTATGTTAGAAAACACTAGAAAATTCATAACTCAAAGCATGTAAGGCGGATTCAGGTGAAATTTGAAATGGAAGTTGATGATGTTGGGGTTGGTATTATGGGATTATTGGATTATGAAAATCCTTGATGAAATTAGATTAATGATTTATTGATCACATCTCAATTTCAACCGTTAACTTCAAACGGCTATAGCTTGAGCTAGGAAAATCGGATTGAGATAAAATTTGAAACAGTTGAATGAAATTATGAGATTAACATTTTTGTATGTTTGGATTAAGAAAATCATGTTGGGAAAATATCTAAATTGCAAAAGGTGCACATAGTTGACTTTTACACCCAAGAGTACCATGCATTTATGGCTAGAATACATGGATTAAATGCATTATTTAATGGCATATATGAGGTGTCAAAGGGAGGCAATTCCAAGTGGATTTTATGAATTAACAAAAATGCTAAAATTCATGGAAATTTAGTAGCTTAAATGTAGGGTTTTAAATGGCTATGGGAGTAGCTTCAATAGGCATGTATGTGTGTCAACACAACCCATGGTTGATAAAGTATGGTTTTTAGATTTTTTTAAAAAATTCCAAATATGCATATAAAATACCTAAACACCTACGGTAAGTAATGGGTCATTAATTAAGTGGAAAAAACCTTAAAAAATTCGTGAGCAACAGCTGCTCATTGATGAGGCAAAAATAGACAGCTTGTGTATGCAAATGATGTGCATAGTTTTGATGCTGCTGTAATGATTTTTGCTAATTTTTTAAGCCAAATTAATGCATAAATTAAATGCTAATCACGTGTTTAATTTATCCTTAAAAGGAGATTAAAAAATAGAAAAAAATATGAAAATGGGCAGCAGCAATGTGGAAGTGCAAAGGGATAACTGGATGGTTGTGATTAAAACAGATTTTTGGATTTTTGAAAAATGGTAAAAAGTAATTTTACTAGGCTGTGAGTTAACCAGCACATAAGAGGATAAGAGGGCATTCAATGGCTGTGGAAAATGAAACAACAAGTGAGGCCCATAACTGGAAATTCCAGCTCTATGAATGGGATGCTTGGTCATGTGAAGAGAGGCTTGGAAAATATTTTTCCAAGTGATGAAACTTCATCTCCTCCAAGAACAGCAACACGTCCAGCCCTAGACCAACCAAGAAGGAAGAAAAAAAGAAGGAAAAGAAAGGGGAAAAGGAGAGATCACCCATTTAATCAAGTAAAGGCAAGGAGAGGAATGGAAGAAAAGGATTATAACGATCGCAGGTAAGCAAGCGAACTTTCTAAAATGCTATTTTCTTTCTATGTGATTGATATGATTGAAATGTTTATGTTTTAATGAATGGACAAGCACAAGTTTTGAAAATGATGGCTTTAATAAAAAGCCACAAGTTTTGGAAAATGACGGCTTTAATGGAAAGTCGTAAGTTTTGGAAAAGAATGGCTTTAAGGAAAAGCCTCAAGGTTTGCTTCATGGGGAGCAAGCAATACGTTTTAAGATAAGGATTTTATCAACAGTGTTGCCAAATATTGACAATGCTTTATGTTAATGGGATTGAGAATTTTCTTTTAAGTAAGCAAGTTCTTTATGATTTTGTTTCAAAACTATTACATAAGAAAAAAGAAATTTTACCTTTTTTCACAAAGAAACAAATATAAATAAGTTTTGAATTTCTCTTATGATTTTTAATGATAAATAATCATGTTATAAAAGAAAAAAAGGGATTTGATTTATGAAAAAGATCTATTTTCCTAAGTCATGATAATTGAATAATAAATGATGATTTGGACATAGTTCATATGTTTTGAAATGATATTCGAAAAGTTTTAATTTCCTTTAGATAAGGAAATCTATTTTGAAAATATCCTGAAAAATGTTTATACGGATTTGTTGAAGAGGATTTAAGGATGACCAACCTCCTATATTGATTTTCTTAAGATAGTTTGGTTTCGGGTTGCTAAAGTAGCATACAAAAGACCGTGCAAGACTCCTTTACATAAAAATGACAAAATTGATATGTGGACAAGAAATTGATTTTAAGGTGGTTGAAAAGAGGTTAGCACAATTGCATAACTTTTGCGAGCAAAAGGCTCCGAAATGGAAACTAAGAAAATGCTAGGAAAAATATATAATTTATTCTTGAAAATCTAAAAGTTTTCAAATTCTTCTACTAAAAGGGTTTTAAACTGTGTTATTTCTCAAATATTTCAAATATTTATCAAAATGTTTTCCTCAAAATGTTTCTAACAGAATTTATGGAAGGTCATCCTAAAATTAGATTTCAAATAATAATTTGTTAAAGTGGGTTCACTCGCTTACAAGTTGACACGGACTTTCCATTAAAGATATAGACTTCGGTCTAAAATTTTTTATGAGTATGGATGCAGGCTGCGGTCTGTGATTCCGGTTTAAAAGGACATGGGTTGCAGTTTATGGTTCTTCAAACCAAACGGGCTGTAGTCTGTCATAATAATGTACGGTGCACTAGTACAAGAAATAGGCCGGTTGTAGAGCACGGTTGGGGAGAAATGTGTTTGCATAAGTTTTACTTTCCAAAAGCCCAAAGATTGGGATATAAAACCATTTATATGAAAATTTTATCCTAAATTGGATTTTTATGAGCCATTATGCATAAGTTACCTTAAAAGCAGGGTGTTTTACACAAAATGTATAAATATTAAGAATAAAAAAAAAGAGAAATAATTCTTATGCAAAAGTTTTCATGAAAAGGATTTTTGACTTGTTTGCTATAAACAAGCCCCAAGATGAGGATTATGAAAAAGGGTTTATGTTAGAAAATATTTTGGACATAAGAATGTCCACTTCCTAAAGGGATTTATGTTGGAAAATATTTTGGACATAAGTATATCCATTTCCAAAAGGTTTATGTGGATAAAATGGTTGGACATGAAAACGTTCATTTCCTAAAGGGATTTATGTTGGAACATGTGTGGACATAAAATGTCCGTTTCTAAAAGAGTTTATGGGATAAAAGTGTTTGTAGACATAAAAATGTCCATTGCCAAAGGAAACTATGTGAAAAATGTTTTGAGACATCAAATATCTCTTGACTAAAGGATTTTATGATGAAAAATATTTTTAGACATAAAAATGTCCTTCGCCGACAAAGGCTTATATAAATAATGTTTTAAGACATGAGAATATCCTCCCTTGCCAAAGAATTTATGAAAAAAATATTTTGTGATAAAAGATGGTTTTATGTAAATGGCTTGGTACATTGAAAATGTCCACTCAAGACAAAAGGTAATTAAATAAAGATGGTAAAACATGAATGTTTTGCCTTAACAAGCCAAGAGGTGGCTTGTAAATGATTTTAAGAATAAATATTTTTTTTGATGGAAAGAATAAATATTTTATAATAGCGTTCAAGGACATAAAATTGTCCTCGTGAACAAAGGATTTCATGGTAATGTTTTTAGGACATATAAATGTCTTCAAGAAAAAGGTGTTCAAGATGTTTAATGAAATGATTTTCAAGGAAGTCTTGCCCTAAACGATAAAATGCTTTCTTACTAAGTTATCACTCACATTTTGTTTTCCAAACCTTAGAAAGGTACCGAGAGACTAAAGGGGTCGAGGACCTAAGAAATGGAGAAAAGGTAAGTAATGGTAGCCATGTGGGCCATAAGGAATGGAATGTGATAGCCTGATTACAGATTCAAGGTTATTGATGTATCTGTAAACTTATCTAGAATTATAAATTCTGTGTGATCCAATGCTTGTATGAAATGTAAATGTTATTGTAGAAAGGCATGATGAATGTTATGAAAGAATTATGAGATGTAAAATGTGATGATTTAGTCAGGAAGACTTTCATTGTAGAATAGTATGTAGTGATGTTATGAATGAAATTATGAAATTTTATTAGAAGCGTATCGCCACTTGTTTAATGAATGATGTGAAATATAAAGATATGAATGATGATGAACGAAAAAAATTTTGGACGAGTTCCAATTAAAATCTCGCCGCGTGATCAGGGCAACAATCCTGATTCCCATTTACCAATCTATAAGGTCTTGAGATAAGAAAGTGACGTCTCGGTTTGGGTCACCACACTAGGAGAGTCCTCTAGTTATGGATTTAGAGCACGAGTCCTTCCAAGAACTTATCTTGGTGTCCCACAGTCTCCCCGTGTTCCTACAGATAATTTGTTTCCCCAAGACCTTCAAGATTTATTGAATAAGATTCCAGCACCCACACCACCTGACCGAGGTCCATGGTACAGGTTTGTTCATGGGTGTGTCCAGTTCCAGTGTGGGGTAAGTTGGGTTAGGATTCACCAAAGAGAAAAGGAAATGGCCCTCTATGTTGAAGAGCATCATGCTGAAGGAGTCATTGAGGTAGCTGTAGCTCCTCGACTCGGTGAGGTAATGCTTCACATATATGAAAAGACAGGTGAAATTGCCTTACTTGAGAAAGTTAATGATCATGATGATCCCATGGAATTCCTTGAACCTGTCGAGGAAGAAGAAGAAGAAGAGGAGGAGGAAGTAGAGGAAGAAATAGAGGAGGAGGTAGAGGAGTATGTAAGTGAGGAAGAAGACGATGATGAGGATAATGACGATGATAGTGGAGAGGAAGAGGTTCGTGCATGGTCCGACACTAGCACGATCACTGAGGCGCCCTTACAAGTTCCACCTAGTCGTAGACGATACATAAGGAGAGGTCCAAGCAGACGATGAATTTTATTCCTTTTTATAAGTTGTGTTGTAGCACCCCAACCCGAGCGTCACAACCTTACCTCAAGATCGTTCAACTGGTAAACGTGATCGGAATTGTTGTCCTGTCACACAGTGAGTTTTAACGGATATTTATCCAAGTAAATATATTTCATAGGAGTTTAATTCCTCCTTATTTTCATCTCATGCATATCTGAGTCATTTCCATCCAATAATATCATAACTAGACATGATTTTCATAACATATTTCAAACGATCTCATAAATCAGATGTCGCTGCATGTATCATCATAGATGTCAACATAAAACATCAAGGTAAATTTACATTTATTCAACATAAGTTTTTCATAAACATGAAACTTATAATATCTTTCCCATTTCTTCAATGGATGGCTCTCGCTCCTTTGCCAGGTCTCTTCTTTCACCTGTCTATGGGTTGGGAAAACGAAAACGTGAGTCGAAACTCAATAAGAAAGCTTATATTTTACAGGCAATTCATTTTGAAGGCATATTCATTTAAAAGCATTTTCTTCGTTCAGTAGAGACACTTATCAAGTGATCAACTACCTGTGGAGCAAAAACTTTTTCATAAATCATTCAAACACTTTTTATAAACATTTCATAAACATTGGATGTGCAAATTCATCATTTCCATTGATGATGTTATTCTTCATGTGACGGTATGCTAATATGGGAAACCCTCTTTCAAGACATGTTCCTTTCTATCCTTGACGCCGAACCTTCCGACTTGGCAACGTCAAGGGGGACTCATTGTCCACGTACTACATCAACTAGCCTACCTCGCCTGTGAAACCCTAACCCAAGTAAGTCATATGTATACATTGAACATGTATTTGATGATTATTTATGAATTAGGGAATTATGAAGGTATTTTATGATTTTTGCTAATTATGGCAATTAGGGTTATGGGTTAGCATTAATGATGTGATTAAGCATTTTGAGCCTAAATGAGATAATGGGTTTAGAATGAATTATTTGTGATTTAAGTGTGCAATTATATCATGAAAAATTATTTTTCATGATTTAAAATGAATTATGGAAATAAAGATGGAAATTGTCAAGTGTGAAGGAAAATATTGGAAAATTCATAACTCAATGCCTAAAAGGCGGATTCAAGTGAAATTTGAGATGAAAATTGTTAATATTAGGCTTGGTATTATGGAATGAAAATATTATGAAAATTCTTGATGAAATGAGAATTATGAATTTTTAAGCATATGTTCATTTCAACCGTTAACTTTAAACGACTATAACGGGAGCTAGGAAACTCGGATTGAGATGAAATTTGAAACGGTTGAATGAAATTATGAGATGTTTATGTTGGATGGATTGGATTAAGCATGACATGTTGGGAAAGTTCCTGCGTAGAAAAAGGTGGCTATGGTTGACTTATGCTCCAAGAGAGTACCATATCATAAATGCAAAGGTGCATGACATGATGGCATGGAATTAAATGAGTTATGAGGTGTCCATTGCAGGAATTTTTGAGGAAATTTATGCATTTAAATAAAATGCATAATTCCATGAATTATCCATCCATTTAATGCATGAAATGATGAAGCTACATGAGGGTAGCCAAGGTGGCAAAGAGGTGTCCAAGGGCTGTTTTGGTGCTCATTTTTGATTTTTTCATTTTTTAAAAATGCCTAAATATTGCAGGGATATAAGTACATGATATGTGCATTCAATAATGGAGATTTATAGCAATTAAAAAATGGAAAAAGCAAGTATATACTGCTGATGGGTGGAAAATGTGATTTTTAGTGGTAAGTTGCTGCAATATTTGTTAAATTTATTTACATAAAATTAATACATGAATTGAGGGTAATTAGGTGTATAATTTACCCTCAAAATTTTGTTTTAAAAATGGGAGAAAAATCAGAAAATGGGCCGCAGCAAGTGACGATGGAAATGGAATGCAGTTTTCGGTCAAATGATGCAGATTTTTATGATTTTTGGTAAATAGAAAAATGCAATTTTTGTGGCTGTGAGTTCACCACCACATAAGAGGGATAAGGGAGTATTGAATGGGTGTGGAAAATTCCCAGCAAGTGGGGCCCACATTTGGAGAAAGTGCAACCTACCAAGGCATGCTCGTTCACATGAGAGAGAGAGAGAGAGAGAGACCTTGGAAAATTCCAAGTGCTGAAACGTCCAAGGGAGTTGCTGCAACTCACGAATTTTCCCAGCAAAGGAGAAGAGAAAACCAAGGGAAAAGAAGTGGGAAAAGGAGAGATTTCTCATTTGATCAAGTAAGTATATGATTATTTGATTTTTATGCATCAAATCTGGAAAGTAATGATGTTGAAAACTAAATTATGGTCGGAACAGTAAATTTATGAATTTTGGTATGAAAATTTTTTAGAACAATACTCATGGTATGATTAAGGAAAGACCCAATTTTCATCTTAAAAGGATATGTATGTTGCAAATTAAAAATCCGTGAAAATTAACCCATACAGGGTAAAACGGGTGACAGGATCAGCTGTAGAAAATAATTTTTAATAATTTTTATACAAGGTTTTTTGGGCTTAAAATTTTAAATAATATAAAATACATATTGGGAATCACAGAAAAAAATTAAAAATAAGGTTTTTATGGGTATAAATAGAACCCATAAATAACGTCATTCAGGCTATCTGGAAATAGAGTTTACTGTTCAGAAAGGTAAAAATGCCCAAATAAATATGTAATGTCAATATTTCGTGATGAAACTTTTCTGACAGTTAATTGATGAAGTTATTAAGGTATGGTATAAATTTAAAATCAAAAATACTTTAATTGATATTAATTCAAGATTTTAAGATTTCTGCACGCCTGATTTCAGCGTATGTGGTTAGTTTGAGAAAAAAATAAAAAAGAAATATGAAAACTATATAGAAATGATCCAAATTTATTTATGTGTTAAATACTTAAATATTGATCAAGAAAATTGAGATTATATGCTGAAATTTTGGATTTATATAATGACCTAAGGTTATGTGTCAAAAGACACGTTAAACGGGTGAAAAGTGGGTTCCAAACTAGCTGTTTGGGAAACCGTTGAAAAGTGAATTTAAACCTCATAAAAATACCTTAAATTCAGAGGTAATTAAGGGTAATTAAACCGCTGAAATATGGATTAAACCTCTGACTTAGAAAAGTTTATGAAATCCATTACGTATATGTTGCCTAATGGGCATATCTAAAAGAATAGATATGCAAGGGTGATCAATGACTTGTGAAATTTGCTTTAGTATAAAAATTCATGAAAATATGATATATTTTATGAATATATATCTGTTTAGCACTTCATGAGGTTAATTTCCAATTTTGGAATTATGTAATGAAGCCTAAGGTCATAACGAGTGCTCAGAACGGGCACCAATGTATGAATTTTGGAAAAAATGTGAAAGTTGGTAAATAAAGGTTAATGAACCTATGTATGATAGTTAATGGATGAATTTTTTATGGTTGAATGGATACCCTATTTATGGGGTTATATATGTTACATGTTAGCCAATGGAATGCATAAAAATATGTTATTTACGTTTAATGACTTGAGAAGACAAATGAAGGATATATGTTAATGAAAATGGGTTGGAAAACTAAATGGAATGCAATGACAAGAAATATATGAAAAACCATATTATGTTCATGTAGGCAAGGAAAAGAATGAAAGGAAAAAGGGATTATGGCGATCTCAGGTAAGCAAGCAAACTTTCTAAAATGCCATTTTCTTTCTATGTGATTGAGATGATTGAATTGTTTATATTTTATTGAAATGGGCAAGCACAAGTTTTGAATATGAAGGCTTTATTGCAAAGCCATAAGTTTTGAAAAATGATGACTTTAATGAAAAGTCTTAAGGTTTGCTTCATGGGAAGCAAGCGACACTTCTTAAGATAAATAACTTATCTTAAGTGTTGCCAAGGATGGGAATGCTTCATGCTAATGGAATTGAGAAATTTTGCTTAAGAGTAAGCAAGTTCTCTATGCTAATGTTTTTAAGGATTTCATGTTTGATACCGATGGTTTTAAGAATTTGCTTTTAAGGAAGCAAGTTTTATATGATATTGTTCAATAGCGTTTTATAAGAAACAGGGAATTTTACCCTTTTTCACAAAATATTGATTGTAAATGAGTTTTGAGTTATTTTTACAATAACTCGTGATAAACAATAATGAAAAAGATTTGTTTTGCTAGGTCAAGATAATTAAATAATAAATGACGTTTTGGACATAGCCATATGTTTTGAAATGATGTTTGAAAAGTTTTAATTTCCTTTAGATAAGGAAATCTATGTTGAAAATGTTGGAAAAATGTTTCTACGGATGTGCTGAAAGGGATTTATGGATGACCAACCTCCTATGATTGATTTTATAAAATGGTTTAATTTCAGGTTGCTTGATGGCATGCAAAAGACTATACAATTTTCCTCTATGTGAAAATGATTAATATGTGGACAATTATTTAATTTTTAGATTATGAACAAGGGGATAGCATAATTGCATAACTTTTGTAAACAAAAGGTCCTGAAATAGAAACCAAGAAAATATTAGAGGAAAATATGATTTATTTATGGAAATCCAAAGGATTTGAAATTCTTTTATTAAAAGGATTTTAAGATGTATTGTTTCTCAAACATTTCAAATGTTTATCAAAATATTTTATTCAAAATATTTTTAAAAGAATTTAAGGAAGGTCATCCTAAAACTGGATTTCAAATAACAACTTGTTAAAGTGGGTGCGCCCGCTTACAAGTTGACACAGACTGCGGTCTGTGATGTGTTTTTGAAAATAAATGTTAAATATAGACTTCGGTCTAACATTTTTGTGCATATGGATGCAGGCTGCGGTCTGTGATCCCGGTTTAAAAGAACATGGGCTGCGGTCTGTGGTTCTTCAAACCAAAACGGATTGTGGTTCTCCAAGATAACGTACGGTGCACCGGTACAAGGAATAGGCTGGTTGTAGAGCACGGTTGGGATGACCGGGGCCCACTCTACATAAGGCTAAGTCGCTAAGGGATGGCAGGAGTGCCAGCGGCGCCCTCCCTGAGATGGGAGCAGGATGAATAAGCAGTCGTTGGGCTAGCGTGTTGTTAAGGATTCTCTTCCAAAATGTAGCATGATCACTTGCTAAGTATCACTACTGGATGAAGAGAAATGCATTTGCTTATGTTTTATTTCTGAAAAGCCCAAAGATTGGGTCATGAAAATATGATTTTAAGAAAGTATTCTAAAGGGATTTTTATGAAATAGTTACCCTAAAAGAAAGGGTGTTTTACACGAAAGTGTAAATAACAAGAATTAAAGGAAATGTGTTTATGCAAATGCATTTATGAAAATGGTTTACGTATTTTGTTTTCCTTGTTTGCTATAAACAAGCCCTAAGACGGGAAATTATGAAAAGGATTTATGTTCATTTGTAAGAGAGCCTAAATAAAGAATATTTTTGGACATAAAAATGTCCTTTGCCGAGAAAGGCTTATGTGATTGATGTTTAAGGACATATGAATGTCCATTGCCAATAAGGTTATGTAAAAGATGTTTTGAGACATGAAATGTCTCTTGATTTTATGATGGCTTATGCAAATGATGTTTTGAGACATGAAATGTCTCTTGGCTAAAGGATTTTATGATCGTTTATGCGAATGATGTTATGAGACATAAAATGTCTCTTGGCTAAAGAATTTTATGATGGTTTATGTTAATGATGTTTTGAGACATGAGATGTCTCCTGTGCCTAAGTATTTATGTTGTTTTGGATGTAAAATGTCCACTGGCAAGCGATTGATTTCATGTAATGGCTATGAACGTTAAAAATGTTCATATAAGATTTAAGGGAACTCATCATCAAAGGTAAAATGTATATGTTTTGCCTAAACAAGCCCAGGCGTGGCTTGTAAATGATGTTAAGAATGAATGCTTTATGAAAACATTCAAAGACATAGAATTATCATCAGGAACACGGAATTTCACGATGATTTTGTTAGGACATATACATGTCCTCATGGAACAAGGTATTCCCGATGTTTATGAAAAAGGTTTTCAAGAAGCCTTGCCCTAAAGATGCTTGCTTACTGAGTTGTCACTCACATTTTATTTTCCAAACCCTTAGACAGGTACCGAGGAAACTCAGAAGGTTGCGAACCCCAGACGTGGAGGAAGATACATGATGATAGCCTTGAAGGCTATGAGGAATGGAAAAGCATGAATATGCTAAGGTAACCTAATGTGTATGTGAACTTAATGAGAATATTAAGTTCTATAAATGATTCAATGGTTGAATGTATGGATGTATGGATGTAAATTGTGATGCCTAAGTTAAGGAAACTTTTACTGTAGAAAGGCATGAAAAGATGCTACGTGTTTATATATATTTGAACTTAGTCAGAATTCTAAGTTCCATGGGAATTAATGACAAAATGTATGCAAATATGATGTATACAATGATTCAGTGTATAATGACAGGCATGTAAAGATGCTTTGAATGAAATGATGAATTTTATTACAAGTGAAATATCACAATGTATAATGATTGTCATGTCAAGATTATGAATGATGACAGATGAATAATCGAAATTTTTTTTGGACATATTCCAATTAAGAACCCGCCGCGTGATCAGGGCAACAATCCTGATTCACATTTACCAATCAATAGATCTTGAGGTAAGGAAGTGACGTCTCGGTTCGGGGAGCCACATCGCCGGTCCTTTTCGACTGGGCAACGTTAAGGGGGACTCCTTGTCCACTTACTACCTCGACTAGCCTACTTGATTTCCATTCCATGCATGACTTTTAGTCATCTCGGCATTATATACCCCCCCTTACACATGGAACTTGTCATTCTCATGTAGAGAATTCTTTGCACCATCCCTCTTTAAACACCATTTCAATGAAACATCGTATAAATTCATGATTCATCACATTTCAAGCATATAACCATAAGCAATCATTTATTTCAATGGAAATAAACATTTCAATACACATACAGACAAGAAATGGTCATCATTACATACCTTGTAATGAAAACAAAAATCATTTAGAAAGCTGCATGCTTACCTCGCTTACTTAGCTTTCCATTTCGCGTATCCCTTTGCCTTTGCCTTTACATGTAAGAATGATATGACATTCATATATTTCCTTTGCTTGCATTCAACTCAATTTTCCAATCCATTTTCATTAACATACATAATTCCTTTGACTTCTCAAGTCGTTGCGCCCGTATGACACATACTTGTGCATTACATGGGCTATTACACGTCACATTTGGTCCCATAAGTAGCGTAATCATTCAATCACATAATAATAATGTTGGAAATATGTGGAAAACAAGCTAAATCTATGTTTTGATGATTAACAAATCAATTTGAGTAAGTCTTGGCTACTAATATGTTTGTGGAAGTATTTAAGGCATATACATTTGAAGAAAATAGAGCATGGAAGGCCAAGTCGTTCCCCAAGTCGACTCCAACATCGAATTCAAGGAGTCAAATCCGTCCAGAGTTGAAATTAGAAGAAGAGCAGGTGAAGTCGCAGGCCAAGTCGACTCCACTTGCGACTTGGGAAGCCAAGTCGCAAACGAAGTCGACTCCAGCATCGACTTCAGACGGCAAAATCACTCCAGAGTTGAATTTGGGACAGAAGAATACCGAAGTCGCAGTCGAAGTCGACTCGGCTTGCGACTTGGGTGAAGTCGCAGACGAAGTCGACCCCAAGTTCGACTTGAGGTTTTCAAAGTTCCAAAATGCAGATTCAAGCTCATTTTCAAGATCAACTGGAGTTTTCTCAAGACCAATTCAAGATATGAAGATTAATATCAAAAGTGAGCAAGGAGCATGTATCAAAGGCAAATCAACCATATAAGCTTTCAAGCTCTCCAAGATTCACAAGGTCTACAAAAATTGAAGACCAATCCAAGTTCAAGCTAGATGCATAAACTCAACCAAGAAGATTGTTCAATATTACAATGATTCAAGACTCATGGGTTCAAAGGCTTGCAAATCATGGAGCTAATGAAAGCAAGCTAAAATTAAGACAATGATTCAAAAGGAAATGAAAAATGCAAGATAACAACAAAAGGCATGAAGGAACTCAAGCAAAATAAAGCATTCCAAGTTTCCAAGTTCATTAAGCCAACTGACGAAGTGAAGTTGCACACCGAAGTCGACTCCACTTGCGACTTGGGTCAAGTCGATGCCCAAGTCGACCCAGCCTGGAACTTGAAGTCGCTACGGAAGGCGAAGTCGCACCCGAAGTCGACTCCGTCTGCGACTTGGGCGAAATCGCACCCGAAGTCGACTCCACCTGCGACTTGGGTTCCAACGGTCGGAAAAAATTCGAACGTTGGCGCATTAAATGCGTGCCACCTACCTTAAAATGTTCGGATTCCCTCCACAATTATAAAAGGCATTCATTGTGGACGAGGGAGGTAGTTGAGAATCATTAAGTGTGCTTAACTCCCATCTACAAGAGCTTTAAAGAGATCAAGCCAATCCAAAGAAGAAGAACTTTGCTTCAAACTGTTAGAGCTCAACTTCTGAATCGTCAAAGCCAATACTACGAGTTCTTCTCTGCGCCAAATTGCTACTACACATCTGTAAAGTGTAGATTCTTTTGTTATTTCATTTGTTTGTGTTGAACTTGATTTATTTCGAGGAACTAAGATCAAGTGAAGGCAAAGTAGTGTGTGATTGGAGTGGAACTCATCACCTACTTGTGCTGAGATTTGTTGAAGCCTCCTAGAGCTAGAATATAGAAGAGAGCAGTGGCTCTAATTGTATTTGAGGAATACAATAGTGGAACCCAAGTCACAAGGAGTGTGAGCTTGGAAGAGTGGAGTAGGGAGGTTGCCCGAACCACTATAAAAATCTTGTGTGCTTGATTTATATTTCTGCTCTCTACATTATATTGCTTTCCACTTCATTTCTTCTATCAAGGGGATTAAACTTTCAAGGGGTTAAAGTTTTAAGTTACCAAAGAATTTTTTTTAGAACCCAATTCACCCCTCCCCTCTTGGGTTTTGCCATTAATCGAGGCCAACAAGTGGTATCAGAGCAGGTCTTTGAGTTAAACCAAAGAGATCCTATTGACATGACATCCCAATCTACTTCCGTTCCCGCTTTTGCCGAGGGCCAATCATTTACTAGGCCACCATTGTTTGATGGGAACAATTTCGGCTATTGGAAGCTTCGTATGAAGCAACTCATCATGGCTACCGACATGGATTCTTGGATTGCAATCCAAGATGGTGTAATCTTGCCAACTGATGAAAGAGCATCTAAGTGGACCGAAGAGGAAGTAAGAACCGTTAAGAGCAATGCTAAAGCTATGAACTCACTATTTTGTGCTCTTACAGCTTCTGAATATGATAGAGTATCCTCTTGTCTAACCGCTAAAGAAATATGGGATACTCTAACATCTATTTATGAAGGAACTTCTCAAGTCCAAGGGACTAGAAGAAATATTTTGATAGGAGAATTGGAAAGTTTTAGAATGCTAGAAACAGAAAATATTTTTGAAATGTTTGCTAGATTTTCTAAGATTACTAACGCTTTGAAAGGTCTTGGAAAGGCTATCTCTGAATCCGAACAAGTTATGAAGATACTAAGAGCTCTACCGGAATCTTGGACTCCAAAGATTACGGCAATAGAAGAAGCCAAAGACCTAAACACTTTAAAGCTAGAAGATCTTATTAGCTCACTAATGTCACATGAGCTAATTAAGAAAAGAAATGAAGATAATCACAGAGGGAAGAAAACCATTGTACTCAAGACCACTCACAACTCAGAAGAATCTACCTCCTCATCTCACAACGATGATGAAGACATAGCACTGCTCACTCACAAATTTCGAAAGTTTGTGAGAAAAGAAACTTCAAAGACTTCAAAGAAAGACCACGAAGAAAGAAGAAGAAGGAGCCAACAAAGTGCTATAGATGCGGCGGGATGGGACATATACAAGCTCAATGTCCTACGCCGGAAGAGAAATCAAAAGATCAACAAGAAAGGAGGGAAAGACATGAAGGCAAAAAATACCAAAGGCCAAAGGGAAGAGACATGTATGTCAATGAAGAGACTTCATCAACAAGCAGCTCTTCAACCGACAAATTTGAGGCAGCAAATTGTGCAAGAATATGCTGCATGGCACAAATTGAACAAGAGGAAAATCTGCTGTGTTTGAACACAACTGAAGTTTTGGAAGAACAAACTATCTCAACAAAGTGCACAAGCAATAAAGAGGTAACTTCCAAACCTTGCCACTCTCAATCTAGTTATTCTTCTTTTCATGAATGCCTCAAATGTGCTGAATTAGAAGAACTGCAAATTGCATATGATTCATTATATGAATAAATCAAAAAACTAGGAAACAAGTTGTCATTAAATAGACAATAATGTAACTCAGTTATTATTGTAAATGGAAAACTAGCTGAAAGATCAACAAAACTGAAAGAGGAAAATGAATCATTGTTGGAAGAAGTAGAGAAATTGAAAAAGGAGAACGAATCCTTAAATGAATCATTAGCTAAGTTCTCTAATCCAGGAGAAAATGTAAAAATGTTCCTGAACATGACCTCCCAAACAAATAAAAGAGGTCTTGGATACTATGCATTTGAGCAAAAAGGAAGTGGCAAATCGAATGTGCCAATACTTGGAAAATATCAAACCAGAACTGCACCTATATACAAGCCACAAAGGAAAAATGTTATGTGGACTAGAAGGCCAACGATTGAACCATTATATACTTGGAGGCCTACTCCTAGACTACCAATGGCTTGCAATTTCTGCAACAAAATGGATCATAAAGCCTATAAGTGTAACTTTAATAAATTATATGACTATGGTGCAAAATTAGTTTGGGTTCCAAGGAACATAAGATTTGGGCTTTCTAAGTTAGAGCAACAAAAATTGAATCATATTACTAACCCAAATGGACCCATAAAATGGGTACCAAAGAGATAAGATTTACTTGTTTATTTTTCAGATATGTTTCAAGGCAAAGGCAAACAATGTATGGTTCATGGACAGCGGTTGTTCAAGGCATATGACCGGAGAAAGAAGTTTATTTCATAAACTTAAGCCTTGCAACGATGGAACGGTTGCCTTTGGTAATAATGAGAAAGGTAAAATTAAAGGTAAAGGAAACATATATAGTATTTCAAATGCATGCATGGAAGATGTTTTGTTTGTTGAAGGACTCAAGCACAATTTAATGAGCATTAGTCAATTATGTGACAAAGGATACAAGGTTGTGTTTAAATCATCTATATGTAATATATTTGATGGGGAACATATCATGTTTAGTGGAAAAAGACATGGAAATGTATATTTGGTTTCACTTGATGAACTAGATGGTCAATGTCTAATGGCCATTGATAATGATCCATGGGTTTGGCATAAAAGGCTTGGACATATAAACATGGAAAATATAAAGACCCTATGGAAGAAGAGTTTGGTAGAAGGCTTGCCAAAGTTGAAATATGACAAAGATAAAATTTTCAAGGCATGTCAATTATCTAAACAACCTAAAATGCCTTTCTCTACCAAAAAGGAAATTTCCACCACTAGGCCACTCGAATTGCTACACATGGATCTATATGGGCCATCCGATATTTTAACCATTGGTGGCAAGAAATATGTGTTTGTAATTGTTGATGATTTTTCAAGATTTACATGGATATTTCTCTTAGCTAGCAAAGATGAAGCCTTCTCTATGTTTGCAACTTTTGTAAATTTGGTGCAAAATGAAAAATAAAGTACTATTATGACTATAAGAAGTGATCATGGTGGTGAATTTGAAAACAAACGATTTATAGAATTATGTAATGAAAAAGGGATTCATCACACATTTTCTGCACCAAGAACTCCACAACAAAATGGAGTAGTTGAAAGGAAAAACAGAACTATACAGGAGATGGCTAGAACAATGCTAAATGAGAGCAAATTATCCAAGAAATTTTGGGGTGAAGCTGTAAGTACAGCTTGTCATCGAGTTACCATTAGAGCAATCTTGAAAAAGACCCCATATGAGCTACGGAAAGGAAGGAAACCAAATATCTCTTATTTTCATGTTTTTGGATGCACATGCTATGTTTTGAACAATGGAAAAACCAACTTGGGAAAACTAGATGCTAAAAGTGATGAGGCAATATTTCTTGGTTACTCATCAAATAGCAAAGCATATAGAGTATTCAATAAACGAAACCAAGTTGTAGAAGAGTCCATACATGTTGTTTTTGATGAAACTAACCCATGCTTCAAAAGAAAAGATGATCTAAGTGATGCAGATGATATAGCAAGTAGTCTTGAAAAACTGCATGTGGAAAAGCAAGAAGATTCCATGGAGGAAAGGGTAAGTGAAGGTAATAATTCCTACAGACCTCCAACAGATTTGAAATTCAAACATGCCCATCCAATTGAACAAGTTATAGGGAATGTATATGAAGGTGTAAAAACTAGAAAGTCAAAACAAAATGTTTGTGGACAATATGCTTTTGTATACAAAATTGAACCTTCTAATATTGATCAAGCTCTTGATGATGAAAACTGGATTATAGCAATGCAAGAAGAGCTAAATCAATTTGAAAGAAACCAAGTTTGGCACCTTGTTCCTAGACCAAACGATTGTACTGTTATTGGCACCAAGTGGGTCTTTAGGAACAAATTAGATGAAAGTGGACTTGTAGTGAGAAACAAAGCTAGACTTGTGGCAAAAGGATACTCACAATAAGAAGGAATAGATTTTGAGGAATCCTATGCCCCAGTTGCTAGATTAGAGGCAATTCGCATCTTACTAGCTTTTGCATCTCACATGAACTTTAAATTATTCCAAATGGATGTTAAAAGTGCATTTTTGAATGGTTATATAAATGAAGAGGTGTATGTAGAACAACCACCTGGATTTGAGGAAAAAGATCAATCTAAATTTGTGTACAAGTTAACCAAAGCATTATATGGATTAAAACAAGCTCCAAGGGCTTGGTATGATAGATTAAGCAAATTTCTAATTGATCATGATTTTCAAAAAGGAAAGGTAGACACCACTTTGTTTATCAAATATAAAGAAAAGGATATATTGATCATTCAAATTTATGTTGATGATATCATTTTCGGTGCTACTAATGAAACTCTTTGTCAAGAATTTTCTGAACTTATGCAGAAAGAATTTGAGATGAGCATGATGGGAGAGCTAAATTTCTTCCTTGGACTGCAAATCAAGCAATTAAATGAAGGAATCTTCATTAACCAGTCCAAGTATATTAAAGAAATGCTGAAGAAGTTTGGCGTGGAGAATAGCAAAAGGGCAAACACGCCTATGAGCTCAACAATAAAAATCGACAAAGATGAGAACGGAAAAATAGTTGATTTAAAATTGTATAGAAGCATGATAGGTTCTTTATTGTATTTAACTGCTTCTAGGCCTGACATATTGTTTAGTGTGTGTATGTGCTCTAGATTTCAATCATGTCCAAAAGAATCACACTTGGTAGCTGCGAAAAGAATTTTCAGATACTTAGTAGACACTACCAATTTAGGACTTTGGTATCCAAAGGGCTCTAATTTTGATCTAATCGGCTACTCGAATGCGGATTTTTCCGGTTACAAAGTAGATAGAAAAAGCACTAGTGGAACATGTCAATTTCTTGGAAGCATGTTGGTTTAATGGTTTTCAAGAAAATAAACTAGTGTTGCTCTATCTACGATGGAAGCCGAATACATTGCCGCCGGGAGCTGTTGCGCCCAATTACTTTGGATGAAACAGCAACTTAGGGACTATGGCATGGATTTTAAAGATATACCCATTAGATGTGATAATACAAGTGTCATATGTCTAACTAAAAATCTAGTCTTGCATTCTAGGACCAAACATATAGACCTTAGACACCATTTTATTAGAGAACATGTATAAAATCATGACATATGTTTGGTATATGTAAGAACAGAAGATCAAGTTGCAGACATATTCACAAAGCCTCTAGCAAAAGAAGCATTTTATAGGATTAGAAATGACATGGGAATGATTGAATTAACTTAGCACAAACTGAGGGGGAGCACCTGTTTAGGGGGAGCAAACCCACTTGTCTCTTTCTTTACTCTCTAACTTTTTGAAATATTTACAAAATTGGGGAGAAGAGTAGGATTTGATTTAAGTCTAAAATGATTTAAGTCTAAATAGGCTAAGAAGATAAGTCTTTAACTTGAATGTTTAAGTTTAACTTGAATGTTTGTTGAATGTTTTCAACTTGAATTTTTTGCATAAGCATATGTATGATAACATTTCAAAAATGTAAGTTAAACATGTTTTTAAGCAATTGAAAGGTATACACTCAAATCGGTTTTGTCAATCATCAAAAAGGGGGAGATTGTTGGAAATATGTGGAAAACAAGCTAAATCTATGTTTTGATGATTAACAAATCAATTTGAGTAAGTCTTGGCTACTAATATGTTTGTGGAAGTATTTAAGGCATATACATTTGAAGAAAATAGAGCATGGAAGGCCAAGTCGTTCCCCAAGTCGACTCCAACATCGAATTCAAGGAGTCAAATCCGTCCAGAGTTGAAATTAGAAGAAGAGCAGGTGAAGTCGCAGGCCAAGTCGACTCCACTTGCGACTTGGGAAGCCAAGTCGCAAACGAAGTCGACTCCAGCATCGACTTCAGACGGCAAAATCACTCCAGAGTTGAATTTGGGACAGAAGAATACCGAAGTCGCAGTCGAAGTCGACTCGGCTTGCGACTTGGGTGAAGTCGCAGACGAAGTCGACCCCAAGTTCGACTTGAGGTTTTCAAAGTTCCAAAATGCAGATTCAAGCTCATTTTCAAGATCAACTGGAGTTTTCTCAAGACCAATTCAAGATATGAAGATTAATATCAAAAGTGAGCAAGGAGCATGTATCAAAGGCAAATCAACCATATAAGCTTTCAAGCTCTCCAAGATTCACAAGGTCTACAAAAATTGAAGACCAATCCAAGTTCAAGCTAGATGCATAAACTCAACCAAGAAGATTGTTCAATATTACAATGATTCAAGACTCATGGGTTCAAAGGCTTGCAAATCATGGAGCTAATGAAAGCAAGCTAAAATTAAGACAATGATTCAAAAGGAAATGAAAAATGCAAGATAACAACAAAAGGCATGAAGGAACTCAAGCAAAATAAAGCATTCCAAGTTTCCAAGTTCATTAAGCCAACTGACGAAGTGAAGTTGCACACCGAAGTCGACTCCACTTGCGACTTGGGTCAAGTCGATGCCCAAGTCGACCCAGCCTGGAACTTGAAGTCGCTACGGAAGGCGAAGTCGCACCCGAAGTCGACTCCGTCTGCGACTTGGGCGAAATCGCACCCGAAGTCGACTCCACCTGCGACTTGGGTTCCAACGGTCGGAAAAAATTCGAACGTTGGCGCATTAAATGCGTGCCACCTACCTTAAAATGTTCGGATTCCCTCCACAATTATAAAAGGCATTCATTGTGGACGAGGGAGGTAGTTGAGAATCATTAAGTGTGCTTAACTCCCATCTACAAGAGCTTTAAAGAGATCAAGCCAATCCAAAGAAGAAGAACTTTGCTTCAAACTGTTAGAGCTCAACTTCTGAATCGTCAAAGCCAATACTACGAGTTCTTCTCTGCGCCAAATTGCTACTACACATCTGTAAAGTGTAGATTCTTTTGTTATTTCATTTGTTTGTGTTGAACTTGATTTATTTCGAGGAACTAAGATCAAGTGAAGGCAAAGTAGTGTGTGATTGGAGTGGAACTCATCACCTACTTGTGCTGAGATTTGTTGAAGCCTCCTAGAGCTAGAATATAGAAGAGAGCAGTGGCTCTAATTGTATTTGAGGAATACAATAGTGGAACCCAAGTCACAAGGAGTGTGAGCTTGGAAGAGTGGAGTAGGGAGGTTGCCCGAACCACTATAAAAATCTTGTGTGCTTGATTTATATTTCTGCTCTCTACATTATATTGCTTTCCACTTCATTTCTTCTATCAAGGGGATTAAACTTTCAAGGGGTTAAAGTTTTAAGTTACCAAAGAATTTTTTTTAGAACCCAATTCACCCCTCCCCTCTTGGGTTTTCCCATTAACTCGGGGCCAACAAATAATTCAATAATTATTATTTAGTTGCTCATTACCTTCCTTAAGCCATTTTTCACTTATTTTCCCAAATTCACACATCAGTGCTCATTTTAAGCACACGTGGTCGCCTTAAGCCTCATTAATTAATTCCAAAATTTAGAATTACATCATGTAATTCTAAACAGATATATATATTCACAAAATTTATCATATTTTTATGCATTTTGCACAAAATCAATTTACTTAGGTCATTTACCACTTATGCATGTCTATCCATTCACATATGCCCATTTGGCAACACATATATGAGGCCTTTCATAAAATTTCTGAAGTCAGAAATTTAATTCAAATTTTAGCATGATAATTATCCTTAATTAACACTGTACTTAGGGTACTTTTATAGAATTTAAATCCACTAATCAATGGTTTCCAAAACAGCAACTTTGGAACCCATTTTTCACCCGTTTAACGTGTCTCTTGACACATAACCCTAAGCAGTTTTATAAATCCTAATTTTCCACAAATAATTCAAATTTTATTAATAAAAATTTAGGTTATTAATATATATATTAATTTGGATCATTTCTACATAGGTTTCATATTTCTTTTTGATTTTTTCTCCAACTATCCACATATGCTGAAATCAGGTGTACTGAAATCTTAAAAACTTGAATTAATATCAAATAAAGTAGTTTTGATCTGAAATTTTTATAATACCTTAATAACTACATTAATTAAACAAAATAAATATTTCTAGCACAAAAAATTAAGCATTTATATTTAATTTGGTATGTTTACCTTGCTAGACAGCAAAATCCATTTTCAGACAGCCTGAATCCCGTTAATTATGGGGCATATTTATACCGATCAAAAATTATTTTTAATTTTAGTTGTGTGATCCTAAATATGTATTATATATCTTGTAAAAGTTTAATTCTAAAATTGTTTGTATAAAAAGTATTAAAAATCCTTTGGTGCTGCTGATCCTGCCACCCATGCAACCCTGTTCAGGTTGATATTCCCGGATTTTTAATTTGCAACTGGCTTATCGTTTTAAGCTGAAAATGAGTGGTTCCTTAATCTCCCCATAATGATTCTTCTAAAAAATTTTCATGCTAAAATTCATCCATTTACTATTCCATTCATATTTTAGTTCACAACATATATAACTTCCAGATTTGAGGCATAAAATCAAGATTAACATAAACTTACTTGATTATTTGATAATCCCTCCATTGAGCACTTGAAATTCCCTTCTTTTCCTCACATACTTGCTGAGTTTGACGTGCCCTAGCTGCTGCCTTTGAAGAAAATCCCTTGTTTTTCCTTTGTCCTCTCTTCTCTCTCTCCTTCTCTCTCTTTCTCTCCTTCTCTCTCTCCTTCTCCCCCCTTGCTGGAACGTCCAGTCCTTGCTCTCCTCTCTTTCCTCCTTTTATTTGCCACTTTTCTTGGTACTCAAGCAACTCCATAGGCATTTTAGTAAATTCCATTTTCACTTTCCACAATTGCCCTTCTTTACTTAGCTCTTAAGCAACTTGTTACTTGCTCTCCAAGAAACCAAATTTCCATGATAATTAGCTTAATCCATTCCATTCATCTCATAGATTTCATAATTTTATTCCATTGTTTCAAATTTCATCTCAATCCGAAGTTTCTACGTCAAGTTATGACCACTTGAATTTATCTTTTGGATTTGGGATAAAAATAATTAATTATCACCCTAATCCCATCATGATTCCCTTAATCCAATCCATTCATAAGATTGGGCTTACCGTCATGAGCTTACATTTCAAATTTCATCAAAATCCGCCGTGTAGGCGTCAAGTTATGAGTTTTTCATCATTTTTCACATTAATTTCATAATTACATTTTAATCTCCATAAATTAAATTATGGTAATTAACATGATTATTCATAACAAATTTTCACCTTTAAATTCTCATTAAGCCCCTCGGGTCACACCGACTTACTTTGGGCTCCGGCGATTAAATTTTTAATCACCATTCTTAATTAAACCCTAATTGCAAAATATCATTAAATCATAAAATCATCCATATATCATTCAAAATTCATTTTCATCACATATAAATCATGTATATATGTTCAATGCATCCCATTGAGTCCTACATAGGTTGGGGTTTCACATGTGTATGTATAATTATGACTTGATGACAATATGGTTTCCATGGTAGACTAACATGTTCATAAGTAATGTATGTGTGCTATGCTATATGTATATAAGTGTGCTACATCCTAATATATAGTGACTATGGATGAAATGTTGTGAATATGATGGTTATGAATGCATATGTTTATATAACTAAACTTAAGAGTCTTGAATATATGGATGAATGAGCTTGAATGATATATGATTGTGATTGAGTGAATTGGTTGTTGACCGTATGATAATGAAATGCATATATGATGATCTAACCTTAATGATAAATGAAAAATGTGTACTGTTATATATTCAGGATAGCGCGATGGTGTAGACAAGGTCAGGCTAAGGAAAAATAAAAGAAAAAAAACAGCTACAGAGATTCCAAAACAACATGAAGTTGGCGAGTCTAGTAGGCCTAAGAGAGGAAGGCCTGTGACACAAGGACCTACCCAAAGAAATTAGCAAAGGAGAATTGATGGAAGCCCTGACAGAACTACAGAAGAAGAAACTGAGTCAAGGCAAGCTAGACTCATAGAGGAAAGAGTGGCTGCGGTAGTAAAAGAAGCTATGCAGCAAGCCACTAGGGACTAGGCAGTGTAAACTGCTGATATTATTCAAGGACTATGGGAAAGAACCCAACAAGCTCAGTTGGAAAGTACAGAAAGGGAAAGACCTGCTCCAATGGCGGACCCCATTTCCACATCAACATCACTAAGAGACGAAAATCAGTTAATGAAAGCTGATAGAAAAGCAATCAATGCATTTCCAGCACAACGACCCCCGAAGTTTTCCGAAGAACCCGACCCGGTGTAAGCAGAACAATGGATGACGGAAATCAAAAAATTATTCAGGATATCTCTGTGCAATGACCGTCAAAAGGTATTATGTGCTATTCATTTATTAGCAAAGGATGCACACGAATGGTGGAAGACAATGTTGATCACAATGCCACAACCGGAAGAAGTGTCTTGGCAAACTTTTGTTGAAGAGTTTTAATAAAGAATACCTCCCCATTGGATTATAGAGTCATAAGATGATGGAGTTTGAAAAACTTTATCAAGGGAGGATGACGGCCACCGAGTGTGCCACAAAATTCGATGCTCTAGTTAGATATGTGTTGTGAAACCCCAACCTAAGGAGGATTTAATGTGTGCATTGAACATGTACATGTGACTTATATATGATTAAATTGTGTTTTTGGATATTTTTGTGGTTTGCTAAATTATGGCAATTAGGGCTAAGGATTAGTAATGATAATTCAAGTGATCAGTATGAGTTGATACGGGGACAATGGTATTAGAATAATTTGTTGGTGATTAAAATACACCAACACGTCATGAACAATCATTTCAGATTATTTGATATGGATTATGAGAAATTAAAAGGATAATTCTCAAGTTAGTGGAAAAATACTAGAAAATTCATAACTCAACTCCTGTAAGGTGGATTCAAGTGAAATTTGATATGGAAGTTGATGATGTTGGGCATGATATTATGGAATTATTGGGTTATAAAAATCATTTATGAAATTAATGTAATGATTTATTGATCATATCTCAAATCCAACCGTTAATTTCGAACGGCTATAACTTGAGCTAGAAAAATCAGATTGAGATGAAATTTGAAACGGTTGAATAAAATTATGAGATTAAAATTTTGAAAGGTTTAGATTAATCATAACATGTTGAGAAAATACCTGAATTGGAAAAGGTGTGCATAGTTGTCTTTTACACCTTAAGAGTACCATGCATTAAATGCTAGAGTACATGGAATTAATGCAATTTTTAATGGACTAAATAGGTGTCAAATGCAGGTGCAATGCAGGGTATTTTATGCATAATTACAAAATGAAAAAATCCAATGAATTATCCATGCATTAATGTCCACATTTAAGGGGCTAAGGAGAGCTCAAATGAGCATAGGCAAATGTGGAAATGTAGGGGACGTTCAAGTGATGTTGTTGCTGTTTTTTTTGAATTATTTATTTTATAAAATCTGATCTCACCTAGTTGACATGTAGGGACACATGAATGGGAATTTAATTATGTGAATTAAATCCAAGAAAAATCGTTAAATACAGCCGGCTTGAAGGATGAAAAGTGGACAACTTGTTTGCATGCAAATGACGTGCAATGGTATGTGTGGTTGTTGCCATTTTTGCTAATTTTTTTATGCCAAACTCATGAGTAATTAAATGATAATTAGGTGTATGATTTACCCTTAAAATTATATTAATAAAAAATGAAAAAAAATATGAAAATGGGCAGCAGCTATGAACGTGCCAAGTGGACAGCTTGTATAATGAGGATTTGAGCAGATTTTTGTAATTAAGAAAATGTGTAAAAATTATTTTATGTGAAACCCCAACCTAAGTAAGATTCAATGTGTGCATTGAACATGTACATGTGACTTATATATGATTAAATGGAATTTCTGGATGATTTTAGGATTTTATGATATTTAGCAATTAGGGTTCAATTAAGAATAATGATTAAAAATTTAATCGTCGGAGCCCAATATGAGTCAAGGTGACTAAAGGGGCATAAGGAGGATTAAAACATGCTAATGTGGTATGAATGTTTAGTTTAATTTCCATGAGTTAATTAATAGAGATTAAAGTGGAAATTATGGAATTATGTTGGAAAATCATAGAAAATTCATAACTCAACCCCTGTAAGGCAGATTTAAGTGAAATTTGAGATGGAAGTTGATGATGATAGGCTTGGTGTTATGGAATTATTGGATTATAAAAATCCTTAGTGAAATTAGTGTAATGATTTATTGATCATATTTCAAATCCGACTATTAACTTCAAACGACTATAACTTGAGATAGGAAAATCGGATTGAGATGAAATTTGAAATGGTTGAATGAAATTATAAGATTAAAATTTTGGAAGGTTTGGATTAAGCAAATTATGTTGGGAAAATACCTGATTGAAAAAGGTGCGCATAGTTGACTTTTACACCCAAGAGTACCATGCATTAATGGCTAGAGTACATGGATTAAATGCATTATTTAATGGCATATATGAGGTGTCAAAGGGAGGCAATACCAAGTGGATTTTATGAATTAAAAAAAAAGCTAAAATCCATAGAAAATCAGTAGCTTAAATGTAAGGTTTTAAATGGCTATGGGAGTAGCTTCAAGAGGCATGTATGTGTGTCAACACAAGGGATGCTCATGGGTAATAAAGCATGGATTTTGGATTTTTTTAAAATCCCTAATATGCATCTAAAATACCTAAACACCTAGGGTAAGTAATGGGTCATTAATCATGTGGAGAAAACCTCTGAAAATTCATGAGCAATAGCTGCTCATTGATGATGCAAAAATGGACAGCTTGTGTATGCAAATGACGTGCACAGTTTGATGCTGCTGTAATGATTTTTGCTAATTTTTTATGCCGAATTAATGCATAAATTAAACGCTATTAGGTGTTCAATTTACCCTTAAAATGACATTAAAAAATGGAAAAAATATGCAAATGGGCAGTAGTAATGTGGACATGCAAAGGGATAGCTGGATGGTTGTGATTAAAACAGATTTTTGGATTTTTAAAAAATAATAAAAAGAAATTTTACTAGGCTGTGAGTTAACTAACACATAAGAGGATAAGAGGGCATTCAATGGCTGTGGAAAATTCAGCAACAAGTGGGGACTATAGCTGAAAAATCCAACACTATAAGAGCATGCACGTTCACATGGCTTAGGTTTTAGAAAAATTTCCAAGTGCTGGAATTTCATCCCAAGCACAACAGCAGCACATCCCCATTTTTGGCCAGCAAGAAGGAAGAAACAGAAGGGAAAAAGAAGGAGAAAAGGATGGATTCTCAATTAATCAAGTAAGTATATGTTAATCTTGATTTTATGCTTCAAATCAGCAAGTTATATGATGTTATAAACAAAAATATGAATGAAGTAGTAAATGATGAATTTTTGCTATGAAAATTTATTCACAAGTTTATTATATTATAATTAAGCGATGAAAAAAATTTCAGAATGAAATATTAAGCATGTTTCAAATTAAAAATTTGAGAAGATTAACCTAAACGGGGTAAAAAAGGTTACAAGATCAGCTGTAGAAACTGATTTTTAATAATTCTTATAAAATAAATTTTAGGCTGAAAGATTTACAGGATATATAAAACATATTGAGGATCACATGAAAAAAAAATTAGGTTTTTATGGGTATAAATATGCCCCATAATTCACATGATTAGGGTTGACCCTAAATTCACAACAATATTTAGCACAGTGAAAATGCAAAAATAAATATATAATATTAATATTTCATGATGAAATATTTATGATAGTTAATTCATATATTTAGTGATGTATGGTAGAAATTTTAGAATTAAATACCTTGATTTGATTATAAATCAGGATTTAGAGATGCCAGTACACCTGATTTTAGCATGTGTGGATAGTTTGAGAAACAAATAAAAAAAATATGAAACCTATATAGAAATGATCCAAATTGATATATATGTTAATACCCTAAATTTTTTTTAGGATAAGGTGGATTAATTGACGAAAATTCAGACTTATAAAACCATTTAGGGTTATGTGTCAAGACACACGTTAAACGCGTGAAAAATGGGTTCCAAAGTTGCTGTTTTGGAAACCTATGATTAGTGGAATTAAATCCCATAAAAATACCCTAAATAAAGTAATAATTAAGGTTAATTATCATCCTGAATTAGTGATCAAGTTGTTGACTTGGAAATTTTTATGAAATGCCTCGATATGTTTTTCTAAATGGGCATATGAGAAAGAATAGATATGCATGAGTGATAAATGACTTGTGAAATATGATTTTGATAAAAAATGCATGATAATATGATGAATTTCATGATTATATGTCTTTTATAATTGTATGATGTTAATTCCAAATTTTAGAATTAATTAATGAGGTATAAGGCAACAACGTGTGCTTAAAATGGGCACCGATATGTGAATTTTGAAAAATAAGTGAAAAATGGCTTAAGAAAGATAATGAGCCATTAAATAATGTTAATTTAATTATTATTAAGTAATTGGATGATTACCCTATTTATGGGATTAAATAGGGTGTGTAAAAGCTCATATAATAAGTATGTGCTATATGGGTATAAGGACTTGGGAAGTCGAAGGAATTATGTATGTTAATGAAAATGGGTTAGAAAACCTAAGGAATATAAGTATTTGAAGCTGATGCAAATAAATAAAATGTTATTTTCATTTATTCAGGCAAAGACAAGGAAAAGAATGGAAGAAAAGAATTATAGCGATCTCAGGTAAGCAAGCAAACTTTCTAAAATGCTATTTTCTTTTTATGTGATTGATATGGTTAAAATGTTTATATTTATGTTTTAACTAATGGGCAAGTACAAGTTTTGAAAATGATGGCTTTAATGAAAAACTACAAGTTTTGGAAAATGACGGCTTTAATGAAAAGTCGTAAGTTTTGGAAAAGAATGGCTTGAAGGAAAAGCCTCAAGGTTTGCTTCATGGGAAGCAAACAATACGTTTTAAGATAAGGATTTTATCATTAGTGTTGCCAAAGATTGGCCATGCTCTATGTTAATGGATTGAGAAATTTGCTTATCAGTATGCAAGTTCTCCACGATAATGATTTCAAAGGGTTTCACATTTTATGTCGATGGTTTTTAAGAGTTTGCTTTTAAGTAAGCAAGTTCTTTATGATATTGTTTCAAAAGTATTATATAAGAAAAATAAAATTTTGCCTTTTTCACAAAGCAACAAATGTAAATAAGTTTTGAATTTCTCTTATGATGTTTAATGATAAATAATCATGTTATAAAAGAAAAAAAAAGGGATTTGATTTATGTAAAATATTTGTTTTTCTAGGTCTTGATAATTAAATAATGAATGATGATTTGGACATAGTTCATATGTTTTGAAATGATATTCGAAAATTTTTGATTTCCTTTAGATAAGGAAATCTATGTTGAAAATATCTTGAAAAATGTTTATACGGATGTGTGAAGAGGATTTAAGGATGACCAACCACCTATGTTGATTTCATAAAATAGTTTGATTCTGGGTTGCTAAATGGTATGCAAAAGATTATGCAAGCCCTTTTATGTGAAAATGAAAAAATTGATACCTGGACAAGAAATTGGTTTTAAGGTGGTTGAGAAGGGGTTAGCACAATTGCATAACTTTTGTGAGCAAAAGGCCCCGAAATGGAAACCAAGAAAATGCTAGGAAAAATATATGATTTATTCTTGAAAATCTAAAAGTTTTGAAATTCTTCTATTGAAAGGGTTTTAAAGTGTGTTATTTCTCAAAATTTTTAAATATTTATCAAAATATTTTACTGAAAATGTTTCTAACAGAATTTAAGGAAGGTCATCCTAAAATTAGATTTCAAATAACAACTTGTTAAAGTGGGTGTCCTCGCTTATAAGTTTACACAGACTGCGGTCTGTGATGTGTTTTTGAAAATGATTTTTAAAGATATAGACTTCGGTCTATGTTTTTTTGTGAGTATGGATGCAAATTACGGTCTGTGATCTCGGTTTAAAAGGACATGGGATGTGGTCTGTAGTTCTTCAAAATGGGCTACGATCCGTCATAATAATATATGATGCACCAGTACAAGAAACGGGTTGGTTATAGAGCACGGTTGGGATGACTGGGACCCACTCTACATATGGCCAAGTCGCTAAGAGATGACGGGAGTGCCAGTGGTCCCCTCCTTGAGATGGGAGCAAGATAATTGGACAGCCACCTGGCTAGTGTGCTGTTAAGGATTATCTTCCAAAATGTAGCATGATCACTTGCTAAGTGTCACTACTGGATGGGGAGAAATGTGTTTGCATAAGTTTTCCTTTTCAAAAGCCCAAAGATTGGAATATAAAAATATTTATATGAAAATGTTATCCTAAATTAGATTTTTATGAACCATTATGCATAAGTTATCCTAAAAGTAGTGTGTTTTACAAAAATGTGTAAATATTTAGAATAAAAAGAAATAATTCTTATGCGAAAGTTTTTATGAAAACTATTTATGACTTGTTTGTTATAAACAAGCCCCAAGATGGGGATTATGAAAACGGGTTTGTGTTGAAAAATATTTTGAACATAAGAATGTCCATTTCCTGAATGGATTTATGTTGGAACATGGGTGGACATAAAATTGTCCGTTTCTAAAAGAGTTTAAGGGATAAAAGTGTTTGTGAACATATGAATGTCCATTGCCAAAGGAAACTATGTGAAAAATATTTTGAGACATCAAATGTCTCTTGACTAAAGGATTTTATGATGAAAAATATTTTTGGACATAAGAATGTCCTTCGCCGAGAAAGGCTCATATAAATAATATTTTAGGACATGAGAATCTCCTCCGTTGCCAAAGAATTTATGAGAAAAATATTTTAGATGTAAAACGTCCACTAACAAAAGATAGTTTTATGTAAATGTCTTGGAACATTAGAAATGTTCA
Source organism: Annona cherimola (assembly GCA_030490835.1). Lineage (NCBI taxonomy): Eukaryota > Viridiplantae > Streptophyta > Magnoliopsida > Magnoliales > Annonaceae > Annona > Annona cherimola. The sequence continues at coordinate 47,737,993 of CM059977.1, read as the reverse complement.
CCCGAGACAAAAGGTAATTAAATAAAGAGGGTAAAACATGGATGTTTTGCCTTAACAAGCCCAGAGGTGGCTTGTAGATGATTTTAAGAATTAATGTTTTATGATAACGTTCAAGGACATAGAATTGTCCTCATGAACAAAGGATTTCATGATAATATTTTAGGACATATAAATGTCCTCAAGAAAAAGGCGTTCAAGATGTTTAATGAAACGATTTTCAAGGAAGTTTTGCCCTAAAAGATAAAATGCTTGCTTACTGAGTTATCTCTCATATTTTGTTTTCCAAACCTTAGACAGGTACTGAGAGACTCAAGGGGTCGAGGACCTAAGAAATGGAGAAAATGTACGTAATGGTAACCATGTGGGCGATAAGGAATGGAATGTAATAGCCTGATTACAGATCCAAGGTATGTTGATGTATATGTAAACTTATGTAGAATTATAAATTCTATATGATCCAATGCTTCTATGAAATGTAAATGTTATTGTAGAAAAGCATGATGAATGCTATGAAAGCATTATGATATGTAAAATGTGATGATTTAGTCAGGAAGACTTTCATTGTAGAATAGTATAAAGTGATGTTATGAATGAAATTATGAAATTTTATTACAAGCGTATCGCCACTTGTTTGATGAATGATGTGAAATGTAAAAAGATATGAACGATGATGAACAAAAAAAATTGGATGAGTTCCAATTAAAATCCCACTGCATGATCAAGGCAACAATCCTGATTCACATTTACCAATCTATAAGGTCTTGAGGTAAGGAAGTGACGTCTCTGTTTGGATATCGACGTCTCTGTTTGGACATCAACGTCTCTGTTTGGGGTTCCATAAAGCTTGGTATCAGAGCAAGAACTAATAAATAGGCTGGAAAAGAAGAAAATAAAGGATGATGAAAGGGTAGATCTTATACCATAGAAATTGATATCAAAGCATGGATTAGTAAATAGGCGTGGTAAGAAAAGATTTCATATCACAAGATGATTTTTTAGCAAGGATTGATAGATAGATATAGAAGAAAAATGAAAAATGATGAAAGAGACAGATTGAAGTTATAAGACGTATACGATATGTATTATCTTCTACTGAATGTCATTATGATACAATGATGTGCTTATTTAAGGAAATATAGCTGGTATGCTATGTTTTACAATATAAATGGTATATGAAGGAAAAATAATATGAAGTCAGATGAAATGAAGGACATAGGAGAATTTAAGGAAAGACAAAGGATAGAAGGAAATCAGAAAAGATGACAGGTTATGGAACCCTACATAGAGACCCCCCATACCTAAGGTTGACCACACCTTATTTAATATAGCACAGGACTGTGTTAGACTTTGCATGTATAAGGTGTGATGTTGTGGCGCCATTTAGGTGGCACCTAGGCGTCGATTTTCTAAGTGATTGATTGATTTAGAAATTATGTTCATGATAAAATGACAGATTATGCAAATATAATCTGTATGTGTAGGGAAAAGCAACCTTACACCATGAAATGTGCAGGTAGAAATGAGAAAGGTAGGAAAAAGGGAGTTTCTTTTGATTCCTAATGTATGATGTTTGATGTTATGAAAATATGAATGCATTTGATTTTATTCGAGTGCTAAGTGTATATGAAAAAAGAAAGATCATTAATCTTTCTAGATTGTAAAATTTACTATATATGATGATTCTATGATCAGAAATGATCATATTGACTATGTGTGATATGAATGAATATTATGATAAGAAATGCTATTGACATAATTTTATATGTTTCATTCTACAACATGCCTATTACCTTAGTTTTGAACAAGGGAAAGGCAGTTGCCAATATGAGACAATAGGAAAGAAGAAAAGCCAGTAGCAAAATCTAAACAACCAAGACAAGTGAGTCCATGAGCTCGTTAACGACGGACAACTATCAGCTCTAAGTCAAAGAATTGAAGGTGTTACCGCTACAGGTAATACCTCACAGGTAGAAAGAATAGATAACTGCGGCTATAAAAAGAAGCTGTGGAATAAACCACCTGAGGTTGGGTAGCATAAATGATAGAAATAGTTCAAAATCTTTGGATTTTCCCCAATAGGACCAGACAAGAAGATAGGAAGAAAACAGACCAATGTAGGTTGCACTTCCTATAAGAACGAATGATAAGGACCCTTACTAGTTTATGAAAACTGGAAAGGGAGATAAGGAAGAAAGTATTACTGGTTTAATAACCGGTACTCCTACTAGGTAGTCTACGCTGGTATAACCTTGTTATAGACAATATCAAATGAGAAAAAATGGATAAACTTAGCAAAAGTGTCTTTTGCTAAGACATGTATGAGACTTTATGTGAGAGCAATTTTTGCTCTATGCCATAGACTGAATGCATTAAGCTATATGAATGTTGTATAAAAATGATTGCTATGGATTTCTATGTTGTGTGAATGGATGAGTAGCCTAAATGTTACCCTATGATAAGATGAGAAATTCTATAATTTCTCTATGTATAAGAATAATAATATGTCTACCATATGAATAAGAGATGGATGGCATAAAGAAAAGAACAATTTCAATGAGATGTCCATATGGGAACAGGAAACAGGAAATAGTTGAGACAAGTGATAAGTCCATTGGACCAAGGCCAAAAATGCCGCTAATATAGAGTGGCGCAGTGGAAGCGTAGTGAACCATTGAAATATTGGAGGAAGATGATGAATTAGCAATTTTATATGAGCCTTACCGGGACAAAACCTGTTATAAGGGGGGATTGTGAAACCCCAACTTAAGTAAGATTCAATGTGTGTATTAAACATGTACATATGACTTATATATGATTAAATGGAATTTCTGGATGATTTTAGGATTTTATGATGTTTGGTAATTAAGATTCAATTAAGAATGGTGATTAAAAATTTAATTGTCAGAGCCTAATATGAGTCAAGGTGACTAAAGGGGCATAATGAGGATTAAAACATGTTAATGTGGCATGAATGTTTAGTTTAATTTCTATGAGTTAATTAATGGAGATTAAAGTGGAAATTATGGAATTATGTTGGAAAATCATAGAAAATTCATAACTCAACGCCTATAAGGCGAATTCAAGTGAAATTTAAGATGGAAGTTGATGATGATAGGCTTGGTGTTATGGAATTATTAGATTAGGAAAATCCTTGATGAAATTAGTGTAATGATTTATTGATCATATTTCAAATCCAACCGTTAACTTCAAACGGCTATAACTTGAGTTAGGAAAATCGGATTGAGATGAATTTTGAAACGGTTGAAAGAAATTATAAAATTAAAATTTTGGAAGGTTTGGATTAAGAAAATCATGTTGGGAAAATACTCAAATTGAAAAAGGTGCACATAGTTAACTTTTACACCCAAGAGCACGATGCATTAATGGCTAGAGTACATGGATTAAATGCATTATTTAATGGCATATATGAGGTGTCAAAGGGAGGAAATTCTAAGTTGATTTTATGAATTAAAAAAAATGCTAAAATTCATGAAAAATCAATAGCTTAAATGCAGGGTTTTAAATGGCTATGGGAGTAGCTTTAAGAGGCATCTATGTGTGTCAACACAAGGGACGATCATGGGTAATAAAGCATGGTTTTTGGATTTTTTAAAAATACCAAATATGCATCTAAAATACCTAAGCACCTAAGGTAAGTGATGGGCCATTAATCATGTGGAAAAAATCTCTAAAAATTTGTGAGTAACAACTGCTCATTGATGAAGCAAAAATGGACAGCTTGTGTATGCAAATGACGTGCACAGTTTGATGCTGCTGTAATGATTTTTGATAATTTTTTTATGCCCAATTAATGCATAAATTAAATGCTAATTATGTGTTTAATTTACCCTTAAAATGAGATAAAAAAATGGAAAAAATATGCAAATGGGCAGCAGCAATGTGGACGTGCAAAGGGACAGCTGGATGGTTGTGATTAAAACAGATTTTTGGATTTTTGAAAAATGATAAAAAGAAATTTTACTAGGTTGTGAGTTAACCAACACATAAGAGGAAGAGGGCATTCAATGGTTGTGGAAAATGCAGCAACAAGTGGGGCCCACAGCTGAAAAATCCAGCACTATAAGAGTATGCACGTTCGCATGGCTTGGGTTTAGAAAAATTTCTAAGTGTTGGAATTTCATCCCAAGCACAACAGCAGCACATCCCCATTTTTGGCCAGCAAGAAGGAAGAAATAGAAGGGAAAAAGAAGGGGAAAAGGAGGGATTATCAATTAATCAAGTAAGTATATATTATCTTGATTTTATGCTTCAAATCTAGAAGTTATAGTTGTTATAAACAAAAATATGAAAGAAGTAGTAAAAGAATGATTTTCACCATGAAAACTTGTTTACAAGTTCATTATATGATGATTAAGAGGTGACCAAAATTTCAGATTGAAATATTAAGCAGGTTTGAAATTAAAAATCTGGGAAGATTAACTTAAACAGGGTAAAATGGGTGATAGGATCAGCTGTAGAAAATGATTTTTAATAATTTTTATAAAAGGAATTTCAGGCTTAAAATTTTATATGATATATAAGAAATATTTAGGATCACATAAAAAAATAAAAATTAGGTTTTGATGGGTATAAATCTCCCCATAATTCACGTGATTAGGGCTGACCCTAAATTCACAACACTGTCCAGCACAGTGAAAATGCCAATATAAATATATAATGTCAATATTTCGTGATGAAATATTTGTGATAGTTAATTAATGTATTTATTGATGTATGGTAGAAATTTCAGAATTAAATACCATGATTTGATTATAAATCAAGATTTAGAAATTTCAGTACGCCTGATTTCAGCATATGTGGATAGTTTGAGAAAAAAATTAAAAAAAAATATGAAACCTATGTAGAAATTATCCAAATTGATATACATGTTAATACCCTAAATTTTTTTTCGGAAAAATTGGATTAATTACTGAAAATTTGGATTTATAAAACTATTTAGGGTTATGTGTCAAGAGACACGTTAAATGTGTGAAAAATGGGTTCCAAAGTTGCTGTTTTGAAAACCTATAATTAGTGGAATTAAATCCCATAAAAATACCCTAAATAAAATAATAATTAAGGGTAATTATTGTGCTGAATTAGTGACCAAGTTTCTGACTTGAAAAATTCTATGAAATGTCTCATATATGTGTTACCACATGGGCATATGAGAAAGAATAGATATGCATGAGTGATAAATGACTTATAAAATATAATTTTCTGCAAAAATTCATGAGAATATGATGAATTTCATGATTATATATCTTCTAGAATTGTATGATGTTAATTCCAAATTTTGAAATTAATTAATGAGGTCTAAGGCAACGACGTGTGTGTAAAATGGGTACCGATATGTGAATCTTGAAAATAAGCAAAAAATGGCTTAAGGAAGATAATGAGCCATTAAATAATGGTTATTGAATGATTATTAAGTAATTGGATGATTACCCTATTTATGGGATTAAATAGGGTGTGTAAAAGCTCATATAATAAGTATGTGCTATATGGGTATAATGACTTGGGAAGTCGAAGGAATTATGTATGTTAATGAAAATGGGTTAGAAAACCTAAGGAATATAAGAATTTGAAGCTGATGCAAGTAAATAAAATGTTATTTTCATTTATTTAGGCAAACACAAGGAAAAGAATGGAAGAAAAGGATTATAGCGATCTCAGGCAAGCAAGCGAACTTTCTAAAATGCTATTTTCTTTTTATTTGATTGATATGATTGAAATGTTTATGTTTATGTTTTTAATGAATGGGAAAGCGCAAGTTTTGAAAATGATAACTTTAATGAAAAGCCACAAGTTTTGGACAATGATGGCTTTAAGGAAAAGTCGTTAAGTTTGGGAAAAGAATGACTTTAAGGAAAAGCCTTAAGGTTTGCTTCACGGGAAGCAAGCAATACATTTTAAGATAAGAATTTTATCATCAGTATTGCCAAAGATTGGCAATGCTTTATGTTAATGGATTGAGAAATTTACTTATGAGTAAGCAAGTTTTCCACAATAATGTTTTCAAAGGATTTCAAGTTTTATGTCGATGGTTTTTAAGAATTTGCTTTTAAGTAAGGAAGTTCTTTATGATTTTGTTTCAAAAGTATTATATAAGAAAAAGAGAATTTTTCCTTTTTCACAAAGCAACAAATGTAAATAAGTTTTGAATTTCTCTTATGATGTTTAATGATAAATAATCATGTTATAAAAGAAAAAAAGGGATTTGATTTATGAAAAAGATTTGTTTTGCTAGGTCTTGATAATTAAATAATGAATGATGATTTGGATATAGTTCATATGTTTTGAAATGATATTCAAAAAGTTTTGATTTTCTTTAGATAAAAAAATCTATGTTGAAAATATCTTGAAAAATGTTTATACGGATGTGTTGAAGAGGATTTAAGGATGACTAACCACCTATGTTGATTTCATAAAATAGTTTGATTCCGGGTTTATAAATGGTATGCAAAAGATTATGCAAGCCCTTTTATGTAAAAATGAAAAAATTGATTTGTGGACAAGAAATTGATTTTAAAGTGGTTGAGAAGGGGTTAGTACAATTGCATAACTTTTGTGAGCAAAAGACCCTATAATGGAAACCAAGAAAATGCTAGAAAAAATATATGATTTATTCTTGAAAATCTAAAAGTTTTGAAATTATTTTATTAAAAGAGTTTTAAGGTGTGTTGTTTCTCAAACATTTCAAATATTTATCAAAATATTTTATTCAAAATGTTTCTAATAGAATTTAAGAAAGGTCATCCTAAAACTAGATTTCAAATGACAACTTGTTAAAGTTGGTGCACTCGCTTACAAGTTAACACGGATTGCGGTATGTAATGTGCTTTTAAAAATAATTTTTAAAGATATAGACTTCGGTCTAAGATTTTTTGTATGTTATGGATGCAGACAGAGGTTTGTGATCCCGGTTTAAAAGGACATGGGCTGCGGTCTGTGGTTTTGTGCAAAAATGCATGAAAATATAGTGAATTTCATGATTATATATCTGTTTAGATTGGCATGATGTTAATTTTAAATTTTGGAATTAATTGATGAAGCTTAAGGCGACAATGTGCGCTTTAAATGAGCAACGATGTTTGAATTTTGAAAAATAAGTGAAAAAATAGCTTAAGGAAGGTAATGAGCTATTAAATCATAATTATTGGATGATTATTAAATGATTGAATGATTACCCTATTTATGGGATTGAATGTGATGTGCAATATCCTATGTAATGCACAAGCATGTGCTATACAGGTGTAACGACTAGGGAAGTCGAAGAAATTATGTATGTTAATGAAAATGGGTTGGAAAACTGAATTGAATGCAAGAAAAAGAAAGTATATGAATGTTATATCATTCTTACATGTATAGGCAAAGGCAAAGGGATAAGCGAAACGAAAAGATAAGCAAGCAAGGTAAGCAAGCAGCTTTCTAAATGAGTTTTGTTTTAAATTCTTTCTAAGTTGTTTAAGGATGACCATTTTTTTGTCTATATGCATATTGAAATATTATTTCTATTTAAATAAATGATTACTTACTGTTTCGCAATTATGCATGAAATGTGATGAAACATGAGTTTATGCGATGGTTCATTGAAATGATGTTTAAAGAGAGATTGCGCAAAGAATTCTTTACATGAAAATGACAAGTTCCATGTGTAAGGAGGTATATAATGTCGTGGTGACTAGAAGACATGCATGGAATGGAAAATCAAGTAGGCTAGTCGAGGTAGTAAGTGGACAAGGAGTCCCCCTTGACGTTGCCAAGTCGGAGGGCCCGGCGCTAAGGATGGAAAGGATCATGTCATGAAAAAATGTTCCCCGTGCTAGCGTACCCTCACATGAAGGATAACGTCATCAATGAAAATGATGAATTTGCACATCCAATGTTTATGAAGTGTTTATGTAATGTGCATGAATGATTTATGAAAAGATTTTTGCTCCATAGGTAGTTGATCACTTGATAAGTATCTCTACTGAAGGGAGAAAAATACTTTTAAATAAATATGCCTTCAAAATGAATTGCCTATAAAATATAAATAGCTTGCTTATTGAGTTTCGACTCACGTTTGTTGGTCCCGAGTTGATGACAATTACCCAAGAGGGGAGGGGTGAATTGGGTAATTAAAAATTTAAAACTTAAATTAGAAACTTTACCTCGGTTTAATTTAATCCCCTTTAATAAGACAAATGGAAAGCAATAAGATAATAAAAGCAAAAATGAAAAACAATAGACAAGGTTTATAGAGGTTCGGGTAACCTTCCCTACTCCACTCTTCCAAGCTCACACCCCTTGTGACTTGGGTTCCACTATGTATTCCGTGAATACACTAGAGTCTCCACTCTCTTCTAGATTTTAGTTCTAGGGGACATATACAACCAGAGCCTCCGCTCTCTTCTAGATTCTAGCTCTAGGGGGGGCTTATACAGCAAGCAGCACAAGTAAGTGACGAGTTTCACTCCAATCATAACCCTACTTTGCTATAACTTGATTTGAAACACTAAACTCAAACCAAGCACCAAAAACCAAATAAGAAGATTAAATAAAAGAATTCTACACTTTACAGATTTGTGTAGCAAGTTCCAACTCAAGAAAGAATTCGTAGAAGCAACCAATCGATCCGCATTGAGGCTAACAACAATGTTGAAGCTTTTTCTTCCTTTGAAAGTGTATAGATCACTCAAATGTAGATGAAAGTGGAATATAAGTCTTAGAAGCACTTCTTTCCTCTTTTGAAGCTCTATCTTGTGTGTTTTCACGTTTGCTTGAGTGTCTATATATAGAGGAGGGAGAATTTTGAACGTTATGAAGTATTATGCGCCAACGTTCAAAAATTTGAACGTTATGCCTCCAAATCGCAGATGGAGTCGATTGCGGGTGCGACTTCAGCTGTGTTCAGCTTGTTCAAGTTCTTCCTCGGGTCGACTTGGCCTTGGACTTGACTCAAGTCGCAGGTGGAGTCGACTTCGGGTGCGACTTCGGATGCTTCAGTTTCCAAGTCTATTGTTCAGGTCGACTTGAACTAGGAGTTGACCCAAGTAGATGCTGGAGTCGACTTCATTTGCGACTTGACCTCCTTTATTTTGCCAAGTGAGCTTAAACTTCCATGAAACTGTCTTTGCTTGCTTAACTTCTTCATCATAAGTGTTCTTCCTTTGATTTCATCATTGAAGTTTTAGTATATTCACTTTGCATAAAGTTGTTTAGCTTCATGTCTAGGAATCTTGAAAACTTGAATCTTGGTATGCATGAACATGTCCAATTTATTGTCTTTGATTCAAATGGATTAATCCATGCAACTTGCTTGCCTTTGGACTTGTTTTAATCTTCATTTGTTCCAAGTTGAGTATTTGAGTCAACTTAGTCTCCAACTTGACTCAAGTTTGGCCTTAAGTCGACTTGGCCTTTGACTTAGCTTTTGAAATTTTGCACTGCTAATCTGAAGTCGATGCTGGAGTCGACTTGGCCTGAGACTTCGCCCAAGTCGCATGTGGAGTTGACTTCATGTGCGACTTCGGAAACTTTTGGTCCTCAATTTCAACGCTGGACAAAAATTGACACTTGAAGTCTCTTCTGGAGTTGACTTGGGTATCGACTTGGCCTAAGTCGATGCTTGGGTCGATTTGGGGATCGACTTGGCCTGCCTTGTTTCGTATTTTTCATTTTTATACCCTTAACAATGCACAAAACACATTAATAGCTAAAATTCACTCAAATTGTGTTGTTAATTATCAAAACATATGCTTTGGATATTTTGCATTTGATTTCAACAATTGTTTCCAATAATCTCCCCCTTTTTTGATGATTGATAAAACCAATTTGAGTTTAAACCATTCCATATTTCATTTTATCCTGTTTTGACATTTTTAGGATAATCATAAGTCATTTGCCTTTTGATCTTGGTGAAATTGTCATATATATTTCATTTTCATCATTTGCATATGTTGTTTCAAATAATCACAAGTTGAATCTTATTCCACCAACCATTTCAAAACAGAACATTAGTGATTAGAGCAAAACATAATTAATCAAAGCATAAAACAAAGTATTTGTAATCAGAGCATAATACAAGTGATAAACTTTTCATAAGTAATCAAAACACAAACAACCTTTTTCATATAAAATCAAAAGTTTCATACAAAATCAAAAGTTTCATACAAAATCAAAAGTTTCATACAAGTTTCAAAAGCATAATATAAAACCTATATACAAGCTACCCAACCCAAAATCCTAAAAATCTAAACTCAAAACTTAAACTGTTCTCCCCCTTTTTGTCAATAAATTGAATAGGGGTTTATTTGGTGAGATTTGGCATATAAGAATGCCGATATAGAGTATGGAGATTGGGAAGCACGGGTAGGATGGATAGGTCTGACATGTGCAGAAGAGTAAAAATACGATACAAGTGCCTGAGTTGGATCTTGGTGAACTGATCCGGTGTCAAATAGATCGAGTTCGGGAATGCATATCCATGATAGTTATTAGAAACCCGAAGATCTGACTAGTCAATTGGTCTTCTATTTGCTCTAAGTGTTCTCAGATTGCATTCACCGAGTTGTCCCATTATGGAGGCCTCGATGCGGGATCCGGTATCTCAGAGCCATGAGGCGAGCAGGATTCATGGGATGCTAATGATGCAGGTGTGAAACCCCGACCGTATACGCATCATTTCGATATTTGTAATTTTGTAATTATTTTATGAATAAATGAAAATTCATGAATTATATTAATGGATATGTGTATCGGAGATTGAAATAATGCAATTAAGAATTTAACCCCGCGAATAGTACACGTGAATAGTAACCACGGACTAAGACACGTGATTAAGAGTTAATCACAAAAAGTCAAAATAGAGATTTAATCACTACAAGACAAAATAGCAATTCTTTTGGATATTTTAATCCAAGTTTGGATTTTTGTGGAAAAATAGAAAAAAAATTCATAAATTGCAATCCGGGCGTCGAAATTCGATGAAATTTTTTATGGATGGTTAAAAATTCATGATGGACATAATGAATGGGTTAAGATGTGATGAAAATCATAAATCAAAGGTCAAGATGAAACGTCAAAACAAGATCAAAAAGTAGCTAACTATTTAATAAAAGATACTTTTGACTTTTTAAATAAAAAAAAAAAAATTAAATGCAATGGCTGCTGCAATGCAGGGAGTTGCAGGGGCTGTTGACTTTTGGGGCCAAATCCAATGGCCACAAATGAATCTTATCATTAACCAACGGTTAGGATTAATTTAGCTTAATTTAATTAATTTTAAAAATAAAAAAATAGGTAGAAAATAGGGCTGCAATAGGGTTGCTGGAGCAGGCCTAGGGTGGGCAGCACATGGCTCAAAGAATTTTTCAAAATTAAAAAGAAATACCAATTTATAAATAAATACCTTAAAGCTAGGGGGTAAAATCTAATTTTGTGAAAAATCAAAAAGTATAAATAGGGGGGCAGGGAGGACGTCCAAAGGCACTCCAAGCTTGAGGAATTCAAGCATTCCCACCCCCAAAATTCTTTTTTGGCCTTTAGAGAAAGAAGGAGAAAGTTGGAGAGAGAAAGTGTGAGAAAAAGAGGCGTGTCTCCACTTCGGGTAAGTGATTTCTACCCAAATTTCTTTTGAATGTTAAGTAAGGTAAAACCATGCTTAGATAATCCCCAAGCATGAGAAAATAAGTATAGATATAATGTTTAAATGGAATTATGCCAAAACATCAAAAATTTAGAGCGAAGATAGAGTATTTGGGAAGATAGCATATGATATGTGAAAATAATGCTCCAAAATTGATAAATGATGATTTGGGATGTATAATTATGATAAATATGATGTTGGAATAATGATATATTAATTTCATGATTTTTGGAATTAAGGATTATGCTTAAGTGAATTTATGTTGATTTTTAGTATATGGAGAAAATGAGTTTTTTGTCTAAGTAAATGATGATAAATTCAAAATGTATGAAATGTCCAAAGAAATAATGCTCAAATAATATAGAACATGCATGGGAAGCAGCTTGAATAGAAGAAATGAAAATATCATTTCTCCTTGAATAGGAAAAGGAAAAGAGAAGGTCGAAGACACCTCCTAAGAAGGTAAGCAAGTTATATGTTTTGCAAATTATTTTCAAAATGCTTGAAATTGTTTGTGAATTGCCTTATGAAATTTATTTAAGGTTGGCCATACGTATAACTACTTTACATGAACTGAAGTTCGTTTCGTGAAATTATTTATTAAATGTTTTTTTTATGAAATTATTTATGATTTGCAAATATCATGCCGGCATGTGTATGAGAATGAGCATGTGCACGAGGAATAGACCTTAGTTGAGGTAGTAAGTGGACCGGATGTCCCCCTCGCTATTGCCAAGTCGCTTAATAGGCCCAGGCCGGCGGCGACCTCCCTGAAATGGGAGCATGTATGGGATGGGCACCTAGCTAGCGTCGCATCCAAAGGAATGTCATGAATGCTATGTATGCATTGCATTTGCATTTTATGAAATGCATGAAAATGATTAAAAAATTATGTATAGCTTGCTTACTGAGTATTATTACTCACCCATGCTTTTTCAACAACAAAAAGGAAATGATGATGAAGGCAGCATGCCAAGTGTTATGTAGTTTTTGATATAAATGATGTTTTTATGTAAAGTCAACGATGATAATTTTGAGATGGAAAGGAATATTTTTATTCCAATGAAAATGTTTATGGAATAGTTTTTTATCATAACTGTGTTATGTGAAATATATTTCAAATTGGATGAATGATGGGAATTTTCCATGTATTGATGAAAAAAAAAATCCTACTGTGTGATCAGGGCAACAATCCTGAGTCACGTTTACCAATCAAAATGATCCCGGAGTAAGGCTTCTAGGCACCTCGGTTCGGGGCGCCACAGCAGGTGCCTTGTGATCATCCTGAGGTGGAGCTGGCTGCTCCTCTGGATGTGGTGGGGGCTGCTCCTGCTGACCCTGTGCATCCCCGGCTTCGTCTTAAGCCGTTACGCCCATCCTTTCTTGCAATCTTTCGGCTCGAAATTGCTCCATGTTTATCTTCATTCGCTGGAACAAGGCTTTGTTTATGGCGTTTGTTGATTTGAGAACCGCGAATGGTTCGCCATCAATATCAACCTCAAAATACTCTAGCATCTTAGTGATCCATGTTCCATATGGTAGAACCCCTCGTGGGTTGTCCTTTCTTGAGGCCATTGCTTCTAGGAACAATCTTGGAAGGCTCACTTTGACTCGATTTATGATTTTCCACTAGATTCCTGCCTCCTAAGGGTTTAATTGGTTTCTACCTCCGCCTTTTGGGTAGATGCAGTGGGCAATTAGCAACCTTAGGACCCGTAGCCTCGAGGATAAGTCCATGTTGTGCAGGAACTTGATCCCGGGATGATACTTGTTGCTCCGGGTGAGCTGGTTGTAGATCTCAGTGATGGTGAGATCTATTAGTCACTGCTCTTTCTCATAGGGGATTTCTAAGATCCGTCCGACTTGCATGATTGCATTTTCGAGGTTGTACTCCCCTCTAGTACCCAAATACATCTCGACTCCTTTGAAATAGGTACTAAAGGTCTCATCATCCCATAGATAATAAAATATTCTAGTCAAATATGGATAGACCCTTTCATCTGCTTTTAATAATCTAGTCCATCCTTGGAATTTCAATAATTCTTCAATTTTGAATTCATAATCGCTCAAGAACTTGAAGTCTATGATTTTTGGAATGAATATGTTCCGTTCATAGAACGATTTGTAGAATTGGCTGTGCTGGATTTTTGTCTTGAAGTATGTGGTTGGCATCTTCAAGACTTGAGCTTTGGAAGCTTGTTTCCCTTTCGTCTAGTCCTTGTATCCATACTTCTAGTCGTCTGACTTTCTGCTCCCCGGGCAGCTGTGGTCAATGGAGTTGTAGCTTGGAATCAAACCCTACGGCCAGTAGAGGTCGAAGGCTCTTCCCAAGCTTTCTTCGAGGGAGTTTGTTGCCTTCTAGGTACATCCTCCTCTGTTTTGAATTTGGTTTGTCTAGGAACCGACTTTAATGATGGTTTGGACACTGCTAGCTTAGGCAATCGAGATTTGGGTGCCATTGAGTTTGATGGGATTTTCAAAGTAGAATTTGAAATGTAGCTAACTGAAATGGAAAGAAGGGAAGTTGGAGCTTTAGAGGGTTGTTTTAGAGGACTGGGACTGTCGAAAAGAAAATGAGAGGCCACTAGATGGAAACTACGGGAGTAGATAGACACCGAAGCAGAGAGGGAAAAGGGAGAGAGAGAGGGAGAGGGAGAGAAACCGGATATGGGAAGTGCCGATTTGACTGGAAATGGAGTCTGCCGAGAGAGAGAGAGAGAGAGAGAGAGAGAGAGAGAGAGAGAGAGAGTGAGAGAGACCGGATCTGTCAGAGAGGAAGAAGAGAGAGGGAAGACTGATGCGAAAGGAAAATGAGGTGACCGGAGAGAAAATAAAGAAAAAAAAAAGAGAAAGAGGGCTGCCGGCGCATGAGAAAATGAGAGGGAAGAAGAGAGAAGAGAAAAAAAAAAGAAGAAGGAAGAGGAAGCTCGACGGTCGCGCGCTGGAGTCAACGTTTCCCTAGGTGAAGTCGATTTCACCCCAGCAGAGTCGACTTCGCCCTAGTGCAGTGTCGACTTCGCCATGCCCAAGTTGACTTTACTAGAGTCGACTTGGGGGCTTCGGACTCGACTTGGATTTTTCTAAGTCCATTTTTCCATCTAACTATTCCTAATTTAACTCAATCATCCTCATATCATTTCTAATTTTGTAAAATGATTCCTTTGCTAAAGGTTTGGTAAAAATATCTGCAATTTGATCCTCAGTTTTCACATATTCCAAGCAAACATCATGATTTTCAACATGTTCATGAATAAAATGATGTCTTACATCTATATGTTTGGTTCTAGAATGTAATACTGGATTTTTAGTTAAACAAATTGCACTTGTATTATCACATCTGATTGAAATATTATAATAATCAATACCATAGTCTTTTAATTTTTGTTTCATCAAAAGTAGTTGGGCACAACAGCTCTTGGCAGTTATATATTCGGCTTCCACCGTAGATAGCACAACACCAGTTTGCTTCCTTGAATACCATAAAACCAACATGTTTCCAAGGAATTGACATGTTCCACTAGTACTTTTTCTATCTACTTTGTCGATTAGATCAAAAGTTGACCCCTTTGGATACTATAGTCTAAGATTAGTGGTATTTATCAAATATTTAAAAAAAAAATTTACAGTCAATAGATGTGATTCTTTAGGACATGCTTGAAATCTAGAACACATAAAAACACTGAAAAGGATATCCGGTCTAGAAGTAGTTAAATACAATAATGATCCCATCATATTTCTATAAAGCTTTTGATTGATACATTTACCGTTTTCATCTGTGTCGATCTTAATTGTTGAACTCATTGGAGTGTTTGCTCCCTTGCTAGTTTGCATTCCAAATTGTTTTAGCATTTCTTTGATATACTTGGACTAATTTATGAATATTCCTTCAACTTGTTGCTTGATTTGCAATCCAAGAAAGAAGTTTAATTCTCCCATCATGCTCATTTCGAATTCGCACTGAATAATCTTAGAAAATTCTTGGCATAAAGTTTCATCAGTAGCACCAAATATTATATCATCTACATAAATTTGCATAATTAAAATATTTTTTCTTTTATATTTGATGAATAAGGTAGTATCAACCTTTCCTTTTTGAAATTCATGATCAATCAAAAATTTATTCAACCTTTCATACCAAGCTCGTGGAGCTTGTTTTAGTTCGTATAATGCTTTGGTTAATTTATAAACATATTTTGATTGTTCCTTTTCCTCAAATCCAAGGGGTCGTTCAACATATACTTCTTCATTCAAGTATCCATTCAAAAATGCGCTTTTCACATCCATTTGAAACAATTTGAAATCTATGTGAGAAGCAAATGCTAGTAAAATGCGTATGACTTCTAATCTAGCCATAGGTGCATATGATTCTTCAAAATCAATCCCTTCTTCTTGGGAATACCCTTTGGCTACTTGTCTAACTTTGTTTCTTATTACAAGTCCACTTTCGTCCAATTTGTTACTAAATACACATTTGGTTCCAATAATAGTGCAATCATTGGGTCTAGGAACTAAATGTCATACATTGTTCATTTCGAATTAATTTATCTCTTCTAGCATTGCAATAATCCAGTCTTCATCATTAAGAGCTTGATCAATAGTTGACAGTTCTATTTTTGATACAAAAGCATATTGTCCACAAGTGTTTTGTTTTGACCTTCTAATCTTTACTCCATAAATATTGTCAATAACTTGTTCAATTGGATGGACATTTTTTAATTTAAAGTCAGTTGGAGGTTTATAGGAATCATTACTTTTACTTACCTTTTCCTCCGTGGAATTTTCTGTTTTGGGATCGGTTTCCTCTAGTTGATCGTGTTATTTTACTTTTGAATTCTTCGATGTGTCATCTGCATCACTTAATTCCCTGTTGAAATCTTTGTGACTTTTTTCCTGGCACGTTAGCAATCCAAGGAACATACCTTTCCAAGGCATTGAACTTAGCATTGCAATAATCCAGTTTTCATCATTAAGAGCTTCATCAATAGTTGACGGTTTTATTTTCGATACAAAAGCATATTGTCCATAAGTGTTTTGTTTTGACCTTCTAGTCTTTACTCCTTCATAGATATTACCAATAACTTGTTCAATTGGATGGGCATTTTTGAATTTAAAGTCAGTTGGAGGTTTATGGGAATCATTACCTTTACTTACCTTTTCCTCCATGGAATTTTCTGGTTTAGGATCGGTTTCCTCTAGTTGATCGTGTTGTTTTACTTTTGAATTCTTCGATGTGTCATCTGCATCGCTTAATTCATCCTCCTTTCTCAGAGTTTGGTTAAATTCATCAAAAACAACATACATTGATTCTTCTACTATTTGATTTCTTTTAATGAAAATCCTATATGCTTTGCTATTTGATAAATAACCAAGGAAAATTGCTTCATCACTTTTGGCATCTAATTTTTCCAATATTTTTCCATTATTCAACACATAATAAGTGCATCCAAAAGTATGGAAATCTGATATGTTTGGTTTTCTGCCTTTCCAAAGTTCATATGGGGTCTTTTTCAATATTGCTCTAATGATGACTCGATTTAATACATGACAAGTTATACTCATAGCTTCCCCTAAAATCTTTTGGACAAGTTACTCTCATTTAGCATAATTCTAGCAATTTCTTGTATTGTCCGGTTTTTCCTTTCAACAACTCCGTTTTGTTGAGGAGTTCTTAGTACAAAAAATGTATGGTGAATTCCTTTTTCATTGCAAAATTCTATGAATCGATTATTTATAAATTCACCACCATTATCACTTCTAATGGAGATAATTGAACTTTGTTTTTCATTTTGAACCAAATTTGAAAACGTGACAAACATAGAAAATGCTTCATCTTTGCTAGCTAAGAGTATAATCCAAGTAAATCTTAAAAAATCATCAACAATTACATACACATACTTTTTCCCTCCAAGAGTTAAAATGTTCGATGACACGTAAAGATCCATATGCAACAATTCAAGTGGTCTAGTCGTTGAAATTTCCTTTTTGGTGGAAAATGGCATTTTGGGTTGTTTAGATAATTGACAAGCTTTGCACATCTTATCATTGTCATATTTGAGCTTTGGTAATCCTTGTATTAAATTCTTTTTCCACAATGTTTTAATATTTGACATATTATATATCCAAGCCTTGTATGTCATATCCATGGATCATTTTCTATGGCTATTAGACATTTTTCCTTGAGTTTATCAAGGAAAACCAAATATACATTTCCATGCCTTTTGCCACTAAATACTATGTGTTCATCATCAAAAACGTTATATATAGAGGATTCAAATACAACTTTATATCATTTTCACATAGTTGACTAATGCTCATTAGGTTGTGTTTGAGTCCTTCAACAAATAGTACGTCCTCAATACATGCATTTGAAATACCATAAACATTCTTTTACCTTTTATTTTACCTTTTTTATTATTTCCAAAGGCTACTATTCCTTTATTGCATAGGTTGATCTTATGGAACAGTTTTTTTTCTTCTGTCATATGTCTTGAGCAACCACTATCCATAAACCATATGTTATTGGCTTTAGCTCTAAGACAAGCCTGCAAAAATCAAGTCAAGTGGAGCTCATCTTTTTGGTACCCATTTTATGGGTCCATTTGGGTTAGTTATCCATTGGAATCTATGTTGATCTTCCTTTGAAGCCATAAATCCATTGGAATCTATGTCTCCTCGGGTGTTGGGCATTGAGCTCGCATATGCCCCGAACCACCACATCGGTAACATTTTGTTGTTTCTTTCTTTTTTTCTTTAGGATTTCTTTCTTTAAAATTTCTGAAATTTCTACCATTCCTTACAAATTTTCTGAATCGTTTTGTAAGTAAGGCGATTTCATCGTCTTTTGGTGATGACAAGGTGGTGTCATCCGAATCTTGTGCAGCTTTCAAGGCAATGACTCTTTTGTGAAACCCTAACCTAAGCAGGGTCCAATGTATGCCTTGGACCTATATATATAATTAAATGGAATTTTTGGATGATTTTAAGATTTTATGATATGTTGCAATTAGGGTTTAATTAAGAAGGGTGATTAAAAATTTAATCATCGGAACCCAAAGTGAGTCGGTATGTGAAACCCTAACCCAAGTAGGCCATATGTATGCATTGAACATGTATTTGATGATTATTTATGAATTATGGAATTATGAAGGTATTTTATGATTTTTGCTAATTATGGCAATTAGGGTTATGAGTTACCATTAATGATGTGATTAAGCATTTTGAGCCTAAATGAGATAATGGGTTTAGAGTGAATTATTTGTGATTTAAGTGTGCAATTATATCATGAAAAATCATTTTTCATGATTTAAAATGAATTATGGAAATAATGATGGAAATTGTCAAGTGTGAAGGAAAATATTGAAAAATTCATAACTCAACGCCTAAAAGGCGGATTCAAGTGAAATTTGAAATGAAGATTGTTAATATTAGGCTTGGTATTATGGAATGAAAATATTATGAAAATTCTTGATGAAGGGTGTGTTTGGGAATGGATAAAACTTTTGATGAAAAGTTTTAGAGATGAAAAGTTATCAAATGATGTGATATGATAGGGGTAGTGATGAGGAATAAATAGGATAAAGTTGAAATAGATAGGTTTGTTGTGTTGGTAGTTGTGTAGAAATAATTAAAAAGTAGGGTAGTTGTATAGAAAAATGTGAAAAAATAATTAAAAAATAGGATAGTTGTGGAGAGTGAAAAGTTTTAGATTGAAAAGTTTTAAGTTGACAACTTTTTATTGTTAACAAACACACCCGAAATGAGAATTATGAATTTTTTTAAGTATATGTTCATTTCAACCGTTAACTTTAAACGACTATAACGGGAGCTAGGAAACTCGGATTGAGATGAAATTTGAAACGGTTGAATGAAATTATGAGATGTTTATGTTGGATGGCTTGGATTAAGCATGACATGTTGGGAAAGTGCCTGCGTAGAAAAAGGTTACTATGGTTGACTTATGCTCCAAGAGAGTACCATATCATAAATGAAAAGGTGCATGACATGATGGCATGGAATTAAATGAGTTATGAGGTGTCCATTGCAGGAATTTTTGAGGGAATTTATGCATTTAAATAAAATGCATAATGCCATGAATTATCCATCCATTTAATGCATGAAATGATGAAGCTACATGAGGGAAGCCAAGGTGGTAAAGAGGGCACGTCCAAGGGCTGTTTTTGGTGCTCATTTTTTATTTTTTCATTTTTTAAAAATTCCTAAATGTTTCAGGGATATAAGTACATGATATGTGCATTCAATAATGGAGATTTTTAGCAATTAAAAAATGGAAAAAGGCAAGTATATACTGCTGAAAACGTGGACAGCTTGTATGGGTGGAAAATGTGATTTTTGGTGGTAAGTTGCTGCAATATTTGTTAAATTTCTTTACATAAAATTAATACATGAATTGAGGGGTAATTAGGTGTATAATTTACCCTCAAAATTGTGTTTTTAAAAATGAGAGAAAAATCAGAAAATGGGCAGCAGCAAGTGACAGTGAAAATAGAATGCAGAATTCGGTCAAATGATGCAGATTTTGTGGATTTTGGAAAATGGAAAAATGTAATTTTTGTGGCTGTGAGTTCACCACCACATAAGAGGGATAAGGGAGTATTGAATGGGTGTGGAAAAGGCCCAGCAAGTGGGGCCCACATTTGGAGAAAGTCCAACCTACCAAGGCATGCTCGTTCACATGAGAGAGAGAGAGACCTTGGAAAATTCCAAGTGCTGAAACGTCCAAGGGAGTTGCTGCAACTCACGAATTTTCCCAGAAAAGGAGAAGAGAAAACCAAGGGAAAAGAAGGGGGAAAAGGAGAGATTTCTCATTTGATCAAGTAAGTATATGATTATTTGATTTTTATGCATCAAATTTGGAAAGTAAATGATGTTGAAAACTAAATTATGGTCGGAACAGTAAATGGATGAATTTTGGCATGAAAAGTTTTTAAAACTATAATTATGGTATGATTAAGGAACGACCCAATTTTCAGATTAAAAAGATATGTATGTTGCAAATTAAAAATCCGTGAAAATTAGCCCAAACAGGGTAAAACGAGTGACAGGATCAGCTGTAGAAAATGATTTTTAATAATTTTTCTACAAGGAATTTTGGGCTTAAATTTTTACAAGATATACAAGATATATTTTGGATCACATAAAAAAATTAAAAATTAGGTTTTTATAGGTATAAATAGACCCCATAAATAACGTCATCTGGAAATGGAGTTTACTGTTCAGCAAGGTAAAACTGCCCAAATAAATATGTAATGTCAATATTTCGTGCTGAAACTTTTATGACAGTTAATTGATGAAGTTATTAAGTTATTATAGAAATTTAAAATCAAAAATACTTTATTTGATATTAATTCAAGATTTTAAGATTTCAGCATATGTGGTTAGTTTGAGAAAAAAATCAAAAAGAAATATGAAACCTATGTAGAAATCATCCAAATTGATTTATGTGTTAAATCGTTAAATATGGATCAAGAAAAGTGTGATTATATGCTGAAATTTCGGATTTATATAACTGCCTGAGGTTATGTGTCAAAAGACACGTTAAACGGGTGAAAAGTGGGTTCGAAACTAACTGTTTTAGAAACCTATGGAAAGTGAATTTAAACCTCATAAAAATACCTTAAATGCAGTGGTAATTAAGGGTAATTAACCCTCTGAAATATGGATTAAACCTCTGACTTAGAAAAGTTTATGAAATCCATTATGTATATGTTGTCAAATGGGCATATGTGAAGGAATAGATATGCAAGGGTGATCAATAACTTGTGAAATTTAATTTTGTGAAAAAATGCATGAAAATATGATGTATTTCATGAATATATATCTGTTTAGCACTTCATGAGGTTAATTTCCAATTTTGGAATTATGTAATGAAGCCTAAGGACATAACGGGCGCTCGGAACGGGCACCGATGTATGAATTTTGGAAAAAATGTGAAAGTTGGTAAATAAAGGTTAATGAACCTATGTATGATAGTTAATGGATGAATTTTGTATGGTTGAATGGATACCCTATTTATGGGGTTATATATGTTACGTGTTAGCCAATGAAATGCATAAAAATGTGTTATTTACGTTTAATGACTTGAGAAGACAAATGAAGGATATATGTTAATGAAAATGGGTTGGAAAACTAAATGGAATGCAATGACAAGAAATATATGAAAAACCATATTATGTTCATGTAGGTAAGGAAAAGAAGTGAAGGAAAAAGGGATTATGGCGATCTCAGGTAAGCAAGCAAAATTTCTAAAATGCCATTTTCTTTCTATGTGATTGATATGATTGAATTATTTATGTTTATGCTTATGTTTTATTGAAATGGGCAAGCACAAGTTTTGAATATGACGGCTTTAATGCAAAGCCATAAGTTTTGAAAAATGATGACTTTAATGAAAAGTCTTAAGGTTTGCTTCATGGGAAGCAAGCGACACTTCTTAAGATAAATAATTTATACTAAGTGTTGCCAAGGATGGGAATGCTTCATGTTAATGGATTTGAGAAATTTTGCTTATGAGTAAGCACGTTCTCCATGCTAATGTTTTTTCTAAGGATTTCATGTTTGAAAATCGATGGTTTTAAGAATTTGCTTTAAGCAAGCAAGTTCTATATGATATTGTTCAACAACTTTTATAAGAAAAAGGGAATTTTACCCTTTTTCACAAAATATTGTTTGTAAATGAGTTTTGAGTTATTTCTACAATAACTCGCGATAAACAATGATGAAAAAGATTTATTTTATTAGGTCAAGATAACTAAATAGTAAATGATGGTTTGGACATAGTCCATATGTTTTGAAATGATGTTTGAAAAGTTTTGGTTTCCTTTAGAAAAGGAAATTTATGTTGAAAATGTTGAAAAAATGTTTCTACGAATGTGTTGAAAGGGATTTATGGATGACCAACCTCCTATGATTGATTTCATAAAATGGTTTAATTTCAAGTTGCTTGATGGCATGCAAAAGACTATGCAATTTTCCTCTATGTAAAAATGATTGATATGTGGACAATTATTAAATTTTTCGGTTATGGACAAGGGGATAGCATAATTTCATAACTTTTGTAAATAAAAGGTCCTGAAATAGAAACCAAGAAAATATTAGAGGAAAATATGATTTATTTATGAAAATCCAAAGGATTTGAAATTCTTTTATTAAAAGGATTTTAAGATGTATTGTTTCTCAAACATTTCAAATGTTTATCAAAATATTTTACTCAAAACGTTTCTAAAGGAATTTAAGGAAGGTCATCCTAAAACTGGATTTCAAATAACAACTTCTTAAAGTAGGTGCGCTCGCTTACAAGTTGACACAAACTGCGGTCTGTGATGTGTTTTTTAAAATAATTGTTAAATATAGACTTCGGTCTAAGATTTTTGTGCATATGGATGCAGGCTGTGGTCTGTGATCCCGGTTTAAAAGAACATGGGCTGCGGTCTGTGGTTCTTCAAACCAAAACGGACTGCGGTTCGTCAGGATAACGTACAGTGCACCGGTACAAGGAATAGGCTGGTTGTAGAGCACGGTTGGGATGACCGGGGCCCACTCTACATAAGGCCAAGTCGCTAAGGGATGGCAGGAGTGCCGGCGGCGCCCTCCCTGAGATGGGAGCAGGATAAATAAACAGCCGCAGGGCTAGCGTGTTGTTAAGGATTCTCTTCCAAAAGGTAGCATGATCACTTGCTAAGTGTCACTACTGGATGGAGAGAAATGCATTTGCTTATGTTTTATTTCTGAAAAGCCCAAAGATTGGGTCATGAAAATATGATTTTATGAAAGTATCCTAAAGGAATTTTTATGAAATGGTTACCCTAAAAGAAAGGGTGTTTTACACAAAAGTGTAAATAACAAGAATTAAAGAAAATGTTTTTATGCAAATTCATTTATGAAACTAGTTTACGTATTTTGTTTTCCTTGTTTGCTATAAACAAGCCCCAAGACGGGGAATTATGAAAAGGATTTATGTTCATTTGTAAGAGAGCCTAAATAAAGAATGTTTTTGGACATAAAAATGTCCTTTGCCGAGAAAGGCTTATGTGATTGATGTTTAAGGACATATGAATGTCCATTGCTAATAAGGTTATGTAAAAGATGTTTCGAGACATGAAATGTCTCTTGATTTTATGATGGCTTATGTGAATGATGTTATGAGACATAAAATGTCTCTTGGCTAAAGAATTTTATAATGGTTTATGTTAAAGATGTTTTGAGACATGAGATGTCTCCTGTGCCTAAGTATTTATGTTGTTTTGGATGTAAAATGTCCACTAGCAACCGATTGATTTCATGTAATGGCTATGAATATTAAAAATGTTCATATAAGATTTAAGGGAACTCATCATCAAAGGTAAAATGTATATGTTTTGCCTAAACAAGCCCAGGTGTGGCTTGTAAATGATGTTAAGAATGAATGCTTTATGAAAACGTTCAAGGACATAGAATTGTCCTCAGGAACACGGAATTTCACGATGATTTTGTTAGGATGTATACATGTCCTCATGGAACAAGGTATTCCTGATGTTTATGAAAAAGGTTTTCAAGAAGCCTTGCCCTAAAGATGTTTGCTTACTGAGTTGTCACTCACGTTTTGTTTTCCAAACCCTTAGACAGGTACCGAGGAAACTCAGAAGGTTGCGAACCTCAGACGTGGAGGAAGGTACATGATAATAGCTTTGAAGGCTATGAGGAATGGAAAAGCATAAATATGCTAAGGTAAGTTAATGTGTATGTGAACTTAATGAGAATATTAAGTTCTGTATATGATTTAATGGTTGAATGTATGGATGTATGATATAAAATATGATACTTAGGACAAGGAATCTTTCACTGCAGAAAGGCAGGTAAAGATGCTATGTGTTTATGTATATCCGAACTTAGCTAGAGTTCTAAGTTCCATGTGAATTAATGACTGAATGTATGAAAGTATGATTTATACAATGATTCAGTGTATAATGACAGGCATGTAAAGATGCTTTGAATGAAATGATGAATTTTATTACAAGTGAAATATCACAATGTATGATGATTGTCATGTCAAGATTATGAATGATGACAGATGAATAATCGAAAAAAATTTTGGACATATTCCAATTAAGAACCCGCCGCGTGATCAGGGCAACAATCCTGATTCACATTTACCAATCGATAGATCTTGAGGTAAGGAAGTGACGTCTCGGTTCGGGGCGCCACATCTTTTGCCTTTGTGGTGAGCTTCATTTCTTTTCTTGATTAGCTCATGTGACATTAACGAGCTAATAAGATCTTCCAACTTCAATATGTTTAGATCCTTGGCTTCTTCTATTGCAGTGATCTTTGGAGTCCACAATTCTGGGAGGGCAGTTAGAATCTTCATGACCTGCTCAGATTCTGAAATAGTTTTTCTGAGTCCTTTCAAGGCATTAGTAATTTTAGAGAATCTAGCAAACATTTCAAAAATATTTTCTGTTTCTAGCATTCTAAAGCTTTCTAATTTTCCAATCAAAATATTTCTCCTTGTCCCTTGGACTTGAGAAGTTCCTTCATAGATAGATGTTAGTGTATCTCATATCTCTTGGGCAGTCAAACAAGAGGATACTCTATCATATTTGGAAGCAGTAAGAGCACAAAATAATGAATTCATAGCCTTAGCGTTGCTCTTTACAATTTTTACTTCCTCATCAGTCCATTCGGAAGTTCTTTCATCAGTAGGCAAGGTCACACCATCTTGGATTGCGATCCCAGAATCCATATCTGTAGCCATGAATTCATAGCCTTAGCGTTGCTCTTTACAATTTTTACTTCCTCATCAGTCCATTCGGAAGTTCTTTCATCAGTAGGCAAGGTCACACCATCTTGGATTGCAATCCCAGAATCCATATCTGTAGCCATGATGAGTTGTTTCATACGTAGCTTTCAATAGCAAAAATTGTTCCCATCAAATAATGGTGGCCTAGTAAAGGATTCGCCTTCGGCAAATGCGAGAACAGAAGTGGATTGGGATGCCATATCAAAAGATCTCTTTGGTAAAACTCAAAGACCTACTTTGATACCACTCGTTGGTCCTGAGTTGATGACAATTACCCAAGAGGGAAGGTGTAGCGCCCCCGACCCGCGGGCGCTCTACCTACTTAGTCGCGGTACCTTACTCCAGGATCTTTTTAAGTGGTGAAACTCATGAACGAAACCGAAGTTTCATTGCTTACATGAGCGGAAGCTTTTCCTAATTTGTCGAGAAATTTGCTTGAATTTTTTTTTCTTTTCTTCTAAACCTACATTGATTCTATTTTCTTAACTAAAATCCGGCAGCATGCCGTCTACAATTAAGACATTTGGGCGGTTACAAAACCTGATAGACATTACATAATCTAGCATTCTCTATTACATTCATTCACAACTACTTAAATTCATCTAATCTCACCCTTATAAAATCATACTTCACATAGGAAGCTAACTATTACATTTAACATCCATATAAAACAATTCAAATATAATACACTCACATTTATAATAATTACAATCCCATGAATCCAAACTCATCAAAAACATTAAAAATCATACCTTCACTGCTCAACTAGCAGTAAAGGCCCTTCCATCAAATCTGCATCATCTGCACTCACTGATTAGTTGAAAACAATGAGTATAAAATACTCAGTAAGCAAGCATTTAAAAATACATACTGTTCAAAACCTGTGGCATTAACCAAAATCATAAAACTCTTAAAATCTCATTATGCATGTGTGACGATGAGATGAATGCACACACATGCATCCTTCCATGACTTATCCATCGTTTGGCAAATGACACTTATCAAGTGATCACCCGCCCCATACGTCGGACGCACCGACCAGGCAACGCCAAGGACGGACTACCTGTCCAATTACAACCTTGACAAAGCCTCATACATGAGTTCCATTCACACGTGCATCATATGCATTTATGACATGAATTGAGTTTCGCCAACTCAACATGATAGCAGGGTTTGTACATGAAAATCACGTTGAAAACAAATCTTTCAAGTACACATTATTGTTGTAAAACCTATGCACAGGGTAATGGTCATCCCTAAGTACCTTTTCAATGCATGTCACTTTAAAGAAACATTTAAATAAAACATACTCACTTGAAATAAAAAGGCAAGAACAGATTTTTCTTATCATAAAATGCTTTTGAACAAAAAGAATTTTGAAGAGCTTGCTTACCTCTTTTATTTAGCATTCCTCCATTTTTCCTTTATACTTTCCTTCATCTTTTCTTTACCCCTCCCTATCATAGCCAACAAAGAATACATCTAAGCATTTATTTCACCCCTCACACATACTTATTCCATGATTAATTATGCATCTAACTACATATTTTTTTTTCAAGACCTTTGGACATGGAGTTCAAGTATTCATGAACTTGAAATCTCCTTATCCAAAGTTTCCTAACTCTTTTTTTTACTTTAACCACACTTTCAAATTGGATGACCCATAACCTTACAAGTTAACTACCCTTGAAATACCCTTTACACCTAAACTTGAACTGAATCTGAAATTTCTTACTTTCCAAGTTATTTAAACCTTTATACCATCCCAAATTTAACACGGATTTGAAAAAGCTTATAAATTGCATTAGCTTTGCATTTAATACTTAACTAATAATAATAATTCAAATCTTAACTTTATACATAACACATAATGAACATATAAGCTTAGAATAGTTTCTACCACTATTTATACAACTTAAAAGTTAGTATATTCCATTTTCATTTTATTTTCATAAAACTCATATCATCAAACAGTAAATTCATCTACTGCAACTTAAATCTCATTTACACATAATAGGGTTACCCACATTGACCATTCATTGAGTTCCCTATTACTTACATTTCTTTCTTTAAAACCTCAATCATATAATTCAGTTTAACTATTTAATAACAATTAAGATCATTTGACGTATTGACTGATAACCTTATTTTACCTAAAAATATATCTTATTTCCTTCCATTTTATTTAAAATCTTGGTTTAGTCCTTTCAGTATGACTTACACACATCAAAGAATCATCCCACACTTGGGCAAACAGCTTATCCTCATTTAAAACATTAATCAATGAAATTCAACACAATGACGTCATAAAAATTAAGTTAATCTTAATCTTATAGATCTTTCATACTTAGAATTTATAAATTTTAAACTATATGATATCTGAAATTTCATGTATTATAGGCTATTAAAGCCTTTTCATCCTCTTGTATTCAAAAATACACTTAGATAACTCATATATGCATAAACTTACATTTACTATATAACTTAAAACACATGGAATAATAAACCTTTCACTCGATACATAAATGACAACATGAGGCCATTTGAACTTAAGATAGTCTTTACAGCCTTTTTTTTTCCACTTCCCTTCAAAACATAACCATTAAATCTTAAACACCCATTGAAAAATAACTTAACTAACTTGACATTTTAAATTACCCAACATGCTCCTCAATTTCATGATTCATTTCATTTTACTCTTATTTAACTCTCTCACTTGCTTAAAATGCATCATTTATTTCACTTCGTTTTAAATTTTATTTCCTTTCTACATAAAGCATATGAGTTAATCTAATAAATTTCGTTTCATGGCCAAACAACCCATTAACTAGGTTATTTCACTTAAATCTCAACACTCGTAGCTTAACATATAATGCCTTATCATCTAATCATTAAACTAATCATAACTATACAAATATAATAATCAAATGCCTAAAATTTAATATCCATGCTCATAATTCTCAATTTAATATTTGGGTTTTTCCCCAACTTCCCTTTACTTTCATTTATCTAACTTATAACTTATCATTCCATCATCATTCATATGCATTATACTTTTTTTAAAAATAATAATTATAACCCATTTACTATAGCCAAATTCATCATATATGTTCATGCCTAAATTTAACCTTCATTTAGGCTCACTTGAAATTCTTAAGTATATATATTTAATAATTACAATCTTGCTTAACCACAACCCGTTTATCATAAATAAATTGTATATCATGCTCCTAAAATTAAAATTAATAATTTATGAGCCACTTTTAAATTCAAATTCATCACCCATACATTGCCCAACTTTGGCAAATTAGATGAGAGGGTTTTAAGCTTTAAAATTAAGGGATTTTACTCCCTTTCATTTTCACATGATTTACATACAACAAGTTTAACATTTTTTTAACCCTCCAACCATTCATGTACGTATTTACTTAATGTACATATAACTGTACATATAACTGTTACCCAATCATTCATTTTTATTTATTTATTTTTTTTACATCTATTTGACACCAAAGTGATATAAAATTCACCCCGTACATATTTACTTAAAACAAAACTCATACCTCCATATAAATTTCCTAACTACCCAATTTCATTTAGCATATATGTCTACATTTTGGCTTTAATATACACATTTTGATCTAAATCCATGTCCATATATTATTAAATTACTAAACTTATTATTTACAAGCAACAAGACATACCCGTAACATATATACCCACCTATCTCATTTTTTTTTCCACCCATTTCCACATCCGAATGGGTTCAAAATTATTTATAAATCATCCCATACATAAATAATATAAAAGCCCTATGCTAAGCCCACGTTTTTAGGGTGTCCCCATGTTCAAGGTATGATAGAAATTTTTAATTTCCTTTCCTGTCCAATATTATACATGTAATTTTACAAATACTACATCCCAGCATCATTTAAATACATTATATAGCAATTTGGAGCAAAAATATTAAAGCTTTTCAACTCTTGAAATTTCGGATTCAAGCATAGGATTCAATTTTCACATTCTATATACATTATTTGGCTCCCAAAATAAAGATATACATGAATCTACGAAAACCCCCATGATTCCTACCCATTTTAGGTAGAAATTTCAAAACCGCAAGTCACCGTAGCTATGGATTCGAATTTCCTCCTCCTTTCTTACAATTTCTTCATTCATTCTTATAGATCTACCCATATTAAACAAAAGCCCCATGATTTTTTTCATGATTGGAAAGAAATTTCGAAAATAAATAAAAACCCATCTTTCTCTCTTACCTCCGGTCACCGGCGGCAATTGGACGGCGACGACAGTGGCAGCGGCGACGGGCGGCAACGGCGGCCGGCTCCTCCTCTTCTCTCCCTCCTCTCCTTCCCTTCTCTTCTCCTCTCCTTCTTCTCCTTCTCTTCTCCTCCTCTTTCTTTCTTCTCTCTCCTCTCCCCTCTCTCGTTTTCTCCCTCTGTTTGCGCGTGGGAGAAAAGGGGCTGCCTTTTGGTGGCCCCTCTTAAGGTAGTCCGCACGTACACACGTGCGGCTACCCCTCATACTATATTTTTTTATTATTTTTTTTAAATATCCATATTAAATATATGTCATAAATCATGATATTTTATATTTTATAACTTATACCCGCCACATGCATTTAAACCATTAAATCATAGTTATTCACTAATTTAAGCAATTTAAATCCATTAATCACTTAAATTAAACCATTTGACTGAAATTCATTAATTAATGTAAAATTAAATAATACATTTTATTATTATTCCATTCAACATTTACACTCTTAACTCATCATTTTTTTTATTTATTAATTCTTCCTTTTCTTACTTTATAATTTTAGGCCATTAATAAAATTCTAATTTTATTAATTTCATGGCCCAAAATTTTCATTTATATATGGCACGTACTTATGGGTTGCAAATATAAAAATTGCGGGTATTATAGAAGGGGTGAATTGGGTAATTAAAATTTTAAAACTTAAATTAGAACTTTACCCCAGTTTAATTTAATCCCCTTTAATAAGATAAATGGAAAGCAATAAGATAATAACAGTGGAAATGAAAAACAATTGACAAGGTTTATAGTGGTTCGGGCAACCTTCTCTACTCCACTCTTCCAAGCTCACACCCCTTGTGACTTGAGTTCCACTATGTATTCTGCGAATACAACTAGAGTCTCCGCTTTCTTCTAGATTCTAGCTCTAGGGGACATATACAACAAGAGCCTCCACTCTTTTCTAGATTCTAGCTCTAAGGGGCTTATACAACAAGCAACACAAGTAGGTGACGAGTTCCACTCCAATCACAACCCTACTTTGCTATAACTTGATTTGAAACACTAAACTCAAACCAAGCACCAAAAACTAAATAAAAAGATGAAATGAAAGAATTCTACACTTTACAGATTTGTGTAGCAAGTTCCAACTCGAGGAAGAATTCGTAGAAGCAACCAATCGATCCGCGTTGAGGCAAACAGCAACGTTGAAGCTTGTTCTTCCTTTGAAAGTGTATAGATCACTCAAATGTAGAAGAAAATGGAATATAAGTCTTAGAAGCATTTCTTTCCTCTTTTTCAGCTCTATTTTGTGTGTTTCCACGTTTGCTTGGGTGTCTATATATAGAGGAGGGAGAATTTTGAATGTTATGAAGTTGGTTGGCGCGTAATAAATACACCAACGTTCAAAAATTCAAACATTATGCCTCCAAGTCACAGATGGAGTCGACTTCGGGTGCGACTTCGGCTGTGTTCAGCTTGTTCAAGTTCTTCCTCGGGTCGACTTGGCCTTGGACTTGACCCAAGTCATCGGTGGAGTCAACTTCGGGTGCAACTTCAGATGCTTCAGTTTTCAAGTCTATCGTTTAGGTCGACTTGAACTAGAACTTGACCCAAGTCGATGCAGGAGCTGTGGCGCCTCGAACCGAGGTGCCTAGAAGCCTTACTCCGGGATCGTTTTGATTGGTGAACGTGACTCAGGATTGTTGCCCTGATCACATGGCAGGGATTTTTTTATCATCAATATATGGAAGATTCCTCATCATTCATCTAATTTGAAATATATTTCACATAACACCGTTATGATAAAAAATTGTTCCATGAACATTTTCATAAAAATATTCCTTTCCATCTCAAAATTATCATCGTTGTCTTTATATAAAGTTTACATATACATCATTTATATCAAAAACTACATAACACTTGGCATGCTGCCTTCATCATCATTTTCTGTCTGTTGTTGAAAAAGCATGGGTGAGTAATAATACTCAGTAAGCAAGCCATACATAATTTTTTCAATCATTTTCATGCATTTCATAAAATGCAAATGAAATGCATACATAACATTCTTCGACCTTCTCTTTTCCTTTTCCTATTCAAGAAGAAAGGATATTTTCATTTCTTCTATTAAAGCTGCTTCCCGTACATGCTCTATAATATTTGGGCATTATTTTTATATGGATATTTTTATCCATAGGTTCTTTAAAAATTTATCCTTATATTTAAATATTAATCTCAAATTTTCTTTAAAATCACGCTATTTACTGTTCATCCGAGTTACTGTTCACAGAGACGTGGTTACTGTTCATGGGTTCCAAAAATTCATATTTTTTCCAAAAATAAAAAATACCGTGACATACCTTATGCCTAGTATATCATAGGACATTTCATACATTTTGAATTTATCATCATTTACTTGGCGAAAAAAAAATATTTTCTCCATATACTAAAAATCAACATAAATTCACTTAAGCATAATCTTTCATTCCAAAAATTATGAAATTAATATATCATCATTCCAACATCATATTTACATAATAATACATCCCAAATCATCATTTATCAATTTTGGAGTATTATTTTCACATATCATATGCTATCTTCCCGAATACCCTATCTTCGCTCTAAATTTTTGATGTTTTCGCATAATTCCATTTAAAAATTATATCTATACTTATTTTCTCATGCTTAGCATTATCTAAGCATTATTTTACCCTACTTAACATCCAAAAAAAATTTGGGTAGAAATCACCTACCCAAAGTGGAGATATGCCTCTTTTTCTCACACTTTCTCTCTCCAACCTTCTATTCTTCAAGGCTAAAACGTGCGGGGATGGAAAATGAAGTTGCTCAAGTGATTTTTGAGCATGGGATGGTTGTGAATTCGTCAAAGGCATGCTTCCCTATTTATAGTGCTTCAAATTTCATGAATTTGCATTTTACCCCCTCTAGCTCAAGGTGTAAAATTGCAAATGTGTTTTTTTCTAATTTCCAAAGATGTCTTGAGCCAAGAGCAGCCAACCTAGGCCTGCTCCAGCCCCCTATAGCAGCCCTAATTTTCTACCTATTTTTTTTATTTTTAAAATTAATTAAATTAAGCTAAATTAATGATATGGATTATGAGAATTTAAAAGGATAATTCTCAAGTTAGTGGAAAAATATTGGAAAATTCATAACTCAACGCCTGTAAGGCGGATTCAAGTGAAATTTGAGATCAAAGTTTGATGATGTTGGGCATGATATTATGGAATTATTGGGTTATGAAAATCCTTGATGAAATTATTGTAATGATTTATTGACCGTACCTCAAATCCAACCGTTATTTTCAAACGGCTATAACTTGAGCTAGAAAAATCGGATTGAGATGAAATTTGAAAAAGTTGGATGAAAATTATGAGATTAACATTTTGGAAGGTTTAGATTAATCATAACATGTTGGAAAAATGCCTGAATTGGAAAAGGTGTGCATAGTTGACTTTTACACCTTAAGAGTACCATGCATTAAATGCTAGAGTACATGGAATTAATGCAATTTTTAATGGTCCAAATAAGTGTCAAATGCAGGTGCAATCAGGGTATTTTATGCATAAATTATAAAATGAAAAAATTGCATTAATTATCTATGCATTAATGTCCACATTTAAGGGGCTAAGGAGAGCTCAAATGAGCATAGGCAAGAGTGGCAATGTAGGGGACGTTTCAAGTGATGTTGTTGCTATTTTTTTAAATTTTTTATTTTATAAAATATGCTCTCACCTAGCTGACATGTAGGGGACACATGAATAAACATTTAATTTGTGAAAAAATCCAAGAAAAATCGTTAAATGCAGCTGCCTTGAAGGATGAAAAGTGGACAGCTTCTTTGCATGCAAATGACGTGCAATGGTATGTGTGGCAGCTGCCATTTTTACTAATTCTTTTCATGCCAAACTCATGAAGTAATTAAATGATAATTAGGTGTATGATTTACTCATAAAACGAGATTATTAACAAATAGAAAAAAATATGAAAATGAGCAGGCAACTATGGACGTGCCAAGTGGACAGCTTGTATGGTGAGGATTTGAGTAGATTTTTGTAATTAAGAAAATGTGTAAAAATTATTTTACTGGGCCATTATTCACCCAGCACATTAAGAGGATAAGAGGGTATTTAATGGTGTGGAAAACACCCCAAGTGGGGCCCATAGCTGGAGCAAATCTAGCTTATAAAAGGGGGTGATTGGTTACATGGATTGAAGTTTGGAGAAAAATTCTAAGTGCTGAAATTTTCTCCCTGAAGAACAGCAGATCATGTCCAGCCCTAGCCTAGCAAAGAAGGAAGAAAAAAGAAGGAAAAAGAAAGTGGGAAAAGGAGGGATTACATATTAATCAAGTAAGTATATGTTAATTTTGATTTTATACTTCAAATCTAGAAGTTATATGATGTTATAAACCAAACTATGAACGAAGTAGTAAATTAAGGATTTTCAAAATAAACATTTGTTTGCTAGCTCAAGATATTATGATTAAGGGATGACCAAAATTGCAGATTGAAATATTAAGCAAGTTTCAAATTTAAAATTTGAGAAGATCAACCTAAACAGGATAAAACAAGTGACAGGATCAGCTGTAGTAAATAATTTTTAATGCTTTTTGTAGATGAATTTCTTATATGAAATTTTTATATGATGTATAAGCCATCAAGAAGATAACTCAACCAAAATCAAAATTTATTTTTGAGTGATATAATTCATGTGATTAGGGCTGACCCTAAACTCACAACACTGTACAGCACAGTGAAAATGCCAAAATAAATATATAATGTTAATATTTCGTGATAGAATATTTATGAAAGTTAATTCATGTATTTATTGATGTATGATAGAAATTTCAGAATTAAATACCTTGATTTTATTATAAATCAAGATTTGGAGATATCAGTACGCCTGATTTCAGCATAAGGGGATAGTTTGAGAAAAAAGTAAAAAAGATATATGCAACCTATGTAGAAATGTTCCAAATTGATATATGTGTTAGGAAAGAGCGTAATAAAGGATTAAGGATAGCAAAGGTGAAAGAAGAGACTTGGCAAAGGAGCAAGAGCCATCCATTGAAGAAATGAGAAAAACGTTATAAGTTTTATGTTGTGAAAAACTTATGCCATATGATTGTAAATACCTTGATATTTTATGTTGACAACTACAAAGATACATGTAGTGACATCTGATTTATGAGATAATTTGAAATATGTTATGAAAATCATGTCTAGTTATGACATTATTGGTTGGAAATGAACTATATATGCATGAGATGAGAAATGAAAGGAAATATAATCCTATGGAAACATATTTAATTGGATAAATATCCGTTAAAACCCGCTGTGTGACAGGGCAACAATCCTGATCACGTTTACCAGTCGAACAATCTTGAGGTAAGGTTGTGATGCCCGGGCTGGGGCGTTACATGTGCCTTGGATCGCAAATGTGCTAGCAAACAAGGCATAAAGATTCCAACAAGGATTGAGGCCATATCTTTGGGAAAGTCTTTCCCCTCTGCTGATCAAGGATTATGCTTCAAGTCTCGAGAGAGCAAGAGCATTGAAAATTGAGGCTTTAAGAACACAGGAACTGAGATTGGGCTCAAGAATGTTCAGGACGGGTACCAAGGAAACGGAAACTGGGAAGGAATAGGCTAGAAAGGGAAAGTGAGAAAGGAAAAAGGAATCCCAAAGAAGAGAAGCTCGTCGTTATGTAAAAAATGTCGAAAGCGACATACAAGCAAGTGTTCAAAGGGCTCAAACCAGTGCTACAAATGTGGACAAATGGGTCATATTGCCAAGGATTATAGGATGGGGGAAGCAAAGGTTGTTAAATGTTATATTTATGATTAGACGAGTCACATTGCCCCAAATTGCCCAAATAAGGCATAGACATCGCAAGGACGTGGAAGACCTGCTCAACTCAGAATACACGGAGCAACAAATAAGCAGGGAACTTCTAAGAATTTGGTGCATGTGCATGCCTTGACCCGGACGGAATCTTAAGAATAAGAGGAAATGGTGGTCATAGTTACGGTTTATATTCTAGGAAATTTGGTTGTAGCCTTATTTGATTCAGGTACTAGTCATTCATTCATAGCATGCCAGTATGTGACCACCCATGCACTATCAGTAGAGGAGACTAATCAGATAATTCATGTAGAATCCCTTGTCTATAGGTTAGCAAGTTCTAGCCAAGTATGCAAAGCATGCCCAATTAGGATAGGATCGCTGATTCTAGAAGCCGATTTGATCCTATTGCCTATGACTAAACTCGATGTAATACCAGGTATGGATTGGCTAAGTCAATTGTAAAAATAAGAAGGTGCAATTTGAAGCAACTCCAGGAAAGAAGATAGCCATTGGGAAACTTAGGCAACTTGGAAATTCAAATATATTGATATCATCTTTGAAAGCAGTCAGGATGATCTGGTAAAAATGCCAAGCATCCTGGTGTCAGGAAATGTAGAGAAAAGCAAGGAGGTAGAAATTGTTGGAAACAATGTCTAAAACAAAACAAAATTGACCAAAGCATGAGTTTTGATGATTAACAAAGTTAAATTTGAGTATAAAGTGAATACTGATGATTTTGTTGAATGTTTTAAGGAATGAAATAGCCAAGTCGATTTTCAAGTCGACTTGGACTTCTACTTAGGGTGAAGTCGATCTCAAAATCGACTCCATCCTCGACTCCAAAATGAACCTCACGACCAGATTTGAAAATGGGAGGAAAGCAGGTGAAGTCGCAGGCCAAGTCGACTCCACTTGCGACTTGGGAAGCCAAGTCGCAGATGAAGTCGACTCCAGCATCGACTTGAGATGGCAAAATCACTCCAGAGTTGATTTTGGGGCAGAAAAATACCGATAGGTATATCTTTAAAATCTATGCCTAAGTTATTGTTTTATCCAAAGCAATTGGGCACAACAGCTCCTGACAGCAATGTATTCGGCTTCCGCGGTGGATAGAGCAACACTAGTTTGTTTTCTTGAAAACTATGAAACCAACATGTTTCCAAGAAACTGACATGTTCCACTAGTGCTTTTTCTATCTACATTGTAACCGGCAAAATCCGCATCTGAGTAGCCGATTAAATCAATAGTTGACCCCTTTGGATACCATAGTCCAAGATTGGTGGTATTTATCAAATATTTAAAAATTCTTTTAACAGTCAATAAATGTGATTCTTTAGGACATGCTTAAAATCTAGAAAAGAATATCCGGTCTAGAAGTAGTTAAAAACAACAAAGATCCTATCATACTTCTATATAGCTTTTGACTCCTCTACAACTTGATTCCTTTTGTTGAAGTGTGAAACCCGAATCTATGTAGGACTCAATGGGATGCATTGAACATATATACATGATTTATATGTGATGAAAATAAATTTTGAATGATTTTTGTAAATTATGTCACATTTTGAATTTGGGTTTCTATTGGAAATGATGATTAAAAATTTAATCACCGGAGCCCAAAGTGAGTCGGTATGACCCGAGGGGCTTAATGAGGATTTGAAGGCGAAAATGTGTCATGAATAATCATGTTAATAACCATGATTTAATTTATGGAGATTAAAGTGTAATTTTGGAATTAAGATGAAAAATGATAGAAAAAATCATAACTTGATGCCTACAAGGCAGATTTCGATGAAATTTGAAAGGTAAGCTCACGATGGTGGGCCCAATCTTATGAATGGATTGGATTAACGGAATCATGATGGAATTAGGGTGATAATTAATTATTTTTATCCCAAATCCAAAAGATAAATTCAAATGGTCATAACTTGACATAGAAACGTTGGATTGAAATGAAATTTGAAACGATGGAATAAAATTATGAAATCTATGATATGAATGGAATGGATTAAGCTAATTATCATGGGAAGTTGATTTCTTGGAAAGCAAGTAACAAGTTTCTTAAGAGCTAATTAAAGAAGAGCAATTGTGGAAAGTGAAAATGGAATTTACTAAAATGCCTATGGGGTTACTTCGGCACCAAGAAAAGTGGTTTATAAAAAGAAAAAAAGAAAGAGCAACGGCTGCTGCACGTTCCAGCAAGGGGGAGAAGGAGAGAGAGTAGGAGAGAGAAAGAGAGAGAAGAAGAGAGAAGGAAAGAGAGAAGAGAGGAAAATAAGAGAAAAATGGAAATTTTCTCCAAGGGCAGCAGCTAGGGCATGTAAAACCCAGCAAGGAGGAGATGAAAAGAAGAGAATTTCAAGTGCTCAATGGAGGGATTACTAATTAATCAAGTAAGTATATGTTAATCTTGATTTTATACCTCAAATCTGGAAGTTATATGATGTTGTAAACTAAAATATGAACAGAATAGTAAATGGATGAATTTTAGCATGAAAATTTTTAGAAAGAATCATTATGAGGTGATTAAGAAACTACCAAAGTTTCAGCTTAAAAGGATAATCCAATTACAAATTAAGAATCCGAGAATATCAACATGAATAGGGTTGTACGGGTGGCACGATCAGCTGCACCAAAGGATTTTTAGTAATTTTTATACAAGGAATTTTGGGCTTAACAATTTACAGGATATGTAATACATATTTAGTATCACATGAATAAAATAAAAATTAGGTTTTAATGGATATAAATATACCCTATAATTAACGTGATTCAGGCTGTCTGAAAATGGATTCTGCTGTCCAGCAAGGTAAAAATACGAAAATAAATATAAATGTTTAATTTTTTGTGCTAAAAATATTTATTTTGGTTAATTAATGTATCTATTGAGATATTATATAAAGTTTAGATCAAAACTGCTTTATTTGATATTAATTCAAGATTTTGATATTTCAGTACGCCTGATTTCACTGTATGTGGATAGTTGGAGGAAAAATCAAAAAGAAATATGAAACCTATGTAGAAATGATCCAAATTAATATATATATTAATACCCTAAATTTGGATAAAGAATAGTAGAATTATTTTCTGAAAATTCGGATTTATAAATCTGCTTAGGGTTATGTGTCAAAAGACAGGTAAAATAGCTGAAAATGGGTTCCAAAGTTGCTGTTTTGGAAACCTATGATTAGTGGATTTAAATTCCATAAAAAACCCAAATTACAGTGGTAATTAAGGATAATTATAATGCTGAAATTTGGATTAAATTACTGACTTAGGAAATTTTATGAAAGGCCTCATATATGTGTTGCCAAATGGGCAAATGTGAACGGATAGACATGCATAAGTGGTAAATGACCTAAGTAATTTGATTTTGTGAAAAAATGCATGAAAATATGATAAATTTTGTGAATATATATCTTTTTAGAATTTCATGATGTAATTCCAAAATTTGAAATTAATTAATGAGGCTTAAGGCGACCACATGTGCCTAAAACGAGCACCGTTGTGTGAATTTTGGAAAATAAGTGAAAAGTAGCTTAAGAAAAGTAATGAGCCACTAAATAATAATTATTGGATGATTATTATGTGATTGAATGATTACCCTACTTATGGGACCAAATGTGATGTGTAGTGCACAAGTATATGCTATACGGGCATAACGACTTGAGAAGTCAAAGGAATTATGTATGTTAATGCAAATGGGTTAGAAAACTGAGTTGAATGCAAGCAAAGGAAATATATGAATGTTATATCATTCTTATATGTATAGGCAAAGGCAAAGGGATAAGCGAAACAAAAAGCTAAGCAAGCGAGGTAAGCAAGCAGCTTTCTAATTGATTTTGGTTTTCATTATAAGATATTTAAGAATGACCATTCCTTGTTTATATGTGTATTGAAATGTTTATTTCTATTGAAATAAATGATTGCTGATGATTTTGCAACTATGATTGAAATGTGATGAAACATGAATTTATATGATGTTTCATTGAAATGGTATTTAAAGAAGGATGCTGCAAAGAATTCTCTACATGAGAATGACAAGTTCCATGTGTAAAGGGGTATATAATGCTGGGGTGACTAAAAGTCATGCATTGAATGGAAATCAAGTAGGCTGGTAGAGGTACTAAGTGGACAAGGAGTCTCCCTTGACGTTGCTAAGTCAAAAAGGATCGGCGAAGTAGGCTAGTTGAGGTAGTTAGTGGACAAGGAAGCCCCCTTGACGTTGCAAAGTCAGAAGGTTCGGCGCCAAGGATGAAAAGGAACATGTCATGAAAGAGGGTTCCCCGTGATAGCGTACCATCACATGAAGGAT
Source organism: Annona cherimola (assembly GCA_030490835.1). Taxonomy (NCBI): domain Eukaryota; kingdom Viridiplantae; phylum Streptophyta; class Magnoliopsida; order Magnoliales; family Annonaceae; genus Annona; species Annona cherimola. The sequence goes on along the minus strand of CM059977.1, from coordinate 47,698,106 downwards.
AACATCATCAATGAAAATGATGAATTGCACATCCAATATTTATGAAATGTTTATGAAAAGTTTTTGAATGATTTGTGAAAAGGTTTTTGCTCCACAGGTAGTTGATCACTTGATAAGTGTCTCTACTGAAGGGAGAAAAATGCTTTTAAATAAATATACCTTCAAAATGAATTTCCTACAAAACATAAGCTTGCTTATTGAGTTTTGACTCACGTTTTCGTTTTCCAAACCCATAGACAGGTGAAAGAAGAGACCTGGCAAAGAAGCAGGAGCTAACCATTGAGAAAATGGAGAACATTATAAGTTTCATGTTTTTGAAAAACATATGATGAATGGATGTAAATTATTTTGATTTTTTATGTTGATGACTATGGTTAACACATGCAGTGACATATGATTTATGAGATGTTTTGAAATATGTTATGAAAATCATGTGGCGCCCTAGCCCGAGCGTCACATCCTTACCTCAGGATCTATCGATTGGTAAATGTGAATCAAGATTGTTGCCCTGATCACGCGCGGGTTCTTATTGGATATTTATCCACTTAAACCTAACTCCTTAGGAGCTTATATCATTCCACTTTTTTTCAACTTTCCATCAAATGCCTTGCTAGGCCATTATATCATTTGAGAATTACACATGTCATCTCATAACCTTCATACTTATTCATATCATGATATTTCATGCCTTAGCATTTACTCATAAAAAATTTTCCCCAATCCATTGACATAAAACATAGCATAATTCTTCTACAACATTGAATAACAATTTAATGTTAACATTCATAAGTTCATATACAGGTACTCATGGAAATTCGTTCTCCTTGAATCTCCACCTGTGCTCCTTGCCTCCTTCCTTTCACCTGTCTGTGGGTTTGGAAAACAAAACGTGAGTTGAAATTCAACTCAATAAGCAAGCTTAGGGTTTTCATGCAATTCATTTTGGAAACAACATTCTTTAAAAACATTTTCCTCCATTCAGTAGAGACACTTAGCAAGTGATCAACTACCTGTGGAGCAGAAACTTTTTCATAAAACTTGCATAAACCATTCATAAACATTTCATGAAAATCATTCATGAAAAACCATTCACGTAAACCATTCGTAAACATTTCATAAACATTGGATGTGCAAATTCATCATTTCCATTGATGACGTTATCGTTCATGTGACGGTACGCTAGCACGGGGAACCCTCTTTCATGACATGATCCTTTTCATCCTTGGAGCCGGACCTACCGACTTGGCAACGTCAAGGGGGACTCCTTGTCCACTTACTACCTCGACTAGCCTACTTGATTTCCATTCAATGCATGACTTTTAGTCACCCCGGCATCATATACCGTCTTACACATGGAACTTGTCATTCTCATGTGTTGGAAACATGAGGAAAACTAGCTAAATCTATGTTTTGATGATTAACAAATCAATTTGAGAAAGTCTTGGCTACTAACAAGTTTGTGAAAATGTTTAAGGAATAACCATTTGAAGAAAATCAAGTTAGGAAGGCCAAGTCGATCCCCAAGTCGACTCCAAGATCGACTTCAAACATGCAGAACGTCCAGAGCTGAAAACGGAAGAAGGGAAGGTGAAGTCGCAGGCCAAGTCGACTCCACCTGCGACTTGGGTAGTCAAGTCGCAAACGAAGTCGACCTCACCATCGACTTCAGTCGGGCGAAACCTTCCAGAGTTGAATTCGAAACAGCAGAATGCCGAAGTCGCACCCCAAGTCGACTGCACGTGCGACTTGAGGTGAAGTCGCAGCCGAAGTCGACTCAGACATCGACTTCGCTCAGGCAGACGGAAAACTTCAAATGACAAGTTCTGGATTACTTGATTTCAAGCCAAACTAAATGAAGATGAAGATCAAGGCAACATAGATACTCAAGCTGAAACATTTGAAGACAAATCCAAGCACAAGCAAGAAGCATAAACTCAATCATTCAAATCAAGAAGATATCTAAGATTACATGAGTCAAAATTCAAGATGAATCAAAGTCAAGATTTTCAAGAACATCATGACAGTGAAGTCGCAAGGCCAAGTCGACCCCATCTGCGACTTGGGTGAAGTCGCAAAGACAAGTCGACTTCATGATCGACTTCAAGTGGGCAAAACCGTCCAGCGTTGAAACTGAAGACCAAAGTTCGCGAAGTCGCACCCGAAGTCAACTTCATCTGCGACTTGGGTGAAGTCGCACCCGAAGTCGACTCCACCTGCGACTTGGGTCGCAACGGTCGGAATTAATTCGAACGTTGGCGCATTAAATGCGCGCCACCTACCTTCTAACGTTCGGATTCCCTCCAAAATTATAAATAGCATTCATGGTGGACGAGGGAAGTAGTTGGAAAACATTAAGTGAGCATAACTCCTATCTACAAGAGCATTAAGTGATCAAGCCAATCAAGAGAGGAAGAACTACACTTCAAAACTGCAAGAGCTTCACTTCAGATTCTTGAAAGCCTACCACAAGTTCTTCTCTGCGCCAAACTGCTTCTACACATCTGTAAAGTGTAGATTTCTTTCATTGATTATTTGTTTGTATTGAACTTGATTTAGCTTGGGTAGCTAAGATCAAGTGATAGCAAAGTAGTGTGTGATTGGAGTGTGACTCATCACCTACTTGTGCTAGTTGTTGATGCCCCCTAGAGCTAGAATCTAGAAGAGAGCAAGTGGCTCTAGTTGTTGATGCCCCCTAGAGCTTTGAATCTAGAAGAGAGCAAGAGGCTCTAATTGTATTGAGAGAATACAATAGTGGAACCCAAGTCACAAGGTGTGTGAGCTTGGAAGAGTGGAGTAGGGAGGTTGCCCGAACCACTATAAAATCCTTGTCTACTTGCTTTTATTTCTGCTCTCTTTATTACTTTGCTTTCCATTCAGTTTCTTCATTAAAGGGGATTAATTCTACAAGGGGTTAAGTTTTTAAGTTACCAAAAGAAATTTTTAAGAACCCAATTCACCCCTCCCCTCTTGGGTTTTGCCATCTATTCGGGACCCAACATCATGTAGAGAATTCTTTGCACCATCCCTCTTTCGAAACATTGTTTCAACGAAACATTGAATAAACTCATGTTTCAACACATTTCAAGCATAATTGCGAAACCATAAGCAATCATTTATTTCAAAAGAAATAAATATTTCAATACGCATACAAACAAGGAATGGACATCCTTAAATACCTTGTAATGAAAACCAAAATCATTTAGAAAGCTGCTTGCTTAGCTTGCTTGCTTAGCTTCCCGTTTCGCTTATTCCTTTGCCTTTGCCTATACATATAAGAATGATATAACATTCATATATTTCCTTTGCTTGCATTCAACTCAGTTTTCCAACCCATTTCATATACATCCATCATTCATTTGACTTCATAAGTCATTGTACACATATATGACTTATTTTGCACCCATTATCATAACTTACACACATTCGGCTATTATACAACATAGCATATGCATATAACCCTAAAATTAGGATATTCATTTCAATAACATAAAATTCAATCCATACCCATCATTCATAGCTTCATTAAGCTTACTTTGTCATTTTTCCCATTTTTTCAAAAGCACACATATGGGTGTTTCTTCTACGTACATAGCATTGCCTTAGCTTCATAAATTAAGTCCAAAACTTTGGATTAATATCATATCAATTCAAACAGATCCATAAACATGGAATTCATCTCATTTTCATGCATTTTTGCATAAAATCATTTTTCATAGTTCATTCATCACCCGTTTACCATTATCTCGTCACATAAGCTCATTTAGCACTTAAACATCATGCATTTCTTAAAATTTCTTAACTCAGAAATTTAACCCATTTTCCAGCGGGTTAATTAACCTTTAATACCACCTTTCTTAGGGTATTTTCATGGGGTTTAGAATCTATTCTTCATAGGTTCCCATAACAGCAATTTTGGAACCCGTTTTCCACCCGTTTAACGTGTCTTTTGACACATTACTATGGGCAGCCCTAAAATTCCGAATTTTTCAGAAATTAAATCCATTTTCTCAACCCATTTTCTAGGGTTTAACACATATTCAACATTCATTCATTTCCATTTCTCAAAACAGCGGGTAATCCACACGTTTTGAGACCCGTTTTCATTCCATACATACATTACTTCAAAAATTCTTAAAAATCAGATTTAGGGTTTATTTTTCCCAAATATTTTGGGCATACATCATACCTTAAATCTAGGGTATTTTACCCTACATAAACTGTATAAAACATTTACACCCATTTCCATAGGATTTTTAGCATATATCTTGCAATTTCGGGTCATAAACCCTACTTCACGTTCCATAACTTTAAAATTTCATCACTTAAGCATAAAACCTCTTATTCTTGGTATGAATACATGATTCATAGCTTAATCAAAACATCAACTCAAAACAGCAACTTAGCTTGGAGATTTAGGGTTTAACAACATGGATTTTTCATCCCTTATGAATGCTTAACTCCATTTCCATCATCTTTAACTTAAAAATTCATGATTAAAACTTAATACTCAATCCATATTCATTCAAAGGCATGTTAAAACATCATTTTACAGATTCTTTAAGCATGATTTTCATTTCCAAGTTTTGAGTTAAAGAACTCAAATTAAACAACCCAAAATCATCACATACTTACTTGGATTTGTAGCCAATCAAATCTTAGCAACTTGAAGTAATTTCTTCTTCAAATTTCCTTCTTTTTTCCCTTTATTTTCTCCCCTATTTCCTTGGGAAAATTCGTGAGTTGCTGCTGGTTCCCTTGGACGTGTTCAGCACTTAGAAAATGTTCTCACAATTTCATCTCAACTCAACGTGCAAGGCTTATACATGTTTCTGGAATTTTTCCAGAAGTGGGGCCCACTTGTGCTGTAATTCCACCCTCATTTAATGCTACCTTATCTACCATATGAGGTGGGTGAATTTGGGCCAAGTAAATTATATTTTTACTTTTTACAAAAATCACAAAATCTGCATCTCAATCCACGTCCAAGATGTCCACTTTTTGCACGGCACTTTGTGGCTGGATTTTCCAGAAGTTTTGCATTTTTTAAAATCACCAAAACATGGTTAATTCATGATCATAATTACCCTTTAATTCCTCCATAAATTTGGCATTAAGAAAAATTAATAAAATAGCTAAAACTTCCATTTTTCTGCACATTATTTCACCCACATGCAATCTACGGTTTCAGTTGCTTATCCTCCCCTTTTTGCATTTTTTAATTGCTGAAACTCTCCATTATTGGTTGCACAATTCATGTACTTTCATCTCAGAAACAAGTGGAATTTTTTTAAAAAAAAAAAATTAAAATTGGGCAGCCCCAAGGCCCTTGGACGTCCCCTCTTGGACACCTCCTCCATGACTTTGAAATTCCATCATAGCATGCATTAAATGGTTGGATAATTCATGGAATTATGTATTTTATTTAAATGCATAAATTCCCTCAAAAATTCTTGCAATGGACACCTCATAACTCATTTAATTCCATGCCATCATGTCATGCACCTTTGCATTTATGATATGGTACTCTCTTGGAGCATAAGTCAAACATAGCCACCTTTTTCTATGCAGGCACTTTCCCAACATGTCATGCTTAATCCAAGCCATCCAAAATAAACATCTCACCATTTCATTCAACCGTTTCAAATTTCAACTCAATCCGAGTTTTCTAGCTCCCGATATAGCCGTTTGAAGTTAACGGTTGAAATGAACATATACTTAAAAAATCATAATTCTCATTTCATCAAGAATTTTCATAATATTTTCATTCCATAATACCAAGCCTAATATTAACAATCTTCATTTCAAATTTCACTTGAATCCGCCTTTTAGGCATTGAGTTATGAATTTTCCAATATTTTCCTTCACACTTGACAATTTCCATCATTATTTCCATAATTCATTTTAAATCATGAAAAATGATTTTTCATAATATAATTGCACACTTAAATCACAAATAATTTATTCTAAACCCATTATCTCATTTAGGCTCAAAATGCTTAATCACATCATTAATGCTAACTCATAACCCTAATTTCCATAATTAGCAAAAATCATAAAATGCTTTCATAATTCCATAATTCATAAATAACCATCAAATACATGTTCAATGCATACATATGGCCTACTTAGGTTAGGGTTTCACAAATCATGTCTAGTTATGACATTATTGGATGGAAATGGCTCAGATATGCATGAAAAGAACATATGATGAATTAAACTCTTATGAAAAGATATTTAATTGGATAAATATCCATTAAAACCCGCCGTGTGACAGGGCAACAATCCTGATCACGTTTACCAGTCGAACAATCTTTAAACACAACCTTGTATCCTTTGTCACATAACTGGCTAATACTCATTAGATTATGCTTGAGTCCTTCAACTAATAATACATCCTCAATACATGCATTTGAAATACTGTAAATATTTCCTTTACCTTTGATTTTACCTTTCTCATTATTTTCAAAGGCAATAGTTCCATTGTTACAAGGCTTGAATTTATGAAACAAACTTCTTTTTCCAGTCATATGCCTTAAGCAACCACTATCCATGAACCACACGTTATTTACCTTTGCCTTGAAGCATACTTGAAAAATGAGCAAATAAAGTTTCTCTTTGGTACCCATTTTATGGGTCCATTTGGGTTAGTAAACTGATTTAATCTCTATTGTTCTATTCTTGAAAGCTCGAATCTTGTGTTTCTTGGAACCCAAATTAATTTTGCACCATGGTCATACAGTTTTTTAAAGTTACATCTATAAATTTTGTGACCCATCTTATTGCAAAAGTTGCAGGCCATTGGTAATCTAGGAGTAGGCCTCCAAGTATGTTGTGGTTCAAAAGTTGGCATTCTAGTCCAACCTACTTGTTGTGGTTCAAAAGTTGGCATTCTAGTCCAACCTACTTGTTCCCCTTTGGGTTTGTAAATAAGTGTAGCTTTAGCTTGATCTTTCCAAATTTTTGACACATTTGATTTGTTGCTATCTTTTTGCTCAAATGTGGAGTATCCAAGACCTCTTCTATTGTTTTGAGAGGTCATGTTCAGAAACATTTTCACACTCTCTCCTAGATTAGAGAACTCAGTTAATGATTCATTTAAGGATTCATTCTCCTTTTTCAATTTCTGCACTTCTTTCAATAGCAGTTCATTTTCTTCTTTTAATTTTGTTGTTCTTTCTGCTAGTTTTCCATTCACAATAATAATGGAATTACATTATTGTTTCTTTAATGATAATTTGTTTCCTAGTTTTTTTTATTTCCCCATGTAATGAATCATACACTTGTTGTAATTCCTTTAATTCAGCATATTTGAGACATTCTTGAATAGAAGAATGAGTAGATTAAGAATAACAAAGTTTGGAAGTTACCTCTTCATTACTTGTGCATTTTGTTGATGTGGTTTGCTCTTCCAAAATTTTCGTTGTGTTCAAAGTTTCTTCTTGCTTAATCCGCGCCATGCAACATATTCTTGTGCAATTTGCTGATTCAAAATCACCATTTGAGGAGCTACTTATTGATGAAGTTTCTTCATTCACGTACATTGCTCTTCCCTTCGGCTTTTGGAATTTTTGGCTTTCATATCTTTCCTTCTTTTCTTGACGATCCTTTGATTTTTCTTCCGGTGTAGGACATTGAGCTTGCACATGTCCCATACCGCCGCATCTATAGCACTGTGTAACCTCCTTCTTTTTCTCTTTTCTTGGTCTCTCTTTGAAACCTTTGAAGTTCTTTTCTTTCCTTACGAACTTTCAAAATCTTCGAGTTAATAAAGTAATATTTTCATCATCGTTGTGAGATGAGGAGGTGGACTCATCCGAGTTCTGAGTGGCTTTCAATGCAATTCTCTCTTTCCTTTGTGGTGATTTTCATTTTTTTTATTAGCTCATGTGACATTAATGAGTTAATGAGGTCTTCTAGCTTCAACGTGTTTAGGTCTTTGGCCTCTTCTATTGCAGTAATCTTCGGAGTCCATGATTCCGGTAGAGCTCTTAGGATCTTCATGACCTATTTAGATTCGGAGATAGCTTTTTCAAGACCTTTCAAAGCATTAGTAATTTTTGAAAATCTAGCAAACATTTCAGAAATGTTCTCAGTATCCAATATTTTGAAACTTTCTAATTCTCCAATTAAAATATTTCTTCTTGTCCCTTGGACCTGAGATGTTGCTTCATAGAAAGATGTTAAAGTATCCTATATTTCTTAGGCAGTTAAGCAAGATGATACTCTATCATATTCAGAGGCAGTAAGAGCACAAAATAATGAATTCATGGCCTTAGCGTTGCTCTTAACCATTTTTACTTCCTCATTGGTCCATTTGGAAGCTCTTTCATCAATGGGCAAGGTCGCACCGTCTTGGATTGCAATCCAAGAGTTCATATCTGTAGCCATGATGAGTTGTTTCATACGTAGCTTCCAATAGCAAAACTTGTTCCCATCAAACAATGGTGGTCTAGTAAATGATTGGCCTTCGGCAAATACAGGAATGGAAGTAAACTGATTTGCCATTATAAAGGATCTCTTTGATAAAACTCAAAGACCTGCTCTGATACCACTTGTTGGTCATGAGTTAATGGCAAATACCCAAGAGGGAGGGGTGAATTGGGTAATTAAAATTTTTCAACTTAAACAGAAACTTTAACCCTAGTTTAAGTTCAATCCCCTTCAATGAAACAAAAAGAAAACAATAAGAGCATAAATATAAATCAATGGATAGAGTTTTTATAGTGGTTCGGGCAACCTTCCCTACTCCACTCTTCCAAGCTCACACCTCTTGTGACTTGGGTTCCACTATGTATTACACCAATACAACTAGAGCCTTTGCTCTCTTCTAGATTCCAGCTCTAGGGGCATAAACAACACACAACATAAGTAGGTGACGAGTTCCACTCAAGTCACACACTACTTTGCTTACACTTGATCTTAGTTACCAAAACTAAATCAAGTTCATTACAACAAGAAAGAATTAAAGAAGGTTTCTACACGTTACTAATGTGCAGAGGCAGATTTGGCGCAAAGGAAAACTTATAAAGTAGTCTAAAGATTCAGCGTGCAGCTTTTGACAGTTTGAATGCGGAGTTCTTCTTCTAGATGTTGGCTTGATCACTTTAAAGCTCTTAGGAATAAGAGTGATGCTCAATCAATGAGTTTTCAGCTACCCTCTTTGTTTATATAAATGGCAAGGGAATTCGAACGTTTGGAAGTAGGTGGCGCGTATTTAATGCGCCAACATTCGAAAAATTTCTGACTTTTACGACCCAAGTCGTAGGTGGAGTCGACTTCGGTACGACTTCGCCCAAGTCGTAAGCTGGAGTCGACTTTGGTTGCGATTTCGTCCTTTACCGAACACTTCAAGTTCCATTCTAGGTCGACATGGTCCCGGACTTGACCCAAGTCGTAGGTGAAGTCGACTTTGGGTGCGACTTCACTTCCTTAGCTTACTGGTTGAACTTGAACTTCTTTGCTTGCTTGAATTTCTTCATGTTACTTGTTCTTCCACTATTGCGGATTATTTGAAACTCTTTATGATTATCTTATCTTGAAAAACATTTGACTCCATGTCTTGAAATCCCATATTCTTGGATACTTGAGTCTTGGAGTGTATAAAGATGTCCAAATGTGTGTTCTTGATGAGTTCATACAACTTTGCATGCTTTGGTCTTGATTTGATCTTTATTAGGTCCAAGTTGAATGTTTGGGTCGACTTGGTCTTCAACTTCACTCAAGTTGAGCATCAAGTTGACTTGGTTTGCGACTTTGCTTTTCAAAACGTGTGCTGATTAGTTGAAGTTGATGCTAGAGTCAACTTGGTCTGCGACTTTACCCAAGTTGCATGCGGAGTCGACTTTGTTTGTGACTTAGGCAGCTTTGCTCCCTGATTTCAACACTAGACGAAAAATGCCTCCTGAAGTCGCTGCTGGAGTCGACTTGGGGATCGACTTTACCCGCCATGCTTCATATTTCTCATTTTTATATCCTTAAACATTGCACAAAACATATTAGTAACCAAAACTTACTCAAATTGATTTGTTAATCATCAAAACATAGACTTGGCTTATTTTGCCATTGATTTCCACACATGTTTCCAACATGAGGTAATGAATGATTATAAAGCATGCATGGGAAGCAAACTAAGATATGAAATGATATAAATAAAATATCATTTTTCCTTGTATAGGAAAAGGAAAGGAAAATGTGGATGATACAGACTGAAGAGTTAAGCAAGCTATATGCTTTCTAAAATATTTTTAAATGATTGCAAATTTTTTGCTCACATGTTTTATGAATTAAATTTAAGGATGGTCATTCCTATAATGTTTTACATGAAATGATTACTAACTGCTTATTAAATTATTTTCTAAATGATTTATCAAGTTTTATGGAGCATGTCATGTTGGCATATGTATGTATGAACATGGTGCGCAAGGAAGAGGCTTTGGAGGTAGTAAGCGGATCAGAGGATCCCCCTTTACAATTACCAAGTCGTAAGGGCTGTGTGCCGGTGGCGTCCTCCCAGAGGTTGGAGGCACAAGGAAAGTCATGAATGAATGAATGCATTGCATTCTCATGAAATGCATGAAAAGGTTTCTGTTCCATTGATAATTGATCACTTGGTAAGTGTCTCCTACCAAATGGGGAGAAATACATTTGAATGAAAGGAAATTGTTTACTTGCCAAAGAAAAAGGCTTGCTTACTAAGTATTATTACTCATATGTGTTTTCAAAATGACAAACACGCTATAGAGCTGACTCATAAAGGATGCTAGGTAGAAATGACCTGCAAATTTAATTGCAGTTCTGTGTATGCATCTAAAGAGACAAATGTTTGAAAATCATGTTAAAGACTTGTTTTATGGATATTACAAATTTGAATGTACTTATGTGAATTATTTCAATAAAAAGAAAATATCAATGATTCTATGATGATATGGATGAGCCTATTTATGAATAAAGTGTATGCTTATGTGACGAATGAAAAGAATTTTTTTTTCAAATAAGATCCAATTAAGTACCCGCTGCGTGATCAGGGCAACAATCTTGAGTCACGTTTATCAATCGACAAGATCTTGGAGTAAGGATTATGTGGACGTTGCGGTTCGGGGCGCCACATAGTGGCTGAAAACCTACCGATTTAGGATTATTTGAACTATGCGCAAAGGCTAGTTAGAATCTTGGATCAGAAGGTAAAAAAGCTTCAAAATCGAGAAATCGAATACGTAAAAGTTCAATGGAACTGGTATTCCGAAAACAAAGCTATATGGGAGCTAAAAGAAGAGGTGGAACGGAAATACCCCCAGTTATTTAAAGAATAGACGATTTCAGGATGAAACCTATTATAAGGAAGGAGGATTGTGAAACCCCAACCTATGTAAGACTCAATTGTATGCATTGAATATATACATGTGATTTATATGTGATTTAATTGAATTTTGGATAATTTGTGATTTTGGTAAATTATTACAATTAAGGCTAAGGATTAGAAATAGTGATTCAAGTAATCATCATAAGCCGATATGAGTCAATGGGCTTAAAGTAGTTTGATGGTAATTGAAACTTATCAATATATCATAAATAATTATCTTAAATTATATGGTTTGATTTATGAGAATTTAAAGGAAATTATCAAGTTAAATAGAAAAATACTGAAAAATTCATAACTTAACGCCTGTAAGGCAGATTGAAGTGAAATTTGAAAGGCAAGTAGATAATGATGGGCTTAACCTTATGGAATTATTGTATTATGAAAATTATCATGAAATTAGTGTGATAATTAATTGTTTATATTCAAAATTCAACCGTTAACTTCAAGTGGCTATAACTTGAGTTAGAAAAGTTGGATTGAGATGAAATTCGAAATGGTTGAATAAAATCATGAGATTAATATTTTGGAAGGATTAGATTAAGCAAATCATGTTGGGAAAATGGTTGAATAGGGAAAGGTACACACATTTGATTTTTTCACCACAAAGTACCATGCATTTAAGGCAAATAGTGCATGGATTAAATGCAATTTTAATGGCTCAAATATGTGTCAAATGCAGGTAAAATGTAGGGTATTTCGTGAAATATTATAAAAGGAAAAATCCATAAATAAATCCCTACATTCACGTTGGATTTTATGAGGCTAAAGGAGAGCTCAAAGGAGCATAGATAATATGTCATACATGGAACGTCCAAACCAGCCATCACTTGGACTTTTTCATTTTATATATATATATATATATGATATATAAACATAAGTAGCTAGCATGCAAGGGTACATAAACGAGCATTAATTCATGTGGAAAAAATCCATGAAAAAATCATTGTGATCAGCAGCATTGATGGATCAAATAGTGAACAGCAACATGAGCATGCATATGGGACGTCCAAGTGGCTTCATTGCTAGATTTTTCTAGATTTTTTTATGCTAAATCAATAGCTGAGCTAGCTACTAATTAGATACATAAATTACCATTAATTTAAAGCTGCCAAAGTGTGGGAAAAAATTGAAAAAGGAGGCATCAAGGAACGTGATCACAATGGACAGCAAGGTGAGTTGATTTTGAGCAGATTTTCACTTATAGAAAATATGGTTAAAAATATAATTACTTGGCCACCATTTGGACAGAACATAAGTGGGATAAATGAGAATTAAAATGATCTCAAATCATGCTCAAAATGGGGTCCACAAGCTGGAAAATCCAGCCCTTATAAATAGGGGTGGACGGCCATGAGAGAAGAGACTTAGAAACAAATTTTCAAGGAGCCAGGGTCCCGAATTGATGGCAAAACCCAAGAGGGGAGGGGTGAATTGGGTTCTTAAAAATTTCTTCGGTAACTTATCCCCTTGTAAGTTCAATCCCCTTAAATGAAGAAACAAAATGGAGAGCAAAGCAATATAGAAAGCAGAAATAAAATAGACGCAGATTTTTATAGTGGTTCGGGCAACCTCCCTACTCCACTCTTCCAAGCTCACACACCTTGTGACTTGGGTTCCACTATTGCATTCCACGAATACAATTAGAGCCTCTTGCTCTCTTCTAGATTCTAGCTCTAGGGGGCATCAACAACTAGAGCCTCTTGCTCTCTTCTAGATTCTAGCTCTAGGGGGCATCAACAACTAGCACAAGTAGGTGATGAGTCACACTCCAATCACACACTGCTTTGCTATCACTTGATCTTAGCTACCCAAGCTAAATCAAGTTCAATACAAACAAATAATCAAAGAAAGAAATCTACACTTTACAGATGTGTACCAACACTTTAGCGCAGAGAAGAACTTGAAGAATAGGCTTTGAAGATTCAGACGATGAGCTTTTTGCAGTTTGAAGCAGAGTTCTTCTTCTTTGAGTGGCTTGATCTCTTTAGAGCTCTTGAATGTAGTAGTTAAGCACACTTAATGATTCTCAGCTACTTCCCTCTTCCACCATGAATGCTATTTATAATTTTGGAGGGAATCCGAACGTTAGAAGGTAGGTGGCGCGCATTTAATGCGCCAACGTTCGAATTAATTCCGACCGTTGCGACCCAAGTCGCATGTGGAGTCGACTTCGGATGCGACTTCGCCCAAGTCGCAGATGGAGTCGACTTCGGGTGCGACTTCGCTTCTCCGTCGCAACTTCAAGTTCCAGTCAGGGTCGACTTGGGTTCTCGACTTGACCCAAGTCGCAGGTGGAGTCGACTTTGGGTTCGACTTCACCTCGACAGTTGGCTTCATGAACTTGGAACTTTGAAACTTTTTTTTTGCTTAGTCTTTCTCAAGCCTTTTAATTCCTTTGCAATTTTTGTTACTCTTTGGATCATGGTGTCTTGCTTTCATTAGCTCCATGATCTCCAAACCTTTGACTTGATAGACTTGATTTGATCTTGAACACCTTGAATCTTTTTGTCTTGGGCTTGAGATGCTTTGAGTTGATTTTTGAAATCATTTAATCTTGAAACTGCATCTTTGATCTTTGAAAGAAGCTTGAATCAGTATCTTTGAATCTCCAAAACCTCAAGTTGCACTTCGGGGTCGACTTCGTTCGCGACTTCACCCAAGTCGCAACTGGAGTCGACTTCACTTGCGACTTCGATATTCTGCTATTCTGAATTCAACTCTGGAAGGATTTGCACGACTGAAGTCGATATCGAGGTCGACTTCGTCTGCGACTTGGCTACCCAAGTCGCATGTGGAGTCGACTTGACCTGCGACTTCACTTGGTCTTCTTCTCATTTCAGCTCTGGACGTTCTGCATGTTTGAAGTCGATCATGGAGTTGACTTGGGGATCGACTTGGCCTTCCTAACTTGATTTTCTTCAAATGTATATTCCTCAAGACATTTCACAAACTTGTTAGTAGCCAAGACTTTTCTCAAATTGATTTGTTAATCATCAAAACATAGATTTAGCTAGTTTTCCTCATGTTTCCAACACCAAACACCCCCACAATTCAGCATCCTTGTGCGTCCATAAAAAATCCCAGCAAGGAGGGAAGAAAAGGGAGAAGAAAGAAGGAGAAAGAAAGGAAGAAAAAAAGGAAAACCAGCTTGATTAGTTTGGGATCAAGGTTTATATCAACCAAGTATACATGATGTGTTAGACCCTTTGATTCTAAGCTTTCTACTTCAAGTTTATGGATATGAATATGATTCAAAATGAATTCGTAAATGGTGATTTATCATGCCATTTGATTGAATATTGAATGAGTATTAAGGGATATACATGAATTTCAATGATTTAAGGAGTTGAAATAGAAATTAGGATTAAATATGGGTTGAAAACCTAACTTGAAATATCCTAAATGCATATATTAAATTGTTGTTTTGGATTAGTATCATGTTTAGGCTATGAATCATGCTTTGGTGAAATATATATGTTGATTTAAGCCTAAGATATGAATTTTAGAAAGAATGAAATTCAAGGTTATGTATATGACCCGATTTCCATGATTTTGAGATATATATATATATATATTGCATAAGTATCTGTGAAACCCCAACCCAAGTAAGCCATATGTATGCATTGAGCATGTATTTGATGATTATTTATGAATTATGGAATTATGAAGGTATTTTATGATTTTTGCTAATTATGGCAATTAGGGTTATGGGTTAGCATTAATGATGTAATTAAGCATTTTGAGCCTAATGAGATAATGGGTTTAGAATGAATTATTTGTGATTTAAGTGTGCAATTATATCATTAAAAAATCATTTTTCATGATTTAAAATGAATTATGGAAATAATGATGGAAATTGTCAAGCGTGAAGGAAAATATTGGAAAATTCATAACTCAACGCCTAAAAGGCGGATTCAAGTGAAATTTGAAATGAAGATTGTTAATATTAGGCTTGGTATTATGGAATGAAAATATTATGAAAATTATTGATGAAATGAGAATTATGAATTTTTAAGTATATGTTCATTTCAACCGTTAACTTCAAACGGCTATATCGGGAGCTAGAAAACTCGGATTGAGTTGAAATTTGAAATGGTTGAGTGAAATGGTGAGACGTTTATTTTGGATGGCTTGGATTAAGCATGACATGTTGGGAAAGTTCCTGCATAGAAAAAGGTGGCTATGTTTGACTTAGGCTCCAAGAGAGTACCATATCATAAATGCAAAGGTGCATGACATGATGGCATGGAATTAAATGAGTTATGAGGTGTCCATTGCAGGAATTTTTGAGGAAATTTATGCATTTAAATAAAATACATAATTTCATGAATTATCCAACCATTTAATGCATGTTATGATGGAATTTCAAAGTCATGGAGGAGGTGTCCAAGAGGGGACGTCCAAGGGCCTTGGGGCTGCCCAATTTGATTTTTTTTTTTAAAAAAAAATTCCACATGTTGCTGAGATGAAAGTACATGAATTTTTCAAGCAATAATGGAGAGTTTCAGCAATTAAAAAAATGCAAAAGGGGGAGGATATGCAGCTGAAACCGTAGATTGCATGTGGGTGAAATAATGTGCAGAAAAATGGAAGTTTTAGCTATTTTATTAATTTTTATTAATGCCAAATTTATGGAGGAATTAAAGGGTAATTAAGAGCATGAATTACCCACGTTTTTGTGATTTTAAAAAAATGCAAAACTGCTGGAAAATCCATCTACAAGTTGACGTGCAAAAATGGACAGCTTTGACGGTCAAGATGATGCAGATTTTGTGGATTTTGTAAAAAGTAAAAATGCAATTTTACTTGGCCCATATTCACCCACCTCATATGGTAGATAATGGAGCATTGAATGGGTGTGGAATTGCAGCACAAGTGGGGCCCACAGCTGGAGAAAATCCAGCCCTACCAAGGAGTGCACGTTCACATGAGAGAGAAAGCCCTTGGAAATTTCCAAGTGCTGAAATTCTTCTTCCCCAAGGCAGCCTCACGTCCAGCACCTAGCAAGACGAGAATAAGAGGAAAAAACCAAGGGAAAATCAGTGGGAAAAGGAGAGATTTCTCATTTGATCAAGTAAGTATATGATTATTTGATTTTTATGCATCAAATCTGGAAAGTAAATGATGTTGAAAACTAAATTATGGTCGGAACAGTAAATGGATTAATTTTGGCATGAAAATTTTTTAAGAACAATTCTCATGGTATTATTAAGTAACAATCCAATTTTCAGCTTAAAAGGATATGTATGTTGCAAATTAAAAATCCGTGAAAATTAGCCCAAACAAGGTAAAACGGGTGACAGGATCAGCTGTAGGAAATGATTTTTAATAATTTTTCTACTAGGAATTTCGGGCTAAAAATTTTACAGGATATACAAGACATATTTTTAATCACATAAAAAAAATTAAAAATGAGGTTTTGATGGGTATAAATAGACCCCATAAATTACGTCATTCAGGTTATCTGGAAATGGAGTTTACTGTACAGTAAGGTAAAAATGCCCAAATAAATATGTAATGTTAATATTTCATGCTGAAACTTTTATGAAAGTTAATTTATGAAGTTATTAAGGTATGGTAGAAATTTCAAATAAAAAATACTTGATTTGATATTAATTCAATATTTTAAGATTTAAGTACACCTGATTTCAGCATATGTGGTTAGTTTGAGAAAAAAATCAAAACGAAATATGAAACCTATTTAGAAATGATCCAAATTGATTTATGTATTAAATAATTAAATATGGATCAAGAAAATTGAGATTATATTCTGAAATTTCGGATTTATATAACTGCCTAAGGTTATGTGTCAAAAGACACGTTAAACTGGTGAAAAGTGGGTTCCAAACTAACTATTTTGGGAAACCTATGGAAAGTGAATTTAAACCCCATAAAAATACCCTAAATAAAGTGGTAAATTAAGGTTTGAAATCATGCTGAAATATGGATTAAACCTCTGACCTAGAAAAGTTTATGAAATCCATTATGTATATGTTGCCAAATGGGCATATGTGAAGGAATAGATATGCAAGGGTGATCAATAACTTGTGAAATTTACTTTTGTGCAAAAATGCATGAAAACATGATGTATTTCATGAATATATATCTGTTTAGCACTTCATAAGGTTAATTTCCAATTTTGAGATTATGTAATGAAGCCTAAGGACATAACGGGCGCTCGGAACGGGCACCGATGTATGAATTTTGGAAAAAATGTGAAAGTTGGTAAATAAAGGTTAATGAACCTATTTATGATAGTTAATGGATGAATTTTGTATGGTTGAATGGATACCTTGTTTATGGGGTTAGATATGTTACGTGTTAGCCAATGAAATGCATAAAAATGTGTTATTTACGTTTAATGACTCGAGAAGACAAATGAAGGATATATGTTAATGAAAATGGGTTGGAAAACTAAATGGAATGCAATGACAGGAAATATATGAAAAACCATATTATGTTCATGTAGGCAAGGAAAAGAATGGAAGGAAAATGGATTATGGCGATCTCAGGTAAGCAAGCAAACTTTCTAAAATGCATTTTCTTTCTATGTGATTGATATGATTGAAATGTCTATGTTTATGTGTTTACGAATGGGCAAGCACAAGTTTTGAATATGACGGCTTTAATGCAAAGCCATAAGTTTTGAAAAATGATGACTTTAATGAAAAGTCTTAAGGTTTGCTTCATGGGAAGCAAGCGACACTTCTTAAGATAAATAATTTATCCTAAGTGTTGCCAAGGATGGGAATGCTTCATGCTAATGGAATTGAGAATTTTGCTTATGAGTAAGCAAGTTCTCCATGCTAATATTTTTCTTTAAGGATTTCATGTTTGATATTGATGGCTTTAAGAATTTGCTTGTAAGGAAGCAAGTTCTATATGATATTATTCAACAGCGTTTTATAAGAAAAAGGGAATTTTACCCTTTTTCACAAAATATTGTTTGTAAATGAGTTTTGAGTGATTTCTACAATAACTCGTGATAAACAATGATGAAAAAAATTTGTTTTATTAGGTACAAGATAACTAAATAGTAAATGATGGTTTGGACATAGTCCATATATTTTGAAATGATGTTTGAAAAGTTTTGGTTTCCTTTAGATAAGGAAATCTATGTTGAAAATGTTGGAAAAATGTTTCTACGGATGTGCTGAAAGGGATTTATGGATGACCAACCTCCTATGATTGATTTTATAAAATGGTTTAATTTCAGGTTGCTTGATGGCATGCAAAAGACTATGCAATTTTCCTCTATGTGAAAATGATTGATATGTGGACGATTATTTAATTTTTAGATTATGAACAAGGGGATAACATAATTGCATAACTTTTGTAAACAAAAGGTCCTGAAATAGAAACCAAGAAAATATTAGAGAAAAATATGATTTATTTATGAAAATCCAAAGGATTTGAAATTCTTTTGATTAAAAGGATTTTAAGATGTATTGTTTCTCAAACATTTCAAATGTTTATCAAAATATTTTACTCAAAACGTTTCTAAAGGAATTTAAGGAAGGTCATCCTAAAACTGGATTTCAAATAACAACTTGTTAAAGTGGGTGCGCTCGCTTACAAGTTGACACAGACTGCGGTCTGTGATGTGTTTTTGAAAATAATTATTAAATATAGACTTCGATCTAAGATTTTTGTGCATATGGATGCAGGCTGCGGTCTGTGATCTCGGTTTAAAAGAACATGGGTTGCGGCCTGTGGTTCTTCAAACCAAAACAAACTGCGGTTCGTTAAGATAACATACGGTGCACCGGTACAAGGAATAGGCTGGTTGTAGAGCACGGTTGGGATGACCGGGGCCCACTCTACATAAGGCCAAGTCGCTAAGGGATGGCAGGAGTGCCAGCGGCGCCCTCCTTGAGATGGGAGCAGGATGAATAAACAGCCGCTGGGCTAGCATGTTGTTAAGGATTCTCTTCCAAAAGGTAGCATGATCACTTGCTAAGTGTCACTACTGGATGGAGAGAAATGCATTTGCTTATGTTTTATTTCTGAAAAGCCCAAAGATTGGGTCATGAAAATATGATTTTATGAAAGTATCCTAAAGGGATTTTTATGAAATGGTTACCCTAAAAGAAAGGGTGTTTTACACGAAAGTGTAAATAACAAGAATTAAAGGAAACGTGTTTATGCAAATGCATTTATGAAAATGGTTTACGTATTTTGTTTTCCTTGTTTGCTATAAACAAGCCCCAAGACGGGGAATTATGAAAAGGATTTATGTTCATTTGTAAGAGAGCCTAAATAAAGAATGTTTTTGGACATAAAAATGTCCTTTCCCGAGAAAGGCTTATGTGATTGATGTTTAAGGACATATGAATGTCCATTGCCAATAAGGTTATGTAAAAGATGTTTTGAGACATGAAATGTCTCTTGATTTTATGATGGCTTATGTGAATGATGTTTTGAGATATGAAATGTCTCTTGGCTAAAGGATTTTATGATCGCTTATGTGAATGATGTTATGAGACATAAAATGTCTCTTGGCTAAAGAATTTTATGATGGTTTATGTTAATGATGTTTTGAGACATGAGATGTCTCCTGTGCCTAAGTATTTATGTTGTTTTTGATGTAAAATGTCTACTGGCAACCGATTGATTTCATGTAATGGCTATGAACATTAAAAATATTCATATAAGATTTAAAGGAACTCATCATCAAAGGTAAAATGTATATATTTTGCCTAAACAAGCCCAGGCGTGGCTTGTAAATGATGTTAAGAATGAATGCTTTATGAAAATACTCAAGGACATGGAATTGTCCTCATAAACAAAGGATTTCATGATGGTATTTTAGGACATATGCATGTCCTCAGGAAGAAGGTATTCCCGATGTTTATGAAAAAGATTTTCAAGAAGCCTTGCCCTAAAGATAAAATGCTTGCTTACTGAGTTGTCACTCACGTTTTGTTTTCCAAACCCTTAGACAGGTACCGAGGAAACTCAGAAGGTTGCGAACCTCAGACGTGGAGGAAGGTACATGATGATAGCCTTGAAGGCTATGAGGAATGGAAAAGCATAAATATGCTAAGGTAAGCTAATGTGTATGTGAACTTAATGAGAATATTAAGTTCTATATATGATTTAATGGTTGAATGTATGGATGTATGATATAAAATACGATACTTAGGACAAGGAATCTTTCACTGAAGAAAGGCAGATAAAGATGCTATGTGTCTATGTATAGTCGAACTTAGCTAGAGTTCTAAGTTCCATGTGAATTAATGACTGAATGTATGAAAGTATGATTTATACAATGATTCAGTGTATAATGACAGACATGTAAAGATGCATTGAATAAAATGATGAATTTTATTACAAGTGAAATATCACAATGTATGATGATTGTCATGTCAAGATTATGAATGATGACAGATGAATAATCGAAATTTTTTTTGGACATATTCCAATTAAGAACCCGCCGCGTGATCAGGGCAACAATCCTGATTCACATTTACCAATCGATAGATCTTGAGATAAGGAAGTGTATACCTAAGTGAATTATGGATGATTTAGGGGGTAAATTACTCTAAATTTAGGGTACTTTGAATGACCAAAATGAATGAATTAACCATGCCTTAAATCTGAAATTTTAGGGCATGTGTAAGAATATTCAAAATGGGTTGGAAAGGATACCCAACATGTACATGGAAGTTGCTGTTTTGAAACGGATTAAATTATGAATATTAAATATCTGTTAATACCCTGAATTTGGGTTATGAAAGATTGGATTAGTTGCTGAAATTTCAGAATTATAAACCTGTTTTGGTTTAAGTACCAAAAGATACGTTGAAATTGTGAAAAACAGGTTCCAAAGTTGTTGTTTTGGAATCCTATGATTAGTGGATTAAAATTCCATAAATATACCCTAAATAAAGTGTTAAGTAAGGATTTTAATCATGCTGAATTACGGACTAAGTTGCTGATTTGGAAAATTTTATGAAATGCAGTATATATGTGTTGTGAAATGGGTATATGTGGAAGGATGGACATGCATAAGTGGTAAATGACTTATGTAAATTGATTAAATGAAAAAATGCATGAAAGTATGATAAATTACATGATTATATTTCTGTTTAGATACATAAGGATAATCTCAAATTTTGGGATTAATTAATGAGATTTAAGGCAACAACGAGTGCTGAGCACCGATGTATAAATTTTTGGAAAATAAGTGAAATATGGTGTATGGAAGGTAATGAACCTTTAAATGATGATTATTGAATTATTATTAAGTGATTGAATGATTACCTTACTTATGGGATTGAATATATTGTGTAATAACCTATGTAATCCACAAGTATAAGCTATATGTGCATAACGACTTGAAAAGTCAAATGGATTATGTATGTTAATGAAAATGGGTTGGAAAACTAAGATGGATGCAAGTAAAAGAAATATATGAATGTTATATCATTCTCATATAGGCAAGGGCAAAGAAAAGGAAAATTCGGAAAGTAATGTGAAACAGGTAAGCAAGCGAATTTTTAAATGATTTTGTTTTCTAAATTATTTTAAATAAATGCAACTTTTGCTCTAACGGCTTTGATGTGAATATTGAAATTATTTCAGAAGTATTTAAGGATGGTCATTCCTTAGTTAAATATGCATTGAAATGATTCTTTTGGTTAGAATATGATCTTGCGAAATTTCTTTGATAAATGTTATGAAAAATAATTATTTTATTACGTTCTGAGTGAAAAATCATGCTAGCATGTTAAAGATGATTTTGTTGGTCCCGAGTTTATGGCAATTACCCAAGTGGGGAGGGGTGAATTGGGTAATTAAAATTTTTCAACTTAAACAGAAATTTTACCCCAAATTAATCTAGTCCCCTTGATGAAGAAACAAATGGAAAGCAATATGGTGTTGAGAGCAAAAATAAAAATCAACAAGCAAGATTTTATAGTGGTTCGGGCAACTTTCCCTATTCCACTCTTCCAAGCTCACACCTCTTGTGACTTGGGTTCCATTATGTATTTCACAAATACAACTAGAGCCACGGCTCTCTTCTAGATTCCAGCTCTAAGGGGCATCAACAATTCACAGCATAAGTAGGTGACGAGTTCCATCCAATCACACACTACTTTGCTTACACTTGATCTTAGTTACCCAAACTAAATCAAGTTCAATACAACAACAAATAACAAAAGAAAGTTTCTACATGTTACTGGTATGTAAAGGCAGATTTGGCGCAAAGAAGAACTTGTACAGTAGTGTTGATGATTCAATAAGCAGCTATTGGCAGTTTGAAATCGGAGTTCTTCTTCTATATGATGGCTTGATCACTTAATGCTCTTAGGAATGGGAGTTATGCTCAATTAATGAAGTTTCAGCTACTCCCCTCGTTCATATTGAATGTCTTATATAATTTGCGAGGGAATCAGAATGTTTTGAAAGTAGGTGGCGCGCATTTAATGCGCCAACGTTTGAAAATTTTCAAACCGTTGCTACCCAAGTCGCAAATGGAGTTGACTTCGGGTGCGACTTCGGCTTTCCACAACTTCTTCAAGTTCCAGTCTGAGTCAACTTGGTCCTCGACTTGACCCAAGTCGCAAGTGAAGTCGACTTCGAGTACGACTTCACTTCCTCATCTTGCTTGATGAACTTGAAATTCTTTGGAATGCCTTGCTTGCTTGAATTTCTTCATGTTTGATTGTTCTTCCACCATTTTATATTACTTAAGACTCTTTTATGATTCTTCTATCTTGAAACACTTGATTCCATGTCTTGAGTCTTGCATCTTGGAATGTATAGAAGATGTTCGAGTATGGGTTTATGATTCAACATGATGGATTCATGCAACCCTGCTTGCTTTGGTCTTCATTTAATCCTCATTTGATCCAAGTCGATTATCTTCACTTGAATATAGCACTGAGTCATCTTGATCTGCAAGTTTCGCACTGAAGTCGAAGCTGGAGTCGACTTGGGATGCGACTTCGGCAGCTCTTGTCCCCAATTTCAACTCTGGAAGGAGATGACGCCTTGAAGTCGCTACTGGAGTCGACTCGGTCTGCGACTTCACCCAAGTCGCATGCGGAGTCGACTTGGGATATGACTTCGGCAGCTCTTATTCTCGATTTCAACTTTGGACAAAAATGACAGATAGAAGTCGATGCTGGAGTCGACCTGGGATACGACTTCGGAAGCTCTCATTCTCGATTTCAACTCTAGAAGAAAATGACATTTTGAAGTCGCCACTGGAGTCGACTTGGGGATCGACTTGGCCTAAGTCGATGCCTGAGCCGACTTGGAAATCGACTTGTCTTGCCATGCTTTATTTTCTTCATTTTTACAACCTTTAATCATCTCTACAAACATGTTAGTAATCAAAACTTACTCAAATTGACTTGTTAATCATCAAAACATAAACTTGGCTTATTTTCCACATGTTTCTAACAGATTTTTATGAAAGTTTCATGTTCACAAAATACTAGGTCCACCTGAAAGGAGTAAACAGATCGGCTGTCCCCCTTTGGTATGGCCAAGTCGCTAAGATAGGCCAAAGGCTAGCGTTGCCCTCCCTGAGATGGGAGAAGACAAGGACGGATGGTCGCCTAACTAACCTCCATCCTATGAAGGACAACTTTCACGGTTTTACATTGCATTATGCATGTCGTACCTGTGATAGGTACAAGGAATATGTTTTCATGATATACCTTTTCAAAAGGTATAAATTGCTTTCCAAGATATTTTAAATGAAAAATATTGCCTGCAAAATGAATTGTCTATAAAATATACAGCTTGCTTATTGAGTTTCGACTCACGTTTTCGTTTTCTAAACCCATAGACAAGCGAAAGAAGAGACCCGGCAAAGGAGCACGAGTCGACCATTGAAGAAATGAAAAACATTATAAGTTTATGATTGTGAAAAATTTATGATGGATGACTGTAAAATAATTTGATGTTTCTGTATTGACATTTATGTATGATACATCTTGTGACATCTGATTTATGAGAAAGTTTGAAATATATCATGAATATCATAATTACCTAAGAAATTATTGGGTGGAAATGACCTAAATGTGCATGAGATGAAAAATAGAAGGGAATAAATACCTACGGAAACATATTTAATTAGATAAATATCCATTAAAACCCGCCGTGTGACAGGACAACAATCCTGATCACGTTTACCAATCAATAACGATCCCGAGGTAAGGCTTAAGATGTGACGCTCGGGTTTGGGACACCACATTTTCTTGCCACAAAAATCAACCCATATCCAAGTTCATAACTCACCCTAGCTTCCTAGGTCATTCAAATGCATATTTTGTATTTTTGAAAAATTAAAAAAATCAAGAATATCTCACCTTTGGCGTCACTTGCTTGCCACGACACCATTCCTCCCATGGCTAATCCCTTAGCCACTTAAATCATGCATTTAATCCCTTGATATTATCGTGGATTTTGTAATTTAAGATAATTCACAAAATAAAGCTCAAAACACCCTTGGTTGACACCTCATGTGGGGCATTAATTCAACTCATTAAGCCACTTTGCTTTTTCATAAATGCTTGTTGGAAAAGTCAATGTCACTTTGTCCTTTTGTGATTAAGCATATTTTCATAATAATTAGCTTATTCCAACCCTTCCATAGTATTTACCATAAAGTTTTATCCGTTCATCTCAAGTTTCATCTCAAAACAACATTTCTATCTTAAGTTATAATAATTTGAAATTAACTTTTGAATTTGGGATGAAAATAAATAATTATCATCCTAATTCCATCACATTTTCCTTAATCCAATCCATCCATAAGATTGAGCACAAAATCATGTGCTTACCTGTCAAATTGCATCTCAATCCGCCGTATAGGTGTCAAGTTATGAATTTTCTAGCATTTTTCAACTTAATTTCATATTTATCATTCTAATTCCCATTAATCAAATCATGATAATTAAAATAATTATTCATAACATATTAATATTTCTCAATCCTTTTTAAGCCACTTTAGTCATATTGACTTACATTGGGTTATGACGATTAATCTTAATCATAATTCTTAATTACAACCCTAATTACAAAATATCATCAAAATAATAAAAATCATCCATAAATCAACCAAATCATACATAATTCATGTTTACATGCCTAATGCATATATATGAGCCCTACTTGGGTTTAGGTATCACAATTCTCCCCCCTTATAACAAGTTTCGTCCCGAAACCTATTACATTTAAAATATTAGGGTAAGGCTCATATAAATTAGCCAACTTATCATTTTTCTTCCAATACTTTCAATGGCTTATCACGCTTCCACTGCGCTACTCTGACTCGGTAGCACTTTTGATCTTAGACTTATTACTCATCTTTTGTCTTTATGATAGACAAACTATCTTTTTTATGCATAGAGAAATTATATATGTATAATTTCTCATCTTATCGAAGGGTAAGATTTAAGCTACCCATTTAATGATATCAAGTAGAAATCAATAGCAATCATCTTTACTTAATATTCATATAACAAAAGTACCTTCATTTTTATAGCAAAGAGCAAAGATGCTCTGACATAAAATTTCATACATATTTCTTTAGAAACATAAGATACTTTTGCTAATTCATATATTCATTCTTGCTTCATAATATCTACAACTAGGTTATACCAGTGTAGACTGCTTAATGGGAGTACTGATTTAACACTGATCTAAAACATTTTGTTTCTTATCCCCTTTTCCAGTTTCTATAAACCAGTAAGGGTCCTTATCTTCCTTTCTAGTCTCATTTCTATGAACATCATAGAGAGATAATTTCTCTTATACCTATCTTCCAACCTCATCGGAATTAAAGAGAATCCTGATAATCATTCTTTCCTTCATTTTTCTTTAGCCATTTACCATTCCTTGCTATGAACCTGATACCAAGCTCTTTGGTATCATATGTGAAATCTACCATCCATGCTGATAGACATGGTTTGCTACACCTATCTATAATAATTTGCAGAAATTTTTTATCAATCGGTAGTTACAATTAGCTTTTATTTAGCTAGCCCTTCCTCATCTTGTTGCCCCTTATGTCCTGGTGTGGCAGTTTGAGGCAACATGACCCCATTAGTCACAGTTAAAACACTTTTTCTCTCCTACCTTAATAACTTGACAAGTTCTTGCTACATGACCAACTTGTCCATATTTATAACATTGGTTTAAACCTTTTAAACCTTCTCCAAAGTGCTGTTTGTCAGAAATACCACAAATTGGAAGACCTATTAAGGTATAATTTGTTTTTCTTTTTCTTGTCACCACCTTCTTACTCTTTTCTGGTTCCTTAGTTTTAGTGGCAAGTTGTCCTTGCCTTGATTGTTCTTATTCAACATCAACATGTGTTGTACCCTGGTGTCCTCCTGGAAGATATATTTTATTAAATTCTTCTATAAAAATTGGCCATGTTACCTTCCTTGGTTATAACATAAGGCTATAAGATTTCCCATTATTCATAAGTATGTCATCATTCATAAGCATTCCCAATCAATGCTTGGGTAACACATAAAACTGCATGGACAAACTTTAAACATGTTCTTGATTTCAGTCATCCACTGCTCAGCTTGAATAGGATCTGATTCACTTGAGAACTTAAGTGGATGCCGAGCTAGAAAGGCATTAATATCCTTCCCATTTGTTTTTATCATACCATCATTAATCCTTAAAGGTTTAGGTACAAGGTTAGGAGTTATTACTTGTACCGGTCCATCTCTTCTACCTTCTTCTAATTGGTCTCATTGGGTATTTTTCCCAAAGACCTTGTATTACTATGACAATTCGTGAAAATGCGAGTTATCATGGCCCATTTCAGACTATTTTTGAGTATTAGTCCAAGGGATTAGGCTTACTTTGTATCCATTTAGCTTAATTTTCACTCGCTTTGCATTTTAAGTGCACTATATAGTTTTTATGCATTTTTAGTATAAATTAGGCATTTTTAGTTCATTTATTTAGGCTATTCAATTTTTGCAAGAAGGACGGGCAAATTACAGGTATGCGGGCGAATCGAATGCAGAACAGAGCCAAGCAAGAGGCATGTGGGCTGGCGCCTAGGCTCCACCATACATGCCTTAGCAAGAATCTCCAGCATCTCATGCAACAGAAGGCTTCCAGTAGGTTGGAGCCTAGGCGCACTTCACTAACATTCAGACGAGCCTAGAGGAGCTTTGAGGTCACAAGATAGAATAGCTTCCAGGGAGTTGGCGCCTAGGCACCATGGCATGATCGTATTGATGTCATCACTCACGTCAGCGAGGTCACCATGGATAGGGTGCTACTGCTGCATGTCATTTATAGCGGGATGACAATCGATGTGGGGAGACTGATCTATCATCGGATCTAGGGCAATGTGACAGCTCTCCGGGGTAGCTACTACTTTTCATCCCTCATTACAGTGCTCTACAAGAGGGCAGGAGTCAGATGGGAACCGACGAAGGAAGTCCTGAATTGCAAGGCAATCATTGATGACCTATCCTACCGCATCCCAGCCCCAATTCGCACCACCACGCCTCGACCGACAGTAGCACCACTAGTGAGACCCTCCTCTCAACCGTCATCCACCAGCGAGAGATTAGCTAACCTGGAGAACCTGATGGCGGCTTAGGCCAAGTTTTTACAGTAGTCCAACCAGGCAATGGAAGCCCACTCCAGACGGTTGATGGAGGAGCACCACATTAACGCATCGACTCTTCCACCCTTCTTGTCATTGCCCCCAAAGTTCAGAGCTTGCTTCAGGTAGCCCTCTCAGCAGCATCGCAACGAGAGCGAGGATGAGGATGCCACCGAGTCCAATTCATGAGGGAGACTCGGTCCTTTCCATTTTTTATTTCATTTTACTTTGCATTTCTTTATTAGGTCATCATGCATTGAGGACAATCATCTTTCAAGTTTGGGGGGTGTATAATTCTCGACTGTAGGTTTATTTTTCATGTTTTGTCTAGATTCTATATTATGTCAACTTATGCTAATGAAAGTTATCTTTGTTCAATCCATTTTAATGAAAATGTGCAAGGTTGAGAAAAATGTTGACTTGAAATTGAATTCATAAAAAATGGGAATTTAGATTAAGGAGTATGTGTGAAAGCAAGTTCCAAGTGGCATATGAAAGAATCTAAAGAATTTCATAGTACATTGTTCTAATTCAATAATATGTCAATTTTCCAAACTGAAATGATGAGAACTGAGTTAAATGATGCTAACCAAGTGCTTTAAGGGAATTAATGGGTTCGAAAATGGTAATACTTCACAAAAATTTCTACAGGCATGTTTAGTACCCCTACCAAGACATCGGAACAATAAAAAGGGGGTGATTGACCTAAGCTGAGTAACCGGGACTTGGCATCAACAAATGTCAAGGTTCATGTAAAAAAGTAAATAAAAATCACAGTAATAACATTTTAAAATCAAAATTCTCCCCAAATACCCTGAAATATGGTGAGGGGAGCAAAAAATAAATAAATCTCTAGATATCCTGAAATATGGTGAGGAGAGTTTTGCAATAAGTTTGGGGGACCAAGAGGAAGATTAGCATGTTGAATTTTTACTTTATACTAGAAAATTTTGTCATTTATGTGTAACTTGGTTTGTGAATGAACAATGAAAATGCATGTCCTGTTTTGTGAAATGGATAATTTTTCAGGTTTAAATTATTCTTGACCTTGTTGAATAGATAAATTGATTGATAGAAGTATAATAAGAAGCAGATTGAGTTGATGGGGTCCAAATTTATTTATTTATTCATTCATTATGTTTGCATGTATTGCTCGAGGACTAGTAACATTTAAGTTTGGAGGTGTGATAACTTATTAAAATGTGAGTTATCATGGCCCATTTCAGACTATTTTTGCATGTTAGTGCAAGGGATTAGGCTTAGTTTGCATCCATTTAGCTTAATTTTCACTCGCTTTGTATTTTAGGAGTATTATACAGTTTTTATGCATTTTTAGTATAAATTAGGTATTTTTAGTTCATTTATTTAGTTCGTTCAATTTTTGCAAGAAGGGCAGGCAAATTCTAGGAATGCGGGCGAATCGAATGCAGAATAAAGCCAAGTAAAAAGGCATGTGGGTTGGAGCCTAGGCACTGATAACTCGTCAAAATGCGAGTTATCGTGGCCCATTTCAGACTATTTTTGCATGTTAGTCCAAGGGATGAGGCTTAGTTTGCATCTATTTAGCTGAATTTTAACTTGCCTTGCCTTTTAGGAGCATTACACAGTTTTTAGGCATTTTTAGTATAAATTAGGCAATTTTAGTTCATTTATTTAGTTCATTCAATTTTTGCAGCAAGGGCGGGCAAATTACAGGCGCCAAGGCATGACTCTCCAGGGCATTCAATAAGGCTTCTACTTTACACAACGCACAGAGGGTTGGTGCCTAGGCGCCACTATGCATCCGTATGTGCGGGTTTCCATACGTGTGCTGCACAAATCAAATGGTTTAAATAGAAACCTAGGGTTGCATGCTAGAGAGGGAGAGATCCAACGAAATAGACAACCGGAGAAGGAAAGAACTTGTTTGAAGCGCGGATTGAAGAGAAGATTCAACCCCATTGATGGAAATGATGGAGAACTAGTTTTTTCTTCATCTTTCTATTTTTCTTTCTCTATTTTTCTGGATACTACAATATGGATGTAAAGGATTTTATGATCATGCCTTTGAACTAAACTTCCTTTAGATGGATGGTTAGGATGAATTGATATATAACTATATTGTATTAGTTCTTTAAGATTCAAGAATGAATATTTGATTTCTATATGACTATGCATTGTGGATGTAACCTTGCATATGATGTTTAATGCTTTTTACAATATTAGCTGCCTTGTAAGATGATTTAATTGCATGATTAATCCTTAGAAAAGGAAAATCTCTGCTATATCCCTGTGTAGGGCATATGTTTCACCCTTGCTAAGGGGAGTTGTTTAATAGATAGGAATATACCATTAAACCTTATGTAGTTAACGAACAAGTTATGAATCTATCAATTCCACTTTATTTAATAGCATGGGAACATAACAATTGAATAGGGTGTAATTAACTTTATATGTGTTGGAAGATATATATAAAGATTATTGAACTTGGACTAGTAAATCCCCGAACAATCTAATGAAAAGGAACTAATGCAATATAGTTAGATTCAAGGATTTTGAACTATCCATCTGTCATCCCCAATTGATATACTCATTTTTAGTATTCCAGTTGTTCTATAAAACTCTTCTCTATTTCCTTTTTGCAATTGATAGTTTTAGTTTTAAGTTTGAACCCCAAAATTTTCTACTTGCAGAAAGCAATAAAACTGATTAATAATTCCAGTTAGATCATTTCCTCATGGGAACGATACTCTACTAACTCTTTATTACTTCGTTGGCACATATACTTGCTTAAAACGAGCATTTTCATTACACATATATGAGCTCATCAAGTTTTTCGCGCCGTTGCCGAGGAATTGGTTTTGTTGAGATTATTGATCATATGCTTGCTTTAAGAATGATTAATTTGATTTTGATGATTAACAAATAATTGAAATATCATTAAAAAGGATCTAATACATTTGTCTAAGTGTTCTCAGATATTTTATCTCTAATTATGTGTATGAAAATGAAAAGGCGAAATAATTTAAGTTTCAAGAGTTCAAAGTTCATGAAGTGCAAGTTCAGCAAGTGAAGTCTCAGCCCAAGTCGACTTCGCTTGCGACTTGGGTGAAGTCCCAGCCCAAGTCGATTTCGCCTGCGACTTCGGACAAAACAGCAAAGTGAAGTCGCATCCCAAGTCGACTTCACTCAGCCCAAGTCGACTTCACCTGCGACTTCAAAGCCAGAATTTTGGACAGAGTGTTGACAGCGAGTTTTTACAAAACGAAGTCGCACCCCAAGTCGAATTCACCCATCCAAAGTCGACTCCACTCATCCGAAGTTGACTCCACTTGCGACTTCAACTCGTAACTGTCGAAAATCCGAACGTTGGAGCTCTAGATGCGCGTGAACCTCCACTCCAACGGCTAGAACCTTTTTTCCTCTATATATACCATTGAAGAATGAATGTGGAGAGAAGAGAGAAGGAGGAAAGAAAGAGGAAAACACATGTTGGGCTTTCATCTTCTAATATTCAAGTGTGTTGAAGTTATTTGAACAACTATTGAAGCTTCAAGTGCTACAACTTCCAAGTGTGCTTCCAAGATTATCATCTCCATATGACAAGGAGCTTCCGGAGCTTATAGAATACACGTTGTAAAGTGTAATTTCTCTTTTGTCTATTTTGTTTTATGTTGTTGCCTTGAATCGGTATTGGAGACCGAATTCAAGAAGAAGCAAAACAGGGGGTTGGTTTGAGTTTGTCTCACTAACGGGTTTTGCTTGATTGGTTGGAGTTTGTCTCACCAATCGTTTGGACTTGATTGGTTGGAGTTTGTCTCACCAATCGTTTGGACTTGGTTGGTTGGAGTTGGTCTCACCAACAAGTGATTATTGTGTATGCCCCCTAGAGCTAGAATCTAGAAGAGAGCGGGTGCTCTAGATTGTATTGAAAATACAATAGTGGAACCCAAGACACAACGGGTGTGTGCTTGGAAGAGTGGAGTAGGGAAGGTTGCCCGAACCACTATATATCGTTGTCTCTTGTTTGGTTTGATTGTTTACATTTTTATATTCCATTTGCATCCTCTCATTCTATCTCATATCACGTTTCATCAAGGGGATTGAAATTATAAGGGGTTAAGTTTTAATTTACCAAAGAATTTTTCAAGAACCCAATTCACCCCTCCCCTCTTGGGTTTTGCCATAAACTCGGGGCCAACAGGTTTAACTAATTATTTTTAGTTTTTTGCTTTCTTGTACAATTTTGTAAATATAGTTTTTTTTTAGTTTAGAATTTTTCCGTCAGTTTCAATTGAATTGGTTTTTGCAGGGTTAATTTGATTTTGTATGCGCCGAGGCAGGGCCAAAAAGGAGATCAATATTCCATTTGATCCGAAGCCTGAAAGAACTTATCTGAGAAGGCATTGAAAGAGCAGGGAAGCTAAGAGCCAATAGCATACCATGGAGCGCATTGGGAATCAGGACTAGAACATTCATGTCGACCAACAAGGGAACCAAAGGGTTGAGGTTCCAATTCATCCACCAGAAGATGATTTGGATCAACCTATTTGGGATCTCATTGAGCTGGGACAAAATGCAGTTCAAACTAGCATTGCACCTCCTCCTATCAACACCAACAACTTCAAGATCAAACTGGTGATTTTCTAAATGCTCCAGTCCACTGGGCAGTTTGGAGGATTGTCTTATGAAGATTCACACCGCCATCTGCGTAATTTCCTGCAGATCATGAACACATTCAAGCAGAATGGAGTCTCCGACGAAGTAATGCGGCTATGAACCTTCCCATTTTCATTGAGGGATAGAGCTTTGGAGTGGCTGGATTCTTTGCCCCCGAACTCTATCAATATATGGAATGACTTGGCTCAAAAATTTCTAGAGAAATATTTTTCACCCGCCAAGTTAGCCAAGCTCAAAATGGACATAGTCTCATTCAAACAACATGGAGAAGAGATTCTATCAAAGGCGTGGGATCAGTTCAAAGACTTACTTCGGAAGTGCCCACATCACGGTATTCAGCCGTGGGTTCAAATTCAATTTTTTTACAATGGTCTCCAGGATTCCACCCATCATATGGTGGATTCATCGACAAATGGATCCCTACTAAGGAAAAGATATCGAGAATCCTACGCCCTGCTTGAAAATATGGCGGCCAACACCTATCAACTGTCATTTAACAGAAGCCAAAGCGAGGGTCTACTCTAATTGGACATGTTTCATCGATAAAAGCCTACATCAACGCTCTATCCAGGCAGATTCAAAACCTATCCAGGCTAGCCAATGTCAATGCAGTAGCCCCACAACACAGCAGCCGTCAGCAGCAGATATTTGCACGTGGTGCGGAGAATTCGGCCATCCCAGTGATCAATGTGCCTCCAATTTGGAGAAATTCAATAAATCCATATGCAAACAATTACAATCCAGGCTGGAGGAATCATCCCAATTTCTCATGGAATAACCAGACGAAGCCGAATCAGCCACCGAGATTCTCGCAGTAGCCCTCACAGCAACAGCCAACAAGACCAGTTCAATTCAATCCACCACCTCGAGAAGAAAAGAAATTTGATCTGGAAAACCTTTTCATGCAATTCATGCAATCCCAGATCATGAAAAATAGTAATTTGGAAGCACAGATCGGGCAACTGGCCTCAGCCCTAAACAACCGACCTCAAGGTGCATTGCTGAGTGACATGGAGCAAAATTCGAAAGGAAAAGACAAAGAGCAGGTGCAAGCAGTCACATTGCGTAGTGGAAAGAAGTTACCCACCGCAATTCTGGTAAAAGCGGTAACTGAACCCACTAGTCCTCTGATTCAGTAGTCACAAGAGACAAAGGAGTCAGACACATCACAGAAGTAGCTGGACGTAGAATTACCTCCTTCATTTCCTCAAAGATTTGCAAAGAACAAAAAAGAGAGCTAGTTTAAGAAATTTTTAGAGGTATTAAAACAGCTACATATCAACATACCTCTCATTGAAGCTTTGGAGAAAATGCCAAGCTATGCCAAATTCATGAAAGATGTTCTATCAAAGAAAAGGCGATTGACGGAATTTTAAACGGTGGCATTAATAGAGGAAACCAGTGCTATGGTGCAGAGAAAGCTTCCCCCTAAGCTCAAGGATCTAGGGAGTTTCACTATCCCATGAACAATCAAAAATCAATACTTCAGGAGAGCTCTATGTGTGAAATCCCAACCTAAGTAGGGTCCAATGTATGCATTGGACATATACAAGTGATTTATATGTGAATTAAGTGACGTATGGACGATTTTAGGATTTTTATGATATTTTACAATTAGGGTTTAACTAAAAATGGTGATTAAAAATTTAATCGTCGGAGCCCATTATGAGTCAAGGTGACTAAAGGAGCATAATGAGGATTAAAACATGCTAATGTGGCATGAATGTTGAGTTAATTTTCATAATTTAATTAATGGAGATTAAAATGGAAATTGTGGAATTATGTTGGAAAACACTAGAAAATTCATAATTCAACGCCTGTAAGGCGGATTCAAGTGAAATTTGAAAGGAAAATTGATGATGATGGGCTTGATATTATGAAATTATTGGATTATAAAAATCCTTGATAAAATTAGATTAAGGATTTATTGATCATATTTCAATTTCAACCGTTAACTTTAAACGGTTATAACGGGAGCTAGGAAAATCAAATTGAGATGAAATTTGAAACGATGGAATAAAATTATGAAATCTATAAGATAAATGGAATGGATTAATCTAATTATCATAAAAATTTGCTTTCTTGGAGAGAAAGTAAGTGGATTGACTTGTCTCAAGAGAGGGGACGTGACTTTAATGCAAAGTCAAAGTTTGTTACAACTTTGATTATGTGGATTTTTGAGCAATTTTTGGAAATCAAAAAAAAAGAAAAGAAAATGAGGGTAAAAGATGTAGCATGATCTTAGGAATTAAATGTATGGATTTAAGGAGGATTTTGCTAGCCACAAAAATCCAAAAATCCTACCCTAGCTAGCTTGGACGTCCATGGCTCCATGTGAGCTAGAAATTGATTTAAAAATTCTGAAAAATATGCAAATGCGTGGATAATCATGCCAAGTGTTAAGGGATAATTAGGTGTATAAATTACCCACATTTTGGAATTTTAAAAAATGATGTAAATGGGCAGCAAGTGACGTGCAAGGGCTGGACAGTTTTGGACGGTCTTGATGCATGCAGATTTTTGCAATTAAGAAAATGTGAAAAAAATAATTTATATGGCTAATGATTATCTAGCTCATTGAGGGGATAACTATGCATTAAGTGTCTATGGATAATGGCTCCAAAGTGGGGCCCACAGCTGGAAAAAGTCCAACCTCATAAGAGGGGTGCACACTCACATGCGGAGGTTTGGAAATTTTTCCAAATGTTGAATCTTTCACCCCAAGCAACCAGCAGCCTCACGTCCAGCCCTATCCAGACAAGGAGAAGAGAAAAACCAAGGAAAAAGGAGGGGAATTTGAGGACGAAAATCATTTCCAAGTGATGAGGGTTTGATCTCCATTAACCAAGTAATTATATGGGTTGATTTAGCTTTTCATTTTGGATTTTAAACCCTAAGATTTTGAATATGGAATGGATGCTTAAATAATATTTAAAGTGATTATTCAACATGCTTTTGAATGAATATGGAAGGGGTATTAACTTGCATGTATGAAATTCCATGATTTTAGATGATGGAAAGTGAAGTTTTGAATGATATATGATGTTATAAATTAAATTATAGAAGGAATAGTAAATGATCGAATTTTAACATGAAACGTTTTTAGAAGAATCACTACGAGGTGATTAAATAACGATCAAATTTTAAGATTAAAAGGATAAGAACTTTGCAAATTAAAAATCTGAGAAGATTAGCCCAAACAGGGTAAAACAGGTGACAGGATTATCTGTAGAAAATTATTTTTAATAATTTTAATCAACGATTTTTGTGCTTAAAATTTTATTGGATATGTAAGAAGTATTTAGGATCGCAAGGAAAAATTAAAAATTAGGTTTTTATGGGTATAAATATACCCAATAATTTACGTGATTAAGGCTAACTAAAAATGGATTCTGTTGTCCAGCAAGGTAAAAATGCCAAAATAAATATAAATTCTTATTTTTTTATACTGAAAATATTTATTTTAGTTAATTCATGTAGTTATTAAGGTAAGATAGAAATTTCAGATCAAAACTACTTTATTCAATATTCATTCAAGATTTTGAGGTTTCAATACACTTGATTTCAGCATATGTGGATAGTTTGAGAATAAAATCAAAAAGAAATATGAAACCTATGTAAAAATGATCCAAATTTATATATGTGTTAAATAATTAAATATGTATTAATAAAATTGTGATTATGTGCTGAATTTTGGATTTATATAATTGCCTAAGGTTATGTGTCAAAAGACACGTTAAATGGGTGAAAATGGGTTCCAAACTTGCTGTTTTGGGAAACCTATGGGAAGTGAATTTAAACCCCACAAAAATACCCTAAATGCAGTGTTAATTAAGGGTAATTAACCCGCTGAAATATGGATTAAACCTCTGCCTTAGAAAATTTTATGAAGCATCTTATGTATATGTTGCTAAATGGGCATACGTGAAGCAATAGACTTGCATAAGTGATGAATGACGTATAGAATATGGTTTTGTGCAAAAAAGCATGAAAATATGATGAATTTTATGATTACATAACTATTTTGAATTATATGATGTTAATTCCCAATTTTGGGACTGTGTAATGAAGCTTAAGGCAATAACGTGTGCTTAAAACGGGCACCAATGTATGAAGTTTGTAAAAGGAGTGAAAAATGGTAAATGAAGGTTAATGAACCTATGAATGATAGTTAATGGATGGATTTTGTATGGTTGAATGGATACCCTAATTATGGGGTTATATATGTTATGAGATTAGCCGATGGAATGTATAAAAATGTGCACGTATATGCTAAATGTATGCATAGTGACTTGAGAAGTCGAATAAATGATATATATGAATAAAATGGGTTGGAAAACTAAATAGAATGCAAGGAAAAGAAATATATGAAAAATCATATTATTTTCATGTAGGCAAGGAAAATAATGGAAGGAAAAGGGATTATGACGATCTCAGGTAAGCAAGCGAACTTTAATGCAAAGCCACAAGTTCTGAAAAATCATGACTTTAATGAAAAGTGTTAAGGTTTGCTTCATTGGAAGCAAGCGACACTTCTTAAGATAAATAATTTATCCTAAGTGTTGTCAAGGATGGGAATGCTTCATGTTAATGGAATTGAGAAATTTTGCTTATGAGTAAGCAAGTTCTTCATGCTAATGTTTTCTAAGGATTTCATGTTTGATATCGATGGTTTAAGAGTTTGCTTTTAAGCAAGCAAGTTCTATATGATATTGTTCAACAACATTTTATAAGAAAAATGAAATTTTACCCTTTTTCACAAAATATCGTTTGTAAATGAGTTTTGAGTTATTTCTACAATAACTCGCGATAAAAAATGATGAAAAAAATTTATTTTGCTAGGTCAAGATAATTAAATAGTAAATGATATTTTGGACATAGTCCATATGTTTTGAAATGATGTTCGAAAATTTTTGATTTCCTTTAGATAAGGAAATCTATGTTAAAAATGTTGAAAAAATGTTTATACGGATGTGTTAAAAAGGGATTTATGGATGACCAACCTCCTATGATTGATTTCATAAAATGGTTTGATTTCAGGTTGCTTGATGGCATGCAAAAGACCGTGCAATTTTCCTTCATGTAAAAATGATTGATATGTGGACAATTATTAAATTTTTAGGTTATGGACAAGGGGATAGCAAAATTGCATAACTTTTGTAAACAAAAGGTCTTGAAATGGAAACCGAGCAAATATTAGAGAACAATATAATTTATTTATGGAAATCTAAAGGATTTGAAATTCTTTTATTAAAAGGATTTTAAGACGTATTGTTTCTCAAACATTTCAAATATTTATCAAAATATTTTACTCAAAATGAATCTAAAGGAATTTAAGGAAGGTCATCCTAAAACTGGATTTCAAATAACAACTTGTTAAAGCGGGTACACTCGCTTACAAGTTGACACAGACTGCGGTCTGTGATGCGTTTTTGAAAATTATTCTTAAATATAGACTTCAGTCTAAGAGTTTTGTGCATATGGATGCAGGCTGCGGTCTGTGATCCCGGTTTAAGGACATGAGCTGCGGTCTGTGGTTCTTCAAACCAAAATGGGCTACAGTCCGTCATAATAACGTACGGTGCACCAGTACAAGAAACAGGCCGATTGTAGAGCACGGTTGGGATGACCGGGGCCCACTTTACATATGGCCAAGTTGCTAAGGGATGGCAGGAGTGCCAGCAACGCCCTCTCTGAGATGGGAGCAGGATAATTGAACAGCCGCCTGGCTAGTGTGCTGTTAAGGATTCTCTTCCAAAAGGTAGCATGATCACTTGCTAAGTGTTACTACTGCATAGGGAGAAATGCATTTGCATACGTTTGGCTTTTCAAAAGCCCAAAGATTGGGTTATAAAAGTATTTATAAAACAAGTTATCCTAAATTAGATCCTTATGAGCTAATATGCATAAGTTACTCTAAAAGAAATGGTGTTTTACACAAAAGTGTAAATAACAGGAATTAAAGGAAATGTGTTTATGCAAATGCATTTATGAAAATAGTTTATGTATTTTATTTGCCTTGTTTGCTATAAACAAGCCCCAAGACGGGGATTATGAAAAGGATTTATGTGAAACTTGAATTGGACATAAGAATGTCCATTTCTAAAGAGCCTAAATGATAAGGGTTTATGGATATGAGAATGTCCAATGTTAAGGTGTTGAAATAAAAAGTGTTTTAGGACATATGAATGTCCATCGCCAAAGGAAGCTATATGAAAAAAAAATTTGAGACATAAAATGTCTCTTGGCTAAAGGATTTTATGATGGTTTATGTTAATGATATTTTGAGACATGAGATGTCTCTTTTGCCTATGGATTTATGTTGTTTTGGACGTAAAACATCCACTGGCAAACGATGATTTCATGTAATGTCTATGAACATTAAAAATGTTCATATAAGAATTAAAGGGATTTCATCATCAAGGTAAAACGTATATGTTTTGCCTTAAAAATCCTAAGTGCGGCTTGTAAATGATTTTAAGAATGAATATCTCATGAAAACATTCAAGGACATGGAATTGTCCTCATAAATAAAGGATTTCATGATGATATTTTAGGACATGCATGTCCTCAGGAAAAAGGTATTCCAGATGTTTATGAAAAAGGTTTTCAAGAAGTCTTGCCCTAAAGATAAAATACTTGCTTAATGAGTTGTCACTCACGTTTTCATTTTCCAAACCCATAGATAGGTGAAAAAGAGACCTGGCAAAGGAACAGGAGCCATCCATTGAAGAAATGGAAAGATATTATAAGTTTCACATGCTAAGGTAAGCTAATTTGTATGTGAACTTAATTAGAATTTTAAGTTCTATATATGATTCAAAGATTGAATGTATGAATGTATGGATATAAAATGTGATACTTAGGTCAAGGAATCTTTCACTGCAAAAAGGCAGGTAAAAATGCTATGTGTTTATGTATATCCGAACTTAGCTAGAATTCTAAGTTCCATGTGAATTAATGACTGAATGTATGCAAGTATGATTTGTACAATGATTAAGGTATGATGACAGGCATGTAAAGATGCTTTGAATGAAATGATGAATTTTACTGCAAGTGAAATGTCACAATGTGTGATGATTGTCGGGTCAAGTTATGAATGATGACAGATGAATAAACGAAAAAAAATTTGGACGTATTCCAATTAAGAACCCGCCGTGTGATCAGGGCAACAATTCTGATTCACATTTACCAATCGATAGATCTTGAGGTAAGGAAGTTACGTCTTAGTTCGGGGCGCCACACTATGTGACTTGGGAGCCAGCATTAATCTCATGACCAAGTCAATTTTCAAAAAATTGGGCACTGGGGAAACTCAACCTACAATAGTTATGCTACAACTGGCGGACCGGTCTATGACATATCCGGAGGGTATCATTGAAGATGTTCTTATCAAGGTGGACAAGTTCATCTTTCCTGCAGATTTTATTATCCTAAATTATGAAGAAGACCGAGATGTGGCAATCATTCTAGGTCGGCCTTTCCTTGCAACAAGCAAGGCTATCATTAACGTATAGGCTGGAGAGCTAACCATGTGGGTTCAGAACGAACATGTTACTTTTAGTGTGTTCAAAGCGATGCAGCTATCAAATGATCCAGATGAATGCCTAATGATCGACATGGTGGATTCAGCAGTTCAAGCTGAATTCCAAGTTTCAGCTTACAAAGACATCCTGGAGGCATCGTTGGTTGGAGAAATCAGTGAATCTGATGACGATTCGCTAGAGATGATACGCTACCTGCAACAATCTCTGACTTTTACACGATACTCACAGAAATTTGAATCATTGGAGCTCAAACTAGAATCTTTTAAATAGTTGAAGCCGTCGATCGAAGAGCCACTTGTTCTGGAGCTAAAACCTCTTCGAAAGCACCTCAAATATGCCTACATGGTAGCAAAATCCTCACTCCTGATGATTATTTCTTCTACATTGGATCTCGTGTAAGATGAAAAACTGCTCCGAGTGCTCAGAAATCACAAAAAGGCCATAGGATGGACCATCGCCGACATCAGAGGCATCAGCCCATCCTTTTGCATGCACAATTCAAGTGGAGGAAAATTCCAAGCCATCCATTGAAGCACAGAGAAGGTTGAAGCCAATCATGAAAGAAGTGATCGAAAAGGAGATTATGAAATGGTTAGATGCAGGCATTATTTATCCAATCTCTAACAGCTCTTGGGTCAGCTCGGTGCAGTGCTTCCCGAAGAAAGGAGGTAGGACGATCATCTCCAATGAGAACAACGAGTTGATTCCAACCAGGATAGTCACTGGTTGGAGAGTTTGTATGCACTATGGCTAGCTGAACAAAGCCACCCAAAAGGATCACTTTCTACTCCTATTCATTGATTAGATGTTGGACAGGTTGGCGGGGCGGGAATTCTATTGCTTTCTGGACAACTATTTAGGTTACCACCAGATTATGATAGCGCTGGAGGACAAAGAAAAGATCACATTCACATGTCCATACGACACGTTCGCATTCAGGCGAATGCCATTTAGCCTATGCCACGCCCCAAGGACATTCCAGCGTTGTATGATGGTCATTTTCACTAACATGGTGGAAAATTATTTGGAGGTATTCATGGACGATTTCTCAGTATTCGGGAATTCTTATGACGAGTGCCTAGCCAACTTATCAAAGATGCTTCAGTGTTGTGAGGATACGAACCTAGTTCTCAATTGGAAAAAGTGCCACTTTATGGTATAGGAGGGCACGTACTTGAGCACCGGGTCTCCAAATAGGGAATCGAAGCGGACAAAGCTAAAATCAAGACGATCGAGAAATTGCCTCCACTCACCTCAGTCAAAGGCATTCGCAGCTTTCTAGGACATGTGGGGTTCTACAGGAGGTTCATAAAAGACTTCTCCAAGATAGCTAAGCTGTTATGTTTGTTCCTCGAGAAGGATGCGCCATTTGAGTTCACCAACGATCCATGGAGGCATTCCAGGATCTGAAAAAGAAATTGGTATCAACGCTAATTATTATTTCTCCAGAATGGAACCTCCCATTCGAATTAATGTGCGATGTGAGCGACAACGCAGCGGAAGCGATACTGGGCCAACGAAAGAATAGAGCTTTTCACTCCATTTACTACGCCAGCAAAACTTTGAACGGGGCACAAATAAGTTATACCACAACAAAAAAGGAGTTGCTAGAGGTGGTTTTTGCATTCGACAAATTCAGTGCCTATCTGGTGGGCACCAAAGTGATCATGTACACAGACCATTCGACCATCAAATATTTGATCAAGAAAAAAGATGCAAAACCACGCTTGATCCGGTGGGTCCTATTGCTATAGGAGTTTGACCTCAAAATTAAAGACCGAAAAGGAGCTGAAAATCAGGTCACTGACCATTTATCCCGTCTCGAGAGATCCCAACCAGCCCAAGACACAGACAGATTCGAGAAGTGTTCTCGAATGAGTAGCTCTTTTCCATCTCTCCAGCCAGTAGTCCTCTATGGTACGTAGACTTCGTAAATTACATAGTTAGTGGACTGTTGCCTCCAGAGCTGAATTCAAATCAAAGGAAAAAATTTCTCCATGATGTGAAGTTTTATTTCTAGGATGATCCATACTTGTTCAAGCAATGCCTAGATCACTTATATCGGAGATGTATTCCAGAATATGAACAGGAATCTATATTGTAGAGCTGTCATTCATCACCTATGGGGGCCACTTCCAAGGAGACAAAATTGCTGTGAAAATACTTCAATCGGGGTTTTACTAGCTATCGTTGTTCAAGGATGCCCATTTTTATGTCAAAAGATGCAAGCGATATGGGAGATGCTGGCTCCTCTTGAGCAAGTGGTGCCGCGGGAGGTTGCTCCCCCTCAGTCTGTGCATTGTCTTCTTGCTCTTCTTCTGAAGCTTCATGCCTTAGTTCAAGCAGATTGATCTTCATTCTTTGTATGAGAGCTTTATTTATGGCATTTGTGGATTTGAGCACTTCGAAAGGCTCGCCTTCAATATCCACTTTGAAGAATTCAAGAATCTTTGTGATCCATGTGCCATAGGGAAGGACTCCTCGTGGGTTATCCTTTCTAGAAGCCAAGGCTTCAAGAAATAATTTGGGTATGCTCACTTTGACCCTGTTGGCCACTTTCCATAGTATCCCTGCTTCTTGTGGATTCAATTGATTTCTTCCACCGCCCTTTGGGTAGATGCAGTGGGCAATGAGAAGTCGGAGTACTCGTAGCCTTGGTGAAAGATCCATGTACCGAAGGAATTTGATTCCCGGATGGTACATGTTGCTCCGGGTGAGCTGATTATACATTTGATCCATAGTGAGGTCTTCTGGAATAGGCTCATCCTCATACGGGACTCCAAGTATGTGTCCTAAATGACTCATTACTTCAGTCGGTCCTGCAACTATCCCGATTCCAAGATCCATTTCGACTCCTTTGACGAAGGTTCCAAAGTATTCTTCATCCCAAAGATAATAAAACATTCGAGTAAGATCTGGATAGACCCTTTCGTCTTCCTTTAGCAAATTGGTCCATCCTTGAAAATCCAATAGATCTTCTATGTCGGATCCATATTCTTTCAGGAAATTAAAATCTATAATCTTGGGTATGAATACCTTCCGTTCGTAGAACTTTTTGTAGAAACGGCTATGTTGGAGCTCGGTTTTGAAGTAGGTAGTAGGCATCTTCAATACTTGGGCTTTCCCAGCTGCAGTGCCCCTTCTGCTTGTCCCGGATTGTGTGCTCTGTGAGGTTTGTTGTTGATTTTCCGACCTGGGTGCTTGATCAGATGATTGAGTGGAGGTTTGGAATCGAACCCGTTTACCCGTCGAAGTTGATGGTTCCTCTCTGGCTCTTTTTGATGGAGTCCTAGTTCTTCTAGGAACTTCTTTTGGTTGAGATGAAGGTTGTGGTTGTGTGGGAACCCGTTTGGGGTATGGTTTTGATACGGCTTTCTTTGGTGCCATTTGGAGTTTGGACTTTATGGATCTGAGAGAGGAAAATGGAGATGATACCAAAGAAATGCTGTGAGAAAGAGAGAGAGCTTGGGAGAGATGGAGCTTGAATGAGAGAGAAAGAGAGAAACAGAGAGGAAGAGTGAGAGAGAAAAACGGAGAGGAAGAGAGAGAGAGAGAAATGGAGAAGAAAACCGGAGAGAGAGAAGGATTCGCCGGAAAGGTTTGCCGGAGATGGAGGAGGAGAAAATCGCCGGAAGAGTGGAGAGGAAAGACGGAAAGAGGGGTTGCAGTCTCCGGAGGAGAAAAGGAAAACAGGGAGGCCGGAAAAATGAGGAAGAAAGAAGAGAGGAAGAAGAAATAGAAAAGAAGGCTCGGAAGTCGGACGGTCGCGCTCGCGGAGTCGACTTTGCCCTAGGCGAAGTCGACTTCGGTTCCCTGGAGTCGACTTCGCACATAGTGCGGAGTCGACTTCGACCCCATGGAGTCGACTTTGCTATTGAAGCGGAGTCGACTTCACTTTCCCAAGTCGACTTGGCGGAGTCGACTTGGCTCCTATGGAGTCGACTTGACTCATCAGTTTGCCTTTTTGAAATTTTGATTTCTTGTTTTAATTTTTCCTAATTTAGCTCTATCATCCCCATATCATTCCTAATCTTGTAAAATGATTCTTTAGCTAGAGGTTTGGTAAAGATATCAGCAATTTGATCCTCTGTTTTCACATATTCTAAGCACACATCATGATTTTCAACATGTTCACGAATAAAATGATGTCTCACATCAATATGTTTGGTTCTAGAATGCAATACAGGATTTTTAGTCAAACAAATTGCACTTGTATTATCACATCTAATAGGAATATCAACATAATCAATACCATAGTCTTTCAACTGTTGTTTCATCCAAAGTAATTGGGCACAACAACTACCGGCGGCTATGTATTCGGCTTCCGCAGTAGATAGTGCAACACT
The DNA here is from genome assembly GCA_030490835.1 of Annona cherimola. Classification (NCBI taxonomy): domain Eukaryota; kingdom Viridiplantae; phylum Streptophyta; class Magnoliopsida; order Magnoliales; family Annonaceae; genus Annona; species Annona cherimola. The sequence goes on along the minus strand of CM059977.1, from coordinate 47,653,592 downwards.
TGTTTGTTTTCTTGAATGCCATGAAACTAGCATATGTCCAAGAAATTGACAAGTTCCACTGGTACTTTTTCTATCTACTTTATATCCGGCAAAGTCTGCATCCGAATAGCCGATTAGATCAAAGGTTGACCCCTTTGGATACCATAGTCCAAGATTTGTAGTTTCTAACAAATATTTAAAAATTCTTTTTACAGCAAGTAGATGTGATTCTTTTGGACATGCTTGGAATCTAGAGCACATACAAACACTAAATAGGATATCGGGTCTAGAAGCAGTTAAGTATAGCAAGGATCCTATCATGCTTCTATAAAGTGTTTGATCGATATTTTTACCATTTTCGTCCGCATCGATCTTGATTGTAGAGCTCATTGGAGTGTTTGCTCCTTTGCTATTTTGCATTCCAAACTTCTTGAGCATCTCTCTGGCGTATTTGGACTGATTTAGAAATATTCCTTCACTTTGTTGCTTGATTTGCAGTCCAAGGAAGAAATTTAATTCTCCCATCATACTCATTTCGAATTCGCTCTGCATTATCTTAGAAAACTCTTGACAAAGTTTTTCGTCAGTAGCACCAAATATTATGTCATCAACATAAATCTGTACAATTAAAATGTTTTTATTTTTATATTTAATGAACAGAGTAGTCTCTACTTTCCCCTTTTGAAACTCATGGTCAATCAAAAATTTATTCAATCTTTCATACCAAGCTCTTGGAGCTTGTTTTAGTCCATATAATGCTTTGGTCAATTTATAGACATACTTTGATTGATTCTTTTCTCCAAAGCCAGGGGGTTGTTCAACATATACTTCTTCATTCAGATAGCCATTCAAAAATGCACTTTTTACATCCATTTGAAACAATTTGAAATTCATATGAGAAGCAAATGCTAGTAAAATACGTATGGCTTCTAATCTAGCCACGGGTGCATATGATTCTTCAAAATCAATTCCTTCTTCTTGGGAATACCCTTTGGCTACTAATCTTGCCTTGTTTCTAATTACGAGTCCGCTTTCATCTAATTTGTTCCTAAATATCCATTTAGTACCTATGATAGTGTGATTATTTGGTCTAGGAACTAAATGCCATACATTGTTCCTTTCGAATTGGTTTAGCTCTTCTTGCATTGCAATCACCCAATTTTCATCATTGAGAGCTTGTTCAATGGTATTTGGTTCAATTTTAGATACAAAGGCATATTGACCATAAACGTTTTGTTTTGATCTTCTAGTTTTCACTCCTTCATATATATTTCCAATAACTTGTTCAATTGGATGGGCATTTTTGAATTTTAAATCAGTTGGAGGTTTGTAAGAAACATTACCTTCACTTACCTCTTTCTCCACGAGATCTTCTGGCTTGAGCTCGAGTTCCTTTGGTTGTTCTTTGCCTTTTGTCTCATCTGTATCACTTAGTTCATCCTCCTTTCTCGGAGTTTGGTTAATTTCATCAAATACAACGTGTATGGATTCTTCAACAACTTGGTTTCGTTTATTGAAAATTCTATATGCTTTGCTATTTGATGAATAACCAAGGAATATAGCCTCATCGCTTTTAGCATCTAACTTTCCCAAGTTAGTTTTTCCATTGTTCAAAACATAACATGTACATCCAAAAGCATGAAAATAAGAAATATTTGGTTTCCTTCCTTTCCATAGTTCATATGGGGTCTTTTTCAAGATTGCTCGAATGGTAACACGGTTCAATACATGACAAGCTGTACTTACAGCTTCACCCCAAAATTTCTTGGATAGATTGCTCTCATTTAGCATAGTTCTAGCCATCTCTTGTATAGTTCTATTTTTCCTTTCAACTACTCCATTTTGTTGTGGAGTTCTTGGTGCAGAAAATGTGTGGTGAATTCCCTTTTCATTGCGAAATTCCATGAATCGTTTGTTTTCGAATTCGCCACCATGATCGCTTCTTATGGTCACAATAGTACTTTGTTTTTCATTTTGCACCAAATTTACAAAAGTTGCAAACATAGAGAAGGCTTCATCTTTACTAGCTAAGAGGATTATCCATGTGAATCTTGAAAAATCATCAACTATGACAAATACATATTTCTTTCCACCAATGGTTAGAATGTCGGATGGCCCGTATAGATCCATATGTAGCAATTCAAGTGGCTTAGTGGTGGAAATTTCCTTTTTGGTAGAGAAAGGCATCTTGGGTTGTTTTGATAATTGACATGCCTTGCAAATCTTGTCTTTGTCATATTTCAATCTTGGTAATCCTTCTACCAAACTCTTTTTCCATAGGGTTTTTATGTTTCCCATGTTTATATGTCCAAGCCTTTTATGCCAAACCCATGGATCATTATCAATGGCCATTAGACATTGACCATTCAATTCATCAAGTGAAACCAAATATACATTTCCATGTCTTTTACCACTAAACATGATATGCTCTCCATCAAATACATTACATATAGATGATTCAAACACAACTTTGTATCCTTTATCACATAATTGGCTAATGCTCATTAAATTGTGTTTGAGTCCTTCAACAAACAAAACATCTTCCATGCATGCATTTGAAATACTATGTATATTTCCTTTACCTTTAATTTTACCTTTTTCATTATTGCCAAAGGCAACCATTCCATCATTACAAGGCTTAAGTTTGTGAAACAAACTTCTTTCACCGGTCATATGCCTTGAGCAACCGCTATCCATAAACCATTCATTGTTTGCCTTTGCCTTAAGACATGTCTGAAAAATAAGCAAATAAATCTTATCTTCTTGGTACCCATTTTATGGGTCCATTTGGGTTAGTAATATAGATCAATCTTTGTTGTTCTAACTTTGAAAGCCCAAATCTTGTGTTTCTTGGAACCCAAACTAATTTTGCACCATGGTCATATAATTTCTTAAAATTACATTTGTAAGTTTTGTGACCCATTTTATTGCAGAAATTACAATCCATAGGTAATCTTGGAGTAGGCCTCCAAGTATGCAATGGTTCCATTATTGGTTTTCTAGTCCACTTAAAATTTTTCTTTTGTGGCTTGTATATAGATGCATTTTTAGTTTGATGTTTCTCAAATATTTGTACATTTGATTTGCTACTTTCTCCTTGCTCAAATGTATGATACCCAAGACCTCTTTTATGTGTTTGGGAGGTCATATTCAAAAACATTTTGACGTTTTCTCCTGGATTAGAGAACTTAGCTAATGATTCATTTAATGATTTGTTCTCCTTTTTTAGCAGATCATTTTCATCTTTCAATTTGTCTAATCTTTCTGCAAGTTTACCATTTACAATTATTGTTGCATCACATTGTCTTTTCTTAATTGTAAACTTGCTTCCTAATTTCTTTATTTCTTCATATAATGAATCATATGCAGTTTGTAGCTCATCTAATTCAGTACATTTGAGGCATTCTTGAAAGGAAGAAAAACTTGATTTAGAATGGGAGAGTTTAGAACTTACCTCTTCATCGCTTGTGCATTTTGTTGAGGTAATTCGTTCTTCTTGTTCGATTTGTGCCATGCAGCAAATTCTTGCACATTCTTCCGCCTCATTTTCGTCGGTTGAGGAATTACTCGTTGTAGATTCCTCATCGTTTACATACATGCCTCTACCTTTGTACTTTTGGAATCTTTTGTTGTTCCTTCTATCCTTTCTTTGTTCGTTTGCCTTGCTTTCTTCGGGAGTTGGACATTGAGCTTGCATATGTCCCGAACCGCCGCATCGGTAGCATTTGGTTGGTTCTTTCTTCTTCTCTTTGGGAGTTCTTTCCTTGAAGCTTCTGAAAATTTTCCCTTTCCTCACAAATTTTCTGAAGCGTTTTGTGAGAAGGGCAATCTCGTCGTCGTTTTGAGAAGAGGAGGTATCGTCAGTGTCTTGTGCGGCTTTCAAGGCGATTGCTCTTTTGCCCCTATGTTGATCTTCATTTCTTCTCTTAATTAGCTCATGTGACATGAGTGAGCTAATTAAGTCTTCAAGCTTTAAAGTGTTTAGGTCTTTGGCTTCTTCTATTGCAGTGATCTTTGGAGTCCATGATTCCGGTAGAGCTCTTAAGATCTTCATAACCTGCTCAGATTCAGAAATAGCCTTTCCAAGACCTTTTAAAGCATTAGTGATTTTTGAGAATCTAGCGAACATTTCAGAAATATTTTCTGTTTCTAGCATTCTAAAATTCTCTAGTTCTCCAATCAAAATATTTCTTCTCGTCCCTTGGACTTGAGAAGTTCCTTCATAGATAGAGGTTAGCGTATCCCATATTTCTTTGGCGGTCAAGCAAGAGGATACTCTATCATATTCAGAAGTAGTAAGAGCACAAAATAAAGAGTTCATAGCTTTGGCGTTGCTCTTAACAATTCTTACTTCCTCATCGGTAGGCAAGGTTACTCCATCCTGGATAGCAATCCAAGAGTCCATGTCGGTAGCCATGATGAGTTGCTTCATACGAAGCTTCCAATATCCAAAATTGTTCCCGTCAAACAACGGTGGCCTTGTAAAGGATTGGCCTTCAGCAAAAGCGGGAACGGAAGTAGATTGGGATGCCATTTTGATAAGATCTCTTTGGTAAACTCAAAGACCTGCTCTGATACCACTTGTTGGTCCCGAGTTAGTGGCAAAACCCAAGAGGGGAGGGGTGAATTGGGTTCTTTAAAAAATCTTTGGTAAATAAAGACTTAACCCCTTGAGTAATTAATCCCCTTTTGAAAAGAGCTAGAGAGCAATAAAGATAAAGCAGTAAAAAGAAATATAACACAAGATTTATAGTGGTTCGGGCAAACCTTCCCTACTCCACTCTTCCAAGCTCACACTCTGTTGTGACTTGGGTTCCACTATGTATTCCACGAATACATTTAGAGTCACCGCTCTCTTCTAGATTCCAGCTCTAGGGGGCATATACAACTAGAGCCACTTGCTCTCTTCTAGATTCTAGCTCTAGGGGGCATAAACAACTCACATGCAAAAGTAGGTGATGAGTCTCACTCCAATCACACCCTACTTTGCATATACTTGATCTTAGCTACCCAAGCTAAATCAAGATTTATACAACAAGACAATGAAATAAATGAAACTACACTTTACAGATTTGTGTAGGCAGATTTAGCTCGAGGAAGAAGTTGTAGAAGCAGCTGTGGATGAATATTGTTGAAGGCGCTAGCAACTTGAAGCTTTCTTCTTCCTTAGAATTTATACGGACCACTCAACAATGGAGAAAAGCAAATAGGAAACCTTTCTTGCACTTCTTTTCTCTCTTTGAACTTTAACGTAGTGTCTTGTGTTCTCTTGTTGTGTTTTCACGTTCATTTGAGGGTCCTTTTATAGAGGGAAGAAAATATGAACGTTGTGGAGGTGGTTGGTGCGCAATAAATGAACTCCAACGTTCGAAAATTTGACCGTTATACCCAAGTCGAAGGTGGAGTCGACTTGGGATGCGACTTGGCTACCCAAGTCGCATCTGGAGTCGACTTCGTCTGCGACTCCAGTTCTTCAGATTCCCAAGTCTTAGGCTTGGTCGACTTGACTTCAGACTTCGACCCAAGTCGATCCTGAAGTCGACTTGGCCTGCGACTTGGCTCGGGTTTTGCTGAACCTGCTTTGATCTTCAAGTTGTGTTCTTCTATCTTGGATTGGCTTGATTCTTACTTAGATGATTCATGCATATTTCACTTATGTAGTCTTGATAGACATTGTTTGAATCATTCTTGTATCTTTGTCTTTGAGCTTGATAGACTTGATTTGATGTAGAGCATGTTTCTTGAGTTTGAATTTGACTCATTTGTTTTTCATCTTGATTCCTTGGACTTGAGTGATAAATCCTCTTGAATATCTTGAAAACTGCATCTTTGAAGTTTGAACTTCTCAAGTCGTGGATGGAGTCGACCTGGCCTGCGACTTCACCCAAGTCGTACCTGGAGTCGACTTCGTTTGCGACTTCGTGATGTTCGTTTCCACTTTTCAACTCTGGATACTCCAAGTCGATGTTGGAGTCGACTTCGTCTGCGACTTGACTTCCCAAGTCGCAAGTGGAGTCGACTTGACCTGCGACTTCACCTGTTGCCTTTTGGGATTCATTCTCAAGTCGATATTTGAGTCGACTTTGGGATCGACTTCACCCAAGTCGAAGTCCAAGTCGACTTGGAGATCGACTTGACCTCTTTGCTTTCCTTAAACATTTAGCAAACATATTAGTACCTTTTATATACTCAAAATTAGTTCTTGTTAATCATCAAAACTCAAGATTTGGTCAATTTTATTGTTTTAAACATTGTTTCCAACAGAGTACGCCACAGAATGACGACAACTTATCATTCATAAGCCAATGGACAAGTCAAGTTGGCCAATAGAGAATTAAAGCAAATTCTGAAAAAAACAATTGGGTCATCTCGCAAAGATTGGTCTACCAAACTGGGCAACGCACTATGGGCGTATCAAACTGCCTACAAAATCCAATTTGGAATGTCTCCTTAGCAACTGGTTCATGAGAAGGCTTGCCATCTGCCGCTGGAGCTAGAACATAATGCTTATTAGGCGATGCAACAAGCAGGGGAGCGTCAGTTGCTGCAACTCAATGAGCTAGACAAATTCCAAATGCGGGTATATGAGAATGCCAAGTTCTATAAAGAAAAAGTGAAGAAATGGCATGACAAAAAGATTTTACCACGGAGATTCGAGCCAGGTCAGAGAGTCCTACTTTTCAATTCAAATTGAAATTGTTTCCAGGAAAGTTCAAATCCAGATGGTCGGGACCGTTCGTGGTGATAAAGGCAACTGAGCATGGAGCAGTGGAGATATTCAATGAGGCATCTGGTAACAATTTCGTTGTGAATGGGCAGTGACTGAAGCATTATTTGGGAGATGATCTACAGCGTTGGAAGGAGGTGGTGGAACTGAAAGATAATTGAACAATGGGAATGTCGAGTTAAGGATGTTAAACTTAGCGCTGAATGGGAGGCAACTCATCACTCATTTATATTTTTTTTGTTTGTGTTTTTCTTTTATATAGGAGAATGACTTGGAGCTCAATTTCATGCTAGGAAGCAACTGAGAGCAAAAATTTCAAAAAAATTACTGAAGAACATCGGCGCCTAGGCACCGTGATGAAGATCCGAAGAACACAGAGCGATGAACTGGCGCCTAGGCGCCGCAAGATGGTGTCTCGGCACCGAGTCATGGACAGCGTGACCCGAACGACATTATAAGGCTCGGGTTAGGGTTCTAAACCCTAACCCCGAGCCCCAGCACCGACTTTTCTACCTTTTTCATCTCCAACCCATTTTGCCTTGATTACAATCCATTCAAACCACATTTCATCATCAATCATACCACCAATCTCACCTCCATTCATCCCTTTTCGTTTTCCATTCCGTTTCCATTTTTTCCCTTTCTTAGATCCGTCTCAAATCCATCTAAAAACCAAGTTTTTCCACACCATATCACAAGCCCCACCCCTAAGCTCCATTTCCCATCCATTTTCCCTCCTTTTGGGACCCATTTCAAGCCCCATCACCCCTTCCTTTTCCAGTCGGCACCGGATTTTGACGACAGCAGGTGCCTAGGCACCGCCCTATCGCACCCTAATGCTAGTGCAAAAAAGAAAATTTCTAGAATTTCAAAGTTGCAAAGCTTTTGGGGTAAAATATCTTGTTCGTCGGTGAATTCTAAGTGTGTTTCAAGTCATTTGGTGTTGGATTACTGCAATTTGGAATTTGGATTGGAATTTGGGTGGTTGGACGGCATATTGGAGTTCAGGGTGTAGCTTGTAGGGGTTTGCTCTGTTGATTTGGTTGTGGGCTATTGTTTGGCAATCATTTGATATATATTGGACACATGGCTTCTTCATCCTCTGCCAAGTAGAAGAAGACATAGGATCCAATGGAATTCGACGCCAACCGTTTTGTGTCCACTCAAGCCTTCAAGCGGTACACGGATTCGCTACAGAAGCCCCACTTGATACTGAAGAGGGGGATCAAGATCGACTCATTTAGTGATGTCCTCACCAATGAGTTGAATGCCCAAGGGCAGCACAAGTTCCTGGCATAGCCACAGGCTGCCATCGTACCGGTGGTCAAGCAGTTTCACACCAATGCGATGGAACACAAGCAGGAGCGGGTCACGGTCCGAGGCAAGATCGTCCCATTTCACTCTGAGGCGATCAAATCTTTTTATGGGACATGCTCTTTTGATCGCCCAGACATGCATGAGGCCTTCTTGGAGGGAGAGGACAGAGACGTCAACTCCATCACATGTCATTTCTGCGATAGGCCACTGACATGGAAGTCGACAGGTGGACAGCTCTTATCCTTCAAGCGCAGTGACATGCTCTATCACAAGAGGAAGCTATTCCATTTTATATATGCGAGAATGATGTCGTCGACTCATGTCAGCGAGGTCACCATGGATAGGGTGCTCCTGTTTGACAAGTTGCGTATATGTCTATTAAAATGCTCGCTATTTACGCAAGTATACGTGTCGTGTCAAGTAATAAAGAGTGAGTAGAGTAACGTTCATATGAGGAATTGTTAACCGGAATTATTATTTAGCTTAACTGCTTTCGAAGGTTGTGAAATTCTGAGTTTGTGGTCCTATTAAACTAATAATTGCAAAAAGGAGAAATTAGAGTAGAGATATGAGACTACTGGATACTAAAATGGGTTTTCTGATTAGGGATGACAGATGGATAGATCGTAATCCTTGAATCTAAACTATATTGTTCTGGTTCTTATTAAGCGGATTGCATATGAATTTACTAGCCCAAGTTCATGTATCTTCATATGTGTCTTCCAACAGTATATGAAGCTAATTACACCCTATTTAAGTGCTATGTTCCCATGCCATTAAATAAAGTGAAATTGATTAGTTCATAACCTGTATAATGACTACACGGGGTTTAACAATATATTCCTATCCGTTAAACAACTCTCCTTACACAAAGGTCGAAACTTGTGCCTTACACATGGATCTGGCAAAGATCTCCCTTTTCCAAGGATAAATCAAGCAATTAAATCATCTTACAAAGTAGTTAATCTTGTAAAAGCAAATACTCACACATGCAAAGGTAAATCATATACAATCATGTATATAAGCTTAAATATTCATTCCTGAATATTCTAAGAACCAAGAAACAATACAGTTTAGAATTCAATTCATCCTAACTATCCATCTAATGGAGGTTTAGTTCAAAGACATGATCTTAACAAACATTACATCCATATAAAAGGTATCCATAATGCAGAGAAAGAAAATTAGAAAGAATAAGAAAAACAGTTTTCTGGAATTTTCCACCAACGGGACTTGATTCCTTCCTTCAATCCGAGCTTTGATCTCGATTTCCACTTTCTCTTGCACTGTAGTTCGTACTCTGGCTCTTTCCTCCTCTTCTTCCCTTTTTTCGTGCGAACCCCTAGAAAATATATATAGAGTCCTATTTGTGCAGCTTACGCACTAGAATATCCACATACGGATGCGTATTGGCGCCTAGGCCCCAACTCTCTATGTGCTGAGCAGTTTTGACAGATTCGGGATCCCTAGGGGATTTTTGCACTGGCGCCTAGACGCCCCTGGCCGGCGCCTAGGTGCCAACTCCCTGGAGGAGTTTCTAACTTGTGGTTTCAACAATGTCTTCACTTGAGTTTCATGTTGATGAAGTGGCGCTTGGGCGCCCCTGGGTGGCGCCTAGGCACCAACTCTCTGGATGTGCTCCCTTCATGTCAGCTGTGTGTTGCAAACGGTCAAGGCGTGTAGGGTGGCGCCTAGGCGCTAACTCTTTGGTTCTGGATGCCTCAGCTTGCGTTCAACTCGTCCGCTCTGCTGCCGAACGTCCTATCATTCCTACAAAAATGGAAAAACTAAATAAATAAACTAAAAATGCCTAAATAATGCTAAAATTACCTAAAAACTAATTAATGCTCCTAAAATGCAAAGCAGATGAAAATTAAGGTAAAAGAGTGCAAACTAAGCCTATTCTCTCGAACTAACACACAAATTAAGTCTGAAATGGACCATGATAACTCATAAAAATATGAGTTATCATACCCCCGAACTTAAATTTTGCTAGTCCTCGAGCAACACATGCAAATAGAATGAATAAATGAATGAATGAATGTATATGAAATAATGAATAAATGAATGAATGAATGTATATGAATGAATGAATGTATGCAGGAAAACAAAAATCAACTCCTTTTGCTTCCGGTTATGCATTGATCCATCCACTTAGCCATTTCACAAGGTCGTGATTAATTCAACCTGAAAAATCCTTCATTATACAAACAAACAAGGCATAAATTTTCCTTTCCAAACCAAGTTACATATGGATGCAAAAATTTCGTAGTGCAAAGTCATATTTCAACACATCAATCTTTCATTCGATCAGAAAACTGGTTAGGAAATCAAAGAAGTCAAGCAAACCAATGATTAAACCGCATACACTGGTTACAGCAAATGGTATCAAGTCACTGAATTCAATCTCTAACAACTGCATATTCTTTTTCCCCCTAAAATTATTGCAAAAATTCTCCTCACCATATTTCAGGATATCTGGAGATCTATTTTTTTGGCTCCCCTCACCATATTTCAGGGTATCTAGGGAGAATCTTCATTTTTTAAAGTGTTATTACTGTGATTTTTCTTTGCTTTTTTACGTGAACCTTGCCATTTGTCGATGCTAAGTCTCGGTTACTCAGCTTAGGTCAACCACCCCCTTTTTATTTTTTTCTAATGCTTTATTAGGGGTACTGAACATGTTTCAGTAATTCCTATGAAATAATACCATTTTCGAACTCGTTGAAGTACTTGGTTAGCATTTATTTAGTTCAGTTTTCATCATCTCGGTCTGAAAAATATGCTTGTTGTCGAATTAGAACCATGTACTCTGAACTTCCTTTTAATTCTTTCCCATATTAATTTCAACCTGCTTTATACTTGATTTCAATCTGAATTGCCCATTCTTTCATGAATTCAATTTCAAATCAGAATTAATCCCAGCCTTGCACATTTTCACAATCAAATGAATTGAAATAAAGACAACTTTTATTAGATGGAATTGAAATGCATGCAACATAAACTAAGTCATGAAAATTAACATGCAAAACTAACCTATGGTTGAGAATTATACACCCCCTAAACTTGAGAGATGCATTGTCCTCAATGCATGACCCTAAAATGAACTAGAAATGAAAATACAATAAAAAGTAAAAATAAAAGAAAAGATAAAAAAGAAGAAAAACAAAAAGAAAGGACTGAGACTCCCTCAAGAATCGAACTCTGTCTCGTCCTCATCGTGCTCGTCATCGAACTGGGGCTGCGATGGCTACCTAAAACAAGCTTTGACCTCTGGTGGCGTAGTGGAAAAGGTGGGAGGGTGGAGATGTCAATTTGGCGCTCCTCCGCTATCCGCCGTAGGTAGGCCTTCATCGCCCGGTCATGCTGTTGTTGGTACCTAGCTTGGGCTGCAACCAGATTCTCCAAGTTTATTAGCCGCTTGGCTATGGATAATGGCTGCGAGGATGGACCCACTGTAGGTGGAGCCAGTCTGGGACGCATGGTGGCTGTGCGGATCCATGGCTGGGTGTGGTAGGAGAGGTCATCAATGATGGCCTGACAATTCATGACCTCCTCCGTCGGCTCCCATTTGACGCCTGCCCGCTTGGAGAGCCCGGTGATGAGAGATGAGAAATAGTAGCTGCCTCGGGATGCGGTCGCGTAGGCACATATCTGCTGATAGATAAGGCGACCCACATCTATCGTCATGCCACTGTAGATGGCATGTAGTAGCAGCGCTCTGTCCATCGTCACCTCACTGACGTGGGTCGATGGCATCATCCGGGCTGAAATAAAATGGAAAACATTCGCCCGTCGTACATCATCTCGCTATGCTTGAATGATGTGAGTTGGCCTTCCATTGATTTCCATGTCAAAGGCCGTTGGCAGATATGCTCGGTGATAGAGTTGACATCTCGACCTTCTCCCTCCAAAAACTCCACATATTGGTCTAGATAGTCAAAAGAGTCCAATCCGTAATAGGAGTTGATCGCTTCAGCATGAAACAGGATGATCTTGCCTCGGACCTTCACCCTGCCCTGCTCATGTTTTACAGCATTAGCATAAAACTCTTTCACCACTGGCACTATTACAGACTCAGGCTGTGCGAGGAATTTCTGCCACCCTCGAGCGTTCAGTGCGTTGATGAAGTTGTCGGAGAAAGAGATAATCTTTATTCCCTGTTCAGGAATTAGGTGTCTCTTCTGAAGCGAGTCTATGTACTGCTTGAATGCCTAAGCGGACACGAACCTATTGGCGTCAAAGGCAACGGGTTCCTAAACTTTCTTCCTCTTGGTTAATGATGATGAAGCCATGTTGCAGCCAAGCAATTTCAAACAATCCTTGCAAACAGAAATGCAGCACAACCAAGCAATCCAACTAGCCAATACACACCCAGACAATCCAGCAAGCAGTCCAACAAGTACTAACCAAATACACCTGAAGCAATCACCTTACAACTAATGGCAAACAAGTACCAACCAATTCTAAGTAACTCAATCCACAAGTTTAACCAGAGAACTATCCACTCAAATCAACCTCTAGTCCATAAACCAACCTTAAAAAAATATGCAGCAATTCGATCTAAGTTTTCACTCAAACAGTTACCCAATCACTTCAAAGCAATTAGAATGCACCAAGAAATGGAGAATTTTACCCACAAAGCTTTTCGCTTGAGAATTGAAAACTGCCAAGGTTCTGCACTGGCGCTGAGGCATGGAGATGGCGGCGCCTAGGCGCCGATCTGCTGACAGTGGTATTCGACACCGGGGCAGAGAAAATGAAGATGGAATTACTCAAAATGGAGCCCAAATCAAAGGGGAAATGTTTGGAATTCTAGAATAAGTGTGGGGCTTAGGCTTATGTGATGAAAAACCAGATTTGAGGATGGATTTGAATGGATCTAAGCAAAGGGGGAAGAACGGAAACGGAATGGAAAATGAGATGAATGAAATGAAGAAGAGATTGAGGTGCAAATGTAGTTGGATTGAGGGTGAAATTGCTTGGAAACGCTTTGACAAGGTTCAAAAATGATAAGGGGAGAAAGAGACGGCGCCGGGGCATAAGGGTTAGGGTTTAAACCCTAACCTGAGGCTTTATAGGTCGTCCGGGTCGTGTTGTCCACGACCCGGCGCCAGGGCGCCCCCCTTCGGCGCCTAGGCGCCATTCATATATTTTTTATATATATAAACAAAAATAAAAAAATAAAAAATAACAACAAAATTGCAAATCAAACTGGAACTAAACAATGGGTTGCCTCCCAATCAGCGCTAAGCTTAACGTCCTCAGCCCGATGCTTATGCTATTCAATCCTTTTTCCATTTTTCCACCACGGACTCCCAGCCATTAGGACTGCAACCTGGAAGTTCCGATCTGATCTAAGCCCATCATTCCCTGAAGTTGTGCCAAATTTGATTTTTCGGCCAATTAGATAGGGGTATTTTGATATGAAAAGTTTCACTTTTATCAAATGTAAACTCCCCCATTCCTTTATTGGCTTTAATATCCATGTCTTGACTTCCCAACGGCTCGGTTATTTGTTTAGGCCCGATGTAACCAGCAAGTCGGTCTTTAACACCGGTCGATAATTTATGGCCCTTATTCGCAATCTCCTCTTGGTCTTCCTCAAAACTAGCTCGAGGCAGCTTTTGAACCTCTGAATTGCCCATATCAATTCTTAAGAAATCCTCTGGGTTAGTCAGGCTGTGTATAGGCTCAAGCACTTTAAATGTAACCTGTTCGTTCTGCACCTGCATCGTTAATTCTCCGGCTCGTACATTAATTATCACGTTGCCCGTTGCTAGAAAAGGCCGACCTAGAATGATAGGTACGTCTCAATCCTCTTCATAATCCAAGATAATAAAATCTACTGGAAAAATGAATTTGCTCACCTTGACAAGGACATCCTCAATAATACCTTCCAGGTACATAATGGATTGATTCGCCAGTTGCAGCGTCACGGTGGTAGGTCGAGCTTCCCCGAGGCCCAACTTTCTGAAAATGGACTTGGGCATGAGATTAATGCTGGCTCCCAAGTCGCATAATGCTCTCCCGAAGTATTGGTTGCCAATTGTGCAAGGGATTGTGAAACTCCCTGGATCCTTGAGTTTAGGAGGCAGCTTCCTCTACACCCTCGCACTGGTTTCCTCTGTTAGCACCACTGTCTCGAATTCTGTCAACCACCTTTTCTTTGATAACACATCTTTCATCAATTTGGCGTAGCTCGGCATTTGTTCTAAGGCTTTGATGAGAGGTATATTAATATGCAGCTGCTTCAGTACCTCGAGAAATTTCTTGAACTGGCCCTTCTTCTTAGATTTTTCGATTCGCTGAGGAAATGGAGGAGGCGGCCTTGGATTCATGGCGATTTCAGCATTTGATTGGTTGAGAGTTGCAGTTGGTTGCTTTGTCTCCTGTGATTGCTGAATCAGAGGGTTAGTGGGTTCAGTCACCAACTCTGGTGGAGATGGGTCGGGTAACTGCTTTCCACTACGCAATGTGACTACTTGGATTTGTTCTTTGCTTTTACCTTTCGGGTTTTATTCGGTGTTGCTTGGCAACAATCCTGGAGGTCGGTTATTCAAGGCTAAGCCCAGTTGACCTATCTGAGCTTCTAAGTTTCTGTTCGTCATGATCTGGGATTGCATGAACTGCATGAAGAGATTTTCCAGATCCGATTTCTTTTCTTCTCGCGGTGGTGGAGTGACTGCATTGGTCTTGTGGGCTGTTGCTGCGGCGGCTGCTGTGAGAATCCAAGCGGCTAATTCGGCCTCGTCTAGTTGTTCCATGAGAAATTAGGATGATTTCTCCAACCTGGGTTGTAGTTGTTTCCATATTGATTAGCTGGGTTTCTCTGGAAATTTCTCACGTAATTAATGGACTCCGGGTTGAAGGCACATTCATCACTAGGATGGCCGAATTCACCATACCAAGTGCATATCTCTGCTGCTGGTTACTGCTGTGGTGTTGACGTCCCTAATGCATTGACGTTGGCTGGCCAAGACAAGTTCTGAATTTGCTGAGACAAAGCGTCGATGTGGGCCTTTATTGATGAAACTACATCAAGTTGGAGTAGACTTGCACCTCTACTTCTGTCTGATGGCAATTGATAAGTGTTGGCCACCATGTTTTCGAGCAGGGCATATGATTCCCTATAGCTTTTTCGTAGCAGAGATCCGTTCGATGAAGAATCCACCATATGACGGGTGGAATCTTGGAGACCGTTATAGAAAATCTGAATTTGTACCCATGGCTAAATTCCATGATGCGAGCACTTTCAGAGCAGGTCTTTGAAATGATCCCATGCGTCTGATAGGGTCTCCTCGCCGTGTTTCTTGAACGACACTATATCCATTCTCAGCTTGGCTTACTTGGTCGGCGGAAAGTATTTTTCTAAGAATTTCTGAGCCAAGTCATTCCATGTGTTGATGGAGTTAGGTGGCAAAGAGTCTAGCCACTCGGAAGCTCGATCACGTAGAGAAAATGGAAACGTTCGAAGTCGCATTGCTTCGTCAGAGACTTCGTTCTGCTTGAAAGTGTTCATAATCTATAGAAAATTCCGCAGATGGCGGTGCGGGTCTTCAGATGCTAGACCTCCGAACTACCCGATAGACTAGAGCATCTGAAAAATCACCGGTTTGATTTCAAAATTGTTGGTGTCTATCGAAGGAAGTGCAATACTAGTCTGAACAGCATTTTGACCAAGCGCAATCAGATCCCAAATTGGCTCATCCAAATCATCTTGAGGTGGATGATTCGGGATCTCGATCCTCTAGTTTTTCGGCTAGTTTGCCCGGACATTATCGTCTTGGTTCTCGATATGCTCCATCGTATGCTGTTAGTTTCTAGCCTCCTTGCTCTTTCGGCGCCTTCTCAAATAGGCTCTTTCGGGTTCTGGGTCAAAAGGGATGACAGTCTCCTTTTCGGCTCTGCCTTGGCGCATGCAATACGAGATAACTCTATAAAAACCAATGAATTTAAACTAGCAGAAAGAAAAAGACAAAAAAAGAAATTCTAATTTAAAATAAATAATGAAAAGAAGATGTTCTACAGAATTGTACAAGAAAGCAATAAAACTAAATATAATTAGTTAAGCATTTTTCCCCAGCAACAGCACCAAAAACTTGACGAGCTGCGTATATATCTATTAAAATGCTCACTATTTACGCAAGTATACGTGCCGTGTCAAGTAATAAAGAGTGAGTAGAGTATCGTTCCCACGAGGAATTGTTAACCGAAATTATTATTTAGCTTAACTGCTTTCGAAGGTTGTGAAATTCTGAGTTTGTGGTCCTATTAAACTAATAATTGCAAAAAGGGAAAGTTAGAGTAGAGATCTAAGACTACTGGATACGAAAACGGGTTTACTGATTAGGAATGGCAGATGGATAGATCGAAATCCTTGAATCTAAACTATATTGTTCTGGTTCTTATTAAGCAGATTGCATATGAATTTACTAGCCCAAGTTCATGTATCTTCATATATGTCTTCCAACAGTATATAAAGCTAATTACACCCTATTTAAGTGTTATGTTCTCATGCCATTAAATAAAGTGAAATTGATAAGTTCATAACCTGTATAATGACTACACAGGGTTTAACGGTATATTCCTATCCATTAAATAACTCTCCTAACACAAAGGTCGAAACCTGTGCCTTGCACATGGATCTGGCAAAGATCTCCCTTTTCCAAGGGTAAATCAAGCAATTAAATCATCTTACAAGATAACTAATCTTGTAAAAGCAGTATACTCACACATGCAAAGGTAAATCACACACAATCATGTACATAAGCTTAAATATTCATTCCTGAATATTCTAAGAACCAAGAAACAATGCAGTTTAGAATTCAATTCATCCAACTATCCATCTGATGGAGGTTTAGTTCAAAGACATGATCTTAACAACCATTACATTCATATAAAAAGTATCCATAATACAGAGAAAGAAAATTGGAAAGAATAAGAAAAACTATTTTCTGGCGGTTTCCACCAACGGGACTTGATTCCTTCCTTCAATCCAAGCTTTGATCTCGATTTCCACTTTCTCTTGCGTGGTAGTTCGTACTCTGGCTCTCTCCTCCTCTTCTCCCCTTTTTTCTCACGCGAACACCTAGGAACTATATATAGAGTTCTATTTACGTAGCTTATGCGCTGGAATATTCGAGTTCGGATGCAAATTGGAGCCTAGGCGCCAACTCTCTATGTGCTAAGTAGTTTAGATAGATTTTGGATCCCTAAGGGATTTTTGCACTGGCACCTAGGCGCCAACTCCCTGTAGGTGGTTTCTAACTTGTGGTTTCAGCAATTTCTTCATTTGAGTTGTATGTTGATGAAGTGGCGCTTGGGCTCACCTGGATGGCGCCTAGGCGCCAACTCTCTGGATGTGCTCCCTTCATGTCAGCTATGTGTTGCAAACGGTCAAGGCGTGTAGGGTGGCGCCTAGGCGCTAACTCTTTGGTTCTGGATGCCTCAGCTTGCCTTCAACTCGTCCGCTCTACTGTCGTACGTCCTATCCTTCCTACAAAAATGGAAAAACTAAATAAATAAACTAAAAATGCCTAAATAATGCTAAAATTGCCTAAAAACTAATTAATGCTCCAAAAATGCAAAGCGGATGAAAATTAAGCTAAAAGAGTGCAAACTAAGCCTAATCTCTCAATCTAATACACAAATTAAGTCTGAAATGGACCATGATAACTCGTAAAAATATGAGTTATCACTGTTGCATGCCATATATAGAGAGATGACGATCGATGTGGGGAGGCTAATTTACCACTAGATCTGCACCAGCGCGACAGCTTCCCGGGGCAGCTACTACTTACCATCCCTCATCACAAGGCTCTACAAGTGGGCAGGAGTCAGATGGGAAGCGACAGAGGAAGTCCCGAATTGCCAGGCAATCATCGATGACTTATCCTACCACATCCCAGCCTGAGTCCGCACTGCCATGACTCGCCCCACAACAGCACCACTTGTGGGACCCTCTTCTCAGCCGCCATCCACCAATGAGCGATTGACTAACCTGGAGAACCTGATAGTGGCTCAAGCAAGGTATATACGACAGTCCAATAGGGCGATGGAGGCCCACTTGCGCCGAATAATGGAGGACCACCACATCGACACCCCCGGAGTCCAAAGCTTGCTTCAGGCAGTCATCCCAGTAGCACCGCAACAAGAGCGAGGATAAGGACGCCACCGAGTCTGATTCATGAGGGAGTCCGAGTCCTTTCCATTTTTTATTTTACTTTATATTTCTTTATTAGGTCATCTTAGGTCATCATACATTGAGGACAATGCATCTCTTAAGTTTGGGGAGTGTAAAATTCTCAATCGTAGGATTGTTTTCTAGGTTTTGTGTAGATTGCATGTGATGTCAACTTCTGCTAATAAAGTTATGTTGTTTTCAATTCATTTTGTTGAAAATGTGCAAGGTTGAGAAAAATCATTGACTTGAAATTGAATTCATGAAAAATGAGCAATCCAGATTAAGGACTATGTGTAAAAGCAATTGCAGGTGGCATGTGAAAGAATCAAAAGAATTTCATAGTACATTATTCTAATTCAATTATATGACAATTTTCCAAATTGAAATGATGAGAACTGAGTTAAATGAATGCTAACCAAGTGCCTTAAGGGAATTAATGGATTCAGAAATGGTAACACTTCACAAAAATTTCTATAGGCATGTTTAGTAGCCCTACCAAGACATCTGAACAATAAAAAGGAGTGATTGACCTAAGCTGAGTAACTGGGACTTGGCATCAACAAATGTCAAGGTTCGTGTAAAAAACCAAAGGAAAATCACAGTAATAACATAGAGGGTTGGCGCCTACGTGCCACTACGCATCCGTACACACTGATTTCCGTACATGTGCTGTGCAAATCAACTGGTTTAAATAGAAACCTAGGGCTGCATGCTAGAGATGGAGAGATCCAATGGAATAGATACCTGGAGAAGGAAAGAACTCGTTCGAAGTGCGGATTGAAGAGAAGATTCAACCTCATTGGTGGAAACTGCTGGAGAACCAGTTTTTTTTTCATCTTTCTATTTTTCTTTCTCTATTCTTCTGGATACTGCAATATGGATGTAAATGTGGCACCCCAAACCGGGGTGCCTAGAAGCCTTACTCCGGAACCATTTTTGATTGGTAAACGTGACTCAGGATTGTTGCCCTGATCACATGGCATGATTTTTTTTATATATTTAATACCAATGCATGAAAAATTTTCATCATTCATCCAACATGAAATATATTTCACATATCATAGTTATAATCACAACCTGTTCATAAAACATTATCATTGAAAAGATATTCTTTTCCATCTCAAAATTATCATCATTGTCTTTACATAAAAATTTACATGTACAACATATATATCAAAATTTGCATGTCATTTTGCATACTGCCTTCATCATCATTTCCTGTCTGTTGTTGAAAAAGCATGGGTGAGTAATAATACTTAGTAAGCAAGCCATACATAATTTTTCAATCATTTTCATGCATTTCATAAAATGAAAATACAATGCATACATAGCATTCATGACATTCCTTTAGATGTGATGCTAGCTAGGCGCTCATCCCATACATGCTCTCATCTCAGGGAGGTCACCGCTGGCCTGAGCCTATATAAGCGACTTGGCAATAGTGAGGGGGACATCCAGTCTACTTACGACCTCAACTATGGCCTATTCATCGTGCACATGCTCATTTACATACATATGCCAACATGATATCTGCAAATCATAAACAATTTCATAAAAGCATTTAATAAACAATTTAAGAAAATGAACTTCAGTTCATGTAAAGCAGTTATAGGTATGACCAACCTTAAATAAATTTCATAAAGCAATTTACAAACAATTTCAAGTATTTTGGAAATAATTTGCAAAAGATATAACTTTCTTACCTTCTCAGTGGGTGTCCACGACCTTTTCTTTTCCTTTTTCTATTCAAGGAAAAAGGATATTTTATTTCTTCTATTCAAGCTGCTTCCCATGCATGCTCTATAATATTTGGGCATTATTTCTTTATACAAATATTTTTATCCATAATTCTTCAAAAATTCCATCCCTAAATTTAAATATTAATCTCAATTTTTTCCCAAAATTATGCTGTTTACTATAACAGATTATTGTTCATCCGAGGTTACTGTTCACAACACGTGGTTACTGTTCATAAGTTCCAAAAAATGACATTTTTTCCAAAAATAAAAAATACCATGACATAGCTTATGCTTAGTATATCATGGAAAATTTCATACATTTTGAATTTATCATCTTCTACTTGGCTAAATAAATCACTTTCTCCATATACTAAAAATTAATAAAAATTCACTTAAGCATAATCCTTAATTCCAAAAATCATGAAATTAATATACCATCATTCCAACATCATATTTATCATATTAATACATCCCAAATCATCATTTATAAATTTTGGAGCATTATTTTCACATATCATATGCTATCTTCCCGAATGCTCCATCTTTGCTCCAATTTTTTAATGTTTCGGCATAATTCCGATTAAGCATTATAAATATACTTATTTTCTTATGTTTAGACCTTATTTAAGCATGGTTTTACCCTACTTAAAATTGAAAAAAAATTTGGGTAGTAATCACTTACCCGAAGTGGAGATATCCCACTTTTTCTCACACTTTCTCTCTCTAACTTTCTCCTCTTCCTTGGACGTGTGGGAGGGTTTGAGAGCTGGGATTTCTCAAGTGGAGCTAGGAGAAATGATGCCTTGGACTTCCCCCTACTGCCCTATTTATACTTTTTGATTTTTCATCAAATTGGGATTTACCCCTTGCTTGAGGTATTTAATTATAAAAATATATTTTTTCCAATTTTGAAAAATGCATTGAGACAAGAGTAACCACCCTATGCAGCCCTATTATTTATTTATTTTTTTATTTTTAAAATTATTTAATTTAAGCTAAATAAATCCTAACTGTTGATTTTGGATGATGATGATCATGGACCATTGGTTTGGTCAAATTTTCCAACCACCCCCTGCCACACCCCCTTCTGCAGCTGCTTTTTAATTAATTTTTTTATTTTTTAATTATTTATTTAAGTAAAAAGTCAAAAGTAACATTTATGAAAAAGATAAGTTACTTTTTTATCATCATTTGACGTTTCATCTTGACCCTTGATTTGTGATTTTCATCACATATTAACCTATTCATCATGTCCGTCACAAATTTTTAACCATCCATAAAAAATTTCATCAAAATCCGACGCCCGAATTGTAAATTATGAATTTTTCTTTAATTTTTCACGAAAATCCAAAATTGGATTAAAATAACAAAAAGAATTGCTATTTCGTCCTGTAGTGATTAAATCTCCTTTTCATCTTTTTGTTATTAAGTTTATCCATGTGATTAACTCTTAATCACATGTCTTAATCCCTGGTTACTATTCATGTGGGTTAAATTCTTAATTGCATTATTTGAACATCCAATACACATATCCACAAATATAATTCATGAATTTTCATTTATCATAAAAAAAATTACAAAGAATCTAGGGTTTACAATCCGAAATGAAGTGTATATGGTTTAGGTTTCACAATCCTCCCCCCTTATAATAGGTTTCGTCCTAAAACCTATCTTTCCTTGAACAATTGAGGATATTTCCTTTCGATCTCTTCTCGTAGCTCCCAAGTGATTTTGGATTCTGAATATCGATTCCATTGTACCTTTAAATACTCGATCTCTCTGTTTCGAAGCTTCTTGATCTTGAAATTTGATATTTTGATTGGCCTTTCCTCATAGTTGAAGTGTTCTTGGATTGGAAAATTCTCTGCTATTAACACATGGGTAGGATCGGAAACATATTTCCTTAGCATGGAGATGTGAAACACATTATGGATGGTGCTTAGTGCTGCAGGTAGGGGTATCTGTAGGCTAGATTGCCTATCTTTTTCAAAACTTTTAACGGCCCAACATATCTTGGGTTTAGTTTTCCCCTCTTTCCAAACCGGGTGACTCCTTTGAATGGCGTTACTTTGACAAATACATGATCCCTAACTTGGATATTTAAATCCCTTCTCTTGCAATCGGTGTAACTCTTTTGCCTGCTCTAGGTTGTGAGTATACATTGGAGAATCACTTGGAATTTTTCTGTCATTCTTTTTGAGAGGTCTGGAGCTAACTTCCTTTCTCCCACTTCATCCTAGTTTAGAAGAGTTCTACTTTTCCGTCCATATAAAGCTTCAAAAGAGGCCATTTGAATATTTGCTTGATAACTGTTGTTATAAGCAAACTTTGCCATCGCCAAATATTCATCTCATGATCCTCCAAATTCTACTATGCACATCCTTAGCATATCCTCAACTATTTGATTTACCCTTTCTGTCTGCCCATCAGTTTAAGGATGAAATGCTATAATGAATTTCAGCTGTGTACCTAAGGTTTGATGCAAACTTTTCTAAAATCAAGAGATAAAACTAGAACCTCGATCGGAAACTATTCACTTAGGTACTCCATGCAGTCTCACTATCTCCTTATAATAAATCTTAGTCAGTCGCTCAGCAGTAAAAATTTTCTTGATGGCTAGGAAATGAGCTACCTTTGATAATCTATCAACTATTACTCATATAGCATCATTTCCATTTTAGGTTCTTGGCAACCTTTCAATAAAATCCATAGTAATATCATCCCAATAGCCTTGACCCTTTGGCATGTTAGGCACTTGGCCACATATTCAACAATTTCTCTCTTCCTGTTATTCCACCAATACATCCTTTTGATGTCTTGATACATCTTGGTGCTACCTGGATGCATCGAAGATGAAGAGAAATGTGCTTCTTCCAGTATCTGTTCCTTTATTTCCTCTTGATTAGGTATACACAGGCGACCCCTATATCTGTACATCCCATGTTCATCTTGTATATATTTAGTGGGATTTTTTTTGATCATTTTCTCCACATAACTCTTTAATTTTCCATTTTCTTGTTAAGCTATTTTAATTTACTCAAATAAATTCAACTGGATTTGTAATTGAGAAATCTAACTTGTACGCCAGGTGGGCTTACAATTAATTCTAATTGTCTCAATTCTTGTAGTAGCTCTTCTTCCTTCATGATAAGATGTGCTAAGCTAACATTTCTACTTAGCGCATTAGCTACTACATTAGCTTTGCCTGGATGATATAAAAGGTCGAGGTCATAATCCTTAAGTAACTCGACTCATCTTCTCTGCCTCATATTTAACTCCTTTTTGTGTAAAAATGTACTTGAGGCTTTTATGATCAGTAAGACCTCACATTTAACTCTATATAAATAATGTCTCCAAATTTTCAAGGCAAAGACTACAGCTGTCAATTCTAAGTCACGAGTTGGATAGTTTACCTCATTTGGCTTGAGTTGCCTGGATGTTTATGATATAACCTTTCCATTTTGCATCAGTACACACCTAGTCCTTTCTTTGAGGCATCACTATAGATCACAAACCCTTCCTTCTTCGTAGGTAGTGTTAGAATTAACGCTTTTACCAGTATTTTCTTTAACTCTTGGAAGATATTCTCACATTCCTGTGTCCATTCATATCTAACTCCTTTCCT
Source organism: Annona cherimola (assembly GCA_030490835.1). Lineage (NCBI taxonomy): Eukaryota > Viridiplantae > Streptophyta > Magnoliopsida > Magnoliales > Annonaceae > Annona > Annona cherimola. The sequence goes on along the minus strand of CM059977.1, from coordinate 47,630,019 downwards.
TGTCAGTTTTGTGAGTGGAGCTGATAATTGTGAGAATCTTTCCACAAATCTCCTATAGTAGTCAGCTAGCCCTAGAAAGCTTCTTATTTCTGTGATATCCATTGGCTGTGGTCACTTTATTATTGCCTCAATCTTTTGAGGATCTACCTGTACTCCTTTCTCGGATATAATGTGGCTAAGAAAGGCTACCTGTTTCAATTAAAATTTACATTTCTTGAATTTAGCATATAATTTCTCCCTTCAGAGAATTTCCAATACTATCCACAAATGTTTCTCATGCTCTTCTTCTATCTTTGAATAAATCAATATATTATCAATGAATACCACCACAAATTGATCAAAAATTTCTCAAAAAATTCTATTCATCATATCCATAAACACAGCTGGGGCATTCGTTAGTCCAAATGGCATGACTAAGAATTCATAATGCTCATATCTTGTTCTCAATGCTGTTTTATGAATGTCCTTTGGACATATCCTCCACTAGTGGTAACCTGATTGTAAATCAATTTTTGAAAATGTCGAAGCTCCTTTTAACTGATAAGAAAGATCATCTATTCTTGGGAGGCGGTACTTATTTTTGATAGTTACCTTATTTAATTCTCTGTAATCAATACAGAGTCTCAAACTTCCATCCTTTTTTCTTACAAACAGTACTGGAGCTCCCCAAAGTGATGCACTAGGTCTAATAAACCCTTTATCCAATAAATCTTGAATTTGTACTTTTAACTCAGCCAATTCGGCTGATGCCATCCTATATGGGGCCTTAAATATTGGGGCTATCCCTGGAATAATTTCTATTTCTATATCCATTTCCCTTTCCAGTGGTAAACTACATAGCTCATTTGGAAAAATATCTAAAAATTCTTTTACCACTGAAATTTGTTCCATAGATACCCCATCTCTTTGTACTATGTTTATAGAGACCAAATAGGCTATACATTGTTGGCGTATCAACTTAGCTATTTTCATAGCTGATACCGTCCTTATTGTGTTTTCTGGCTGTCTTATTTTACTGATCTCTATTTCATCTTTTGGTGTTTCAAATTGCACATTTTTATTTCTACAATCAATTGTCGCACCCCATTGACTTAGCCAATCCATCCCTAGTATGACATTAAACTTAGTCATTGGTAATAGGATGAGATCTACTGCAGAATTTTTTAAAATATAAATCATACTTGTAATCACTTTTTCCTCCATCTCTTGTGACTCTGTTCAAGTGAGGGCTTGGACATGCCTGAGGTTGGAAGCAATACCGGGTCGATTGGCGATGGCGGGGACTTTTGCTTGGCCAGCCTCCCTCGAGCTGGTACTCCTTGTGGCTTATTTGGATAGTTGGGCGAAATGTGTCCGACTTGGCCACAATTGAAGCACTTTATTATTTTGGCTTCATCAGTCCCGCAGTCCCGGGCCACATGACCCGCTTGGCCACATTTGTAGAATTTCTCCATTCCTTGTAAACATTCGCTTGAATGGCATTTGTGGCAAGTTCTGCAAGTCAGGATGCTCTTTGTCTTGTCGCCGATCTTCTTTTTCCCGATGATTCTCCTTTTTCCCTTATTAGCCTTACCTTCCTTGAAGGCCGTAAAGAATTATTTTTGAGCTTGCCTAAGCTCTTGAGTCCTCATAGACTCCATCTCTAATGCCCTAGCCCTTTCAATACTAGAGACATAGTCCTTTATTATTAATGGAGTTAACCCCTCTCTTAGCTGAGGCCTTAATCCCCTTTGGAACCTTTGTGCCTTATTCTCTGGCACATTGGCAATCCATGGCACAGATCTTACCAAGGCATTAAACTTTGTAGTGTATTCCATAACTGTCATCCTGCATTGGTAGAGTTTCTCAAATTCTATCACCCTTTCACTCTGTAGCCCTATAGGGAGATATTCTTTATTGAATTCTTACAAAAATTCATGCCATGTAACTTGCTTCGGATGTGGCATGATGACCATTAGTGTTTTCCACCATTCATAAGCATATTTGACCAGTAGGTGGGTGGCGCACAACACTTTCTATTGATCATTGCAGGGCAATATTCTGAATAATTTCTTGATTTCTGTAATCCATTGCTCTGCAATGAGAGGGTTTGGTTCCCCTGCAAACTTGGGCAGGCGCTGGGCAAGAAAGGCATTGATAGTCTTTCTGTCGACCTCAATGAGACTATCCTCCACTCCCCTTGACGTGACGGGATTGGCCGAGGGCCCTGGTCTTTCCCTGTCTCCTCTTGATGGTGGGTTCTGCTGGTTCCTTATTTCTTGTAATAACCCAGCAGCCTAGGTTATCCAGTGCTGCATAGCTTTCTTGATGGCCGTAGCAATTCTTTCTTCTATATTGAATCTGTTTGAGGTCTAGGGCTTTCTTCTTGCCGTAGGTAGGTCCTAGAGGATTGCTCCTCGGATTCTGCACTATACGTTCTTTTACTAGCTTTGCCCCTTGCTTGATCAACCGATTCTTCCATTGGGGCCTTTCCTTTGTTGGCTCTTGCTTTAGCTCTGGTGAGCGGCATTTTCAACTTCATGAAACATTGATTTGTATAACATCAATATTCATCATGACATAAATTCAACACATAATCACATGATCACAAAATTCACATATATTATCATAAGTCATCAGCAAATCATTTATACATAAGTCAAACTTTTTGTACATAGGCTCACTTGGCCTCATGTACCTATTCCAATAGTATTTGCATATTTATAAAAAGAAAAGAAAAATAAAATGATTTGGCAGTGGTGTTGGCTGCATCTTTGTGATCCCCGTCCGATTTAACGTCTCCTTCTCCTTAACCTCAGGAACCTTCTGAGGCTAAAGGGTACCCGTGTGGGGTTCCTCATTGCCCATACTAGTATCAGACCAGTCTTGTGGTCTTGGGTTCTCGTTCTCCTCTTCTTCGCTATCGGACCATTTTATGGGGTCCTCATCATCATTTGCTGGAGCAGGAGGTGGGGATTCTGGCATAACCTCTAACTCTATGATCCGTAGGATGACCTCACCAGGCTGTTTAGGAGGGGGTTGCTTCATTACTTCCTCTCCCTTGGCCAGAGCTTCTCGACGTTCCTGGGCTGCCTCTCTCTCCCTGCAGTCTATCTGAGCCAATGGTGCTCCATGTCGAAACTGAATATATCCTACATCAAATCTATACCATGGCCCTGGATTAGGTGGAACTAGGGCAGCTCTCCTTCACCAATATCTTTCTAAGTCCTCCTTAGTGACCCAATTGGTAACCACTGATGGCCTATGCAGTTGGCTGGTTGGGGTATATTATAGAGAGTCTGGGGGTGCAAGTGCCTGGTTAGAGGACTCTGCCTGATGGATTCGTATAATATCGAAAACCCTGGTGGATGGAGGGGAATATTGGGCGACGTGCCTCTAGTCCACTAATGTGTGAAAGGACCTGGTAACTAGTGGGAACTAGGGGTCTTATGGTTAGACCTTCTTAGGAGGCTAACTATCTGTTAATCCTCTCCTAGGCCCATTCCCGTTCCTGCTCTTCTTCTAGTTCTCTTGCACTTAGTGGAGCATTTCCTCTATGTGCCATCTGTTGGTCCCAAGTTGATGGCAATTACCCAAGAGGGGTGGGGTGAATTGGGTATTAAAAAAATTGAAACTTCAATTAGAAATTTTACCCCAATTTAGTTTAATCCCCTTCAATTAGATAAATGGAAAGCACTAAGATAATAAAAGCAGAAATGAAAAACAATAGACAAGATTTATAGTGGTCCGGGCAACCTTCCCTACTCCACTCTTCCAAGCTCACACTCTTTGTGACTTGGGTTCCACTATGTATTCCACGAATACAACTAGAGCCTCCGCTCTCTTCTAGATTCCAACTCTAGAGGGCATATACAAACGGAGTCTCCGCTCTCTTCTAGATTCTAGCTCTAGGGGGCGTATAAAACAAGCAGCACAAGTAGGTGACGAGTTCCACTCCAGTCACAACCCTACTTTGCTACAACTTGGTTTGAAACACCAAACTCAAACCAAGCATCAACAACTGAATATCAAAATGAAATGAAAGAAATCTACACTTTACAGATTTGTGTAGCACGTTTCAACTTGAGGAAGAATTCGTAGAAGCGACGAATCATTTTGTATTGAAGCAAACAACAACTTTGAATCTTGTTCTTCCTTTGAAAGTGTATAGATCAATCAAATGTAGAAAAAAGTAAAATATAACTCTTAGTAGCTCTTCTTTTCTCTTTTTCTGCTCTATCTTGTGCGTTTCCACCTTTGCTCGAGTGTTTCTATATGGAGGAGGGAGAATTTTGAACATTATGGAGTTGGTTGGCGTGTAATAAATGCACAATTGTTCAAAAATTCGAACGTTATGACCCCAAGTCGTAGATGGAGTTGACTTCGGGTGCGACTTCACCCAAGTCGCATGCTGGAATCGACTTCAGGTGCGACTTCGGCTGTGCTCAGCTCATTCAAGTTCTTCCTCAGGTCGACTTGGCCATGGACTTGACCCAAGTCACATATGGAGTCGACTTCAGGTGCGACTTCAGATTGCTCAAACTTCCAAGTCTGTCTTTTGGGTCGACTTGGTCTAGGACTTGACCCAAGTCGATGTTAGAGTCGACTTCGTTTGCGACTTGACCTCCTTATCTTGCCTAAGTGAACTTAAAAACTTTTTTGAAATGTCTTTGCTTGCTTAACTTCTTCAACATAAGTGTCGTTTCTTTGATTTGCATCATTTGAAATTTAGAATATTCACTTTGCATAAAAATCCTTTAGCTTCATGGCTAGGAATCTTGAAAATTTGAGTCTTGGTATGCATGAACATGTCCAATTTATAGTCTTTGATGATGAATTCATGCAACTTGCTTGTCTTTGGACTTGTTTTAATGTTCATTTTTTCTAAGTTGAGTGTTTGAGTTGACTTAAGTGGAGTCGATTTTGTTTGCGACTTCGGCAGTTTTTGGTCCCCAATTTCAGCGCTGGACAAAAATTGACGCTTGAAGTCTCTACTGGAGTCGACTTGGTCTAAGTCAATGCCTGAGTCGACTTGGGGATCAACTTGGCCTGCTATAATTCATATTTTTCATTTTTATATCCTTAAACAATACACAAAACATATTAGTAACTAAAGTATACTCAAATTGAGTTGTTAATCATCAAAACATATGCTTTGGGTATTTTGCAATTGATTTTAATAGTTGTTTCCAACACCATCTACATATAATTAATCATAATCATGATTTCTAGCTTGATCATTTCTTTCCTTTTTTGCCTATTTACCAATCCATGCTCTGATACCAACTTCTGTGGCGCCTCGAACTAGGGTGCATAGAAGCCTTATTCTGGGACCGATTTTGATTGGTAAACGTATCTCAGGATTGTTGCCCTGATCACACGGCAGGATTTTATATATATATATATATTTAACATCAATACATGAAAATTTTCCATCATTCATCCAACATGAAATATATTTCATATATCACAGTTATAATCACAACCAGTTCATAAAACATTATCATCGAAAAGATATTCTTTTCCATCACAAAATTATTGTCATTATCTTTACATAAAATTTACATGTACAACATATATATCAAAATTTGCATCTCATTTTGCATGCTGCCTTTGTCATCATTTCCTGTCTATTGTTGGAAAAGCATGGGTGAGTAATAATACATAGTAAGCAAGTCATACATAATTTTCCAATCATTTTCATGCATTTCATAAATGTAAATACAATGCATACATAGCATTTATGACATTCCTTTAGATGCAACGCTAGCTAGGCACCCATCCTATACATGCTCCCATCTCAGGGAGGTCGCCGCCGGCCTGGGCCTATATAAGCAACTTGGCAATAGTGAGGGGGACATCTAGTCCGCTTACTACTTCAACTATGGCCTATTCATCGTGCACGTGCTCATTTACATACACATGCCGGCATAATATTTGCAAATCATAAATAATTTCATAAAAAGCATTTAATAAATAATTTAACAAAACAAACTTCAGCTCATGTAAAGCAGTTATAGGTATGACCAACCTTAAATAAATTTCATAAAGCAATTTACAAACAATTTTAAGCATTTTGGAAATAATTTGCAAAAGATATACCTTGGTTACCTTCTTAGTAGGTGTCCTCGACCTTTTCTTTTCCTTTTCCTATTCAAGGAAAAAGGATATTTTATTTCTTCTATTCGAGCTGCTTCCCATGCATGCTCTATAATATTTGGGCATTATTTCTTTATACGGATATTTTTATCCATAAATTCTTCAAAAATTCCATCCTTAAATTTAAATATTAATCTCAAAATTTCTCCAAAATTATGCTGTTACTGTAGCATAATACTGTTCATCCCGTGGTTACTGTTCACAGCACGTGGTTACTATTCATAGGTACCAAAAAAAATGACATTTTTTCCAAAAATAAAAATACCATGACATAGCTTATTCTTAGTATATCATGGAAAATTTCATACATTTTGAATTTATCATCATCTACTTGGCTAAATAAATCACTTTCTCCATATACTAAAAATTAATAAAAATTCACTTAAGCATAATCCTTAATTCAAAAAAATCATGAAATTAATATATCATCATTCCAACATCATATTTACCATATTCATACATCCCAAATCATCATTTATAAATTTTAGAGTATTATTTTCATATATCATATGCTATCTTCCCGAATACTCCATCTTTGCTCCAATTTTTTGATGTTTCGACATAATTATGATTAAGCATTATAAATATACTTATTTTCTCATGCTTAGACCTTATTTAAGCATAGTTTTACCTTACTTAACATTCAAAGAAATTTGGGTAGAAATCACTTCCCGAAGTGGGGATATCCCACTTTTTCTTACACTTTCTCTCTCTAACTTTCTCCTCTTCTTCCTTGGATGTGTGGGAGGGTTTGAGAGCTAGGATTTCTCAAGTGGAGATGAGAGAAATGATGCCTTGGACGTCCCCCCTGCTGCCCTATTTATACTTTTTGATTTTCATCAAATTGGATTTTACCCTCTTGCTTGAGGTATTTAATTATAAAAATATATTTATTTCCAATTTTGAAAAATGCATTGAGCCAAGAGCAGCCACCTTATGCCTGCTCCATCCCACCCTATGCAGCCCTATTATTTTTTTATTTTTTAATTTTAAAATTATTTAATTTAAGCTAAATAAATCCTAACCATTGATTTTGGATGATGATGATCATGGACCATTGGTTTGGTCAAATTTTCCCAACCACCCCCTTCCATGCCTCCTGTTGTAGCTTTTTTTAATTAATTTTTTTATTTTTAATTATTTATTTAAATAAAAAGTCAAAAGTAACATTTATGAAAAGATAAGTTACTTTTTTCATCACCATTTGACATTTCATCTTGACCCTTGATTTGTGATTTTCATCACATCTTAACCTACTCATCATGTCCATCATAAATTTTTAACCGCCCATAAAAAATTTCATCGAAATTCGACGCCCGGAATGTAAATTATGAATTTCTCTTTAATTTTTCACAAAAATCCAAAATTGGATTAAAATAACAAAAAGAATTGCTATTTCATCCTGTAGTGATTAAATCTCCTTTTCATCTTTTTGTGAATTTCTCTTTTTGGTTTCGTTTATTGAATACTCTATATGCTTTGCTATTTGATGAGTAACCAAGGAATATTGCCTCATCACTTTTAGCATCTAGTTTTCCCAAGTTGATTTTTCCATTGTTCAAAACATAGCATGTGCATCCAAAAGCATGAAAATAAGAGATATTTAGTTTTCTTCCTTTCCATAGCTCATATGGGGTCTTTTTCAAGATTGCTCTAATGGTTACTCGATTTAAAATATGACAAGTTGTACTTACAACTTCACCCCAAAATTTCTTGGATAATTTGCTCTCATTTAGCATTGTTCTAGCCATCTCTTGTATAGTTCTGTTTTTCCTTTCAACCACTCCATTTTGTTGTGGAGTCCTTGGTGTAGAAAATGTGTGATGAATTCCTTTTTCATTGCATAATTCTATGAATCGTTTATTTTCAAATTCACCACCATGATCACTTCTTATAGTCATAATAGTACTTTGTTTTTCATTTTGCACCAAATTAACAAAAGTTGCAAACATAGAGAAGACTTCATCTTTGCTAGCTAAGAGAATTATCCATGTGAATCTTGAAAAATCATCAACAATTACAAATACATATTTCTTTCCACCAATGGTTAAAATGTCGGATGGCCCATATAGATCCATGTGTAGCAATTCAAGTGGCCTAGTGGTGGAAATTTCCTTTTTGGTAGAGAAAGGCATTTTAGGTTGTTTTGATAATTGACATGCCTTGCAAATTTTATCTTTGTCATATTTCAACTTTGGCAAACTTCTACCAAACTCTTCTTCCATAGGATCTTTATATTTCCCATGTTTATATGCCCAAGCCTTTTATGCCAAACCCATGGATCATTATCAATGGTCATTAGACATTGACCATCTAGTTCATCAAGTGAAACAAAATATACATTTCCATGTCTTTTTCCACTAAACATGATATGTTCTCCATCAAATACATTACATATAGATGATTCAAACACAACCTTGTATCCTTTGTCACATAATTGACTAATGCTCATTAAATTGTGCTTGAGTCCTTCAACAAACAAAACGTCTTCCATGCATGCATTTGAAATACTATATATGTTTCCTTTACCTTTAATTTTACCTTTCTCATTATTACCAAAGGCAACCGTTCCATCGTTGCAAGGCTTAAGTTTATGAAATAAACTTCTTTCTCCGATCATATGTCTTGAACAACCGCTGTCCATGAACCATACGTTGTTTGCCTTTGCCTTGAAACATATCTGAAAAATAAACAAGTAAATCTTATCTCTTTGGTACCCATTTTATGCGTCCATTTGGGTTAGTAATATGATTCAATCTTTGTTGCTCTAACTTAGAAAGCCCAAATCTTGTGTTTCTTGGAACCCAAACTAGTTTTGCACCATGGTTATATAGTTTCTTAAAGTTACATTTATAGGCTTTATGACCCATCTTATTGCAAAAATTGCAAGCCATTGGTAATCTAGGAGTGGGCCTCCAAGTATGTAATGGTTCAAAAGTTGGCCTTCTAGTCCACATAATATTTTTCCTTTTAGGCTTGTAGATAGGTGCAGTTTTGGTTTGATTGTTCCCAAGTATTGGCACATTCGATTCGCCACTTTCTTTTTGCTCAAATGTATAATATCTAAGACCTCTTTTATTTGTTTGAGCGGTCATCTTCAGAAACATTTTTACATTTTCTCCTGGATTAGAGAACTTGGCTAATGATTCATTTAAGGATTCGTTCTCCTTTTTCAATTTCTCTACTGTTGGCCCCGAGTTTATGGCAAAACCCAAGAGGGGAGGGGTGAATTGGGTTCTTAAAAAATTCTTTGGTAAATTAAAACTTAACCCCTTATAATTTCAATCCCCTTGATGAAACGTGATATGAGATAGAATGAGAGGGTGCAAATGGAATATAAAAATGTAAACAATCAAACCAAACAAGAGACAACGATATATAGTGGTTCGGGCAACCTTCCCTACTCCACTCTTCCAAGCACACACCCGTTGTGTCTTGGGTTCCACTATTGTATTTTCAATACAATCTAGAGCACCCGCTCTCTTCTAGATTCTAGCTCTATGGGGCATATACAATAATCACTTGTTGGTGAGACCAACTCCAACCAACCAAGTCCAATCTATTGGTGAGACAAACTCCAACCAATCAAGCAAAACCCGTTAGTGAGACAAACTCAAACCAACCCCCTGTTTTGCTTCTTCTTGAATTCGGTCTCCAATACCGATCCAAGGCAACAACATAAAACAAATAAATAAAAGAGAGATTACACTTTACAACGTGTATTCGATAAGCTCCGGAAGCTCCTTGTCTTGTAGAGATGATAATCTTGGAAGCGCACTTGGAAGTTGTAGCACTTGAAGCTTCAATAGTTATTCAAATAACTTCAACACATTTGAATATTAGAAGATGGAAGCTCAACTTGTGTTTTTCTCTTTCTTTCCTCCTTCTCTCTTTCTTCACGTTCATACATCAATGGTATATATAGAGGAAAAAAGATTCTAGCCGTTGGAGTGGAGGTTCACGCGCATCTAGAGCTCCAACGTTCGGATTTTCGACCGTTACGAGTTGAAGTTGCAAGTGGAGTCGACTTCGGATGAGTGGAGTCGACTTCGGATGGGTGAAGTCGACTTGGGGTGCGACTTCGTCTTGTAAAAACTCGCTGTCAACTCTCTGTCCAAAATTCTGTCTTTGAAGTCGCAGGTGAACTCGACTTGGGCGGAGTGAAGTCGACTTCGGATTTGTGAAGTCGACTTGGGATGAGACTTCACTTTGCCGTCTGTCCGAAGTCGCAGGCGAGGTCGACTTGGGTCTGGGACTTCACCCAAGTCGCAAGTGAAGTCGACTTGGGCTGAGACTTCACTTTGCAGAACTTTGCAATTCATGAACTTGAACTCTTGAAACTTAAATTATTTCACATTTTCATTTTCATTCACATAATTAGAGATAAAATATCTGAGAACACTTAGACAAATCTATTAGATCCTTTTTAATGATATTTCAATTATTTGTTAATCATTAAAATCAAATTAATCATTCTTAAAGCAAGCATATGATCAACAATCTCAACATCTACTTCTTTCAACAATGATTCATTTTCCTCTTTCAGTTTTGTTGTTCTTTCAGCTAGTTTTCCATTTACAATAATGACGGAGTTACATTGTTGTCTCTTTAATGACAACTTGTTTCTTAGCTTTTTGATTTCCTTATATAATGAATCATATGCAAGTTGTAGTTCTTCTAATTCAGCACATTTGAGGCATTCATGAAAAGAAGAATAACTAGATTGAGAATGACAAACTTTGGAAGTTACCTCTTCATTGCTTGTGCACTTTGTTGAGATGGTTTGTTCTTCCAAAACTTCTGTTGTGTTCAAACACAACAGATTTTCTTCTTGTTCGATTCGCGCCATGCAGCATATTCTTGCACAATTTGCTGCTTCAAAATTATCGGTTGAGGAGCTGCTTGTTGATGAAGTTTCTTCATTCACGTACATTCCTCTTCCTCTTGATCTTTGAAGTTTTCTGCCTTCATGTCTTTCCTTCCTCTCTTGATAATCCTTTGGTCTCTCTTCCGGTGTAGGACATTGAGCTTGCATATGTCCCACACCCCCGCATCTATAGCATTTTGTAACCTCCTTCTTCTTCTCTCTTCGTGGTCTTTCTTTGAAGTCTTTGAGGTTCTTTTCTTTTCTCACAAATTTTCGAAATTTGCGAGTGAGAAGGAGGTAGATTCTTCTGAGTTGTGTGCCGCTTTTAACGCAATGATTTTCTTGCCTTTGTGTTGATCTTCATTTCTTCTCTTGATTAGCTCATGTGACATTAATGAGCTAATAAGATCTTCTAGCTTTAATGTGTTTAGGTCTTTGGCTTCTTCTATTGCAGTAATTTTTGGAGTCCATGAATCGGGTAGTGCCCTTAGAATCTTCATAACCTGTTCAGATTCAGATATAGCCTTTCCAAGACCTTTCAAAGCATTAGTAATTTTTGAGAATCTAGCAAACATTTCAGAAATATTTTCTGTTTCTTGCATTCTAAAGCTTTCCAATTCTCCTATTAAAATGTTTCTCCTTGTTCCTTGGACTTAAGAAGTTCCTTCATAAATAGATGTTAAAGTATCCCATATTTCTTTAGCGGTTAGGCAAGAGGATACTCTATCATATTCAGAAGCTGTAAGAGCACAAAACAATGAGTTCATAGCTTTAGCATTGCTCTTTACAGTTCTTACTTCCTCTTCGGTCCATTTGGAAGCTCTTTCATCAATTGGCAAGATTACACCGTCTTGGATTGCAATCCAAGAGTCCATATCGGTAGCCATAATGAGTTGTTTCATACGAAGCTTCCAATAGCCGAAATTGTTCATATCAAACAGCGGTGGCCTAGTAAATGATTGACCCTTGGCAAATGCGGGAATGGAAGTCGATTGGGATGCCATATGATTAGATCTCTTTGGTTTAACTCAAAGACCTGCTCTGATACCACTTGTTGGTCCCAAGTTAATGGCAATAACCCAAGAGGGGAGGGGTGAATTGGGTATTTAAAAAAATATATAACTTAAACAAAAACTTTACCCCGGATTAATCTATTCCCCTTTATGAAGAAACGAAATGGAAAGCAATGTAATGTTGAGAGCAGAAATATAAATCAAACACACAAGATTTTATAGTGGTTCGGGCAACCTCCCTACTCCACTCTTCCAAGCTTGAGACTTGGGTTGCACTATTGTATTTCACAAATACAATTAGAGCCACTTCTCTCTTCTAGATTCCAGCTCTAGGGGGCATCAACAAATCACAGCACAAGTAGGTGATGAGTTCCACTCCAATCACACACTACTTTGCTTACACTTGATCTTAGTTCCTCAAACTAAATCAAGTTCAATACAATCAAATAAAATAACAAAAGAATCTACACGTTACAGTTATGTAGAAGCAGTTTGGCACAGAGAAGAACTCGTAGTATTGGCTTTGAAGATTCAGCAGTTGAGCTCTTGCAGTTTGAAGCAAAGTTCTTCTTCTTCTTAGGATTGGCTTGATCACTTAATGCTCATGAAGATGGGAGTTATGCACACTTAATGATTTTCAGCTACTTCCCTCGTTCACATTGAATGCCTTTTATAATTGTGGAGGGAATCTGAATGTTTGAAGGTAGGTGGCGCGCATTTAATGCGCCAACGTTCGAATATTTTCCGACCGTTGCGACCCAAGTCGCAGGTGGAGTCGACTTCGGGTGCGACTTCGCCCAAGTCGCAGATGGAGTCGACTTCGGGTGCGACTTCGCCTGTCCGTAGCAACTTCAAGTTCCTTGCTGGGTCGACTTGGTCATCGACTTGACCCAAGTCGCAAGTGGAGTCGACTTCGGTATGCGACTTCACCTCGTCAGTTAGCTTGACGAACTTGAAAAACTTTGGAATGCTTTAGTTCTGCTTGGGTTTCTTCATGCCTTTTGTTGTTCTTCCCTGATTGAGTTCTTCTTTGAGTCATTGTCTTCACTTTAGCTTGTTTCCTTTGGCTCCATGTTTTGCAAACCTTGATTCCATGAGTCTTGAATCATGTAATCTTGAACAAGTTCTTGGTTGAGATTATGCATCTTGCTTGGACTTGGATTAGTCTTCATATGTTTCAGTTTGAGCATCTAGGCTGGCTTGATCTTCATCTTCATACAAGTTTGTCTTGAAACCAGTTAATCCCAACTTATCTTCTGAAATTTCTCTTCTGCTCGATCGAAGTCGATGCCGGAGTCGACTTGGTCTGCGACTTCGCCCAAGTCGCATGCTGGCGTCGACCTGGTCTGCGACTTCGGTGCCCCCAGATCTCGGTTTCAACTCTGGACGGAAAACGACGCCTCCAAGTCGCTACTGGAGTCGACTTGGCCTGTGACTTCACCTCAAGTCGCAAGTGGAGTCGACTTGGGGTGCGACTTCGGCACTTTGGGGTCTTGACTTCAACTCTGGAAGAAATCGTCGCCTTGAAGTCGATGTTGGAGTCGACTTGGGGATCGGCTTGGCCTTAAGTCGATGCCTGAGTCGACTTGGAAATCGACTTATCCTTCCATGCTCTATTTTCTCCAAATGTATATCCTTTAAACACTTCCACGAACAAGTTAGTAGCCAAGACTTACTCAAATTGATTTGTTAATCATCAAAACATAGATTTAGCTTATTTTCCACATATTTCCAACAATTATCATGTCCTGAAAACATCATACGTATAAGCCTTTCTCGGCAAAGGACATTTCTATGTCCAAAAATAAATTTTTTATCTTAAACTCCTTTAGCCAAGATACCTTTGATGCCTCAAAAAATTTTTTGACATAACTTTTGACAATGGACATTCATATGTCCTAAAACATATTCCATCAAAGTACTTAGGCATTGGACATTCTCATGTCCATAAACATGTACCATTCAAATCCTTTGGAAATTGACGTTCTTATGTCCAAAACCAAGTTTCACATAAATCCTTTTCATAATCCCCGTCTTGGGGCTTGTTTATAACAAACAAGGCATATACAATACATAAACTATTTTCACAGATGATTTGCACAAAAATATTTCCTTTCATTCCTATTATTTACACTTTTGTGTAAAACACCCTATTTTAGGGTAATCATTTCATAGAATTTTAGGATAACTTTCATAAAAACATACTTTCATATCCCAACCTTTGGGCTTTTCAAAAGTAAAACATAAGCAAATACATTTCTCTACATCTAGTAGTAACACTTAGTAAGTGATCATTTTATCTTTTGGAAGAGAATCCATACTTAACAGCATGCTATCCAAGTGAATGTTCTTTCATCCTGCTCCCATCTCAGGGAGCGCACCGCTGGCCTCCTGCCATCCCTTAGCGACTTGGCCATATGTAGAGTGGGCCCCGACCATCCTGACCATGCTCTACAACCGACCTATTCTATGTACTGGTGCACCATACATCATCCTAACAGATCGCAGTCTGTTTGGTTTAAAATATCACAGACTGCAACCCATGATCTTTTAACCCGGGATCACAAACCGTAGCTTGCATTCATACACACAAATCATCATAGACCAAAGTCTATATCTTTAAAAATCATTTTCAAAACACATCACAGACTGTAGTCAGTGTCAAGTTGTAAAGCGAGCGTACCCACTTTAAACAAGTTGTTATTTGAAATTTAGTTTTAGGATGGCCTTCCTTAAATCCTTTTAAAATCATTTTGAGTAAAATATTTTGATAACATTTGAAATGTTTGAGAAACAATACATCTTAAAAACCCTTATAATAAAAGAATTTCATAACCTTTGGATTTCCAACAATAAATCATATATTTCTCTAATATTTTATAGGTTTCCATTTCAGTATCTTTTGCTTACAAAAGTTATGCAATTATACTATCACCTTCTCCACAACCTAAAAATTAAATTATTGTTTGCATATCTATTATACTATTTTACATAAAGGGGAATTATACAGTCTTTTGCATGATATTTAACAACCTGAAATTAAACCATTTTAAGAAATCCTCTATTAGGTTGGTCATCCTTAAACCCCATTCAATAACATTCGTATAAATATTTTTGAAGACATTTTCATCATAGATTTCCTTATCTAAAGGAAATCAAAACTTTTCGAATATCATTTCAAGACGTATGGACTCTGTCCAAATTATCATTTATATTTAAATAACTTAACATAGAAAAATCAATCTTTTTCCATAAATCATATCACTTCTTCTTTTCTTTCATAAACGTTGCTATTTATCATAAACATCATAAGAGAAAACTCAAAATCTTATCTACTAAAATTCCTTAGTGAAAAAGGAAAAAATTTCCTTTTTCTTATAAAATACTTTTGAAACAACATTATAAAGAACTTGTTTGCTTAAAAGCAATTCTTAAAACCATCGGCATAAATCAATACAATCCTTTAAAATAATCATCATGGAGAACTTGCTTAGTCATAAGCAAATTTCTCAATTCCATTAACATAAATCATTCCCATCTTTGACAACACTTGTGATAAATTATTTATCTTAAAAAACATTGTTTACTTCCCATGAAGCAAACATTAAGACTTTTCATTAAAGTCATCATTTTCCAAAACTTACGGCTTTGCATTAAAGCCGTCATTTTCAAAACTTGTGCTTGCCCATTCGTCAAAATATAATCATAAATATTTCGTTCACATATCATCATATAGAAAGAAAACAACATTTTAGAAAGTTCGCTTGCTTACTTGAGATCGTCATAATCCCTTTCTTCCATTCTTTTCCTTGCCTTTGCCTAGATAGATGAAAATAACATTTCATTTATATGCATCACTTCAAATGCTTGCATCCCTTAGGGTTTTCCAACCTACATAAATCCATTTGGATTTACATTATACTAGCTTAACCCTCTTGTCTTTCAAGTCGGGTATTCATACATATCAACATCGCCTATATATCTCATTATCCATTCATTCTTTTCATTTTTAATACCCTTATATAGGGTAAATGTTTCAACATATTATAAACTTTTATTTAATCCACATATGGGAGTTCCTTACCTCCCATTTATCATTTAATATCTCTTCTTTACATTTTTCACATTAGTGCTCATCTAAGGCACCTAATCATGAGTTAAGGCTACTAATCTAAATTTTGAATTTTTGAGATTTTATAATTTTCTCAAAACAGCTCTATACTTCCTCATTTTACCATGTTTTCCTTCCATTTTTGCATTTTAGCTACTCATACATGGTCATCCTCCCTTCTTGCCGTCCATACTTCCCATATTTAATCACTTGAACACGCATATATTATGCGTAATTCAAGTTCATATAAAACAGCACTTTGTTTTGACATTTTATCACATTTCCATCTATGTTTGCATTTTATCAAATCTTATTTAGTTATTTCTCATCTTTGTCGTACATACCCTTTTATGTGCTTCCCATTCTTACACATAGATTATGTGTTTCTTAATATTTTTCAAAACAACCAATTTTCTCTAACTACAGCATGGTTAAACCCCTTAATTAGCATATAATTTAGGGTTCATTTTTGACTTTATAATCCGTTTTTTCGTCGTTTCAATGCTCTCTTTAGCAACATGGCTTAAACAGATTTTTAATCCAAATTTTCTAGCTTTAAACTATGCTTTATTTTACCCAAATTTAGGATATTAACACATATTTGAATCCCATAATTAAATGGTTTCCATAAAGCAACTTACTCATCCATTTCGGGTACTGTTTTCACCCCATTTGGACATCCTTTCCATAAAATTCATAAAAAGCAGATTTGGGGCTTGTCTTCTCAAATCCTTTTGGGTATCCAAAGTACTCTAATCCTAGGGTATTTTACCCTACATAACTTTCATAAATCATTTAATCTCATTTCCATACCATTTTTAACATAAAAATGGAAAAATCGAGTCGTACATGCAACCCTAGGTTCCATACCTTATAAAATCAGCAATTTATTCATAAATCATCATATGACTTACACTAAATCATGATTTATATCCTAATCATGATTCTCAGCTCATGCAACAACATTCCATATAGATTCAAGAGGGTTCAAGTGGTGATTTTCACCAAAAATCTCATCTTAGCACCGATTTAACTCCCTTGAATGCTTGCTTTCATTTATGCCATCTAATTTTCATTAAATGCCCAATTTAAAGGTATCATAACATATTCTTTAAGAGGTATTTCATGAATTTAAATCATGGTTCAAAACCGAGAAAGAAACTTTGAAATTGGAAGGCTTAAACTCAACGAGTACCTACCCGATTTTGTCGATTCTTTGTTCTGAACTTCTCGAGCTTGCTACCAAGTCTTGCCTTCCTCTTTTCCTTCTCATTTTATTCCTCTTTTCCTCTCCTCTTTTCTGGGTTTGAACGTGCACAACAGCTAGTCCTTAGAGATTTTTTCTCCCCTTAGTTTCCTCTCTTCTCTCTCTCTCTCTCTCTTGCTATGGACGTCACTTGGGTTGGTTGTTGGAATTTTTCAGCAACTATATCCCCTTTTTTATTCCATTTGAAGTCCACATAAATGTGCCCTTATCCCTTGTACACTTGGCTAATTTTTACCCAAGTAAAATTGAGTAATTATCTTAACGAGAAAATCACAAAATCATGCATTGATGGGCTACCTAGCTGTCCACACATGGGACGTCCACCTTGCTGCCCATCTTGGCATTTTGTGGCTGATATTTCCAGACCCTTTAATCCCTCATTAACTATGCTAGAGGTTAGACTAATTACATGGGCATTTTAGAATTTTTAAAAAATAAAAAAATCAAATTTTTGGGTGCTTAATCCACCCATCACTTGCCACCTCAACCCCATTCTTAATTGCTTTGCCTTTTCCTCCATAAATGGGTTTTGTCCTTTTTTGATTAAGAAAATCCCTTGATGATTAGCTTAATCCATTCCCACCATATCGCTTATCTCATCAATTTATCCATCTCGCTCGAGTTTCGTCTCAAACCGAGTTGTCCAACTCAAGTTATGATCACTTGAATTTGTCCTTGGAGTGTAGGCTAAAAATGATTAATCATTGCCTTAATGTCATCATAATTTTCATAATCCAATCCATTCACATGATTGGGCCCACCGTCGTGAGTTTACCTTTCAAATTTCATCAAAATCCTCTTTGTGGACTTAGAATTACGAATTTTTTTATCATTTTTCACCTTAATTTCATAATTATATTTTAGTCTCCCTAAATTAAATCATGATTATTAACATGATTATTCATGACACATTTTCACCTTTAAATCCTAATTAAGCCCCTCGGGTCATACCAACTCACTTTGGGCTCCGAAGATTAAATTTTTTAATCATCATTTCTAATAGAAACCTTAATTCAAAATGTGGCCTAATTCACAAAAATCATTCAAAATCCATTTAATACATATACACATCATAATTACATTCCCAATACATATATATGAGTCCTACTTGGGTCCGGGTATCACAACTTGATTAACACGTATACTCGTGTTAAAATGAGCATTTTAATTAGACAAATACGCAGCTCATCTGGAGCCAACCAATGGCACCCAGGCGCTACCCTACATGCTTTAGCTAGAATCTCCAGCACCTCATGCAACAGGAGGCTTCCAGTAAGTTGGCGCCTAGGTGCGACTTCACTAACATTCACACAAGCCTAGAGGAGTTTTGAGGTCACAAGATAGAATAGCTTCCAGGGAGTTGGCGCCAAGGCATTATGGCATAATTGTATGGACATTTTGAAGAGTTTTCAAGTCACAAAACATCCAAAGGATTAGTGCCCAAGTGGCAGCTTGAGGCACTTAGGCGCCAAGGCATGACTCTCTACGGCATTCAGAAAGGCTTCTACTTTACACAGCACACAGAGGGTTATGACTGTGCATTGTGGATTTACTCTTGCATGCGATGTTAATGTTTTTTACAAGATTAGCTACCTTGTAAGATGATTTAATTGCATGATTAATCCTTGGAAAAGGAGAATCTCTGCTAGATTCATGTGCAGGGTATAGGTTTCCCTTGCTAAGTGGAGTTATTTAATGGATAGGAATATACCATTAAACCAGTCAATGAACAAATTATGAATCTATCAATTTTACTTTATCTAATGGCATGGAAACATAGTAATTGAATAGGGTGTAATTAGATTTATATGCATTGGAAGACATATATAAAGATTATTGAACTTGAACTAGTAAATCCCCGTACAATCTAATGAAAAGGAACTAATGCAATATAGTTTAAATTCAAGGATTCTGAACTATCCATTTGTCATCCCTAATTGATAAACTCATTTTTAGTATTCCAGTTGTTCCGTGAAACTCTATTCTATTTCCTTTTTGCCATCGATATTTTTAGTTCTAAGTTTGAACCCCAAAATTTTCTACTCACATAAAGCAATTAAACTGATTAATAATCCCAGTTAGATCATTTCCTCATGGGAATGGTACTCTACTCACTCTTTATTACTTGATCGGCATGTATACTTACGTTAAAACGAGCATTTTAATTAGACATATTTGCAGCTCGTCAGGCGCCACCCTACATGTATTAGCCAGAATCTTCAGCACCTCATGCAATAGAAGGCTTCCAGTAGGTTGGCGCCCAGGCGCCACTTCACTAACATTCAGATGAGCCCAGAGGTGTTTTCAGGTCACAAGATAAAATAGATTCCAGAGAGTTGGCGCCTAGGCATCATTCTAACTTTTGGAAGAGAATCCATCATTATCAGCACGCTAGCGAGGCAACTATACCATTATCTTTCCTCATTTCAGGGAGGGCACAGCTGGCCTCCTGCCATCCCTTAGCGACTTGGCCTTATGTAGGGTGGGCCCCGGTCCATCTCTGACCATGCTCTACAACATACTTATTCCTTGTATTGGTGCACCAAACATCATCATCATAAACATTCATGTGCTGGCATTATCTCATAAAACATTGTAGACTATAGTTTATGTGGTTTAAAGTATCACAGACCACAGCTCGTGTCCTTTTAAACCATCTTAAAAAACATCACAGACCGAAGTCTGTGTCTTTTTAAATCATTTTGAAAAAAGAACATTATGGACTGCAATCCATGTCAACTTGTAAAGTGAGCGCATCCAGTTATCATTTGAAATCTAATTTTAAGATGACCACCCTTAAATTCTTTTAAAAAATATTTTGAGTAAGACATTTTGATAAGCGTTTGAAATGCTTAAGAAGATAATAGATCTTAAAATCTTTATGATAAAGAAACTTCAAAGCTTTTGGATTTTTAAGAATAAACTGCGTATTTTCCTAGAATTTTCTTGGTTCCATTTTAGGGCCTTTTGCCTACAAAGGTTATGCAATTGTATTATCCCCTATTTAACCACCCTAATGTTAAATCCTTGTCCACATATCCATCTTGCCATTTTTACATAAAGAGAGGCTTGTATAGCCTTTTGCATGTCATTTTAGCAACCGAAATCAAACCATTTTATGAAATCAACTTATCGGGTTGGTCATCCTTAACCCCTTTTTAACAACATCCATATAAACATTTTTCAAGACATTTTCAGTATATTTCTTTAACTAAAGGAAACCAAAACTTTTCTAGTATCATTTCAAACATATGGACCATGTCCAAATTATTTTTTATATTTAAACTTCATGGTATAAAAATGAAATCTCTTTTTGAAATCAACATCATAAAGAACTTGCTTGCTTGTAGCGAATTCTTAAAATCCATCGGCATAAAGCATGAAATCCTTTGGAAACAGCATCATGAAGAATTTGCCTACTTGTAAAAAAATTCCTAAATCCATCAACATAAAACATTCCAATCCTTGGCAACACTTGGGATAAAATAATTATCTTAAAAAGTGTTGCTTGCTTCCCATGAAGCAAAACTTGAGGATTTTCATTAAAGCTATATTTTTTTTTAAAACTTGTGCTTGCCCATTCGTCAAAACATCATCATAACATTTTCAATCATGTCAACACATGAAAGAAAATAATGTTTCGGAAAGTTCGCTTGCTTACCTATGATAGCCTTAATTCCTTTTCTTCCATCCTTGCCTTTGCCTAAATAAATAAAAATGACATTTTATTTATATGCATCACCTTCAAATGTTTGCATTCCTTAAGTTTTTTCTACCTACATGAATCCATTTAGATTTACATTAAACTAGCTTAACCCACTTGTCTTTCAAATCGGGTGTTCATACATAACAACATAACGTATCAATCACATGATCCATCATTCCATTTTTCATACCCTTATGTAAGGTAAACTTTTATACACATCATAATCTTTTATTAAATCATCATATGGAGTTTCATTATCTCCCATTTGTTATTTTTCACATATTTTTCATATTTCATACGTTGGTGCTCACTTTAGGCACATATATGACGTCTTAAACCTCGTATATTAATCCAAAAAATTGAGATTATACTTAATTGCCAAAACAGAAATATAATCATGCATTTTATCATAATTTCATGCATTTTTTCATTTTAGCAAATCACATAAGTCATTTATCACTTGTCCATACATATCCTTCTATATGCACTCATCTTATGTCACATAACTTATGTGTTTCTTAAATTGTTTCAAAATAGAAACTTGTATCTCAATTCAGCATGATTAAACCCCTTAATTAAAATACAATTTAGGGTTTATTTCTGAAATTTTAATACATTTATCATAGGGTTCCAAAACAGCAACTTTGGGACCCGTTTTCATCATTTTAACACCTATTTTGATACTTAAATCAAAACAGATTTTTAATCCATAAATTCCAGAAATTAATCATGATTTTCTTAACCCAAATTTAGGATAATATTACATATTTATAATCCATAAATTGGTTTTTTTTAAAAAGCAACCTCCACACATGTTTTGGGTACCTTTTGCACCCCTCTTTGGACACCCCTTTGCATACCCTTAAAAATCAAATTTAGGGCATGCCTTCCCAACTTATTTTGGCTGTCCAAAGTACCCTAATCCTAGGGTATTTTTCCTATAAATCATCCGTGATTTAATTATTTAGAAAACAGCAACATGATATGCATGTAGGGTACCCATTTTAGCCCCATTTGGATGTTCCTATGCATGTGCCCCAAAAATTAGATTTAGGGCTATCTCTTCCACCCCATGTAAGACGTCTAAAGGATCCTTAATTTAGGGTAATTTACCCTAAAATTCACCCATAAATCATTTAGGCAAATCCTTGCATCATATTTAACATGAAAAGTGGAAAATCGGGTCAAATATGAAACCCTAAGTTCCATCATTTCTAAAATCTTTAGCATATGTCCAAATCAATATGTATAATTCATAAGAACATAATTCATGTCCTAATCATGGAGCTTAAGCAAAGTACCAACTTATCTTAGGGATTTAAGAAAATTCAAGATAGCTTCTCATCCCATAATCAATCCTAGTTTCCATTTTCTCCCTCTTGAACCCTTGATTTCATACGTATCATTCAATCCTCATTCAATACCCTAATCAAGGGCATCATGAATCATCCTTCAAGGGTTCATGTGAAACCTCAACCTATGTAGGACTCAATGGGATACATTGAACATATATACATGATTTATATGTGATTTAAATGAATTTTGAATGATTTATAGATGATTTTATGATTTAACGCTATTTTGCAATTAGGGTTTATTAGGAATGGTAATTAAAAATTTAATCGCCAGAGCCCAAAGTGAGTCGGTATGACCCGAGGGGCTTAATGAGGATTTAAAGGTGACAAGGTGTCATGAATAATCATGTTAATTATCATGATTTAATTAATGGAGATTAAAGTGTAATTATGGAATTAAGGTGAAAAATGATAGAAAAATTCATAACTTGACGCCTAAAGGCGGATTAAGATGAAATTTGAAAAGTAAGCTCACAACGGTGGGCCCAACCTTATGAATGGATTGGATTAAGAGAATCATGATGGGATTAGGATGATAATTAATTATTTTTATCCCAAATCTAAAAGATAAATTCAAGTGGTCATAACTTGAGTTAGAAACGTCAGTTTGAGATGAAATTTGAAACGATGGAATAAAATTATAAAATCTATGATATGAATGGAGTGGATTAAGATAATTATCTTGAGAAGTTGCTTTCTTGGAGAGCAAGTAAGAGATTACTTAAGAGCTAAGCAATTAGGAAAAAGTGTAAACAAAATTTACTAAAATGACCTAGGGAGATACTTAAGCACCAAGAAAAGTGACTTATAAAAAGAAAAAAAGGGAGAACAAGATGCTGCATGTCCTAGCAAGGGGAGAAGGAGAGAGAGAAAGAGAGAGAAGAAGAGAGAAGGAGAGAGAAGAGAGGAAAAAGGGAGAAAAAGGGATTTTCTCCAAGGGTAGCAACTAGGGCACGTCCAACCCAGAAAGGAAGAGGAGAAAAGAGGAGGAAAAGGAGAAGAAAAAGAGGAAGGTAAGGCTTGGTAGCAACTCGGGAAGCTCAGGGCAAAGAATCAACGAAATCGGGTAAGTACCCGTTAAGTTTAAGCCTTTCAACTTCCAAGTTTTCTTCTTGATATTGGAATCATGGTTTTGAACATAATAAACCTCTAAAGAAAGATTAATAACATTCTGAAATTAAGTATTGATTGAGGGTTTTGCATATGCATTGAAAAGAGATGCAAATATGGGAGCAAAACCTAGAAGAAATGAGGCAGAAATCTAAAATATGGAAGAAATAGTTAATGAATGAGTTCATTATGGGGTGATTAAGGAACGACCCAATTTTCAGATTAAAAGTATAAACACGTTGCAAATTAAAAATCTGAGAAAATCAACCTGAACAGGGTTGCACGGGTGTCAGGATCAGCTGCACCAAATGATTTTTACACAAAGAATTTTAGGCTGAAAATTTTACAGGATATATAATACATCATACGATAAAAAATAAAAATTAGGTTTTGATAGTATAAATATACCCCATAATTAACGCGATTTGGACTGTCTGAATATGGATGTTGTTGTCCAGCAAGGTAAAAATACCAAAATAAATATAAATACTTAATGTTTTGTGCTTAAAATATTTATTTTGGTTAATTCATATATTTATTAAGGTATGATAGAAATTTCAGATCAAAACTACTTGATTTGATATTAATTCAAGATTTTGAGAATTCAGTGTGCCTGAATTCAGCATTATGGACAACTTAAGGAATAAATCAAGATAAATGTTAAATTCAAGGTTTTTGTGATGGAATTTGACTTATAATGGGATATAAATCATGATTTAATATAAGTCATATGATGATTTGTGAATAATTTGTTGATTTTATAAGATATGGAACTTGGGGTTGCATATATGACCCGATTTTTTCCATTTTTATGTTAAAAATGGTGGGGAAATAAGATTAAATGATTTATGAAAGTTATGTAGGCTAAAATACCCTAGGTTTAGGGTATTATTGATGCCCAAAAGGATTTGTGAAGATAAGCCCCAAATATGATTTTATGGATTTTATGAAACGATGTCCAAATGAAGTGAAAACGGGACCCGAAACGGGTAAATAAGTTGCTGTTTTGAGAAATATTTATTTATGAATGATAAATATATTTTAATACCCTAGATTTGGATTAAGAAAATTGGGATTAATTGCTAAAAATTCGGATTTATAAAACTGTTTAGGGTTATGTGTCAAAAGACAGTTAAACGTGTGAAAAATGGGTTCCAAAGTTGCTGTTTTGGAAACC
Organism: Annona cherimola; assembly: GCA_030490835.1. Taxonomy (NCBI): domain Eukaryota; kingdom Viridiplantae; phylum Streptophyta; class Magnoliopsida; order Magnoliales; family Annonaceae; genus Annona; species Annona cherimola. Next base: position 47,605,275 of record CM059977.1, on the reverse strand, counting down.
TATGATTAGTATATTTAAATTCCCTAAAAATACCCTAAATGCAGAGGTAATTAAGAATAATTATCGTGCTGAAATATGGATTAAATTGCTGACTTGAAATATTTTATGAAATGCACCATGTATGTGTTGCTAAATGAGCGTATGTGGATGGATAGATATGCATGGATGATAAATGACTTATGAAGTTTGATTTTGTGCAAAAAAGGTATGAAAATATGATGAATTTCATGATTATATATATGTTTAGATGTTTAGATGTTAATTGCAAAATTTGAAATTAATTAATGAAGTTTAAGGTGACAACGTATGCTTAAAATGAGCACCAATGTGTAAATTTTGGAAAATAGGTGAAAAATGATGCATGAAAGGTAATGAGCCATTAAATCATAATTATTGGATGATTATTAAGTGATTGAATGATTAAATGTGTGATAGCCCATGTAATGCACAAGCATGTGCTATACAGGCGTAAGACTTGAGAAGTCGAAGGAATTATGTATGTTAATGAAAATGGGTTGGAAAACTGAGTTGAATACAAGCAAAAGAAAGTATATGAATGCTATGTCATTCTTATATATATAGGCAAAGGCAAAGGGATAAGTGAAATAGAAAGCTAAGCAAGTAAGGTTACAAAGTATTTAAGGATGGCCATTCCTTTATTTCAATGTGTTATAAAGTATTATTTCAATTATAATGATGAATTGCTTGCTATTTCACAAGTGTTCATGAAAAGTGATGATGTATGGCTTTGAAATGATGTTTCATTGAAATAATGTTTAGAAGGGATGGTGCAAAGAATTCTCTACATGAGAATGACAAGTTCCATGTGTAAGGAGGTATATAATGTCGGGGTAACTAAAAGATATGCATGGAATGAAAATCAAGTAGGCTAGTCGCGGTAGTAAGTGGACAAGGTGTCCCCCTTGACGTTGCCAAGTCGATAAGGTCTGATGCTAAGGATGGAAAGGATCATGCCATGGAAAAATGTTCCCTGTGCTAGCGTACCCTCACATGAAGGATAATGTCATCGATGGAAATGATGAATTTGCACATCCAAAGTTTATGAAATATTTATGAAATGTGTATGAATGATCTATGAAAGGTTTTGCTCCACAGATAGTTGATCACTTGATAAGTGTCTCTACTAAAGGGAGAAAAATGCTTTTAAACAAAAATGCCTTCAAAATGAATTGCCTGTAAAATATACAACTTGCTTATTGAGTTTCAACTCACGTTTTCGTTTTCCAAACCTATAGACAGGTGAAAGAAGAGACCTGGCAAAGGAGCAGGAGCTATCCATTGAAGAAATGAGAAAAACATTATAAGTTTTATGTTTATGAAAAACTTATGTTGAATGATTGTAAATTTATTAGTGACTTGTTGGTCCCGAGTTAATGGCAAAACCCAAGAGGGGAGGGGTGAATTGGGTTCTTATAAAATTCTTTGGTAAATTAAAAACTTAACCCCTTGAAAGTTTAATCCCCTTGATTGAAGAAACGAAATGGAAAGCAATATAATGTTGGGAGCAGAAATATAAATCAAGCACACAAGAATTTTATAGTGGTTCGGGCAACCTCCCTACCCCACTCTTCCAAGCTCACACTCCTCGTGACTTGGGTTCCACTATTGTATTCCACAAATACAATTAGAGCCACTGCTCTCTTCTAGATTCCAGCTCTAGGGGGCTTCAACAAATCTCAGCACAAGTAGGTGATGAGTTCCACTCCAATCACACACTACTTTGCTTACACTTAATCTTAGTTCCTCAAACAAACTCAAGTTCAATACAATTAAATGAAATAACAAAAGAATCTATACTTTACAGATGTGTAGTAGCAATTTGGCGCAGAGAAGAACTCGTAGTATTGGCTTTGAAGATTCATAAGTTGAGCTCTTGCAGTTTGAAGCAAAGTTCTTCTTCTTTGAATGGCTTGATCTCTTTAAAGCTCTTGTAGATGGGAGTTAAGCACAGTTAATGATTCTCAGCTACTTCCCTCGTCCACAATGAATGCCTTTTATAATTGTGGAGGGAATCCGAACGTTTGAAGGTAGGTGGCGCGCATTTAATGCGCCAATGTTCGAATTTTTTTCGACCGTTGCGACCCAAGTCGCAGGCGGAGTCGACTTCGGGTGCGACTTCGCCCAAGTCGCAGATGGAGTCGACTTCGGGTGCGACTTCACCTTTCCATAGCGTCTTCAAGTTCCAGATTGGGTCGACTTGGGCATCGACTTGACCCAAGTCGCAGGTGGAGTCGACTTCGGTGTGCGACTTCACCTCGTCAGTTAGCTTGACGAACTTGAAAACTTGGAATGCTTTAGTTTGCTTGGGTTCCTTCATGCCTTTTGTTGTTCTTCCTGCATTTTTCATTTCCTTTGAATCCTTTTCTTCATTTTAGCTTCCTTTCATTAGCTCCATGTTTTGCAAGCCATTGAACCAATATAGTCTTGAATCATATAATCTTAAATAACTTCTTGGTCGAGTTTATGCGTCTTGCTTGGACTTGGATTAGTCTTCAAATGTTTCAGTTTGAGCATCTAGGTTGCCTTGATCTTCATCTTCATACAGGTTTGTCTTGAAAATTGGTTAATCCAGCTTGTCTTCTGAAAAATCCCCTCTGCCCAATCGAAGTCGATGTCGGAGTCGACTTCGTCTGCGACTTCACCTCAAGTCGCAAGTGGAGTCGACTTGGGGTGCGACTTCGGCACTTCGGGGTCTGAACTTCAACTCTGGAAGGTTTTGTCATGTTGAAGTCGATACTGGAGTCGACTTGATCTGCGACTTCGACCCAAGTCGCATGCGAAGTCGACTTCGTTTGCGACTTCGGCAGTTCAGCTTCCCATTTTCAACTCCGGAAGGATTTGGCGCATTGAAGTTGATGTTGGAGTCGACTTGGGGATCGACTTGGCCTTAAGTCGACTTGAAAATCGACTTATCCTTCCATGATCTATTTTCTTCAAATGTATGTCCCTTAAACACTTCCACAAACATGTTAGTAGCTAAGACTTACTCAAATTGATTTGTTAATCATCAAAACATAGATTTAGCTTATTTTCCACATATTTCCAACAATCTCCCCCTTTTTGATGATTGACAAAACCGATTTGAGTGTATACCTTTTAATTGCTTAAGAAAATGCTAAATTTGCATTTTTGAAATGTTATCATACTTTTGCTTATGCAAACTTTCAAGTTGAAAACATTCAACTTAAACACAATCATAACATTCAACAAGAGGACTTAAAAGCAATCATAATAGTCCATTTAGACCCAAATTATTTAGACTCAAATCCTACTCTTCTCCCCCTTTTTGTCAATATATCAAAAATTTGAGGGTAAAGAAAGAGACAGGTGGGTTTGCTCTCCCTAAACAGGTGCTCCCCCTTAGTTTGTGCTAGTTTAATTCAATCATTCCCATGTCATTTCTAATCTTATAAAATGCTTCTTTTGCTAGAGGCTTTGTGAATATATCTGCAACTTGATCTTCTGTTCTTACATATACCAAACATATGTCATGATTTTCTACATGTTCTCTAATAAAATGGTATCTAAGGTCTATATGTTTGGTCCTAGAATGCAATACTGGATTTTTGGTTAGACATATGGCACTAGTATTATCACATCTAATGGGTATATCTTTAAAATCCATGTCATAGTCCCTAAGTTGCTGTTTCATCCAAAGTAATTGGGCGCAATAGCTCCCGGCGGCAATGTATTCGGCTTCCGCCGTAGATAGAGCAACACTAGTTTGTTTTCTTGAAAACCATGAAACCAACATGCTTCCAAGAAATTGACATGTTCCACTAGTACTTTTTCTATCTACTTTGTAACCGGAAAAATCCGCATCCGAGTAGCCGATTAGATCAAAATTAGAGCCCTTTGGATACCAAAGTCCTAAATTGGTAGTGTCTACTAAGTATCTGAAAATTCTTTTCACAGCTACCAAGTGTGATTCTTTTGGACATGATTGAAATCTAGAGCACATACACACATTAAACAATATGTCAAGCCTAGAAGCAGTTAAATACAATAAAGAACCTATCATGCTTCTATACAATTTCAGATCAACTATTTTTCCTTTCTCATCTTTGTCGATTTTGATTGTTGAGCTCATAGGCGTGTTTGCTCCTTTGCTATTCTCCATGCCAAACTTCTTCAGCATTTCTTTGATATACTTGGACTGATTAATGAAGATTCCTTCATTTAGTTGCTTGATTTGCAGTCCAAGGAAGAAATTCAGCTCTCCCATCATGCTCATCTCAAATTCTTTCTGCATAAGCTCAGAAAATTCTTGACAAAGAGTCTCATTAGTAGCACCAAAAATGATATCATCAACATAAATTTGAATGATCAATATATCCTTTTCTTTATATTTGATAAACAAAGTGGTGTCTACCTTTCCTTTTTGAAAATCATGATCAATCAGAAATTTGCTTAATCTATCATACCAAGCCCTTGGAGCTTGTTTTAATTCATATAATGCTTTGGTTAACTTGTACACAAATTTAGATTGATCTTTTTCTTCAAATCCAGGTGGTTGTTCTACATACACCTCTTCATTTATATATCCATTCAAAAATGCACTTTTAACATCCATTTGAAACAATTTAAAGTTCATGTGAGATGCAAAAGCTAATAAGATGCGAATTGCTTCCAATCTAGCAACCGGGGCATAGGATTCTTCAAAATCTATTCCTTCTTCTTATGAGTATCCCTTTGCCACAAGTCTAGCTTTGTTTCTCACTACAAGTCCACTTTCATCTAATTTGTTCCTAAAGACCCACTTGGTGCCAATAACAGTACAATCGTTTGGTCTAGGAACAAGTTGCCAAACTTGATTTCTTTCAAATTGATTTAGCTCTTCTTGCATTGCTATAATTCATTTTTCATCGTCAAGAGCTTGATCAATATTAGAATGTTCAATTTTGGATACAAAAGCATATTGTCCACAAACATTTTGTTTTGACCTTCTAGTTTTTACACCTTCATATACATTTCCTATAACTTGTTCAATTGGATGGGCATGTTTGAATTTCAAATCAGTTGGAGGTTTGTAGGAATTATTACCTTCACTTACCCTTTCCTCCATGGAATCTTCTTGCTTTTCCACATGCAGTTTTTCAAAACTACTTGCTATATCATCTGCATCACTTAAATCATCTTTTCTTTTGAAGCATGGGTTAGTTTCATCAAAAACAACATGTATGGACTCTTCTATAACTTGGTTTCGTTTATTGAATACTCTATATGCTTTGCTATTTGAAGAATCCCTTTTTCATTACATAATTCTATGAATTGTTTGTTTTCAAATTCACCACCATGATCACTTCTTATAGTCATAATAGTACTTTGTTTTTCATTTTGCACCAAATTTACAAAAGTTGCAAACATAGAGAAGGCTTCATCTTTGCTAGCTAAGAGAATTATCCATGCGAATCTTGAAAAATCATCAACAATTACAAATACATATTTCTTTCCACCAATGGTTAAAATGTCAGATGACCCATATAGATCCATGTGTAGCAATTGAAGTGGCCTAGTGGTGGAAATTTCCTTTTTGGTAGAGAAAGGCATTTTGGGTTGTTTTGATAATTGACATGCCTTACAAATTTTATCTTTGTCATATTTCAACTTTGGCAAGCCTTCTACTAAACTCTTCTTCCATAGGGTCTTTATATTTCCCATGTTTATATGTTCAAGCCTTTTATGCCAAACCCATGGATCATTATCAATGGCCATTAGACATTGACCATCTAGTTCATCAAGTGAAACCAAATATACATTTTCATGTCTTTTCCACTAAACATGATATGTTCTCCATCAAATACATTACATATAGATGATTCAAACACAACCTTGTATCCTTTGTCACATAATTGACTAATGCTCATTAGATTGTGCTTGAGTCCTTCAACAAACAAAACATCTTCCATGCATGCATTTGAAATACTATATATGTTTCCTTCACCTTTAATTTTACCTTTCTCATTATTACCAAAGGCAACCGTTCCATCGTTGCAAGGCTTAAGTTTATGAAATAAACTTCTTTCTCCGGTCATATGCCTTGAACAACCGCTGTCCATGAACCATACGTTGTTTGCCTTTGCCTTGAAACATATCTGAAAAATAAACAAGTAAATCTTATCTCTTTGGTACCCATTTTATGGGTCCATTTGGGTTAGTAATATAATTCAATTTTTGTTGCTCTAACTTAGAAAGCCCAAATCTTGTGTTCCTTGGAACCCAAACTAACTTTGCACCATGGTCATATAATTTCTTAAAGTTACATTTATAGGCTTTATGACCCATTTTGTTGCAGAAATTGCAAGTCATTGGTAATCTAGGAGTAGGCCTCCAAGTATATAATGGTTCAATCGTTGGCCTTCTAGTCCAAATAACATTCTTCCTTCTTGGCTTGTATATTGGTGCAGTTTTGGTTTGATATTTTTCAAGTATTGGCACATTCGATTTGCCACTTTCTTTTTGCTCAAATGTATAATATCCAAGGCCTCTTTTATTTGTTTGAGCAGTCATGTTCAGAAACATCTTTACATTTTCTCCAGGATTAGAGAACTTTGCTAATGATTCATTTAATGATTCGTTCTCCTTTTTCAATTTCTCTACCTCTTTCAACAATGATTCATTTTCCTCTTTCAGTTTTGTTGTTCTTTCAGCTAGTTTTCCATTTGCAATAATAACGGAGTTACATTGTTATCTCTTTAATGACAACTTGTTTCCTAGCATTTTGATTTCCTCATATAATGAATCATATGCAAGTTGTAGTTCTTCTAATTCAGTACATTTGAGGCATTCATGAAAAGAAGAATAACTAGATTGAGAATGGCAAAGTTTGGAAGTTACCTCTTCATTGCTTGTGCACTTTGTTGAGATGGTTTGTTCTTCCAAAACTTCAGTCGTGCTCAAACACAACAGATTTTCCTCATGTTCAATTTGTGCCATGCAACATATTCTTGCACAATTTGCTGCCTCAAATTCGTCGGTTGAGGAGCTGCTTGTTGATGAAGTCTCTTCATTCACGTACATTCCTCTTCCTCTTGATCTTTGAAGTTTTCTGCCTCCATGTCCTTCCTTCCTTTCTTGATAATCCTTTGGTCTCTCTTCCGGTGTAGGACATTGAGCTTGCATATGTCCTACGCCCCCGCATCTGTAACATTTTGTAGCCTCCTTCTTCTTCTCCTTACGTGGTCTTTCCTTGAAGTCTTTGGAGTTCCTTTCTTTCCTTACGAACTTTCAGAATTTTCGGGTCAACAACGCAATGTCTTCATCGTCGTTGTGAGATGAGGAGGTAGATTCTTCTGAGTTGTGGGTGGCTGTGAGGACCAGGTATTTTATTCTATTTTTATTATAACTTTTCTCTATTTATGAGGTAACTTATGAACATGCTAGTAAGAATTTTACGATATTAATGGATACATAACATACATGGACACGACATTTAGGAGATGTATAGTGCATATGTGCATGTATGATTAGCGTTCCATTGATGGGCACTATGACTATTGTTTCCCTCGCAGAGTAGGTACGGGGTTCGACTTGCCCGGTTAGGTCGCGGGGGTCAAGGGGGCAGCGCCCCCGAAGAAAATTTTAATTATTAAGTCGTATGAGTGGGAGAGTAAATTACTAATTGCAATTAGACCCGATCCATGTTCTGACCCGACCCGATAGGGATTCAGTAATAAAGGAAGCCCGCGCGCGCTAGGGTTCATTTTTCATCCCGCACCCGGCTATCTTCCTTCTTCTTCTCTTTCCGTTCTCTGCGTCTTCTCTTCTTTCCCCACCATTCAGTTCGGGCTAGCCACGGATTCATTCAAGGAAGCTCTACCGACTGTTTGAGGATCATCGACTCGAATCGTGGAAGTTCTGAATCTCTCCGTCTAAGTCTGGAGCACTGTTTTTGGGGGAAATTTCGATTCAAGTAAGTAGATGTCGCCCCTTCTCGATTTAGTGATGAAATTTTATGTTAAACGCGATGCGAGGCTAGAGGGAATGTATAGCTTCTAACGACTCCATGGTATTAGGCGTAGAGTTCGTAACAGTTAGGGTTCATGGTGAATTTACTTTGAATGCGTGATTTCTATGATGTAAAAGACTTCTTAGCAGTTGTTATATTGTTGGAATGTGACGTGAATTGATTTGCCCCAATCGAGAGTATGAATTGAAGGTTCTTTCATTTCGCACCTATCATGTGTTTGATAAAATGCTTGTGTGACAGATCTATGTGTTGAATCTGAATTGTGTTGATGTTGTATGCGTGGTTTGCGATGTGTTTCATTGTCTGTTATGTATGATGCGTTATCTCAAATAGTTGGTTGTAAGGGTTGTTCATGGCCCCTGATTGACATGAGGAGAGGGTTGTTCATGGCCCTTGATGGACATGAGTAGATGATTGGTCGTGTTGTTCAATCTGTGTGTATGGTTATATGCATACGATCTTGGGAGTGGGTATTGAATCCATGTGTATTAGCTTCATCACTATATGAGCATCCATCATTATGCTTATTTCCATTTTGTGCTAACCACTATCTACTTACTAGGTCTATTTAGACTCATATCATTTGTTATTGTGCTTTTAGATCGCAGGTCAGAAGGGGAACTTAAGGATGGAACAAGTTGAAGATCAAACATGAGAGACCCTAGCACAATATGTGGATTTCAGTTCTTTTAGACTTGTGCTCTTTTTGATAATCATATATGTAGACAATTACTTAGGCGGATTCGCTTTGACAACTATAATGTATTTGGTATTTCAGATTGGATTATAATCCTTGTTGATGCACATATGCATGACTATTATATCTGTTTGTTGTGTAAGGAAAATATGTAATGATTTCCTTCTATATGAATGTTCTTATTATATGAAGATGCAAGTATATAAATAGGATTGAATGTTACAGATGGAAATGTTATGAATATCAGGTCATGTATTCCATATTACCCCTTGTATGTTATGGGGAGATGCTGCCGAATTTTTCTTAGATTGTGTAGCGCCGTTGATTAGTTATTGAGTATTTTTATGAATGGGGCGTTACAGTGGCCTTTAGTGCAATGGCTTTCTTCCCTTTGTGATTGTCTTCGTTTCTTCTCTTAATTAGCTCATGTGACATTAATGAGCTAATTAGATCTTCTAGCTTTAGTGTATTTAGGTCTTTGGCTTCTTCAATTGCAGTAATCTTTGGAGTCCAAGATTCTGGTAGAGCTCTTAGTATCTTCATAACCTGTTCGGATTTAGAGATAGCCTTTCCAAGACCTTTCAAAGCGTTAGTAATCTTAGAAAATCTAGCAAACATTTCAAAAATATTTTTTTTTTCTAGCATTCTAAAACTTTCCAATTCTCCTATCAAAATATTTCTCCTAGTCCCTTCGACTTGAGAAGTTCCTTCATAAATAGATGTTAGAGTATCCCATATTTCTTTAGCGGTTAGACAAGAGGATACTCTATCATATTCAGAAGCTGTAAGAGCACAAAATAGTGAGTTCATAGCTTTAGTATTGCTATTTACAGTTCTTACTTCCTCTTCGGTCCATTTGGAAGCTCTTTCATCAATTGGCAAGATTACCCCATCTTGGATTGCAATCCAAAAGTCCATATCGGTAGCCATAATGAGTTGCTTCATACGAAGCTTCCAGTAGCCGAAATTGTTCCCATCAAACAAGGTGGCCTAGTAAATGATTGGCCCTCGGCAAAAGCGAGAACGAAAGTAGTTTGGGATGCCATGTCAATAAGATCTCTTTGGTAAGCTCAAAGACCTGCTCTGATACCACTTGTTGGTCCCGAGTTAATGGCAAAACCCTAGAGGGGAGGGGTGAATTGGGTTCTTATAAAATTCTTTGGTAAATTAAAAACTTAACCCCTTGAAAGTTTAATCCCCTTGATTGAAGAAATGAAATGGAAAGCAATATAATGTTGGGAGCAGAAATATAAATCAAGCACACAAGAATTTTATAGTGGTTCGGGCAACCTCCCTACCCCACTCTTCCAAGCTCACACTCCTCGTGACTTGGGTTCCACTATTGTATTCCACAAATACAATTAGAGCCACTGCTCTCTTCTAGATTCCAGCTCTAGGGGGCTTCAACAAATCTCAGCACAAGTAGGTGATGAGTTCCATTCCAATACACACTACTTTGCTTACACTTAATCTTAGTTCCTCAAACAAACTCAAGTTCAATACAATTAAATGAAATAACAAAAGAATCTACACTTTACAGATGTGTAGTAGCAATTTGGCGCAGAGAAGAACTCGTAGTATTGGCTTTGAAGATTCATAAGTTGAGCTCTTGCAGTTTGAAGCAAAGTTCTTCTTCTTTGAATGACTTGATCTCTTTAAAGCTCTTGTAGATGGGAGTTAAGCACACTTAATGATTCTCAGCTACTTTCCTCATCCACAATGAATGCCTTTTATAATTGTGGAGGGAATCCGAACGTTTGAAGGTAGGTGGCGCGCATTTAATGCGCCAACGTTCGAATTTTTTTCGACCGTTGCGACCCAAGTCGCAGGCGGAGTCGACTACGGGTGCGACTTCGCCCAAGTCGCAGATGGAGTCGACTTCGGGTGCGACTTCACCTTTCCATAGCGTCTTCAAGTTCCAGATTGGGTCGACTTGGGCATCGACTTGACCCAAGTCGCAGGTGGAGTCGACTTCGGTGTGCGACTTCACCTCATCAGTTAGCTTGACGAACTTGAAAACTTGGAATGCTTTAGTTTGCTTGGGTTCCTTCATGCCTTTTGTTGTTCTTCTTGCATTTTTCATTTCCTTTGAATCCTTTTCTTCATTTTAGCTTCCTTTCATTAGCTCCATGTTTTGCAAGCCTTTGAACCAATATAGTCTTGAATCATATAATCTTAAATAACTTTTTGGTCGAGTTTATGCGTCTTGCTTGGACTTGGATTAGTCTTCAAATGTTTCAGTTTGAGCATCTAGGTTGCCTTGATCTTCATCTTCATACAGGTTTGTCTTGAAAATTGGTTAATCCAGCTTGTCTTCTGAAAAATCCCCTCTGCCCAATCGAAGTCGATGTCGGAGTCGACTTCGTCTGCGACTTCACCTCAAGTCGCAAGTGGAGTCGACTTGGGGTGCGACTTCGGCACTTCGGGGTCTGAACTTCAACTCTGGAAGGTTTTGTCATGTTGAAGTCGATACTGGAGTCGACTTGATCTGCGACTTCGACCCAAGTCGCATGTGAAGTCGACTTCGTTTGCGACTTCGGCAGTTCAGCTTCCCATTTTCAACTCCGGAAGGATTTGGCGCATTGAAGTCGATGTTGGAGTCGACTTGGGGATCGACTTGGCCTTAAGTCGACTTGAAAATCGACTTATCCTTCTATGATCTATTTTCTTCAAATGTATGTCCCTTAAACACTTCCACAAACATGTTAGTAGCTAAGACTTACTCAAATTGATTTGTTAATCATCAAAACATAGATTTAGCTTATTTTCCACATATTTCCAACAGTAGTGACATCTGATTTATGAGATGGTTTGAAATATGTTATGAAAATCATGCCTAGTTATGATATTATTGGATGGAAAATGACTCAGATATGCATGAAATGAAATATGAGGAATAAAACTCCCATGAAAAGATATTTAATTGGATAAATATCCGTTAAAACCTGCCGTGTGACAGGGCAACAATCCTGATCACATTTACCAGTCGAACGATCTTGAGGTAAGGTTGTGACGCTCTGGCTAGGGCGTTACAGTTCATTATGAATCAAATTCATGATCCATAAGTTGCGGTGAATAATTTAGTATTAAAGAACCCAAAACATGAAGTATACTTACTTGAATCGAATCAAACTTGAATCCAAACCATCTTGTTTGAATCCCTATCTTTCTTCCCTTTTTTCTTCTCTTTTTCTGATCTTTTCCTCTTCCTTCCTTGTTGTTTTTAGGTCATGCAAGGTTGCCTTGCTTGGGAGAGAAGTCTCTTGTTGGTCCCGAGTTGATGGCTAAACCCAAGAGGGGAGGGGTGAATTGGGTTCTTTAAAATTTCTTTGATAATTTCAAATATCTTAACCCCTTGAAAAAGTTAATCCCCTTTTTAAGCAAATGGAGAGCAAATAAGATAAAGCAGTAGAACACAAGATTTATAGTGGTTCGGGCAAACCTTCCCTACTCCACTCTTCCAAGCTCACACTCCGTTGTGACTTGGGTTCCACTATGTATTCCACGAATACACTTAGAGTCACCGCTCTCTTCTAGATTCAAAGCTCTAGGGGGCATATACAACTAGAGCCACTTGCTCTCTTCTAGATTCAAAGCTCTAGGGGGCATATACAATCACTTGCACAAGTAGGTGATGAGTCTCACTCCAATCACACCCTACTTTGCATACACTTGATCTTAGCTATCCAAGCTAAATCAAGATTTATACAACCAAATAAAGAAATGAATAAAAACTACACTTTACAGATTTGTGTAGGCAGTTTTGAGCTCGAGGAAGAAATCAAAAGTAGCTTGAATGATGATTGTTGAAGCAACTTGCAGTTTGAGGCTCTTTCTTCCTTTGAAACACTCAAATATGGAGAAAAAGTATTTGAAAGTCTTTCTTGTACTTCTTTTCTCTCTTTGATCTTTAGAGTAGTGTCTCTTATATTTCTCACGTTCATTTGAATGTCCTTTTATAGATTGAGGAAAATATGAACGTTGTAGAAGTAGTTGGCGTGCAATAAATGAACTCCAACGGTCAAAAATTTGACCGTTATACTCCAAGTCGAAGATGAAGTCGACTTGGCCTGCGACTTGGCTTCCAAGTCGTACATGGAGTCGACTTGGCCTGCGACTTGGGTTCTTCAGAAACTCAAGTCTGAGACTTGGGTCGACTTGGCTTTCAGACTTCAACTCAAGTCGATCCTGAAGTCGACTTGGGTTGCGACTTGGCTTGGTCTATTGCAGAAACGCCTTGATCTTCTTGAAAATGTCTTGAATCTTGCAAACCATTTGAAAGTTTTGAGTCCTTGCACAATATATGTATGTTCCTTGCTTTGCTTTGGACTCACTGGGTCTTCATGACTTGGTTTTTACTCCATTTGGAAGCTAGCTTGAAGATTTGCTTTGAGCTTGATAGACTTGATTTGAACTTGAACTTGGATTCTTGCTTTGATCTTAAGTCACTTTAAGAATAGTCTTTAAAGCTCATTTGTATGTGAGAAACTTCAAATGGATGTCTTGGATATGCTTGAATCTTCATCTTTGACCTCAAAACTTCTCAAGTCGAAGTTGGAGTCGACCTGGTTTGCGACTTCGCCCAAGTCGCACTTGGAGTCGACTTCGTCTGCGACTTCGCATCTTCGGGAGCCAGATTTCAACGCTGGACATTTTTGTGTACTTCGAAGTCGATGCTGGAGTCGACTTCGTATGTGACTTGACTACCCAAGTCGCATGTGGAGTCGACTTGGCTTGCGACTTCACTCGTCAGAATTCCATTTTCAACTTTGTCCAGTTTTGGCTTGTTTGAAGTCGTTAGTGGAGTCGACTTCACTATCGACTTCACTCCCAAGTCGAAGTTCAAGTCGACTCGAAGATCGACTTGACTTCTCTGCTTTCCTTAAACACTTGGCAAACATATTAGTCATATATATACTCAAACTAGTTCTTGTTAATCATCAAAACTCAATCCTTGGCCAATTTGTTTTATTTTGAAACATTGTTTCCAACAATCTCCCCCTTTTTGATGATTTGACAAAACTAAATTGAGTTTATACCTTTCAGTATGAATGCATTTATATACTTCTCAAAAACAGAGCATGAGTCAACAAATTTTATTCAACCATTCAAGTCTTCAACACAGATTGTAACCAATCATTCATATAATCACATATCAATCAAAGGTAACATTCATTTTATAATGTAAAGCAAATGAAATTTCCTAAGTACAAACTACCCGACCCAAAACTTACTTAAACTCAACTCAATTTTATCTAACTTCCCCTAACTTAACTTCCCTAACTCCCCAACTTAACTTCCCTAACTCCCCCTAAGTTCGATCTCCCCCTTTTTGTCAATCGATCAAAAATAATGATTTGGTGAATTGAAATTGAGAGATCGGATATGGGATTGGTTTGATAGGACTGTGATGGGCCGATGAGTATACTAGAGAAGCGTGATCTGGAGTTGTTGCTTTATGAACTGATCCTGACTCGTAAGGATCGAGTTCAGGCATTGGTGTCTTCTTATGTCGTCCGGATGCAAGATGATAGCGGATAGTCCGCATTTCCCGCTCGATTCTGTCTTGCCGGGAGTGCATATCCTCGATTGCATTTAGAACACCGGTGACGAGATTGGTCATCCTATTCTCTTGGTGACCCATTTCTTCCCGTAGAGTTGATATTTCATCTTTTATACTTTGAAGCGTAGCTGCTTGTGATGAAATATTTGGTTCTCTATCGGGTGCAGCGGATCCGTGCGGTGAATAGGATCCGTGCGATGGAGGAGAAACGGCCCGTGCAGGTGATGCCATAGGAGGTTGCTCCCCCTCAGTTTGTGCATCGTCCTCAGCTTCTCGTGCTGGCTCGCCAAGTTTCTCTCGGATGCGATCATCCCTAAATTGCTCCAGATTGATTTTCATGCGTTGGAGCAAAGCCTTGTTGATGGCGTTTGTCGTCTTGGGGACTTCAAATGGTTCCCCGTCAATGTCTAGCCCAACCCGCTCAAAAATCTTGGTGATCCAAGATCCGTAAGGTAACACGCCTCTCGGATTGTCTTTCCTGCATGCCAAGGCTTCTAAGAATAGTCTGGGAAGACTAATCTTGATTTTGTTCACTAATTTCCATAGAATCATTGCTTCTTGAGGATTCAATTGATTCCTGCCGCCTCCTTTTGGTAAGATACAGTGGGCGATCAATAGACGGATGACCCTGAGTCTGGGAGGAAGATCCATATAATGCAGGAATTTGGTGCCTGCATGATATTTGTTACTTTTGGTCAATTCATTATAGACCGTGTCCATAGTTAGATCCTGGGGAAGCCTTTCTTCATCAAAAGGTACTTGAAGAATGTTTCCAATTCTTCTCAGGGCTTCGTCTTGATCTGGATAGTTGATACTCCCAAAATGTATTTCAGTGCCTTTGACATAAGTGCAAAACTTGGTGTCGTCCCATAAATAATAAAACTGTCTTGTGAGATCAGGATAGATCCGTTCATCGGATTTGAATAGTTGTATCCATCCTTGGAAATCCAACAACTCTTCTATGTCGAACTCATAGTCGTTGAGGAACTTGAAATCTATGATCTTAGGAATGAATACCTTTCGTTCATAGAAGTTTCTGTAAAAGCGACTATGTTGTAGCTCTGTCCTGAAATAAGTGGTGGGCATTTTTAGAACTTGCCCCTTCTTGATAGGAATCCTTGAAGAGTGAGAGCTTTCAGGTTGGCTTTCAGATTGTGGAGCTCGATCAGTTGACTGGGTTGTGGTCTGAAATCGAACTCTTTTACCCGTTGAGGTTGACGGTTCCTCTCTAGCTCTTTTAGCGGGTGTTCTTTGTTTTCTAGGAACCTCTTCGGTTTGTGTAGGAACCCTTTTGGGGTAAGGTTTTGATACTGCCTTTTTTGGTGCCATTGAAATGGTTTGGAGTTGGAGACTGAGAGATGTGAATCGAGATTTGAGAGAACTTTGAGAGAGAGAGCCGAGAGAGTTGGGAGAGAAAAAGAGAGCTGAGAGGACTGAGACCAATTGAGAGAGAGAGGGACCGGAATCGAAGAGGCGAGGATCTTTAGCCGGAGAAGAAAAAGAAACAGGGTTGTCTCCGGAGGAGAGAAGAGGAAAAACAGAGAGACGGAGAGAAATGGGAGGAAGAAAGAGAGAAGAGAAGAAGAAATAAGGAAAAGGTCTCGGAATTCGGACGGTTGCGCGCGCAGAGTCGACTTTGCCCTAGGCGAAGTCGACTTCGGTTCCCTGGAGTCGACTTCGTACATAGTGCGGAGTCGACTTCAACCCCGTGGAGTCGACTTTGCTGTAGAAACGGAGTCGACTTCACTTTTCCCAAGTCGACTTGGCGGAGTCGACTTGGCTCCTATGGAGTCGACTTGACTCATCAGTTTACCTTTTTCAAATTTTGATTTCTTGTTTTAATTTTTCCTAATTTAGCTCTATCATCCCCATATCATTCCTAATCTTGTAAAATGATTCTTTAGCTAGAGGTTTGGTAAAGATATCAGCAATTTGATCCTCTGTTTTCACATATTCTAAGCACACATCATGATTTTCAACATGTTCACGAATAAAATGATGTCTTACATCAATATGTTTGGTTCTAGAATGCAAGACTAGATTTTTAGTCAAACAAATTGCACTTGTATTATCACATCTAATAGGAATATCAACATAATCAATACCATAGTCTTTCAACTGTTGTTTCATCCAAAGTAGTTGGGCACAACAACTACCGGCGGCTATGTACTCGGCTTCCGTAGTAGATAGTGCAACACTTGTTTGTTTTCTTGAATGCCATGAAACTAGCATATGTCCAAGAAATTGACAAGTTCCACTGGTACTTTTTCTATCTACTTTATATCCGGCAAAGTCTGCATCCGAATAGCCGATTAGATCAAAGGTTGACCCTTTTGGATACCATAGTCCAAGATTTGTAGTTTTTAACAAATATTTAAAAATTCTTTTTACAGCAAGTAGATGTGATTCTTTGGGACATGCTTGAAATCTAGAGCACATACAAACACTGAATAAGATATCGGGTCTAGAAGCAGTTAAATATAACAAGGATCCAATCATGCTTCTATAGAGCTTTTGATCGATACTTTTACCGTTTTCGTCCGTGTCGATCTTGATTGTAGAGCTCATTGGAGTGTTTGCCCCTTTGCTATTCTGCATTCCGAATTTCTTGAGCATTTCTTTGACATACTTGGACTGGTTCAAAAATATTCCTTCACTTTGTTGCTTGATTTGCAGTCCAAGGAAGAAATTTAATTCTCCCATCATGCTCATTTCGAATTCGCTCTGCATTATCTTAGAAAACTCTTGACAAAGTTTTTCGTCAGTAGCACCAAATATTATGTCATCCACATAAATTTGTACAATCAAAATATTTTTATTTTTGTACTTAATGAACAAAGTAGTGTCTACTTTCCCTCTTTGAAACTCATGATCAATCAAGAAACTATTTAACCTTTCGTACCAAGCTCTTGGTGCTTGTTTTAGTCCATATAACGCTTTGGTTAATTTATAAACATACTTTGATTGATCCTTTTCTTCAAAACCAGGGGGTTGTTCAACATATACTTCTTCATTCAAATAACCATTCAAAAATGCGCTTTTTACATCCATTTGAAACAATTTGAAGTTCATATGAGAAGCAAATGCTAGTAGGATGCGTATGACTTCTAATCTAGCCACGGGTGCATATGATTCTTCAAAATCAATTCCTTCTTCTTGGGAATACCCTTTGGCTACTAATCTTGCCTTGTTTCTAATTACAAGACCGCTTTCGTCTAATTTGTTCCTAAATACCCATTTTGTACCAATGACTGTATGATTGTTTGGTCTAGGAACTAAATGCCATACATTGTTTCTTTCGAATTGATTTAGCTCTTCTTGCATTGAAATAACCCAATTTTCATCATTAAGAGCTTGTTCAATGGTATTTGGTTCAATTTTCGATACAAACGCATATTGGCCATAAACGTTTTGTTTTGATCTTCTAGTTTTTACTCCTTCATATATGTTTCCAATAACTTGTTCAATTGGATGGGCATTTTTAAATTTTAAATCAGTTGGAGGTTTGTAAGAGTCATTACCTTCACTTACCTCTTCCTCCTCTGGATTTTCTGGATTGAGCTCGAGTTCCTTTGGTTGTTCTTTGCCTTTCGTCTCATCTGCATCACTTAGTTCATCCTCCTTTCTCGGAGTTTGGTTAAATTCATCAAATACAACATGTATGGATTCTTCTACAACTTGATTTCGTTTATTGAATACTCTATATGCTTTGCTATTTGATGAATAACCAAGGAATATAGCCTCATCACTTTTGGCATCTAATTTTCCCAAGTTGACTTTTCCATTGTTTAAAACATAACATGTACATCCAAAAACATGAAAATAAGATATATTTGGTTTCCTTCCTTTCCAAAGTTCATATGGAGTCTTTTTCAAGATTGCTCGAATGGTAACACGATTCAAAACATGACAAGCTGTACTCACAGCTTCACCCCAAAATTTCTTGGATAGATTGCTCTCATTTAGCATAGTTCTAGCCATCTCTTGTATAGTTCTATTTTTCCTTTCAACTACTCCATTTTGTTGTGGAGTTCTTGGTGCAGAAAATGTGTGGTAAATTCCTTTTTCATTACAAAATTCCATGAATCGTTTGTTTTCAAATTCGCCACCATGATCGCTTCTTATGGTCACAATAGTACTCTGTTTTTCATTTTGCACCAAATTCACAAAAGTTGCAAACATAGAGAAGGCTTCATCTTTACTAGCTAAGAGAATTATCCAAGTGAATCTTGAAAAATCATCAACTATGACAAATACATATTTCTTTCCACCAATGGTTAGAATGTCGGATGACCCGTATAGATCCATATGTAGTAATTCAAGTGGCTTTGTGGTGGAAATTTCCTTTTTGGTAGAGAAAGGCATCTTGGGTTGTTTTGATAATTGACATGCCTTGCAAATTTTGTCTTTGTCATATTTCAACTTTGGTAATCCTTCTACCAAATTCTTTTTCCAAAGGGTCTTTATATTTCCCATGTTTACATGTCCAAGCCTTTTATGCCAAACCCATGGATCATTATCAATGACCATAAGACATTGACCATTCAATTCATCAAGTGAAACCAAATAAACATTTCCATGTCGTTTACCACTAAACATGATATGTTCTCCATCAAATACATTACATATAGATGATTCAAACACAACTTTATATCCTTTATCACATAATTGGCTAATACTCATTAAATTGTGTTTGAGTCCTTCAACAAACAAAACATCTTCCATGCATGCATTTGAGGTACTAAGTATATTTCCTTTACCTTTAATTTTACCTTTTTCATTATTTCCAAAGGCAACCATTCCATCGTTGCAAGGCTTAAGTTTATGAAACAAACTTCTTTCACCGGTCATATGCCTTGAACAACCGCTATCCATGAACCATTCATTGTTTGCCTTTGCCTTAAAACATGTCTGAAAAATAAGGAAATAAATCTTATCTTTTTGGTACCCATTTTATGGGTCCATTTGGGTTAGTAATAGAATCTAATCTAAGTTGATCTAACTTTGAAAGCCCAAATCTTGTGTTTCTTGGAACCCAAACTAATTTAACACCATGGTCATATAGTTTCTTAAAATTACATTTGTAAGTTTTATGACCCATCTTATTGCAGAAATTACAAGCCAAAGGTAATCTTGGAGTAGGTCTCCAAGCATGCAAAGGTTCAATCATTGGTCTTCTAGTCCACTTAAAATTTTTCTTTTGTGGCTTGTATATAGATGCATTTTTAGTTTGATTTTTCTCAAGTATTTGTTCATTTGATTTGCTACTTTCTCCTTGCTCAAATGTATGATACCCAAGACCTCTCTTATGTGTTTGGGAGGTCATATTCAGAAACATTTTAACACTTTCTCCTGGATTAGAGAACTTAGCTAATGATTCATTTAATGATTTGTTCTCCATTTTCAGCAATTCAGTTTCATCTTTCAATTTGACTAATCTTTCTGCAAGTTTACCATTTACAATTATTGTTGCATCACATTGTCTCTTCTTAATTGTAAACTTGCTTCCTAATTTCTTCATTTCTTCATATAATGAATCATATGCAGTTTGTAGTTCATCTAATTCAGTACATTTGAGGCATTCATGAGAGGAAGAATAACTTGAATTAGAAAGGGAGAGTTTGGAACTTACCTCTTCATTGCTTGTGTCTTTTGTTGAGGTAATTTGTTCTCCTTGCTCGATTTGTGCCATGCAGCAAATTCTTGCACATTCTTCCGCCTCTATGTCATCGGTTGAGAAGCTACTCGTCGTAGATTCTTCATCATTTACGTACATGCCTCTTCCTTTGTATTTCTGGAATCTTCTATTGTTCCCTCGATCCTTTCTTTGTTCTTTTCCCTTGTTTTCTTCGGGAGTTGGACATTGAGCCTGCATATGTCCCGAACCGCCGCATCGGTAGCACTTGGTTGATTCTTTCTTCTTCTCTTGGGGAGTTCTTTCTTTGAAGCTTATGAAATTTTTGCCTTTCCTCACAAATTTTCTGAATCGTTTTGTGAGTAGAGCAATCTCGTCGTCATTTTGAGAAGAAGATGTGTCATCGGTGTCTTGTGCGGCTTTTAAGGCAATTGCTCTTTTGCCCCTGTGTTGATCTTCATTCCTTTTCTTAATTAGCTCATGTGACATAAGTGAGCTAATTAAGTTTTCAAGCTTCAGCGTGTTGAGGTCTTTGGCTTCTTCAATTGCAGTGATCTTTGGAGTCCATGATTCGGGTAGAGCTCTTAAAATCTTCATGACCTGCTCAGATTCAGATATTGCTTTTCCAAGACCTTTTAAAGCATTAGTAATCTTAGAGAATCTAGCAAACATTTCAGAAATATTTTCTGTTTCTAGCATTCTAAAGTTCTCTAGTTCTCCAATCAAAATATTCCTTCTCGTCCCTTGGACTTGAGAAGTTCCTTCGTAGATAGAGATTAGTGTATCCCATATCTCTTTGGCGGTTAAGCAAGAGGAAACTCTATCATACTCGGAAGCAGTGAGAGCACAAAATAAGGAGTTCATAGCTTTGGCATTGCTCTTCACTATTCTTACTTCCTCATCGGTCCATTTGGAAGCTCGTTCATCGGTAGGCAGTATTACTCCATCTTGGATAGCAATCCAAGAGTCCATATCGGTAGCCATGATGAGTTGCTTCATACGAAGCTTCCAATATCCAAAATTGTTCCCATCAAACAACGGTGGCCTTGTAAAGGATTGGCCTTCAGCAAATGCGGGAACGGAAGTAGATTGGGATGCCATTTCAATAAGATCTCTTTGATAAACTCAAAGACCTGCTCTGATACCACTTGTTGGTCCCGAGTTGATGGCTAAACCCAAGAGGGGAGGGGTGAATTGGGTTCTTTAAAATTTCTTTGATAATTTCAAATATCTTAACCCCTTGAAAAAGTTAATCCCCTTTTTAAGCAAATGGAGAGCAAATAAGATAAAGCAGTAGAACACAAGATTTATAGTGGTTCGGGCAAACCTTCCCTACTCCACTCTTCCAAGCTCACACTCCGTTGTGACTTGGGTTCCACTATGTATTCCACGAATACACTTAGAGTCACCGCTCTCTTCTAGATTCAAAGCTCTAGGGGGCATATACAACTAGAGCCACTTGCTCTCTTCTAGATTCAAAGCTCTAGGGGGCATATACAATCACTTGCACAAGTAGGTGATGAGTCTCACTCCAATCACACCCTACTTTGCATACACTTGATCTTAGCTATCCAAGCTAAATCAAGATTTATACAACCAAATAAAGAAATGAATAAAAACTACACTTTACAGATTTGTGTAGGCAGTTTTGAGCTCGAGGAAGAAATCAAAAGTAGCTTGAATGATGATTGTTGAAGCAACTTGCAGTTTGAGGCTCTTTCTTCCTTTGAAACACTCAAATATGGAGAAAAAGTATTTGAAAGTCTTTCTTGTACTTCTTTTCTCTCTTTGATCTTTAGAGTAGTGTCTCTTATATTTCTCACGTTCATTTGAATGTCCTTTTATAGATTGAGGAAAATATGAACGTTGTAGAAGTAGTTGGCGTGCAATAAATGAACTCCAACGGTCAAAAATTTGACCGTTATACTCCAAGTCGAAGATGAAGTCGACTTGGCCTGCGACTTGGCTTCCAAGTCGTACATGGAGTCGACTTGGCCTGCGACTTGGGTTCTTCAGAAACTCAAGTCTGAGACTTGGGTCGACTTGGCTTTCAGACTTCAACTCAAGTCGATCCTGAAGTCGACTTGGGTTGCGACTTGGCTTGGTCTATTGCAGAAACGCCTTGATCTTCTTGAAAATGTCTTGAATCTTGCAAACCATTTGAAAGCTTTGAGTCCTTGCACAATATATGTATGTTCCTTGCTTTGCTTTGGACTCACTAGGTCTTCATGACTTGGTTTTTACTCCATTTGGAAGCTAGCTTGAAGATTTGCTTTGAGCTTGATAGACTTGATTTGAACTTGAACTTGGATTCTTGCTTTGATCTTAAGTCACTTTAAGAATAGTCTTTAAAGCTCATTTGTATGTGAGAAACTTCAAATGGATGTCTTGGATATGCTTGAATCTTCATCTTGGACCTCAAAACTTCTCAAGTCGAAGTTGGAGTCGACCTGGTTTGCGACTTCGCCCAAGTCGCACTTGGAGTCGACTTCGTCTGCGACTTCGCATCTTCGGGAGCCAGATTTCAACGCTGGACATTTTTGTGTACTTCGAAGTCGATGCTGGAGTCGACTTCGTATGCGACTTGACTACCCAAGTCGCATGTGGAGTCGACTTGGCTTGCGACTTCACTCGTCAGAATTCCATTTTCAACTTTGTCCAGTTTTGGCTTGTTTGAAGTCGTTAGTGGAGTCGACTTCACTATCGACTTCACTCCCAAGTCGAAGTTCAAGTCGACTCGAAGATCGACTTGACTTCTCTGCTTTCCTTAAACACTTGGCAAACATATTAGTCATATATATACTCAAACTAGTTCTTGTTAATCATCAAAACTCAATCCTTGGCCAATTTGTTTTATTTTGAAACATTGTTTCCAACATCTCTGTCTCTAACCCTCTCTCATGTAACGTTTATGCCCCTTTTATGCCCTTGATTTTCCAGATTTTTGGGCCCACTTGCCAATCATTTGGAGGGTAATTTAATGCCCTCTTATTCCTTTGATGACTTGGCTAAATCATGTCCAAGTAAATTGTGTAATTATCTTATATAAAAATTATCAAAATCATCACATTAATGGGCATAAAGCTGTCCATTTAAGAACGTCCACATGTCATGGACTTTATGACATTTCTTGCCATAAAAATAAACCCATATCCACGTTCATAACTCACCATAGCTGCCTAGGTCATTCAAATGCATATTTTGCATTTTTAAAAAATCAAAAAATAAAGAACATCTCACCTTGGGCGTCGCTTGCTTACCACCACACCATGCCTCTATGGCTACTCCCTTAGTCACCTAAATCATCCATTTAATCCCTTGATATTATAACGGATTTTGTAATTTAAGATAATTCACAAAATCAAACTCAAAATACCCTTGGTTGACACCTCATATGGGGCATTAATTTAAGTCATTAAGCCACTTGGCTTTTTCATAAATCCTTGTTGAAAAAGCCAATGTCACTTTGTCCTTTTGTGATTAAGCATGTTTTCATGATAATTAGCTTAATGCAACCCTTCCATAGTATTCACCATAAAGTTTTATCTATTCATCTCAAGTTTCATCTAATTTTGATGTTTCTGATGGCTTGATATTTTTAAAAATTGACATGTTGCCCATTGCAGTAATAAGGGCTATGTAAGAGAGGTCCTAGTGGGGCTCATCTACAGTAAAGTCTATGATAATGTTGCTTAATGTGGGCAATTCATTCCATTTCATTTTGATTTATTCATTTGAACTCCGATTTGAATGATCAAATAGTCTATTTTTATGTTTTTTATGCTTCTGGACTCAATGGAAGAGTTTGATTTTGCATTTGAGGCCAAATTTTTAAGAAATTAAATTACATAATTGTTTTATCATTTAATTAAGTTTTATTTGGGTCATTATCTATTTTCAAATAACTTTCTACTTGCTAGTCATGTTGGGACTAACTCATTATTTTTACACGTGTACCAAATCAAGTGGGACACTAGAGTTTTGGATTTACATAAAGATTTTTAAGAATATTTATTTCTATTTATTTATTTCAAAGGCATGTATTAAGAATTATAGACTTGTAAAATTTCTTTTTCTTTGTGCCTTGATGTAATAATGGGAACATAACTAGTGGAAGTGAAATTTTAATGAAATTATAATAATTAATTTCGTTAGAAATGTATGATTGATCTTGGAAAATTGCATTAAATACATTGCCCTCACTTTTCTGGACCGATATGTTACAAATTGTATATAAGCGGTCACATGTATAAAATACAGCTTATTAATTATTATATGAATTTTTAAAAAAAAATAAATTGAAATAGATTTGCAAATCTAACCCTATGTTTTTCTTTTTAAGTCCAGAAAATGGTTAGTTCGGATGCATCGATATACCTTAATCCTAAAACCTAAGGAAAGACTCTCCCTGCTACCCATGAAAGGTTAGTTACCCAAGAAAAATAGGTTCTAAATTGGAAAAAGGAATCCTATCTACAGTACCAAGCCCTAAATAAAAAGTTGGATAGGATCCTAGAGGCTGTGGATGCTGCCACCCCACCTACACTTGTTAAGCCTCGAGTTAGAAATCTAACTAGGGAGAAGGGTAAGAAACCAGTAACCCAAGTAATGACTGACCCAGAAATTGATCTAAATAATAGAACCCTGGCTGATAAAAGTAAAAGGTTCAAAGAGAAACTGAAACTCAGGTTGTACCTACACTTAAGAAGCTTATACCCTTATCTCGGATGGCTAGAACCCTAAAACAGGATGGTCCTTCAACCTTAAGAAAATCCTTTATACGAACTAAGGTTGCTATTTCAAAGCCTAAGATATCACTTATTAACGTACCCAAAGCCATTGATGAGTTCAAAACTGCTAATATACCCAAAGTCATAGATGAGTTCAAAGTTGCCGATGTAGCCAAAGCTAAGTATGTGCCCAAAGCGATGGATGAGTTCGAAGTCACTAATATACCCAAGGCTATGGATGTACCCAAGGCTGTGGATGTGCCCAAAGTGGTGGACATACCTAAGGCTGCTAATATACCTAAGGCCATGAGTGAGTCCTTTATTATACCCAAGCCAAAGGTAACGGTTGAACCTAGTCTAGAGTTGCAGAAGGAAGTTTCCTCTATTTAAGGACCCAACCCAAATCTTGTCTATACTGAGGTAGAGACTCGAGAAGTACCTTCTCAGGCTAATCGCAAGCTACCCTCTATGCGATCACAGGGACAAGATGTACAGACTAGAGTCAAGTCTAAGAAAGACTACGCTAGGAAGGAACCAAGGACTTTTTATAACCAATGACCCATTATAACTGAGTTAGTGTGCTATTTTTGTGGTACCAATGGACATACAACTAAAGCATGTCCATATGGTAGTCGAGTTTATTTTTTATGTCATTCCTCTAATCACCTTAAGGAAAATTGTCCTTTTAGCAAATATGCAAATTAGGTTGTAATATTTTTTTATATAATAAAAGTTATGATTGCTCCTTTTTGCATAAGAATATGTATTGAGACCATATTTCTCTTTTATGCCAAAATGAAAATTATTTCGATGATCTAAATGCCCAAAGTGATCACCCAGAGAAATATCCTAGTAAAAAGTCACGAAAGAAGCAGGTTAAAGACTAACCAGAAGCTGAGCCTAGAAAGTGGTCCAGTAGAAGGAAAGATAAAGCTCTAGTTGAATCTCTAATCAGAACTACCATGATTGAGCAACGTCTGAATGAGCAAGAGCAACCTTTGTAGTGTTTCCAATAGAGGCTTTTCGTTAGTGGGAACTGATGCAAGCACAACTAAAATAGATTATTCAACAGTAATCATCAGTAGTGTTAAGAAACCAAAAGCACCGTCACCACGGGCATGATGAACATCAGTCGGCAGCTAGTATGCATGGAAATCAGAAAGAAGGGTTAGATCAAAACCTAGATGCTTGGGTTTTAGAAAGGAAGTCAAAATTTGGTAGGCAGGAAGAAAGGGAGGTCTCACACCAAACAAACAGGGGGCTAGTGATAAAGCTTAGGGAACGGTTGTAGAAAGTTTGAGTGTTGCAACCACGGGTTGTCCCGAACAGTGAGAATAGATCGGTGAGATGCTAATGCATTCCATCATCGAAAACCTACATCCTTTACTAGTGGTAATTGTTTAGCTGCCGAGCATTGGATCGAGCCGATGGAAAAATTTTTGACTTTCTGGGTTGGACGACCATCAGAAAGTTTTATTTTCTCAGTTCAAACTCAGTGGAGAAGTCTATCGATGGTGGAAGACACGACAGCGTGTCTTCAATAGTAAGAAGGAAAATGTGACTTGAGATAAATTTAAGGAATCCTTTTTTGTCAAGTTCTTTCCATCTTCTATTAGAATTTCTAAAGCCCGAGAATTTGCCGAATTGAAGCAAGGTACTATGACGGTGGCCAAGTATGAAACAAAATTCAACTCTATACTTCGGTTTGCTCAAAGTTCAGAATGGAAAGAAGATAGTCGGATCCGTAAGCTTGAGGACGGTTTGGTTGAGGGTATCATGGTCGGGTAATACTTTGCCGCAATAAAACCTATGGTGACACAATCGATAATTCTCTCTTAGTTGAGAGTGATATTGTTGAGCTTAACAAGTGTTACCTGAAGAGGGAACAATCACCAATAAGGGATCATTCAAGAAAGAAGCAAACTGGAGAGTCTTCTTCAAGGCAAACTAGAGTTGAGGGAGGTACAAAGAATGGAGGATTTCAAAAGAAGAAAAGAGTCCTCAAGTGCAATAGATGCGGGAAGTTTCTCACCGGACTTTAAATGCTTCAAGTATGGGAAGACTGGTCATCAACCCTTGAATTGTGTCATGGGCTTCGTGTGCTAAACTGTGGACAACCTAATCATATCATTAAGGATTGTCCAACAACCAAAAATGTCAGACAACCACAATAGTAGGGGCAAAATAGTCTAGTTGGTAGACCAGTAGAACAATAGTACAAAGGTGGTGGTGAACCATAATCAGTTTTACCAGCTCAAGCACAAGTCCGCGGCCTAATACTCGAGCATGCCCAAGCACTGATGGAGACAGTCGTAGATATTATTCATCTCTTTGATATTTTTGCTTGAGTATTATTTGACACAGGTGCGAATAGCTCTTTTATATCTAAAGAGTTCGTGTGAGAGCATAAATTAAAAGTCCCTGAGTTAACTTGGGATGTCTGGGTTACTTCACCTGTCAGGGTAGTTTATTAGTAAGAAATGCTTACATGGCTTGTACCCTAGAAGTTGAAAGTTTAACCATCCCAGTAGATCTTTTAATCATATCCATGAAAGATCTAGATATTATTTTGGGAATGAATTAATTAGCTAAGTGGGTACATGAAATTTACCCTCGTGAGCGTCGTGTTAGCTTGCGAGGGTCTGATGAGCAAGAAATTGATTTCAAGGGAAGTCAATTGGTAGTACCTCATCTCATATCAGCTTTTTAGAGTAGAAAACTTCTTAGAAAGGGTTGATGAGGATGTCTTGTTTTAGTTCTAGCAATAGAAGATAACGAAAGTTAAGTTGGAAGACATTCCAATTGTTTATGAATTTTCGAATATGTTTCCAAAAGAATTGTCGGGAATAGCCCCAGAAAGAGAAATTATTTTCATCATAGAATTGATGTCCGGTAGTACTCTAATTTTAAAAGCTCCTTATCGAATGGCTCTTGCACAATTGAAATAATTAAAGATATAGTTGCAAGAGCTTCTGGATTTAGGGTTTATTTGACCTAGTAAGTCACTTTGGGGAGCGCCAGTACTTTTGTAAAGAAGGAAGATGGCAACATGAGGTGTTCTTTTTGATGATCTCTTTGATCAACTGCAAGGTGCATCAGTCTTCTCCAAAATAGATCTACGGCTAGGATATCATTAGTTAAAAGTTCGGGATGAGGATATACTTAAGATAGCTTTTAGAACCTAGTATGGTCATTACGAATTTTTAGTGATGTCATTCAGAGTAACTAATGCCCTAGCTGCATTCATGGACCTTATCAATAGAGTATTGACGAGCCGTGTATATGTCTATTAAATTGCTCGCTATTTACGCAAGTATATGTGCCGTGTCAAGTAATAAAGTGTGAGTAGAGTATCGTTCCCACGAGAAATTGTTAACCGAAATTCTTATTTAGCTTAACTGCTCTTCAAGGTTGAGAAATTCTGAGTTTGTGGTCCTATTAAACTAATAATTACAGAAAAGAAAAATTAGAGTAGAGATTTGAGACTACTAGATACTAAAACGGGTTTACTGATTAGGGATGGTAGATGGATAGATTGGAATCCTTGAATCTAAACTATATTGCTCTGGTTCTTGTTAAGCGGATTGCATATGAATTTACTAACCCAAGTTCATGTATCTTCATATATGTCTTCCAACAATATATAAAGCTAATTACACCCTATTTAAGTGCTATGTTCCCATGCCATTAAATAAAGTGAAATTGATAAGTTCATAACCTGTATAATGACGACATAGGGTTTAACGGTATATTCCTATCCGTTAAACAACTCTTCTCACATAAAGATCGAAACATGTGCCTTGCACATGGATCTGATAAAGATCTCCCTTTTCCAAGGGTAAATCAAGCAATTAAATCATCTTACAAGGTAGCTAATCTTGTAAAAGCATTATACTCACACATGCAAAGGTAAATCATACACAACCATGTATATACGCTTAAATATTCATTCCTGAATATTCTAAAAACCAAGAAACAATACAGTTTAGAATTTAATTCAGCTTAATAATCCATCTAATGAAGGTTTAGTTCAAAGACATGATCTTAACAACCACTACATCCATATAAAAAGTATCCATAAGGCAGAGAAAGAAAATTAAAAAGAATAAGAAAAACTGTTTTTTGGCGGTTTCCACCAACGGGACTTAAATTCCTTCTTCAATTCCAGCTTCAATCTTGATTTCCGCTTTCTCTTGCACTGTAGTTCATTCTCAGGCTCTCCTCCCCTCTCTCCGCGCTCGAACCCCTAGCATCTATATATAAAGTCCCCTTTTGCGCTGCTTACGCACTGGAATATTCACATACGGATGCGTATTGGCGCTTAGGCACCAACTCTCTATGTGCTGAGCAGTTTAGATACATTCTGGAACCCTAGGAATTTTTGCACTATCGCCTAGGTGCCAACTCCCTGTATGTGGTTTCTAACTTGTGGCTTCAGCAATGTTTTCACTTGAGTTGCATGTTGATGAAGTGGCGCCTGGGCACCCCTGGGTGGCGCCTCGGTGCCAACTCTCTGGACTGCTCCTTCATGTTAGCTGTGTGCTGCAAATGGTCAAGGTGTGTAGGGTGGCGCCTAGGCGACAACTCCCTGCCTCTGGATGCCTTAGCTTGCTTTCAATTCATCTTCTCTGCTGCCGTACGTCCTGTCCTTCCCACAAAAAATGAAAAAACTAAATAAATAAACTAAAAATGCCTAATTAATGCTAAAATTGCCTAAAAACTAATTAACGTTCCTAAAATGCAAAGCGGATGAAAATTAAGCTTAAAGAGTGCAAACTAAGCCTAATCTCTTGAACTAACACAGAAATTAAGTCTGAAATGGGCCATCATACCCCAAGACTTAAATGTTGCTAGTCCTCGAGCAACACATGCAAATAGAATGAATGAATGAATGAATGTATGCAAAAAAATAAAAATCAACTCCTTTTGCTTCCGATTATGCATTGATCAATCCACTTAGCCATTTCACAAGATGCTGATTAATTCACCCTGAAAAATCCATCATTATACAAACATGGCATAAATTTTCCTTTCCAAACCAAGTTACATGTGGGTGTCAGAATTCCATAGTGCAAAGTTATATTTCAACACGTCAATCTTTCATTCGATCAGAAAACTGGTTAGGAAATCCAATAATTCAAGCAAACTAATGATTTAATTGAATACACTTAATATAGCAAATGGTATCAAGTCACTGAATTCAATCTCTAACAACTGCACATTCTTTTTCCCCGCCAAACTTATTGCAAAAATTCTCCTCACCATATTTCAAGATATCTGGAGATCTATTTTTTTTAAAGCGTTGTTACTGTGATTTTCTTTTATTTTTTTACGCGAACCTTGCCATTTGTCAATGCCAAGTCCTAGTTACTCAGCTTAGGTCAACCACCCCCTTTTTATCTTTTTCTAATGCTTTACTCGGGGTACTAAACACATTTGAGTAATTCCTATGAAATAATACCATATCAAAATCCATTAAAGTACTTGGTTATCATTTATTTAGATCAGTATTCATCATCTCGGTCTGAAAGATATGCCTGTTACTGAATTAGAACCATGTATTCTGAAATTCCTTTTAATTCTTTCACATATTAATTTCAACTTGTTTTATACTTGGTTCAATCTGAATTGCCCATTCTTTCATGAATTTTATTCCAAATTAGAATTAATCTCAGCCTTGCACATTTTCATAATCAGATGAATTGAAACAAAGACAACTTTCATTAGCTGGAATTGAAATGCATGCAACATAAACTAAGGTATGAAAATTAAAATGCAAAAGTAACCTATGGTTGAGAATTATACACCCCCCCAAACTTGAGAGATGCATTGTCCTCAATGCATGACCCTAAAATGAACTAAAATAAAAATAAAATAAAAAGTAAAAAAAAAAGAAAAGAAAAATAAAAAGAAAGGCAAAAAGAAAGGACTAGGACTCCCTCAAGAATCGGACTTTGTCTTGTCCTCATCGTCCTTGTCATCGGGCTGGGGCTGTGATGATTGCCCGAAGCAGGTTAGGACCTCTGGCGGCGTCGGTGGGAAAACCTCCAATTAATTTTCCTACAAAAGAAAAAACAACAACAACAACAAAAATAAACAGAAAATGATTGATGGGTTGCCTCCCATCCAGCGCTGAGTTTATCGTCTTCCGCTCGACGTTCTCTCTGTTCAATTCTCTTTCAGTTCCACTACCTCTTTGCAATGCTGAAAATCTTCTCCCATATAATGCTTAAGACGTTGTACATTCACGACAAAACTATTGTCGGATGCTTCGTTACATATTTCCACCGCTCCATTCTCTGTTGCCTTAATCACCACGAAT
Organism: Annona cherimola; assembly: GCA_030490835.1. NCBI lineage: Eukaryota > Viridiplantae > Streptophyta > Magnoliopsida > Magnoliales > Annonaceae > Annona > Annona cherimola. The sequence goes on along the minus strand of CM059977.1, from coordinate 47,574,338 downwards.
GAACCTGGCCATCGAGATTTGAATTTTCTTGGAAATAGCTTCAATCTTGAATTGAAGAGCAAAACTTTCTGACCTAGCTCGAAATTTCGTGTTAGAATTTTTTATCATGCCATTTCTTCACTTTTTCTTTGTAGATCTTGGCATTTTCATAGGCTTGCATCCGAAATTCGTCCAACTCATTGAGTTGTAGTAATCGGCGTTCCTCCGCTTGTTGCATATCAAGGTTTAATTTTTTTATTGTCCAATATGCATTGCGCTCCAGTTCCAATGGTAGATGGCAGGCTTTTCCATAAATCAGTTGGTATGGAGACATTCCAAACTGAGTTTTATAGGCAGTTCGATACGCCCTTAGTGCGTCGTCCAGTTTGACGGACCAATCTTTGTGAGAAGAACCGATGGTTTTCTCTAGAATTTGCTTCAATTCTCTATTGGCCAACTCGACTTGTCTGTTAGCTTGCAGATGGTATGCTATTGTCATTCTGTAGCGTACGCCGTATTTGTGTAGAATTTCCAGGAACTGCCGATTACAGAAATGAGACCCTCCATCACTAATGATCACCCTTGGCGTGCCAAAATGTGTAAAGATGTTCTTCTTTACGAACTTGAGAACTGTTTTAGCATCGCCTACTTGAGTTGGAATTGCCTCTACACATTTGGAAACATATTCAATAGCAACCAGGATATATTGGTTTCCAAAGGAGGAAATAAATGGGCCCATGCAATCGATACCCCAGACATCAAATATTTCTATTTCAATAATATTAGTAAGAGGCATCTCATGTCTTTTAGAAATGTTACCCATTCGTTGGCATCGATCGCATCTTTTGACATAAAAGTGGGCATCCTTAAATAACGATGGCTAGTAGAATCCCGATTGCAGTATTTTTGCTGCAGCTTTGTCTCCCTTGAAAGTGGCCCCCATACGGTGATGAATGACAACTCTACAGTAATGCTTCCTGTTCACACTATGAAATACATCTACGATATAATTGATCAGGGCATTGTTTAAATAAATATGGATCATCCCAGAAATAGAATTTAACATCATGGAGAAACTTCTTCTTTTGGTGTGAATTCAACCCCGGAGGCAGCATTCTACTGACGATGTAATTGACGAAGTCTGCATACCATGGTGGGCTGTCTGGGAAAATAGAGAAAAGCTTCTCATCCGAAAACACTTCCCGAATCTGCTCGGTATCATGAACTAGTTGGTGTCCTTCAAGGCAGGATAGATGGTCAGTGACTTGATTTTCAGCTCCCTTTCGATCTTTGATTTCGAGATCGAATTCCTGTAGTAGTAAGACTCATCGGATTAGACGTGGTTTTGCATCTTTTTTCTCGATCAGATATTTGATGGTTGAATGGTCGTGTAAACGATCACCTTAGCGCCCACCAAATATGCTCTGAATTTATCGAATGCAAATACCACTGCTAGTAATTCCTTTTCGATTGTAGTGTAGTTCATTTGTGCCTCGTTCAAGGTTTTGCTAGCATAGTAGTTGGAATGGAAGACCCTATTTTTTCGCTGCCCCAATACCGCTCCTACTGCATAGTCACTTCATCGCACATTAATTCAAAGGGCAAATTCCACGTTGGAGAGATAATGATTGGTGCAAACACTAGTTTCTTTTTCAACTCCTGGAAGGCTTTCATGTATTCACTGGTGAATTCAAATGGTGTATCTTTTTCGAGCAGTGAACATAATGGCTTAGCTATCTTGGAGAAGTCTTTTATGAACCGTCTATAAAATCCTGCATATCCCACAAAACTACGAATGCCCTTGACTGAGTTGGGTGGAGGCAGCTTCTCGATCGTCTCAATTTTTCCTTTGTCCACTTCGATTCCTTGTTTAGAGACCCTATGACCAAGTACAATGCCTTCTTGTACCATAAAGTGACAATTTTCCCAGTTAAGAACCAGGTTCGTGTCCTCACATCGCTGGAGCATCTTTGACAGATTGCTTAAGCACTCATCGTAGGAATTTTTGAATACCGAGAAATCGTCCATGAAGACTTCCAGAAAATCTTCCACCATGTATGTAAAAATAGCCATCATATATCACTGAAATGTGCCTAGAGCATTGCATAGGCCAAACGGCATTCGCCTAAATGCGAATGTGCCATAAGGACATATAAATGTGGTTTTTTCTTGGTCTTCCGGTGCTATCATAATCTGATGGTAACCTGAATAACCATCCAGAAAGCAGTAGAATTCGAATTCTGCTAGCCTGTCCAGCATTTGATCAACGAATGGAAGTGGAAAATGATCTTTTCGAATAGCTTTATTCAGCTTGCGGTAGTCCATGCAAACTCACCAGCCCAACAACTATTTTGGTCGAGATTAGCTCATTATTTTCGTTGGAGACGACCATCCATGCCACCTTTCTTTAGGATGCACTGCACCGGGCTGACCCAAGAACTATCGGAGATTGGGTATATTACGCCTGCATCTAACTATTTGATGATTTCTTTTTTAACCACTTCTTTCATAATTGGGTTTATCTTCTCTGGGCTTCGATAGAGGGTCTAGAATTCTCTTCTACTTGAATTTTGTGCATGCAGAAGGATGGGCCGATGCCTCTAATGTCTGCTATAGTCCATCCCATAGCCTTTTTGTGATCTCTGAGTACTCAGAGCAATTTTTCTTCTTGCACGGTATCAAGTGCCGAAGAGATAATCACTAGGAGTGAGGATTCTGCTTCCAAGAAGGCATATCTAAGGTGTTTTAGCAGAGGTTTCAGCTCCAGGATATGTGACTCTTCAATTTATGGCTTCATCTGCTTCAAAGAATCTGGCTTGAGCTCCAGCGATTCAAATTTCTGCGGGTATCGTTGGAGTGTCAGAGGTTGTTGCAAATAGTGTATCATCTTTACTAGCTCTTCATCAGATTCATTGCCTCCCCCAACGAGCAATGCTTCTAGGATGTCTTTGAAAGCTGAAATTTAGAATTCGGCTTGGACTGCTGAGTCTACCATGTCAATCATTAGACATTCCTCGGGATCATTTGGTAACTGCATTGCCTTGAATACGCTCAAAGTAACGTGTTCTTTCTTAACCTGCATGGTCAGCTCTCCAGCCTGTACATCGATAATGGCTTTTCCCGTAGCAAGGAAAGGTTGACCGAGAATAATGGGTACGTCTCGATCTTCTTTATAATCTAGGATAATAAAATCTGCTGGAAAAATGAATTTATCCACCTTGACAAGGACATCCTCAATAATACCTTCTGGATATGTAATGGATCGATCTGCTAATTGTAGCGTCACAATGGTAGGTTGAGCTTCCTCGAGGCCCAACTTTCTGAAAATGGACTTGGGCATGAGATTAATGCTCGCTCCCAAGTTTCATAGGGCTCTCCCGAAATACTGGTTGCCAATTGTGCACAGGATTGTGAAACTCCCGGGGTCCTTGAGTTTAGGAGGTACTTTCCTTTGAACTCTCGCACTAGTTTCCTCTGTTAGCACCACTGTCTCGAATTCTGTCAATCGCCTTTTCTTTGATAACACGTCTTTCATGAATTTGGCATAGCTCGGCATTTGTTCTAAGGCTTCGACGAGAGGTATATTAATGTGCAACTGCTTCAGTACCTCGAGAAATTTCTTGAACTGGCCTTCCTTTTTAGATTTTTCGAATCGCTGAGGAAATGGAGGAGGCGGCCTTGGATTCGTGGTGATTTCAGCATCTGATTGGTTCTGAGTTGTAGCTAGTTCCTTTGTCTCCTATGATTGCTGAATCAGAGGGTTAGTGGGTTCAGTCACCAACTCTGGTGGAGTTGGGTCTGGTAACTGCTTTCCACTAAGCAATGTGACTGCTTGGACTTGTTCTTTGCCTTTGTCTTTCGGGTTTTGTTCGGTGTCGCTCGGGCAACGATCCTAGGGGTCGGTTGTTCAGGGCTGAGGCCAGTTAGCCTATCTGAGCTTCCAAGTTCCTATTTTTCGTGATCTGGGATTGCATAAATTGCATGGAGAGATTTTCCAAATCCGAGTTCTTTTCTTCTCGCAGTGGTTGAGTGAACTGCATTGGTCTTGCAGGCTGTTGTTATGGCTACTGCTGCGGGAATCCAAGTGGATAATTCGTCCTCATCTGGTTGTTCCATGAGAAGTTAGGATGATTTCTCCAACCAGGTTTGTAGTTGTTTCCATACTGATTAGCTGGATTTCTCTGAAAATTTCCCACGTAATTAATGGACTCCGGGTTGGAGGCACATTTATCACTGGGATGGCCGAATTCACCACACCATGTGCATATGTCTGCCGCTGTCATGTGTTGACGTCCCTAATGCATTAAGTTGGTTGGCCTGGACAAATTTTGAATTTGCTGAGACAAAGCATCGATGTGGGCCTTTATCGATGAAACCGCGTACAGTTGGAGTAGACCTGCACCTCTACTTCTGTCTGATGGCAATTGATAAGTGTTGGTCGTCATGTTTTTGAGCAAGGCGTATGATTCCCGATAGCTTTTTCATAGCAGAGATCCGTTCGATGAAGAATCCACCATGTGACGGGTGGAATCTTGGAGATCGTTATAGAAAATCTGAATTTGTACCCATGGCTGAATTCCATGATGCGGACAATTTTGGAGCAGGTCTTTGAAACGATCCCATGCCTCTAACAAGGTCTTCTCGCTGTGTTGCTTGAATGAGACTATATCCATTCTCAGCTTGGCTAACTTGGCCGATGGAAAGTTTTTTTTTAGAAATTTCTAAGCCAAGTTATTCCATGTGTTGATAGAATTTGGTGGCAAAGAGTCTAGCCACTTGGAAGCTCGATCACACAGAGAAAATGGAAACGTTCGAAGTCACATTTGCTTCGTCGGATACTCCGTTCTACTTGAAAGTGTTCATAATCTGCAGAAAATTCCGCAGATGGCTGTGCGGGTCTTCATATGTAAGACCTCCGAACTGCCTAATCGACTGGAGCATCTGGAAAATCACCAGTTTGATTTCAAAATTGTTGGTGTTGATCGGAGGAGGTGCAATACTAGTCTGAACAGCGTTTCGGCCAAGCGCAATTAGATCCCAAATTGGCTGGTCCAAATCATTTGAGGTGGATGATTCGGGATCTCGATCCTCTGGTTTTCCGGCTGGTTTGCGTGGACATTATCGTCTTGGTTCTCGATATGCTCCATCATGTGCTGTTGGTTTCTAGCCTCCTTGCTCTTTCGGCACCTTCTCAAATAGGTTTTTTCGGGTTCTGGATCAAAAGGGATGACAGTCTCCTTTCCGGCTCTACCTCGGCGAATGCAATATGAGATAACTCTGCAAAAACCAATGATTTTGATCTAGCAGAAAGAAAAAGAAAAGAAATTCTAATCTAAAAGAAATACTGAAAAGAAGATGTTCTACAAAATTGTACAAGAAAGCAATAAAACTAAATATAATTGGTTAAGCAAATTCCCCACTAACGACGCCAAAAACTTGACGAGCTGCGTATATGTCTATTAAATTGCTCGCTATTGACGCAAGTATACGTGCCGTGTCAAGTAATAAAGTGTGAATAGAGTATCGTTTCCACGAGGAATTATTAACCGGAATTATTATTTAGCTTAACTGCTCTTGAAGGTTAAGAAATTCTGAGTTTGTGGTCCTATTAAACTAATAATTGCAGAAAAGAGAGATTAGAGTAGAGATTTGAGACTACTAGATACTAAAACGGTTTACTGATTAGGGATGGCAGATGGATAGATTGGAATCCTTGAATCTAAATTATATTGCTCTGGTTCTTGTTAAGTGGATTGCATATGAATTTACTAGCCCAAGATCATGTATCTTCATATATGTCTTCTAACAGTATATAAAGCTAATTACACCCCTACTTAAGTGCTATGTTCCCATGCCATTAAAAAAGTGAAATTGATAAGTTCATAACCTGTATAATGACTACACAGGGTTTAACGGTATATTCCTATCCGTTAAACAACTCTCCTTACACAAAGGTTGAAACCTGTGCCTTGCACATGGATCTGGCAAAGATCTCCCTTTTCCAAGGGTAAATCAAGCAATTAAATCATCTACAAGGTAGCTAATCTTGTAAAAGCATTATACTCACACATGCAAAGGTAAATCATACACAACCCATGTATATACGCTTAAATATTCATTCCTGAATATTCTAAGAACCAAGAAATAATACAGTTTAGAATTCAATTCAACCTAACTATCCATCTAATGGAGGTTTAGTTCAAAGACATGATCTTAACAACCACTACATCCATATAAAAAGTATCCATAAGGCAGAGAAAGAAAATTAAAAAGAATAAGAAAAACTGTTTTTTGGCGGTTTCCACCAACGGGACTTGAATTCCTTCTTCAATTCAAGCTTCAATCTTGATTTCCGCTTTCTCTTGCACTGTAGTTCATTCTCAGGCTCTCCTCCCCTCTCTCCGCGCTCGAACCCCTAGCATCTATATATAAAGTCCCCTTTTGCGCTGCTTACGCACTGGAATATTCACATACGGATGCGTATTGGCGCTTAGGCACCAACTCTCTATGTGCTGAGCAGTTTAGATACATTCTGAACCCTAGGAATTTTTGCACTATCGCCTAGGTGCCAACTCCCTGTATGTGGTTTCTAACTTGTGGCTTCAGCAATGTTTTCACTTGAGTTGCATGTTGATGAAGTGGCGCCTGGGCACCCCTGGGTGGCGCCTCGGTGCCAACTCTCTGGACTGCTCCTTCATGTTAGCTGTGTGCTGCAAATGGTCAAGGTGTGTAGGGTGGCGCCTAGGCGCCAACTCCCTGCCTCTGGATGCCTTAGCTTGCTTTCAATTCATCTTCTCTGCTGCCGTACGTCCTGTCCTTCCCACAAAAAATGAAAAAACTAAATAAATAAACTAAAAATGCCTAATTAATGCTAAAATTGCCTAAAAACTAATTAATGTTCCTAAAATGCAAAGCGGATGAAAATTAAGCTTAAAGAGTGCAAAACTAAGCCTAATCTCTTGAACTAACACAGAAATTAAGTCTGAAATGGGCCATGATATTTCGACAGTTCTTAGATAAGTGTGTTGTGGTATTTATCGATGATATTTTAGTGTATTCCAAAGGAGAGGCAGAATATGTTAGTCATCTAAGGGAAGTACTACAGACCCTAAGAGAACATAAGTTATATACAAAGCTCAAGAAATGTGAATTATGGATGGATAATGTGGCCTTCTTAGATCATGTGATTAGTAAGGATGGTGTATCAGTAGACCCAAAAAAGATAGAAGCTATAACCAATTGGGGTAGACCGACTACAAAAAGTGAGGTTAGTAGTTTCCTGAGTATGGCAGGGTATTATCGAAAATTTGTAGAAAATTTTTTCAAGTATAGCAGTACCGATTACCAGGTTAATCCACAAGAATACTAAATTTATTTGATCAAATGCTTGTGAGAAAATTTTTCAAGAATTTAAGAGAGTTGCTTAACTTCAACACCGATTTTAGCCTTAGCGATCGCTAGTGAAAACTATGTGGTGCATAGTGATGCATCTAGGAAAGGCTTCGGTTGTGTACTCATGCGGCAAGGTAGGGTAATTACCTATGCATCTAGATAGTTAAGACCTTATGAACAAAATTATCGTACCCATGACTTGATGTTAGTTGCAGTGGTGTTTGCATTAAAAATATAGCGACATTACTTGTATGGTGATAAAATAGAAATTTTTATAGACCATAAGAGATTGAAGTGCATTTTCTCTCAAAAAGAGTTGAATCTTTGACAGAAAAGTGACTGGAGTTACTAAAAGACTATGACATCAGTATTCATTATCACCCTGGTAAAGAAAATGTGGTAGCTAATGCTCTTAGTCGTAAATTTTGTGTTAGAGTTTGGATTACTCAACAATTGCCTCTGATAAGAGAAATCCAATTCTTGCGGTTAGAAGTAGTAACTCTAGAAGAAATTCAAAGAATAAGTGCTTTACAAATTCAATCAATACTGATTGACGGATAAAGCAAGTTCAGAAGCAAGACAAACTTGTTTTTCATATCTTAGAAAAGTTGAAGAATGGAGATCCCTCGGATTTTGGTTGTAGTTTGATGGTACACTACTTTTTTAGAAGAAGCCCATCAGTCTAAATTTTCAGTGCATCCTGGTAGTACTAAGATATGCAAAGATCTGAGACAAAATTTCTAGTGGAAAAGGTTGTGTGTCGAGTGTGCTAAATTCGTATCTTAGTGCATAGTATGTTAGCAGGTTAAAGCTGAAAGAAAAAGACAAGTTGGATTGTTGCGACCTTTAGAAATACAAGAGTGGAAATGAGAGCACATAACATAGACTTTTGTGGCGCCCCAGCCCGAGTGTCACAATATTAGCCTTACTCTGGGACCATTATTAATTGCCAAACGTGATCAGGATTGTTGCCCTGTCACATGGCGGGGTTTATTGGATATTTATCCGCTCAATCTTAACTCCTTAGGAGTTTATATCATTTAACACATTTCAATTTCCATCAAATGCCCTTTTAGGACATTATAACATCTAAATATACACATGCTATATCATAAAATTCATATTCATTCATCATATGATAATTCATACCTTAGCACTTGTCCATAACAATTTTTTACCACCCATAGTTACATAACATGACATTAATCTCATATAATATCAAAATAATCATTTAGTGTCATCATCAACCATTCATTTATAAAGTCATATACAGGTGTTCATAAAAATTCATTAATCTTTGAAGCTCCACCGGTGTTCTTTGCTTGGCGCTTACTTTCACCTATCTTTAGGGTTTGGAAAATAAAATTATGAGTCGAAACTCAATAAGCAAGCTATAAGGTTTTCAGGCAATTTATTTTCATTTAAAACATCTCGGAAAACAATATCATGGCCATTTAAAGGTATAAAAATATGATTTCTTATACCCATCAAGGGTATTTCATAAACAATGCAATGCATTATTTTTAAACATGACATCATAGGAAAGTGGCTAGCTAGGCAACCATCCGTCTCCAAAGTCTCTCCCAATCCAGGGAGGCGCTGCCGGCCCGAAGCCTATCTTAGCGATTTGGCTACACCAAAGGGGGATAATTGGTCTGCTTACACCTTTGAAGTGGACCTCATGCTTTGTGCACATAAACCTTTCATGAATTTTATTTTTGACATGCTATCATGATAGCGTCTTTAAAATATAAATTTTTTTCATCAATATTTGATAAAGCATAACATAAAACATTTATCATAATTGAAGTTGCATTTCAACACATATCGAACTAAAGGAATGACCATCCTTAAATAACTTAGAAATAATTTCATCAATCGATTGTAAAATGATTCAAACATTTAGAACATCATTAACAGTCATTTTATCATATTTTGATAAAACAAGAAACATTTAGAAAATCGCTTGCTTACCTCTTTCGCTTTAGCTTTCTTAGTCAATTTTCTCTTTGTCTTTGCCTATACACAAAAATGGCATTGCATTCATAAAAATTTCATTTGCTTGCATACATTCAGTTTTCCATCCCATAATCCATTTCTCACACAACCAACTTGAATTTCAAGTCGGGTACACATACATAGCACTCATTTGTGCATCATACAATCCATTTTATATTACGTTTTAAACTCGTAAGTAGGATAAACACATAATAACCATTCATTAATCATCATGTGGGGGTTTACATCTCCCATTTATCAATTTTCATCTATTTTTCATTTTTCCTAGGTCGATGCTCATTTTAGGCACATAGTTGACGTCTTAGGCTTCATAAATTAATTTCAAAATTTGAGATGATCAATAATCATCAATACAGCAACATAATAATTCATTTTATCATTATTTTATGTATTTTTGCATTTTAGCAATTCATATAAGTTATTCATTATTTGTGTTGGAAATATGTGGAAAATAAGCTAAATCTATGTTTTGATGATTAACAAATTCATTTAAGTAAGTCTTGGCTACTAACATGTTTGTGGAAGTGTTTAAGGGACATACATTTGAAGAAAATAGATCATGGAAGGATAAGTCGATTTCCAAGTCAACTCAGGCATCGACTTAAGGCCAAGTCGATCCCTAAGTCGACCCCAACATCGACTTCAATGCGCCAAAACCTTTCAGAGTTGAAAATGGAGAGCTGAACTGTCGAAGTCGCAAACGAAGTCGACTTCGCATGCGACTTGGGTCGAAGTCGCAGACCAAGTCGACTCCAGTATCGACTTCAACATAACAAAACCTTCCAGAGTTGATATCCAGACCCCGAAGTGCCGAAGTCGCACCCCAAGTCGACTCCACTTGCGACTGGAGGTGAAGTCGCAGACGAAGTCGACTCCGGCATTGACTTCGATCAGGCAGAGGGGATATTTCAGAAGACAAGCTGAGATTAACTGTTTTCAAGACAAACCTGTATGAAGAAGAAGATCAAGGCAACCTAGATGCTCAAACTGAAACATTTGAAGACTAATCCAAGTCCAAGCAAGACGCATAAACTCGACCAAGAAGTTATTCAAGATTATATGATTCAAGACTATATTGGTTCAAAGGTTTGCAAAATATGGAACTAATGAAAGGAATCTAAAATGAAGAAAATGATTCAAAGGAAATGAAAAATACAAGAAGAACAACAAAAGGCATGAAGGAACCCAAGCAAACTAAAGCATTCCAAGTTTTCAAGTTCGTCAAGCTAACTGACGAGGTGAAGTCGCACACCAAAGTCGACTCCACCTGCAACTTGGGTCAAGTCGATGACCAAGTCGACCCAATCTGGAACTTGAAGACGCTACGGAAAGGTGAAGTCGCACCCGAAGTCGACTCCATCTGCGACTTGGGCGAAGTCGCACCTGAAGTTGACTCCGCCTGCGACTTGGGTCACAACGGTCGAAAAAATTCGAACGTTGGCGCATTAAATGCGCGCCACCTACCTTCAAACGTTCGGATTCCCTCCACAATTATAAAAGGCATTCATTGTGGACGAGGGAAGTAGCTGAAAATCATTAAGTGTGCATAACTCCCATCTTCAAGAGCATTAAAGAGATCAATCCAATCCAAAGAAGAAGAACTTTGCTTCAAACTGCAAGAGCTCAACTTCTGAATCTTCAAAGTCTACACTACGAGTTCTTCTCTGCGCCAAACTGCTTCTACACAACTGTAACGTGTAGATTCTTTTGTTATTTCATTTGATTGTATTGAACTTGATTTAGTTTGAGGAACTAAGATCAAGTGTAAGCAAAGTAGTGTGTGATTGGAGTGGAACTCATCACCTACTTGTGCTGAGATTTGTTGAAGCCCCCTAGAGCTGGAATCTAGAAGAGAGCAGTGGCTCTAATTGTATTTGTGGAATACAATAGTTGAACCCAAGTCACAAGGAGTGTGAGCTTGGAAGAGTGGAGTAGGGAGGTTGCCCGAACCACTATAAAATTCTTGTGTGCTTAATTTATATTTCTGCTCTCAACATTATATTGCTTTCCATTTCATTTCTTCAATCAAGGGGATTAAACTTTCAAGGGGTTAAGTTTTTAATTTACCAAAGAATTTTATAAGAACCCAATTCACGCCTCCCCTCTTGGGTTTTTCCATTAACTCGGGACCAACAATTTGTCCATGCATGTCCTTCCACATACATTCAACTTACAACACATATCTTATGTGTTTCTTAAAATTTTTCAAAGGATCAACTTATATCTTATTTCAGCATGATTAAACCCCTTAATTAACATATAATTTAGGGTTAAATTACGATATCATTGGGTTCCAAAACAGCAATGATAGGACTCATTTTTATCCTCTCAACGTCTCTTTTGTTATTTAAATCAAAATAGATTTTTAATCTATAAATTCCAGCCACTAATCATGTTTTTCTTAACCCAAATTTAAGATAATATCATATATTTAAAATCCATATATTGGTTGCTTCTAAAACAGCAACTTCTACACATATTTTGAATATTTTTTTCACCCTTCTTTGGACACTCCTTTGTATACCCTTAAAAATCAGATTTAGGGCATACCTTCCCAATATATTGTGCCCGTCCAAAGTACCTTAATCCTAGGGTATTTTACCCTCTAGATAATCCATAATTTAATTATTTACAAAACAGCAAGATGACATACATGTAGGGTACCCGTTTTAGCCCCATTTGGACGTTCCCATGCATATGCCCCAAAAAATCAGATTTAGGGCTATCTCCTCTGTGGTGTCACTTGTAATAAATTTTCATAATTCTTTCATAGCATTCATCATGCTTTTCTACAATAACATTTACATTTCATACATACATCCATGCAAGCATTGGATCAAATAGAACTCATAATTCTACATAAGTTCATATATACATCAACATACCTTAGATCTTTAACCAAGCTATCAGATTCCATTCCTTATAGCCCACATGGCTACCATCATGTACCTTTCCTTTATTATTTAAATTTGCATTCTCTTGAGTTTTCCAGTACCTGTCTAAGGTGTGGAAAAATAAAACGTGAGTGATAACTCAGTAAGCAAGCATTTTATTATTAGGGCAAGACTTCCTTGAAAACCTTTTTCCTTAACATGAATACCTTTTTACTTGAGGACATATATATGTCCTAAAACATTATCATAAAATTCTTGTTCATAAGGACAGTTCTATATCCTTGCACATTTTCATAAAACATCATTCTTAAAATCATTTACAAGCCCCGTTGGGCTTGTTAAGGAAAAACATATACATTTTACCCTTTTAATTAATTTTCTTTAATCTTATATGAACATTTGTAATGTTCAAAGACATTTACATAAAATCATCTTTCATTATTGGACGTTTTATATCCAAAACATCTTCCTCATAACTCCTTTTTAGAAAAGGATATTATCATATCCTAAAAACATCATACACATAAGCCTTTCTCGGCAAAGGACATTTCTATGTCCAAAAATATTTTTTTATCTTAAACTCCTTTAGCCAAGAGACCTTTGATGTCTCAAAATATTTTTGACATAACTTTTTGACAATGGACATTCATATGTCCTAAAACACATTCCATCAAAGTGCTTAGGCATTGGACATTCTCATGTCCATAAACATGTACCATTCAAATCCTTTGGAAATGGACATTCTTATGTCCAAAACCAAGTTTCACATAAATCCTTTTCATAATTCCTGTCTTGGGGCTTGTTTATAACAAACAAGACATATACAATACATAAACCATTTTCATAGAAGCATTTGCATAAAAACATTTTCTTTCATTCCTATTAATTATACTTTTGTGTAAAACACCCTATTTTAGGGTAATCATTTCATAAAAATTCCTTTAGGATAGCTTTCATAAAAACATACTTTCATGTCCCAATCTTTGGGCTTTTCAAAAGCAAAACATAAGCAAATGCATTTCTCTTCATCCAGTAGTGACACTTAATAAGTGATCATGCTACCTTTTGGAAGAGAATCCATACTTAACAACACGCTATCCAAACGCCTGTTCTTTCGTCTTGCTCCAATATCAGGGAGCGCACCGCTAGCCTCCTGCCATCCCTTAGCGACTTAGCCATATGTAGACTGGGCACCGGTCATCTCGACCGTGATCTACAACCGACCTATTCCATGTACTGGTGCACCATACTTGTGAAACCCTAACCCAAGTAGGACCCATATGTACGCATTGAACATGTATTTGATGGTTATTTATGAATTATGAAATTATGAAGGTATTTTATGATTGTTGCTAATTATGGCAATTAGGGTTATGGATTAACATTAAAGATGTGATTAATGATTTTGAGCCTAAATGAGACAATGGGTTTAGAATGAATTATTTATGATTTAAATGTGCAATTATATCATGAAAAATCATTTTCATGATTTAAAATGAATTATGGAAATAAAGATGAAAATTGACAAGTGTGAAGAAAAATATTGAAAATTTCATAACTCAACGCCTAAAAGGCGGATTCAAGTAAAATTTGAAATGAAAATTGTTAATATTAGGCTTGGTATTATGGAATGAAAATATTATGAAAATTCTTAATGAAATGAGAATTATGAATTTTTTTAAGTATATGTTCATTTCAACCGTTAACTTTAAACGGCTATATCGGGAGCTAGAAAACTTGGATTGAGTTGAAATTTGAAACGGTTGAATGAAATGGTGAGATATTTATTTTGAATGGATTGTATTGTGAATAAAATATTGGAAAAATTCCTGAATTGAAAAAGGTGGGCAAGTTTGACTTATGCACCCCAAAAGTACCAAAGCATTAATGATGGAGTACCATACATAAATGTTTCTTGCAAAAGGGAATGTGAGGTGTCCATTGCATGGATTTTTGGAGGAAAATTATGCATTTAAATAAAATACATAATTCCATGAATTATCCAACCATTTAATGCCCAAAATGATGAAGCTATGGGAGCATAGGCAAGATGGCCAAGGAATCCAAGGGCTGCTAGGTGGCCAATTTTGATTTTTTTTATTTTTCAAAAATTCTTAATGGTTGCAGGGATGCAAGTACATAATTTGTGCTAGAAATAATGGAGATTTTTATCAATAAAAAAATGCAAAAAGGAAAGAATATGTTGCTGAAAATGTTGGTTGCATTGAGGGTGGAATAATGTGCAGAAAAATGGTAGTTTTAGCCATTTTATTAATTTTTCTTAACACAAAATTAATGGAGGAATTAAAGGGTGATTAGGAGCATAAATTACCCACGTTTATACATGAAATAAAAATGAAAAATGGGATGCAAAAATCTGGACAGATTTGGGCGTGAAATGGCTATGGAGTTTGCGGTCAAAGTGATGCAGATTTTGTGGTTTTTGGTAAAAAGTAAAAATGCATTTTACTTAGCCCAAATTCACCCACCTCATATGGTAGATAAGGGAGCATTGAATAGGGGTGGAATTGCAGCACCAAGTGGGCCCCACTGCTGGAAAAATTCCAGCAACATGTATAAGCCTTTGCACGTTGAGTTGAGATGAACTGTGGAAAATTTTCTAAGTGCTGAAAACGACCAAGGGTACCAGCAGCTCACGTCCAAAAATTTCAGCAAAAAAGGGGAAGAAAACCAAGAAAAAAATAAGGATAAATTGAAGAAGAAATCATCTCAAAAGATTAGAGTATGATTTACTACAAATCCAAGTAAGTATGTGATGATTTTGGGTTGTTTAACTTGACTTCTTAAACTCAAAACTTGGAAATGAAAATCATGCTTAAATAATTTGTAAAATGATGTTTTAACATGCCTTTGCATGAATATGGATTGGGTATTAATTTTTAAGCATGAATTTTTAAGTTAAAGTTGATGGAAATGGAGTTATGCATGCATAAGGGATGAAAAATCCAAGTTGTTAAACCCTAAATCTCCAAGACAAGTTGCTGTTTTGGTTTGATTTTTTGATTAAGCTATGAATCATTTAATTATGCCAAATATATGAGGGTTTATGTTTAAGTGATGAAATTTTAAAGTTATGGAATGCAAAGTGTCGATTTGGACCTAATTCTTACGTTTATATGCTTAATATGTTATGGGAATGGACTTGCATGTTTTATGTATGTTATATAGGTTAAAATAGCCTAAATTTAAGGTATTATGGATGCCCAAAATATTTGGGAAAAATAAACCCTAGATCTGATTTTTATGAATTTTTGAAGTAATGCATGTATCGAGTGGAAACGGGTCTCAAAACGTGTGGGTTACCCGCTATTTTGAGAAATAGAAATGTATGAATGTTGAATATGTATTAAACCCTAGAAAACGGTTTGAGAAAAAATGGATATATTAATGAAAAATTCGGATTTTAGGGCTGCCCATAATTATGTGTCAAAAGACAAGTTAAACGGGTAGAAAACGGGTTCCAAACTTACTATTATGGGAACCTATGAAGAATGGATTTTAAACCCCATGAAAATATCTTAAGTAAAGTGGTATTAAAGGGTAATTAACCCGCTGAAAAATGGATTAAATTTCTGAGTTAAGAAATTTTATGAAATGCATTATGTTTAAGTGCTAAACGAGCTTATGTGAAGGGATAACAGTAAACGGGTAATGAATGACTTTTGAAAAATGATTTTATGCAAACAGGCATGAAAATGAGATGAATTCCATGTTTATGGATCTGTTTGAAATGATATGATATTAATCCGAAATTTTGGACTTGAATTATAAGGCTAAGGCAAAGATATGTATGTAGAAGAAATACCTGTATGTGTGTTTTGAAAAAAATAGAAGAAAATGGCAAAGTAAGCTTAATGAATCTATGAATGATGTTTATGGAATGAATTTTATGATATTAGAATGAATACCTTAATTTTAGGGTTATGTGTATATGCTATGTTGTATGATAGCCGAATGTGTGTAAAAGGTGCTAATGTGTGCAAATTAAGCTATATACGTGTATGATGACTTATGAAGTCAAATAAATGATGTGTGTATATGGAATGGGTTGGAAAACTAAGTAAAATATGAGAAAAGAAAATATATGAAAATTCATACTATTTTTATGTAGGCAAAGGCAAAGAGAAAGTGACGGAGGAAAGCTAAGAAGTTCAGATAAGCAAGCAAATTTTCTAAAGGATTTTTGCTTTTCTAAAGGAGAAATGATGTGCATGTTCATGTTTTTCACATGGCATTATGCATATGAGACCCGTGATGGGTACAGAATTTCATGTTTTCAAGATATACCTTTGGATAAGGTATAAAATGCTTTTCAAGTTGGTTTTAAATGAAAATGTTGCCTGAAATGAATTGCCTGAAAAATGCAAATAGCTTGCTTATTGAGTTTCGACTCATGTTTTTGTTTTCCAAACCCAAAGACAGGTGATGGACAGGATATGGCAAAGGAGCTAGCACCGGCATAAGGAATTCATAGAGAAAGTCATGTTATGCAATTATGTGAAATGATTGTAAATTATATGCAATGTTTTATATTGAATAGATGTAAACTATTCGAAAGTTATGTATGGATGACTATGTTTTATACATGTAGTGACATCTAATTTGGCAAAAGATGAAATGTCACTGAACAGCATGTTTGTATGAAGTTAATGATGCAAAATGACTTAGAAATGTATGAAAAAGAATTTATGAGAATATGAAGTGTTTTATGAACTCTATATGACCACAATTATTAGGATAAACATCCGATAAATCCCGCCGTGTGACAGGGCAACAATCCTGATCACGTTTACCAATCGATAGATTCTGAGGCAAGGATGTGATGCTCAGGCCGGGGTGCCACAATACTATTCTTATAGACCACAGTAAGTGATCATTCTTACAAACCGTAGCCCATGACCATTTAAATCGGGGTCACAAACCGCTGCCTACAACCATACTCACAACACATCATAGATCGAAGTCTATATCTTTAAAATTTATTTTCAAAATCACATCACAGACCACAGACCGTGTCAACTTGTAATGCAAGCACACTCACTTTAAACAAGTTGTCATTTGAAATTTAGTTTTAGGATGACCTTCCTTAAATTCTTTTAAAACTATTTTGAGTAACATATTTTGATAAATATTTGAAACGTTTGAGAAACAATACATCTTAAAAACCCTTATAATAAAAGAATTTAAAAATCCATAAAACTTAAATTAGAAACTTTACCCCGGTTAAATTTAATCCTCTTTAATAAGACAAATGGAAAGCAATAAGATAATGAAAGTGGAAATGAAAAACAATAGACAAGGTTTATAGTGGTTCGGGCAACCTTCCCTACTCCACTCTTCCAAGCTCACACCCCTTGTGACTTGGGTTCCACTATGTATTCCGCGAATACAACTAGAGTCTCCGCTCTCTTCTAGATTCTATCTCTAGGGGGCATATACAACCAGAGTCTCCACTCTCTTCTAGATTCAAGCTCTAGGGGGCTTATACAACAAACAACATAAGTAGGTGACAAGTTCCATTCCAATCACAACCCTACTTTGCTATAACTTGATTTGAAACACTAAACTCAAACCAAAATGAAAAAATTTTACACTTTATAGATTTGTGTAGCAAGTTTCAACTCAAGGAAGAATTTGTAGAAGCAACCAATCGATCCGCATTGAGGCAAACGGCAACGTTGAAGCTTGTTCTTCCTTTGAAAGTGTATAGATCACTCAAATGTAGAAGAAAGTGGAATATAAGTCTTAGAAGCACTTCTTTCCTCTTTTTCAACTTTATCTTAGTCGTTTCCACTCTTGCTTGAGTGTCTATATATAGATGAGGGAGAATTTTGAACGTTATATAGTTGCTTGGCGGGTAATAAATGTTCCAAAGTTAAAAAATTCGAACGTTATTCCTCCAAGTCGCTGATGGAGTTGACTTCGTCTGCGACTTCGCCCAAGTCGCATGCTGGAGTCTACTTTGGGTGCGACTTCGGCTGTGCTCCTCTTGTTCAAGTTCTTCCTTGGGTCGACTTAGCCTTGGATTTGACCCAAGTCGCAGGTGGAGTCGATTTTGTTTTGCAACTTGACCTCCTTTGTCTTGCCAAGTGTGCTTAAGCTTTCTTGAAATGTCTTTTGCTTGCTTAACTTTTTCGGCATAAGTGTTCCTCCTTTGATTTTCATTATTTGAATTTTAATTTATTCACTTTGCATAAAAAATTTCTTTAGCTTCATGTCTAAAAATCTTGAAAACTTGAGTCTTGGTATGCCGAACATGTCCAACTTATAGTCTTTGATTCAAATAGATTAATCCATGCAACTTGCTTGCCTTTGGACTTGTTTCAATCTTCTTTTGTTCCAAGTCGGGTGTTTGAGTCGACTTGGTCTTCAACTTGACTCTAGTCTGGCCTTAAGTCGACTTGGCCTTCGACTTAGCTCTTGAAATTCTGCACTGCCAATCTGAAGTCGATGCTGGAGTCGACTTGGCCTGCGACTTCGCCCAAGTCGCATGTGGAGTCGACTTCATGTGCGACTTCAGGAACTCTTGGTCCACAATTTCAATGTTGGACAAAAAAGAGACTTTGAAGTCTCTACTGGAGTCGACTTGGATATCAACTTGGCCTAAGTCGATGCCTGGGTCGACTTGGGGATCGACTTGGCCTGCCATGCTTCGTATTTTTTCATTTTTATACCCTTAAACAATGCACAAAACACATTAGTAGCTAAAACTCACTCAAATTGTGTTATTAATCATCAAAACACAAGCTTTGGATATTTTGCATTTGATTTCAACAATTATTTCCAACAATATCCCCCTTTTTAATGATTGACAAAATCAATTTGAGTTTAAACCTTTCAATATTTTATTTCATCCTATTTTGACATTTTTAGGATAATCATAAGTCATTTTCCTTTTGATCTTGATGAAATTGTCATATATATCTATTTCATTTTCATCATTTGCATATGTTGTTTCAGATAATCACAAGTTGAATCTTATTCAACCAACCATTTCAAAATAGAACATTAGTGATCATAGCAAAACATAATTAATCAAGTGATAAAACAGAGTATTTGTAATTAGAGCATAATACAAGTGATAAACTTTGCATAAGTAATCAGAACACATACAACCTTTTTAATATAAAATCAAAAATTTCATATAAGTTTCAAAAGCATAATAGAAAACCTATATACAAGGTACCCAACCCAAAATCTTAAAAATCTAAACTCAAAACCCAAACTATTCTCCCCCTTTTTGTCAATAAATTGAATAGGTGTTGATTTGGTGAGATTTGGCATATGAGAATGCCAATATAGAGTATGGAGATTGGGAATCACGGGTAGGATGGATAGGTCTGACATTGCAGAGGAGTAAAAAGACGATACAGGTGCCTGAGTTGGATCTCGGCGAACTGATCCAGCGTGAAATGGATCGAGTTCGAGGATGGACTAATCTCGATGGTGCCCGAATGCCAGATGGTATCGGATCGTCCTCAGTTCTCAATCCATGCGATCCTGGCGGGAATGCATATCCATGATAGCTGTTAGAACCCCGGAGATCTGACTAGTCAACCGGTTTTCTATTTGCTCTAGGTGTTCTCGGATTGCATTCACCGAGTTGTCCCATGATGGAGGCCTAGGTGCGAGATCTGGTATCTCAGAGCCATGAGGCGAGCAGGATCCATGGGATGCTGATGATGCAGGTGCCTCGTGATCATCCTGAGGTGGAGCTGGCTGCTCCTCTGGAGGTGGCGGGGGCTACTCCCCCTGACCCTTTGCATCTCCAGCTTCGTCTTGAGCCGGTACACCCATCCTTTCTTGCAATCTTTTGGCTCGGAATTGCTCCACATTTATCTTCATTCGCTGGAGCAAGGCCTCGGGGATAAGTCCATGTAGTACAGGAACTTGATCCTGGGATGATACTTGTTGCTCCGGGTGAGCTGGTTGTAGATATGAGTGATGGTGAGATCTACTAGTAGCTGCTCTTCCTCGTAGGGGACTTCCAAGATCCGTCTGACCTGCATGATTGCATTTTCGAGGTTGCACTCCCCTCTAGTACCCAAATACATCTCGACTCCTTTGACATAGGTACTAAAGGTCTCATAATCCCATAGATAATAAAATACTCTAGTCAAATCTGGATAGACCCGGTCATCCGCTTTCAATAGTCTAGTCTATCCTTGGAAATTCTACAACTCTTCAATTTCAAATTCATAATCGTTCAAGAACTTGAAGTCAATGATCTTTGGGATGAATACCTTCCGTTCATAGAACGATTTGCAGAATTGACTGTGCTGAATTTCTGTCTTGAAGTAAGTGGTCAGCATCTTCAAGACTTGGGCTTTGGCAGCTCGAGTTCCCTTTCCTCTAGCCCCTATATGTGTACTTCCAGTCGTCTGACTTTCTACTCCCTGGGCAGCCGTTGTTGATAGGGCTGCAGCTTGAAATCAGACCTACGGCCAGTAAAGGTTGAAGGCTCTTCCCGAGCTCGCTTCGAGGGGGTTCGTTGCCTTCTGGGGACCTCATCTTCAGTGTGGGAGTCAGGCGGTCTAGGAACGGGCCTTTGGGAAGGCTTTGATACAGTCAATTTAGGCAATTTAGACTTGGGTGCCATTGGATTTGGTTTTCCTAAATGGGATATTTCAAAATGGATTTTGTGAGTCAACTTTGAGAAAGAAGAAAAGGGAACCACAAGGAAAACAGAGGGAAAACAGAAGGAATATAGAGAGCTCAAATGGAGAGACACTGCCGGAAAGTAGAGAAAGGACTACCTAAGAGATAATGCCTGGAAAGAAAAGAAGGATTTGGAATCGGAAAACAGAGCTAGGAGATAGCCAAAGAGGAAGAAGAAAGAGGAGAAAAAGAAGAGACCAGAGAGAGAAGACAGATGCGTGAGGAAGAGAAGAAAAGTGAGCGAGAGAGAGAGCCGGAAAAAAATGCCAGAAAAAAAATTGAGTCGGAGATACTAAGCAGCGGGAGGAGATGAAAACACAAGGTTGGATAGAAAATTCGAGGATGGCCGGAGAGAAAAGAGAAAGGAAATAGAGCTGCGAGCACGGGAGGAAATAAGAGGGAAGAAACGAAAAGAGAAAAGAAAAAAGAAGAAAGGGAGGAAGTCTGACGGTCGCTCGCTAGAGTCAACTTTGCCCTAGGAGAACTCGACTTCGCCCTGGTGCAAAGTTGACTTCGCCATGCCCAAGTCAACTTCACTGGAGTCGACTTGGGGGCTCCGAAGTCGACTTGGCTTGTTGACTTGGATTTTTCTAAGTCCATTTTTCCCATCTAACTATTCCTAATTTAACTCAATCATCCCCATATCATTTCTAATTTGGTAAAATGATTCCTTTGCTAAAGGTTTGGTAAAAATATCTACAATTTGATCCTCAATTTTCACATATTCCAAACAAACATCATGATTTTCAACATGTTCACGAATAAAATGATGTCTTACATCGATATGTTTGGTTCTTGAATGTAATACTGAATTTTTAGTTAAACAAATTGCACTTGTATTATCACATCCGATTGGAATATTATAATAATCAATACCATAGTCTTTTAATTATTGTTTCATCCAAAGTAGTTTGGCACAACATCTCCCGGCAGCTATATATTCGGCTTCCGCCGTAGATAGTGCAACACTAGTTTGCTTCCTTGAATACATGAAACCAACATGTTTCCAAGGAATTGACATGTTATACTAGTACTTTTTCTATCTACTTTGTATTTAGCAAAATCTGCATCTGAGTAGCCGATTAGATCAAAAGTTAACCCCTTTGGATACCATAGTCTAAGATTAGTGGTATTTATCAAATATTTAAAAATTATTTCTACAGCCAATAGATGTGATTCTTTAGGACATGCTCGAAATCTAGAACACATACAAACATTGAAAAGGATATTCGGTCTAGAAGCAGTTAAATACAATAATGATCCCATTATACTTCTATAAAGCTTTTGATCGATACATTTACCGTTTTAATCCGTGTCGATCTTGAATGTTGAACTCATTGGAGTGTTTGCTCCCTTGCTAGTATGCATTCCAAATTTCTTTAGCATTTCTTTGATATACTTGGACTGATTTATGAATATTCCTTTAGCTTGTTACTTGATTTGCAGTCTAAGAAAGAAGTTTAATTCTCCCATTATGCTCATTTCAAATTTGCTCTGCATAATCTTAGAAAATTCTTGGCACAGAATTTCGTCAGTTGCACCAAATATTATATCATTTACATAAATTTACACAATTAAAATATTTCTTCTTTTATATTTGATGAATAAGGTAGTATCAACCTATCCTCTTTGAAATTCATAATCAATCAAAAATTTGTTCAACCTTTCATACCAAGCTTGTGGAGCTTATAATGCTTTGGTTAATTTATGAACATATTTTGATTGATCCTTTTCTTTAAATCCAGGGGGTTGTTCAACATATACTTCTTCATTTAAGTATCCATTCAAAAATGCGCTTTTCACATTCATTTGAAACAATTTGAAATCTATGTGAGAAGCAAATGCTAGTAAAATGCGTATGACTTCTAATCTAGCCACGGGTGCATATGATTATTCAAAATCAATCACTTCTTCTTAGGAATACTAGTGCAATCATTGGGTCTAGGTGTTGGAAACATGTGGAAAATAAGCCAAGTCTATGTTCTGATGATTAACAAATTAATTTGAGTAAGTTTTGGTTACTAACATGTTTGTGAAGATGATTAAAGGATATACAAATGAAGAAAATGAAGCATGACAAGTTAAGTCGATTTTCAAGTCGACTCAGGCATCGACTTAGGCCAAGTCGATTCTCAAGTTGACTCCCAAGTCAACTATAGCAGCGACTTCAAGTGACATTTTTTGTCCAGCGTTGAAATCGGGGAGCAAATCTACCGAAGTCGCAAACGAAGTCGACTCCGCATGCGGCTTGGGTGAAGTTGCAGACTAAGTCGACTTTAGCATCAACTTCAACCATGATTTTCTGTCCATAGTTGAAATCGTGAAACCCCAACTTAAGTAAGATTCAACGTGTGCATTGAACATGTACATGTGACTTATATATGATTAAATAGAATTTTTGGATGATTTTAGGATTTTATGATATATTGCAATTAGGGTTTAATTAAGATGGGTGATTAAAAATTTAATTGCCGGAGCCCAAAGTGAGTCGGTATGACTCGAAGGGCTTAATGAGGATTTAAAGATGACAAGGAGTCACGAATAATCATGTTAATAATCATGATTTAATTTATTGAGAGTAAAGTGTAATTATGGAATTATGTTGGAAAATACTAGAAAATTCATAACTCAACGCCCGTAAGGCGGATTCAAGTAAAATTTGAGATGGAAGTTGATGATGTTAGACTTGATATTATGTGATTATTGGATTATAAAAATCCTTGATGAAATTGGATTAATGATTTATTGATCATATTTCAATTTCAATCATTAACTTTAAATGACAATAACGGGAGCTAGGAAAATCGGATTGAGATGAAATTTGAAACAATGGAATAAAATTATGAAATCTATAAGATGAATGGAATGGATTAAGATAATTATCATGAGAAATGGATTTCTTGGAGAGCAAGTAAGTGGATTGACTTGTCTCGAGAGAGGGGACAGGACTTTAATGCAAAGTCAAAGTTTGTTATAACTTTGATTATGTGGATTTTTGAGCAATTTTTATTTTATAAATAATGTATATATATGGCTGAAATGTTGGGATACATAAATGGGCATTTAATTATGTGAAAAAAATCCAAGAAAATTCGTGATTTGTAGCTGCCATGAAAATTGCAAAAGTGGACAGCTTTGTCTCTTGCAAATGACGTCCAAATGATGGGCTGATTGCTTCCATTTTGCTAAAATTATTAATGCCAAATTAATATATTAATTAAGGGGTAATTAGGCATATAAATTACCCACATATTGGAATTTTAAAAATGGAGAAAAATGGCTGAAAAAATGGGCAGCAGCTGGACGTTATGGTGGAAGCAGATTTACGGTCAAGATGAGGGCAGATTTTGGATTTTTAAAAATGGTAAAAACCCATTTTACTTGGCTGTAATTGTGCCAACACATAAGGTAGATAAGGGTGAATTTAAGGGTGTGGAAATGCAGCAACAAGTGGGGCCCACTGCTGGAAATTCCAGCTCCTCAAAGGCATGCACGTTCACATGAGAGAGAGAGGGCTTTTGGAAATTTCCAAGTGCTAGAAATTCTTCCCCCAAGCAACAGCAGCTCACGTCCCCAACTTGGCCAGAAAGGAGGAAGGAAAATAGGAGAAAAAGAAGGGGAAAAAGAAAGGGAGATTGGAGGAGAAGAGTAGCTCATGTGATTAGGGTTTGGAGAGCATGAATCCAAGTAAGTAGATGTGTTATTTTGATTTGTTTATCTTGAGTTCTTAAACTCCAAAATTAAAAGAATGAAATGGATGTTTAAACATGATTTAAAGTGATGATTCAACATGCTTTTGAATGAATATGGAATGGGTTTTAGCTTACATGTATGAAATCCCATGATTTAGATAATGAAAAGTGAAGTTTTGAATGATATATGATGTTGTAAACTAAAATATGGACGGAATAGTAAATGGATGAATTTTAGCATGAAAATGTTTAGGAGTAATCCTTATGGGGTGATTAAGGAACGACCTAATTTTCAGAATAAAAGGATAAGTCTGTTGCAAATTAAAAATCCGAGAAAATTAGCCCAAACAGGGTAAAATGGGTGACAGGATCAGTTGTAGAAAATGATTTTTAATAATTTTTATTAAAGTATTTGTGGGCTGAAAATTTTACAGGATATATAAAAAATATTGAGGATTACAATATAAAATTAATAATTAAGTTTTTATGGGTATAAATATACCCCATAAATAACGTCATTCAGGCTATCTGAAAATAGATTTTACTGTTCATCAAGGTAAAAATATCCAAATAAATATGTAATGTCAATATTTCATGCTGAAATTTTTATGATGGTTAGTTCATGAATATTAAGGTATGTTAGAAATTTAAGATCAAAACTACTTGATTTGATATTAATTCAAGATTTTGAGATTTCAGTACGCTTGATTTCAGCATATGTGGATAGTTTGAGAAAAAAATCAAAAAGAAATATGAAACCTATGTAGAAATGATCCAAATTGATCTATGTGTTAAATAATTAAATATGGATTAAGAAAAGTGGGATTATATGCTGAAATTTCGGATTTATATAATTGCCTAAGGTTATGTGTCAAAAGACACGTTAAACGGGTAAAAAGTGGGTTCCAAACTAGCTGTTTTGGAAAGCTATGATGAGTGGATTTAAACCCCCATAAAAATGACCTAAATGCAATGGTAATTAAGGGTAATTAACCTGATGAAATATGGATTAAACCTCTGACTTAGAAAAGTTTATGAAATCCATTATGTATATGTTGCCAAATGGGCATATGTGAAGGAATAGATATGCAAGGGTGATCAATAACTTGTGAAATTTACTTTTGTGCAAAGATGCATGAAAATATGATATATTTCATGATTATATATCTTTTTAGAACTTCATGAAGTGTGGCGCCCCGAACCGAGGCGACACATTTGACCTTACTCCGGGATCTTGTCGATTGGTAAATGTGACTCAGGATTGTTGCCCTGATCACGCGGCGGGTTCTTAATTGGATCTCGTCCAAATTTTTTTTTTCTTTTCTTTTGTCACATAAACATATACTCATCATCATTCATATATCATCATGAATCATCAATTTTTCATATTATTCATAACTTTATAATTTCATACAACCTATATCCTTTTTCATCATATGCCATTAGGGCATTCATTCATACATAAATCTACTAACCTTTGTAGATTTCTCTTTTCCTTTAGCAACACGTCTTTCATCACTTGAATTTTTCCTGCACCTATCTAAGGGGGAAAAACATGAGTCGAAACTCA
This sequence comes from Annona cherimola, assembly GCA_030490835.1. Lineage (NCBI taxonomy): Eukaryota > Viridiplantae > Streptophyta > Magnoliopsida > Magnoliales > Annonaceae > Annona > Annona cherimola. The sequence goes on along the minus strand of CM059977.1, from coordinate 47,548,113 downwards.
ATAAGCAAGCATTTTTCATTTTAAATGCATTCCTCTACATTCGATAGCAGACACTTACCAAGTGATCAACTATCAAATGCACAGAAATCTTTTCATAAACCATTGGATGTGCAAATGCTTTCTTTCCACTCCTGACATAAACCTTTGTGTGCGGGTACGCTAGCCCAGGGAACATCTCACATAGCATGGTCCAATGCGCCGGCTGTCTCCGACTTGGCTTCATCATGGGAACCTCTCTTCCTCTTGATGCCTACATGGTTCCTACATGCATGACTTTTGATTTCCCGGCATTATATACCTCTTACACCAGGTAACTCGTCATTCTCATGTAGAGAATTATTTGCACCATCCCTTAAAATCATCATTTTAAATTCATGCTTTCATTTCCAATCCATGTATGAAAATGCAATGCGTTCATTCACACATAACATTCATTCACACATAACCTTCCTTTGCCTCCACCTCTTGGGAGGACGCCGTCGGCACACAACCCATACGACTCGGCAATAGTGAAGAGGGATCCCCGATCTTACTTCCTCCACTAAAGCCTCTTTCTCATCATACAACACACATGTGCACATGTCCATAAACATAACATGATATCAATATGCCGGCATAACTTTCATAAAAACTCATAAATATTCATCATTTCAAAACATTATAGGAATTGCCACCCTTAAACACATTTCATAAAACATGTGAGCAAACAATTTGCAATCATATAAAACATTTTAGAAAGTTTTGCTTGCTTACCTCCTCAGTCCGTGTCCTCCACCTTTTCCTTTCCTTTTTTTTTCCTATACAAGGAAAATTGATATTTTATCCATCCATTCTATGTTTACTTTCCATGCTTGCTTTATAACATTTCATTACCTCATTCCCATAGAGGTTAATCGTATAAAGATACTTAGTCATTACTCATTTATATGAATTTTTATCCATAAATCCTTTAAAAATTCCATCCATATATCCTCATAAAATATAAAAATAAATCTCAATTTTTCCCCAAAGACGTGGTTACTGTTCATGGGTTCCAAAAATTGATATTTTTTTCAAAAATAAAAAATACCATGACATACCTTATGCCTAGTATATCATAGGACATTTCATACATTTTGAATTTATCATCATTTACTTGGCCAAAAAAATCATTTTCTCCATATACTAAAAATCAACATAAATTCACTTAAGCATAATCCTTCATTCCAAAAATCATGAAATTAATATATCATTATTCCAAAATCATATTTATCATAATCATGCATCCCAAATCCTCATTTATCAATTTTGGAGCATTATTTTCACATATCATATGCTATTTTCCCAAATACCCTATCTTCGCTCCAAATTTTTGATGTTTTGGCATAATTCCATTTAAACATTATATCTATACTTATTTTCTCATGCTTGAGAATTATCTAAGCATGGTTTTACCTTAATTAACATCCAAAAGAAATTTGGAAAGAAATTTTTTACCCGAAGTGGAGATACGCCTCTTTTTCTCACACTTTTTCTCTCCAACTTTCTCCTTCTTTCTCTAAAGGCCAAAAACGAATTTTGGGGGCGGGAATGCTTGAATTCCTCAAGCTTGGAGTGCCTTTGGACGTCCTCCCTGCCCCCCTATTTATACCTTTTGATTTTTCACAAAATTGGATTTTACCCCCTAGCTTTGAGGTATTTAATTATAAATTGGTATTTCTTTTTAATTTTGAAAAATGCTTTGAGCCGTGTGCTTCCCACCCTAGGCCTGCTCCAGAAACCCTATTGCAGCCCTTTTTTCTACCTATTTTTTTATTTTTAAAATTAATTAAATTAAGCTAAATTAATCCTAACCGTTGGTTAATGATAAGATTAATTTGTGGCCATTGGATTTGGCCCCAAAAGTCAACAGCCCCTGCAACTCCCTGCATTGCAGCTGCATTTGCATTTAGTTTTTTTATTTTTTATTTTATTTATTTATTAAAAAGTCAAAAGTAGCTTTAATTAAAAGTTAAGCTACTTTTTCGATCTCTATTTGACGCTTCATCTTGACCTTTAATTTATGATTCTCATCACATCTTAATCCATTTATCATATTCATCATGAATTTTTAACCGTCCATAAAAAATTTCATCGAATTCCGACGCCCGGATTGCAATTTATGAAATTTTTTCTATTTTTCCACAAAAATCCAAACTTGGATTAAAATATCCAAAAGAATTGCTATTTTGTCTTGTAGTGATTAACTCTCTATTTTGTCTTGTTGTGATTAAGTTAATCCAATGTGATTAACTCTTAATCACGGGTCTTAGTCCTTGGTTACTATTCACGTGCACTATTCACGTGTACTATTTACGGGGTTAAATTCCTAATTGCATTATTTCAATCTCCAATACGCATATAATTCATGAATTTTCATTTATTCATAAAATAATTACAAAATTACAAATATCGAAATGACGCGTATACGGTTGAAATGACGCGTATACGGTCGGGGTTTCACACCTTGCCTATTGATGAAAGAGCTTCCAAATGGACCGATGAGGAAGCAAAAACTATTAAGAGCAACACTAAAGTTATGAACTCATTATTTTGTGCTTTTACCGCTTTCGAATATGATAGAGTATCCTCTTGTTTAACTGCAAAAGAGATATGAGATACATTAACATCTATCTATGAAGGAACTTCTCAAGTCCAAGGGACAAGGAGAAATATTTTGATTGGAGAGTTGGAAAGCTTTAAAATGCTAGAAACAGAAAATATTTCTAAAATGTTTGCTAGATTCTCTAAAATTACTACGGCTTTGAAAGGTCTTGGAAAAGCTATCTCCGAATCTGAACAGGTCATGAAGATCCTAAGAGCTCTACCGAAATCTTGGACTCCGAAGATTACTGCAATAGAAGAAGCCAAGGACCTAAACACATTGAAGCTAGAGGACCTTATTAGCTCATTAATGTCACATGAGCTAATCAAGAAAAGAAATGAAGATCACCATAAAGGAAAGAGAGCAATTGCACTAAAAGTCATCCATAATTTGGATGAGTCCACCTCCTCATCTCACAACGATGATGAAGACATTGCTCTACTTACTCGCGAATTTCGAAAGTTTGTGAGAAAAGAAAATAATTTCAAAGATTTCAAAGAGAGACCTCGAAAAGAGAAGAAGAAGGAGGCTACAAGGTGTTATAGATGCGGCGGTATGGGACATATGCAAGCTTAATGTCCTACACCGGAAGAAAGATCAAAGGATCATCAAGAAAGAAAGGAAAGATATAAAAGCTGAAAATTTCATAGGCCTAAGGGAAGAGGAATGTACGTGAATGAAAAAACGTCATCAACAAGTAGTTCCTCAACCGATGATTTTGAAGCGGCAAATTGCGCAAGAATATGCTGCATGGTGCGGATTGAGCGAGAATAAAATTTGCTATGTTTAAACACAACAGAAGTTTTGGAAGAACAAACCACTTCAACAAAATATACAAGTAATGAAGAGGTATGTTTCAAGGCAAAAGCAAGCAACGTTTGGTTCATGGATAGTGGTTGTTCAAGGCATATGACTGGAGAAAGAAGTTTATTTCACAAACTCAAGCCTTGCAACAATAGAACTATTGCCTTTGGAAACAATGAGAAAGGTAAAATTAAAGGTAAAGAAAACATTTATAGTATTTCAAATACATGTATGGAGGATGTGTTATTTGCTGATAAAGGATACAAGGTTGTGTTTGAATCATCTATATGTAATGTGTTTGATGGAGAACATATCATGTTTAGTGGAAAAAGACATGAAAATGTATATTTGGTTTCACTTGATGAACTACATGGTCAATGTCTAATGGCCATGGACAATGATCCATGGATTTGGCATAAGAGGCTTAGGCATATAAACATGACAAATATTAAGACCCTATGGAAAAAGAGTTTGGTAGAAGGATTGCCAAATTTGAAATATGACAAAGATAAAATTTGCAAGGCATGTCAATTGTTAAAACAACCTAAAATGTCTTTCTCTACCAAAAAGAAGATTTCCACCACTAGGCCACTTGAATTGCTACACATGAATCTATATGGGTCATCCGACATTTTAACCATTAGTGGAAAGAAGTTCGTGTTTGTAATAGTTGATGATTTTTCAAAATTCACGTGGGTAATTCTCTTAGCTAGCAAAGATGAAGCCTTCTCTATGTTTGCAACTTTTGTAAACTTGGTGCAAAATGAAAAACGAAGTACTACTATGACCATTAGAAGTGATCATGGTGGTGAGTTTGAAAATAAACGATTCATAGAATTATGTAATGAAAAAGGAATTCACCAAACATTTTTCGCACCAAGAACTCCACAACAAAATGGAGTGGTTGAAAGGAAAAATAGAACCATACAAGAGATGGCTAGAACAATGTTATATGAGAGTAAATTATCCAAGAAATTTTGGGATGAAGCTGTAAGTACAGCTTGTCATGTGTTGAACCAAGTTACCATTAGAGCTATCTTGAAAAAGACCCCATATGAGCTATGGAAAAGTAGAAAACCAAATATTTCATATTTTTATGCCTTTGGTGGCACATGTTATGTTTTGAACAATGGAAAAACTAACTTGGGAAAACTGGATGCTAAGAATGATGAGGCAATATTCCTTGGTTACTCATCAAATAGCAAAGCATATAGGGTCTTCAATAAAAGGAACCAAGTTGTAGAAGAGTTAATACATGTTGTTTTTGATGAATTTAATCCATGCTCCAAAAGAAAAAATGATTTAAGTGATGCAGATGATGTTACAAGTAATCTTGAAAAATTGCATGTGGAGAAGCAAGAAGAATCCATGGAAGAAAGGGTAAGTGAAGGTAATAATTTCTATAAACCTCCAACTGATTTAAAGTTCAAAAATGCTCATCCAATTGAGCAAGTTATAAGGAATGTCTATGAAGATGTAAAGACTAGAAGGTCAAAACAAAATACTTGTGGACAATACGCCTTTATATCCAAAATTGAACCATCCACTATTGATCAAGCTCTTGATAATGAAAATTGAATCATAGCAATGTAAGAGGAGTTAAATCAATTTGAAAGAAACCAAGTTTGACATCTTGTTCTAAGACCAAAGAACTGTACTGTCATTGGCACAAAATCGGTTTTTAGGAACAAAATAGATGAAAGTGAACTTGTGCTGAGAAACAAAGCTAGACTTGTGGCAAAAGGATACTCACAAGAAGAAGGAATAGACTTTGAGGAATCCTATGCTCCAGTTGCTACATTAGAAGCAATTCGTATTTTACTAGCTTTTGCATCTCACATGAACTTTAAGTTGTTTCAAATGGATGTTTAAAGTGCATTTTTGAATGATTATATAAATAAAGAGGTGTATGTTGAACAACCACCTGGATTTGAGGAAAAAGATCAATATAAATTTGTATACAAATTAACCAAAGCACTATATGGATTAAAACAAGCTCCAAGAGCTTGGTATGAAAAATTAAGCAAATTTCTAATTGATCATAATTTTCAAAAGGGAAAGGTAGACACCACTTTATTTATCAAGTATAAAGAAAAAGATATTTTGATTATTCAAATTTATGTTGATGATATTATTTTTGGTGTTATTAATGAGATCCTTTGTCAAGAATTTTCTGAGCTTATGCAGAAAGAATTTGATATGAGCATGATGGGGGAGCTAAATTTTGTCCTTGGACTACAAATTAAACAATTAAGTGAAGGGATCTTCATAAACCAGTCCAAGTATATCAAAGAAATGTTAAAAAAATTCGGCATGGAAAACAACAAAGGAGCAAACACGCCTATGAGCTCAACCATTAAAATTGACAAAGATGAGAAAGGTAAACTTGTTGATTTAAAGTTATATAGAAGCATGATAGGCTCTTTATTATATTTAAACTTGTTTAGTGTTTGCATGTGCTCTAAATTTCAATCATGTCCAAAAGAATCACACTTGGTAGTTGTAAAAAGAATTTTTAGATATTTAGTAGATACTACCAACGTAGGACTTTGGTATCCGAAGGGTTCTAATTTTGATCTAATCGGCTACTCGGATGCGGATTTCGCCGGTTACAAGGTAGATAGAAAAAGCACTAGTGAAACATGCCAGTTTCTTGGGAACATGTTGGTTTCATGGTTTTAAAGAAAACAAACTAGTATTGCTCTATCCACCGCGGAAGCCGAATATATTGTCGCCGGGAGCTGTTGTGCCCAATTGCTTTGGATGAAACAACAACTTAGGGATTATGGTATGGATTTTAAAGATATACCTATTAGATGTGATAATACAAGTGCAATATGTTTAACTAAAAATCCAGTATTGCATTCTAGGACCAAGCATATAGACCTAAGACATTATTTTATGAGAGAACATGTAGAAAATCGTGATATATGTTTGGAATATGTAAAAATAGAAGATCAAATTGTAGATATTTTTACCAAACCTATAGCAAAAGAACCATTTTATAAAATTAGAAATGATATGGGAATGCTTGAATTAAATTAGAAAAACACAAGCTGAGGGGAGCACAGGTTCAGGGGGAGCGGCCCCGCCACTCTCAAAGGATTAACCTGCTCCATCTTTTTTTTTGATCAATTGACAAAAAGGGGGAGAAGAGATTAGGATTTGAGTAGTCTCAGTTTTAAATGCTTGTATGAATGGTTTTAACTTGTGACTTATTGGAAATAGAATATGTATGTTAAACTTCAAAATGCAAAAGACCAGTTATTATTCTAAAGATACCAAAACAAGATAAAATAGTATGTTTTAAAGACATTGAAAGGTATACACTCAAATCGGTTTTGTCAATCATCAAAAAGGAGGAGATTGTTGGAAACATATGGAAAATAAGCCAAGTCTATGTTTTGATGATTAACAAATAATTTGAGTAAGTTTGAGTTACTAACATGTTTGTGAAGATGATTAAAGGATATACGAATGAAGAAATTGAAGCATGACAGGTTCAGTCGCTTTTCAAGTCAACTCAGGCATCGGCTTAGGCCAAGTCAATTCTCAAGTCGACTCCAGCAGCGACTTCAAGTGACATTTTTCGTCCAGCGTTGAAAATCAAATAAAGACCAAAGCAAGCAGGGTTGCATGAACCATCATGTTGGATTATGAACACATACTCGGACATCTTCCATGCATTCCAAGACTCAAGACTCAAGACATGGAATCAAATGTTTTTCTTTTAAGATAGAAGAATCATAAAGAGTCTTAAGTAATATAAAATGGTAGAAGAACAATCAAACATGAAGAAATTCAAGCAAGCAAGTCATTCCAAAGAATTTCAAGTTCAACTAGCAAGCTGAGGAAATGAAGTCGCACCCAAAGTCGACTTCACCTGCGACTTGGGTCAAGTCGAGGACCAAGTCGACCTAGACTGGAACTTGAAGAAGTTACGGATAGCCGAAGTCGCACCCGAAGTCGACTCCATCTGCGACTTGGGCGAAGTCGTACCCGAAGTCGACTCCACCTGCGACTTGGGTCGCAATTGTTGAGAACAATTATTGAAAATCAAATGCAAAATAGCCAAAGCATGAGTTTTGATGATTAATAATACGATTTGAGTAAGTTTCAAATCACTAATGTATCTTGTGTATTGTCTTAGTTATAAAAATAAAAAATATGAAGTATAACAGGTTAAGTCGATCCTTAAGTTGACTCCAGTATCGACTTAGGCGAAGTCGATACCCAAGTCGACTCCAGAAGCCACTTCAACTGCTAAATTTTGTCCAACGTTGAAATTGGGGACCAAAATGTATCAAAGTCGTAGACGAAGTCGACTTCATCTGTGACTTGGGTGAAGTCGTAGGCCAAGTCAATTCCAGTACCGACTTTAGTCAGACAGGGCAGATTTTCTGAAGTCAAGTTAAAGACCAAGTCGACTTAAATATTCGACTTGGAACATTTGAAGATTAATTCAAGTCCAAAGCAAGCAAGATGCATGAATTCATTTTTCATAATATTTTTGGACTTGTTCATGCATATGAAGATTCAAGTTTTCAAGGCTTCTATACAAAATGAATATACAAAATGTCAAGTATTGAAGATCAAAAGTAGAACAATTATAATGAAGAAGTTAAGCAAGCAAAAAAAGTTTCAAAGAAGCCTAAGTTCACTTGGCTAGAAAGATAAGTCAAGCCGCAAACGAAGCCGACTCCAGCATCGACTTGGGTCAAGTCTCAGACCAAGTCGACCCAGAAGACAGACTTGGAAACTGAAGCATCCGAAGTCGCACACGAAGTCGAATCCACATGCGACTTGAGCCAAGTCTAAGGCCAAGTCGACCCGAGGAAGAACTTGAACAAGCTGAGCATAAGTGAAGTCGCACCCAAAGTCGACTCCATCATGCGACTTGGGCGAAGTCGCACACGAAGTCGACTCCACCTGCGACTTGAAGGAGTAATGTTCAAATTTTTGAATGTTAGCGTATTTTTTACACGCCAACCACTTCTCCAACGTTCAAAATTCTCCCTCCTCTATATATAGACACTCAAGCAAACATGAATATACACAAGATAAGGCCGAAAAAGAGGAAAGAAGTGCTACTGAGTGTTGAATCTATTTTTCTCTACAAATTGAGTGATCGATACACTTTCAAAGGAAGAACATGTTGGTCCTGAGTTGATGGCAAAATCCAAGAGGGGAGGGGTGAATTGGGTATTTAAAAAATTTATATCTTAAACAGAAACTTAACCCCGGATTAATCCAGTCCCCTTAAGGAAGAAACGAAATGGAAAGCAATGTAATGTAAATGGCAGAAGTATAAATCAAGCACACAGGATTTGTATAGTGGTTCGGGCAACCTCCCTACTCCACTCTTCCAAGCTCACACTCCTTGTGACTTGGGTTCCACTATTGTATTCTCTCAATACAATTAGAGTCACTACTCTCTTCTAGATTCCAGCTCTAGGGGGCATCAACAAAACACAGCACAAGTAGGTGATGAGTCACACTCCGATCACACACTACTTTGCTTACACTTGATCTTAGTTCCTCAAACTAAATCAAGTTCAACACATACAAAAGAAACAATAAGAAAACTACACTTTACAGTTGTGTAGAAGCAATTTGGCGCAGAGAAGAACTTGTTGAATTGGCTTTGAATGATCAGTAGTTGAGTTCTTGCAGTTTGAAGCAAAGTTCTTCCTCTTTGATTAGCTTGATCTCTTTAAAGCTCTTGTAGATGGTAGTTATGCACACTTAATGATTCTCAGCTACTTCCCTCGTCTACCATGAATGCCTTTTATAATTTTGGAGGGAATCAGAATGTTAGAGGGTAGGTGGCGCGCATTTAATGCGCCAACGTTCGAATAAATTCCGACCGTTGCGACTCAAGTCGCATGTGGAGTCGACTTCGGATGCGACTTCGACCAAGTCGCAGATGGAGTCGACTTCGGGTGCGACTTCGCTTCTCCGTCGCAACTTCAAGTTCCAGTCAGGGTCGACTTGGGCATCGACTTGTCCCAAGTCGCAGGTGAAGTCGACCTCGGATGCGACTTCACCTTGTCAGTTTCCAAGTCTGAGTCTTGAGTCGACTTTGGCTTCCGACTTCAACTCAAGTCGATCATGGAGTCAACTTGGGTTACGACTTGACTTGGTCTTTGCGAAGTATGCTTTGTTCTTCAATTGATCTTCCTCTATCTTGCTTGGCTTGTTTCCTTGATGATTCTTAGGAGAGCTTGAGTCCTGCTTGGTTGAATCATGCGCCTTGCTTTGCATTTGACTCAGTTGGTCTTTAAGACTTGATAGACTTGATTTGATCTCCATCTTGAATCTTTGCTTTGAACTTGAGTGAGAGATTCTTTGAATAGGCTTTGAAACTGCATCTTTGAAGTCTGAACTTCTCAAGTCGCGGATGACGTCGACTTTGTCTGCGACTTCACCCAAGTCGCACCTGGAGTCGACTTGGCCTGCGACTTGGGCAGCTTCGTGCCCCAAAATTCAGCTCTAGACAGTTTTTCACGATTGAAGTCGATAGCGAGGTCGACTTCGTTTGCGACTTGGCTTCCCAAGTCGCATGTGAAGTCGACTTGGGATGCGACTTCACCTGCAAGTTGATTTTTCCTTTGAGGTTCTTTCTCAAGTCGATAGTTGAGTCGACTTTGGGATCGACTTCACCCTAAGTCGAAGTCCAAGTCGACTTGGGGATCGACTTGGCTACTTAAGTTCCTTAAAACAAATGGCAAACTCATTAGTCCTTTAAATATACTCAAGTTAGTTGTTGTTAATCATCAAAACTCAATCTTTGGTCAATTTTATTTTGTTTTGAAGCATTGTTTCCAACAGAACAAGCTTCAAAGTTGCTGTTTGCTTCAACGCACTATGATTCGTTGCTTCCACAAATTCTTCCCCGAGCTAAAACTGCCTACACAAATCTGTAAAGTGTAGATTTCTTCTATTTCATCTTATTATTTGGTTTTTGGTGCTTGCTTTGATTTTGGTGTTTCAAACCAAGTTATAGCAAAGTAGCGGTGTGATTGGAGTGGAACTCGTCACCTACTTGTGCTATTTGTTGTATACGCCCCCTAGAGCTAGAATCTAGAAGAGAGCGGAGCTCTGATTGTGTATGCCCCCTAGAGCTAGAATCTAGATGAGAGTGTTGACTCTTGTTGTATTCGTGGAATACATAATGGAACCCAAGTCACAAAGGAGTGTGAGTTTGGAAGAGTGGAGTAGGGAAGGTTGTCCGAACCACTATAAATCTTATCTACTGTCTTTCATTTACACTTTCATTATTTTATTGCTTTCCATTTGTTTTATTAAAGGGTTTAAACTAAACCAGGGTAAAGTTAATAATTCAAGTTTTAAAATTTTAAATTACCCAATTCACCCCTCCCCTCTTGGGTAATTGCTATCAACTCAGGACCAACATGTAATATCAGAGCAGGTCTTTGAGTTTTACCAAAGAGATCTTTTGATATGGCATCCCAATCTACTTCCGTTCCCGCATTTGCCGAAGGTCAATACTTTACTAGGCCACCATTGTTTGATGGGAATAATTTTGGATATTGGAAGCTACGTATGAAACAACTTATCATGGCTACAGATATGGACTTTTGGATTGCAATCCAAGACGGTGTGACTTTGCCTATTGATGAAAGAGCTTCCAAATGGACCAATGAGGAAGTGAAAATTGTAAAGAGTAACACCAAGGCTATGAATTCATTATTTTGTGCTCTTATGGCTTTCCGAATATGATAGAGTATCCTCTTGTTTAACTGCCAAAGAGATATGGAATACACTAACATCTATCTATGAAGGAACCTCTCAAGTCCAAGGGACAAGGAGAAATATTTTGATTGGAGAATTGGAAAACTTTAGAATGCTAGAAACAGAAAATATTTCTGAATTATTTACTAGATTTTCCAAGATTACTAACGCCTTAAAAGGGCTAAGAAAGGCAATTTCTGAATCTGAACAGGTCATGAAGATTCTAAGGGCACTACTCGAATCATGGACTTCAAAAATCACGGCAATAGAACAAGTCAAGGACCTAAACACACTGAAGTTGGAAGACCTTATTAGCTCATTAATTTCACATGAGCTAATCAAGAAAAGAAACGAGGATCACCACAAAGGCAAAAGAGCCATCACCTTGAAAGCTGCACAAGACTTGGATGACACCACCTCATCATCATAAAATGACGATGAAATTGCCTTACTTACAAAATGGTTCAGAAAATTTGTAAGGAAAGGTAGAAATTTTAGAAACTTTAAAGAAAGAAATTATAAAGAGAAAAAGAAAGAATCAACAAAATGTTATCGGTGTGGTGGTTCGGGGCACATGCAAACCCAATGCCCAACGCCCGAAGAAAATAAAGCAAAGGAGCAAAGAAAAGATCGAGGCGACAATAGAAAATTTCAAAGAAACAAAGGAAGAGACATGTACGTAAATGAAGAGGAATCTACAACATGTAGCTCTTCAAGTGAAGAATGTGAGGCGGATTGTGCAAGAATCTGTTGCATAGCACATTCCGACATATGTTTTGCAGCAACGGAAACCTTGGAGGATCAAACTACTTCAACAAATTGCACAAGTAGTCAAGAGGTAACCTCCAAATAAAAATCTTTTTCAAATTTCTTTTCTACAAACGAATGTCTCAAATGTGCTGAATTGGAAGAACTTCAACAAGCTTATGATTCATTATATGAGGAGATAAAGAAATTAGGAAACAAGTTTACAATAAAGAAAAGACAATGTGATGCAGTAGTAATTGTAAATGGTAAACTTGCTGAAAAGATAGAAAAATTGAAAAGTGAAAAGAATATCTTGGAAAGTGAGTTCGAGAAACTCAAAAAGAAAAATGAATCATTAAATGAATCGCTTGTCAAGTTTTCTAATCCAGGAGAAAATGTGAAAATATTTTTGAAAATGACAACCCAAACTAATAAGAATGGACTTGGGTATATTCCTTTTGAGCAAAAGAAATCTAATGTTCCGATAAAACTCATCTATACCAAACCGAAGATAAACCATGTGTTTGGACCAAAAGACCAACAAGGGAACCAATCACCAAATGGATTCCCACTCCTAGACTTCTAGGAGCATGTAATTTATGCAACAAGATGGGACACAAGGTTTATCAATGCAAATTGAGAAAATTACAAAATCTTGGGAAAAATTGGTTTGGATGCCGAAAAGCATTAGATTTATAGCCTCTAAGATAGATCAACATAGACTCCAATGGTTAAGTAACTCAAATGGACCCATAAAGTGGGTACCAAAAAGGATAAGCTCCGCTTGATCTAATTTTTGCAGGTTTGTCTTAGAGCTAAAGCCAATAACATATGGTTTATGGATAGTGGCTGCTCAAGACATATGATAGGAGAAAAAGGATTATTCCATAAAATCAATCCATGCAGTGAAGGAATAGTAGCCTTTGGAAATAATTAAAAAGGTAAAATAAAAGGTAAAGGGAATATTTTTGGTATTTCAAATACAAGTATTGAGGATGTATTATTTGTTGAAGGACTCAAACACAACCTAATGAGTATTAGTCAATTATGTGACAAAGGATATAAAGTTGTATTTGAATCCTCTATATGCAATGTTTTTTATGATGAACACATAGTATTTAGTGACAAAAGATATGGAAATATATATTTGGTTTGTCTTGATGAACTAGAGGGAAAATGTCTAATAGCTATAGAAAATGATCCATGGATATGGCATACAAGGCTTGGACATATAAATATGTCAAATATTAAAATATTGTGGAAAAAGAATCTAGTACAAGGGTTGCCAAAGCTCAAATATGACGAGGATAAGATTTGCAAAGCTTGTCGATTATCTGAACAACACAAAATGTCATTTTCCACCAAAAAGGAAATTTCAACAACCGGACCACTTGAATTGTTACACATAGATCTTTATGGACCATCGGACATTTTAACTCTTGGTGGGAAAAAGTATGTATATGTAATTGTCGATGATTTCTCAAGATTCACTGGGGTTATACTCTTAGCTAGCAAAGATGAAGCATTTTCTATGTTTGTTACTTTTTCAAATTTGGTGCAAAATGAGAAACAAAGTTCAATTATTTCCATTAGAAGTGATCATGGTGGTGAATTTGAAAATAATAGATTCATAGAATTTTGCAATGAAAAAGGAATTCACCATACATTTTCTGCACCAGGAACTCCTCAACAACATGGAGTTGTTGAAAGGAGAAATCGGACAATACAAGAAATGGCTAGAACTATGCTAAATGAGAGTAAATTATCCAAAAGATTTTGGGGAGAAGCTGTGAGTACAGCTTGCCATGTATTGAACCGAGTTACCATAAGAGCAATTTTGAAAAAGACCCCAATGAACTTTGGAAAGGCAGAAAACCAAACATATCATATTTCCATACTTTTGGATGTACTTGTTATGTGTTAAACAATGGAAAAACAAACTTGCGAAAATTAGATGCCAAAAGTGATGAAGCGATTTTCCTTAGTATTTCATCAAATAGCAAAGCATATAGAATTTTCAACAAAAGAAATCAAATAGTAGAAGAATCAATACATGTTGTTTTTGATGAATTTAACCAAACTCCGAGAAAGGAGGATGAACTAAGTGATGTAGATGATACGAAAGCAAAACAACAAAAGGAAACTGAGCTTAAGTCAGAAAATTCCACGAAGGACAAGGTAAGTGAAGGTAATGATTCCTATAAACCTCCAATTAACCTGAAATTCAAAAATGTCCATCCAATTGAACAAGTGATCGGTAATATTTATGAAGGAGTAAAGACTGGAAGGTCAAAGCAAAACATTTGTGGACAATATGCATTTGTATCAAAAATTGAACCAACCACTATTGAACAAGCTCTTAATGATGAAAACTGGGTTGTTGCAATGCAAGAAGAGCTAAATCAATTTGAAAGAAAAAATGTATGACATTTAGTTCCTAGACCAAATGATTGCATCATTATTGGTACCAAATGGGTATTTAGGAACAAATTGGATGAAAGTAGACTTGTAATAAGAAACAAAGCCAGATTAGTAGCCAAGGGATATTCTCAAGAAGAAGGAATTGATTTTGAAGAATCATATGCACCCGTGGCTAGATTAGAAGCCATACGCATCTTACTAGCTTTTGCTTCTCACATAAATTTCAAATTGTTTCAAATGGATGTGAAAAGTGCATTTTTGAATGAATACTTGAATGAAGAAGTATATGTAGAACAACCCCTGGTTTTGAAGAAAAGGATCAATCAAAATATGTTTATAAATTAATCAAAGCATTATACGAACTAAAACAAGCCCCACGAGCTTGGTATAAAAGGTTAAATAGATTTTTGATTTATACTACTTTATTCATTAAGTACAAAAGCAAAAATATGTTAATTGTGCAAATTTATATGGATGATATAATATTTGGTGCTACTGACGAAATACTGTGCCAAGAATTTTCTAAGATTATGCAGATCGAATTCGAAATGAGTATGATGGGAGAATTAAATTTCTTTCTTGAACTGCAAATCAAGCAACAAGTTGAAGCAATGTTTATAAATCAGTCCAAGTATGTCAAAGAAATGCTAAAGAAATTTGGAATGCAAAATAGCAAGGGAGCAAATACTCCAATGACTTCAACAATCAAGATCGACACGGACGAAAATGGTAAATGTATCGATCAAAAGCTTTATAGAAGTATGATAGGATCATTGTTGTATTTAACTGCTTCTAGACCAGATATTCTTTTCAGTGTTTGCTTGTTTTCTAGATTTCAAGCATGTCCTAAAGAATCACATTATTAGCTGTAAAAAGAATTTTTAAATATTTGATAAATACCACTAATCTTGGACTATGGTATCCAAAGGGGTCAATGTTTGATTTAATCGGTTACTAGGATGCGGATTTTGCCGGATACAAAGTATATAGAAAAAATACTAGTGGAACATGTCAATTCCTTGGAAACATGTTGGTTTCATGGTATTCAAGAAAATAAACTAGTGTTGCTCTATCTACAGCGGAAGCCGAATATATAGCCGCCGGGAGCTGTTGTGCCCAATTACTTTAGATGAAACAACAATTAAAAAACTATGGTATTGATTATTATAATATTCCTATCAGATGTGATAATACAAGTGCAATCTGTTTGACTAAAAATCATGTATTGCATTCTAGAACCAAACATATAGATGTAAGACATCACTTTATTCGTGAACATGTTGAAAATCATGATATTTGTTTAGAATATGTGAAAACTGAGGATCAAATTGCAGATTTTTTACCAAACCTTTAGCAAAGGAATCATTTTGTAAAATTAGAAATGATATAAGGATGATTGAGCTAAATTAGGAATAATTAGATGAAAAATAGACTTAGAAAAATCCAAGTCGACTCCGAGGCTACCAAGTCGACTCCACTGAAGTCGACTTGGGCATAGTGAAGTCGACTCCGCACGCGCGACCATCGGAATTCCGCCTCTCTTTTTCTTCTTTCTTTCTTCTCTCTTCTCTCATTTCTTCCCGCGTCGGCAGACCTCTGTTCCTTATTTTCTCTTCCTCCAGCAAATCCATCTCATTTTCTCTTCCAACTTTCTTTTCTTCGGCTGTCTCTCTCATCTCTCCAAAAATTTCTCTGTTTTCTCTCATTTCTTTTTCAAATCCCATTACGCAAAACCCATCTCAAATGGCTCCCAAATCTCTTTTGCCTAAGCTAGTTGTGTCAGAGCCATCACTAAGGCCTGTTCCCAGACAATCAAACTCCCATACTGAAGAGAGGTTCCCATGAGGCAACAGACTTATGCTAAACGAACCCGGGATGAGCCATCGACTTCTACAGGTCGACGGGTTAGATTCCAAACTGGAACCCCATCAACTACGGGTGCTCAAGGCGCAGAAAGCCAGACTACCAGAAGCACGGATACTAGGGATAGAAGGAAAAGAGCTCCGACTGCCAAAACTCAGGTCTTGAAGATGCTGATCACGTACTTCAAGACAGAACTCCAACATAGTCGCTTTTACAAATCGTTATATGAACGTAAGGTATTCATCCCAAAAATCATAGATTTCAAGTTCTTAAACGATTATGAATTTGAGATTGAAGAGCTACTAGAATTCCAAGGTTGGACCAGATTATTGAAAGCAGATGAAAGGGTTTATCCGGACTTAACTAGGATTTTTTACTATCTATGGGATGATTATAAATATTGTACTTATGTGAAGGGAATTGAAATGTTCTTTGGGACAATGGCAGCCCCAAATCAAGAAGATGCCTTATTCAAAATAGGCAGAATCCTAGGCGTTCCTGCTGAGGAAGAGCAGATCCCTGCAAATCTCACATTAGATCAAATGTACAATCAGCTTACCCAGAGCAACAAATATCATCCAGGGATCAAATTCCTGCATTACATGGATTTGTCTCCAAGGTTACGAGTTCTATGCCTTTTGATAGCCCATTGTATCTATCCTAAGGGAGGAGGTAGAAACCAATTAAACCCTCAGGAGGCAGGAATTCTTTGGAAAGTTGAGAATAGAGTCAAAGTCAGCTTACCGCGACTATTTTTGGAAGCACTGGCTTCGAGAAAGGATAACCCACGAGGGGTTCTTCCATATGGGACATGGATCACGAGGATCCTGGAATTCTATGAGGTTGACATCGATGGTGAACAATTTGAGGTTCTAAAATCAACGAATACCATCAACAAAGCCCTGCTCCAACGCATGAAAATCAATGTGGAGCAATTTAGAGTAGAACAAATACGGGAAAGAATGGGCGGACCAGCTTACGAGGAAGCTGAGATGCACAGGCTCAGGGGGAGCAACCCCCGCCACTAGAGGATGAGCAACCTACTCCACATGCAGACGCTCCCGAAGAGCTAGCCTCACCCGTGTCACACGGCTCCTGCTCACCTAACGGTTCACAGATTCCAGATCTAGCACCACATCCTCCATCATGGGACACTTTGGTGAACGCTATTCGAGTTCACCTTGAGCAATTAGAAGACTGACTAACTAGTCAAATTGTCGGGGTCCAAAATGCGATAACAGATATGCATTCACGCTAAGATCGTATAGATCGGAAGCTTCGAACCATTCGCCATCACCTGGCATCCGGGCATCATCAAAATCAGCCCATACCCGAACTGGATCCGCTTGATACCGGATAAGTTCATAGAGATCCTACCCCAGCACCTATCTCATCATTTTACTCAGCCCATGTTCGACCCATCAAACCTACCCAAAAATCATATCTCATTTCCAAGTTTCAATTTACCAAATCCTTGGTAATTGACTCTTATTTCCTCGATTGACAAAAAGGGGGAGAAGAGCTGAGTTTTGAATTTAGATTTTTAGGATTTTGGGTTGGGTAGCTTGTATATAGGTTTCATTTGCATTTGAAATCTGTATGAAATTTTTTGATCATATATATGAAAAGGTTGCTTATGAAAAAGTTTGTTTGTGTTCTGATCACTTTTGCAAAGTTTGAATTATGATTACAAAAGCTCTATTTTTAATACCCTGATGTTTTGTTTTGTTTTAAAATAGTTGAATGATTTGTGACAACATATACAAATGAAATATACATGACAATTTCATCAAATTCAAAAGGACAAAATAACTTATTGAAAGGTATAAACTCAAATTGGTTTTGTCAATCATCAAAAAGGGGGAGATTGTTGAGAACAATTATTGAAAATCAAATGCAAAATAGCCAAAGCATGAGTTTTGATGATTAACAATATGATTTGAGTAAGTTTCAAATAACTAATGTATCTTGTGTATTGTCTTAGTTATAAAAATGGAAAATATGAAGTATAACAGGTTAAGTCGATCCTCAAGTCGACTCCAATATCGACTTAGGCGAAGTCGATACCCAAGTCGACTCTAAAAGCGACTTCAAGTGCTAAATTTTGTCCAGCGTTGAAATTGGGGACCAAAATGTATCGAAGTCGCAGACGAAGTCGACTTCATCTGCGACTTGGGTGAAGTCGCAGGCTAAATCGACTCCAGTACCGACTTCAGTCAGACAGGGCAAATTTTCTGAAGTCAAGTTGAAGACCAAGTCGACTTAAATATTCGACTTGGAACATTTGAAGATTAATTCAAGTCCAAAGCAAGCAAGATGCATGAATTCATTTTTCATAATATTTTTGGACTTGTTCATGCATATGAAGATTCAAGTTTTCAAGACTTCTATACAAAATGAATATACAAAATGTAAAGTATTGAAGATCAAAAGTAGAACAATTATAATGAAGAAGTTAAGCAAACAAAAATAGTTTCAAAGAAGCCTAAGTTCACTTGGCAAGAAAGATAAGTCAAGTCGCAAACGAAGTCGACTCCAGCATCGACTTGGGTCAAGTCTCAGTAAGCAAGCATTTTATCATTAGGGCAAGACTTCCTTGAAAACCTTTTTCATAAATATCTTGAACACCTTTTTCATGAGGACATTTATATGTCCCAAAACATTATCATGAAATCCTTTGTTCATGAGGACAGTTCTATGTCCTTGAACATTTTTCATAAACATTATTCTTAAAATCATTTACAAGCCATGTCTAGGCTTGTTAAGGCAAAACGTATATGTTTTACCCTCCTTGGTTAATTTCTTTTGATCTTAGATGAACATTTCTAATGTTCAAAAACCTTTACATAAAACCACCTTTTGCCAGCAGACGTTTTACGTCCAAAACATTTTTCTTATAAATCCTTTGGCAAGGGAGGACATTCTCATGTCCTAAAACATTATTTACATAAGCCTTTCTCGGCAAAGGACATTTTCGTGTCCAAAAATATTTTTCATCATAAAATCCTTTATCCAAGAGACATTTAATATCTCAAAACATTTTTCACATAGCTTCCTTTGGCAATGGACATTCATATGTCCTAAAACACTTTTTATTAAAACACTTTGACATTGGACATTCTCATGTCCATAAACACTTTTCATTAGGTTCTTCAATAATGGACATTCTTATGTCCAAAAACACTTTTTATTAAAACACTTTGGCATTGGACATCCTCAAGTCCAACCATTTTTTTCACATAAACCTTTTGGAAATGGACATTCTTATGCCCACAACATTTTTCCAACATAAGCCTTTTTTTTCATAATCCCCATCTTGGGGCTTGTTTATAATAAACAAAGCAAATAAAATATATAAATCATTTTCATAAATGTGTTTGCATAAAAAAATTTCCTTTTATTCCCGTTATTTACACCTTTGTGTAAAATACCCTTTCTTTTAGGGTAGCTTATGCATAATAGCTCATAGAAATCCAATTTAGGATAACTTTTTGTATAAATGCTTTTATATCCCAATCTTTGGGCTTTTGGAAAGCAAAATGTATGCAAACACATTTCTCTCCATCTAGTAGTGACATTTAGCAAGTGATCATGCTACCTTTTGGAAGAGAATCCTTAACAGCACGCTAGCCAGGCGGCTGTTTATTTATCCTTCTCCCATCTCAGGGAGGGCGCCGCTGGCACTCCTGTCATCTCTTAGCGACTTGGCCTTATATAGAGTGGGCCCCGGTCATCCCAACCGTGCTCTACAATCTGCCTGTTTATTGTACCGGTGCACCGTACATTGTTTTGACAGACCGCACCCGTTTGGTTTGAAGGACCACAGACCGCAGCCCATGTCCTTTTAAACCGGGATCACAGACCGCAGCCTGCATCCATAACACACAAAAAATCTTAGACCGAAGTCTATGTATTTAAAAATTATTTTCAAAAATACATCACAGACCGCAGTCCGTGTCAACTTGTAAGCGAGAGCACCCACTTTAACAAGTTGTTATTTGAAATCAAATTTTAGGATGACCTTCCTTAAATTCTTTTAGAAACATTTTTGAGTAAAATATTTTGATAAACATTTGAAAATGTTTGAAAAACAATACATCTTAAAATCCTTATAAAAGAATTTCAAAATCTTTGAATTTACAAAATTAAACCATCTTATGAAATCAATATAGGAGGTTGGTTATCCTTAAATTCCATTTAACAACACTCGTAGAAATATTTTTCAAAACATTTTCAATATAGATTCCCTTATCTAAAGGAAATCAAAACTTTTCGAATATCATTTCAAAACATATGAACTATGTTCAAATCATCATTTATTATTTAATTATCAAGATTAACAAAACAAATCTTTTTCATAAATCAAATCTCCTTTTTTTTTCTTTTTCTTTTATAACATGATTATTTATCATTAAACATCATAAGAGAAATTCAAAACTTATTTACGTTTGTTGCTTTGTGAAAAAGGGTAAAATTCCCTTTCTCTTATAAAATACTTTTTGAAACAATATTGTAAAGAACTTGCTTACTTAAAAGCAAATTCTTAGGAAAAGAAAACCACTGAAATAAAACGTAAAGTCCTTTGAAAACATTATTGTGGAGAACTTGCTTACTCATAAGCAAAATTCTCAAATTCTATTAAACATAAAGCATCACCAATCCATGGCAACAATTGTGATAGATTCTTTATCTTAGAATCATTGTTTGCTTCCCATGAAGCAATCTTTGAGGCTTTTCCTTAAAGCCATCATTTTTCAAAACTTATGGCTTTGCATTAAAGCCGTCATTTTCAAAACATGTGGTTGCCCATTCATCAAACCATAATCATAAAAAAATTGACAAAATCATCATTTCAACATATAAAAAAAAATCCATAATTTGAAAAGGTTCGCTTTCTTACCTGAGATCGCTATAATCCTTTTCTTCCATTCATCTCCTTGCCTTTGCCTAGATAAATGAAAATAACATTTCATTTATTTGCATAATTTTCAATTACTTATATTCCTTAGGTTTTCCAACCTATATAAATCCATTTGGACTTATATTATACTAATTTAGCCCACTTGTCTTTCAAGTCGGGTGTTCATACGTATCATTACCTATACGTCATATTGTTCACTTTTAATACCCTTATGTAGGGTAAACTTACATACGTGTAATAATCCTTCATTAAATAATTATTTGGAGATTCATTACCTCCATTTGTCATTTTTAACATATTTTTCATTTTTCACACATCGTTGCTCATTTTAAGCACCCGTTGTTGCCTTAAGCCTCATTAATTAATCCCAAAATTCGAGATTAACATCATGTAATCCTAAACAGAAATATATTCATAAAATTTATCATATTTTTATGCATTTTTGCACAAAATTACATTACATAAGTTGTTTATCACCTATGCATGTTTATCCTTTCACAAATGCCCATTTGGCAACACATACATGAGGCATTTCATAAAATCTCCCAAGTCAGTAATTTGGTCAATAATTCATCATGATAATTGTACATAATTACCACTTTGTTTAGGGTATTTTTATGGGATTTAAATCCACTAATCATAGGTTTCCAAAACAGCAACTTTGGAACCCATTTTTCACACGTTTAACGTGTTTCTCAACACATAACCCTAAACAGTTTTATAAATCCGAATTTTCAGTAATTAATCCAACTTTTCCTAAATAAAATTTAGTATATTAACATATATATCAATATGGATCATTTCTACACAGGTTTCATATTTCTTTTTGATTTGTTTTCCAACTATCCACATATGCTGAAATCATGTGTACTGAAATCTCAAAATCTTGAATTAATATCAAATCATGTATTTTTGATCTGAAATTTCTATCACACCTTAATAACTACATGAATTAACCTTAATAAACATTTCATCACGAAATATTAACATTATATATTTATTTTGGCATTGTTACTCTGCTGGACAGCAGCATCCAGTTTCACTCAGCCTTAATCACGTAAATCATTGGGCATATTTATAATAATCGAAACATAATTTTTATTTTTTCGTATGATCATAAATATATCTTATATATCCTGTAAAATTTTCATCCAAAAAATCCTTGTAGAAAAATTATGAAAAATCATTTTCTACAGATGATCCTGTCACCCGTTTTACCCTGTTCGGGCTAATCTTCTCGGATTTTTAATTTGAGAAATAATTATCCTTTAAATATGAAACTTTGGTGGTTACTTATTCACCTCATAAGGATTCTTCACACAAATTTCAGATTAAAATTCATCCATTTACGATTCCGTCCATATTTTAGTTTACAACATCATATAATCTCCAGATTTGAAACATAAAATGAAAATAATCATATACTTACTTGATTAAATGATAATCCTTCATTTTAGCACTTGAAATTCCCTTCATTTATTCATGGTTTCTCCCCTTGGATCGTTCCAGCCACTGCCCCTTTGATTTTTTTCTTTTTTTTCTCTCCCAAACAGAAATCTAGAACGTCCACCCTGCCTGCTTATATAAGCATTTATTTTTCAATTTTTCCTTTACAATTTCGACCCAAAATGGAGGGTAAAGTTTTGAAATTTTACCCTATAGTTTTCACAAAAATTTTCAGCCACATATTTAATCATTTAATATTTTTTTCGGATTTTTTTCCACAGCCTTATCCAGCTTCTAGATAAAGCTGTCCATTTGGGTGGGGTCCACTCGCAGCAACCTTTTGCCTTTTTTTCTACCGAATTTTCACTTTAATTGATGGGTATTTAATCACCCTAGGTAGGTAGCTAAATTAGAGGTTAATTTAGCTATTAAAAAAAATCATAAAAAATCACAAAATCTGCTTGACCGTGCACCTCTCTCCCATGCTCCATTGCTGTCCATATCGTGGGGTCAACTTATCATGGACTTTTTGGCATTTTCTTGCCACAAAAGTCAGCCCAAATCACGTCCATATATCACCCTAGCTTCCTAGGTCATTAAAATACACATTTTATATTTTTAAAAATTTTTAAAAAATAAGTATATGGCCCCTTGATCGTCCACATGTACGACCACCTTTTCAAGCTCCTTTGAGCTAATCCAATAACCTTCAAATCATGTCATTAATCACTAGATTTTATCATAATTAGCTTAATTCATTCCTCTCATTGCATAGATCTTATAATTTTAACCGTTCATTTCAATTTTTATCTCAATCCGACTTTTCTAGCTCAAGTTATGACCATTTGAATTTTTGAACAGTGATGATCAATTTTCACCCTAATTTCATCTTTATTTTCATAATCCATCATTAACATAATATTAAGCACAAAATTATGTGCTTACCTTTCAATTTTCATCTTAATCCGCCTTCCCGGCGTCAAGTTACGCATTTTCTGGCATTTGCCTCCTTTAATTCATAATTAACATCAAAATCTCCATTAGTTAAACCATAATACATGAGGTAATTATCCTCACTATATTCACATTTCTTAATATTCATTAAGCCACTTTAATCACATTGACCCATATCGGCTTTCATTGATCATTCATCATCATTTGCCTTAATTGAAATAAATCATCAATATTGCTATTAGAAATCATTCATAATTCCACTAAATTATACTTGATTCATATTTATATGTCAATTACATATAAATAAACCTTATTTGGGTCCGGGTTTCACAATCCTCCCCCACTTATAACAAGTTTCGTCCCGAAACCTATTACATTTCATATATCGGGGGTAAGGCTCATATAATTTACTAACTTATTATCATTCCTAATACTTCAATGGCTTATTACGCTTCCACTGCGCTACTCTGTTTTAGTAGCATTTTTAGCCTTGGTCCAATAGACCTATCACTTGTCTCTACTATTTTCTATTTCCTATTTCCTGTTCCCATATAGGTTTCTCATTGCCATTTGTTATTTTCTTTATGTCATCCATCTCTTATTCTTACGGTAGGCATACCATTATTCTTATACATGGAGAAATTATAAAATTTCTCATCTTATCATAGGGTAAGATCTAGGCTACCCATCCTTTCATACAAAATAAAAATTCATAGCAATCATTTTCATATATTTTTTCATATAACATAATACATTAATTCTATATCATAGAGCAAACGTTGCTCTCACATAAAATTTTATACATGTCTTAGCAAAAGACACTTTTGCTAAGCTATCCATTCCTTCTTTCCATCTTATAATGTCTACAACTCGATTATACTAGCATAGACTACTTCATAGAAATACCGGTTATTAAACCAATCTAAAATATTTTCTTCCTCAGTTCCCTTTTCGGTTTCCGTAAACTAGTAAGGGTCCTTATCATTTTTGATTTTTTTTTTTAAATCTCATTTCTTGTGAACATCATAGAGAAATCATTTCTCTTGTACCTATCTTTTAATCATATCTACATTGAAAAGAATTACTGCAATCATTATTGCCTTCATTATTCTCTTCATTTATCTACCATTCATTACTATGATATACCAACTTTCGTGGTATCATATGTATAATCTTCTTTTGCTTCCATTCATGCTAACTAGACATGTTTTGTTACATTTTTCCTGCATTAAGTTGCAGAAAGTTCTTATCAACTAT
The DNA here is from genome assembly GCA_030490835.1 of Annona cherimola. Lineage (NCBI taxonomy): Eukaryota > Viridiplantae > Streptophyta > Magnoliopsida > Magnoliales > Annonaceae > Annona > Annona cherimola. The sequence continues at coordinate 47,523,322 of CM059977.1, read as the reverse complement.
AGCTATCGGTTAAGTTGACATTTGATACTCCTTTTTTTTCCTACACTAGGTTCCTTAATCTTTAGGGTCAAGTTGTCCTTGCCCTGACTATACATGTTTATTACAAACATGTGTTACATCCTGATGTCCTATTGGAAGATATTTCTTAACAAATTCTTCCAGATTACCTTTTTTGATTACGACATAATAGCCATTTAGGGTTTCCTATTACTTATAAGCATTGCCACTTAATGCTTTGGACATCACTCACGTAAGACTACATGTTCAAACTTTGAACATGTTCTTGGTTTCAGTCATCCACTTCTCATCTTGAATAAAATCTGATTTACCTGAGAACTTAAGTGGATACTGTGTTAGAAAGGCATTATTAACCTTTTCATTCATTTCTATCTTACCATTATTAACCTTTAAAAGTTTGGGTACTAGATAAAATTATTACCTGTACTGGTTCGTCATTTCTACCTTTATCTATTTGGTCCTGTTGGGCTTTTTCTGAAAGGCCTTGTATTATTCTTCTGTCTGAGCCGCTCAATCTTAAGTGGCCTACTGCACAGCTTCCTCTACAGCTGCAGTTGTCTTTTCCTCCACTCTTTTCACCTGTGTGGTATTCTTATAACGGTAACACCTCCAATCCTTTAACATAGGGTTCATAGTAGTCCGTCGTTGATGAGTTCATGAACTCACTTGTCCTTTCTACCGTTAGTCGTTTAAACTTGCTATTAGCTTTTCTTCTTTCCTGTTGACTCATATCTGCAACTACCTTTTCTTTGTTCAAGAACTAAGGTGATGGACATGTTGTAGAAAGCAACATATAAAATTATATCAATAGTATATCTTATCACAGAATTATTCGCATCATACATAGTCAATATGATCATCTTGTTGGTCCCGAGTTAATGGAAAAACCCAAGAGGGGAGGGGTGAATTGGGTTCTTATAAAATTCTTTGGTAAATTAAAAACTTAACCCCTTGAAAGTTTAATCCCCTTGATTGAAGAAATGAAATGGAAAGCAATATAATGTAGAGAGCAGAAATATAAATCAAGCACACAAGATTTTTATTGTGGTTCGAGCAACCTCCCTACTCCACTCTTCCAAGCTCACACTCCTTGTGACTTAGGTTCCACTATTGTATTCCTCAAATACAATTAGAGTCACTGGTCTCTTCTAGATTCCAGCTCTAGGGGGCTTCAACAAATCTCAGCACAAGTAGGTGATGAGTTCCACTCCAATCACACACTACTTTTGTGAAACCCCGACCGTATGCGCGTCATTTCGACCGTATGCGCGTCATTTCGATATTTGTAATTTTGTAATTATTTTATGAATAAATGAAAATTCATGAATTATATTGTTGGATATGTATATTGGAGATTGAAATAATGCAATTACGAATTTAACCCTTGAATAGTGACGTGAATAGTAACTAGGGGACTAAGACACGTGATTAAGAGTTAATCACTTGGATTAACTTAATCACAAAAAGACGAAATGGAGATTTAATCACTACAGGACAAAATAGCAATTCTTTTGGATATTTTAATTCAAATTTGGATTTTTGTGGAAAAATAGAAAAAAATTCATAAATTGCAATCCGGACGTCGGAATTTGATAAAAAAATTTATGGATGGTTAAAAATTCATGATGGACATGATGAATGGGTTAAGATGTGATGAAAATCACAAATCAAAGGTCAAGATGAAACGTCAAACAAGATAAAAAAGTAGCTAACTTTTTAATAAAAGCTACTTTTGACTTTTTAAATAAAGTAAATAAATAAAAATTAAAAAATTAAATGCAATGGCTGCTGCTGCAGGGATGTTGCAGGGGGAGCAGCTGAAAAATTTGACCAAAATCAATGGTCAAAATTTATCCTAATCAAAGATCAATGGCTAGGATTAATTTAGCTTAATTTAATTAATTTTAAAAATAAAAAAAATAGGTGGAAAATAGGGCTGCAATAGGGTTTCTGGAGCAGGCCTAGGGTGGGCGCACAGGGCTCAAATCATTTTTCAAAATTAAAAAGAAATACCAATTTATAATTAAATACCTCAAAACTAGGGGGTAAATTCCAAATTCTTGAAAAATCCAACCCTATAAATAGAGCAGTAGGGGAGAACGTCCAAGGCATCCAAAACCAGCTCCCATTTGAGCATTTTTCACCCCCACCACGTTTTAGCCTTGAAGAATAGAAGGTTGGAGAGAGAAAGTGTGACAAAAAGAGGCGAATCTCCACTTCGGGTAAGTGATTTCTATCCAAATTTATTTTGGATGTTAAGTATGGTAAAATCATGCTTAGATAATGCCCAAGCATGAGAAAATAAGTATAGATATAATGTTTAAATGGAATTATGCCAAAACATCAAAAATTTGGAGCGAAGATAGGGTATTCGGGAAGATAGCATATGATATGTGAAAATAATGCTCCAAAATTGATAAATGATGATTTGGGATGTATTATTATGATAAATATGATGTTGGAATAATGATATATTAATTTCATGATTTTTGGAATTAAGGATTATGCTTAAGTGAATTTATGTTGATTTTTAGTATATGGAGAAAATGATTTCTTTCACCAAGTAAATGATGATAAATTCAAAATGTATTGAATGTCCTATGATATACTAGGCATAAGGTATGTCATGGTATTTTTTATTTTTGGAAAAAATATCAATTTTTGGAACCCGATGAACAGTAACCACGTCTCTGTGAACAGTTTTTTGCTACAATGATCGAGTACAGTAATATGCTACAGTGATCTGCTACAGTAACAGCGTGATATTGAAGAAAATTTGAGATTAATATTTAATTATAAGGATGAAAATTTTGAAGAACCTATGGATAAAAATATCCACATAAAGAAATAATGCCCAAATAATAAAGAGCATGCATGGGAAGCAGCTTGAATAAAAGAAATGAAAATATCATTTCTCCTTGAATAGGAATACGAAAAGAGAAGGTCGAAGACACCTCCTAAGAAGGTAAGCAAGTTATATGTTTTGCAAATTATTTCCAAAATGCTTGAAATTGTTTGCAAGTTACTTTATGAAATTTATTTAAGGTTGACCATACCTATAACTGCTTTACATGAACTGAAGTTCGTTTTATGAAATTATTTATTAAATGCTTTTTATGAAATTGTTTATGATTTGCAAATATCGTGCAGGCATGTGTATGAGAATGAGCATGTGCACGAGGAATAGGCCTTAGTCGAGGTAGTAAGCGGACCGGATGTCCCCCTCGCTATTGCCAAGTTGCTTAATAGGCCCAGGCCGGCGGCGACCTCCCTGAAATGGGAGCATGTATGGGATGGGCACCTAGCTAGCGTCGCATCCAAAGGAATGTCATGAATGCTATGTATGCATTGCATTTGCATTTTATGAAATGCATGAAAATGATTGAAAAATTATGTATAGCTTGCTTACTGAGTATTATTACTCACCCATGTTTTTTCAACAACAGACAGGAAAAGATTATGAAGGCAGCATGTAAAATGACATGTAGTTTTGATGAAATATTGTATATGTAAATTGTATGTAAAGACAATGATGATAATTTTGAGATGGAAATGAATATTTTTGTTTTATGAAACAGTTTTGGTTCATAACTGTGATATGTGAAATATATTTCATGATAGATGAATGATGGAAATTTTCCATGTATTAATGAAAAAAAATCCTGCCGTGTGATCAGGGCAACAATCCTGAGTTACGTTTACCAATCAAAACGATCCCGGAGTAAGGCTTCTAGGCACCTCGGTTCGGGGCGCCACAACTTTGCCTTCACTTGATCTTAGTTCCTCAAACTAAATCAAGTTCAACACAAACAAATGAAATAACAAAAGAATCTACACTTTACAGATGTGTAGTAGCAATTTGGCGCAGAGAAGAACTCGTAGTATTGGCTTTGAAGATTCAGAAGTTGAGCTCTTGCAGTTTGAAGCAAAGTTCTTCTTCTTTGAATGACTTGATCTCTTTAAAGCTCTTGTAATGGGAGTTAAGCACACTTAATGATTCTCAGCTACTTCCCTCGTCGACAATGAATGCCTTTTATAATTGTGGAGGGAATCCGAACGTTTGAAGGTAGGTGACGCGCATTTAATGCGCCAACATTCGAATAATTTTCGACCGTTGCGACCCAAGTCGCAGACGGAGTCGACTTCGGGTGCGACTTCGCCCAAGTCGCAGATGGAATCGACTTCGGGTGCGACTTCGCCTTTCCGTAGAGTCTTCAAGTTCCAGGTTGGGTTGACTTGGTTATCGACTTGACCCAAGTCGCAGGTGGAGTCGACTTCGGTGTGCGACTTCACCTCGTCAGGTGGCTTGATGAACTTGAAAATGTGAAATGCTTTAGTTTGCTTAGGCTTCTCCATTCCTTTTGTCCTTATGCATTTTTCATTTCTCTTTGAACTAATATGTCTTCATTTTAGCTTGTTTTCTTTAGCTCCATGATTTTGCAAGCCTTGAGTTCTTGAGTCTTGAATCTTGTATTCTTGAGCAAGTTCTTGATTAGAACATTTGAGTTTATGCATCTTGCTTGGTTTTGATATTAATCTTCATATCTTGAATTTCTTCATCTTGAAATATGCTTGAAGCTGTGCCTTGGACTTGAGAAACTTAGGTTGATAATGAGCTTGTACTCTTAATTTGGTCTTGAGAAAACTCCAGTTGATCTTGAAAATGAGCTTGAATCTGCATCTTTGAACTTTGAAAACCTCAAGTCGATCTTAGGGTCGACTTCGTCTGCGACTTCACCTAAGTCGCAAACCGAGTCGACTTCGTCTGCGACTTCGGTATTTTTCTGTCCCAAATTCAACTCTGGAGTGTTTTTGTCGTCTGAAGTCGATGCTAGAGTCGACTTCGTTTGCGACTCGGCTTCCCAAGTCGCAAGTGGAGTCGACTTGGCCTGCGACTTCACCTGCTCTTCTTCCAGTTTCAACTCTGGACGGATTTGACTCCTTGAAGTCAATGTTGGAGTCGACTTGGGGATCGACTTGACCTTAAGTCGATGCCTGAGTGGACTTGGAAATCGACTTGTCCTTCCATGCTCTATTTTCTTCAAATGTATATCCCTTAAACATTTTCACAAACATGTTAGTAGCCAAGACTTACTCAAATTGATTTGTTAATCATCAAAACATAGATTTAGCTTGTTTTCCACATATTTCCAACACATCTTTGATCATAGAATCATCATACATAATAAATTTTATAATCTAGAAAGATCAATGATCTTTCCTTTTTCATATATATGCTTAGCATCTAAATGAAATCAAAGGCATTTATATTTTCATAGCATCAAACATAATACATTTATAAAAATCAAAGGAAAACTCTTTTTTTTTTCCTACCTTTTCATTTCCATCTTTGCCTTCATAGTGTAAGGTTGCTTTTTCCTTACACATACAGATTATACCTATATAACCTGTCATTTTATTATAACCATAAATTCTAAATCAACAATCACTTAGAAAGTTGGTGCCTTGGTGCCATCATATGACCACCAGGGGCCTTCCATATGACCGTCATGGTGTCAAACCTTAAATATATATATCATATAGCACAGTCTTGTGCTGTCTTAAGTAAGGTATAGTTTACCTTAGGTAAGGGGGTCTCTATGTAGAGTTTCATAACCCATCATCTACTTTTATTTCCTTCTATCCTTTGTCTTTTCTTAGATTCTCCTAGCTTCTTTTCATCTCATTGTCCTTATATCATTTTTTTATATGTCATCTACACTGTGAAATATGACAAACCAGTTATATTTCCTTAAGTAGTCATATCATTGTGTCATAATGACCCATAATAAAAGACAATACATATCGTATATGTCTTGTAATTCTCATTCTATCTCTTTCATCATTTTCCATTTTCCTTCTATATCTATCTATCAATCCTTTCTAAAATATCATCTTTGTGATATCAAATCTTTTCTTTCTACGCCTATTTAACAATCCATATTCTGATACCAATTTCTATGGCGTCAGACCTATCCATTTATCATCTTTCATTATCTCCTTCTTATGCCTGTTTTCCAATCCTTGCTCTGATACCAAGCTCTGTGGCGCCCCAAACCGAGACGACACTTCCTTACCTCAAGATCTATCGATTGGTAAATGTGAATCAGGATTGTTGCCCTGATCACGCGGCGGGTTCTTAATTGGATCTCGTCCAAATTTTTTTTTCGATTTCTTCATCATCGTTTTCTTCACATTCTGCATCACTCATTCATATCTTTACATTTTACACCATTATTCATCAATCATTTCTTTAAAATCAACATCATATATCATACAAGCGGCAATACACTTGTAATACATTTCATATTTCATTCATAGCATCTCATCATGCTTTTCTACAATAAAAGTCTCTTTGACTAAATCATCACATTTTACATTCATACATCTATACATTTAATCATTGAATCATATAGAACTTATAATTATCAATAAGTTCATCTACATCAACATACCTTAGCACTTCAAACCATGCTATCCCATTTCTTATAGCCCACTTGTCTACCATCACGTACCTTTCCTCCATTTCTTAGGTCCTCGACCCCTTGAGTCTTCCAGTACCTGTCTAAGGTTTGGAAAACAAAACGTGAGTGATAACTCAGTAAGCAAGCATTTTATCATTAGGGCAAGACTTCCTTGAAAACTTTTTTCATAAATATCTTGAACACCTTTTTCATGAGGACATTTATATATCCCAAAACATTATCATGAAATCCTTTGTTCATGAGGACAGTTCTATGTCCTTGAACATTTTTCATAAACATTATTCTTAAAATCATTTACAAGCCATGTCTAGGCTTGTTAAGGCAAAACGTATATGTTTTACCCTCCTTGGTTAATTTCTTTTGATCTTAGATGAACATTTCTAATGTTCAAAAACCTTTACATAAAACCATCTTTTGCCAGCAGACGTTTTACGTCCAAAACATTTTTCTTATAAATCCTTTGGCAAGGGAGGACATTCTCATGTCCTAAAACATTATTTACATAAGCCTTTCTCGGCAAAGGACATTTTCGTGTCCAAAAATATTTTTCATCATAAAATCCTTTATCCAAGAGACATTTAATGTCTCAAAACATTTTTCACATAGCTTCCTTTGGCAATGGACATTCATATGTCCTAAAACACTTTTTATTAAAACACTTTGACATTGGACATTCTCATGTCCATAAACACTTTTCATTAGGTTCTTTAATAATGGACATTCTTATGTCCAAAAACACTTTTTATTAAAACACTTTGGCATTGGACATCCTCAAGTCCAACCATTTTTTTCACATAAACCTTTTGGAAATGGACATTCTTATGCCCACAACATTTTTCCAACATAAGCCTTTTTTTTCATAATCCCCATCTTGGGGCTTGTTTATAATAAATAAAGCAAATAAAATATATAAATTATTTTCATAAATGTGTTTGCATAAAAAAATTTCCTTTTATTCCCGTTATTTACACCTTTGTGTAAAATACCCTTTCTTTTAGGGTAGCTTATGCATAATAGCATATAGAAATCTAATTTAGGATAACTTTTTGTATAAATGCTTTTATATCCCAATCTTTGGGCTTTTGAAAAGCAAAATGTACGCAAACACATTTCTCTCCATCTAGTAGTGACACTTAGCAAGTGATCATGCTACCTTTTGGAAGAGAATCCTTAACAGCACGCTAGCCAGGCGGCTGTTTATTTATCCTTCTCCCATCTCAGGGAGGGCGCCGCTGGCACTCCTGCCATCCCTTAGCAACTTGGCCTTATATAGAGTGGGCCCCGGTCATCCCAACCGTGCTCTACAACCTGCCTGTTTATTGTACCGGTGCACCGTACATTGTTTTGACGGACCGCAGCCCGTTTGGTTTGAAGGACCACAGACCGCTGCCCATGTCCTTTTAAACCGGGATCACAAACCGCAGCCTGCATCCATAACACACAAAAAATCTTAGACCGAAGTCTATGTATTTAAAAATTATTTTCAAAAACACATCACAGACCGCAGTCCGTGTCAACTTGTAAGCGAGCGCACCCACTTTAACAAGTTGTTATTTGAAATCAAATTTTAGGATGACCTTCCTTAAATTCTTTTAGAAACATTTTTGAGTAAAATATTTTGATAAACATTTGAAAATATTTGAAAAACAATACATCTTAAAATCCTTATAAAAGAATTTCAAAATCTTTGAATTTACAAAATTAAACCATCTTATGAAATCAATATAGGAGGTTGGTTATCCTTAAATTCCATTTAACAACACTCGTAGAAATATTTTTCAAAACATTTTCAATATAGATTCCCTTATCTAAAGGAAATCAAAACTTTTCGAATATCATTTCAAAACATATGAACTATGTTCAAATCATCATTTATTATTTAATTATCAAGATTTAACAAAACAAATCGTTTTCATGAATCAAATCTCCCTTTTTTTTCTTTTTCTTTTATAACATGATTATTTATCATTAAACATCATAAGAGAAATTCAAAACTTATTTACGTTTGTTGCTTTGTGAAAAAGGGTAAAATTCCCTTTCTCTTATAAAATACTTTTTGAAACAACATTGTAAAGAACTTGCTTACTTAAAAGCAAATTCTTAGGAAAAGAAAACCACTGAAATAAAACGTAAAGTCCTTTGAAAACATTATTGTGGAGAACTTGCTTACTCATAAGCAAAATTCTCAAATTCTATTAAACATAAAGCATCACCAATCCATGGCAACACTTGTGATAGATTCTTTATCTTAGAATCATTGTTTGCTTCCCATGAAGCAATCTTTGAGGCTTTTCCTTAAAGCCATCATTTTTCAAAACTTATGGCTTTGCATTAAAGCCGTCATTTTCAAAACATGTGCTTGCCCATTCATCAAACCGTAATCATAAAAACATTGACAAAATCATCATTTCAACATATAGAAAAAAAATCCATAATTTGAAAAGGTTCGCTTGCTTACCTGAGATCGCTATAATCCTTTTCTTCCATTCATCTCCTTGCCTTTGCCTAGATAAATGAAAATAACATTTCATTTATTTGCATAATTTTCAATTACTTATATTCCTTAGGTTTTCCAACCTATATAAATCCATTTGGACTTATATTATACTAATTTAGCCCACTTGTCTTTCAAGTCGGGTGTTCATACGTATCATTACCTATACGTCATATTGTTCACTTTTAATACCCTTATGTAGGGTAAACTTACATACGTGTAATAATACTTCATTAAATAATTATTTGGAGATTCATTACCTCCATTTGTCATTTTTAACATATTTTTCATTTTTCACACATCGTTGCTCATTTTAAGCACTCGTTGTTGCCTTAAGCCTCATTAATTAATCCCAAAATTCGAGATTAACATCATGTAATCCTAAACAGAAATATATTTATAAAATTTATCATATTTTTATGCATTTTTGCACAAAATTACATTACATAAGTTGTTTATCACCTATGCATGTTTATCCTTTCACAAATGCCCATTTGGCAACACATACATGAGGCATTTCATAAAATCTCCCAAGTCAGTAATTTGGTCAATAATTCATCATGATAATTGTACATAATTACCACTTTGTTTAGGGTATTTTTATGGGATTTAAATCCACTAATCATAGGTTTCCAAAACAGCAACTTTGGAACCCATTTTTCACACGTTTAACGTGTTTCTCAACACATAACCCTAAACAGTTTTATAAATCCGAATTTTCAGTAATTAATCCAACTTTTCCTAAATAAAATTTAGTATATTAACATATATATCAATATGGATCATTTCTACACAGGTTTCATATTTCTTTTTGATTTGTTTTCCAACTATCCACATATGCTGAAATCATGTGTACTGAAATCTCAAAATCTTGAATTAATATCAAATCATGTATTTTTGATCTGAAATTTCTATCACACCTTAATAACTACATGAATTAACCTTAATAAATATTTCATCACGAAATATTAACATTATATATTTATTTTGGCATTGTTACTCTGCTGGACAGCAGCATCCAGTTTCACTCAGCCTTAATCACGTAAATCATTGGGCATATTTATAATAATCGAAACATAATTTTTATTTTTTCGTATGATCATAAATATATCTTATATATCCTGTAAAAGTTTCATCCAAACAATCATTGTATAAAAATTATTAAAAATCATTTTCTACAGCTGATCCTGTCACCCGTTTTACCCTGTTCGGGCTAATCTTCTCGGATTTTTAGTTTGAGAAATGATTATCCTTTAAATCTGAAAATATTGTGGTTCCTTATTAACCTCATAAGGATTCTTCACAAAAACTTTCAGAGTAAAATTCATCCATTTACTATTCCGTCCATATTTTAGTTTACAACATCATATAATCTCCAGATTTGAAACATAAAATGAAAATAATCATATACTTACTTGATTAAATGATAATACTTCATTTGAGCACTTGAAATTCCCTTAATTTCTTCATGTTTTCTCCCCTTGGATCGTTCCAGCCACTGCCCCTTTGATTTTTTTCTTTTTTTTCTCTCCCAAACAGAAATCTAGAACGTCCACCCTGCCTGCTTATATAAGCATTTATTTTTCAATTTTTCCTTTACAATTTCGACCCAAAATGGAGGGTAAAGTTTTGAAATTTTACCCTATAGTTTTCACAAAAATTTTCAGCCACATATTTAATCATTTAATATTTTTTTCGGATTTTTTTCCACAGCCTTATCCAGCTTCTAGATAAAGCTGTCCATTTGGGTGGGGTCCACTCGCAGCAACCTTTTGCCTTTTTTTCTACCGAATTTTCACTTTAATTGATGGGTATTTAATCACCCTAGGTAGGTAGCTAAATTAGAGGTTAATTTAGCTATTAAAAAAAATCATAAAAAATCACAAAATCTGCTTGACCGTGCACCTCTCTCCCATGCTCCATTGCTGTCCATATCGTGGGGTCCACTTATCATGGACTTTTTGGCATTTTCTTGCCAAAAAAGTCAGCCCAAATCACTTTCATAATCCCCCTATCTTCCTAGGTCATTAAAATACACATTTTATATTTTTAAAAAGTTTTAAAAAATAAGTATATGGCCCCTTGATCATCCACATGTACGACCACCTTTTCAAGCTCCTTTGAGCTAATCCAATAACCTTCAAATCATGTCATTAATCACTAGATTTTATCAAAATTAGCTTAATTCATGCCTCTCATTATATAGATCTTATAATTTTAACCGTTCATTTCAAATTTTATCTCAATCCGACTTTTCTAGCTCAAGTTATGACCATTTGAATTTTTGAACGGTGATGATCAATTTTCACCCTAATTTCATCTTTATTTACATAATCCATCATTACCATAATATTAAGCACAAAAGTATGTGCTTACCTTTCAATTTTCATCTTAATCCGCCTTCCCGGCGTCAAGTTACGCATTTTCTGGCATTTGCCTCCTTTAATTCATAATTAACATCAAAATCTCCATTAGTTAAACCATAATACATGAGGTAATTATCCTCACTATATTCACATTTCCAAATCTTCGTTAAGCCTCTTTAATCACATTGACCCATATCGGCTTTCACTGATCATTCATCATCATTTGCCTTAATTGAAATAAATCATCAATATTGCTATTGGAAATCATTCATAATTCCACTAAATTATACTTGATTCATATTTATATGTCAATTACATATAAATAAACCTTAGTTGGGTCTGGGTTTCACATGAGTGTTTGAATCTATTTTTCTCTACAAATTGAGTAATCTATACACTTTCAAAGGAAGAACAAGCTTCAAAGTTGATGTTTGCTTCAACGCACTACGATTCGTTGCTTCTACAAATTCTTCCTCGAGCTAAAACTGCCTACACAAATCTGTAAAGTGTAGATTTCTTCTATTTCATCTTATTATTTGGTTTTTGGTGCTTGCTTTGATTTTGGTGTTTCAAACCAAGCTATAGCAAAGTAGCAGTGTGATTGGAGTGGAACTCGTCACCTACTTGTGCTATTGGTTGTATATGCCCCCTAGAGCTAGAATCTAGATGAGAGTGTTGACTCTTGTTATATTCGTGGAATACATAATGGAACCCAAGTCACAAAGGAGTGTGAGTTTGAAAGAGTGGAGTAGGGAAGGTTGCCCGAACCACTATAAATCTTGTCTACTGTCTTTCATTTCCACTTTCATTATCTTATTGCTTTTCATTTGTTTTATTAAAGGGGTTTAAACTAAACCAAGAGAAAGTTAATAATTCACGTTTTAAAATTTTAAATTACCCAATTCACCCCTCCCCTCTTGGGTAATTGCCATCAACTCGGGACCAACAGCAATGGTCGGAAATTTTTCGAACGTTGGCGCATTAAATGCGTGCCACCTACTTCCAAACGTTTGGATTCCCTCAACATTTATAAAAGACATTCAATATGAACGTGGAGGGTAGCTAAGAATTCATTGATTGAGCACAACTCTCATCTCTAAGAGCATTAAGTGATTAAGCCATCATATAGAAGAAGAACTCTGCTTTCAAACTGCAAAGAGCTACTTGCTAAATCATTAATACTGTTGTACAAGTTCTTCTCTACACTAAATTTGCCTCTACACATCAGTAACGTGTAGAAACCTTCTTTTACTTTTTTTTGTTGTATTAAACTTGATTTAGTTTGGATAACTAAGATCAAGTGTAAGCAAAGTAATGTGTGATTGGAGTGGAACTCGTCACCTACTTGTGCTGTGAATTGTTGATGCCCCATAGAGCTGGAATCTAGAAGAGAGTAGTGGTTCTAGTTGTATTTGTGGAATACATAGTGAAACCCAAGTCACAAGAGGTGTGAGCTTAGAAGAGTGGAGTAGGGAAGGTTGCCCGAACCACTATAAAATCTTGCTTGTTGATTTTTATTTTTGTTCTCAGTGCTATATTGTTTTCCATTTGTTTCTTCATAAAGGGACTAGATTAATCCGAGGTAAAATTTTTGTTTAAGTTGAAAAATTTTAAATACCCAATTCACCCTTCCCCTCTTGGGTAATTGCCATTAACTCGGGACCAACAGTAGGAACTAAATGTCATACATTGTTCATTTCGAATTGATTTAGCTCTTCTTGCATTGCAATAACCCAGTTTTCATCATTAAGAGCTTGATCAATAGTTGATGATTCTATTTTTGATACGAAAGCATATTGTCCACAAATGTTTTGTTTTGACCTTTTAGTTTTACTCCTTCATAGATATTGCTAATAACTTGTTTAATTGGATGACATTTTTGAATTTCAAGTTAGTTGGAGGTTTATAGGAATCATTACCTTCACTTACCTTTCCCTCTTCCTCCGTGGAATTTTCTGATTTGGGATCAGTTTCCTCTAATTGATCGTGTTGTTTTACTTTTGAATTCTTAAATGTGTCATCTACATCACTTAATTCATCTTCCTTTCTTGGAGTTTGGTTAAATTCATAAAAAACAATATGTATTGATTATTCTACTATTTGATTTCTTTTATTGAAAATCCTACATGCTTTGCTATTTGATGAATAACCAAGGAAAATTGTTTCATCACTTTTGGCATCTAATTTTTCCATTATTCAACACATAACAAGTACATCCAAAAGTATGGAAATATGATATGTTTGGTTTTCTGTCTTTCCAAAGTTCATATGGGGTCTTTTTCAATATTGCTCTAATGGTGACTCGATTTAATACATGATAAGCTGTACTTACAGCTTCGCCTCAAAATCTCTTGGACAATTTACTCTCATTTAGCATTGTTCTAGCCATTTCTTGTATTGTTCGATTTTTCCTTTCAACAACTCCGTTTTGTTGAAGAGTTCTTGGTAAAGAAAATATATGGTGAATTCTTTTTTCATTGCAAAATTCTATGAATCGATTATTTTCAAATTCACCCCCATGATCACTACTAATGGAGATACTTGAACTTTGTTTTTCATTTTGCACCAAATTTAAAAACGTGACAAACATAGAAAATGCTTTGTCTTTGCTAGCTAAGAGTATAATCCTAGTAAATCTCGAAAAATCATCAACAATTACATACACGTACTTTTTTCCTCCAAGAGTTAAAATGTTCGATGGTCTATAAAGATCCATATGCAACAATTCAAGTGGTCTAGTCGTTGAAAATTTCTTTTTGGTAGAAAATGGCATTTTGAGTTGTTGAGATAATTGACAAGCTTTGCAAACCTTAACCTTGTCATATTTGGGCTTTGGTAACCCTTGTACTAGATTCTTTTTCCACAATATTTTAATATTTGACATATTTATATGTCCAAGCCTTGTATGTCATATCCATGGATCATTTTCTATGACTATTAGACATTTTTCCTCGAGTTCATCAAGGCAAACCAAATATACATTTCCATGTCTTTTGCCACTAAATACTATGTGTTCATAATAAAAAACGTTACATATAGAGTATTCAAATACAACTTTATATCCTTTATCACATAGTTAACTAATGCTCATTAGGTTGTGTTTGAGTCCTTCAACAAATAGTTCATCCTCAATACATGCATTTGAAGTACCATAAACATTTCCTTTACCTTTTTCATTATTTCCAAAGGTTACTGTTCCTTCATTGCATGGGTTGATCTTATGGAACAGTCCTTTTCTCCTGTCATATGTCTTGAGCAGCCACTATCCATAAACCATATGTTATTGGCCTTAGCTCTAAGAGAAACCTGCAAAAATTAAGTCAAGTGGAGCTCATCTTTTTTGTACCCATTTTATGGGTCCATTTGGGTTAGTTGTCCATTGGAGTCTATGTTGATCTTCCTTTGAAGCCATAAATCCAATGGTTTTGGGCATCTAAACTAATTTTACACCAAGGTTTTGTAATTTTCTCAATTTGCATTGATAAACCTTGTGTCCCAACTTGTTGCAAAAATTACAAACTCCCAAGAGTCTAGGAATGGGAAGCCATTTAGTGATTGGTTCCCCGGTTGGTCTTTTGGTCCAAGCCACATGATTTATCTTGAGTTTAACATGAATGAGTTTAGTTTTGTTCGTTGGAGCATTAGATTTACCCTGCTCAAATGTGGTATACCGAAGTCCTTTCTTACAACTTTGGATAGTCATTTTTAAAAACATTTTCACACTTTTTCCTGGATTAGAAAACTTGGCAAGCGATTCATTTAATGATTTATTTTCATTTTTGAGTTTCTCTAACTCATTTTCCCAGGTATTCTTTTCATTTTTCAATTTATATATCTTTTCAGCAAGTTTACCATTCACAATCATTACTGTATCACATTGTCTTTTTTTTATTGTAAACTTGTTTCCCAATTTTATTTTATTTCCTCATATAATGAATCATAGGTGAAAAATCCCAACCTATGTAGGACTCAATAGGATGCATTGAACATATACATGATTTATATGTGATTTAAATGAATTTTGAATGATTTATGGATGATTTTATGATTTAATGATATTTTGTAATAGGGTTTAAATAAGAATGGTGATTAAAAATTTAATCTTCGGAGCCCAAAGTGAGTCGGTATGACGCGAGGGGCTTAATGAGGATTTGAAGGTGACAATGTGTCATGAATAATCATGTTAATAATCATGATTTAATTTATGGAGACTAAAATGTAATTATGAAATTAAGGTGAAAAATGAAAGAAAATTCATAACTTGACGCCTACAAGACGAATTTCGATAAAATTTGAAAGTTAAGCTCACGACGGTGGGCCCAATTTTATGAATGGATTGGATTAAGGGAATCATGATGGGATTAGGGTGATAATTAATTATTTTTATCCCAAATCCAAAAGATAAATTCAAGTGGTCATAACTTGACGTAGAAAAGTCGGATTGAGATGAAATTTGAAACGATGGAATAAAATTATGAAATCTATGAGATTAATGGAATTTATTAAGCTAATTATCATGAGAAGTTTCTTTCTTAGGGAGCAAGTAAGAGATTACTTAGGAAGCTTCATGGAAGTTGCAAAGAGGGCAATTTGGGAAAGGTGAAAATAGAATTTACAAAAATTCCCTAGGGGGTTACTTAAGCCCTAAGAAAAGTGACTTATAAAAAGAAAAAAAAAGGAGAGCAAGGGGGTTGGACGTTCCAGCAGCAGGGGAGAGAAGGAGAGAGAAAGAGAGAGAAGAGAGGAAAATAAGGGAAAAATGAAAAATTTCTCCAAGGACAGCAGCTAGGGCATGTCAAACCCAACAAGGAGGAGAGGAAAAGAAGGAAATTTCAAGTGCTCAATGGAGGGATTATCAATTAATCAAGTAAGTAAATGTTAATCTTGATTTTATGCCTCAAATCCGGAAGTTATATGATGTTGTAAACTAAAATATTAACGGAATAGTAAATGGATGAATTTTAGCATGAAAATTTTTGAAAAGAATCATTATTTGATGATCAAGGAACGACCAAATTTTCACCTTAAAATAGTAAGGCAGTTGCAAATTAAAAATTTGAGAAATCAACTTGAACAGGGTTGTACGGGTGGCAGGATCAGCTACACCAAAAGATTTTTAATAATTTTTATAAAAGAAATTTTGGGATGAAAATTTTACAGGATATATAAGAAATATTTATATTACACTAATAAAATAAAAATTAGGTTTTTATGGGTGCCAATATACCCCATAATTAACGTAATTCAGGCTGTCTGAAAATGAATTCTGCTGTCTAGCAAGGTAAAAATATTAAAATAAATATAAATTCTTAATTTTTTATGCTGAAAATATTTATTTTGGTTAATCAATATAGTTATTAAGTTATTATAGAAATTTCAGATCAAAAATACTTTATTTGATATTAATTCAAGATTTTGAGATTTTAGTACGCTTGATTTCAACATATGTGGATAGTTGGAGAAAAAATCAAAAAGAA
This sequence comes from Annona cherimola, assembly GCA_030490835.1. Taxonomy (NCBI): domain Eukaryota; kingdom Viridiplantae; phylum Streptophyta; class Magnoliopsida; order Magnoliales; family Annonaceae; genus Annona; species Annona cherimola. The sequence continues at coordinate 47,506,482 of CM059977.1, read as the reverse complement.
ATATGAAGCCTATGTAGAAATTATCCAAATTGATATATATGTTAATAAACTAAATTTTAATTAATAAAAGTGAGATTATTTGCTGAAAATTTGGATTTATAAATCTGCTTATGGTTATGTGTCAAAAGACACGTTAAACGGGTAAAAAAATGAGTTCCAAAGTTGCTGTTTTGGAAACCTATGATTAGTGGATTTAAATTCCATAAAAATACTCTAAGTATAGTTTTAATTAAGGATAATTATCATGATAAAATTTAGATTAAATTGCTAACTTGGGAAATTTTATGAAATGCCTCATATATGCATTGCTAAATGTGCATATCTGAAAGGATAGACATGCATAAATGGTAAATGACCTAAGTAAATTGATTTTGTGCTAAAATGCATGAAAATATAATAAATTTTGTGAATATATATCTGTTCATAATTTCATGATGTTAATTCCAAAATTTGGAATTAATTAATGAGGCTTAAGGCGACCATGGGTGTTTAAAATGAGCAACAATGTGTGAATTTTAGAAAATAAGTGAAAAATGGCTTACGGAAGGTAATGAGTCATTAAATAATAATTATGGGATGATTATTATATGATTGCATGATTACCCTATTTATGGTATCAAATATGATGTGTAAAATCCCATATAATGCACTAATATGTTCTATACGGGCATAACGACTTGAGAAGTCGAAGGAATTATGTATGTTAATGAAAATGGATTGGAAAACTAAGTTGAATGCAAGCAAAGGAAATATATGAATATTATATCATTCTTTTATGTATAGGCAAAGGCAAAGGGATAAGCGAAATGGAAAGCTAAGCAAGCGAGGTAAGCAAGCAGCTTTCTAAATGATTTTGGTTTTCATTACAAGGTAATTAAGGATGGTCATTCCTTGTCGATATGCGTATTGAAATTTTTATTTCTATTGAAATAAATGATTGCTTATAGTTTCGCAATTATGCTTGAAATGTGATGAAACATGAATTTATACGATGTTTCATTGAAATGGTGTTTAAAGAGGGATGGTGCAAAGAATTCTCTACAAGAAAATGACAAGTTTCATGTGTAAGGAGGTATATAATGCCGGGGTAGCTAAAGGACATGCATGGAATGGAAATTAAGTAGGCTAGTTGAGGTAGTAAGTGGACAAGGAGTCCCCCTTGACGTTGCCAAGTTGGTAGGTCCGGCGCTAAGGATGGAAAGGATCATGTCATGAAAAAATATTTCCCTTACTAGCATACCCTCACAAGAAGGATAACGTCATCAATAGAAATGATGAATTTGCACATCCAATGTTTATGAAATGTTTATGAATGATTTATGAAAAGGTTTTTGCGCCACAGGTAGTTGATCACTCGATAAGTGTCTCTACTGAAGGGAGAAAAATGCTTTTTAAATAAATATACCTTCAAAATGAATTGCTTGTAAAATATAAGCTTGCTTATTGAGTTTCGACTCACGTTTTCATTTTCCAAACCCATAGACAGGTGAGAGATGAGACCTGACAAAGGAGCAGGAGCCCTCCATTGAAGAAATGGAATGACATTATAAGTTTCATGTTCATGAAAAACTTATGTCGAATGATTGTAAATTTACCTTGATGTTTTATGTTAACATCTATGATGATACATGTAGTGACATCTGATTTATGAGATGGTTTGAACTATGTTATGAAAATCATGTCTAATTATGACATTATTGGATGGAAATGATTCCGATATGCATGAAATGAAAATATGAGGAATTAAACTCCTATGGAAACATAATTAATTGGATAAATATCCGTTAAAACCTGTTGTGTAACAGGGCAACAATCCTAATCACATTTACTAGTCGAACGATCTTGAGGTAAGGTTGTGACACTTGGGCTGGGGCGTTACAATAGGCTTGTTGGAGTTCTTATAATTCAGCACATTTGAGGCATTCATTTGTAGAAGAGAAAATTGAAAAGAATTTTTGTTTGGAGGTTACCTCTTGACTACTTGTGCAGTTCGTTGAAGTAGCTTGATCCTCCAAGATTTCTGTTGCCGCAAAACATACGTCGGAATTTGACATGCAACGAATTCTTGTGCAATCCGCTTCACATTTTTCACTTGAAGAGCTACATATTGTAGATTCCTCTTCATTTACGTACATACCTCTTCCTTTGATTCTTTGAAATTTTCTGTTGTTGCCTCAATCTTTTCTTTGCTCCTTTGCTTTAGTTTTTTTGGGCGTTAGGCATTAGGCTTGCATATGCCCCGAACCGCCACACTGGTACCATTTTGTTGTTTCTTTCTTCTTTTCTTTAGAATTTCTTTCTTTGAAGTTTCTAAAATTTCTACTTTTCCTTACAAATTTTCTGAATCGTTTTGTAAGTAAGGCGATGTTTTGTGATGACGAGGTGGTGTCATCCAAATCATGTGCAACTTTCAAGGCGATGACTCTTTTGCCTTTGTAGTGATCTTCATTTCTCTTCTTGATTAGCTCATGTGACATTAATGAGCTAATAAGATTTTCTAACTTCAATGTGTTTAGATCCTTAACTTCTTCTATTGCAATGATCTTTGGAGTCCATGATTCCGGGAGGGCTCTTAGAATCTTCATAACCTACTCAGATTCTGAAATAGCTTTTCCAAGTCCTTTCAAAGCATTAATAATTTTAGAGAATCTAGCAAACAATTCAGAAATATTTTCTGTTTCTAGCATTCTAAAGCTTTCCAATTCTCCAATCAAAATATTTCTTCTTGTCACTTGGACTTTAGAAGTTCCTTCATAGATAAATTTTAGTATATCCCATATCTCTTTGGCAGTCAAACAAGAGGGTACTCTATCATATCGGAAGCATTAAGAGCATAAAATAATGAATTCATAGCCTTGGCGTTGCTCTTTACAATTTTCACTTCCTCATCAGTCCATTTCGAAGCTCTTTCATCAGTAGGTAAGGTCACACCGTCTTGGATTGCAACCCAAGAGTCCATATCTGTAGCCATGATGAGTTGTTTCATACGTAGCTTCCAATAGCAAAAATTGTTCCCATCAAACAATGGTGGCCTAGTAAAGGATTGGACTTCGGCAAATGCGGGAACAGAAGTGGATTAGGATGCCATATCAAAAGATCGCTTTGGTAAAACTCAAAGACCTGCTCTGATACCACTTGTTGGTCCCGAGTTGATGGCAATTACCCAAGAGGAGTGGGGTGAATTGGGTAATTAAAAATTTAAAACTTAAATTAGAAACTTTACCCTGGTTTAATTTAATCCCCTTTAATAAGAAAAATGAAAGCAATAAGATAATGAAAGCAGAAATGAAAAACAATAGACAAGGTTTATAGTGGTTCAGGCAACCTTCCCTACTCCACTCTTCCAAGCTCACATCCCTTGTGATTTAGGTTCCACTATGTATTCTGCGAATACGACTAGAGTCTTCGCTCTCTTCTAGATTCTAGCTCTAAGGGGTATATATAACTAGAGCCTCCGCTTTCTTCTAGATTCTAGCTCTAGGGGGCTTATGCAACAAGCAGCACAAGTAGGTGACGAGTTCCACTCCAATCACAACCCTACTTTGCTCTAACTTGATTTGAAACACTAAACTCAAACCAAGCACCAAAAACCAAATAACAAGATGAAATAAAAAAATTCTAAACTTTACAAATTTGTGTAGCAAGTTTCAGCTCAAGGAAGAATTCGTAGAAGCAACCAATCGATCCGCGTTGAGGCCAATAGCATTGTTGAAGCTTGTTCTTCCTTTGAAAGTGTATAGATCACTCAAATGTAGAAGAAACTGGAATATAAGTCTTAGAAGCACTTCTTTCCTCTTTTTCAACTCTATCTTGTTTGTTTCCACTCTTGCTTGAGTGTCTATATATAGAGGAGGGAGAATTTTGAACATTATAGAGTTGGTTGGTGGGTAATAAATGTTCTAACATTCAAAAATTCGAACGTTATTCCTCCAAGTCACAAATGGAGTCGACTTCGTCTGCAACTTCGCCCAAGTCTCATGCTGGAGTCGACTTTGTTTTGCAACTTGACCTCCTTTGTGTTGCCAAGTGTGCTTAAGCTTTCTTGAAATATCTTTTGCTTGCTTAACTTCTTCGGCATAAGTGTTCCTCCTTTGATTTGCATTATTTGAATTTTAATTTATTCACTTAGCATAAAAAATTTCTTTAGCTTCATGTCTAAGAATCTTGAAAACTTGAGTCTTGGTATGCACGAACATGTCCAACTTATAGTCTTTGATTCAAATGGATTAATCCATACAACTTTCTTGCCTTTGGACTTGTTTCAATCTTCATTTGTTCCAAGTCGGGTGTTTGAGACGACTTCGTCTTCAACTTGACTCTAGTCTGGCCTTAAGTCGACTTGGCCTTTGACTTAGCTCTTGAAATTTTGCACTGCCAATCTGAATTCGTTGTTGGAGTCGACTGGGCCTGCGACTTCGCCCAAGTCGCATGTGGAGTCGACTTCATGTGCGACTTCGGCAACTCTTGGTCCACAATTTCAACGTTGAACAAAAATGAGACTTTGAAGTCTCTACTGGAGTCGACTTGGATATCGACTTGGCCTAAGTCGATGCCTGGGTTGACTTGGGGATTGACTTGGCCTGCCATGCTTCATATTTTTCATTTTATACCCTTAAACAATGCACAAAACACATTAGTAGCTAAAACTCACTCAAATTATGTTGTTAATCATCAAAACACATGCTTTGGATATTTTGCATTTGATTTCAATAATTGTTTCCAACAATAGGGTATCCATTCATCCATATAAAATTCATTCGATAATTATCATTTATAGGTTCATTAACTTCAATTTTTCATTTATCAATTCTTTTCCAAATTACACGCATCAGTGCTCCTTTTATGCACACGTCGTTGCCTTAGCTTCATAAATCAATTCCAAAATTTTGGAATTGACATAATGAAATTTTAAACAGATATATAATCATTAAATTCATTATATTTTCATGCATTTTTTTTCAAAATCATATTTCACAAGTCATTCATCATCCTTACATATCTACTACTTCATATATGCCCATTTGGCAACATATACATAATGTATTTCATAAAATTTTCTAAGACAGTAAATTATTCCATATTTTAGGGTATTTTTACCCTTAATCATTATTGCATTTAGGGTATTTTTATGGGATTTAAATCCACTTACCATAGGTTTCCAAAACAATATGTTTGGAACCTGTTTTTCACTCATTTAACATGTCTTTTGACACATAACCCTAAGCAGTTTAATAAATCCGAATTTTCAGCAAATAATTCCATTTTTTTCTAATCCAAATTCAAGCCATTAACACATGTTTAACATTCATAAACAATTTTATCTCAAAACAACAAGTTTATCTCAATTCCATTCCTGCTTGAGTTTTAGGTAATCCTTCTATGAAATTCATGGTAATGTCGTCCCATTTTCATTCAAGAATTTCTAAGTATTGTAGCTTACCGGGCACTCTTTGGTGATCTGCATTCACCCGTTGGCAAGTTAAACACTTATCCATGTATTCAGCGATCTCTCTTTTCATATTATGTGGTGCCCCAAACCAAGCATCACATCCTGAGCCTTACTTCAGGATCGTATTGATTGGTAAACGTGATCAAGATTGTTGCCCTGTCACACGGTGGGTTTTAACGGTGTTTAACCGATTTAATATTTTCTCATATTTTCATCTCAACCATATCTAATTTATTTCCAACTCATTCCTAACCAAGCCATTTCAAATCCATTCAACACATGTACACAACCTGATGTTCAAGCAACATTTCAACTTTTGCCTAAATCAAATGTCACTGCATGTATATATCACAGTCATCAATATAAAACATTCAAATAGATTACATCTATTCAACATAAATTTTCTTCATAATATAAAAATACAAAAGTTTCTCCATGACTTCTCAAGCTGGAACATTCTCCCTTGCCATCTCTTGTCCTTCACTTGTCTTTAGGATTTGGAAAACAAAATCATTAGTCGAAACTTAATAAGCAAGCTATTTGCATTTTATAGGCAAATTATTTCAGGCAACATTTTGTATTTAAAAATCATATTGGAAAGCAACTTATACCTTGTCTAAAGGTATATCTTGAAAATATGAAATCTTGTACCTACCATATGCATAATGCCATATAAAATATTGTAAGGACCAGGTATTTTATTTTATTTTATTTTCATTATAACCCTTCTCTATTTATGAGATAACTTATGAACACGCCACAGGAGTTTATAATGTTAATGGATGCATAACATATATGAATATAGTATCTAGGGAACATATAGTACATATATGCATGTATTATAATCTTAGCACACTGAGTATAAATTTAAATGTGTATGATTAGTGTGTCATTGTTAAGCACTATGACTATTTTTCCCCTTCGTAGAGTAGGTACGGAGAAATTTTTAATTATTAAGTTGTAGGAGAGGGAAATTAAATTACTAATTGCGACTGGACCCGACCCATGCCCCGACCCGACTCAATGGATTCTATTAACATAAGTGACCCGCGCGCTAGGGCTTCATTTCCCATTTCGCGCTCGACTGCGTCTTCTTCTTCTCCTCTTCTGGTTCTTCGCTCCTCTTCTACTTTCTCTTCCACTCAGTTTGAACCACCCGTGATCTCTTGAGGGAAACTATACCAACTTCCTTGAAGGTCATAGATCCTAGTCCAGGAAGCTCCAAGGCTCCGAATTTCTGCAATCCACATCTAGGGTCGCTGTCTTGGGAGAAAATCACGGTCAAGGTAAGTAGATGTCGCCCCTTCTCGATTTAGTGATGAAATTTTATGTTAAATGCGATGTGAGGCTAGAGGGAATGTGTAGCTCCTGACAACTCCATGGTATTAGGCATAGGGTTCGTAACAGTTAGGGTTCATGGGGAATTTACTTTGAATGTGCGATTTCTATGATGTAAAAGACTTCTTAGCAGTTTTTATATTGTTGGAATGTGACGTGAATTGATTTGCCCTAATCGAGAGTATGAATTGAAGGTTCTTTCATTTCGCACCTATCATGTGTTTGATAAAATGCTTGTGTGACAGATCTATGTGTTGAATCTGAATTGTGTTGATGTTGCATGCGTGGTTTGCGACATGTTTCATTGTCTGTTAAGTATGATGTGTTATCTCAAATAGTTGGTTGTAAGGGTTGTTCATGGCCCCTAATTGACATGAGGAGAGGGTTGTTCATGGCCCTTGATGGACATGAGTAGATGATTGGTTGTGTTGTTCAATTTGTGTGTGTGGTTACATGCATACGATCTTGGGAGTGGGTATTGGACCCATATGTATTAGCTTCATCACTATATGAGTATCCATCATTATACTTATTTCCACTTTGTGCTAACCACTATCTACTTACTGGGTCTATTTAGACTCATATCGTTTGTTATTGTGCTTTTAGATCGCAAGCCAGATGGGGAATTTAAAGATGGGACAAGTTGAAGATCAAACATGAGAGACCATAGCACAATATGTTAATTTCAATTCTTTTAGATTTGTGCTCCTTTTGATAATCATATATGTAGACAATTATTTAGGTGGATTCACTTTGACAACTATAATGTATTTGGTATTTCAGATTGGATTATAATCCTTGTTGATGCACATATGCATGATTATTATATTTGCTTGATGTGTAAGGAAAATATTTAATGATTTTCCTTCTATATGAATGTCCTAATTATATGAAGATGCAAGTATATAAATAGGATTGAATGTTACAGATTGAAATGTTATGAATATCAGGTCATGTATTTCATATTACCCCTTGTATGTTATGGGGAGATGCCGTCGAATTTTTCTTAGACTGTGCAATACTCAATGACTAGTTCTTGAGTAATTCTTGAAATGGGGTGTTACAGAAAGTGGTATCAGAGCATGAGAATGTTTTAAATTATTAAGTTAGTGAAAGAGACTGATTAGGTGAGTGGCTAGAACAACATGTTAAGTACATAGTATATTATCAGGGATGCAGTCTAGGTTCTTGAGATGAGATTTGGAATATCTCTGTGTTAATTAGTCTGTGTACATTGGTCAAGTTTATGTTGCTTAATCTTAGTTGTTTATGGATGTTGCACAAAGGATGGCACCAAGGATAAGGCTTAATAAGGAAAAGGGCATTAAGGAAGAGGGTGGACTAAGTGAAACAATAGTCCCACCTCAAGGAGTGCCACTTGCTATTGAAGGCCAACAACAAGGGCAAGTTCCACGGGAGAGGTCCCCACTTCAAGAAGACGAGGAGAACGCAGATGATGATGCATATTGGGAGAATCCTAGCAGGGGTTATCATGGGATACACAGTCAAGGAGGAGTAGGAACCAGTAGTGGTGAGATTCCTATAGGACCAGAGATAAATACTGGGGCACAAGAAGGTGTGGAGTCTATGATGGGAATGATGAGAGGTATGATGCAGAATTTTCAAGAATTTATGCAAGCTCAGATGGAGAGAATGGCGGCAAGCTTGGACACTCAAAGAGAACAACAAAGGACTTCAGGTGACACAAACCGTGCAGGTCCAAGGATGAGAGCAAGAAGATAAGAGCAAGAAGGAAGAAGGCCTCAAGAGGAGAAGTTAGACATCAAAGCATTCCAGGAGATGAAGCCTCCTATATTTCAAGGAGAAAGAGATTATTTAGTTGTGGATCGATGGGTGGCGAAGATGGAAAAGATTTTCAGCTATATGGATTGCACAAAAGAACAAAAGGTCAAGTATGCTCTTTATGTGATGGAGGGGGATGCAGAACAGTGGTGGGATGCTGATAAGGCTGTGTTACCAGATGAGGGTGGAAGACTACGATGGCCCAAATTCCTGGAAAGATTTCTTGTCCACTATGTGCCTGATAGTGAGAAAACACGTCGAGCATCAGAATTCATGCACTTAGTACAAGGGAAAATGACCGTGGAAGAGTATGATGCTAAATTTCGGTCCCTTTCTAGATTTGTTCCATGGATAAGAACCAATCCACAAGAAAGGGCACGTAAATTTCAAGAGGGACTGAAATTCTCTATTCGAAGGGGCTTGGCGCCCTTCATGTTACGTGATTATGGAGAAATACTTGATCGAGCCCGCATGATAGAACGGGAAGAAGAAGAGCAAGAGAGGATTAAGGAAAAGAGAAAAGGGCCAAGAAGAGAAGTACAAGGACACAAGAAGCAGAAGATTATTGAGGGTGGAAATTTTACATTTAAGTCAGCCTGTTTCCAATGTGGTCAATTGGGTCATAAAAAAGCAACATGCCCACAGTTGGTAGGTCAAGGGGAAGAGCAAACCAGGGGACAAGCACAAGCCCATGTTAGGGAGCAACAACCACAACAGCCACAGGTTCAAAGATAGAGGACAGGACGACAAATTGTTTACTTCTACTGTCGTCAACAAGGGCACATTAGGAGGGATTGCCCTATACTCTTAGGTGGAGGAGTAGGGGCAGCTCGGGTACAACAACAATTACCAGTTCATAATATTCCTCCTGGTGGGATGCAGGTTGGGAGAGGACCCTATCCTCAGCAGGCTCGCCCTCAGGTCGATAGAAGAACACAAGTGATGGCAGTGGTTCAAGCTGCAAATGCACAAGAGGCACAATCCGCAGAGAATGTGGTTACAGGTAACCTTCTTGTTAGTGGATGCATGGCCTTTGTATTGTTTGATCCTGGTGCATCACGATCATTTGTGTCAATAGCTTTTGTGAAGAAAGCCAAGTTGATTAAACATCCCATGCATGAGCTAATGAGGGTGTCTACCCCCTTGAGAGCAGTTAGTATAGCAACTGAGATGTGTAGATGTGTTTCTGTGATGATTGAGGGTAGACAGTTCCTAGCAGATTTGATAGTATTGGAGATGGAGGGATTGGATATTATCTTGGGCATGGATTAGTTAGCTAAGTATGATGCTAATGTAGGTTGCCGATCAAAGCAAGTTATCCTTAAGCTACATAATGATATGGAATTCATATTCAGAGGATTACCAATAGGTGGGTTACCTAAATTGGTGTCAGCCTTAGGAGCAATGAGTTTGGTTTGAAAAGGTTGTCTTGCTTATCTTGCCTCAGTAGTAGATATCAACATAGTGGACAAATAGTTGAATGAGATCCCTGTGGTATGTGAGTTCCCTGATGTATTTCCTGCAGATTTGCCTAGTTTGCCACCCGAACAGGAAGTGGAATTTGGAATAGATTTGCAGCCTGGAGTGGAGCCAATTTCAAGAGCTCCTTATGGCATGGCACCAGTAGAGATGGCTGAATTGAAGACTCAGTTGCAGGATCTATTAGATAAAGGATTTATTCGGCCCAGTGTGTCACCATGGGGAGCCCTAGTTTTGTTTGTGAAAAAGAAAGATGGGAGTTTGAGGTTATGCATTGACTATCGCGAGCTCAATAAAGTGACTATTAAGAATAAGTACCCATTGCCTCGTATTGATGATTTGTTAGACCAGCTGCAAGGAGCAAGTAAGTTTTCAAAGATTGACTTACAATCTGGGTATCATCAAATGAGAGTTAAAGAGTCAGATATACAGAAAACAACATTTAGGACTCAGTATGGACATTATGAGTTCCTAGTCATGCCTTTTGGTTTAACAAATGCCCCTGCAGCATTCATGGACTTAATGAATAGGGTATTTCGGCCATATTTGGATAAATTTGTGGTTGTGTTTATCGATGGCATTTTGGTATATTCCAAGAGCAGTGAAGAGCATGAAGGACACTTGAGATTGATTTTACAAAAGCTAATGGAAGAAAAGCTTTATGGAAAGCTTAAGAAGTGTGATTTTTGGATGAACAGTGTGGGATTTTTGGGTCATGTTGTTTCTAAAGATGGAATATCTATGGACCTGCATAAGATAGAGGTTGTGGTAAACTGGCTTAGGCCATCCAGAGTTACTGAGGTGAGAAGCTTTTTGGGTTTAGCAGGGTACTATAGGCGATTTGTGGAAGGGTTCTCTACCATTGCCACTCTGATGACGAAGCTCACGCACAAAGGGGTAAAGTTTGAATGGACAAACAAGTGTGAAGAAGCATTTCACGAGTTGAAGAGACGGTTAGTAGAAGCACCTGTGTTAACTGTACCTTCAGGAAATGGTGGATTTGTGATATATAGTGATGCATCAAAGAAGGGATTTGGATGTGTCCTTATGCAACATGGTAGGGTGATAGCCTATGCATCGAGACAATTGAGACCACATGAGGTGAATTATCCAACTCATGACTTGGAGTTAGCTGCAGTGACCTTTGCACTGAAAATATGGAGGCACTACTTATATGGCGGACGATGTGAAGTATATACTGATCACAAAAGTTTGAAGTACATCTTTACTCAGAAGGAGTTAAATATGCGACAACGAAGGTGGCTAGAGTTATTAAAGGATTGTGACCTAAGTATTCATTATCATCCAGGTAAAGCGAATGTAATGGCAGATGCACTAAGTAGGAAATCTGGGAGTAGCATGGCTGGTTTACTTACTAGACAAGAAGAATTATTTGAAGAAATAAGGAAAATGGACTTGCATGTGTGTGTCGATGGGGTAGTAGCACAAATTAGCCAATTAAGGATTCAACCCACTCTTAGAGATGAAATTAGACAAGCACAAGAGGAAAGCCAAGATGAATCCTTTCAAAAGGTGAGAAAGAGAGTATTGAAAGGAGAATTGCAAGATTTTATAATTGGGGTCGATGGTATTATGAGATTCAGGGGTCGTATGGCCATTCCCAGGAGAGCTCAAATTTTACAAAAGATACTTGAAGAGGCACATTACTCACCTTACATGATTCACCCTGGGAGTACAAAGATGTATTAGGATTTAAAGATGCACTATTGGTGGGATGGAATGAAGGGTGATGTGGCTAAGTATGTGGCCAAGTGTTTAACATGCCAGCAAGTCAAGGCCGAACACTGGAGACCTGGAGGATCATTGCAACCCATTGAATTTAGAATCATTTTGAGTAAAATATTGTGATAAATATTTGAAATGTTTCAGAAATAATACATTTTAAAATCCTTTTAATAAAAGAATTTCAAATCCTTTGGATTTCCATAAATAAATCATATTTTTCTCTAATATTTGCTTGGTTTCCATTTTAGGACCTTTTGTTTAGAAAAGTTATGCAATTTCACTATCCCCTTATCCATAACCTAAAAATTTAATAATTGTCCACATATCAATTATTTTTACATAAAGGAAAATTGCACAATCTTTTGCATGCCATCAACCAACCTGAAATCAAACCATTTTATGAAATCAATCATAGGAGGTTGGTCATCCATAAATTCCTTTTTAACACATCCGTATAAACATTTTTTCAACATTTTTAACATAGATTTCCTTATCTAAAGGAAATCAAAAATTTTCGAACATCATTTCCAACCATATGGACTACGTCCAAAGTATCATTTATTATTTAATTATCTTGACCTAGCAAAACAAATCTTTTTCATCATTGTTTATCACAAGTTATTGTAGAAATAATTGAAAACTCATTTACAAACGATATTTTGTGAAAAAAGGTAAAATTCCCTTTTTCTTATAAAACGCTGTTGAACAATATCATATAGAACTTGCTTGCTTAAAAGAAAATTCTTAAAACCATCGGTAACAAACATGAAATCATTAACAAATATTAGCATTGAGAACTTGCTTACTCATAAGCAAAATTTCTCAATTCCATTAATATAAAGCATTGCCATCCTTGGCAACACTTAGGATAAATTATTTATCTTAAGAAGTGTCGCTTGCTTCCCATGAAGCAAACCTTAAAACTTTTCATTAAAGTCATCATTTTTTCAAAACTTATGGCTTTGCATTAAAACCGTCATATTCAAAACTTGTGCTTGCCCAGTCATTAAAACATAAACATAGACAATTCAATCATATCAAGCACATAGAAAGAAAATGACATTTTTGAAAGTTCGCTTGCTTACATGAGATCGCCATAATCTCTTTTTCTTCTATTCTTTTTCTTGCCTATACGCATAAACACGACATTGCATTTATACATATAAATCTCATATGCTTGCACATAACTTAGTTTTCCAACCCATCTATTTTTCATTAACATATTTCCTTCATCTATCATTTACTTATCTATTTTTCACATTTCTTTCATTAGTGCTTACTTTAAGCACATGTTCATAAGTTTAAGCTTCATATATCAATCCCAAACTTTGAGATTAACAAAGATTATCAAAACAGCACCTTGTTTACAAGTTTCAACATATTTCCATCCATTTTGCATTTTAGCAAATCACATTAATTCATTACCCCTTTCCATCATTCATATCTTGCACTTAAACCCTCTTAATGACACATATAATATGTGTTATGGAAAATTTTCCTAAACAACAACATATTCATAAAATATATCGTATTTTCATGCATTTTTGCACAAAACCAAATTCTGTTGGTCCCGAGTTAATGGCAATTACCTAAGAGGGGAGGGGTGAATTGGGTATTTAAAAATTTATAGCTTAAACAGAAACTTTACCCCGGATTAATCTAGTCCCCTTTATGAAGAAACGAAATGGAAATCAATATAATGTAGAGTGCAGAAAAATAAATCAACACACAAGATTTTATAGTGGTTCGGGCAACCTCCCTACTCCACTCTTCCAAGCTAACACTCCTTGTGACTTGGGTTCCACTATTGTATTTCACAAATACAATTAGAGCCACTACTCTCTTCTAGATTCCAGCTCTAGGGGGCATCAACAAATCACAGCACAAGTAGGTGATGAGTTCCACTCCAATCACACACTACTTTGCTTACACTTGATCTTAGTTCCTCAAACTAAATCAAGTTCAATACAATCAAATAAAATAACAAAAGAATCTACACGTTACAGTTGTGTAGAAGCAGTTTGGCGCAGAGAAGAACTCGTAGTATTAGTTTTGAAGATTCAGCAGTTGAGCTCTTGCAGTTTGAAGCAAAGTTCTTCTTCTTCTTAGGATTGGCTTGATCACTTAATGCTCATGAAGATGGTAGTTATGCACACTTAATGATTTTTAGCTACTTCCCTCGTTCACATTGAATGCCTTTTATAATTGTGGAGGGAATCTGAACGTTTGAAGGTAGGTGGCGCGCATTTAATGCGCCAACATTCGAATATTTTCCAACCGTTGCAACCCAAGTCGCAGGTGGAGTCGACTTCGAGTGCGACTTCGCCCAAGTCGCAGATGGAGTCGACTTCGGGTGCGACTTCGCCTGTCCATAGCAACTTCAAGTTCCTTGCTGGGTTGACTTGGTCATCGACTTGACCCAAGTCGCAGGTGGAGTCGACTTCGGTATGCGACTTCACCTCGTCAGTTAGCTTGACGAACTTGAAAAACTTTGGAATGCTTTAGTTCTGCTTGGGTTTCTTCATGCCTTTTGTTGTTCTTCCCTGATTGAGTTCTTCTTTGAGTCATTGTCTTCACTTTAGCTTGTTTCCTTTGGCTCCATATTTTGCAAGCCTTGAATCCATGAGTCTTGAATCTTGTATTGAGCAAGTTCAGTATATCTTGATTAGAACAGTTGAGTTTATGCGTCTTGCTTTCTTTGAACTTCGATTAGTCTTCATATGTTTCAGTTTGAGCATCTAGGTTGGCTTGATCTTCATCTTCATACAAGTTTGTCTTGAAATCAGTTAAACCCAGCTTGTCTTCTGAAATTTCTCTTCTGCCCGATCTAAGTCGATGCAGGAGTCGACTTGGTCTGCGACTTCAGTGCCCCCAGTTCTCGGTTTCAACTCTGGACAAAAAACGACGCCTCCAAGTCGCTACTGGAGTCGACTTGGCCTGCAACTTCACTTCAAGTCGCAAGTGGAGTCGACTTGGGGTGCGACTTCGGCATTTTGGAGTCTTGATTTCAACTCTGGAAGGAATCGTCATTTTGAAGTCGATGCTGGAGTTGACTTGGTCTGCGACTTCGCCCAAGTCGCATGCGGAGTCGACTTCGTTTGCGACTTCGGCAGCTCTGCTCCCCGTTTTCAACTCTGGAAGGAAACGATGCCTCGAAGTCGATGTTGGAGTCGACTTGTGGATCGACTTGGCCTTAAGTCGATGCCTGAGTCGACTTGGAAATTGACTTATCCTTCCATGCTTCATTTTCTTCAAATGTATATCCTTTAATCACTTCCACAAACATGTTAGTAGCCAAGACTAACTCAAATTGACTTGTTAATCATCAAAACATAGATTTATCTTATTTTCCACATATTTCCAACAAATTCTATATGTCATTCATCACTTATGCAAGTCTATTGCTTCACGTATGCCCATTTAGCAACATATACATAATGAATTTCATAAAATTTCTAACTCAGTACTATAATCCATATTTCAGTATGATATGAACCCTTAATTATCACTTTATTTAGGGTATTTTTATGGGATTTAAATCCACTTGCCATAGGTTTCCAAAACAGCAAGTTTGGAACCTGTTTTCACCCGTCTAACGTGTCTTTTGACACATAACCTTAGAAAATTATATAAATCCGAAATTTCAGCATATAATCTCACTTTTATTAATAAATATTTAAGTATTTAACACATATATCAATTTGGATAATTTCTACATAGGTTTCATATTTCTTTTTTATTTTTTTCTCAAACTATCCACATATGCTGAAATCAGGCGTACTGAAATATCAAAAACTTGAATTAATATCAAATCAAGTATTTTTGATCTGATATTTATGTCATACCTTAATAAATACATTAATTAACCAAAATAAATATTTTTAGCTTGAAATATTTAATATTTCTATTTATTTTGGTATTTTTACCTTGTTGGACAGCAACATCCATTTTCAGACAGCCTGAATGACATTATTTATGGGGCATATTTATACCCTTAAAAACCTAATTTTTAATTTTTTTTGTGATCCTAAATATGTATTACATATTCTTTAAATTTTTCAGCCCAAAATTTATTTTATAAAAATTATTAAAAATCATTTTCTACAGCTAATCCTGTCACCCTTTTTACCCTATTTAGGTGAATCTTCTCAGATTTTTAATTTTCAAAGTACTTATCCTTTTAAGATAAAAATTGGTTCGTTACTTAATCACACCATAATGATTCTTTGAAAAAATTTTCTTGCTAAAATTCATCCATTTACTATTCCGTCCATATTTTAATTTTCAACATCATATAATTTCCAGATTTGATGCATAAAATCAAAATAATCATATACTTACTTGATTAAATGGGTGTTCTCTCCTTTTCCCCTTATTTTTCCTTCCCTTTTCTCTTCTTCTTGGCTTGCTAGGTGCTGGACGTGAGGCTGCCTTGGGGAAGAAGAATTTTAGCACTTGGAAAATTCCAAGCTCCTTCTCTCTCATGGACGTGCACTCCTTGGTAGGGCTGGAATTTCCAGCTATGGGACCCACATTTATGTGTTCGTGAACTCACAGCCATATAAATTGGCATTTTACTATTTTTGAAAATTTCAAAAATCTGTTTACATCTTGACCGTCCACTTGCCTCCATCACACGTCACTTGCTGCTGCCCATTTTTCGATTTTTCTCCCATTTTTAATAACCCAATTTTGAGGGTAAATTATACACCTAATTACCTCTTAATTCATGTATTAATTTGGTGTTAAAAAAATTAAGAAAAATTATTACAGCAGCATCAAACATGGGACGTCATTTGCATACACAAGCTGTCCATTTTTCCACCTTTCATGGGCAGCTGCAAATCACGAATTTTCTTGGATTTTTTTCACATAATTAAATGCCCATTTATGTATCCCAACATTTCAGCTATATATACACATCATTTATAGAATAAAAATTGCTCAAAAATCCACATAATCAAAGTTGTAACAAACTTTGACTTTTCATTAAAGTCATGTCCCCTCTCTTGAGACAAGTCCATCCACTTACTTGCTCTCCAAGAAATCCATTTCTCATAATAATTATCTTAATCCATTCCATTCAACTTATATATTTCATAATTTTATTCCATTGTTTCAAATTTCATCTCAATCCGATTTTCCTAGCTCCCGTTATAGCCGTTTAAAGTTAACGGTTGAAATTGAGATATAATCAATAAATAATTAATCCAATTTCATCAAGGATTTTTATAATCCAATAATCCCATAATATCAAGCCCAACATCATCAACTTTCATCTCAAATTTCACTTGAATCCGCCTTACAGGCGTTGAGTTATGAATTTTCCAGTATTTTCCAACATAATTCCACAATTTTTATTTTAATCTCCATTAATTAAATCATGAAAATTAAGCTAAAAATTCATGTCGTATTAGCATATTTTAATCCTCATTATGCTCCTTTAGTCACCTTGGCTCATAATGGGCTCCGACGATTAAATTTTTAATTACCATTCTTAGTGGAACCCTAATTGCAACGTATCATAAAATCCTAAAATCATCCAAAAATTACATTTAATCATATATAAGTCAAATGTACGTGTTCAATGCATACATTGAATCTTACTTAGGTTGGGGTTTCACATGTCTCCTACCGAATGGAGAGAAATGATATTAAATAATGTTGCCTTCAAAATGAATTGTCTGAAAATCCTATGGCTTGCTTATTGAGTATCGACTCATGTTTTGTTTTCCAAACTCAAAGACAGGTGAAATGAAGGAGGCAAGGAGCACAAGTTGAGATTCAAGAATGAATGAATTCTTATGAACACCTGTATAAGCCTTTATGTATGAATGATGACATTAAATTGCGAATTAATGTTGTATATGAATTATGTTATGGTTTTGTGACCATAGAAGGCGAAAAATTATTATGGTCAATTGTTAAGTATAATTTATCATAATATGATTAAGTATGAAATTTACGAGATCAATTATGTATGTCTCAAATGTTAAAATGACCTAAAAAGGCATTTGATGGAAATTGAATGTATAAATGGTATAAACTCCTAAGTGTTGGAAACAATGTTCCAAACAAAACAAATTGACCAAAGCATAAGTTTTGATGATTAAACAAAGACTAATTTGAGTATATAAAGTGTACTAATGAGTTTGCCAAGTGTTTAAGAAAAACAAAGAAGTCAAGTCGATTACCAAGTCGACTTGGACTTCGACTTGGGGTGAAGTCGATACCTAAGTCGACTTCACAAGCGACTTCAAATGGCAAAAGGTGGATAGCATTGAAAATAGAAAATAAGCAAGTGAAGTCGCAGGCCAAGTCGACTCCAGGTGCGACTTAGGAAACCAAGTCGCAGACGAAGTCGACTCCAGCATCGACTTCAAGCATCCAGAGTTGAAAAAGTGGAAACAAACATGACGAAGTCGCAGGCGAAGTCGACTCCAGGTGCGACTTGGGCGAAGTCGCAGACGAGGTCGACTCCAACTTCGAATTGAGGAGTTCAGACTTGAAGATTGAAGTTTCAAGCTTATTCCAAGGATCCATTTGGACTTTATCAAATCCAAATAGGATGCAAAGTTCATTCTCAAAAAGCAACTGAAGTTTCTTGAAGATCAAAAGCTAAGATT
Organism: Annona cherimola; assembly: GCA_030490835.1. Lineage (NCBI taxonomy): Eukaryota > Viridiplantae > Streptophyta > Magnoliopsida > Magnoliales > Annonaceae > Annona > Annona cherimola. The sequence goes on along the minus strand of CM059977.1, from coordinate 47,488,041 downwards.
CATATTCAAAGTTCAAATCAAGTCTATCAAGTCCAAAGCTAATCTTCAAGCTTATTTCAAATGAAGCAATACCCAAGTCATGAAGACCATTTTTACAAAGTTCAAGCCAGTTCAAGAAGATCAAGGTGTTTTTGCAAAAGAACAAGCCAAGTCGCAACCCAAGTCGACTCCAGGATCGACTTGAGTTGAAGACTGAAGGCCAAGTTGACCCAGACTCGGACTTGGAAATCTGAAGAACTGGAGTCGCACACGAGGTCGACTCCAGGTGCGACTTGGAAGCCAAGTCGCAGACCAAGTCGACTCCACATGCGACTTGGGTCGTAACGGTCGGAATTTATTTGAACGTTGGCGCATTAAATGCGTGCCACCTACCCTCTAACGTTCGGATTCCCTCCAAAATTATAAATAGCATTCATGGTGGACGAGGGAAGCAGCTGAGAATCATTAAGTATGCTTAACTACTACATTCAAGAGCTCAAAAGAGATCAAGCCACTCAAAGAAGAAGAACTCTACTTTAAACTGCAAGAGCTTCATTTCAGAATCTTCAAAGCCAACTCTTCAAGTTCTTCTCTGCGCCTAATTGTTGCTACACATCTCTAAAGTGTAGATTTCTTTGTTGTTTCATTTATTTGTGATTGAACTTGATCTAGTTTGAGGAACTAGGATCAAGTGTATGCTAAGTAGTGTGTGATTGGAGTGTGACTCATCACCTACTTGAGCAGTGTGTTATATGCCCCCTAGAGCTAGAATCTAGAAGAGAGCAGTGGCTCTAATTGTATTGAGAGAATACAATAGTGGAACCCAAGTCACAAGGAGTGTGAGCTTGGAAGAGTGGAGTAGGGAGGTTGCCCGAACCACTATAAAAATCTTGTGTGTTTGATTTATTTATCTGCTCTCTACATTATATTGCTTTCCATTTCGATTCTTCATTAAGGGGACTGGATTAATCCGGGGTTAAGTTTCTGTTTAAGTTATAAATTTTTAAATACCCAATTCACCCCTCCCCTCTTGGGTTTTGCCATTAACTCGGGACCAACACTAAGAAGTTAAGTTTAAGTAGATAAATATCCAATAAGCCCACCGTATCACCAGGCGACAATCCTGATCACGTTTACCAATCGATAGATCTTGGAGTAAAGTTGTGACACTCGGGCTGGGGCACCACACAAGTTGTGAAACCCCAACCGTATACGCGTCATTTCAACCGTATACACGTCATTTCGATATTTGTAATTTTGTAATTATTTTATGAATAAATAAAAATTCATGAATTATATTGATTGATATGTGTATTAGAGATTGAAATAATGCAATTAGAAATTTAACCACGTGAATAGTGCATGTAAATAGTAACCAAGGACTAAGACACATGATTAAGAGTTAATCACTTGGATTAACTTAATCACAAAAAGACAAAATAGAGATTTAATCACTACAAGAAAAAATAGCAATTCTTTTGGATATTTTAATCCAAATTTGGATTTTTGTGGAAAAATAGAAAAAAATTCATAAATTGCAATCCGGGCGTCGGAATTCGATGAAATTTTTTATGGATGGTTAAAAATTCATGATGGACATGATGAATGGGTTAAGATGTGATGAAAATCACAAATTTAAGGTCAAGATTGAACGTCAAAACAAGATAAAAAAAGTAGCCAACTTCTAATAGAAGCTACTTTTGACTTTTTAAATAAAATAAATAAATAAAAATTAAAAAAATTAAATGCAATGGCTGCTGCTACAGGGATGTTGCAGGGGGACCAGCTGGAAAATTTGACCAAAATCAATGGTCAAAATTCATCCTAATCAAAGATCAATGGCTAGGATTAATTTAGATTAATTTAATTAATTTTAAAAATAAAAAAAATAGGTAGAAAATAGGGCTGCAATAGGGTTGCTGGAGCAGGCCTAGGGTGGGCAGCACATGGCTCAAAGCGTTTTTCAAAATTAAAAAGAAATACCAATTTATAATTAAATACCTCAAAGCTAGGGGGTAAAATCCAATTTTGTGAAAAATCAAAAAGTATAAATAGGGGGGTAGGAGGACGTCCAAAGGCACTCCAAGATTGAGAAATTCAAGCATTCCCACCCCCAAAATTCGTTTTTGGCCTTTAGAGAAAGAAGGAGAAAGTCGGAGAGAGAAAGTGTGAGAAAAAGAGGCGTATCTCCACTTCGGGTAAGCAATTTCTTTCCAAATTTCTTGTGGATGTTAATTAAGGTAAAACCATGCTTAGATAATGCCCAAGCATGAGAAAATAAGTATAGATATAATGTTTAAATGGAATTATGCCAAAACATCAAAAATGTGGAGCGAAGATAGGGTATTTGGGAAGATAGCATATGATATGTGAAAATAATGCTCCAAAATTGATAAATGATGATTTGGGATGTATGATTATGATAAATATGATGTTGGAATAATGATATATTAATTTCATGATTTTTGAAATTAAGGATTATGCTTAAATGAATTTATGTTGATTTTTAGTATATGGAGAAAATAATTTTTTTGGCCAAGTAAATGATGATAAATTCAAAATGTATAAAATATCCTATGATATACTAGGCATAAGGTATGTCATGGTATTTTTTATTTTTGGAAAAAATATCAATTTTTGAAACCCATCAACAATAACCACGTCTCTGTGAACAGTAACTCGGATGAACAATATCTGCTACAGTAATTTGCTACAATGATTTTCTATAGTAATTTGCTACAGTAAATAGCGTGATTTTGAAGAAAATTTGAGATTAATATTTAAACATAAGGATGGAAATTTTGAGGAACCTATGGATAAAAATATCCATATAAAGAAATAATGCCCAAATATTATAGAGCATGCATGGAAAGGAGCTTGAATAAAAGAAATAAAATTATCATTTTTCCTTGAATAGGAAAAGGAAAAGAGAAGGTCGAAGACACCCACTGAGAAGGTAAGCAAGTTATATGTTTTGCAAATTATTTTCAAAATGCTTGAAATTGTTTGTGAATTGCTTTATAAAATCTATTTAAGGTTGGCCATACCTATAACTGTTTTACATGAACTGAAGTTCGTTTGTGAAATTATTTATTAAATGTTTTTTTTTATGAAATTGTTTATGATTTGCAAATATCATGCCGGCATGTGTATGTGAATGAGCATGTGCACGAGGAATAGGCTTTAGGGAGGTAGTAAGCGGACCGGATGTTCCCCTAGCTATTGCCAAGTCTCTTAATAGGCCCAGGCTGGTGGCGACCTCCCTAAAATGGGAGCATGTATGGGATGGGCGCCTAGCTAGCGTCGCATCCAAAGGAATGTCATGAATGCTATGTATGCATTACATTTGCATTTTATGAAATGCATGAAAATGATTGAAAAATTATATATGACTTGCTTACTAAGTATTATTACTCACCCATGCTTTTTCAACAATAGACAGGAAATGATGATGAAGGCAGCATACCAAGTGTTATGTAATTTTTGATATAAATGATGTTTATGTAAACTTTATGTAAAGTAAACGATGAAAATTTTGGGATGGAAAGGAATATTTTTATTCCAATGAAAATGTTTATGGAATAGTTTTTTATCATAACTGTGTTATGTGAAATATATTTCAAATTGCATGAATGATGGGAATTTTCCAGGTATTGATGAGAAAAAAAAATTCTGCCGTGTGATCAGGGCAACAATCTTGAATCACGTTTACCAATCAAAACGATCCCGGAGTAAGGCTTCTAGGCACCTCGGTTCGGGGCGCCACAGAAGTACATCTAAAAGTATGGAAATATAAAATGTTTGGTTTTCTACTCTTCCATAGTTCATATGGAGTCTTTTTCAAGATTGCTCTTATGGTAACTCGATTTAGTACATGACATGATGTACTTATAGCTTTACCCTAAAATCTTTTGGATAATTTTCTTTCCTTTAGCATAGTGCTAGCCATCTCTTGTATTGTTTTATTTTTTCTTTCAACTCCCCCATTTTGTTTGGGAGTTTTTGGTGCAAAAATGTGTGGTGAATACCTTTTTCATTGCAAAATTCTATAAACCAATTTTTTCAAATTTACCACCATGATCACTTCTAATGGATATGATTGTATTTTGCTTTTCATTTTGCACCAAGTTTGAGAAAGTAACAAACATCGAGAAAGCTTCATCTTTGCTAACTAAAAGTATTATCCATGTAAATCTTGAAAAATCATCAACTATGACAAACACATACATTTTCCCACCAAGAGTCAAAATGTCAGATGTGCCGTAAAGATCCATATGTAGTAGTTCAAGTGGCCTAGTTGTTAAAATTTTCTTTTTGGTGAAAATGACATTTTGGGTTGTTTGGATAATTGACATGCTTTGCGGATTTTGTCTTTGTCATATTTAAGCTTTGGCAATCCTTCCACTAAGCTCTTTTTCCATAAAGTCTTAATATTTGATATATTTATATGTCCAAGACTTTTATGCCATATCTATGGATCATTTTTAATGGCTATAAGACATTTTCCATCAAGTTCATCAAGGAAAATCAAATATACTTTTTCATGTCTTTTGCCGCTAAAGACTATGTGATCCTCATCAAGAATACTGCATATAGAGGATTCAAACATAACTTTATATCCTTTGTCACACAGTTGACTAATGCTCATTAAGTTATGTTTGAGTCCCTCAATAAATAGTACATCCTCAATACATGCATTTGAAATAGCATAAACATTTTCTTTACCTTTTATTATACCTTTCTCATTGTTTCCAAATACAACTGTCCCTTTGCTACACGATTTAATCTTCTAGAATAATCCACATTATCCCGTCATATGTCTTGAGTAGCCACTATCCATAAACCATCTGTTGTTGGCCTTTACTTTAAGACATAGTTGTAATATAAAATCATGTAGTGCTTATCTCTTTGGTACCCATTTTATAGGTCCGTTTGGGTTAGTGAGTCATTGGAGTCTATGTTGTTCTATTCTAGAAGACATAAATCCAATGCTCTTTGGTACCCAAACCAATTTAACACCATAGTCATGTAATTTCTTTATTTTACATTGATAAATTTTGTGGCCCATTTTATTGCAAAAATTGCATGCCCTTGGAAGTCTTGGAGTGGGAATCCATCAGTAGATGGTTCCCAAATTGGTCTTTTTGTCCAAGCAATATGATTCACTTTAGGTTTAGGATAAATGAGCTTGGTTTGTGTTCGCAATCTCACCGCAAGTGCACGGGTCGTAGATTGTAGTATATAAATTATCGATCCATAGAAAATTCGATACTATAAACTTTGCTTTTAAATGCTTTCGTGTTGAATATAGAATGGAAAAGTGGGAAGGAATATCATATTAAAATGAAAAAGAAGTAGGAAAATGGGAAGAGAAAATTGAAAATTACAACGAGTAGAGAAAATGAGAGTGCGAGTATTTAGGGTCTAAGATTTTACATGCGTCTTTTGCAACAGATAGTGGTATAATTATTTAATTTGGATATTGTTTGTTAAAAGAGAACAAACCCTAATTTATTATTGAACCTTCTCTCAAAACCTACAAGGCGTACCCTAATTTTCTTAACTACCTATTCTCATGGGATTAAGTTAATTAGAATCCATTAAGTTCTGTGGTTTGTTCATGGAATTTCTCAAGGTCATCATGCTTTTTCTCATGGTCTTAGATTTTCAGGTTTAATATCTTGATTATCGTATATTAGGTTTTCACCTCTCAGTTCCACCACCTAATATAGGGGATCATGCCAAAGTACGAGCTCATGTACAATGCAAGCATTAAAAAGCACAAGATATTAAATTAACAATAATATCTATCAAAAATAAATTAAAAACCTACACCATGCTATATTTACGCATGCTACATCCTAAACCTTAGATTTAGGGTTTAGCAAAGCATGTTTAAGTCTAAAATAAAATTAAAATCCAAATCCATCTTAAACAAAGTAATAAAAGTTAAAAAGGGAAAAATAGGAAGGCTTTTTGGTTTAAAGCTCCTGATGGTGTGTTGACCTCTCCACGCCACTCGTCGGTCCACCTTTTGCCCATGCTCTCCACCTTTCTCTCTTTCTCTCTCTCTAGAATTTTTCTCCTGCTGCTTGACGGCTTTCCCCCTCTCACGCAGCCCTAGGTCTCTACTTAAACTCATCGGTTTGCGCAGGACACGTGCAGAAACTCGCGTGTACGGATGCATAGTGGTACCTGGGCGCCAACTCTCTGTGTGCTGTATAACTTAAAAACCATTCGAAATGCCTTGAAAACTCATTCCTTGGCGCCTAGGCGCCAACTCCCTGGAAGTTTTACGACTCAGAACTCCTCGAAATACCTGTATGCTCATGTCACGGTGCCTAAGCGCCCACGCTGGCGCCTGGGCGCGAACTCCCTGGAAGTTTAGTGACCCGAAAACTCTTTTGGAACTTGTCTGCATGATAGTGAAGTCGTGCCTAGGCGCCTCTATCTGGCGCCTGGGCGCTAACTTACTAGAAGCATTCTGCCGTTGGAGATGTTGGAAATTCTAGCTAAGGCATATAAGGTGGCGCCTAGGCACCATCCCTCTTGCTTCTTCACTTGGTTTTGCTCTGCATTTGACTCGCTCGCATGCCTATAATTGTCTATCCTTCTTGGAAGACTTGAAAGCATGGACTTGATGCTGATGCTTTAACAGTCCAGATAGGCAGATGACCCTGTGGGGCCCACTTGAACTTACAAACCTGTATAAAAATATTTAAATCATTTATTCATCAAAATCATTAGTGGGTTATCATCATAAAAATTATTTCAAGCCCATTTAATTTTATGGCAACAAATAAAAATGTAATTTCAAGCGAAAAGATTACAAAAATTATTTAACTAACTTGAAATTAATATTTAATACCTAAATGTTGCAAATTCACATTTTAAAGCAAATTTTACATTAAACTCAATTAACTACCTACCGAATTGGTATAAAATGCCCATAAAATATGTTATTAATTTTCACTTATCAAATACCCCCACACTTGAATTTTTGCTAGTCCTTAAGCAAATACAAAGGAATTCAAGAACAGATTGCAAAATTTCAAAACCTTGAGCAAAGATTGAAAATAAATGTTTAACCAATCATCAAAAACTAATGAGAGTATTAAACTAAAATATTTGAAACATGACACTCTTTGAAAATCTCATTCAACAGTCCCTTCTCACATGACTAGTACTATACACCTTGTCACCTTCTTTGCTTTCAATCATTAAGAGTTCAAAAACTCCCACAATAAACTTCTAATTACCAGATATCATCCCCATTTATTTGGTTATTCCATACACACATTCAACAATTCAAGTAATAGTAGTAATGCAAAAAATATCAGTCAAATTACCTCATATACATCTCATCAAATTTTTGCATTTAAATTTCTTCTACCAACTCAATTAGCAATTCATAGGATCATAAGGACTTAGTAGGACAACGGTTAGGTTTGGCACAAGAAATAAAATTTCAAAAATTGAACTGTCTCGACATGACTTGAGCCTCATTTTACAATAAAAAATAATGCTACCCCCACACTTAGTGCTTTCATTCTTTTTCAAGCCCGTTCTTACCCTTGGTTTTGTTGGCCCCGAGTTAATGGCAAAACCCAAGAGGGGATGGGTGAATTGGGTTCTTAAAAAATTCTTTGGTAAATTAAAAACTTAACCCCTTGAAAGTTTAATTCCCTTGATTGAAGAAATGAAATGGAAAGCAATATAATGTAGAGAGCAGAAATATAAATCCAGCACACAAGATTTTTATAATGGTTCGGGCAACCTCCCTACTCCACTCTTCCAAGCTCACACTCCTTGTGACTTGGGTTCCACTATTGTATTCCACAAATACAATTAGAGTCACTGCTCTCTTCTAGATTCCACCTCTAGGGGGCTTCAACAAATCTCAGCACAAGTTGGTGATGAGTTCCACTCTAATCACACACTACTTTGCCTTCACTTGATCTTAGTTCCTCAAACTAAATCAAGTTCAACACAAACAAATGAAATAACAAAAGAATCTACACTTTACAGACGTGTAGTAGCAATTTGGAGCAGAGAAGAACTCGTAGTATTGGCTTTGAAGATTCAGAAGTTGAGCTCTTTCAGTTTGAAGCAAAGTTCTTCTTCTTTGAATGACTTGATCTCTTTAAAGCTCTTGTAGATGGGCGTTAAGCACACTTAATGATTTTCAGCTTCTTCCCTCGTCCATAATGACTTCCTTTTATAATTGTGGAGGGAATCCGAACGTTTGAAGGTAGGTAGCGCGTATTTAATGCGCCAACGTTCGAATTTTTTCCGATCGTTGCAACCCAAGTCGCAGGCGGAGTCGACTTCGGATGCGACTTCGCCCAAGTCGCAGATGGAGTCGACTTTGGGTGCGACTTCGCTTTTTCGTAGCGACTTCAAGTTCCAGGCTGGGTAGACTTGGGCATCGACTTGACCCTGTTGGTCCCGAGTTAATGGCAAAACCCAAGAGGGGAGGGGTGAATTGGGTTCTTATAAAATTCTTCGATAAATTAAAACTTAACTCCTTCAAAGCTTAATCCCCTTGATTAAAACAAATAGAGAGCAATGAAATAGTGAAGGCAATAAGGTAAACAGTAGGCAAGATTTATAGTGGTTCGGGCAACCTCTTCCTACTCCACTCTTCCAAGCTCACACACCGTTGTGACTTGGGTTCCACTATGTATTCCGCGAATACACTTAGAGACTCCGCTCTCTTCTAGATTTCAGCTCTAGGGGGCATACACAAACAGAGCCTATGCTCTCTTCTAGATTCTATCTCTAGGCGGCTTGTACACTTGATACAAGTAGGTGATGAGTTCAACTCCAATCACAACTCTACTTGCAACGTCTTGGTTTGTTACAATACACTCAAACCAAGACCAAAAACAAAGAGTAATAAAAATAAGGAAGATCTACACTTTACAGAGTTGTGTAGGCAAAATTGAGCTTGAGGAAGAACTTGTAAAAGCAACCGGTTGTATGTCATTGAAGCTACTTGCAACTTGAAGCTCTTTCTTCCTTTGAAAATGTATAGATCACTCAAATTTAGAGAAAAGCAAATGGGAACTCTTGTTTGCACTTTTTTTCTCTCTTTAGACAATGTAGTGTCTGTATTCTCGTTTGCTTGAGTGTCTATTTATAGAATGGGGAAGATTTGAACGTTATAGAAGTGGTTGGCGCGCAATAAATGTTCCAACGTTCAAAAATTCGAACGTTGGTTCCCCAAGTCGCAGGTGGAGTCGACTTCATCTGCGACTTGGCTTCCCAAGTCGTAACTGGAGTCGACTTCGTGTGCGACTTCAGTTCCGCGTTTCTCAAGTCGATATTGGAGTCGACTTGGGTCGCGACTTGACCTGCCTTTGTGCTGAAATTTGCTTGGTCTTTATTTGATTTCCTCTAGCTTGCTTAGCTTTCTTTCTTGAATCTTCTTACTTCTGAAATGACTTCTTATATTTGTAAATCTTCTTGAAGGACTTTGTCTTAGATAGTAGTCTTCGTGACTTGAACTTCTTCATCTTCAACTTATGTTCGAAGCTGTGCCTTGGACTTGAGAATTGATAATGAGATTGTACCTTCGATTTGGATTTAAAAAATCCCAAGTTGATCTTGAAAATGAGCTTGAGTCTGTATTTTGGTCTTTGAAGAACTCAAGTCGAACTCGGGGTCGACTTCGTCTGCAACTTCGCCCAAGTCGCAAACCGGAGTCGACTTGGGATGCGACTTCGGAATGTTCTGTTCCAAAATCAACTCTGGAAGGAACTATGCATCTCCAAGTCGATGCTGGAGTCGACTTCGTCTGCGACTTGGCATCCAAGTCGCAAGTGGAGTCGACTTGGCCTGCGATTTCAGCTACTCTCCTTCCAATTTCAACTCTGGCCATGAGGTTTCGTTTGAGGTCGAAGGTGGAGTCGACTTTGGGATCGACTTCACCCTAAGTCGAAGTCCAAGTCGACTTGGGAATCGACTTGGCTGATTTCATTCCTTCAGACATTCAACATAATCATTAGTAATCACTTTATACTCAAATTTGACTTTGTTAATCATCAAAACTCATGCTTTGGTCAATTTTGTTTTCTTTTGAACATTGTTTCCAACAATCTCCCCCTTTTTGATGATTGACAAAACTTAATTTGAGTTGATACCTTTCAAACATATATGGTTCAGAGCATAGAATTTCAAAACATTATCATAGAATTCATACCTTTCAAGCAAGGCATTATCATAGAACCAATCATTAACAAGTTTAGCATTCATCAATCTTTGCAAGCAATCATAGAACACATATTGAACATAAAGCATCTTTCATATATCAAGTTTCATTTTACAAATTACAATGTAGAGCAAAAAATGAAACCTATAATACCAACTACCCGACCCAAAAACAAAAAAAATTTCAAACCCTATACGCTCAACTCCTAATCTATCTCCCCCTTTTTGTCAATCTATCGAAAATGGTTCAATCACCAAGGATTTGGTGAATTGAAATTGGGAAATGGGATATGACGATTGAATGGGTTTGATAGGATGAACATGAGTAGAGGAATAGAAGGAGGAAACTGGAGCGGGAGTCGGATCTCTATGAACTGATCCTGAATCGAATGGATCAAGTTCAGGTATGGGTCGATTTTTGTGACGCCCTGATGCAAGATGGTATCGAATGGTACGCATTTCCCGATCGATTCGATCTTGTCGGGAATGCATATCATTGATAGTAGTGAGAACCTCGGTCACGAGATTGGTCATTCGATCCTCTTGATGACCCATTTCTTCCCGAATAGCAGATATCTCTTCTTTGATACTCTGAAGAGTGACCTCTTGAGATGACGTTGAAGGCGCCCGTTCAGGTGCAACAGATCCTTGTGGAGAGTAGGATCCGTGCGTCATGGGAGATACTGGCTCCTCTTGAGCAGGCGGTGCCTCGGGAGGTTGCTCCCCCTCAGTATGTGCTCGCTCTTCTTCAGTAGCTTCAGCCCTTAGTTCAAGCACATTAATCTTCATCCGTTGAATCAGTGCTTTGTTGATGGCATTGGTGGATTTCAGTACTTCGAAGGGCTCGCCTTCAATATCCACTTCAAAATGTTCAAGGATCTTCGTGATCCAGGTGCCATATGGTAGGACTCCCCGTGGATTATCCTTTCTGGAGGCCAAGGCTTCAAGAAATAGTCTTGGTAAGCTAACCTTGACTCTGTTTGCCACCTTCCAGAGTATCCCGACTTCTTGTGGGTTTAACTGATTTCTTCCACCGCCCTTTGGGTAGATGCAGTGGGCAATGAGAAGTCTGAGTACACGAAGCCTGGGGGAGAGATCCATGTAATGAAGAAATTTGATTCCTGGGTGATATTTATTGCTTCGGGTGAGCTGATTATACATTTGATCCAGTGTAAGATCTTCAGGAAGTGGCTCATCTATGTAGGAAACTTCAAGTATCTGACCAATATTTATCAAGGCCGCTTCCAAACTTGGAGTTACTCCTATTCCAAAGAACATATCCACTCCTTTGACAAAGCTTCCATAGTACTCTTCATCCCACAGATAGTAAAAGATTCTGGTAAGATCTGGATAGACTATCATCTTCTTTTAGGAGCTTCGTCCATCCTTGGAAATCCAATAGATCTTCTATGTCGGATCCATAATCTTTTAAGAACTTGAAATCAATGATCTTGGGAATGAATACCTTACGCTCGTAGAAAGATTTGTAAAACCGACTGTGCTGGAGTTCGGTTTTGAAGTATGTTGTTGGCATTTTCAACACTTGAGCTTTTGCAGCTGTGTTGCCTCTTCGACGTGCCCCAGATTGAGTACTTTGTGAGGTTTGGGTTTGTTCCTCACGACCTGCTGTGTTTGACGGGGTTCCCGTTTGAAAACTCACTCGGCGGCCTGTGGAAGTAGATGGTTCTTCCCGGGCTCGCTTTGAGGAAGTGCGCTGTCTCCTAGGCACTACGTCGTCGGTATGGGACGTAGACTGTCTGGGAACTGGTTTGAGGGATGGTTTTGAGACGGCTAGCTTGGGAGGTCTGAGTTTTGGAGCCATTGAGGTAGCTACTGAAAGGAGAGAAATAGAGTTGACGGAACAACGGTTGCCGGAGAGAATTAAAATGGGAGGAGGCTGCTGGACAGAGAGAGTTGGCCGGAGAATCGGAGAGGTGAAGGTGAGAAAAAAATGCCAGAGAAAACAGAGGGGAAATCGGAGTGAAGAAGAGCTGCTGGAAAAATGAGAGAGAGAGAAAGCACTTGGCCGGAGACTTGAAATCGCCGGGAGAGAAAAAGTTGCTGGAAGTGGCGGGAGAAAGAGGAGAAAGAAGAAAGAAAGAGGAGGAAGAAGAAGAAAAAGAGAGAGGGAAGGCGAGTCGTCGCGCGCGCGGAGTCGACTTTGCCTTAGGCGAAGTCGACTTCGCCTCAGGGGCGGAGTCGACTTCGCTTCTCCCAAGTCGACTTCACTGGAGTCGACTTGACTCATCGACTTGGCTCCTTTTAGATCAGATTTGTCTAATTCTTCCTAGTTTAATTCTATCATCCCCATATCATTTCTAATTTTATAAAATGATTCCTTTGCTAGAGGTTTGGTAAAGATATCAGCAATTTGATCTTCAGTTTTCACATATTCTAAGCAAATATCATGATTCTCAACATGTTCTCTAATAAAATGATGTCTTACATCTATATGTTTTGTTCTTGAATGCAGTACAGGATTCTTAGTCAAACATATAGCACTTGTATTATCACATTTAATAGGAATATTGAAATAATCAACGCCATAATCTTTCAATTGTTGTTTCATCCAAAGTAGTTGGGCACAACAGCTTCCGGCGGCTATATATTCGGCTTCCGCAGTAGATAGGGCAACACTGGTTTGTTTCCTTGAGTACCATGAAACCAACATATTTCCAAGAAATTGACAAGTTCCACTGGTACTTTTTCTATCTACTTTGTAACCGGCAAAATCCACATCCGAATAGCCTATTAAATCAAATGTTGACCCCTTTGGATACCATAGTCCAAGATTGATAGTATTTATTAAATATTTAAAAATTCTTTTTACAGCCAATAGATGTGATTCTTTAGGACATGCTTGAAATCTAGAGCACATACAAACACTGAATAAAATATCTAGTCTAGAAGCAATTAAATATAACAATGATCCTATCATGCTTCTATAGAGCTTTTGATCGATACATTTACCGTTTTCGTCTGTGTCGATCTTGATCGTGGAACTCATTGGTGTATTTGCTCCTTTACCATTTTGCATTCCAAATTTCTTGAGCATTTCTTTGACATATTTGGACTGATTTAAGAATATCCCTTCTGTTTGCTGCTTGATTTGTAGTCCAAGAAAGAAATTTAATTCTCCCATCATGCTCATTTCAAATTCGCTCTGCATGATCTTAGAAAATTCTTGGCATAAAGTTTCATCAGTAGCTCCAAATATTATATCATCTACATAAATTTGTACAATTAAAATATTTTTACTTTTATATTTAATGAACAAAGTAGTATCAACTTTCCCTCTTTGAAACTCATGATCAATCAAAAATTTATTCAACCTTTCATACCAAGCTCTTGGAGCTTGTTTTAATCCATATAACGCTTTGGTCAATTTATAAACATATTTCGATTGATCATTTTCTTCAAATCCTGGGGGTTGTTCGACATATACTTCTTCATTCAAATATCCGTTCAGAAATGCACTTTTTACATCCATTTGAAACAATTTGAAATTCATATGAGAAGCAAATGCTAGTAAAATATGTATGACTTCTAATCTAGCCACTGGTGCATATGATTCTTCAAAATCAATTCCTTCTTCCTGGGAATACCCTTTGGCTACTAATCTAGCCTTGTTTCTAATTACAAGTCCGCTTTCGTCTAATTTGTTTCTAAATATCCATTTGGTACCAATAATGGTATGACCATTTAGTCTAGGAACTAAATGCCATACATCATTTCTTTCAAATTGATTTAGCTCTTCTTGCATTGCAATAACCCAGCTTTCATCATTAAGAGCTTGTTCAATGGTAGTTGGCTTGATTTTGGACACAAAAGCATATTGTCCACAAATGTTTTGTTTTGATCTTCTAGTTTTTACTCCTTCATACACATTTCCAATGACTTGCTCAATTGGATGGGCATTTTTGAACTTTAAATCAGTTGGAGGTTTGTAAGAGTCATTACCTTCACTTACCTCTTCCTCCATGAGATTTTCTGGCTTGAGCTCGATTTCCTTTGGTCGTTCTATTCCTTTTGTTTCATCTGCATCACTTAATTCATCCTCCTTTCTAGGAGTTTGGGTAAAATCATCAAAGACAACATGTATTGATTCTTCTACAACTTGGTTTCGTTTATTGAATACTCTATATGCTTTGCTATTTGATGAGTAACCAAGGAATATTGCCTCATCACTTTTAGCATCTAGTTTTCCCAAGTTGGTTTTTCCATTGTTCAAAACATAGCATGTGCATCCAAAAGCATGAAAATAAGAGATATTTGGTTTTCTTCCTTTCCATAGCTCATATGGGGTCTTTTTCAAGATTGCTCTAATGGTAACTCGATTCAAAACATGACAAGCTGTATTTATAGCTTCACCCCAAAATTTCTTGAATAGTTTGCTCTCATTTAGCATTGTTCTAGCCATCTCTTGTATAGTTCTATTTTTCCTTTCAACTACTCCATTTTGTTGTGGAGTTCTTGGTGCAGAAAATGTGTGATGAATTCCTTTTTCATTACATAGTTCTATGAATCGTTTATTTTCAAATTCACCACCATGATCACTTCTTATAGTTATAATAGTATTTTGTTTTTCATTTTGCACCAAATTTACAAAAGTTGCAAACATAGAGAAGGTTTCATCTTTGCTAGCTAAGAGAATTATCCATGTGAATCTTGAAAAATCATCAACAATTACAAACACATATTTCTTTCCACTAATGGTTAAAATATCGGATGGCCCATATAGATCCATGTGTAGCAATTCAAGTGGCCTAGTGGTGGAAATTTCCTTTTTGGTAGAGAAAGGCATTTTAGGTTGTTTTGATAATTGACATGCCTTGCAAATTTTATCCTTGTCATATTTCAACTTCGGTAATCCTTCTACCAAACTCTTTTTCCATAGGGTCTTTATATTTCCCATGTTTATATGTCCAAGCCTTTTATGCCAAACCCATGGATCATTATCAATGGCCATTAGACATTGACCATCTAGTTCATCAAGTGAAACCAAGTATACATTTCCATGTCTTTTTCCACTAAACATGATATGTTTTCCATCAAATACATTACATATAGATGATTCAAACACAACCTTGTATCCTTTGTCACATAATTGACTAATGCTCATTAGATTGTGCTTGAGTCCTTCAACAAACAAAACATCTTCCATGCATGCATTAGAAATACTATAGATGTTTCCTTTACCTTTAATTTTACCTTTCTCATTATTTCCAAAAGCAACTGTTCCATCGTTGCAAGGCTTAAGTTTATGGAATAAACTTCTTTCTCCGGTCATATGCCTTGAACAACCGCTATCCATGAACCATACATTGTTTGCCTTTGCTTTAAAACATATCTGAAAAATAAACAAGTAAATCTTATCTTTTTGGTACCCATTTTATGGGTCCGTTTGGGTTAGTTAACCATTGAAGTTTGAGTTGATCCAACTTTGATCCCATAAAACCAATGCATTTTGGCATCCAAACCAATTTAGCACCTTGGTTTTGCAGTTTTCTTAGTTTACATTGATATATCTTATGTCCAAACTTGTTGCAGAAGTTACAAGCTCCCGAAAGTCTAGAAATAGGGAGCCATTTGGTAATTTGTTCTTTAGTTGGTCTTTTTGTCCAAACTGTTCGATTTATTTTAGTAAAATTATTTCTTGGAGCGTTAGTTTCAGTTTGTTCAAGTGCATTGTACCCAAGTCCTTTCTTGCAAGTTTGAGTTGTCATTTTCAAGAACATTTTTACATTTTCTCCTGGATTAGAGAACTTGGCAAGAGATTCATTTAATGATTTATTCTCGTTTTTAAGTTTTTCTAATTCATTTTCTAAGGTATTCTTTTCATCTTTTGACTTGTCTAATTTTTCAGCAAGTTTACCATTTACAATTATTACTGCATCACATTGTCTTTTCTTAATTGTAAACTTGTTTCCTAATTTCTTTATTTCTTCATATAGTGAATCATAAGCTTGTTGAAGTTCCTCTAATTTAGCACATTTAAGACATTCATTTGTAGAGAAATTTGAAAAAGATTTCCGTTTGGAGGTTACCTCTTGACTACTCGTGCAGTCCGTTGAAGTGGCTTGATCCTCCAAAGTTTCCATTGCTGCAAAGCATATATCGGTGTTTGCTATGCAACAGATTCTTGCACAATCTACTTCGCACTCTTGACTTGAGGAGCTATTCGTTGTAGATTCTTCTTCATTTACGTACATGCCTCTTCCTTTGTTTCTTTGAAATCTTTTGTTGTCGCCTCTATCTTTTCTTTGTTCCTTTGCCTTGTTTTCTTCGGGCGTTGGACATTGGGCTTGCATGTGTCCCGAACCGCCGCATCGGTAAAATTTTGTTGTTTCTTTCTTTTTCTCTTTGGAACTTCTTTCTTTAAAATTTCTAAAATTTCTGCCTTTCCTCACAAATTTTCTGAATCATTTTGTGAGTAGGGCAATCTCATCTTCATTTTGTGAAGATGAAGTATCGTCTGAATCTTGTACGGCTTTTAAGGCAATTGCTCTTTTGCCTTTGTGATGATCTTCATTTCTTTTCTTAATTAGCTCATGTGACATTAATGAGCTAATTAGGTTTTCTAGCTTCAATGTGTTGAGGTCCTTAGCTTCTTCTATCGCAGTAATCTTTGGAGTCCAAGATTTCGGTAGAGCCCTTAAAATCTTCATAACCTGTTCAGATTCAGATATAGCATTTTCAAGACCTTTCAATGCACTAGTAATTTTAGAAAATCTAGCAAATATCTCAGAAATATTTTCTGTTTCTAGCATTCTAAAATTTTCTAATAATGTTTCTTCTTGTCCCTTGGACTTGAGAAGTTCCTTCATAGATGGAGGTTAATGTATCCCATATCTCTTTGGCGGTTAAACAAGAGGATACTCTATCATACTCAGAAGCTGTAAGAGAACAAAATAGAGAATTCATGGCCTTAGCATTGCTCTTGACGGTTCTTACTTCCTCTTCGGTCCACTTGGAAGCTCTTTCATCGGTAAGCAAAGTTACACCATCTTGGATTGCAATCCAAGAATCCATGTCGGTAGCCATAATGAGTTGCTTCATACGAAGCTTCCAATAGCCGAAATTGTTCCCATCAAACAATGGTGGCCTAGTGAATGATTGGCCTTCGGCAAACGCGGGAACGGAAGTAGATTGGGATGCCATGTCAATAAGATCTCTTTGGTAAACTCAAAGACCTGCTCTGATACCACTTGTTGGTCCCGAGTTAATGGCAAAACCCAAGAGGGGAGGGGTGAATTGGGTTCTTATAAAATTCTTCGATAAATTAAAACTTAACCCCTTGAAAGCTTAATCCCCTTGATTAAAATAAATAAAGAGCAATGAAATAGTGAAGGCAATAAGGTAAACAGTGGGCAAGATTTATAGTGGTTCGGGCAACCACTTCCTACTCCACTCTTCCAAGCTCACACGCCGTTGTGACTTGGGTTCCACTATGTATTCCGCGAATACACTTAGAGACTCCGCTCTCTTCTAGATTTCATCTCTAGGGGCATACACAAACAGAGCCTATGCTCTCTTCTAGATTCTAGCTCTAGACGGCTTGTACACTTGATACAAGTAGGTGATGAGTTCAACTCCAATCACAACTCTACTTGCAACGTCTTGGTTTGTTACAATACACTCAAACCAAGACCAAAAACAAAGAGTAATAAAAATAAGGAAGATCTACACTTTACAGAGTTGTGTAGGCAAGATTGAGCTTGAGGAAGAACTTGTAAAAGCAACCGGTTGTATGTCGTTGAAGCTACTTGCAACTTGAAGCTCTTTCTTCCTTTGAAAATGTATAGATCACTCAAATTTAGAGAAAAGCAAATGGGAACTCTTGTTTGCACTTTTTTTCTCTCTTTAGACAATGTAGTGTCTGTATTCTCGTTTGCTTGAGTGTCTATTTATAGAATGGGGAAGATTTGAACGTTATAGAAGTGGTTGGCGCGCAATAAATGTTCCAACGTTCAAAAATTCGAACGTTGGTTCCCCAATTCGCAGGTGGAGTCGACTTCATCTGCGACTTGGCTTCCCAAGTCGTAACTGGAGTCGACTTCGTGTGCGACTTCAGTTCCGCGTTTCTCAAGTCTGAGTCTGGGTCGACTTGGTTTCTGACTTGACCTCAAGTCGATATTGGAGTCGACTTGGGTCGCGACTTGACCTGCCTTTGTGCTGAAATTTGCTTGGTCTTTATTTGATTTCCTCTAGCTTGCTTAGCTTTCTTTCTTGAATCTTCTTACTTCTGAAATGACTTCTTATATTTGTAAATCTTCTTGAAGGACTTTGTCTTAGATAGTAGTCTTCGTGACTTGAACTTCTTCATCTTCAACTTATGTTCGAAGCTGTGCCTTGGACTTGAGAATTGATAATGAGATTGTACCTTCGATTTGGATTTAAAAAATCCCAAGTTGATCTTGAAAATGAGCTTGAGTCTGTATTTTGGTCTTTGAAGAACTCAAGTCGAACTCGGGGTCGACTTCGTCTGCGACTTCGCCCAAGTCGCAAACCGGAGTCGACTTGGGATGCGACTTCGGAATGTTCTGTCCCAAAATCAACTCTGGAAGGAACTGTGCATCTCCAAGTCGATGCTGGAGTCGACTTCGTCGGCGACTTGGCATCCAAGTCGCAAGTGGAGTCGACTTGGCCTGCGACTTCAGCTGCTCTCCTTCCAATTTCAACTCTGGCCATGAGGTTTCGTTTGAGGTCGAAGGTGGAGTCGACTTTGGGATCGACTTCACCCTAAGTCGAAGTCCGAGTCGACTTGGGAATCGACTTGGCTGATTTCATTCCTTAAGACCTTCAACATAATCATTAGTAATCACTTTATACTCAAATTTGACTTTGTTAATCATCAAAACTCATGCTTTGGTCAATTTTGTTTTGTTTTGAACATTGTTTCCACCAGACCCAAGTCGTAGGTGAAGTCGACTTCGGTGTGCGACTTCACCTTGACAGGTAGCTTGATGAACTTGAAAAGCTTCGGAGATTCTTTCCTTGCTTGAATTTCTTCATGTTTGTTGTCCTTCTTATATTTTTCATCATTTGAACTCTAGTAAAATTATTCTTGCTTGAAGTCCTTCATCTTCATATCTTGAAATCTTGGATACTTGGATCTTAGGATGTCTAATGATTGTCAAATACATGCTTGTGATGGATTTATGCAACCCTTCTTTCCTTGACCTTCATTTGATCTTCATATGTTTCAAATTAAACATCTGAGTTGACTCGTTCTTCATTTTCATACAAGTTTTGTCTTGAAAATTTATTAATTCAGCTTGTTTTCTGAAAAGTCTCCTCTGCCCGATCGAAGTCGATGTCGGAGTCGATTTCGTCTGCGACTTCACCTCAAGTCTCAAGTAGAGTCGACTTGGGGTGCGACTTCGGCACTTCGGGTTCTGAACTTCAACTCTGAAAGGTTTTGTCATGTTGAAGTCGATACTGGAGTCGACTTCGTTTGCGACTTGGCTTCCCAAGTAACAAGTGGAGTCGACTTGGCCTGCGACTTCACCTGCTCTTCTTCCAATTTCAACTCTGGACGGATTTGACTCCTTGAAGTCGATGTTGGAGTCGACTTGGGGATCGACTTGGCCTTAAGTCGATGCCTGAGTCGACTTGGGAATCGACTTATCCTTCCATGCTCTATTTTCTTCAAATGTATATCCCTTAAACACTTTCACAAACATGTTAGTAGGCAAGACTTACTCAAATTGATTTGTTAATCATCAAAACATAGATTTAGCTTGTTTTCCACATATTTCCAACAGGTTTTTTTTTAACCAAGTCCGACAATAATTTCCCTCACCATATTTCAGGGTATCTAGGAAATCATTTTCATTATTTGCACGGTCAAGAGATCAAACCTTATTCCCATTTTACTTTTCAGCTTAGAATTCAATTTCAAAGTTGGTTTAATGAAGTGGGAATTGAAGTTTAGAAAAAATTTAAGTCCAGGCTCAATGGGGGTAAACAACTGTTATACTTTCAAAGATAGGCTCATCATGAAGAAATGCCTTAATCATGTCCATAAATTGATTAGATTGAGTTTTGGCTTTGGAAATTCTTCAATAAGAATAAACTTTTTATGTATATGGGAAAAACTATCTTCTTAAGTGATGATTGTATATATTAGAAAAACCTTTGATAAATTAGAGAGGATTACTCTGGTTTTGAAAGACAACAGAATTAGTTCCTAGGTATATCAGTTTCATCAAGCGATTCAGGACAAAAATCTGAGTATTTTCAACAAGTATTCAAGAACAAATTTAACATCTCATTAAGATTTAGCTCTTTTCCTAACTCAAAGATTTTGAAATTCCAAGTATGATTTGCTTACAAGACATACAAGAGTTCAAAGTGGGTCTCAATCAGTCTAATATCATAGTTTAGGCAAGAGTTACCCAAAATTTTCAAAATTTTTTAGAATGTGACAAAAATTATAATTTTCAAGGTGGTGCAAGAAATAGTTAGAGAAAATTAATGCAACGCATTCACCCCCACACTTGAAATTAACATTGTCTTCAATGTAAATCATATCATCAAAATAAAGTGAGTAATTGTAAAAATATGATATGTTAACTTCCTTGATTTGGTGAGTTGAACCGAATTTTCATCCATGGTGCTTCCTTCCAAATAGGCTTTGAAAAGTAACCAATAAAGCTCTAAATTAAAAAATATCAAAATTCTAAAATAAAAGAAACCAAAATAAAAAATAAAACTAAAACTCCCCTGAAAAGAAAAAAACTTCTTGGGTTGCCTCCCAAGCAGCGCTTGGTTTAAAGTCGTCAACCCGACTACAGTTTGATCATCTTATGTCAACCAACTCCAATTTTCTCATTTTCTTGATTCTTTTTCTTGCCTCCAAATTTCCTCACATTCGTCATTCTTTGAATTGGCCTCTATATTTGCTTGAGAACTTTTCCTGCCAATGAACCATTGCAATTAGTTTTAAAAGAATGACAAGAAGGAGAAGAAATAGTTACCATTTTGTTAGTTTTTCTCTTTTATTCATCAGACTTTTGTTGTTTTGATCTACCACTTTCAGATGTTGCCACAAATTTAGCAACTTGTTGATTCAAGTCTTCCACAGCTTCTCCTTTACTTATGTACGTCTGAGTTGAAATTCCTTTATCTATTGACTCATTGACCACGTCAACCCGTAAACAAGAGTTATCAAGAGAGAGATTTTTCATGGTAGAAAAGAGGTTGAATTCCATTTTTTCATCTCCAACTGTTAGAGAAAGTTGACCATTCTTAACGTCTATTGTGAAACCCTGACTTACATAGGATTCATGTCTATGCATAAGTATGATTTAGTGGAATTATGAATGATTTATTTGCAATATTGATGATTTATGGTAATTAGGTCAGAGGTTATGAATGATAATTAAATCAATCATCATAAGTTAATATGTGTCAATATGAGTAAAGTGACCTAATGAGGATTGGAAAGTGTTAGTGTGCCATAAATATTAATTTAATTTCCATGATGTGATTAAGGAAAATTAAGAGGTTAATTATGGAGTTAAGTTGGAAAATGTTAGAAAATTCACAACTTAACACCTGTAAGGCGGACTAAGATGAAAATTAAAAGAAAAGCACTTAATTTTGTGCTTAACCTTATTAAAATGATGGATTATGAAAATATTGATGAAATTAGGTAGAAAGTCGATCATTACCATCCAAAATCCAAGGATGACTTCAAATGATCATAACTTGAGCTAGAAAAGTCGGATTGAGACAAAATTTGAAATAGACGGTTAAAATTATGAAATCTATGCAATGAAGGGTTGGATTAAGATAAAGATGATGATATCATGGTTGCACAAAAAAAGGTGGAGCACCTTTGACTTTTGAGCACCATAAAGTAGCTCTCATTTATGTTAAAGTTAAAGTGATTAATTAAATAATTAATGACACAAATGAGGTGTCAAAAGGAGATAATTACACATGGATTTTATGAATTACTTAAAATGACCAAATTCATGAAAAATCCCCTGCATTAATATGGGAATTAAGGAGCTAATGGCTAAGCTTAAGGGAGGTGCATAGATATGGCATAGAGTGGATGACTATGAGCTCCAAAAAGTGGATTTTTGATTTATTTTAATTATAAAATCCACATCTAAGTCAACTAGGGATCAAGGTAAATAAATGAGAATTTAAATTGAGTTGAAAATCGTGGCCAAAGGTGACAAATCAAGGCCATATGCATGTGATCATCAAGTTGATAGATTTGGAGCAAGGGGGAGATGTGGACGGTCAAGGCAGCTTTTGGATTTTTTGTGATTTTTTTAAATGCCAAATGGACAGCTAAGAAAGCTAATTTCTAGGGTAATTAAATGGCCATCAAATAAAGCAGCATTTTTGTGGAAAAAATGCAAAAGGCAGTTGCATATGGACATTGAATCAAGTGGACAGCAAGTAGAGCATGAATGATGTATCTCCAAGGCTGAAATCCGATTTTTTATAATTTTTTTAATATGCTAAGTGGAAGCCTAAGTAGGCTATTAGCTAGGATGATTAAATACCCATAAATTAAAGTTAAATTAGGTGTGAAGAAAATGGTAAAAGTTGCTGCATTTTGACATTGAAGAGTGGACAGATTTTGTCCATTAATGATATAGATTTTTGATGGATTTTTAATGGATAATTATCAAATTTACTTGGACCATATTTTTCCATGTCATTAAAGGGGATAAACATGTATTTGATTACATTCTAAATGATGTGGAAAATGGAGACTACAAAGCTGGAAAATCCAGCTTATATCTAAGGTGGTCGTCTATATGATCAAGGGGATGAAAGAGAGAAAAGTCAAAGGGAAAAACCCCCCAAGAAAGGCAGTTTGCACGACCCCACATTCCAGCAGCATGAGGGGGAGAAGAAGAGGAGAAAAAGAGAAGGAAAAGGGGAAAGAAAGAAGAGGAATTCAAGCTAGGAAGATGGAGTTCAAGTTTGAAACACTTCATGTAAGTATACCCCATGATTTGAGTACTTTAATTCTATGTCTTTTACCTCAACTTATGGGTCAAGAATTTGATTCATATTGAATCCTTAAAGTATGATTCATGATGCCCTTGATTAGGGTATTGGTTAAGGATTGAATGAAAAGAATGAAAACATGGGTTCAAGAGGATGAAAATAGAGATTAGGGTGGAAAACGGGTTGATAATCACGGCTGAAATTTTCTTAAACCCCCAAATGATGTTGATTTTTTGATATGCTATCATGATTACATGAAAATTAATTATGAGATAAATTATATATGTTGATTTAGGCTTAAGTTATGAATTTTAGAAAGGATGAGAATTAGGGTTATGTATATGACCCGATTTTCATGTTTATATGTTAAAAATGATACATGAATAAGCCTAAAAGATTTATGGATGTTACGTAGGGTAAAATACCCCATGTTTAAGGTACTTTCCAAAAGGGTTTGAAAATATTAGCCCTAAATTGGATTTTATGGACATATGTTTGGATATGTCAAAACGGGTCAAATGGATACCCAAAATGTGTATGGAAGTTGTTGTTATAGAAGGAAACGAATTTTAGATTTTAAATATATGATAATACCCTAAATTTGGGTTAATAAAATCATGATTATTTGCTGGAATTAAGTGATTAGAAATCTGTTTTGATATATGTATCAAAAGAGGCATTGAAATGATGAAAAATGGGTCCAAAAGTTGTTGTTTTGAAACCCTATAATGAATGGATTAAAATTCCAAAATTTAACCTTAAATTATATTTTAATTAAGGGGTTTAATCATGCTGATTAAGAAAACAAGTTGCTTTGTTTAAATATTTTAAGAAACACATGATTTATATATTGTGAAATAGACATATATGAAGAGATAAACATGAATAAATGATGAATGGTTTATGTGACACATTAAAATGAAAAAATGCATGAAAATGTGATGAAACACGTGGATTATGTTTCTGTATGGATAATCCCAAAATTTGAGATTAATATGTGAGGGTTATGACACTAAGTGCTTAAGAGTGAGCACAACGTGTAAATTATGAAAAATATGTGAAAAATGATAAGTGAAAGTAATAAACTTCCATATGGTGTCTAATGAATGCCTACGGAATGTGTTATGGCATATGTGAATGATACCCTAAATACGGGTATTAAACATAAGTTGAAATGAATGGTATGATGCATAAGTTAAGATGTGCATGTACACCCAACTTGGAATTTAAGTGGGTTATTAATGTTAATGAAAATGGATTGAAAAACTAAATTGAATGCAAGTAAATGGAGAGTATATAAATGCTATGTCATTCTTATATGTATAGGCAAAGGCAAAGAGATAAGCGAGATGGAAAGCTAAGCAAGTGTGATACCCGGACCCAAGTAGGACTCATATATATGTATTGGGAATGTAATTATGATGTGTATATGTATCAAATGGATTTTGAATGATTTTTGTGAATTATGCCACATTTTGAATTAAGGTTTCTATTGGAAACGTTAATTAAAAATTTAATCGCTGGAGCCCAAAGTGAGTCGGTATGACCCGAGGGGCTTAATGAGGATTAGAACATGCTAATATGGCATGAATATTTATTTTAATTTCCATGATATAATTAATGGAGATTAAAATGGAAATTATGGAATTATGTTGGAAAATCATAGAAAATTCAAACCTCAATGCTTGTAAAGCGGATTCAAGTGAAATTTGAAAAGAGAATAGATGATGATGGGCTTGATCTTATGGGATGTACCTAAGGATGCTGATATACCTAAGGTTGTGGATGAGTCCCTTGCTATACCCAAGCCAAAAGTAGCGATTAAACTTAGTCCAGAGCTACAGAAGGACGTATTCTCTATTCAAGGACTTAGCCTAGATCTTGTCCATACTAAGGTAGAAACTCATAATGTACCTTCTCGGACCACTCACAAGCTACCCTCTATGAAGTCAAGGATCAAGATGTGCAGACTAGAGTCAAGTCTAAGAAAATCTACGCCAAGAAGGAACCAAGGACTTTTTATAATGAATGACCCATTGTAACTAAGTTGGTGTATTATTTTTGTGATATCAATGGATATACAGCTAAGCATGTCCATATGGTAACCGAATTTGTTTCCTCTATTATTCCTCTGATCACCTTAAGAAAAAATTTTCTTTTAGTAAATATGCAAACTAAGTTGTAATATTTTTTAATATAATTGTGATATCCATACCAATTAAGGTCCATACATGTAAACTAGGAATTTAACTTTAGTTTATTGTATTATTCAATTGAACGCTTGAGATTAAATTAATTGATTAAGCAAGGTGATTAAATTAATTACCATAAGTCAATGTGGGTTAGTGTGTACAAAGAAGCCAAATGAGGTATAGGGAATGATAATATGGTATGATTAATTATTTCATATATTATCATCAATTTGATGATAATTGTGGGATTGATGTGTTTATTGTTAGAAAAATCATAACTTGACCCCTATAAGGCAGAATGACATGAAATTTGAAGGGTAAACACATGATGATGTGCTCTACCTTATGAAGGGAATGGATTATGAAAATTATGATTTAATTAGAGTGATAATTATTTAATTTCATCCTAATTCAAGAGACAATTTCAAATGAACATAACTTACACTAGAAAGGTCATTTTGACAAGAAATGTTTCATGAATGGTCAAAATAACATGGCTTATCATGTGGATGGATTTGATTAAGCTAATTATCATAAAAAATCTTAATCACAAAAGGACAAAATCAGTTGGCTTTTGTCTTCAAAAAGTAACATTTCATTAATGAAAAGTTAAGGGGTTTAATGCTTGGAAATGAGGTGGAATTATGGGGCATTTTTGCTAATCCAAAATTTTAGAATTTGTAGGTAAAAGTTGCAGCAAGATCATAGGTGTTTAATGGATAGATTTTGGGTAGAAATTGTTAGCACAAAATGCCAAAATAGGAGATAAAGGGGGGACGTGCTCAAGGACTATTTGGGCAAATTTTTGGCTTTTAAAAATTTTGTTAACATGAAAATTAAGAGGATAAACATTCCAACAACTCAATGGGATAATTATGGATTTAATAAACCTCAAAAATGAGGTGAAAAATTAAAGCTGAATATTGTTGGAAATATTTGGAAAATAAGCTAAATCTATGTTTTGATGATTAACAAATCAATTTGAGTAAGTCTTGGCTACTAACATGTTTGTGAAAGTGTTAAGGGACATACATTTGAAGAAAATAGATCATGGAAGGATAAGTCGATTTCCAAGTCAACTCAGGCATCGACTTAAGGCCAAGTCGATCCCTAAGTCGACTCCAACATCGACTTCAATGCGCCAAAATCTTTCAGAGTTGAAAATGGAGAGCTGAACTGCCGAAGTCGCAAACGAAGTCGACTTCGCATGCGACTTGGGTCGAAGTCGCAGACCAAGTCGACTCCAGTATCGACTTCAACATGAAAAAACCTTCCAAAGTTGATATCCAGACCCCGAAGTGCCGAAGTCGCACCCCAAGTCGACTCCACTTCGACTTGAGGTGAAGTCGCAGACGAAGTCGACTCTGGCATCGACTTTGATCGTGCAGAGGGGATATTTCAGAAGACAAGCTAAGATTAACTGTTTTCAAGACAAACCTGTATGAAGAAGAAGAACAAAGCAACCTAGATGCTCAAACTGAAACATTTGAAGACTAATCCAAGTCCAAGCAAGACGCATAAACTCGACCAAGAAGTTATTCAAGATTATATGATTCAAGACTATATTGGTTCAAAGGTTTGCAAAACATGGAGCTAATGAAAGGAAGCTAAAATGAAGAAAATGATTCAAAGGAAACGAAAAATGCAAGAAGAACAACAAAAGGCATGAAGGAACCCAAGCAAACTAAAGCATTCCAAGTTTCCAAGTTCGTCAAGCTAACTGACGAGGTGAAGTCGCACACCGAAGTCGACTCCACCTGCGACTTGGGTCAAGTCGATGCCCAAGTCGACCCAATCTGGAACTTGAAGATGCTACGGAAAGGTGAAGTCGCACCCGAAGTCGACTCCATCTGCGACTTGGGCGAAGTCGCACCCGAAGTCGACTCCGCCTGCGACTTGGGTCGCAACGGTCGGAAAAAATTCGAACGTTGGCGCATTAAATGCGCGCCACCTACCTTCAAACGTTCGGATTCCCTCTACAATTATAAAAGGCATTCATTGTGGACGAGGGAAGTAGCTGAAAATCATTAAGTGTGCATAACTCCCATCTTCAAGAGCATTAAAGAGATCAAGCCAATCCAAAGAAGAAGAACTTTGCTTCAAACTGCTAGAGCTCAACTTCTGAATCTTCAAAGCCAATTCTACGAGTTCTTCTCTGCGCCAAACTGCTTCTACACAACTATAACGTGTAGATTCTTTTGTTATTTCATTTAATTGTATTGAACTTGATTTAGTTTGAGGAACTAAGATCAAGTGTAAGCAATGTAGTGTGCGATTGGAGTGGAACTCATCACCTACTTGTGCTGAGATTTGTTGAAGCCCCCTAGAGCTGGAATCTAGAAGAGAGCAGTGGCTCTAATTGTATTTGTGGAATACAATAATGGAACCTAAGTCACAAGGAGTGTGAGCTTGGAAGAGTGGAGTAGGGAGGTTGCCCGAACCACTATAAAATTCTTGTGTGCTTGATTTATATTTCTTCTCTCAACATTATATTGCTTTCCATTTCATTTCTTCAATCAAGGGGATTAAACTTTCAAGGGGTTAAGCTTTTAATTTACCAAAGAATTTTATAAGAACCCAATTCACCCCTCCCCTCTTGGGTTTTGCCATTAACTCCGGACCAACAAGTGGTATCACAGCAGGTCTTTGAGTTAAACCAAAGAGATCCTATTGACATGGCATCCCAATCTACTTCCGTTCCCGCTTTTGCAGAGGGCCAATCATTTACTAGGCCACCATTGTTTGATGGGAACAATTTCGGCTATTGGAAGCTTCGTATGAAGCAACTCATCATGGCTACCGATATGGATTCTTGGATTGCAATCCAAGATGGTGTAATCTTGCCAACTGATGAAAGAGCTTCCAAGTGGACCGAAGAGGAAGTAAGAACCGTTAAGAGCAATGCTAAGGCCATGAATTCTTTATTTTGTGCTCTTACGGCTTCCGAATATGATAGAGTATCCTCTTGTCTAACCGCAAAAGAAATATAGGATACTCTAACATCTATTTATGAAGGAACCTCTCAAGTCCAAGGGACTAGGAGAAATATTCTCATAGGAGAATTGGAAAGCTTCAAAATGTTAGAAACAGAAAATATTTCTGAGATGTTTGCTAGATTTTCTAAAATTACTAACGCTTTGAAAGGTCTTGGAAAGGCTATCTCTGAATCTGAACAGGTTATGAAGATACTAAGAGCTCTACCGGAATCTTGGACTCCAAAGATTACGGCTATTGAAGAAGCCAAAGACCTAAATACACTAAAGCTAGAAGATCTTATTAGATCATTAATGTCACATGAGTTAATCAAGAGAAAAAATAAAGATCAACACAAAGGCAAGAAAATCGTTGCGTTAAAAGCGGCGCACAACTCAGAAGAGTCTACCTCCTCGTCTCATAACGATGATGAAGATATTGCACTTCTCACTTGCAAATTTCGAAAATTTATGAGAAAAGAAAAGAACCTCAAAGACTTCAAAGAAAGACCACGAAGAGAGAAGAAGGAGGTTACAAAATGCTATAGATGCGGGGGTGTGGGACATAGCAAGCTCTATGTCCTACACCGGAAGAGAGACCAAAAGATTATCAAGAAAGGAAGGAAGGACATGAAGGCAGAAAACTTCAAAGATCAAGAGGAAGAGGAATGTACGTGAATGAAGAAACTTCGTCTACAAGCAGCTCCTCAACCGACGAATTTGAGGCAGCAAATTGTGCAAGAATATGCTGCATGGCGCGGATTGAGCAAGAAGAAAATCTGTTGTGTTTAAACACAAAAGAAGTTTTGGAAGAACAAACCACTTCAACAAAGTACACAGAAAATGATGAGATATGTTTCAAGGCAAAGGCAAACAATGTATGGTTCATGGACAGCGGTTGTTCAAGGCATATGATCGGAGAAAGAAACTTATTTAATAAACTTAAGCCTTGCAACGATGGAACGGTTGCCTTTGGTAATAATGAGAAAGGTAAAATTAAAGGTAAAGGAAACATATATAGTATTTCAAATGCATGCATGGAAGATGTTTTGCTTGTTGAAGGACTCAAGCACAATCTAATGAGCATTAGTCAATTATGTGACAAAGGATACAAGGTTGTGTTTGAATCATCTATATGTAATGTATTTGATGGAGAACATATCATGTTTAGTGGAAAAAGACATGAAAATGTATATTTGGTTTCACTTGATGAACTAGATGGTCAATATCTAATGGCCATTGATAATGATCCATGGGTTTGGCATAAAAGGCTTGGACATATAAACATGGGAAATATAAAGACCCTATGGAAGAAGAGTTTGGTAGAAGGCTTGCCAAAGCTGAAATATGACAAGGACAAAATTTGCAAGGCATGTCAATTATCGAAACAACCCAAAATGCCTTTCTCTACCAAAAAGGAAATTTCCACCACTAGGCCACTTGATTTGCTACACATGGATCTATATGGGCCATCCGACATTTTAACCATTGGTGGAAAGAAATATGTGTTTGTAATTGTTGATGATTTTTCAAGATTCACATGGATAATTCTCTTAGCTAGCAAAGATGAAGCCTTCTCTATGTTTGCAACTTTTGTAAATTTTGTGCAAAATGAAAAACAAAGTACTATTATGACTATAAGAAGTGATCATGGTGGTGAATTTGAAAACAAATTATTCATAGAATTATGTAATGAAGAAGGGATTCATCACACATTTTCTGCACCAAGAACTCCACAACAAAATGGAGTAGTTGAAAAGAAAAACAGAACTATACAAGAGATGGCAAAAATAATGCTAAATGAGAGCAAACTATCCAAGAAATTTTGGGGTGAAGCTGTAAGTACAGCTTGTCATGTTTTGAATCGAGTTACCATTAGAGCAATCTTGAAAAAGACCCCATATGAGCTATGGAAAGGAAGAAAACCAAATATCTCTTATTTTCATACTTTTAGATGCACATGCTATGTTTTGAACAATGGAAAAACCAACTTGGCAAAATTAGATGCTAAAAGTGATGAGGCAATATTCCTTGGTTACTCATCAAATAGAAAAGCATATAGAGTATTCAATAAACGAAACCAAGTTGTAGAAGAGTCCATACATGTTATTTTTGATGAAACTAACCCATGCTTCAAAAGAAAAGATGATTTAAGTGATGCAGATGATATAGCAAGTAGTCTTGAAAAACTGCATGTGGAAAAGCTAGAAGATTCCATGGAGGAAAGGGTAAGTGAAGGTAATAATTCCTATAAACCTCCAACTGATCTAAAATTCAAACATGTCCACCCAATTGAACAAGTTATAGGAAATGTATATGAAGGTGTAAAAACTAGAAGATCAAAACAAAATATTTGTGGACAATATGCTTTTGTATCTAAGATTGAACCATCCAATATTGATCAAGCTCTTGATGATGAAAACTGGATTATAGCAATGCAAGAAGAGCTAAATCAATTTGAAAGAAACCAAGTTTGGCACCTTGTTCCTAGACCAAACGATTGTATTGTTATTGGCACCAAGTGGGTCTTTAGGAACAAATTAGATGAAAGTGGACTTGTAGTGAGAAACAAAGCTAGACTTGTGGCAAAGGGATACTCACAAGAAGAAGGAATAGATTTTGAAGAATCCTATGCCCCGGTTGCTAGATTGGAAGCAATTCGCATCTTACTAGCTTTTGCATCTCACATTAACTTTAAATTGGTTCAAATGGATGTTAAAAGTGCATTTTTGAATGGATATATAAATGAAGAGGTGTATGTGGAACAACCACTTGGATTTGAAGAAAAAGATCAATCTAAATTCGTGTATAAGCTAACCAAAGCATTATATGGATTAAAACAAGCTCCAAGGGCTTAGTATGATAGATTAAGCAAATTTCTGATTGATCATGATTTTCAAAAAGGAAAGGTAGACACCACTTTGTTTATCAAGTATAAAGAAAAAGATATATTGATCATTCAAATTTATGTTAATGATATCATTTTCGGTGCTACTAATGAGACTCTTTGTCAAGAATTTTCTGAGCTTATGCAGAAAGAATTTGAGATGAGCATGATGGGAGAGCTAAATTTCTTCCTTGGACTGCAAATCAAGCAATTAAATGAAGGAATTTTCATTAACCAATCCAAGTATATCAAAGAAATGTTGAAGAAGTTTGGCATGGAGAATAGCAAAGGAGCAAACACGCCTATGAGCTCAACAATCAAAATCGACAAAGATGAGAAAGGAAAAACAGTTGATTTAAAATTGTATAGAAGCATGATAGGTTCTTTATTGTATTTAACTGCTTCTAAGCCTGATATACTGTTTAGTGTGTGTATGTGCTCTAGATTTCAATCATGTCCAAAAGAATCACACTTGGTAGCTGTGAAAAGAATTTTCAGATACTTAGTAGACACTACCAATTTAGGACTTTGGTATCCAAAGGGCTCTAATTTTGATCTAATCGGCCACTCGGATGCGGATTTTTCCGGTTACAAAGTAGATAGAAAAAGCACTAGTGGAACATGTCAATTTCTTGGAAGCATGTTGGTTTCATGGTTTTCAAGAAAACAAACTAGTGTTGCTCTATCTACGGCGGAAGCCGAATACATTGCTGCCAGGAGCTGTTGTGCCCAATTACTTTGGATGAAACAGCAACTTAGGGACTATGGCATGCATTTTAAAGATATACCCATTAAATGTGATAATACTAATGTCATATGTTTAACTAAAAATCCAGTATTGCATTCTAGGACCAAACATATAGACCTTAGACACCATTTTATTAGAAAACATGTAGAAAATCATGACATATGTTTGGTATATGTAAGAACAGAAGATCAAGTTGCAGATATATTCACAAAGCCTCTAGCAAAAGAAGCATTTTATAAGATTAGAAATGACATGGGAATGATTGAATTAAACTAGCACAAACTGAGGGGGAGCACCTGTTTAGGGGGAGCAAACCCACCTGTCTCTTTCTTTACCCTCTAATTTTTGATATCTTGACAAAAAGGGGGAGAAGAGTAGGATTTGAGTCTAAATGATTTAAGTCTAAATAGGCTAAGAGGATAAGTCTTTATGATTGTGTTTAAGTTGAATGTTTGTTGAATGTTTTCAACTTGAAAGTATGCATAAGCAAAAGTATGATAACATTTCTTAATGCAAACTTAGCATATTCTTAAGCAATTGAAAGGTATACACTCAAAACGGTTTTGTCAATCATCAAAAAGGGGGAGATTGTTGGAAATATGTGGAAAAAAAGCTAAATCTATGTTTTGATGATTAACAAATCAATTTGAGTAAGTCTTGGCTACTAACATGTTTGTGAAAGTGTTTAAGGGACATACATTTGAAGAAAACAGATCATGGAAGGATAAGTCGATTTCCAAGTCAACTCAGGCATCGACTTAAGGCCAAGTCGATCCCTAAGTCGACTCCAACATCGACTTCAATGCGCCAAAATCTTTCAGAGTTGAAAATGGAGAGCTGAACTGCCGAAGTCGCAAACGAAGTCGACTTCGCATGCGACTTGGGTCGAAGTCGCAGACCAAGTCGACTCCAGTATCGACTTCAACATGACAAAACCTTCCAGAGTTGATATCCAGACCCCGAAGTGCCGAAGTCGCACCCCAAGTCGACTCCACTTGCGACTTGAGGTGAAGTCGCAGACGAAGTCGACTCCGGCATCGACTTCGATCGTGCAGAGGGGATATTTTAGAAGACAAGCCGAGATTAACTGTTTTCAAGACAAACCTGTATGAAGAAGAAGATCAAAGCAACCTAGATGCTCAAACTGAAACTGAAACATTTGAAGACTAATCCAAGTCCAAGCAAGACGCATAAACTCGACCAAGAAGTTATTCAAGATTATATGATTCAAGACTATATTGGTTCAAAGGTTTGCAAAACATGGAGCTAATGAAAGGAAGCTAAAATGAAGAAAATGATTCAAAGGAAACGAAAAATGCAAGAAGAACAACAAAAGGCATGAAGGAACCCAAGCAAACTAAAGCATTCCAAGTTTCCAAGTTCGTCAAGCTAACTGACGAGGTGAAGTCGCACACCGAAGTCGACTCCACCTGCGACTTGGGTCAAGTCGATGCCCAAGTCGACCCAATCTGGAACTTGAAGATGCTACGGAAAGGTGAAGTCGCACCCGAAGTCGACTCCATCTGCGACTTGGGCGAAGTCGCACCCGAAGTCGACTCCGCCTGCGACTTGGGTCGCAACGGTCGGAAAAAATTCGAACGTTGGCGCATTAAATGCGCGCCACCTACCTTCAAACGTTCGGATTCCCTCTACAATTATAAAAGGCATTCATTGTGGACGAGGGAAGTAGCTGAAAATCATTAAGTGTGCATAACTCCCATCTTCAAGAGCATTAAAGAGATCAAGCCAATCCAAAGAAGAAGAACTTTGCTTCAAACTGCTAGAGCTCAACTTCTGAATCTTCAAAGCCAATTCTACGAGTTCTTCTCTACGCCAAACTGCTTCTACACAACTGTAACGTGTAGATTCTTTTGTTATTTCATTTAATTGTATTGAACTTGATTTAGTTTGAGGAACTAAGATCAAGTGTAAGCAAAGTAGTGTGCGATTGGAGTGGAACTCATCACCTACTTGTGCTGAGATTTGTTGAAGCCCCCTAGAGCTGGAATCTAGAAGAGAGCAGTGGCTCTAATTGTATTTGTGGAATACAATAGTGGAACCCAAGTCACAAGGAGTGTGAGCTTGGAAGAGTGGAGTAGGGAGGTTGCCCGAACCACTATAAAATTCTTGTGTGCTTGATTTATATTTCTGCTCTCAACATTATATTATTTTCCATTTCATTTCTTCAATCAAGGGGATTAAACTTTCAAGGGGTTAAGTTTTTAATTTACCAAAGAATTTTATAAGAACCCAATTCACCCCTCCCCTCTTGGGTTTTGCCATTAACTCCGGACCAATAAATATATATATATAAAGAAGAGAGAAGGCAGCTCACGTTCCTTTCTCTAGTGGGCAGCTTGTGTTAAAAAAAAATCTAAGGGACAGCGAGGTGAACGTCCCCAAGCAAGGAAAAAGGAAGGAAAAGGGAAGAAAAAAGGGGGAAAAAGAAGGGAAGAAAGAGGGGCAAACCAAGCTTGACCAGTGGGAGCAAAACCTACACAAGTTGAAGTAGGTATCCAACCAAATTTGGGTTTATGAATTTCTAAGTTTTCTAACTCAATTCATGGGTCATAAATTCATTCATTTATGAACCCTAAATGTTGGTAATATGGTTACTAAATGTTCAATGAACTCAAGAATTCAATTCCAGTTTTCAAGAATGCTATCTATGGTTTTAGGGTTGATTATCTTAAGTATACCATGCTGGAATTTTTGTAAATTCCCAATTAAAGTTGTTGTTTTGAGCATATGATATGTGTGGATTATGTTAAATGTTTCCATGATTAACATATGTTGAACCAAGCATGATTAATGAACCTTAGAAGGGTGAAACATGGACTTGACAATTTGATAGAAATTCTACCCATTTGAGGTGGAATTGGTGCATGATTTAAATAACCTAATATGTAGGTGATTTGGAGGGTAAAATACCTTAAATATAAGGTGGTATGGATGTCCAACATGGGATGAAAATAATATTCAAAAATCTATTTTACTTGGACATGTGATGTGGATGTCCAATGGTGGAAAAGTATGGAAGGAAAGTTGTTGTTTTGGGCAATTTGATTTATGGGTTTTGATTTCATGAATATACCCTTAATATGGAGTAAAAAGGGGATGTCCAAGGACTGAAATTAAAAATATAAAAATCTCTTTATGGAACACATATTGATATGGATGTTCAATGTGGAAAGTATGATGGAAAAGTTGATGTTTTGGAACCATGTAAATTAAAGAATTTTAATCTCATGAAAATACCCTAAATTATGTGCAAAATAAGTGTTTTAATTAAGCAAAAATGGAAGGCAAGGTGTTGTTTGGTGTAAATTTGCATCACACATAATTTATGTGTAACTAAAAGGGTGCACATGAAGGGTATGGACGACAAGAATGAGAAATGACTAAATATGATTTGCAAAAATGTAAAAATAAAAAGAAATATGGTAAAATGTGAAAAGAGATGGTTGTTTTGATAAAATTATAAAATTTCAAAATTTGAGATTGAAATTAATAGCCCTAACTCATAAGTATGTGCCTAAAATAAGCACCAATAGAGAAATGTAAAGAATGGATGTTAAATGATGAATAAAAAGTGTTGGACTTCCCTATATTAAGTTAAATGAAAGGTTATAATAAGCTTGTAAATTTTCCCTAAATAAGGGTATTAAAAATAAAAGGAATGAGGGCTATGGAAGCACAAGTTATACCGATGTGTGAATTAGTAAATCAACGCCCAAATTGAAAAAAAATTGAGGTATGTAAATTGATGGAAATCATGTGGGTTGGAAAACTATATAACGTGCAAGCATATAGAATTATGTTTATAAATGCAATGTCATTTTTATGTGTATAGGCAAAAGCAAAGAAAAGGTAAACGAAGGAAACTAAAGTGAATTCAGGTAAGCAAGCAAATTTTTTAAAACTTGCTTTCTCAAAATTATGACAATGTGTTGCAAATTGCTATTTAAATGCTTTGAATTATCTTGCAAATGGATGTCTAAATGCTTTTAGAATTATTTAAGGATGGTCATCCCTATAACTCTTGCAAATGCTCTTGAACACTGATTTATTAAATGATATTGAGAAATTATGGCTCAAATGCTTATTCATGAAAATAATGCTAGCATGTCTATGTCCATGTCTATGTTTATATTTATGATGCACAAGGTGTTAGGCCCATTTTAGAGGTGTAAGTTGACCAATTGTCCTCCTCTAGTGTGACCAAGTTGCTAAGATAGGCCAAAGGCCAGTGACACCCTCCCTTTGATGGGAGTAGGATGATGGGATGGTCGCCTAGCTAGCGTACCATCATATGATGGTCATGTTTATGATGATAATAATGCATTGCATTATTCATGATATACCCATGATGTAATTCCCCAGCCCGAGCGTCACAACCTTACCTCAAGATAGTTTGACTGGTAAACGTGATCAGGATTATTGCCCTGTCACACGGTGGGTTTTAACGGATATTTATCTAATTAATTATATTTTCATAGGAATTTACTTCCTTCCATTTCTATGCTCATGCATAATTAGTTCATTTCATCCAATAATGTCATATCTAGACATGATTTTCATAATATATTTCAAACCATCTCATAAATCAGATGTCACTGCATGTATCATCATAGAAGTCAACATAAAACATCGAGATAAATTTACAATCATTCAACATAAGTTTTTCATAAACATAAAACTTATAATGTTTTTCTCATTTCTTCAATAGATAGCTCCTACTCCTTTGCCAGGTCTCTTCTTTCACCTGGCTATGGGTTTAGAAAACGAAAACATGAGTCGAAACTCAATAAGCAAGCTTATATTTTACAGGCAATTCATTTTGAAGGCATATTTATTTAAAAACATTTTTCTCCCTTCAGTAGAGACACTTATCAAGTGATCAACTACTTGTAGAGAAAAAATCATTCAAACACTTTTCATAAACATTTCATGAACATTGGATGTGCAAATTCATCATTTCCATTGATGACGTTATCCTTATGTGAGGGTGCGCTAGCACGGGGAACATTTTTTCATGACATGATCCTTTCCATCCTTAGCGCTGGACCTACCGACTTGGCAACGTCGAAGGGGACTCCTTGTCCACTTACTACCTCGACCAGCCTACTTGATTTCCATTCCATGCATGTCTTTTAGTTACCCTGACATTATATACCTCCTTATACATGGAACTTGTCATTCTCATGTAGAGAATTCTTTGCATCATCCATTCTAAACATTATTTCAATGAAACATCATTTCAAATCCATACATCATCACTTTTCATGAGCAATTGTGAAACAGCAAGAAATTCATCATCATAATTGAAATAATACTTCATAACACATTGAGATAAATGAATGACCATCCTTAAATACTTTGTAATGAAAGCCAAAATCATTTAGAAATCTGCTTGCTTGCCTCGCTTGCTTAGCTTTCCGTTTCGCTTATCCCTTTGCCTTTGCCTATACATATAAGAATGATATAATATTCATATATTTCCTTTGCTTGCATTCGACTCAGTTTTCCAACCCATTTCCTTTAACATACATAATTCTTTCAACTTCTCAAGTTATTATGCTCGTATAGCACATACTTGTGCACTACATGGGCTATTACACATCACATTAAATCCCATAAATAGGGTAATCATTCAATCACTTAATAATTATTACATAATCATTATTTAAAGGTTCATTAACTTCCATTTACCATTTTTCACTCATTTTCCAAAATTCACACATCGTTGCTCATTTTAAGCACATGTGGTCGCCTTAAGCATCATTAATTAATTCAAAATTTGAAATTAACATCATGCAATTCTAAAAAAAAAATATTTACAAAATTTATCATATTTTCATGCATTTTTGCACAAAATCACATTACTTAGGTCATTTACCACTCATGCATGTCTATCCTTTCACAAATAACCATTTAACAACACATGTATGAGGCATTTCATCAAATTTCCCAAGTCAGAAATTTAATCCATATTTCAGCATGATAATTATCCTTAATTATGACTATACTTAGGGTATTTTTATGGAATTTAAATCCACTAATCATAGGTTTCCAAAACAACAACTTTGGAACCCATTTTTCACCCGTTTAACGTGTCTTTTGACACATAACCCTAAGTAGATTTATAAATCCGAATTTTCAGCAAATAATCCCACTTTTATTAATCTGAATTTATTTTATTAACATAAATATCAATTTGGATCATTTCTACATAGGTTTTATATTTCTTTTTTATTTTTTTCTCCAACTATCCACATATGCTGAAATCATGCATACTGAAATCTCAAAATATTGAATTAATACCAAATCAAGTATTTTTTATCTGAAATTTATACCATACCTTAGAAACTACATTAAATAACCAAAATAAATATTTTAAGCACAAAAAATTAATCATTTATATTTATTTTGGTATTTTTACCTTGCTGGACAGCAGCATCCATTTTCAGACAGCCTTAATCACGTAAATTATTGGGTATATTTATAACCATCAAAAACTATTTTTTATTTTTTTTCTATGATCTTAAATATGTATTATATATCTTGTAAAATTTTCAGTCCAAAATTCCTTATATAAAAATTATTAAAAATTATTTGGTGCAGCTGATCCTGCCACCCATTCAATCCTGTCCAGGTTGATTTTTCGGATTTTTGATTTGCACGGGTCGTTCCTTAATCACCCCATAATGATTCTTCCTAAAAATTTTCATGCTAAAACATTCATCAATTATTTCTTCCATATTTTAGATTTCTGCCTCATTTCTTCTAGGTTTTGCTCCCATATTTGCATCTCTTTTCAATACATATGCAAAACCCTCAATCAATACATAATTCCAAAATGTTATTAATCTTTCTTTAGAGGTTTATTATGATTCAAAACTATGATTCCAATATCAAGAAGAAAACTCAAAAATTGGAAAGCTTAACTCAATGGGTACTTACCCGATTTCGCTGATTCTTTGCCCTGAGCTTCTCGAGCTTCTCCTTTCCTTTTTCCTTCTTCTTTTCCTCTTCTTTTGTCATCTTCCTTGCTGGGTTGGTCGTGCCCTAGCTGCTGCCCTTGGAGAAAATCTCCATTTTTCTCTTATTTTCCTCTCTTCTCTCTCTCCTTCTCCCCCCTGCTAGAACGTGCAGCAGCCCTTGGTCTTCCTTTTTTTCTTTTTATAAACCACTTTTCTTAGTGCCCAAGTAACCCCATAGGCATTTTAGTAAATTCCATTTTCACTTTCTACAATTGCCCTTCTTGGCTCTTAAGCAACTTGTTACTTGTTCTCCAAGAAACCAACTTCCCATAATAATTAGCTTAATCCATTCCATTCATCTAATAGATTTCATAATTTTATTCCATCATTTCAAATTTTATCTCAAACCGACATTTCTACGTCAAGTTATGATCACTTGAATTTACTTTTGGATTTTGGGAGAAAAATAATTAATTATCACCTTAAACCTATCATGATTCCCTTAATCCAATCCATTCGTAATATTGGGCCCACCGTTGTAAACTTATCTTTTAAATTTCATCGAAATCTGCCTTGTAGGCGTCAAGTTATGAATTTTCCATCGTTTTTCACCTTAATTTCATAATTACATTTTAGTCTTCATAAATTAAATCATGATTATTAACATGATTATTCATGACACCTTGTCACCTTCAAATCCTTAGTAAGACCCTCGGGTCATACTAACTCACTTCGGGCTCTGCCGATTAAATTTCTAATCACCATTTCCAATAGAAATCCTAATTCAAAATGTGACATAATTCACAAAAATCATTCAAAATTCATTTTCATCACATATAAATCATGTATATATGTTTAATGCATCCCATTGAGTCCTACATAGGTTAGGGTTTCACGCATGACGAATACGATGTTGCATTTTTCATAATATACCCACAAGTGGGTATGATATTGGTTTCAAAGATGTTTATTCAAATGCAAACTTTGCCTGAAAATGAATTGCCTGAAAACTATGCAAATTGCTTACTTAGTTTATACTCATGATATGTTTTTCAAACCCTAAGACAGGTGCAAGGATGGTTACCAAGGAGGAGCTCAGGTTTAAATGAAGAATAATAATTCATGTACTTTTTTGTATGCACTTGTATGATGAGAAATGTATTAGGGAATGAATGTTTGCAAAATTGGTTGATATTTATGGATTTATACACGGTTGGTGTGTGATATGGATTGAAATATGTCAAAATGTTGACGGGTGATGAATGTGTATTATAGCATGATATGGATGTTATAAAATTTTTATTATATGATGGAACCTGATGTAGGAAACAAATTTTGAATGTGTATACCAGGGTTTGCCATTGGCCAAGGAGGGAAAATTTTTCAAATGAAGTCGATTGGTAGTTGTTGGAAATATGTGAAAAATAAGCTAAATCTATGTTTTGATGATTAACAAATCAATTTGAGTAAGTCTTGGCTACTAACATGTTTGTGGAAGTGTTTAAGGGACATACATTTGAAGAAAATAGATTATGGAAGGATAAGTCGATTTTCAAGTCGACTTAAGGCCAAGTCGATCCCCAAGTCGACTCCAACATCGACTTCAATGCGCCAAATCCTTCCAGAGTTGAAAATGGGAAGCTGAACTGCCGAAGTCGCAAACGAAGTCGACTTCGCATGCGACTTGGGTCGAAGTCGCAGATCAAGTCGACTCCAGTATTGACTTCAACATGACAAAACCTTCCAGAGTTGAAGTTCAGACTCCGAAGTGCCGAAGTCGCACCCCAAGTCGACTCCACTTGCGACTTGAGGTGACGTCGCAGACGAAGTCGACTCCGACATCGACTTTGATTGGGCAGAGGGGATTTTTCAGAAGATAAGCTGAATTAACAAATTTTCAAGACAAACCTGTATGAAGATGAAGATCAAGGCAACCTAGATGTTCAAACTGAAACATTTGAAGACTAATCCAAGTCCAAGCAAGACGCATAAACTCGACCAAGAAGTTATAGAAGATTATATGATTCAAGACTATATTGGTTCAAAGGCTTGCTAAACATGGAGCTAATGAAAGGAAGCTAAAATGAAGAAAATGATTCAAAGGAAATGAAAAATGCAAGAAGAACAACAAAAGGCATGAAGGAACCCAAGCAAACTAAAGAATTCCAAGTTTTCAAGTTCGTCAAGCTAACTAACGAGGTGAAGTCGCACACCGAAGTCGACTCCACCTGCGACTTGGGTCAAGTCGATGCCCAAGTCGACCCAATATGGAACTTGAAGACGCTACGGAAAGGTGAAGTCGCACCCGAAGTCGACTCCATCTGCGACTTGGGCGAAGTCGCACCTGAAGTCGACTCCGTCTGCGACTTGGGTCGCAACGGTCGGAAAAAATTCGAACGTTGGCGCATTAAATGCGCGCCACCTACCTTCAAACGTTCGGATTCCCTCCACAATTATAAAAGGCATTCATTGTGGACGAGGGAAGTAGCTGAGAATCATTAAGTGTGCTTAACTCCCATC
Source organism: Annona cherimola (assembly GCA_030490835.1). NCBI lineage: Eukaryota > Viridiplantae > Streptophyta > Magnoliopsida > Magnoliales > Annonaceae > Annona > Annona cherimola. Next base: position 47,446,564 of record CM059977.1, on the reverse strand, counting down.
TACAAGAGCTTTAAAGAGATCAAGCCATTCAAAGAAGAAGAACTTTGCTTCAAACTGCAAGAGCTCAACTTCTGAATCTTCAAAGCCAATACTACGAGTTTTTCTCTGCGCCAAATTGCTACTACACATCTGTAAAGTGTAGATTCTTTTGTTATTTCATTTAATTGTATTGAACTTGATTTAGTTTGAGGAACTAAGATCAAGTGTAAGAAAAGTAGTGTGTGATTGGAGTGGAACTCATCACCTACTTGCCCGAACCACTATAAAATTCTTGTGTGCTTGATTTATATTTCTGCTCCCAACATTATATTGCTTTCCATTTTATTTTTTCAATCAAGGGGATTAAACTTTCAAGGGGTTAAGTTTTTAATTTACCAAAGAATTTTATAAGAACCCAATTCACCCCTCCCCTCTTGGGTTTTGCCATTAACTCGGGACCAACAAGTGGTATCAGAGCAGGTCTTTGAGCTTACCAAAGAGATCTTATTGACATGACATCCCAATCTACTTCCGTTCTCGCTTTTGCCGAGGGCCAATCATTTACTAGGCCACCATTGTTTGATGGGAACAAATTCGGCTACTGGAAGCTTCGTATGAAGCAACTCATATGGCTACCGATATGGACTCTTGGATTGCAATCCAAGACGGGGTAATCTTGCCAATTGATGAAAGAGCTTCCAAATGGACCGAAGAGGAAGTAAGAACTGTAAAGAGCAATGCTAAAGCTATGAACTCACTATTTATTGCTCTTACAGCTTCTGAATATGATAGAGTATCCTCTTGTCTAACCGCTAAAGAAATATGGGATACTCTAACATCTATTTATGAAGGAACCTCTCAAGTCCAAGGGACTAGGAGAAATATTCTGATAGGAGAATTGGAAAGCTTCAAAATGTTAGAAACAGAAAATTTTTCTGAGATGTTTGCTAGATTTTCTAAAATTACTAACGCTTTGAAAGGTCTTGGAAAGGCTATCTCTGAATCTGAACAGGTTATGAAGATACTAAGAGCTCTACCGGAATCTTGGACTCCAAAGATTACTGCAATCGAAGAAGCCAAAGACCTAAATACACTAAAGCTAGAAGATCTAATTAGCTCATTAATGTCACATGAGCTAATTAAGAGAAGAAACGAAGACAATCACAAAGGGAAGAAAGTCATTGCACTAAAGGCCACCCACAACTCAGAAGAATCTACGTCCTCATCTCACAACGACGATGAAGACATTGCGTTGTTGACCCGAAAATTCTGAAAGTTCGTAAGGAAAGAAAGGAACTCCAAAGACTTCAAGGAAAGACCACGTAAGGAGAAGAAGAAGGAGGCTACAAAATGTTACAGATGCGGGGGCGTGGGACATATGCAAGCTCAATGTCCTACACCGGAAGAGAGACCAAAGGATTATCAAGAAAGGAAGGAAGGACATGGAGGCAGAAAACTTCAAAGATCAAGAGGAAGAGGAATGTACGTGAATGAAGAGACTTCATCAACAAGCAACTCCTCAACCGACGAATTTGAGGCAGCAAATTGTGCAAGAATATGCTGCATGGCACAAATTGAACATGAGGAAAATCTGCTGTGTTTAAAAAATGACTGAAGTTTTGGAAGAACAAACCATCTCAACAAAGTGCACAAACAATGAAGAGGTAACTTCCAAACCTTGCCATTCTCAATCTAGTTATTCTTCTTTTCATGAATGCCTCAAATGTACTGAATTAGAAGAACTACAACTTGCATATGATTCATTATATGAGGAAATCAAAAAGCTAGGAAATAAGTTGTCATTAAAGAGAACAATGTAACTCCGTCATTATTGTAAATGGAAAACTAGCTGAAAGAACAACAAAACTGAAAGAGGAAAATGAATCATTGTTGAAAGAGGTAGAGAAATTGAAAAAGGAGAACGAATCATTAAATGAATCATTAGCAAAGTTCTCTAATCCTGGAGAAAATGGAAAGATGTTTTTGAACATAACTGCTCAAACAAATAAAAGAGGCCTTGGATATTATACATTTGAGCAAAAAGAAAGTGGCAAATCGAATGTGCCAATACTTGGAAAATATCAAACCAAAACTGCACCAATATACAAGCCAAGAAGGAAGAATGTTATGTGGACTAGAAGGCCAATGATTGAACCATTATATACTTGGAGGCCTACTCCTAGATTACCAATGGCTTGCAATTTCTGCAACAAAATGGGTCATAAAGCCTATAAATGTAACTTTAAGAAATTATATGACCATGGTGCAAAATTAGTTTGGGTTCCAAGGAACACAAGATTTGGGCTTTCTAAGTTAGAGCAACAAAAATTGAATTATATTACTAACCCAAATGGACCCATAAAATGGGTACCAAAGAGATAAGATTTACTTGTTTATTTTTCAAATATGTTTCAAGGCAAAGGCAAACAACGTATGGTTCATGGACAGCGGTTGTTCAAGGCATATGACCGGAGAAAGAAGTTTATTTCATAAACTTAAGCCTTGCAACGATGGAACGGTTGCCTTTGGTAATAATGAGAAAGGTAAAGGAAACATATATAATATTTCAAATGCATGCATGGAAGATGTTTTGTTTGTTGAAGGACTCAAGCACAATCTAATGAGCATTAGTCAATTATGTGACAAAGGATACAAGGTTGTGTTTGAATCATCTATATGTAATGTATTTGATGGAGAACATATCATGTTTAGTGGAAAAAGACATGAAAATGTATATTTGGTTTCACTTGATGAACTAGATGGTCAATGTCTAATGGCCATTGATAATGATCCATGGGTTTGGCATAAAAGGCTTGGACATATAAACATGGGAAATATAAAGACCATATGGAAGAAGAGTTTAGTAGAAGGCTTGCCAAAGTTGAAATATGACAAAGATAAAATTTGCAAGGCATGTCAATTATCAAAACAACCCAAAATGCCTTTCTCTACCAAAAAGGAAATTTCCACCACTAGGCCACTTGAATTGCTACACATGGATCTATATGGGCTATCCGACATTTTAACCATTGGTGGAAAGAAATATGTATTTGTAATTGTTGATGATTTTTCAAGATTCACATGGATAATTCTCTTAGCTAGCAAAGATGAAGCCTTCTCTATGTTTTGAACAATGGAAAAACCAACTTGGGAAAATTAGATGCTAAAAGTGATGAGGCAATGTTCCTTGGTTACTCATCAAATAGCAAAGCATATAGAGTATTCAATAAACGAAACCAAGTTGTAGAAGAGTCCATACATGTTGTTTTTGATGAAACTAACCCATGCTTCAAAAGAAAAGATGATTTAAGTGATGCAGATGATATAACAAGTAGTTTTGAAAAACTGCATGTGGAAAAGCAAGAAGATTCCATGGAGGAAAGGGTAAGTGAAGGTAATAATTCCTACAAACCTCCAACTGATTTGAAATTCAAACATGCCCATCCAATTGAACAAGTTATAGGAAATGTATATGAAGGTGTAAAAACTAGAAGGTCAAAACAAAATATTTGTGGACAATATGCTTTTGTATCCAAAATTGAACCTTCTAATATTGATCAAGCTCTTGACGATGAAAACTGGATTATAGCAATGCAAGAAGAGCTAAATCAATTTGAAAGAAATCAAGTTTGGCAACTTGTTCCTAGACCAAACGATTGTACTGTTATTAGCACCAAGTGGGTCTTTAGGAACAAATTAGATGAAAGTGGACTTGTAGTGAGAAACAAAGCTAGACTTGTGGCAAAGGGATACTCACAAGAAGAAGGAATAGATTTTGAAGAATCCTATGCCCCGGTTGCTAGATTGGAAGCAATTCGCATCTTATTAGCTTTCGCATCTCACATGAACTTTAAATTGTTTCAAATGGATGTTAAAAGTGCATTTTTGAATGGATATATAAATGAAGAGGTGTATGTAGAACAACCACCTGGATTTGAAGAAAAAGATCAATCTAAATTTGTGTACAAGTTAACCAAAGCATTATATGGATTAAAACAAGCTCCAAGGGCTTGGTATGATAGATTAAGCAAATTTCTGATTGATCATGATTTTCAAAAAGGAAAGGTAGACACCACTTTGTTTATCAAATATAAAGAAAAGGATATATTGATCATTCAAATTTATGTTGATGATATCATTTTCGGTGCTACTAATGAGACTCTTTGTCAAGAATTTTCTGAGCTTATGCAGAAAGAATTTGAGATGAGCATGATGGGAGAGCTGAATTTCTTCCTTGGACTGCAAATCAAGCAACTAAATTAAGGAATCTTCATTAATCAGTTCAAGTATATCAAAGAAATGCTGAAGAAGTTTGGCATGGAAAATAGCAAAGGAGCAAACACGCCTATGAGCTCAACAATCAAAATCGACAAAGATGAGAAAGGAAAAATAGTTGATCTGAAATTGTATAGAAGCATGATAGGTTCTTTATTGTATTTAACTGCTTCTAGGCCTGACATATTGTTTAATGTGTGTATGTGCTCTAGATTTCAATCATGTCCAAAAGAATCACACTTGGTAGCTGTGAAAAGAATTTTCAGATACTTAGTAGACACTACCAATTTAGGACTTTGGTATCCAAAGGGCTCTAATTTTGATCTAATCGGCTACTCGGATGCGGATTTTGCCGGTTACAAAGTAGATAGAAAAAGCACTAGTGGAACATGTCAATTTCTTGGAAGGATGTTGGTTTCATGGTTTTCAAGAAAACAAACTAGTGTTGCTCTATCTACGGCGGAAGCCGAATACATTGCCGCCGGGAGCTGTTGTGCCCAATTATTTTGGATGAAACAGCAACTTAGGGACTATGTCATGGATTTTAAAGATATACCCATTAGATGTGATAATACTAGTGCCATATATCTAACCAAAAATTCAGTATTGCATTCTAGGACCAAACATATAGACCTTAGACACCATTTTATTAGAGAACATGTAGAAAATCATGATATATGTTTGGTATATGTAAGAACAGAAGATCAAGTTGCAGATATATTCACAAAGCCTCTAGCAAAAGAAGCATTTTATAAGATTAGAAATGACATGGGAATGATTGAATTAAACTAGCACAAACTAAGGGGGAGCACCTATTTAGGGGGAGCAAACCCACCTGTCTCTTTCTTTACCCTCTAATTTTTGATATATTGACAAAAAGGGGGAGAAGAGTAGGATTTGAGTCTAAATAATTTGGGTCTAAATGGACTATTATGATTGCTTTTAAGTCCTCTTGTTGAATGTTATGATTGTGTTTAAGTTGAATGTTTGTTGAATGTTTTCAACTTGAAAGTTTGCATAAGCAAAAGTATGATAACATTTCAAAAATGCAAACTTAGCATTTTGTTAAGCAATTGAAAGGTATACACTCAAATCGGTTTTGTCAATCATCAAAAAGGGGGAGATTGTTCGAAATATGTGGAAAATAAGCTAAATCTATGTTTTGATGATTAACAAATCAATTTGAGTAAGTCTTGGCTACTAACATGTTTGTGGAAATGTTTAAGAGACATACATTTGAAGAAAATAGATCATGAAAGGATAAGTCGATTTTCAAGTCGACTTAAGGCCAAGTCGATCCCCAAGTCGACTCCAACATCGACTTCAATGCGCCAAATCCTTCCAGAGTTGAAAATGGGAAGCTGAACTGCCGAAGTTGTAAACGAAGTCGACTTCGCATGCGACTTGGGTCGAAGTCGCAGATCAAGTCGACTCTAGTATTGACTTCAACATGACAAAACCTTCCAGAGTTGAAGTTCAGACCCCGAAGTGCCGAAGTCGCACCCCAAGTCGACTCCACTTGCGACTTGAGGTGAAGTCGCTGACGAAGTCGACTCCGACATCGACTTCGATTGGGCAGAGGGGATTTTTCAGAAGACAAGCTGGATTAACAAATTTTCAAGACAAACCTGTATGAAAATGAAGATCAAGGAAACCTAGATGCTCAAACTGAAACATTTGAAGACTAATCCAAGTCCAAGCAAGACGCATAAACTCGACCAAGAAGTTATAGAAGATTATATGATTCAAGACTATATTGGTTCAAAGGCTTGCAAAACATGGAGCTAATGAAAGGAAGCTAAAATGAAGAAAATGATTCAAAGGAAATGAAAAATGCAAGAAGAACAACAAAAGGCATGAAGGAACCCAAGCAAACTAAAGAATTCCAAGTTTTCAAGTTCGTCAAGCTAACTAACGAGGTGAAGTCGCACACCGAAGTTGACTCCACCTGCGACTTGGGTCAAGTCGATGCCCAAGTCGACCCAATATGGAACTTGAAGACGCTACGGAAAGGTGAAGTCGCACCCGAAGTCGACTCCATCTGCGACTTGGGCGAAGTCGACTCCGCCTGCGACTTGGGTCGCAACGGTTGGAAAAAATTCGAACGTTGGCGCATTAAATGCGCGCCACCTACCTTCAAACGTTCGGATTCCCTCCACAATTATAAAAGGCATTCATTGTGGACGAGGGAAGTAGCTGAGAATCATTAAGTGTGCTTAACTCCCATCTACAAGAGCTTTAAAGAGATCAAGCCATTCAAAGAAGAAGAACTTTGCTTCAAACTGCAAGAGCTCAACTTCTGAATCTTCAAAGCCAATACTACGAGTTCTTCTCTGCGCCAAATTGCTACTACACATCTGTAAAGTGTAGATTCTTTTGTTATTTCATTTAATTGTATTGAACTTGATTTAGTTTGAGGAACTAAGATCAAGTGTAAGCAAAGTAGTGTGTGATTGGAGTGGAACTCATCACCTACTTGTGCTGAGATTTGTTGAAGCCCCCTAGAGCTGGAATCTAGAAGAGAGCAGTGGCTCTAATTGTATTTGTGGAATACAATAGTGGAACCCAAGTCACAAGGAGTGTGAGCTTGGAAGAGTGGAGTAGGGAGGTTGCCCGAACCACTATAAAATTCTTGTGTGCTTGATTTATATTTCTGCTCCCAACATTATATTGCTTTCCATTTCATTTCTTCAATCAAGGGGATTAAACTTTCAAGGGGTTAAGTTTTTAATTTACCAAAAAATTTTATAAGAACCTAATTCACCCCTCCCCTCTTAGGTTTTGCCATTAACTCGGGACCAACAGTAATATCTCACATCATATCAACTTTTCAACTAGAAAACTTCTTAAAAAGGGTTGGCAAGCTGTCTTGTTTTAGTTTGTGGCGCCCCAAATCGAGGTGTCACATTTGTCCTTACTCCAAGACCTTGTCGATTGATAAGTGTGAATCAGGATTGTTGCCCTGATTACGCAACGGGTTCTTAATTAGAACACGTCCAATTTTTTTTCTTTCTTTTTGTTTCATCACATAACTATACTCATCATCATTCATAATGGACTCATCCATATCATCATAAATCATCAATTTCTTATATTATTCATAACTTCATAATTCCATACAACCTATGTCCTTTCTCATAATATCTCATTAGGGCATCTATTTATACAAAAATCTACTAATCTTTGTAGATTCCTCGTTTCCTTTAGCAACATATGCCTTTCATCTCTTAGCCTTCCCTACACCTGTCTGAGGTTGGAAAAACAAAACATGAATCGAAACTCAATAAGCAAGCATTTTTTTCATTTAAATGCAATTCTCTCCATTCGATAGAAGACACTTACCAAGTGATCAACTACCAATAGAATAGAAACATTTTCATAAAAATCATTTCATAAACATTGGATGTGCAAATGCTTCCTTTCCATTCCTGACATAAACCTCGTGTGCAGGTATGCTAGCCCAGGAAACATGTGGCGCCCCGACCCGGGTGCCTAGAAGCCTTACTCCGGGATCTTTATCGATTGGTAAACATGACTCAGGATTGTTGCCCTGATCACACGGTGGGATTTTTAAATTGGATCTCGTCCAATTTTTATTTTATTCCTCTTTTTTTTTTTTCATCACATAACAAACACTTGTCATCAACTTTACGCATAATACTCATAATAACATCATATCATCATATATGAACATATTCTTGACATTAATTTCATATATATTATTCATATCACAATAATTGACTTATCTACATCACAAGTTCTTTCAATCTAAACATTTCATATATACATATTTTGAAGATTCCATATAATCATTCATGCCATATATAGACCAGTTTGTTGAAAAAGTTTTCTTCATACTCTTTACCTTTTCTGCATAGCCTGTGCGGCACCTGTCTATGGTTGAGGAAAATAAAACATGAGTCGAAACTCAATAAGCAAGAATTTTTCATTTTAAATGCATTTCTCACCTTTTAGTAGTAGACGCTTAACAAGCGTTCGACTAGCAACTGGAGGAAACCTTTTCATAATCCCAATTCATGGCAAACATATGCTTGTAAAACTGGACATATAAATTCTTTTTCCGTAAACATATTTACGTTCTAAAATAATTTTCATCGAAGCTCCTTTTCTTATAGGACATTGTCATGTCCTAAAATACTTTTCATAAAACCCTTTTTAAGCATATGCAACATGCAAAGCATCATAGCTTCCTGTTAGAACTCGTCCAATTTTTTTCTTTCTTTTTCTTTCATCACATAACATATACTCGTCATAATTTATAATGGACTCATCCATATCATCATAAATCATCAATTTCTTATATTATTCATAACTTCATAATTTCATACAACCTATGTCCTTTCTCATCATATCCCATTAGGGCATCTATTCATACAAAAATCTATTAATCTTTGTAGATTCCTCTTTTCCTTTAGCAACACAACCTGTCTGAGGTTAGGAAAACAAAACATGAGTCGAAACTCAATAAGCAAGCATTCTTTTTCATTTAAATGCATTTCTCTCCATTCGATAAAAGACACTCACCAAGTGATCAACTACCAACGGAATAGAAACCTTTTCATAAAAATCATTTCATAAATATTGGATGTGCAAATGCTTCATTTCAATTCGTAACTTAAACCTTCGTGTGCGGGTACGCTAGCCCAGGGAACATCTCACATAGCATGGTCCAATACACCGGTTTTCTTCGACTTGGCCTCATACCTTTTCTTTTTTCTTTCTACAGCTATCTCCACATTATTGCTATGATATAACTTCCTGTGGTATCATACCTTTTCTTTCTTTTTGTTTACTTTTTCTATACTCATCTACCATTCCTTGATATGATACCATTCTTGTCTCATCATAAAAAGCATCATAGCTTTATAAACATATAGATCTAGACATTATCTTTGCCTATCTATCAATTCATATTCTAATACCAACTTCTGTGGTATCACGCATTTCCTATCGTCCATAATTTTTCTCTTTCCATGCCTATTTACCAATCTTTGCTCTGATACCATCTTCTGTGGTATCAGACCTATCCTTTCATCATCCTTTATTTTCTTCTTCTCCCACCTATTTACCAATCCTTGCTCTGATACCAATTTTTGTGGCGCCCAGAACCAAGGCATCACATTTGTCCTTACTCCAAGATCTTGTTGATTGGTAAGTGTGAATCAGGATTATTGCCCTGATCATGCGACAGGTTCTTAATTAGAACTCGTCCAATTTTTTTCTTTCTTTTTCTTTCATCACATAACATATACTCGTCATAATTTATAATGGACTCATCCATATCATCATAAATCATCAATTTCTTATATTATTCATAACTTCATAATTTCATACAACCTATGTCCTTTCTCATCATATCCCATTAGGGCATCTATTCATACAAAAATCTATTAATCTTTGTAGATTCCTCTTTTCCTTTAGCAACACAACCTGTCTGAGGTTAGGAAAACAAAACATGAGTCGAAACTCAATAAGCAAGCATTCTTTTTCATTTAAATGCATTTCTCTCCATTCGATAAAAGACACTCACCAAGTGATCAACTACCAACGGAATAGAAACCTTTTCATAAAAATCATTTCATAAATATTGGATGTGCAAATGCTTCATTTCAATTCGTAACTTAAACCTTCGTGTGCGGGTACGCTAGCCCAGGGAACATCTCACATAGCATGGTCCAATACACCGGTTTTCTTCGACTTGGCCTCATCAAGGGGAACCTCTCTTCCTCTTGACGCCTACATGGTCTCCTACATGCATGACTTTTGATCTCCCCGACATTATATACCTCTTACACCAGGTGACTTGTCATTCTCATGTAGAGAATTATTTACACAATCCCTTGAAAACATCATTTTCAAATCAATGCCTGATGCGCACCAAGTGCTTGTCGTTAAGAGCACTGTGATCACCAATTTAATTAAAATTTACCGAAACACATTAAAGCTACCACTATGCGGGTGATAGTGTAGAATAACGGTGAGTCGGGTCGAATCCACGGAGAGGCTATATAATTTTGAATTATTTTAAGGCAAAATAAAAGAGAAAAGTGAAAGTGGGTATAGAGAAGAGAAAGAAAGAAATTAGATATAAGGGAAAAGAAATTAGAAAGAAGAAAAAAAAGAAATTAGAGATGGAAGAAAAGAGAATTAGAAAGAGAGAGAAAGAAGAGCAAGAAAGCAGATAAAGAAGAGAGAGAAAGAGACAGAGAAAGGAAAGGAGAAATTGCAATTAACTAAAAATTAAATCTAAACTAGGACAGTAATTAAAAGACCACAGAAATAAAATTCAATTTACGAAAACAGGAATGAAAATTGCATTAAATTTAATTTGAAAATTACAATGCATAAAACGTTAAATCTAGGCTAAATATTACAAATCTAAAATTAACAACTACAAAGCATTAAAGAAAAAAACTATAATTAATAGAAAATTTATTTACCCCAATTCTTGCTCGAAAAACCACTCTTTTGATAAGCAATCCAAGTTCTTGGAGTTTTTCCCACTTGGCAAAGGTCCCACCTAAATGGGCCCCACTTCAAGTGATGGGAGAGTGTTGTGTCTTGGGATGAGTGGAGGGACCCCTTTTATAGTTTTAGAGAACCCCCTTGGCTAGACTTGGAATCCGACGTGGGATTCCTATGAAGTGTCTCTTTTAACGTAGCTGCTCTTGTCTATTTCCTCTTGCTGCGTTAACTTGCCGATTGATTTCTCTCAATGCTCGGCTCTTCTGCGTTATAGTTGCCGGCTGTCGAATGACCATCTTGGCAATCAGCGAATTGGGCATTAGAGAGGAGGATATAGGGACGGAATCGGGATGTCAGAAGCTTATGTAAGGGCTTCGGGCTCCTGTAAAGCAAAGGAAGCATGGACTGGGAAGTACGGAATTGGGATGCTGCTTAAGTTAAGGCCGTGAGAATGAGTTTGTGGGCATGAATGATGTTAGGCCGATGCTGATGGTTGGATTTCAAAATTGGTGGTTGCTATCGATTTGAAGGGATTGGATTGCTATCGAAGAAGAAAAGGAGAGAGGGGTCACTTTTTTTTTTGCTTGGCCCGTTCAATCATGGTTATCGCTGATATTTTGCAGAAGGTTGGAGATTGAACCGGGCCTTCCAGTTGAGATCTTTGGCTACAAATTTTGCTGCTTGATGTTCTACCTTTGCCGCTACTTGGTTGAATATCTGCAAGTTAGAAAAGAATGGGGGCTGCTCTTTTAATTAGAGAGATGGGTGAATTGCTTGGTTTCGGGATGGAGAGGAAGCAACTAATTTTGTTTTGGTGCTGCTAATTGCTGAAATTAAAGGGGTTGGATTCTTGTTTGTCCGAAATCAAAGGAGATGGGGCAGGAGCGCTGATTTGGGGCGGGACGATGTTGTAAACAGGCTGCTACAATATGCTGCTGGTCGGAGAAGAAGGCTGCTGTTGTGAAATCAATGGTGAGTACTACTAAAAATGGATGCCGTTTGGTGGTCGGTTTTAGCAGCTAGATAAAGAAGCTGGGGCCGTTTGGATGAAGAGGCAGCTAGGCGATCAAATGATGGTTTGCTGCTGGATCGTGGCTGTTAGGTGCCGGATTGGGGAAGATGGTGGAGCAGCTTAAATCGACGACTTGGGCGTGCTGAAATTTCTGGTTTCATGAACAACGGAGGTTTGCTCAGTTAGCTTGATGCTCGTTCTCGATGGTTCGCTGAAGCAGTTGCTGAAAGTGTTCGTTGCTGCCATGGCTGCCTGTTGACTATTTGCTGGATGCGGTGGACGATAGCTGGATTTTGATTAATGGTTGCTCGAGTAGTTTTGTCAAGGATTGATGGACGAGAGCAATGGTATGGCTGGTAGTTGAATTGTTTGCTGCCGGCACAGCAAGGAAGATGCAGGGCAGCACCGGTGGCCATTGAAGAGGAATTGGGGAAAATGATGGAGCACAGAACCAAGATTGGTTCCATCCTTAGGCAGTGCAGGGCTGTTCGGTGTACCTGCATAACATTTACATGTGAATTTAAACATTAATTTCTGGTCAATTAATTTCATATTATCATAAATATTCTTAATTTAATTTTTAACTCTTTTGTTTTATAATAATTAATTCTATCTAAAAATTATACAATGACCCAATTTCATACTATAATGTTAATTCCAATTATATAATTCTTTAAATTTTCTTGAATTATATGGAAGTTAAAATTTTTCTAATCTATTTAATTCCTCTTAGTGTGTGCAATTATCTTTATATTTTATATTACAAAATAACCCATTTTATAGGAAAATTAAGAATTTTATGAAAAATATTATTTTCACGAAATTTCACTTAACACATGCATTTAATTAACATTTTAATATTTAACAGCGTGAATTTAATATGAAATTAAATGAAATTTTTAGACTTATCAATGTCTTCCTTTTCAATCCATGTATGACAATGCAATGCATTCATTCACACATAATATTCCTTTGCGTCTACCTCTTAGGAGGACGCCGCCGACACACAACCCATACGACTCGACAATAGTGAAGGGGGACCTTCTGATCCGTTTCTACCTCCACCAAAGCCTCTTCATTGTATATCATATATGTGCACATGTCCATGAACATTATATTAATATACCGGCATGACTTTTCATAAAAACTCATAAGCATTCATCGTTTCAAAACATTATAGGAATGGTCACCCTTAAACACATTTCATAAATACTTGAGAATAAAACATATTTTCAAAAGGGTTTGCTTGCTTACAATGAAGCAATAAAATCACATTTTCAAAATTGTGCTTACTTACCTCCTCAGTCCATGTCCTCCACCTTTTCTTTTCGTTTTTCTATACAAGGAAAAATAATATTTTATCTATATGATTCCGTGTCTTAGATTGCTTCCATGCATGCTTTATGATCACATATTACCTCATTTGTATAGAGATTATCCCTTTATAAATACTTGGTCATTATCTCCTTATATGGATTTTTATCCATAAATCCTTAAAAATTAAATCCATACATCCTTATAAAAATAAATCTTAATTTTTTCTAACGCTGTTCACTGTTCACGTTTATTGTTCACCCGAGGTTACTGTTCACAGCTACGTGGGTTACTGTTCATGAGTTCCAAAAATTGACATTTTTTCCAAAAATAAAAATACCATAGCATAGCTTATGTCCAGTATATCATGGAAAAATTCATGAATTATGAATTTATCACCATTAACTTAGTCAAATAAATCATTTTCTCCATATACTAAAAATCAACATAAATTCACTTAAGCATAATCTTTAATTCCAAAAATCATGAGATTAATATATCATCATTCCAACATCATAATTATCATAATTATCCATCCATAATCATCATTTATTAATTTGAGAGTATTATTTATGTTGGAAACAATTGTTGAAATCAAATGCAAAATATCCAAAGTATGTGTTTTGATGATTAACAACACAATTTAAGTAAGTTTTAGCTACTAATATGTTTTGTGTATTGTTTAAGGATATAAACATGTAAAATATGAAGCATGACAGGCCAAGTCGATCCCCAAGTCAACTCAGGCATCGACTTAGGCCAAGTTGATACCCAAGTCGACTCCAGTAGAGACTTCAAGCGTCAATTTTTGTACAACGCTGAAATTGGGGACCAAAAACTGTCGAAGTCGTAAACGAAGTCGACTCCACTTACGACTTGGGCAAAGTCGCAGGCCAAGTCGACTCCAGCATCGACTTCACTTGAACAACACAGAACTTCAAGAGCTAAATCACAGGTCAAGTCGACTTATGCCAGACTTGAGTGAAGTTGAAAGCCAAGTCGACTCAAGTATTCAACTTGGAACAAATGAAGATTAAATCAAGTCCAAAGCAAGCAAAGTTGGATGTATTCATCATGGAGGATCAAGATCACACAATTGGATTTTCTTTCATGCACTCCAAGACTCAAGGACTCAAGATTCAAGACATGGAGCATAAAGCAAGGATGAATATGCTGAGTTTTAAGTAATAAAAATATTGGTAGAACAATATATAAAGAAGTTCAAACATGTAAAGTCATTTCAAGAGAGTTTAAGCTCACTTGGCAAGTTAAGAAGGTCAAGTCGCAAACAAAGTCGACTCCAGCATCGACTTGGGTAAGTACCAAACCAAGTCGACCTAAAAGATAGACTTGAGGACTGGAAGAATCCGAAGTAGCACCCGAAGTCGACTCCAACATGCGACTTGGGCGAAGTCGCACCCGAAGTCGACTCCATCTGCGACTTGGAGGCATAACGTTCAAATTTTTGAACGTTGACGCATTTATTACTCGCCAACCAACTCTATAATGTTCAAAATTCTCCCTCCTCTATATATAGACACTGAAGCAAACATGGAAACAAACAAGATAGAACTTAAAAAGAGGAAATAAGAGCTACTAAGACTTATACTCCACTTTCTTCTATATTTGAGTGATCTATACACTTTCAAAGGAAGAACAAGCTTCAAAGCTGCTGTTTGCTACAACGCCAATCGATTCATCACTTCTACGTTTTCTTCCTCGAGCTGAAACTTGACTACACAATTCTTAAAGTGTAGATTTCTTTCATTTCATTTTGATATTTAGTTTTTTGATGCTTGGTTTGAGTTTGGTGTTTCAAACCAAGTTATAGCAAAGTAGGGTTGTGAATGGAGTGGAACTCGTCACCTACTTATGCTACTCATTGTATATGCCCCCTAGAGCTAAAATCTAGAAGAGAGCGGAGGCTCTGGTTGAATATGCCCCCTAGAGGTGGAATCTAGAAGAGAGCGGAGGTTCTAGTTGTATTCGCGGAATACATAGTGGAAACCAAGTCACAAGGGTGTGAGCTTGGAAGAGTGGAGTAGGGAAGGTTGCCCGAACCACTATAAACTTTGTCTATTGTTTTTCATTTTCGCTTTCATTATCTTATTGCTTTCCATTTATCTCATTAAAGGGGATTAAATTAAATCGGGGTAAAGTTTCTAATTTAAGTTTAAAATTTTTAAATACCCAATTCACGCCTCCCCTCTTGGGTAATTGCCGTCAACTCGGGACCATCAAGTGGTATCAGAGCAGGTCTTTGAGTTTTACTAAATAGATCTTTTGATATGGCATCCCAATCCACTTTCGTTTCCGCATTTGCCGAAGACCAATCCTTTACTAGGCCACCATTGTTTGATGGGAACAACTTTGGCTATTGGAAGCTACGTATGAAACAACTCATCATGGTCATAGATATGGACTCTTGGATTGCAGTCCAAGACGGTGTGACCTTGCCTACTGATGAAAGAGCTTCCAAATGGACCGATGAGGAAGTGAAAATTATTAAGAGCAACGCTAAGGCTATGAATTCATTATTTTGTGTTCTTACTGCTTCCGAATATGATAGAGTATCCTCTTGTTTAACTGCCAAAGAGATATGGGATACACTAACATCTATCTATGAAGGAATTCTCAAGTCCAAAGGACAAGGAGAAATATTTTGATTGGAGAATTGGAAAGTTTTTTTTTTTGATAAAGAGAATTGGAAAGTTTTAAGATGTTAGAAATAAAAAATATTTCTGAAATGTTTGCTAGATTCTCTAAAATTACTAATGCCTTGAAAGGACTTGGAAAAGCTATCTCAAAATCTGAGCAGGTTATGAAGATTCTAAGAGCCCTACCGGAATTGTGGACCCCAAAGATCACTACAATAGAAGAAGCCAAGAATCTAAACACATTGAAGTTGGAAGATCCTATTAGCTCGTTGTTCCGGCCTCGTGAAAAATTATTTGGTTAAAAGTAAAATTGTTTTCCTGCGGCTTTGAAAATAAATGCTTAATTAATTCCCCAGTAAAATTTTAAAGCATCTAATTCTTTAACCGAGTCCGAAAAGTATATCACAGAAATATTTTGCATTGTGTTCCACATTCTGATTTTACATCTCCAACGAGAAAACCCTTGATTAAAAGAGCTGAATACAATAGTCCATAAAAATGCTTATTCTTATTGAAATAATGATGAAATGCGTAGAAGATCTTTCTACGTCTTTATAAATGCACGAAAAATCGTGTCTAACAAAAATATAAAGATAAGTGAGTACACTTCGCCCCGCGCCGTGACTCGAATGTGAGGTATATGACACCACGCGCCATGACTTAAATGTGAGTTTACGCTTAGCCCGTCGACCAGTGATGACTCGGTTTGGGAACTAGTGAGGGGCCCGTCGGCTACACTAGTTACCCTACACAGCAAATTAAGTGCGCTCTTAGCTTCTGGATTTTACATAGCAGACCAGCGTGTCCCGCTTTCAGCTTCTATACTTGTACAAGAAACCAGCGTCTCCCGCATTCAGTCTTTGGATTGGATAATTGGGTGGTTTTACCAAGAAATGGATTTAACCAAAATTTAAAAATATGTTTAGGTCAACTTGGACCTTCTAAAAGGGGCTCGAGCCCAACTGAGCATGTTGAAAAGAGTTTGGGCCTAAGTGGGCTTGACTCAATCAATTTGGGCTCAACTGGGCTTGTTGAAGAGTTTTAGGTCATCTTGGGTCTATCGAAGAATTATGGGCCCAAGTAGGCTTGTTAAAGAGTTTTGGGTCATCTTGGGTCTATCGAAGAATTATGAGCCCATGTAGGTTTGTTAAAGAGTTTTGGGCTATCTTGGGCTTGTTGAAGAGTTTTGAGCCATCTTGGACTTTTTGGAGGATCTTGGGCCTAAGAGGGCTTGCTCGGTCATTAAGGCTCGGGTTGAGCAAAGAGGTCATTTTTCTTTCTCTTTTTTTTTTGATATATATATATATGTATATATATATAATAGAAAGGTACTTAGCCCCGTGTATCAACTTAACCCACTGCCCAGGGAGTATTTACTCGTGGGGAAGTATATGAAATTTTTTTTATAATATACATACATATATATTTTTGAAAGTCTCTAAGATATATATGTGTATTTTAAAATAATATATATATATATATATTTTTTGGGCCCACGGGACAAATATATATATTTTAGAAAACAAAATGTTCAATTTTCAAAGCCCGCGGGACTCATATATATTTTAGAAAATAAAATATTCATTTTTGGAGGCCCGCGTGGCACACATAATTTTAGAAAACAAAATATTCATTTTTGGAGGCTCGCGGGGCACATATATATTTTCAGAAAATAAAATATTCATTTTTGGAGGCCCGCAGGACCCATATATATTTTTAGAAAACAAAATATTCATTTTTGAACACCCGCGGGGCATAACATATTCATTTTTGGAGGCCCGCGGGACCCATATTTATTTTTAGAAAAACAAAATATTCATTTTTGAACGCCTGTGGGGCAGAAAATATTCATTTTTGGAGGCCCGCGGGACACGTATATATTTTTAAAAATAAAATATTTATTTTTGGAGGCCCGCGGGACCCATATATATTTTTAGAAAAATAAAATATTCATTTTGGAGGCCCGCGGGACACATATATATTTTTAGAAAATAAAATATTTATTTTTTATGCCCATGGGGCACATATATATTTTTAGAAAATAAAATATTCATTTTTTATGCCTGTGGAGCACATATATATTTTTAGAAAACAAAATATTAATGTTTTGATGCCCGCGGGGCACATATATATTTTTAGGAAAGAAAATATTCATTTTTTAAGCCTGCAGGGCACATATGTATTTTTAGAAAATAAAATATTAATTTTTTTAATGCCCGCGGAGCGCATATATATATTTTTAGGAAACAAAATATTCATTTTTATGCCCGTGGGGCACATATATATTTTCCGAAAATAAAATATTAATTTTTTGATGCCCGCGGGGCATCTATATAATTTTAGAAAACAAAATATTCATTTTTGGATGCTTGCGTACATCTATATATTTTTAGAAAATAAAATATTCATTTTTGGAGGTCCGCGGGACACATATATTTTTTTTAAAATAAAATATTCATTTTTAGATGCCCACGGGACATCTATATAATTTTAGAAAATAAAATATTCATTTTTAGAGGCTCACGAGACCCATATATATTTTTAGAAAATAAAATATTCATTTTTAGAGGCCCGCGGGACCCATATATACTTTTTAAAAAATAAAATATTTATTTTTGGATGCCTGCGGGACACATATATATTTTTTTGGTAACAAAATATTCATTTTTGGATGCCCGCGGGACATCTATATAATTTTAGAAAATAAAATATTCATTTTTTTGATGGTCTTTTAATATATATATATGTATTTTTTTTATATTTTTGGAAGCTTTTTAATATATATGTATAATATATACATTTTTCGAGGCTTTATATATATATATATTTGTGGCACGCCCGTGAGGTGCCGGGTTCCCGGGCTCTATATATATATGTATATCTATATATATCATTACATATTTTTTTATTGTAAAAAAAAAGACGTGGCTTTATATATATATATGTGGCGTACCCGTGAGATGCCGGGTTCCCGGGGCCTTCATATATATATATATCATTATATTTTTTTTATTGTAAAAAAAAGGCATGACTTTATATGTGTGTGTGTGTGTGTGTGTGTGTGTGGCGTACCCGTGAAATGCCGGGTTTCCGGGGCCTTCATATATATATATATAATCATTATATATTTTTTATTGTAAAAAAAATGACGTGGCTTTATATATATATATATGTGTGTGGCGTGCCCGTGAGATGCGGGTTCCCGGGCTCTTATATATATATATGTATTGTTATTTTATCATAAAAATATATAGCTTTATGTATATATATATATATGTATATACATATATTACAAGGCGGCCCGTGAAATCCCGTGACCCTGCCCCTTTTATATATATATTGTTATTTTATCATAAAAAAATATATAACTTTATATATATATCTACATATATATATATATCTACATATATATATATAGATATATATATCTATATATATATATGTATATATATATTATAAGACGACCCGTGAGATCCCGAGACCCCGGGCTCTTTTATATATATATATTGTTATATATATATATAAATATATAGTTTTATGTATATATATGTATACATATATATTATACGGCGGCCCATGAGATCCCGGGACCCCGACCCTTTATGTATATATATATTGTTATTTTATCATAAAAATATATAGTTTTATGTATATATATATATGTATATATATATGTTATATGGCCCACCCCGTGAGATCCCGGGACCCCGACCCTTATATATATTATATGTATTATTATATATTTTTATCATAATAATACATAGTTATATATATATATGTGTATATATATATTATACAGCCATCCGTGAGATCCCGAGACCCCAACCCTTATATATATAGGCTGTTATATATATATATATATTTTATCATAAGAATACATAACTTTATATGTGTATATATATATATATATTATATGGCAGCTCGTGAGATCCCGGAACCCCGACCCTTATATACATATATGCTGTTATATATATATTTATCATAAAAATTCATAACCTTATATATATGTGTGTATATGGCGGCCCGTGAGATGCCGGGTCCCGGGCCTATATATATATGTTATTATTATTATTTTTTTGGCAAAATAATAATAATATATATGTATATGTATATATGTATATATATATATATATATTTTTTTTAAGGAGAAAATATATATACTTAACTCGTGTGTCTATTCAACCCGCCAGTCGAGGAGTATCCACATTGGGAAACATAGTTTTTTTTTTTGAGAATAATGTATATATGTATATATATATATATTTATATACATATATATATATTTTTTGTTTTATGAGAAAAATACTTAACCCGCGTGTCAATTCAACCCGCCAATCGGGGAGTATCCACGTTGGGAAAAGTAGTTTTTGAAAATAATATATATGTATATATGTATATATATATATATAAATATATTTTTATATATAGAAAATACGCGCATATATATATTTATTTTATTTTTAAAGGGGAAAAATACTTAACCCGTGTGTCAATTCAACCCGCCAGTCGAGGAGTATCCACGTTGGGAAAAGTTTTTTTTTTTTTTGAAAATTGTATATATGTATATATATCTTTTAATAAGAAAGAAACACTTTTTTTTACCTAAAAAAAAGAAAAAATAAAAAATATCTGGAGAACTCACGTTCTCTTTTCTTTGAGCGTGGGAGAGCTCTCGTCCCGGTTGAGTTGTCTCTTTTTTTTTTGGCGTTGTTTGCTCAAATTTTCTCCTCTCCTCGTGTCTTTAAAATGTGTGCCTGCATCTCTATTTATAGGCTTGGCAATGCAATTCTACGCGTACAACAAATTCTATCATGCGGAATCGAGTTTCGCGCATCCCGCAAATTCTATCACGCGGAATCGAGTTCCGCAGAACCTTAATGGTAGCTACTCCCTTGCAGAACTTAAAGGTGAGAAAGACCGTTTGCACGCTTTCCACGTGTCATCCAGCTGGTGGTACCTCCCTTACGTGTTTCAAGTGCGAAACTCAAATTCTATCTTTTGACTTGGTTCACAAGCAACATCACTTCATTGGACCCTATTAGCGATGTTCTCCATGTACTTAGCAACTATCCGTTCCGGAACATGCATGCATCTCTCAGGAGTATGTTCACTAGACTTCTCAGAGATGAAATGAGGAACACCGTGCCTCTTCAGCCTGTGCATTGATATTGGAGAAACGACAAAGGAAAAATTCCATGGGAGAAAACGGCGAAGACGAGCTCATTGCGGTGACCCGCCACATCACCAAGATGCTTGTATGCACCGAGACCATGACCGATGACATCCTCTAGATCCTTTCTTGCCTTCAACGGAAGCCAATCCTCCATAGTGTTCTGCAGTTCATCCACCATATGCAGCAGAAGAGATTTTTTTTTTTTTAAAAAAAGAGGAGGTTCACCCCTTGTGGTTGTGGTGCGAGTCAGAAGGTGGTGTTTGATTATTGCTTTCATCCTCATAAGATTTAAAAGCATTAAAAAAAATTGTGGAGGCATTTCTTCTCTTCTAGTGATTTTTCTTCCTTTTACCAGCATCTATTTGTTAGCTGTCAGTGAATCCTCTCTCTATTTATACATGGCAGCAACTCGGGGGCGCCATTTCTCTGATCTTCCGTGTGAAAAACAATGGGTACATGACTTCCCAGATATGCATCCAGGAATTTACGATTCCCACCAGCCTTTGCCAGTTTATTTTTACTTGAGCTCAACAAAATTTGTTTCTCAAGATCAGCCATCCGAATCCTTCTTATCAGCATCCTTCTCATGGGTGTTCTCTGACTTTATTCCCTCCCCTTCGCGGCTGATGCAGTCATTTTCTTTGTTCTCATCAGGATTACCACAGCCTGAACTACACCTTCCATCATTATGTCCCTCGAGCTCAAGGCTAGTGCAAAATGTCTGGTGACAAGAAAGGCAATGATGTCTAGAAGGCCACACCAGTTCCAAACACACACATCTGTACATACGCTCTTCATGACTTGATTTCCCCTTTTTCCCTTCTCTCTTTTTTTTTTTACACGGCCTCCTCGGTGTTCAGTTCTTTCTTGCCTATGACATTAACCTTTTTCTTTTTTGTAATAATAATAAAAAAAACTTTTGGCCAAAAATTTTTTTAGCCATTTGCAAATTTTTTTTTTGCCATCAATTTTCCTATATTCCTCTTTTCTTCTCCCTTTTTTATTTTCTTTTATTTTCTCCTTTTCTTATTTTCTTTCTTCTTTTTTTTTACACATGTAAAATCATATAATTTAACAGGCAAAAATTAACCATATAATTGTAGTGATTTTATACCTCATCAAATGCCCCCTCAGGAATTATGCCATCATGGGCTATTTGTAAAGGCGTGATTCCTGACATGTTGCGTGGCTGGCCTTTCTTGACTCATTTTCTTTTCTTGTTGGAGTAATACGGCGCGCTGAGATTTTTTTTTTCAGCTAGGCACAGCGCCTCGAAAACTTCAAAAATCAACAAGCCCGTAGCCCTTTGATTTGCGTGTTTGAGGTAATGATCCCCTTTATGCTAGGCTATATATATTTTTCCTTTTCTCTCTCTTCTTCTTCTTCTTTTTTTGAAATGGTCTGCCCACGGGTTTCACTGGCTTCCTGTTTCAGGTTTGACGGCCGCTGCTTGATTTGGATTCTTAAGAGGAGCATTTTAATTGCTGGTACTCAAGCATAAGCAACTTTATACTTTTGTAGCAAAGTTGTAACGCGCTGTAGATCTCTTCTTTTTCTTTTGTTTTTCTCTTTTTTTTAAGTTTGACATTTTCTTTTCTTTTCTTTCTTCTTTTTTTTTGAAATTTGAAATATATATATTTGCTGGCAATGGCTTCTCCAGAATTTTCTATTCTTTCGCCAAGAGAGAAATCAGCAGTGAAAAAGAGACGTTCTTCCCTTAAGGAGCTAAAGGATAGCGTGACTCCTTTCTCCGAAGTAGTTTCAATTACGGCGCCTCCGACTTCACCTTCTCTCGTAAGGCTGTTGCTTATGCCCATGAGGAGTTTAAAAGGCAAAAATCCTCGAAGAAAAATGAGTCTTCTAAGAAAAGCTCTCTCGAAGAAATGATGGCATCTAAGAAAAAGCAGCGTGTTCCGAGGAAGAAAACTGCGCAGGGTGCCAAAAAGTACGATCTTTTCTTCAGTCGCCCTTGTGGAGGCTGTTCTTCTTATTTCGGGTGGTATCCTGCCTTAGCAAGCCGTGAATGCTTTGAATGTTCACATGGGCCTTCTCACTTCAGCCCCATGCGCTGCCACCTTATGGAGGACATTAATGGTCGCTCTACTCGGATCTTTATGATTCCAGAGAAGATTTTTACTGAACGTTTGAACTGTCAAGAAGGTTATATCTTTGGAAAAGGTGTTGCTGCAACCGATCCCCGCAAGACCTTTTCTGGTTGCTTTCTACTCCAGACCAGGGCATTAGGCAATCCTCATAATTTTATCGTAGAGACTCCTCGCTGGTTGCAAAAGGAATTAGAAGACTATTCTTTTATATGCAAGGAGGGTGCGAATGTCTACCGTGGCTGCTTAGGTAACATCCCGGGCTTTAATCAATGGGGACAACATCTAGTCTCTCGTCATGAGGCGGTGCTTACAGCCGCTGGTGTGAAAGACGCGATCTTAGCCACCGGAGAGGGTTTTTGGAAAGACAACAACATTATCAATGCCTTTGTAAGCTTCTGGTGATCGGCGACTAACTCCTTCATATTTCCATTTGGAGAGATGAGCATTACTTTGTGGGATCTGAAGGGGATATGCGGTCTCCCTGTATGTGGATTGCCCTTTGATGAGTGTACCCCTCCAAACTCTGCCTTCAACAAGAACCCGATTGCTTTAAAGGTCATAGATCTTCTTGACGAGTTATATCAAACGACTAAGAAGGAAAAGTTCATGGCGAGAGACTGGGTGGCATTATTCTCAAGGATTTCTGACCAACGGGTATCTAATGATAACTGGCCTTCTAACATTGTTGAGTTTCATGCCAGTGGGCAAGGCGGCCCGTGGCTTCCCCTTGAGCGTCTACAACAAGTACAACCTGAGGTCGAGATTATCCTTTTTTTGTTGCTTTGGATTTCTGTGGTCATCTGTCCTTCCTCTTCGGCCTATGGTCTTGTAAAATGGTCATGTTTTCATGTTTCTTGTGAGATGGCTCAGGGCAAGCGCTTTGCTTTGGCACCACGAGTATTGTGTGATATTTATAAGGGTTTAAATCAGATCATATATAATGAGAAAGGCCCAGGGCGCGCCATTTCTTATTTCCCGGCTCATTTTCTCCTTGGATGGCTTGGATTCTATTTTCCAGAGATTTATGGAGTCGAGGAAGTTACCCAATTTCCTTCTCAGGGTTTGTTATTGAAGAAATTTGCCAAGCGTAACTTAGCAAGCTACAGTTTTGAGGACATGACCGGGCTTCTTATCCAAGCTGGTTTTTTTTAAGAGAGGTTCTTTTGTATGGTTGCCCCCTGCGAGTGGTCAACAAAATCTTCCTCTGAGGGACTGGCCCTTGATGAGAAGGACTTTGCGTTGTCGCTTCAACCAGGTCTTTTGGCTTACAGGGACAGTCCTCGTTTTGAAGTTGAGCAGTATTATCCTCATAGGTTTGCCCATCAATTTGGCTTTGATCAAGATGTTCCTGCATATCTTCCCTGCATCCCAAGATATTAAAGGGAAGTTGGGGTCGGACCTCTTCACTGGCTCGCGGTATGCTCGCGCTTTGAGGGAGTTAAGTTCTCCTGTGAGCTGAAATTTTCTTCATTTGATCGTCGAGTCCGGGCAACTCGAGATTATGTTCATTGGTATGGCATCTGTACGGTAAAAGTTGTCGAGCAAGTTGCGCCTAAATCCTGCTTTTGGGCTTTTAAATCCCTTGACTTGACTACCAGCTGGGGTGAACTGGGTTTGGTGATGCCCTTCGAGATTAGATGGTTCAAGGAACCAGATGTGGAGGAGACTGAGGCTGTTTATGTTCAACACATTGATTCCTTCAAGGCCTACCCTGGGATCGTCGGTTGTAGCTTTCACTGCACTGACTGGGTTACGGAAGGAAAAGAGTATATTCGTCGTGACACCGAGCCAGCGAAGAAGACTTTATGGGAGTTAGTTGCTGAAAAGGCAGCTTCTCAAAAGGACCAGAAACCTATGGAGACTTGGAGTATGTTTCTTTTCGCCTTTCTCCTCCCCCTTTTTTTAATGTTTTTATTCTTACCTATCCCTCCTTTTTTTTTAGAATACAATGTCAAGCTTCCCGAGGTTGTATATCCACCAAAGCCAATCAGTCGCTTTTAGTTTCCCAATCGTCCCACCAACTTAGAGGCTACAGAGTCATTAACAATGCATAACACTTGCGGCGAGAAGCGAAAGATTCAAAGAACGAGGGATTTGTCTCCGATTGCTGGTCTTTCAGACCCTTCCCAAGGAAAAGATTCTTCAAAGCAAGGAGAAGCTGTGAGACTTTCTAAAGTTGATATACTAGGAGAGTCTGATGAAAGGTCATATCCCATTTCCAAGCCACCCGAGCCATCCAAGGAAGGGAACATTGTAGCAGAGCCGAATGTTGCTATAAATTCTTCCAACGACCATGAAGTGAGTAAGGGAATGCGTGCCGAGGTGCAGAACAACTCTCTTGTGCTGTTGGATTCCAGCGACCATGCTCTGAGTGACCTTTTGGGCTTCCATGTAGATCTAAACATGGGTCAAATTGACCAGTCGATGCGGTCTTATGATAGCGGACCTATATTTTTTGATAACATCTTCATGAGGGATTTTCTGGAGGTTCGGACTCCCGAGGCATGTCAATCTCCTCCTTCTATAGCCCAAGATACTCCTGTGAAGGCAGTTTCTCATTCAGGGTCTGGTTCGGGAGGGCAATCGGCTCAGAGGCTCCACGTAATCCCCCAAAAGGCGTGGGTATGAATTTTGAAGGTAAACCCCCTCTTTTCTCTTTTTTTTTTACATCTCATCATTCTTTTTTTTTTGACAGCCACCTTAGTTGTTGAAGTATCTGATATCACTAGGTATTTATACTTTGGCTTTTCACTTAGTTAACTTACTGTTCTGACGTCTTGACTTGTACTTTTTAACCTTAGGATCTAGTCGCTTAGGCGGTCCTCACTTTAGTTCAACCGGCCCTAGTACTGGCGCGAGCTCGAGTGGGGCTCATCAGCTTCCTAATGTCAAAGATCACTTCTTGGATCCTTTGCATCATTTCTTTTCAACTTTCAAGGTGATCGGGGCGGAGCGGTTAGAGCAGCGGGATCTTAAGTGTTTAAGGCGTGCAATAGCACAATTCAAGGGATGCATCATTTCTTCTTTGAGGGACATGAATTCTTCTGATTATGTCACCGAAGCGTTGGATATTTGTGAAGATTTTTCCATAGTCCTGGATAGGCTCCAACTCTGTGTTTCTAGTTTTGGTGATGTCATACTCTCACTAAAGAAGTTACGTGCCCATTGGTGAGAGCTCGAGGCTGCTGCACGACCCTTGGTTTTTGTAGAAGATCTAGCGTCCGCGAAAGTTGACCTAGCCAAATGTAGAGATAGCCTTGCTCAACTTAAGGAACATAACTGTGGAACCCTGACCGCATACGCGTTATTTTGACCGTATACGCGTCATTTCGACACTTGTAATTTTGAAGATTATTTTATGAATAAATAAAGATTCATGAACCTTATTAATGCACATGTGTATTTGAGGTTGAAATAATGCAATTGGGAATTTAACCCCGTAAATAGTGCACGTGAATAGTAAACGTGAATAGTAAACAGGGGTTAAGATATATGTTTAAGAGTTAATCACTTGGATTAACTTAATCATAAAAGACGAAAAAGGAAGCTTCCCACTACAGGACAAAAATGTTTTTTTTGGATTAAAATATGAATTTTCGGATTTTTAATTGATTTTTGAAGAAAATGAAGAAAAATTCATATCTTGCAATCCGGACATCGGATCAAGATAAAATTTTTTATGGGTGGCCAAGATATGATGATGGATATGATGAATGGTCCAAGATTAATCAAGGATCATGAATTAAGGGTCAAGATTAAATGTCATTTGAAAATGGAAAAAGTAACTTTACTTTTTCATTAATGGCATTTGACTTTGATTAATTTTAATTAAATAAAATTAATGCAAAGCCTGCAATTGCTGCTGGAGCATGGACTTTTGGGGCATGATCCAATGGCCCATGATCATCCTCATCAAAGATCAATGGCTAGAATTAATTTAGCCTAAATTAATTAATTTTAAAAAAATAAAAAAATAGGTAAAAATAGGGCTGCAATAGGGCTACTGGAGCAGGCCTAGGGGGGATGCACAATGCTCCATGCACCTTTTAAAATTAGAAAAAAACACATTTGCAAATTTACACCTCAAGCAAGAGGGGGTGAATTGAAAATATGTGAAAAAACAAAAAGTATAAATAGGGGGCAGGGGTGGACGTCCAAAGGCACTCCAAGCTTGAGCAATTCAAGCATTCCCACCCCCAAAACACGTTTTGGCCATAGAGAGAGAAGGAGAGAAGGAAGGAAAGAGAAAATGGGAAGGAAATGAGAAGTTCTCCACTTGAGGTAAGCAATTTCTTCTCAAATTTATTTTGGATGTTAAGTAGGGTAAAATCATGCGTAGATAATGCCTAAGCATGAGAAAATAAGTATAAATATAATGTTTAAATGGAATTATGCCAAAACATCAAAAATTTGGAGCGAAGATAGGGTATTTGCCACATTGGATCATCATTTGCATAGAAAACCTTCTCATCAGGTAGGTTTTCTAAGATAGGAAATTCTTCTTCAAGCGGATGAGCTGCTAGGAAATCTGCTAATACTTTTCCTTTCACTGCCTTTCGTGACACATATTTGATATCAAATTCAGATAACAACAGTGACCATTTTGCTAGGCATCCTGAAAGCATCGGTCTAGTGATCAAGAATTTAAGGGGGTCAGCTTTCGATATAAGTATGATCTGATGGGCGAGGAAGTAATGTCTTAGCTTTTGTACCACTAAAACTAATGCTAGACAAATCTTCTCGATCGATGAATAATTACATTCAGCTTGCAATAATCGACGACTGAGATAATATGCGGCTTGTTCTTTGCCTTTGGCATTTTCTTGTGCAAGCAATGCCCCCAGTGATTGTGGACTAGCAGCTATATAAAGAATGAGCGGCTTTCCTTCTACTGGGGTTGTCAAAACAGGAGGATTTTGCAGCAATTCTTTAATGGCTTCAAAAGCCTATTGGAATTTCGCGTCCCATTGGAAAGTCGTGTCTTTTCTCATTAACTTGTGAAAGGGCTGGCATCGGCCGGACAAGTTGGAGATGAAACGCCGGATATACGAAAATTGGCCTTGCAGACTCCTAATGTCTCTGAGGTTTCATGGAGGCGGCATATTTTGAATCACTTCTGTCTTGAGTGGATCGACCTCGATTCCCCTTTGGCGGATTATGAATCCGAGGAATTTTCCTGATGATACTCCAAATGCACATTTGAGAGGATTCATTTTCAGATCATACTTTCTTAGACGCAGAAATACCGACCTCAAATCTTCTTTATGCCTATTATGACCTTCAGATCTTACAACCAGGTCATCGACATAACACTCAACATGTTTTTGTAACATATCATGAAATATATTTTGCATAGCCCTTTGATAAGTTGTGCCAGCATTCTTAAGACCAAAAGGCATGACTTTGTAGCAAAAGACACCCATCGGTGTTCAAAATGCTGTTGCAGCTTCATCTGCTGGAGCCATCTTGATTTGATTATATCTTGAATATCCATCCATAAAGGAGAATGTGTCGTACAGAGCTGTGCTGTCGATTAGCAAATTAGTGAAAGGAAGAGGAAATTCATCTTTAGGGCATGCTTCGTTTAGATCTCGAAAATATATGCAAATGCAGATCTGCCCATTTTTCTTTTTGACAGGAACAACGATAGAAATCCATTTCGAAAATTTGATTTCCCGAATGAATTCAGCATCAATGAGTTTTTCAACTTCCTTGATTATTTGTTCTTCAAGCTCTGGTCGAAATCTTCTCGGAGCTTGCTTGACTGGCTTTTTATCCCGTGTAATATGCAGGTGATACATTGCAACTGCGGGGTTGAGCCCTGGCATTTCGGAATACCCCCAAGCAAAAACATCTTTGAATTCACTTACAAGCTGCCTCAACGCCGCCTTTTCTTTTTCGGCCAAGTTTTTGGCAATAAAAATGGGTCTCGGGTTCTCTTTAGTCCCAAGATTGAATTCCTCAAGTACATCAATAGTAGGTTGTCCTTCATCCTCAATCGTAGGTGGAGCATCCTCTGGTTCCATTAATGCCTCTTCATCGTTGCTGGAGTCCTCGCTTGCAGAGATGCAATAGGTGGCAGCGAAGTCGATGTCTTCTTCTTCTTTGACCCGAGGCCAAGTCTTTTGTTACCCTTTTGATAACCAGGTGGCCTTTCAGATAACGGGATAGGGATGTCACTTCCGAGACCTAATAGATGTGGTTCATCGGGATAGAATCTCCATAATTTTCTTGCTTTCTCTGCTATAGCGATGGAAATCCCATTTCTTGAGCTTAGCCGTGGGCAAACAAGATGATTTGTTAGGGCTACCGTAAACCTTGCCACATTGCTTTATGAAATATTTTTTGGCAAAATTTTCATCTTGAGGTTCCTGCATACTTGGAGTAGATACATTAAACCCCACGAGCATTGCTAAAACCTCATCGAGCGTTTCCTTAGGTTTTTTATTTTGGTGAGCGACCTTAATGGCCATTTCGTCACTCTCACAGCAAAGTGACTTGGCTTCCTCATTGGCTTGATTCCGGAATCTCCGAAGAGCTTCCAGATCCACCTCAAACCTAGGGGAATTGGCTCGAGGTGCTTTAGCAACCTTTTTCAGGACTTCTAGGTCCAAGTAGAACTGTGAGCTTGCAGCAGTGCTGCTATAGCTGGTAGGAGGTGGTATGGCTGCCCCCTGTCATTGTTGCGGTAGTGGCTGTACTGGATCGAGGCTCATATTTTCAAATTTGGTTTGAAACTTAGCTCTTGGTTCTGTCGTTCCTCGTCCATGACCGCACCCTCGACCACGACCTTGACTTTCCATCTTTTCACCCTTTGAGAATATGTTTGTGCTTATTTGGGCGGGGGGAGCCTGAGATACCTCCTGCTGTCCTTCTAATGTGGTTGCTTCAATTGCTTTTATTGATGTGTTGACAGTAGGTGCCAAGTCATAATACTTAGCATCAGAGTAAAATGATTCCGCCGCTGTGAATGGTTTATGGTCAGCAAAAATCCTTTTTTCGACTCCATCCTTACAACACTTGAAGCATTAATGCACCGTTGATGCGATGATCTTATTACTGTGGAGCCAAGGCCTTCCTAACAGCAAGTTATATGAGGTCGGAGCATTAATCACAAAGCATGGGATTTCGGTGCAGAAATCTTCTATGCTTAGTTCCAACTCAATCAGGCCCATGGCCTTTTGAGTCCCTTGATTAAACCCGTGAATCACCACACTAGTGTCTTTTAACGCTGATGGAGAAATTCCGATCCTCCTGAGTGTTCGAAGGGGCAGGATATTAATCGCGGACCCGGCATCGATCATGATTCGGTTAACCAGTTCACTGGCCAGGTTGCCCGTAACATATAAAGGTCAATTGTGATTAATGTCTCCAAGCAACATATCCTCATCAGTGAATGAAATGACCTCATCACATTCAGTGGCATCGACTAGGTAAGCAAGACGGACATTTTCATCTGTCAGAGCACTAACCAGTGCATCCCTGGCTTCTTGCAACAACTTTAAGACATCGTAAATACTAAGTCGAGCAGGGAGTCGCTTCAAGTGTTCAAGCACATCATAGCTTACTGAGGATTTCTCATGATTGGCTGGTATGTGCTGTTCTGGCTGAATACGAATTTCTTGTATCGGAGTTTTACCCTTGTTTTCGAGAGTGATTCAACCAGATCAAAGGATTGCAAGAACTCTTCAACTCGCACCATATTGCAAGAGGCAGAGTCCTGAATGTTTGTAGCTAATGTTCGTAGTACATCTGAGAAAAATGGCTGTATTTTTAGGATTTCAAGGAAATAACCACTCATTGACTTGATGCACTGATGAACCATGATTCCTTCTTTATTGAATTGTTGGTTGATTATTCTGCAATTAACCCATCTCAAGATGTAGTCATATTGAGATTCTCCTGATAGGGGGTGCATGACTTCTATCATCTCTAGAGGGAACTCTATTTCATATTCATGGAATCTTAGGATGAACATATCAATAAACTCTTCCCAAGAATCAAATGCTTCTTCGGGAAGCGAGGAGATCCAGAGGAGAGCGCAACTGTCATGGGCCAAACTCAAGACAAAGTGTCCGAGTGCGAACTCTTCTATTTGCCCCATTTGACAGACCGCCAACGAATAATCAAACAAGTGCGGCAACACATACTTATGATTCTCATGGAATAACTGAATATGCGGCCAATCATAGCTTAACTCCCTAGTTAAGAAAGGGAACAGTTGAAGGATGGGCGCATCGTTCAATTGTAGTATGTGCAGGACTTGGAGTTGATTTGTCCTCCCAAAACCTTTAGCATCACTAAAAATTGTCTCTTGTTTGAAGCCTTCGTTGCCGACCCATCGGATTGCTTTTATGAAAGTTTTGGCTCGAAAGGTTTTGTACCCATTGTCAGTCGAAGGGCATATTGCATCTGAAAGGTACTTCGTGACCATTTCAGGTTCAGGCAACCATATGGCTAAGGGATCGCTCCAGGTACCGTCTCTGAGATAATTTACATAATGAGTAGTAGATTCTTGACTGTATTGTATTTCCCTCAAGTATTTACTAAGGAACTGCTCTCTTTGTCTTGACAGGAAGCGGACCAAGAATGCGTCTATCAAGATGACCCACTCGGTAATTTCTTCAATATGATTATCTTGGTACCAAGACATCACTAATTCCCCTAGTGAGTACCGGAAGTATTCCACTCTGGTTTCCCAAGATGCTGGAAGAAGTTGAGATTCTCGCAAATACGTGATGATGTGGTTTACTGGTGACATCCCAACTTCAAACTTGGTGTAGTTAGGGATAAGCATTGAGGCAGTTCTTCGCCGCTTTGCAGGTTTCGACGTGGACGCATTTATACGATAGCAAGTTTCAGTTTCTCCTTTGTTGCTATCTAGGTCCCAAAACGGACCATCCTCAGGGAACTCACATGGAGTAATGTTCTGCAATTCCTCGAGAATGTATCTTTCTTTTGCTGGTCGAGGTGATCTACCAGCGAGCCGTTGATAGAATGGTAGTAGCAACTCGGGCTGCAGAAAGTCCATGATTAGGAATGGTTTCACCCATGAGGATTGCCTCAAATGCCTTGAGAAGAAAGGGAGAATGGCCTTATCCCTTATTCTTTTGTCTTCTCTATATAAATTTTTGAGACATCTTTTTGTCCGTTTTAGGCTTGGTGGTTTTCGAATTGCTTCCCAATCACCTCTTTCTGCTATCTCAATTGTCACAACATTCGATGAAGCCTGCGCTGGAGGATCGAGTTTTATAATCCCCTTGTCTATGTAATCTTGTAATATTTCATGGAGATCCCAGCACTTCTTAGTAGGGTGACCGACATATCGGTGGTAACTGCAATATCGCTGATGACAAGTACGTCCAACTTCTTTTGGCCTTTTTGGGGCAGGCAACTCGAATAGCCCGGTTGACATGAGGTGCTGGAATAGCGTCTCCACATCATCTTCCCCGAAGGCATATTGGATTTTCTCTCTTCGGAAGGGTTTTGCAGGCTGCTCTTTTACAGGCGGTTTTGCTTTATCTAGCTGCTTCTTAACCTCCGTAGTGTTCGCAGAGGTCTCTCCAGTTTTCTTCTTCTTAAACGTAGTGGTTGTGGATGACTCCTTCTTTCAGGATTTTTGCTGAGACAACAAATACTGTTTTCGACAAGCTTCTGTAGCTAGGGCCTGGAATGTACTTAGTTGTTCATTCATCAGTAAGGAGATTTTCGTCTTGATGCCATTCCGACAAAGATTGACCTTCATTGCTTGAGAGAGGGGTGCTTGACATCGGTTAGCGGCTTTTTACCATCTGGTGATGTAGTCTTCAACCGGCTCATCCTTCTTTTGGGACAGGGTTGATAATTCTGATAGTTGTACTTTATGTGTAGTATCAACGAATCGGGAGGTGAACATTTCCTTCATCTCTTCCCATGTTCGTACCGAGCCGGTTGGGAGAGATATGTACCACTGGAAAGCATCTCCAGAAAGTATTGGGGAACATTCGAAGACAAAAATTTGAATGGTGCGCCCAATTGCCCATGGCATAGTGGAATGATGCCAGGTGCTTTAACGGGCTCCCGATCCCATCGAATTGGATCTTTAGTGGCTTCAAATCTCTAGGTAGCAACTCTGCTTCAACCTCTGGGGGATAAGGCCTGTTGATTGTTGTTGTAGGGACCCCGGTAAGTTGAGGTGTCTAGCGACGAAAGCATTCAGCCATAAGCTGATGCACCATCTCCTTCTGCGCAACAAACCCAGGTGGAGACCCCATGGGTGTGTTTACCCGCGCGTCTTGTGTTCGAGGGGTATTGATACACAGATTATTGAACCGCGGAAAGCCTTGTTCCAATTCTGCATTTTCATCTTCCTCGGTCCGCTGCTTGATTGGTTCTCGGTCTGATGGACTGATTGGCGGTTCCTTGGTGATAGCGGCTGATGGGAACTCATTGTCTAGTTGCCTGGAGTTTCCATGGCCCGTTTCATACGCTTAATTTCCTCCTGGAGATCATGAATGAGCTGAGACTTGGGTGTAAGAACCTCTTCTTCTTCACCCACCATGTAAGAGGCTTCAAATTGGCCTCTTGGGAGAGCGACCCTAATACCTTCAGGATGAGAGAGGCTACAGAATGGTGGCGTAATGGGCATTGCGGCTGCCCTTGACTGGGTCAACATCTCCGAAGCTTTCGAAGTGCTTGGCTGGGTGAGGTCCACCATGTTGACTTCCGTTGTTTGGAGGAGATGCCTCCTCATTTTATCTTCTCTCTTGGGGTGCGGCATCCGGTGCTCGCCTCGGAACGGGGCCACGACAGGCACATAAGTCATATCCTCTCTTAGTCTGATCAATGAGGAAAATTGATTTTTTTGTATAAAATTAAGGATCAGCCTGAGCACCGAACGTGAATACGTTGTATGGTGCTTCTGAGGATACTGTCACTCGTTAAAGAGTCTTCGCTTTTGAGACACTCTCAATTTGCGAGTGTTCTGTAGTGGCTTCTTTTGCGGCCTACCCCTTTATCGGGGGTCTGAGAACAACCTATACCTCAGCCCTGGTGGCAGTGGTGGTGAAGCCTTCAAGTTTAAACGGGAAGTTGTTTTTCCGGACTGCTTTTTCTGATGTGCTTTTTTTCTCAGTTTCCTTGGTGCGTGATGAGGAACCGTTACTACGTTGGCAGTATCAAAGTGACCTGGAGATTTGACTCTAGCTTGTGAACTAGATGGAGCATCGGTTGACTGATGGGGCGAATGCGTCGGATCAGGGATGACAAATCGCAAGGTGCCTAAACCGGATCGGACAATAATAGGTCCTCGCGACTTGAATTGGTCATCCCTTCCATCGGCCAATGGAGCATCAAGCTGAGAAACTTTAGTCTGTCTTCTTGACTTCTTCCGCTCTTGGGTGTCACCTCGGTTAGGTCGGGAGGCTAGGTTAACAATCCTTGAGGCAGCCCGACCGAATTAGCGAGTGATGGTGCATCGAATAGGATTTGGTACAGATTTGTTCTCGTTTTGAGAAACATTGGCTTCTGGTCGGCAAGTTGGTGCTAGCCGAGTTGCAGTAGATTATCTTGCATATCCTTTCATGGAGTGGGACCGCAAGATAGGTTGTCCTGCAGGCTGTTGTGCTGCTGGTTGGGCTGATGCAACAAGCCGATAAGCGGACTTCTCAGCATAGTCTGACTGCAAAGCAGGCGGGCCCACTTGCATTGGAGCCTGCAGAGACTTCGTTGGTCGGATAGGAGTGGTCCTAGGGCCTTGAACAATAAGAGGCTCCTTGAGTAGTGCAGATCGATCTCTTCTTCGCTTGATCGCTGCAGGAGAGTAGTCAATGCGTCGATAGACACTGTGTTCCGGTTTCTCTGGTACACGAATAAAGTGATGCGGGATGGCCGCATCCATGTGGTTTGGCTCAGAAATGACAAAACCACCATTAGGCAAGAATCTAAAAGCCATCGAATGTGCCATGAGATCTGCAAAGGAGCGCTTCTGAGTGTTAGGAGTGAGAAATTAAGTAAGCATATAAAGACAATAATTTTCAGCTCTTAAAGATGAAGGGAGAATGTTTCACGTCGGGTTCACCATTTGTTCCGGCCTCATGAAAAATTATTTGGTTAAAAGTAAAATTGTTTTCCTGCGGCTTTGAAAATAAATGCTTAATTAATTCCCTAGAAAAATTTTAAAGCATCTAATTCATTAACCGAGTCTGAAAAGTATATCACAGAAATATTTTGCATTGTGTTCCACATTCTGATTTTACATCTCCAACGAGAAAACCCTTGATTAAAAGAGGTGAATACAATAGTCCATAAAAAATCCTTATTCTTATTGAAATAATGATGAAATGCGTAGAAGATCTTTCTACGTCTTTACAAATGCACAAAAAATTGTGTCTAACAAAAATATAAAGATAAGTGAGTACACTTCGCCCCGCGTCGTGACTCGAATGTGAGGTATATGACACCACGCGCCATGACTTAAATGTGAGTTTACACTTAACCCGTCGACCAGCGATGAGTCGGTTTGGGAACTAGTGAGGGGCCTGTCGGCTACACTAGTTACCCTACACAGCAAACTAAGTGCGCTCTTAGCTTCTGGATTTTACACAGCAGACCAGCGTGTCCCGCTTTCAGCTTCTGTAGTTGTACAAGAAACCAGCGTCTCCTGCATTCAATCTCTAGATTGGATAATTGATGCGCACCAAGTGCTTGTCGTTAAGAGAACTATGATCACTAGTTTAATTAAAAGTTACCGAAACACATTAAAGCTAACACTATGCGGGTGATAGTGTAGAATAACGGTTAGTCGGGTCGAATCCACGGAGAGGCTATATAATTTTGAATTATTTTAAGGCAAAATCAAAGAGAAAAGTGAAAGAGGGTATAGAGAAGAAAAAGAAAGAAAATAGATATAAGGGAAAAGAAATTAGAAGGAAGAAAAAAAATTAGAGATGGAAGAAAAGAGAATTAGAAAGAGAGAGAGAGAGAGAGAGAGAGAGAGAGAGAGAGAGAGTGAGAGAGGGAGAACAAGAAAGTAGATAAAGAAGGGAGAGAAAGAACGGAGAGAAAGAGGCAGAAAAAGGAAATGAAAAATTACAATTAAAAAAATTAAATCTAAACTAGGACAGTAATTGAAAGACTACAGAAGTAAAATTTAATCTACGAAAACAGGAATGAAAATTGCATTAAATTTAAATTGAAAATTACAATGCATAAAATGTTAAATCTAGGCTAAATATTATAAAGCTAAAATTAACAACTACAAAGCATTAAAGAAAAACTATAATTAATAGAAAATTTATTTACCCTGATTCTTGCTCGAAAAAACCATTCTTTTTTAGAAGCAATCCAAGCCCTTGGAGTTTTTCCCACTTGGTAAAGGTCCCACCTAGATGGGCCCCACTTCAAGTGATGGGAGAGAGTTGTTCACGTGTTGTGTGTTTAAGGCAAGAGGGACCCTCCTTTTATAGATATGTGGGGGACCCAACGACCAAGTTTGAATCCGATGTGGGATTCTCGTTTTGGATGTAACTGTAGCTGCTTGTTGCCTGTTTCTTCTTGCTGCAAGAACTTGGCTGTTTGGAAAAGAGATCGTGGCTAGATAAGGCTGCTTAGAACTCGGGGATCGTGATCGGTGGCTAGTTTGTACCAGCGATGAGTGCCTTGGTGCTTGGCATCACCGGACAGATGCTATTCTGCTGGTTTAGAAAATATTGACGAGCTAGATTAGGGGAAATCACCGGCTACAATTTGAAGCTTAGACCGGTCGCTGCTGCTTGTTCTGTTGAATGGCGTTAGACGGGATGATGAGTGGAGGTGGATTTTTCTGCTTGGCTGGCTGAGAAAGGGGTTGCGGCTGGTAATTTCGACGGAGGGTTAATGGATTGAAGGCACGGTTGCTGAAAATGATCTAAAGAGAGGATTTGGGTGCTACTCGTTTCATTAATCAATGCTTGGATTTGCTATGCAAATCGTGCGGACAGCAGAATCTATGGCTTCTAGTGCTTGAATCTGCTGCACTAGAATTAGTGGGTCGGTGATTAAGAAGAGGGCCATGAAAGTGAGTTTAATGGCTGCCTGGAAATGGACGTTGCTGAAATCCAGGTTGGTTGCAGCCGGTGGTGCAGCAGAGAAGAGGCGGTGGCTGTTGATCTGCAGGAGCTTGCTGCTGACGGGAAGAAAGCCGGAGGAATGGAGGATGTTTCCACGGTTTGGGCATGGCAGATTTGAGTTTTCAGGAGGATTAGATGGCTGCATCATGGTAGCCAGAATCTTTCTGGTCGGACGACGCAGGTTGCTGGTGACGTTGAGGAAGACAATATTGGTGAAGAGGAGAAGGGTCGGAGATGGGTTTTAGCAGTGGAGAGACAGGAGCTCACTGAAATCGGTGATGAAGTGCTGCCATTTTAGGACTTTTTTCCGTTTAGAGAAGGAAGGAGATTTGGGCGAGTCACTTGGCCAGCTTGGAAAAGACGGGATGCCTGCTGCGGCATTTTTGGGAAGATGGAGCACCATAACAGGTGCTCCGGTGGTGCATGAAAATCCGGTGTTCCTGCAATGTATTTAAATACGAATTTAAATATTAATTTGTAAATAATTTCGATATTATCATCTTAATTTTAATTCATCTAAATATGATAGTCTACTTTATTCCCCGTATTTTAAAATATAGTTATAGTTATATTTTTATGATTTTTCCAATTAAATGATTTTATAAATTTTGCCCAAATTATATTAATAAGCTAATACACATTTCAACATTAAAATTTTCTAGGGGATTGAGTCATAATTTTATATTTTCAAGAATGTTGCAAAATGACCCATTTTTATAGCAAAATCAAGTATTCTATTAAAATTTTTTCATGAAATTCCACTTAAAACATGTATTTAATTAATATTTTAATATTTAACAGCATGAATTTAATATGAAAATAAATGAAAATTTTTAAGCTTATCAATAATTGGGTGGTTTTACCAAGAAATGGATTTAACCAAAATTTAAATATATGTTTAGGTCAACTTGGACCTTCTAAAAAGGGCTCGAACCCAACTGAGCATGTTGAAAAGAGTTTGGGCCTAAGTGGGCTTGACTCAATCAATTTGGGCTCAACTGGGCTTATTGGGGGATTTTGGGCCCAACTGGGCTTGTTGAAGAGTTTTAGGTCATCTTGGATCTATCGAAGAATTATGGGCCTAAGTAGGCTTGTTGAAGAGTTTTAGGTCATCTTAGGTCTATCGAAGAATTATGAGCCCAAGTAGGCTTGTTAAAGAGTTTTGGGCTATCTTGGGCTTGTTGAAGAGTTTCGGGCCATCTTGGGCTTGTTGAAGAGTTTTGAGCAATCTTGGACTTTTTGGAGGATCTTGGGCCCAAGAGGGCTTGCTCGGTCATTAAGGCCCAGGTTGAGCAAAGAGGTCATTTTTCTTTCTCTTTTTTTTGATATATATATAATAGAAAGGTACTTAGCCCCATGTATCAACTTAACCCACTGCCCAGGAAGTATTTACTCGTGGGGAAGTATATGAAATTTTTTTTTATAATATACATATATATATTTTTGAAAGTCTTTAAGATATATATGTGTATTTTAAAATAATATACATATATTTTGGGCCCACGGAACAAATATATATATTTTAGAAAATAAAATGTTCATTTTTCAAAATCCGTGGGACTCATATATATTTTAGAAAATAAAATATTCATTTTTGGAGGCCCGTGGGGCACACATATATTTTTAGAAAATAAAATATTCATTTTTGGAGGCCTGCGGGGCGCATATATATTTTTAGAAAACAAAATATTCATTTTTGGAGGCCCGCGGGGCACATATATATTTTCAGAAAAAAAATATTCATTTTTGGAGGCCGTGGGGCCCATATATATTTTTAGAAAACAAAATATTCATTTGTGAACGCCCGCCGGGCATAAAATATTCATTTTTGGAGGCCCGCGGGACACATATATATTTTTAGAAAAATAAAATATTCATTTTTGGAGGCCCGCGGGACACGTATATATTTTTAAAAATAAAATATTCATTTTTGGAGGCCCGCGGGACACATATATATTTTTAGAAAATAAAATATTTATTTTTTATGCCCGCGAGGCACATATATTTTTAGAAAACAAAATATTCATTTTTTTATGCCTGCGGGGCACATATATATTTTTAGAAAATAAAATATTAATTTTTTGATGCCCGCGGGGCACATATATATTTTTAGGAAAGAAAATATTCATTTTTTATGCCTGCGGGGCACATATATATTTTTAGAAAATAAAATATTAATTTTTTTGATGCCTGCGGAGCGCATATATATATTTTTAGGAAACAAAATACTCATTTTTATGCCCGTGGGGCACATATATATTTTTAGAAAACAAAATATTTATTTTTTGATGCCCGCGGGACATCTATATAATTTTAAAAAACAAAATATTCATTTTTGGATGCCTGCGGTACATCTATATATTTTTAGAAAATAAAATATTCATTTTTGGAGGTCCGCGAGACACATATATACTTTTTTAAAAATAAAATATTCATTTTTGGATGCCCGCGGGACATCTATATAATTTTAGAAAACAAAATATTCATTTTTGGAGGCCCGCGTGACCCATATATTTTTTTAGAAAATAAAATATTCATTTTTAGAGGCCCGCGGGACCCATATATATTTTTTTTAAAATAAAATATTTATTTTTGGATGCCCGCGGGACACATATATATTTTTTTGCAAACAAAATATTCATTTTTGGATGCCCGCAGGACATCTATATAATTTTAGAAAACAAAATATTCATTTTTTTGAAGGTCTTTTAATATATATGTATTTTATATATATTTTTGGAAGCTTTTTAATATATATGTATAATATATACATTTTTCAAGGCTTTATATATATATGTGGCACGCCCGTGAGGTGCCGAGTTCCCGGGCTCTATATATATATATATATGTAGAGATTTGTTTCGGTGCAGCGTCACTGCACCGGAATAGTGGTGCAGTGGGCCCAAAATGGGCCCCACATGATCATGAAATCATGATCTACTCCACCCATTGTATTTAGAATAATGTATTCTATTACGATACCAATTTTTATCCCAATCAGATACTTTAAAGTTGTTATTTACATCAAACTATTTTATTACGTTGGATTTGTACCATTTTCAGATGGGGACCATATACATATCTGATTGGGATGAAAATTGGCATGGTAATAGAATACATTATTCAAAATACAATGGGTGGAGTAGATCATGATTTCATGATCATGTGGGGCCCATTTCAGCGATGTTGCACAGGAATATATTCCATATATGTATATCTATATATATCATTACATATTTTTTATTGTAAAAAAAAGATGTCGCTTTATATATATATATCATTATATATTTTTTATTGTAAAAAAAGGCGTGGCTTTATATATATATATATGTGGCGTACCCGTGAGATGCCGGTTCCCGGGCTCTTTTTTATATATATATTGTTATTTTATCATAAAAATATATAGCTTTATATATATATATATGTATATACATATATTACAAGGCGGCCCGTGAAATCCCGTGACCCTACCCCTTTTATATATATATTGTTATTTTATCATAAAAAATATATAACTTTATATATATATATCTATATATATGTATATATATATATATATTATAAGACGGCCCGTGAGATCCT
The DNA here is from genome assembly GCA_030490835.1 of Annona cherimola. NCBI lineage: Eukaryota > Viridiplantae > Streptophyta > Magnoliopsida > Magnoliales > Annonaceae > Annona > Annona cherimola. The sequence continues at coordinate 47,405,894 of CM059977.1, read as the reverse complement.
GAGACCTCGGGCTCTTATATATATATATAAATACATAGTTTTTTGTATATATATGTATACATACATATTATACAGCAGCCCATGAGATCCCGGGACCCCGGCCCTTTTATGTATATATATATTGATATTTTATCATAAAAATATATAGTTTTATGTATATATATATGTTATATGGCCCACCCCGTGAGACCCCGGGACCCCGGCCCTTTATATATTATATGTATTATTATATATTTTTATCATAATAATACATAGTTATATATATATATATATGTATATATATATATTATACGGCCATCCGCGAGATCCCGAGACCCCGACCCTTATATATATGCTGTTATATATATATATTTTATCATAAGAATAAATAACTTTATATACGTATATATATATATTATATGGCGGCCCGTGAGATCCCGGGACCCCGACCCTTATATACATATATGCTGTTATACACATATATTTATCATAAAAATTCATAACCTTATATATATATGTATATATGGCGGCCCGTGAGATGCCGGGTCCCGGGCCTATATATATATATGTTATTATTATTTTTTTTTGGAAAAATAATAATAATATATATGCATATGTATATATGTATATATATATATATTTTTTTTCTTTTTAAGGAGAAAATATATATACTTAACCCGTGTGTCAATTCAACCCGCCAGTCAGGGAGTATCCACATTGGGAAATATAGTTTTTTTTTTGAAAATAATGTATATATGTATATATATATATTTATATACATATATATATTTTTTATTTTATGAGAAAAATACTTAACCTGCGTGTCAATTCAACCCGCCAGTCGGGGAGTATCCACATTGGGAAATATAGTTTTTTTTTTGAAAATAATGTATATATGTATATATATATATTTATATACATATATATATTTTTTGTTTTATGAGAAAAATACTTAACTAGCGTGTCAATTCAACCCGCCAATCGGGGAGTATCCATGTTAGGAAAAGTAGTTTTTGAAAATAATATATATGTATATATGTATATATATATATTTATATATAGAAAATATGTGCATATATATATTTATTTTATTTTTAAAGAGGAAAAATACTTAACCCGTGTGTCAATTCAACCCGCCAGTAGGGGAGTATCCACGTTGGGAAAAGTTTTTTTTTTTGAAAATAATATATATGTATATATATATTTTAATAAGAAAGAAACTCTTTTTTTTACCTAAAAGAAAGAAAAAGAAAAAATATCTGGAGAACTCACGTTATCTTTTCTTTGAGCATGGGAGAGCTCTCATCCTGGTTGAGTTGTCTCTTTTTTTTTGCCGTTGTTTGCTCAAGTTTTCTCCTCTCCTCGTGTCTTTAAAATGCGTGCCTACATCTCTATTTATAGGCTTGGCAATGCAGTTCCGCGCATCCAACAAATTCTATCACGCGGAATCGAGTTCCGCGCATCTAGAAAATTCTATCACGCGGAATCGAGCTCCTCGGAACCTTGATGGTAGCTACTCCCTTGTAGAACTTAGAGGTGAGAAAGACCGTTTGCACGCTTTCCATGTGTCATCCAGCCGGTGGTACCTCCCTTACGCGTTCCAAGTGCAAAACTCAAATTCTGCCTTTTGACTTGGTTCACAAGCAACGTCACTTCATTGGACCCTATTAGCGGTGTTCTCCATGTACTTAGCACCTATCCGTTCTGGAACCTGCATGCATCTCTCAGGAGTATGTTCACTAGACTTCTCAGAGATGAAATGAGGAACACCGTGACTCTTCAGCCTGTGCATTGATATTGGAGAAACGACAAAGGAAAAATCCCTTGGGAGAAAACGGCGAAGACGAGCTCATTGCGGTGACCCGCCACATCACCAAGATGCTTGTATGCACCGAGACCACGACAGATGACATCCTCTAGATCCTTTCTTGCCTTCGACGGATTCCAATCCTCCATAGTGTTTTGCAGTTCATCCACCATATGCAGCAGAAGAGATTTTTTTTTTTTTAAAAAAGGAGGTTCACCCCTTGTGGTTGTGGTGCGAGTCAGAAGGTGGTGTTTGATTATTGCTTTCATCCTCATAAGGTTTAAAAGCATAAAAAAATGTGGAGGCATTTCTTCTCTTCCAGTGATTTTTCTTCCTTTTACCAGCATCTATTTATTAGCCGTCAGTGAATCCTCTCTCTATATATACATGGCATCAACTCGGGGGCGCCATTTCTCTGATCTTCTGTGTGAAAAACAATGGGTACATGACTTCCCAGATATGCATCCGGGAATTTACGATTCCCACCAGCCTTTGCCAGTTTAATTTTTACTTGAGCTCAACAAAATTTGTTTCTCAAGATCAGCCATCCGAATCCTTCTTATCAGCATCCTTCTCATGGGTGTTCTCCGACTTTATTCCCTCCCCTTCGCGGCTGATACCGTCATTTTCTTTGTTCTCATCAGGACTACCACAGCCTGAACTACACCTTCCATCATTATGTCCCTCGAGCTCAAGGCTAGTGCAAAATGTCTGGTGACAAGAAAGGCAATGATGTCTAGAAAGCCACACCAGTTCCAAACACACACATCTGTACATACGCTCTTCATGACTTGATTTCCCCTTTTTCCCTTCTCTTTTTTTTACACGGCCTCCTCGGTGTTCAGTTCTTTCTTGCCCGAGACATTAACCTTTTTCTTTTTTGTAATAATAATAATAAAAAAAATTGGCCAAAAATTTTTGTAGCCATTTGCACTTTTTTTTTGCCATCAATTTTCCTATATTCCTCTTTTCTTCTCCCTTTTTTATTTTCTTTTATTTTCTCCTTTTCTTATTTTCTTTCTTCTTTTTTTTTACACATGTAAAATCATATAATTTCACAGGCCAAAATTAACCATATAATTGTAGTGATTTTATACCTCATCACTCGTTGATGTCACATGAGCTAATCAAGAAAAGAAAAGAAGATCACCACAAAGGCAAAGGAGCCATCGCCTTGAAGGCCGCACAAGATTCGGATGACTCCACCTCATCATCACAAAACGACGATGAAATCACCTTACTTACGAAACGATTCAGAAAATTTATAAGGAAAGGTAGAAATTTCAGAAACTTCAAAGAAAGGAACTCTAAAGAAAAGAAGAAAGAAACAACAAAATGTTACCGATGTGGTGGTTCGGGGCATATGCAAGCCCAATGCCCAACGCCTGAAGAGACTAAAGCAAAGGAGCAAAGAAAGGATCGATGTGACAACAGAAAATTTCAAAGAATCAAAGGAAGAGGCATGTATATAAACGAAGAAGAATCAACGACATGCAGCTCTTCAAGTGAAGAATGTGAAGCGGATTGCGCAAGAATCTGTTGTATGGCAAATTCCAATGTATGTTTTGCAGCAACGGAAATCTTGGAGGATCAAGCTACATCAACGAACTGCACAAGTCGTCAAGAGGTAACCTCCAATCAAAAATCTTTTTCAATTTTTTCTTCTACAAATGAATGGCTCAAATGTGCTAAATTAGAAAAACTTCAACAAGCCTATGATTCATTATATGAGGAAATAAAGAAACTAGGAAACAAGTTTACGATAAAGAAAAGACAATGTGATGCAACACTAATTATAAATGGTAAACTTGCTGAAAAAGTTGAACAATTGAAAAATGAAAAGAATACCTTGATAAATGAGTTAGAAAAACTCAAAAATGAAAATGAATCATTAATGAATCGCTTGCTAAGTTTTCTAATCCAGGAGAAAGTGTGAAAATATTTTTGAAAATGACTACCTAAAGTTGTAAGAAAGGACTTGGGTATACCACATTTGAGCAAAGCAAATCTAATGCTCCAAGAAACAAAACTAAACCCATTCATGTTAAACCCAAGATAAATCATGTGGCTTGGACCAAAAGACCAACCGAGGAACAAATTACCAAATGGCTTCCCATTCCTAGACTCCCGGAAGCTTGTAACTTTTGCAACAAGTAGGAACACAAGGTTTATCAATACAAATTAAGAAAATTACAAAACCTTGGTGCAAAATTGGTTTGGATGCCCAAAAGCATTGGATTTGTGGCTTCAAAGGAAGATCAATATAGACTCCAATGGATAATTAACCCAAATGGACCCATAAAATGGGTACAAAAAAGATGAGCTCCACTTGACTTGATTTTTGCAGGTTTGTCTTAGAGCTAAAGCCAATAACATGTGGTTTATGGATAGTGGCTACTCAAGACATATGACAGGAGAAAAAGGACTGTTCCATAAAATCAACCCGTGCAATAAAGGAACAGTAGCCTTTGGACATAATGAAAAAGGTAAAATAAAAGGTAAAGGAAAAATTTATGGTATTTCAAATGCATGTATTGAGGATGTACTATTTGTTGAAGGACTCAAACATAGCCTAATGAGTATTAGTCAATTATGTGACAAGGGATATAAAGTTGTATTTGAATCCTCTATATGCAATGTTTTTAATGATGAACACATAGTATTTAGTGGTAAAAGACATAAAAATGTGTATTTGGTTTGCCTTGATGAACTCGAGGGAAAATGTCGAATAGGCATAGAAAATGATCCATGGATATGGCATACAAGGCTTGGACATATAAATATGTCAAATATTAAAACATTGTGGAAAAAGAATCTAGTACAAGGGTTATCAAAGTTCAAATATGCCAAGGATAAGATTCGCAAAGCTTGTCAACTATCTAAACAATCCAAAATGTCATTTTCCACCAAAAAGAAAATTTCAATAACTGGACCACTTGAATTGTTGCATATGGATCTTTATGAACCATCGGACATGTTAACTCTTAGTGGGAAAAAGTACGTATATGTAATTGTCGATGATTTTTCAAAACTTACTTGGATTATACTCTTAGCTAGCAAAGATAAAGCATTTTCTATATTTGTCACATTTTCAAATTTGGTGAAAAATAAAGTTCAATTGTTTTCATTAGAAGTGATCATGGTGGTGAATTTGAGAATAAACGATTCATAGAATTCTGTAATGAAAAAGGAATTCACCATATATTTTCTGCACCAAGAACTCCACAACAAAATGGAGTTATTGAAAGAAAAAACCAGACAATACAAGAAATAGCTAGAACTATGCTAAATGAGAGTAAATTGTCCAAAAAATTTTGGGATGAAGCTATAAGTACAGTTTGTCATGTATTAAACTGAGTTACCATTAGAGCAATATTGAAAAAGACCCCATATGAACTTTGGAAAGGCAAAAAATCAAACATATCATATTTTCATATTTTTGGTTGTACTTGTTATGTGTTAAACAATGGGAAAATAAATTTAGAAAAATTAGATGCCAAAAGTGATGAAGCAATTTTCCTTGGTTATTCATCAAATAGCAAAGCATATAGAGTTTTGAACAAAAAAAATCAAATAGTAGAGGAATCAATACATGTTTTTTTTGATGAATTTAACCAAACTCTGAAAAAGGAAGATGAACTAAGTGATGCAGATAACACAACGAAGAGTTCAAAAGAAAAACAACAAGTTCAACAAAAGAAAATCGAGCCCAAGCCAGAAAATTCTAGGGAGGAAAAGGTAAGTGAAGGTAATGATTCTTATAAACCTCCAACTGATATAAGATTCAAAAATGCTCATCCAATTGAGTAAGTTATTAGCAACATCTATGAAGTAGTAAAGACTAGAAGGTCAAAACAAAACATTTATGGACAATATGCGTTTGTATCAAAAATTGAACCGACAACTATTGATCAAGCTCTTAATGATAAAAATTGGGTTATTGCAATGCAAGAAGAGCTAAATCAATTTGAAAGGACTAATGTATGACATTTAGTTCCTAGACCCAATGATTGCTTGCAATCATTGGCACCAAATGAGTATTTAAGAACAAATTAGACGAAAGTGGGCTTGTGATAAGAAACAAAGCTAGACTAATAGCCAAAGGTTATTCCCAAGAAGAAGGGATTGATTTTGAGTAATCATATGCACCCGTGGCTAGATTAGAAGCCATACACATTTTACTATTATTTGCTTCTCACACGGATTTCAAATTGTTTCAAATGGATGTGAAAAGTGCATTTATGAAAGGATACTTGAATGAAGAAGTATATGTTGAACAACCCCATGGATTTGAAGAAAAGGATCAATCAAAATATGTTTATAAATTAACCAAAGCATTATATGGACTAAAACAAGCTCTACGAGCTTAGTATGAAAGGTTGAACAAATTTTTGATTGATCATAAATTTCAAAGAGGAAAGGTTGATACTACCTTATTCATCAAATATAAAAGGAAAAATATTTTAATCGTACAAATTTATGTAGATGATATAATATTTGGTGCTACTGACGAAACTCTGTGCAAAGAATTCTCTAAGATTATGCAGAGCGAATTCGAAATGAGCATGATAAGAGAATTAAATTTCTTCCTTGGACTACAAATCAAGCAACAAGCCGAAGGAATATTCATAAATCAATCCAAGTATATCAAAGAAATGCTAAAGAAATTTGGAATGCAAACTAGCAAAGGAGAAAACACTCAAATGAGTTCAACAATCAAGATCGACACGAATGAAAATGGTAAATGTATCGATTAAAAGCTTTATAGAAGTATGATAGGATCATTGTTGTATTTAACTGCTTCTAGACCGGATATCTTTTTCAGTATTTGTATGTGTTCTAGATTTCAATCATGTCCTAAAGAATCACATTTATTAGCTGTAAAAAGAATTTTTAAATATTTGATAAATAGTACTAATCTTGGACTATGGTATCCAAAGGGATCAACTTTTGATTTAATCGGCTACTCGGATGCTCATTTTGCCGAATACAAAATAGATAGAAAAAGTACTAGTGGAACATGCCAATTTCTTAGAAACATGTTGGCTTCATGGTATTCAAGGAAGCAAACTAGTGTTGCACTATCTACAGCAGAAGCCGAATATATAGCCACCGGGAGCTGTTGTGCCCAACTACTTTGGATGATACAACAATTAAAAGACTATGGTATTGATTATTATAATATTCCAATAAGATGTGATAATATAAGTATAATTTGTTTAACTAAAAATCCAGTATTACATTCTAGAACTAAACATATAGATGTAAGACATCATTTTATTCATGAACATATTGAAAATCATAATGTTTGTTTGGAATATGTGAAAACCGAGGATCAAATTACAGATATTTTTACCAAACCTTTAGCAAAGGAATCATTTTACAAAATTAGAAATGATATGGGGATGATTGAGTTAAATTAGGAATAGTTAGATGGGAAAAATGGACTTAGAAAAGTCCAAGTCGATAAGCCAAGTTGACTCCAATGAAGTCGCTTAGGGCAAAGTCGACTTCACGCACTACCGTTGGGCTTCCTTCCTCTCTTCCTCTTCTTTTCTTTCTTCCCTCTTCCTCCTCACTTCTCTTCTCGCGTAACAGCGTCTCTCTTCTCCTCTTTCTCTCTGGCGATTTTCATCTCCGGCCATTTTCTCTCTCCGTTCCAGCATCCCTCGTTCCCTCTTCTCCTAGCACATTTTGTCCCTGATCCAGTCTACCTTCCTCTCCCAGCATAATCTCCGGCACCTGTTCCGACCTTCCTTCTTCTCCCTGCACACTCTCTCTGTTCCGGCATTTATCCGCTCTGGCAAACCCTCTTCTCTCATCTCTCTCTCCTCCGGCAGGTCTCTCTTCCTTCCTTTTTCTTCTCCAACAGTACCTGTCCGGCATTCCAATGGGCTCCATTCCTTTTCAGCAGCCCTCTATGTTCGTGTTTCCACTCAGCTTCAACTTGCCTTCTCCTTTGGAATCGGTTATTTTCAAAACCCATCTTCAAAATCCCAATAATGGCTCTTAAACCTCGATTGCCTAAGCTAGCAATATCCAAGCCTTCCCAAAGGCCCGTTCCCAGACCATCAATCTCCCAAGCCGAAGAGGAGGTCCCCCGGAGGCAACGGGCTCCCGCAAAGCGTGCCTGAGATGAGTCATCGACTTCCACAAGTCGACGGGTTCGATTTCAAACTGCAACTCCATCAACCACGGCTACCCAGGGAGCAGAAACTCAGACGTCTGAAAGCACGCAATCTTGGGCCAGAAGGAAAGGAACCCCTGCAGCTAAAGCCCAAGTATTGAAGATGCCGATCACTTACTTCAATACAGAAATCCAGCACAGTCGATTCTACAAATCATTCTATGAACGGAAGGTATTCATTCCAAGATCATAGACTTCAAGTTCTTGAGCGATTACGAATTCGAGATTGAAGAATTATTGAATTTCCAAGGATGGACTAGATTATTAAAAGCAGATGAAAGGGTCTATCCAGATTTGACTAGGATATTTTATTATCTATGGGATGATCAGTATTACAGTACCTATGTCAAGGGGGTTGAGATGTTCTTGGGTACAATGGGAGCCCCAAATCAGGCAGACGTCTTAATAAAGATAGGCAGGATTCTCGGTGTTCCTCATGAGGATGAGCGGCTACCTGGCAATCTCACCATCACTCAAATCTACAATCAGCTCATCCGGAGCAACAAGTATCATCCCGGGATTAAGTTCCTGCACTATATGGATTTATCCCCGAGGCTACGGGTCCTAAGGCTGCTAATTGCCCACTATATCTACCCAAAAGGCGGAGGCAAAAATCAACTTAACCCTCAGGAGGCAAGAATTTTATGGAAAGTCGCAAATCGGGTCAAGGTCAACCTTCCGCGACTGTTCTCGAAGCTTTTGTCTTGAGGAAAGACAACCTATGAGGGGTTCTACCATACGGGACTTGGATCACCAAGATCCTCAAACATTTTGAGGTTGATATTGATGGTGAACCATTCGAGGTTCTCAAATCAACAAATGCCATCAACAAAGCCTTACACTAGTGAATGAAGATAAACATGGAGCAATTCAAAGTCGAAAGATTACGAGAAAGGATGGGCATACTGGCTCATGACAAAGCCGGGGATGCACAAGGTCAGGGGGAGCAACCATTGTCACCTCCAGAGGAGCAACCAGCTCCCCCTAAAGATGCTCATGAGGCACCTGCATCGCCTGCCTCACATGGCTCATGTTCGCCTTATGGCTCTGAGATACCAGATCTCGCATCTCGACCTCCATCTTAGGATCACTCAGTCACTGCGATCCGGGAGCACCTAGAGCAGATAGAGGATCACTTGACTAGTCAGATTGCCAGGGTCATCAATGCGGGAATGGATATGCATTCCCGCTAAGATCGTATGGATCGGGAATTGAGGACAATCAGATATCATCTGGCCTCCGGAAGCCACAGCAATCAGACTATCCCCGAACTAGATCCATTTGACACCGGATCAATTCGTAGAGATCCAACTCCGGCACCCATATCATCTTTTTACTCCTCTGCCCATGAACGGCCTATCCACCTATCCTTGTTCCCCAATCTCCATACTTTATCTCGACATTCTTATATGCCAAATCTCACCAAATCAACCCCTATTCGATCTATTGACAAAAAGGGGGAGAAGAGTTGAGTTTTGAGTTTAGATTTTTAGGATTTTGGGTTGGGTAGCTTGTATATAGGTTTTATTTTGAAACTTGCATGAACTTTTGATTACATATATGAAAAGGTTGTTTGTGAAAAGGTTTGTTTGTGTTCTAAAAGTTTATACTTATCACTTGTATTATGCTTTGATTACAAATACTTTGTTTTATGCTTTGATTAATTATATTTTGCTTTGATCACTAATGTTTTATTTTGAAATGGTTGGTTGAATGATTGTTTAAATAAGATTCAACTTGTGATTATTTGAAATAACATATGCAAATAATAAAAATAAAATATATAAGACAATTTCACCAAGTTCAAAAGGTAAATGACTTATGATTATCCTAAAAATATCAAAATAGGATAAAATGACATTTTGAAAGGTTTAAAATCAAATTGGTTTTGTCAATCATCAAAAAGGGGGAGTTTGTTAGAAACAATTGTTGAAATCAAATGCAAAATATCCAAAACATATGTTTTGATGATTAATAAAACAATTTGAGTAAATTTTAGCTACTAATATATTTTATGTATTGTTAAGGATATAAAAATGAAAAATATGAAGCATGGCAGGCCAAGTTGATCCCCAAGTCAACTTAGGCATCAACTTAGGCTAAGTTGATACCCAAGTCGACTCCAGTAGAGACTTTAAGTGTCAATTTTTGTCCAACACTGAAATTGGGGACCAAAAACTGCCGAAGTCGCAAACGAAGTCGACTCCACTTGCGACTTGGGCAAAGTCACAGGCCAAGTCAACTCCAGCATCGACTTCACTTGAACAGCACAGAACTTCCATAGCTAAGTCGCAGGTCAAATTGACTTGATGCCAGATTTGAGTAAAGTTGAAAGCCAAGTCGACTCAAGTATTCAACTTGGAACAAATGAAGATTAAATCAAGTCCGAAGTAAGCAAAGTTGGATGTATTCATCATGGAGGATCAAGATCACACAATTGGATTTTCTTTCATGCACTCCAAGACTCAAGGACTCGAGATTCAAGACATGGAGTGTAAAGCAAGAATGAATATACTGAGTTTTAAGTAATAAAAATATTGGTAGAACAATTAATATAAAGAAGTTCAAGCATATAAAGTCATTTCAAGAGAGTTTAAGCTCACTTGGAAAGTTAAGAAGGTCAAGTCACAAATGAAGTCGACTCCAGCATCAACTTAGGTCAAGTCCCAAACCAAGTCGACCTAAAAGATAGACTTGAGAACTAGAAGATTCCAAAATCGCACCTAAAGTCGACTCCATATGTGACTTGGGTTATGTCCAAGACTACGTCGACCTGAGGAAGAACTTGAACAAGCTGAGCACTGCCGAAGTCGCACCCCAAGTCGACTCCATCTGCGACTTGGAGGCATAACGTTCGAATTTTTGAATGTTGGCGCATTTATTACGTGCCAACCAACTCTATAATGTTCAAAATTCTCCCTCCTCTATATATAGACACTCAAGCAAACGTGGAAACACACAAGATAGAGCTAAAAAAGAGGAAAGAAGAACTACTAAGACTTACACTCCACTTTCTTCTACATTTAATTGATCTATACACTTTCAAAGGAAGAACAAGCTTCAAAGCTGTTGTTTGCTACAATGCCAATTGATTCATCACTTCTACGTGTTCTTCCTCGAGCTGAAACTTGACTACACAAATCTGTAAAGTGTAGATTTCTTTCATTTCATTTTGATATTTAATTTTTTGGTGCTTGGTTTGAATTTGGTGTTTCAAACCAAGTTATAGCAAAATAGGGTTGCGACGGGAGTGGAACTCGTCACCTACTTATGCTACTCATTGTATACGCCCCCCTAGAGCTAAAATCTAGAAGAGAGCGGAGGCTCTGGTTGAATATGCCCCCTAGAGCTAAAATCAAGAAGAGAGCAGAAGCTCTAGTTGTATTTGGGGAATACATAGTAGAACCCAAGTCACAAGGGGTGTGAGCTTGGAAGAGTGGAGTAGGGAAGGTTGCCCGAACCACTATAAACCTTGTTTATTGTTTTTCATTTCCGCTTTTATTATTTTATTGCTTTCCATTTATCTCATTAAAGGGGATTAAATTAAACCGAGGTAAAGTTTCTAATTTAAGTTTAAAATTTTAAATACCCAATTCACTCCTCCCCTCTTGGGTAATTGCCATCAATTCGGGACCAACAATTTACACATATCATATGCTATCTTCCTCAATGCTCTATCTTTGCTCCAAATTTTTGATATTTTGGCATAATTTCGATTAAGCATTATAACTATACTTATTTTCTCATGCTTAGGTATCATCTAAGTATGGTTTTACCCTACTTAACATCTAAAAAATATTTGGATAGAATTTACATACCCAAATTGGAGATATCCCTTTTCTTCTCACACTTTCTCTTTCTAACTTCCTCTCCTCCTCTTCTTTGGCTTGGCAAGGAATTTTTTCTGCTCAAAATGGAGCTGGGTTGTGCCTTTGGACGTTCACCCCTGCCCCCTATTTATAGTTTTTAATTTTTCATCAAATTGGAATTTACCCCCTTGCTTGAGGTATTAAATTGTAAATGTATTTTTTTTCTAATTTCCAAAAGGTGCTCTGAGCTATGTGAAACCACCCTAGTTACTGTTTACGCCCCCTATGGAAGTTCTATTTTTATTTTTTATTTTTTATTTTTAAAATTAATTAATTTAAGCTAATTAAATCCTATCCCTTGATTTGTGATGATGAGAATGTGGACCATTGATTTTGGTCAAGGATCCCAACCACCCCCTGCTGTAGCTCTGATTTTAATTAATTATTTTTATTTTTAATTATTTAAGTTTAATAAAAAGTCAAATTTATAATTAATGAAAAGTAGAGCTACTTTTTGATCTCCAAATGACATTTCATCTTGACCTTTGATTCATGATTTTTATCAATTCTTAAATCATTGATCATAATCATCATAATATTTTGGTCATCCATAAAAAATTTCATCTCAATCCGACGTCCGGATTGCAAGTTATGAATTTTTCTTCAATTTTTCACTAAAATCTGAAATTCTATTCAAATATCAAAAAGTATTACTATTTCATCCTGTAGTGATTAAATCTCCCTTTTTGTCTTTTTGTGATTAAGCTAATCCAAGTGATTATCTCTTAATCACTTGTCTTAATCTCAAGGTTACTATTCAAGTGCACTATTCATCCGAATTTCATAAATAATTATTTAACCTCTATTCCCACATATTTTTATACCCATGAACGCACATTTTCCAAATATATTACCTAGGGTTTTATACACGTGTCTAAGGTCAGGGTTTCACATAAATGTGCATTCATGGACCTAGACAGTTTTTAGAACTCGGTATGGTTATTACAACTTTTTAGTAGTACCATCCGGAGTAACAAATGCCCTAGCCGCATTCATGGACCTGATAAATAGGGTATTTTGACAATTCTTGAACAAGTGTATTGTGAAACCCAGACCCAATTAGGACCCATACATGTACATTTGACATGTAAATGTGATTTATTTATTATTTGATTGATTTATTAAATTTTGGGCTATTAATTAAGAAAGGTGATTAAATTAATCACCATAGCTCAATGTGGGTTCATGTGATTAAAGTGTCCTAATGAGGGTTAGAAAATGTGGATGTGATGTGAATAATTATCCCATATATTATGATTTAATTAATGAAGATTATGATGATAATTATGAATATAAGGTGATAAATGTTAGAAAATTCATAACTTGACACCTACAAGGAGGAATGAGATGAAATTTAAAAGCTAAGCATATGATGATATGCCCAACCTTATGAATGGATTGGATTATGAAAATTATGATGAGATTAGGATGATAATTATTTATTTTCATCCAAATCCAAAAGTTAGTTTCAAATGGTCATAACTTATGTTAGAAAGGTCATTTTGAGATGAAATTTGTCATAAACGGTTAAAACGATATGTTGAATCTTATAGATGGGTTTGATTAAGCTAATTATTATGAAAAAATGATTAATCACAAAAGGATGAAAGGCATTGACTTTTGCTCCTATAAAGTGACATACCCATTAATGAAAAGTTGACCTCTTAATAAGGTGATTAATTGCTCTAAATGAGGTGGCTTAATGAGGGATTTTTTGAGGATTTTTGCATTACCAAAAATTCAGAAAATTCATGAAATATCAAGGATGTTTAATAGCATGGGTATAGGCTAGATGTGGAAGCCATAAATGGCTCAAAGAGGTGGCAAACAAGGGACGTGTAAGGGGGCTGTTTGGCTTGATTTTTTTATTTTTCAAATGCTAAAAATCACATGTAATTAGCCTACATCACTAGGGTGGTAAATGACATCAAATTGGGTAGCTTTTGGATGGCATAAAATGCCAAAATCCAAGCCGCATGGGATGTGCACAAGGTGGACAGCAAGATGCCTTGATTTAAACAGATTTTGATAATTGAAAAATCTGTTTAAAAGATATTTTACTTTAGTAAAATTTTGACAACACATCAAGGGATAAGTATACATTAACTTACCCTTCAAATGAGGTCGACAATGATAACAAAAAAATTCAGAAATATATATAAGAGAGAGGGCATAAGGGACGTCCACTTTTGGGCAAAAAGTGAGAGAGAAAAAATCTCCTAAGTGGGCAGTAGCAAGGACATCCCAAGGAGGAAGGAAAAGGAAGAAAAAGAAGAAGAAAAAAAGAAGCAAAAAGGAGGAGAAAAGGGAAGCAACGAAGCTAGGAAAGATTTGAACAAAAGGTTCATAAATTCATTGAATTCTAAGTTTCTAGCTTCATTCATGGGTCATCAATTTGATCCATAATGACCCTTAAATGATAAGTTGTGAAGCCCTTAATTAGGGTACTAAATGAGAAATGAATGAAAGGAATTGATTTAAGGGTTCAAGGTAGCTAAGGGTAATGTTAAGGTTGATTATGACTTACGAACCTAGCTGGACTTTTTCTTAAATTCCAATAAATGTCACTATTTTAAGTATGTTTCATGATTGGTTTATGATTTATGATTTCATGATTAATATATGTTCGTTAGGGTATGAACTATGAACCCTAGAAAGGGTAAACCCTAAAGTTATCAATATGATCAAGATTTCACTCTTTTGAGGTAATTATGATGCATGAATCAACCCAACTAATATATGGGTAGATTTAAGGGTAAAATACCCTAAACTTAGGGCACATGGGACGTCCAATATGGGGATGGAAAGAAATGCAATAATCTGAATTTTTGGAACCTAAGGTGTGGGCATCCAAGGGTGGCTAAGACTTGTGTAAAAAGTTGATGTTTTGGGGGCAACTAAATTATGGACCTTAGATATGTGCAATTAACCTAAATATGGGACAAGAAAAGTATGATTAAAGGTTTAAAAATCTGTTATGGACTATATGTCAAGATGGACGTTGAAAGTGGGAAAGAATAATAACAAAGTTGCTGTTTTAGAACCCTACAATTAAGGGATTAAAATCTTATAAAAATAACCTAAATTATGTGCTAATTAAGTATTTCAATTATGCCAAAATAAAGGGCAAATTTCTGTTTTGAAAGAAATTAGAAAATACATAATACATGTGCAGTAAGAAGGGTGCACATAAAGGGTATGTATAGTTAAGATGAGAAATGACTAATGTTATTTGCTAAAATGAAAAAATGAATAAAAATGTGATAAAATGTGTAAGAATGGTGTTGGTTTGATAATAAATTGAAATTTCAAATTTTAAGAATTTTATTTAAGGCTAAACTACCAAGTATGTGCCTAAAGTGAGCATTGATATGTGAAATGTATGGTAAATGATGAATGGGAAGCAATGATGTGGCACCCCAAACCGAGCATCACATCCCGAGTCTTACTTTGGGATCGTTATTGATTAGTAAACATGATTAGGATTGTTACCCTATCACACAGCGGAATTTATTAGATATTTATCCATTTACATTCGACTCTGTGGGAGTTAATATCATCATACTTATTCAATTTTCATCATTTTGCCTATCTAGGCTATTATTAAGTCTTGATATATTCATTTATATATCATGAAATCTACATCATTCATAGCATAGAAAAACATACAACCATTATTGTCCTTAAAATTTTTCATCATTTCATCATTCAACATAGTGTAAATCACATAAATTTAACAACGACAGTCATATAAACCATCATACATTCTTTCATACATAATATCATACATAGACAATCATAGAATTATCATCCTTTATCGATTATCCAGTGCTCCTTGCCATGTCTATCCTTTCACCTGTCTTAGGGTTTAGAAAACAAAACGTGAGTCGAAACTCAATAAGCAAGCTGTATAGTTTTTAGGTAATTCATTTTGCAGGCAAACTTTTTTCATTTAAATATCATCTTGGAAAGCACATTATACCCACTCGTGGGTATATCATGAAAAAGCATGAACATTATACCCATCATAGGTACATCGTGAATAATGCAATGCATTATTATAAAACATGAACATCATAGGATAGGCGCTAGCTAGACAACCACCCGTCTCCGTCTTCTCCCATCTCAGGGAGGGCGCCTCGGCCTTTGGCCTATCTTAGCAACTTGGTTACAACAAAGGAGGACAATCGATCTGCTTACACTTTTGGAATGGACCTAATACCTTGTACATCATGAGCTTATCATAAACATAAACTTGAACATGAACGTGCTAGCATAATTTTCATATATAAATCCTTGAATCATAATTTCTCATCAACATTTGATAAGATATTGTGAAAATCATTTATCACAATAAAATAACATGTCAATGCATGTTGAGATAAAAGAATGGCCATCCTTAAACATTCTTAAAAACAATTTAAACATTCATTTGCTAAATCAATACAAAGCGTTTGCAATTATTTTATCGTAGTTAGAAGAAGCAAATCTTTTAGAAAATTGCTTCTTACCTGATTCACGTCGGTTTTCCATATTGACTTTCTCTTTGCCTTTGCCTATAGACATAAGAATGACATTACATTCATATCATCCTCATATGCTTGCACACAACTTAGTTTTTTAACCCACATATCATTTATTAACATGCATGACCCACTTGGATTCCAAGTCGAGTATTCATACATATGGCAACATACTTTTGCATCATACCATCCATTCATTTCATTTCATTTTCAATACCCTTATGTAGGGTAAACATTCAAATACATCATAACCCTTCATTAATTCATCGTATGGAAGTTCATTACTCTCATTCATCATTTACCATATATTTTTCATATTTCACATATCAACGCTCACTTTAGGCACATATCTAATAGATTAGGCCTCACCTATTAATCTCAGAATTTGAGATTACAATTTATTATCAAATCAGCACCTTAATTACACATTTCATCACATTTCCATTCATTTTTGCATTTTAACAAGTCACATAAGTCATTTCTCATTTATCTATACATACTCTTTTATGTGCACCTTCCTTATCATACATATATTATTTGTTTCCTAATCTTTTTCAAAACAGAAACTTCCCTTCTATTTTGGCATAATTAAATCACTTAATTGGCACATAATTTAGAGTATATTCATGGAATTTTAAATCCCTTAATTGTAAGGTTTCAAAACAGCAACTTTGGCACCATTCTTTCTCACTTTCAACATCCAACTTGACATATGAATCATAACAGTTTTTTAACTCTTAAATTCCAGCCTTTAATAATAATTTTCTTGTCCCATATTTAGGGTATTTTCACATATTTGAAGTCCATAATTTAGTTTCCCCAAAACACCAATTTTCATACATGGTTTGGCCACCCTTTGGACATCCATTACATGTGTCCATAAAATTCAGATTTTTGCAATTTTCTTCCACCCTATGATGGACATCCCATGTATGCTAGATTTAGGGTATTTTCCCTTTTAATTCATCCATGTATTAATTGGTTTAGTTCATGTCCCACATCCATCTCAAAAGAGTGGAAATTGAATCATGTTGACAACCTTAGGGTTTACCCTTTCTAGGGTTCATAATTCATATACTAATCAACATATATAAATCATGAAATCATAAATCATAAACCAAACATGAAACATGATTAAAATAGCAACATTAAATGGAATTTAAGAAAAATTCCAGCTAGGTTCATCATTCGAAATCAATCTTAATGTCAACTTAACTCCCTTGAATCCTTGAATCCATACCCTTTATTCATTTCTTATTTAATACTCCAATTAAGGGCATCATAACTCATCATTTAAGCGTTCATTATGGATCAAATTCATAACCCATAAATGAAGCTAAAATCATAGAATTTAATGAACCAAAACTTGATTCCTACTTACTTGAATTTATGAACCCTTAGCTCAAGTCTTTCCCAACTTTGTTTCCTTCCTTTCTTCTCCTTTTTTTCTTCTTTTTTTTTTCCTTCTATTTTTCCTTTCTTCCCTTCCTCCTTGGAAGCCCTTGCTGCTAGTCCCTTTGAGAGATTTTTCTCTCTTGATTTTCTTCCAAATGGATGTCCATGCTCTCTCCTTTTATATATTTCCGAATTTGGGGGGCCCACTTTTTCCACCTCATTTGAGGGTAATTTAAGGCTCACTTATCCCTTGATGTGTTAGCACCATTTTACCCTAATAAAATACATATTTAACGTATTTTATAAATATCAAAAATCAACTCAAATCTGTCCATAATGTTGTCCACCTTGATCATGTCCCATGTGGCATGGGTTTTGGCATTTTAGGCCATCATAAATCCATCCCATATCCATGCCATTTATATACCTAGTCAAGTAGACTAATTAGATTCATATTTTGGCATTTTTAAAAATCAAAAAATTATCCCAAATCATCCTTGGACGTCCCTTGCATGGCCACATATGTGGCCTCCCATGGCTACATCACTTAGCCTTTATCTCATGCATTTATGCTCCTTGATATATCATGGATTTTTAAATTTTTTAGAAATGCAAAAATCCTCCAAAAATCCCTTTCTCATGCCACCTCATTTCGCCCCTTTAATAACCTCATTAAGAGGTAATTACATGTTTGCTTTTTTATGACAAAAGTCAAAGGTTCTTGTCCTTTTGTGATTAAGAAATTTTTCATGAGAATTAGCTTAATTAAACTCATCCATATGATTGATCATATCATTTTAACCGTTCATGTCAAATTTTATCTCAAAACAACCTTTCTATCATAAGTTATGACTATTTGAAATTAACTTTTGGATTTGGATGAAAATAAATAATTATCATCCTAATCTTATCATAGTTTTCATAATCCAATCCATTCATAAGGTTAGGCACAAAATCATGTGCTTACCTTTTAAATTTCATCTCATTTCGCCTTATAAGCGTCAAGTTATAAATTTTCTAACATTTATCACCTTAATTCCCTAATTACCATCATAATATCCATTAATCAAATCATAATAAAAGAAATAATTGTTAGTCCCGAGTTAATGGAAATTACCCAAGAGGGGAGAGGTGAATTGAGTATTTAAAATTTTTCAATTTAAACTGGAAACTTTACCCCCGGTTTAGTTTAGTCCCCTTTTGTTAAGCAAATGAAAAGCAATAAGATCATGAAAGCGAAAATCAAAAGCAATGGATAAGATTTATAGTGGTTCGGGCAACCTTCCGTACTCCACTCTTCCAAGCTCACACCCCTGTGACTTGGGTTCCACTATGTATTCCACGAATACAACTAGAGCCTCCGCTCTCTTCTAGATTCCAGCTCTAGGGGGCATATACAACCAGAGCCTCCACTCTCTTCTAGATTCTAGCTCTATGGGGCATATACAACACGCAACACAAGTAGGTGGCGAGTCCCTACTCTAGTCACAACACTACTTTGCTATCACTTGGTTTGAAACACCAAAATCAAATCAAGTATCAAAAACCAAATAACAAAATGAAATGAAAGAAATCTACACTTTACAGGTTGTATAGGCAAGTTTCAGCTCTAGGAAGAATTCGTAAAAGTGACAAGTTGATCAACGTTGGAGTATGCAGCAAGTTGAAGCTCGTTCTTCCTTCAAAACATGTATAGATTACTCAAATGTAGAAGAAAGTGGGATATAGAACTTAGTAGCTTCTCTTTCCTTTTTTTTCTGCTCAATCTTGTGTATTTTCATGTTTGCTTGAGTGTCTATTATAGTGGGAGGAGAGATTTGAACGTTAGAGAGTTGATTGGTGCATAATAAATGTGCCAACGTTCAAATTTTCAAATGTTATGACCCAAGTCGCAGATGGAGTCGACTTCGGGTGTGACTTCGGCTGTAAGCCGGCTACTCAAGTTCCTCCTCAAGTTGACTTGGTCTTGAACTTGACCGAAGTCGCATGTGGAGTCAACTTTGGGTGCGACTTCGGATTCCTCCAATTTCTAAGTCTATTCTTTAGGTTGACTTGGACTGGAACTTGACCCAAGTCGCTGCTGGAGTTGACTTCGGTTGCGACTTGACTTTCTTATCTTTCCAAGTGAACTTAAATTCCTTTGAAATGATTTTGCTTGCTTATGTTTCTTCAACTTAATTGTTCTTCCCTTGATTTGTATCATTTGAAACTTAATATATTCATCTTCGCATAAGATCCTTTAGCTTCATGTCTTGAAATCTTGAATACTTGGATCATGGAGTGCATGAAAGATGTCCAAATTTTTGTTCTTTATATGAATTGATGAATTCATGCAGCTTTGCTTACTTTGGACTTATTTTAATCTTCATTTAATCCAAGGCGAAAGCTTGGGTTGACTTCGTCTTCAACTTCACTCAAGTCGAACGTCAAGTCGACTAGGTTTGCGACTTTGCTCTTCAAAATTTGTGCTGGTCAGTTGAAGTCGAAGTTGGAGTCGACTTGGTCTGCGACTTCACCCAAGTCGCATGTGGAGTCGACTTCGTTTGTGACTTCGGCAACTCTTGGTCCCCAATTTCAACGCTGGACAAAAAACAGCCCTTGAAGTCGCTGCTAGAGTCGGCTTGGGGATCGACTTGGCCTAAGTCAATGCCTGAGTCGACTTGGGGATCGACTTCGCCTGTCATGCTTTATATTTTTCATTTTTATAACCATAAACATTGCGCATTGCATAAAACATATTAGTAGCTAAAACTTACTCAAATTGAGTTGTTAATCATCAAAACATATACTTTGGTTATTTTGTCTTTGATTTGAACACTTGTTTCCAATAATCTCCCCCTTTTTGATGATTGACAAAACCGATTTGAGTATATACCTTTCGATATGTTTAAGACATGCTATTTTATTTTGTTTTGGTATTTTTAGGATGATTATAGGTCATTTGCCTTTTGGAATGTTATACATATTCCATTTTCATCATTTGCATATATTGTTTCCAAGAATCACAAGTTTAATTCATACAATCATTCGAACAACCATTTCAATTTCATATAAAACAGAACATAAGTAATCAGAGTATAGTACAAGTAATCAAACTTTTCATAAGTAAACAAATCATGAACAAACTTTTTCATATATATGATCAAAAATGTTTCATACAAGTTTCAAAAGCAATAAAAACCTATATACAAGCTACCCAACCCAAAATCCTAAAAATCTAAACACATACTCAACTATTCTCCCTTTTTTTGTCAATAGATCGAATAGGGGTTGATTTGATGAAATTTGGCATATAAGAATGCCGATATGGGATATGGAGATTGGAGAGCAGTTGTGAAACCCTAACCTAAGTAAGATTCAATGTGTGCATTGAACATGTACATGTGACTTATATATGATTAAATGGAATTTTTGGATGATTTTAGGATTTTATGATATGTTGCAATTAGGGTTTAATTAAGAAGGGTGATTAAAGATTTAATCGCCGGAGCCCATTATGAGTCAAGGTGACTAAAGGAGCATAATGAGGATTAAAACATGCTAATGTGGCATGAATTTTTAGTTTAATTTCCATGATTTAATTAATGGAGATTAAAATAGAAATTATGGAATTATGTTGGAAAAGTATAGAAAATTCATAACTCAACGCCTATAAGGCAGATTCAAGTGAAATTTGAGATGGAAGTTGATGATGATGGACTTAATATTATGGGTTTATTAGGTTATGAAAATCCTTGATGAAATTTAATTAATGATTTATTGATCTTATTTCAATTTCAACCATTAACTTTAAACAGCTATAACGGGAGCTAGGAAAATCGGATTGAGAGGAAATTTGAAATGATGGAATAAAATTATAAAATCTATCAGATGAATGGAATGGATTAAACTAATTATCATGAAAAATGGCTTTCTTGGAGAGAAAGTAAGTGGATTGACTTGTCTCAAGAGAGGGGACATGACTTTAATACAAAGTCAAAGTTTGTTACAACTTTGATTATGTGGATTTTTGAGCAATTTTTGGAAATAAAAAAAAATAAGAAAATAAGGGTAAAAGATTTAGCATGATCTTAGGAATTAAATTTATGGATTTAAGGAGGATTTTTCTAGCCACAAAAATTCAAAAATCCTACCCTAGCTAGCTTGGACGTCCATGGCTCTATGTAAGCTAGAAATTGATTTAAAAATTCTGAAAAATATGGAAATGCTTGGATAATCTTGCCAAGTGTTAAGGGATAATTAGATGTATAAATTTCCCACATTTTGGGATTTTAAAAAATGATGAAAATGGGCAGCAAGTGACGTGCAAGGGCTAGACAATTTGGACGGTCTTGATGCATGTAGATTTTTATAATTAAAAAAATGTGAAAAAAATAAATTATATGGCTAAAAATTATCCATATCATTAAGGGGATAAGTATGCATTAAGTGGCTGTGGAAAATGGCTCCAAAGTGGGGCCCACATCTGGAGAAAATCCAGCTCCCCAAAGGCATACACGTTCACATGAGAGAGAGAGGGTGTGTGCACATCCAAGGGGTTTTCTTGCTTAGCAAGAAAGCCAAATTTTCTTACTCCCAGCCCCTTGAAAGTGCCAAGCAGAGGAAAACCAAGGTAAATTCAAGGGAAAAAGAGGAAGAAAGAAAGAGGAGAAGTGGAGGAAAGCAAGCCTTTCAATTTTGGATTGAATCCCCTCAAGTTCAAGTAAGTATATGTGTTATTTGGAATTAGTTATCTTGAGTTATTGAACTCCAAAGTTCTAAATATGAAATGGATGTTTAAACATGCTTTAAAGTGATAATTCAGCATGCTTTTGAATGAATATGGAATGGAAATTATCTTGCATGCATGAAATTCCATGATTTAGATGATGAAAAGTGAAGTTTTGAATGATATATGATGTTATAAATTAAATTATGGGCAGAATAGTAAATGGATGAATTTTAACATAAAAATATTCGAGAAGAATCATGATGTAGTGATTAAGGAACGACCCAATTTTCAGCTTAAAAGGTTAGTAATTTTCAAATTAAAAATCCGAGAATATTCACCTAAACAGGGTAAAACGGGTGACAGGATCAGCTGTAGAAAAGTATTTTTAATAATTTTTCTACAAGGAATTTTGAGCTAAAAATTTTATATAATATGTTTTAATTATTTAGGATCACAAAAAAAAATTAAAAATTAGGTTTTTATGGGTATAAATATACCCAATAATTTACGTGATTAAGGCTGACTGAAAATGGATGCTGCTGTCCAGCAAGGTAAAAAGGCAAAAATAAATATAAATGCTTACTTTTTTATTCTGAAAATATTTATTTTGATTAAATAATGTAGTTATTAAGGTATTATAGAAATTTAAGATCAAAAATACTTGATTTGATATTAATTCAAGATTTTGAGATTTCAGTACGCCTGATTTCAACATATGTGGATAGTTTGAGAAAAAAATAAAAAAGAAATATGAAACCTATGTAGAAATGATCCAAATTTATATATGTGTTAAATCCTTAAATAAATATTAATAAAAGTGGGATTATATGCTGAAATTTCGGATTTATATAAATGCCTAAGGTTATGTGTCAAAAGACACGTTAAATGGGTGAAAAATGGGTTTCAAACTAGCTATTTTGGAAACCTATGGCAAGTGGATTTAAACCCCATAAGAATATCCTAAATGAAATGGTAATTAAGGGTAATTAATCCGCTGAAATATGGATTAAATTTCTGCCTTAGAAAATTTTATAAAATATCTTATGTATATGTTGCCAAAAGGGCATATGTGAAGGAATGGACATGCAAGGATGATAAATGACATGTAGAATATGCTTTTGTGAAAAAATGTATGAAAATATGATATATTTTATCAATATATATCTTTTTAGCACTTCATGAGGTTAATTTCTAATTTTGGATTATGTAATGAAGCCTAAGGTCATAACGGGCGCTCGGAACGGGCACCGATGTATGAATTTTGGAAAAAATGTGAAAAGTGGTAAATGAAGGTTAATGAACCTATGTATAATAGTTAATGGATGAATTTTGTATGGTTGAATGGATACCCTAATTTTGGGGTTATATATATTATGTGATTAGTTGATGGAATGTGTAAAAATGTGGACATATATGCTAAATGTATGCATAGTGACTTGAGAAGTCGAATAAATGATATATGTGAATAAAATGGGTTGGAAAACTAAATAGAATGCAAAGAAAAGAAATATATAAAAAATCATATTATTTTCATGTAGGCAAGGAAAATAATAGAAGGAAAAGGAATTATGGCGATCTAAGGTAAGCAAGCAAACTTTCTAAAATGCTATTTTCTTTCTATGTTATTGATATGATTGAAATATTTATGTTTATGTTCTAACAAATGAGCAAGCACAAGTTTTGAATATGACGGCTTTAATGCAAAGCCATAAGTTTTGGAAAAATGATGACTTTAATGAAAAGTTTTAAGGTTTGCTTCATTGGAAGCAAGCAACACTTCTTAAGATAAATAATTTATCCTAAGTGTTGCCAAGGATGGAAATGCTTCATGTTAATAGAATTGAGAATTTTTGCTTATGAGTAAGCAAGTTATCTATGCTAATGTTTTTTTAAGGATTTCATGTTTGATACCGATGGTTTTAAGAATTTGCTTTTAAGCAAGCAAGTTCTATATGATATTGTTCAACAGCATTTAATAAGAAAAAGGAAATTTTATCCTTTTTCACAAAATATTGTTTGTAAATGAGATAAACAATGTTGAAAAAGATTTGTTTTGTTAGGTCAAGATAATTAAATATTACATGATGTTTTGGACATAGTCCATATGTTTTGAAATGATGTTCGAAAGATTTTGATTTCCTTTAGATAAGAAAATCTATATTAAAAATGTTGGAAAATGTTTATAAAATGGTTTGATGTGTTAAAAAGGGATTTATGGATGACCAACCTCTTATGATTGATTTCATAAAATGGTTTGATTTCAGGTTGCTTAATGGCATACAAAACTCTGTGCAATTTCCCTATACGTAAAAATAATAGATATGTGGACAATTATTAAATTTTTAGGTTATGGACAAGGGAATAGCATAATTGCATAACCTTTATAAACAAAGGTCCTGAAATGGAAACCAAGCAAATATTAGAGGAAAATATGATTTATTTATGGAAATCCAAAGGATTTGAAATTCTTTTATTAAAAGGATTTTAAGATATATTGTTTATCAAATATTTCAAATGTTTATCAAAATATTTTACTCAAAACGTTTTTAAAGGAATTTAAGGAAGGTCATCCTAAAACTAGATTTCAAATAACAACTTGTTAAAGTGGGTGCGCTCACTTACAGGTTGACATGGACTGTGGTTATGGACAAGGGAATAGCATAATTGCATAACCTTTATAAACAAAGGTCCTGAAATGGAAACCAAGAAAATATTAGAGGAAAATATGATTTATTTATGGAAATCCAAAGGATTTGAAATTCTTTTATTAAAAGGATTTTAAGATATATTGTTTATCAAATATTTCAAATGTTTATCAAAATATTTTACTCAAAACATTTTTAAAGGAATTTAAGGAAGGTCATCCTAAAACTAGATTTCAAATAACAACTTGTTAAAGTGGGTGCACTCACTTAAATATAGACTTTGGTCTAAGATTTTTGTGCATATGGATGTATGCTGCAGTCTATGATCCCAGTTTAAAAGGACATGGGCTGCAGTATGTGGTTCTTTAAACCAAACAGACTACGGTCCGTCAGGATAATGTACGGTGCACCGGTACAAGGAATAGGCCGGTTGTAGAGCATGGTTGGGATGAATGGGGCCCATTCTACATAAGGCCAAGTCGCTAAGGGATGACAGGAGTGCCAGTGGTGACCTCCCTGAGATGAGAGCAGGATAAATAAATAGCCGTTGGGCTAGCGTGTTGTTAAGGATTCTCTTCCAAAAGGTAGCATGATCACTTGCTAAGTGTCACTACTAGATGAGGAGAAATGCATTTGTATACGTTTTTCTTTTCAAAAGCCCAAAGATTGGGATATAAAAGCATCTATACAAAAATTATCCTAAAAGGGATTTTTATGAGCTAATATGCATAAGTTACCCTAAAAGACAGGGTGTTTTACACAAAAGTGTAAATAACGGGGATAAAAGAAAATATTTTTATGCAAATGGAGTTATGAAAATGATTTATGTATTTTATTTGCCTTGTTTGCTATAAACAAGCCCCGAAACGAGGATTATGAAAAAGATTTATGTGAAACGTTCATTTCTAAAGAGCCTAAATGATAAGGGTTTATGGACATGAGAATGTCCAATGTTAATGTGTTTAAATAAAAAGTGTTTTAGGACATATGAATGTCTATTGCCAAAGGAAGCTATATGAAAAATGTTTTGAGACATAAAATGTTTCTTGGCTAAAGGATTTTATGATGGCTTATGTTAATGATGTTTTGAGACATAAAATGTCTCTTGGCTAAAGGATTTTATGATGGTTTATGTTAATGATGTTTTGAGACATGAGATGTCTCCTTCGCCTAAGGATTTATGAGAAACAATGTTTCAGACATAAAACGTCCACTGGCAAAAGATGATTTCATGTAATGTCTATAAACATTAAAAATGTTCATATAAGAATTAAAGAAAATTCATTAGAGAAGGTAAAACGTATATGTTTTGCTTTAACAAGTCCTGAGGTGGCTTGTAAGTGATTTTAGAATAAATGTTTTATGATAATGTCCAAGGACATAGAATTGTCCTCATGAACACAGAATTTCATGATGATAGTTTAGGACATATATATGTCCTCAGGAAAAAGATATTCCCGATGTTTATGAAAAAGGTTTTCAAGAAGCTTTGCCCTAAAGATAAAATGCTTACTTACTGAGTTGTCCTCATGTTTTATCTTCCCAACCCTTAGACAGGTACCGAAGAAAACTCAAAAGGTTGCGAACCTAAGACGTGAAGAAAGGTACTTGATGATAGCCCGTGGGCTATGAGGAATGGAAAAGCATGAATGTGCTAACGTAAGCTAATGTATATGCAAACTTAATTAGAATTTTAAGTTCTATATATGATTCAATGGTTGAATATATGGATGTATGGATGTAAAATGTGATGTTTAAGACAAGAAAAATTTCACTGTAGAAAGGCATGAAAAGATGCTACGTGTTTATGTATATTTGAACTAAGTTGGAGTTCTAAGTTCCATGTGAATTAATGACTGAATGTATGCAAGTATGATTTGTACAATGATTAAGTGTATGATGTCAAGCATGTAAAGATGCTTTGAATGAAATGATGAATTTTATTACAAGTGAAATGTCACAATGTTTGATGATTATCGGGTCAAGTTATGAATGATGATAGATGAATAAACGAAAAAAAAATTTGGACGTATTCCAATTAAGAACCCGCCGCGTGATCAGGGCAACAATCCTGATTTACATTTACCAATCGATAGATCTTGAGGTAAGGAAGTGACGTCTCGGTTCGGGACACCACAGCAGTAGTAGGTCGGATAGGTCGAACATGGGTTGATGAATAAAATGATGAGATAGGGCTCGGAGTTGGATCTTTGCGCACTGACATGGTGTCAAATGGATGCAACTCAGGTATGGGTTGATTCCGGTTGCTGCCGGATGCCAAATGATATCGTATCGTCCATAGCTCCCTATCCATGCGGTCCTGTCGTGAATGCATGTCCATGATGGCAGTTAGGACCCCGGCGATCTGACTATTCAATCGGTCCTTTATCCGCTCCAAGTGCTCTCGGATAGCATTCACCGAGTTATCCCATGATGGTGGTCGAGGTGCGAGGTCTGGGATCTCGAAACCATGGGGTGAGCATGATCATGGGAGTGTGGTGAAACAGGCTCCTCGGGGGCGTCATGCAGAGTGGGTTGCTCCTCTGGTGGTGGCGGGGGCTGATCCCCCTGAACATGTGCACCTTCAGCTTCTTCTGGAGCCGGCACGCCCATCCTTTCTTGGATCCGCTTAGCCCTAAAATGCTCTACATTTATCTTCATTCGTTAGTGCAAGGCCTTGTTGATCGCATTTGTTGGTTTCTATACCTCGAATGGCTCTCCTTCAATGTCGACCTCGAAATGCTCCATGATCTTAGTAATCCAAGTCCCATAGGGCAAAACTTGTGAAATCCCAACCTAAATAAGATTCAATGTATGCATTGAACAGGTACATGCGACTTATATATGATTAAATAGAATTTTTGGATGATTTTAGGATTTTATGATATGTTGCAATTAGGGTTCCACTAAGAATGGTGATTAAAAATTTAATCGCGTCGGAGCCCATTATGAGTCAAGGTGACTAAAGGAGCATAATGAGGATTAAAACATGCTAATGTGGCATGAATGTTTAGTTAATTTCTATGATTTAATTAATGGAGATTAAAGTGTAATTATGGAATTAAGGTGGAAAATCATAGAAAATTCATAACTCAACGCTTGTAAGGCGGATTCAAGTGAAATTTGAAATGAAAGTTGATGATGTTGGGCTTGGTATTATGAGATTATTGGATTATAAAAATACTTGATGAAATTGGTGTGATGATTTATTAAACATATCTTAATTCCAACCGTTAACTTTAAACGGTTATAACGGGAGCTAGGAAACTTGGATTGAGATGAAATTCGAAACGGTTGAATGAAACTGTGAGATTAAGATTTTGGAAGGTTTGGATTGATTTGTGGATTAATCAAATCATGTTGGAAAAATACTTGAATTGAAAAAGGTGCACATAGTTGACTTTTACACCCAAGAGTACCATGCATTTAAGGCAAAAGTAGCATGAATTGAATGCATTATTTAATGGAATATATGAGGTGTCAAAGGGAGGAAATTCCAAGTGGATTTTATGAATTAAAAAAATGCTAAAATCCATAGAAAATTAGTAGCTTAAATGCAGGGTTTAAATGGCTAAGGGAGTAGCTTCGATAGGCATGTATGTGTGTCAACACAAGGGACGCCCATGGGTGATAAAGTATGGTTTTTGGATTTTTTAAAAAATCCCAAATATGCATCTAAAATACCAAAACACCTAGGGAAAGTAATGGGTCATTAATCATGTGGAAAGACCCTCTGAAAATTCGTGAGCAACAGCTGCTCATTGATGATGCAAAAATCGACAGCTTGTGTATGCAAATGATTTTTGCTAATTTTTTTATGCCTAATTAATGGATTAATTAAATTATAATTAGGTGTATGATTTACCCTTAAATGGGGATTATCAAAAAATGGAAAAAGATCTAGATAAATGAAAGCAGAATGGATGTAATCTATGGGCAGTTTGGACGGTCTTGATTAAAGCAGATTTTTGGATTTTTGAAAAATGATAAAAATGAATTTATATGGCCATGAGTTCACCAGCACATAAGGGGAGATAAGCATGCATTCAATGGTGTGGAAAAACCCAGCAATAAGTGGGGCCCACAGCTGGAAAATCCAGCTCCACATGAGGCATGCACGTTCACATGGTTGAGACTTGGAAATTTTTTACAAGTGTTGGATTTTTATCCCATGCAACCAGCAGCTCACGTTCCCATATCTACCCAACAAGAAGAAGAGAAAACCAAGGGAAAAGAAGGAGAATTTGAGGAGGAAAATCATTTCCAAGTGATGAGGGTTTGATCTCCATTAACCAAGTAAGTATATGGGTTGATTGAGCTATTCATTTTGGGTTTTAAACCCTAAAATTTTGAATATGGAATGGATGATTAAAGAATATTTAAAGTGATGATTCAACATGCTTTTGAATGAATATGGAATGGGTATTAGCTTGCATGTATGAAATTCCATGATTTAGATGATGAAAAGTGAAGTTTTGAATGATATATGATGTTATAAATTAAATTATGGATGAAATAGTAAATGAATGAATTTTAGCATGAAATGTTTTTTAAAGAATAATTATTATGTGATTAAGAAACCACCTAATTTTCAGCTTAAATGGATAAGTACTTTGTAAATTAAGAATCTGAGAAGATTCACCTAAACAGGGTAAAACGGGTGACAGGATCAGCTGTAGCAAAAGATTTTTAATAATTTTTATGCAAGGAATTTAAGTTTAAATTTACAGGATGTATAAGATATATTGAGGATCACACAAAAAAATTAAAAATTAGGTTTTTATGGGTATAAATATACCCAATAATTTACGTAATTAAGGCTGACTGAAAATGGATGCTGTTGTCCAGCAAGGTAAAAATGCCAACATAAATATAAATTCTTAATTTTTTATGCTGAAAATATTTATTTTGGTCAATTCATGTAGTTATTAAGGTATTTTACTAATTTCAGATCAAAACTACTTGATTTGATATTACTTCAAGATTTTGAGATTTCAGCACATCTGATTTTAGCATATGTGGATAGTTTGAGAAAAAAATCAAAAAGAAATATGAAACCTATGTAGAAATAATCCAAATTGATATATGTGTTAAATACTTAAATATGGATTAAGAAAAGTAGGATTATATGCTGAAATTTCGGAATGATATAACTGCTTAAGGTTGTGTCAAAGGACACATTAAATGAGTAAAAATGGGTTCCAAACTTGCTGTTTTGGAAACCTATGGCAAGTGGATTTAAACCCCATAAAAATACCCTGAATGTAGTGGTAATTAAGGGTAATTAACCCATTGAAATATGTATTAAACCTCTGACTTAGAAAGTTTTATGAAATCCATTATGTATATGTTGCCAAATAGGCATATGTGACGGAATAGATATGCAAGGGTGATGAATGACTCGTGAAATTTGCTTTAGTACAAAAATGCATGAAAATATGATATATCTCATGATTATA
The DNA here is from genome assembly GCA_030490835.1 of Annona cherimola. Classification (NCBI taxonomy): domain Eukaryota; kingdom Viridiplantae; phylum Streptophyta; class Magnoliopsida; order Magnoliales; family Annonaceae; genus Annona; species Annona cherimola. The sequence continues at coordinate 47,375,319 of CM059977.1, read as the reverse complement.
TGTCATTTTAGAACTTCATGAAGTTAATTTTCAATTTTGGAATTGATTAATAAAGCCTAAGGCGATAACGGGTGCTTAAAGCGGGCACCGATGTGTGTATTTTGAAAAGGGTGTGAAAAATGGTAAATGAAGGTTAATGAACCTATAAATGATAGTTAGTAAATTAATTTTATGTCGTTGAATGGATACCTTATTTATGGGGTTATATATGTTAAGTGATTAGCCGATGGAATGTATAAATATGTACACGTATATGCTAAATGTATGCATAGTGACTTGAGAAGTCGAATAAATGATATATGTGAATAAAATGGGTTGGAAAACTAAATGGAATGCAAGGAAAAGAAATATATGAAAAATCATATTATTTTCATGTAGGAAAGGAAAAGAATGGAAGGAATAGGGATTATGGCGATCTCAAGTAAGCAAGCAAACTTTCTAAAATGTCATTTTCTTTCTATAGGATTGATATGATTGAAATGTTTATGTTTGTATTTGAAATATTTATATTCATGTTTTATTGAATGGGCAAGCACAAGTTTTGAATATGACGGCTTTAATGCAAAACCATAAGTTTTGAAAAAATGATGACTTTAATGAAAAGTCTTAAAGTTTGCTTCATGGGAAGCAAACAATACTTCTTAAGATAAATAATTTATCCTAAGTGTTGCTAAGGATGGGAATGCTTCATGTTAATGGAATTGAGAAATTTTGCTTATGAGTAAGCAAGTTCTCTATGCTAATATTTTCTAAGGATTTCATGTTAGATACAGATGGTTTAAGAATTTGCTTTTAAGTAAGTAAGTTCTATATGATATTGTTTTAACAGCATTTCATAAGAAAAAGGGAATTTTACCCTTTTTCACAAAATATTGTCTATAAATGAGTTTTGAGTTATTTCTACAATAACTCACGATAAACAATGATAAAAAAGATTTGTTTTGCTAGGTCAAGATAATTAAGCAATAAACGATGTTTTGGACATAGTCCATATGTATTGAAATGATGTTCGAAAAGCTTTGATTTCCTTTAGACAAGGAAATCTATGTTAAAAATGTTTATACGAATGTGTTAAAAAGGGATTTATGGATGACCGACCTCCTATGATTGATTTTATAAAATGGTTTGATTTCAGGTTGCTTAATAGCTTGCAAAAAACTGTGCAATTTCCCTTTATGTAAAAATGATTGATATGTGGACAATTATTAAATTTTTAGGTCATGGGCAAGGGGATAGCCTAATTGCATAACTTTTGTAAACAAAAGGTTCTGAAATGGAAACCAAGCAAATATTAGAGAAAAATATAATTTATTTATGGAAATCCAAAGTATTTGAAATTCTTTTATTAAAAGGATTTTAAGATGTATTATTTCTCAAACATTTCAAATATTTATCAAAATATTTTACTCAAAATGTTTCTAAAGGAACTTAAGGAAGGTCATTCTAAAACTAGATTTCAAATAACAACTTGTTAAAGTGGGTACGCTCGCTTACAAGTTAACATGGACTGCGTTCTGTGATGTATTTTTGAAAAATATAGACTTCAGTCTAAGATTTTTTGTGCATATGGATGCAGGCTGCGGTCTGTGATCCTAGTTTAAAAGGACATGGACTGCGGTCTGTGGTTCTTTAAACCAAACGAACTGCAGTCTGTCATAATAACGTACGGTGCACCAGTACAAGTAATAAGCAAGTTGTAGAACACAATTGGGATGACCGGGGCCCACTCTGCATAAGGCTAAGTTGCTAAGAGATGGCAGGAGTGCCAGCGGCACCCTCCCTGAGATGGGAGTAAATTATATAAACAGCCACTGGGCTAGCGTGTTGTTAAGGATTCTCTTCTAAAAGATAGCATGATCACTTGCTAAGTGTTACTACTGGATAGGGAGAAATGCATTTGCATATGTTTGGCTTTTCAAAAACCCAAATATTGGGTTATAAAAGCATTTATACAACAAGTTACCCTAAATTGGACTCTTATGAGCTAATATGCATAAGTTACTCTAAAAGAAAAGGTGTTTTATACAAAAGTGTAAATAACGGGAATAAAAGAAAATATTTTTATGCAAATGCAGTTATGAAAATGGTTTATATATTTTATTTGCCTTGTTTGCTATAAACAAGCCCCAAGACGGGGATTATGAAAAAGATTTATGTAAAACTTGGATTGGACATAAGAATGTCCATTTCTAAATAACCTAAATGATAAGGGTTTATGGACATAAAACGTCCCCTGTTAATATGTTGGATTTTATGATGAAAAATATTTTTGGACATAAAAATGTCTTTTGCCGAGAAAGGCTTATGCAATTGATGTTTTAGGACATATGAATGTCCATTGCCAAATGAAGCTATGTGAAAAATATTTTGAGACATAAAATGTCTCTTGACTAAAGGATTTTATGATGACTTATGTGAATGATGTTTTGAGACATGAAATGTCTCTTGGCTAAAGGATTTTATGATGGTTTATGTTAATAATGTTTTGAGACATGAGATGTCTCCTTTGCTTTAAGGATTTATGTTGTTTTGGACGTAAAACGTCCACTGGCAAACGATGATTTCATGTAATGTCTATGAACATTAAAAATGTTCATATAAGAATTAAAGGGATTTCATCATCAACGTAAAACGTATTTGTTTTGCCTTAACAAGCCCAGGCGCGGCTTGTAAATGATTTTAAGAATAAGTGTCTTATGAAAACATTTAGGGACATGGAATTGTTCTCATAAATAAAGGATTTCACGATGATATTTTAGGACATACATATCCTCAGGAAAAAGGTATTCTTGATGTTTATGAAAAAAGTTTTTAAGAAGCCTTGCCCTAAAGATAAAATGTTTGCCTACTGAGTTGTCACTCACGTTTTGTTTTTCTAAACCTTAGACAGGTACTGGGAGACTCAAGGGGTTGAGGACTTAAGAAATGGAGAAAAGGTACGTAATGGTAGCCAAATTACTTAGAATTCTAAGTTCCATGTGAATTAATGGCTGAATGTATGCAAGTATGATATGTACAATGATTGAGTGTGTAATGACAGACATGTAAAGATGCTGTGAATGAAATAATGAATTTTATTACAAGTGAAATGTCACAATGTGTGATGATTGTCATGTCAAGTTATGAATGATGACAGATGAATAAACAAAAAAAATTTGAACGTATTCCAATTAAGAATCCACCGAGTGATCAGGGCAATAATCCTGATTCACATTTACCAATCGATAGGATTTTGAGGTAAGGAAGCGACGTCTCAGTACGGGGCGTTACAAAACCCCTTGTGGGTTGTCTTTTTTGGAGGCCAGGACTTCTAGGAATAGTCGCGGGAGACTAACTTTGACTTGATTGGCGACTTTCCAGAGGATTTCTTCCTCCTATGGGTTCAATTGATTTCTGCATCTTCCTTTTGGTTAGATGCAGTGGGCAATCAATAGCCTTAGGACCCTTAGCCTTGGGAATAAATCCATGTAATACAAGAATTTAACCCTAGGATGATATTTATCGTTTCTATTGAGCTGACTGTACATTAGAGTAAGAGATAGATCTGCAGGAAGCTGCTCATCCTCATAAGGGACCTCCAAGATACGCCCAACCTGCATGATGGCATGATCTAAACTTGGGATCCCTCTTGTTCCTAAGAACATCTCAACTCCTTTTACGAACATACTGAAATACTGTTCATCCCATAAATAGTAGAAAATCCTAGTCAAGTCGGGATATACCCTATCATCTGCTTTCAACAATCTGGTCCAACCTTAGAAATCCAGTAGCTCCTCAATTTTAAACTCATAGTCGCTTAAGAATTTGAAATCTATGATCTTGGGAATGATTATCTTACATTCATAGAAGCTCTTGTAGAAGCGACTGTGTTGTAGCTCGGTCTGAAAATATGTCATTGGCATTTTCAAGACCTGCCCTTTTGTGGCTGGAGTTCCCTTTCGTCTAGCCCTGGTGTTCGTGCTTTGGGAAGTTTGTAGTTCCTCTTCCCTGACAGTAGTTGTTGATGGAGTCCCCGCCTGAAAGCAGACCCGACGGCCAGTAGAAGTTGACGGTTCTTCCTGGGCACGCTTCGCTGGAGTTCGTTGCCTTCTGAGAACCTCCTCTTCAGCTTGGGAGCCAGATTGTCTAGGAACGAGCTTTAATGATGGTTTGGACATAGCCAATTTGGGCAATCTGGATTTGGATGCCATTGGTGGGATTTTTGGAGATGGGTTTTCCAAGTGGAGCATGAGAGGCAGCTAACCGAAATGGAAACTGGAAACTAAGAATATGAATTGAGAAGGAAAGATGAATTGAGAGGAAAATTGTGAGACTGAAAGAGTTGGAGCTTGAGGGCTTCGAATGAGAAGAGAGAAGAGAGAAAGTGGAGTCGAAGAAGAGAGAAAGATTAGTAATGGGTCTCAGACAAGAATAGAGAGATAAGGATTGCTGGTCGGAGAAAACCGGAGAGAAAAGAGAAAAGAGAGAAAAGATGGAGTCTACAGGAGAGAGAGAGAGAGAGAGAGGAGAAGAGAGGGAGTTTGCTGGAGAGAAAGAGAAGAGAGGGGGAGAGAGAGAGAGAGACAGCAGTGGAGGGAGATGACAGGGAGAGGAAAAGATAAAGAGGACGAGAAGCTTAAGGGAAAGGAAATTGACAGAGAAGATGAATCTGCTGGAGAAGGAAAAAGGAGAAGGGAGAAATGCAGTCGGCCCAGGAGGAAATGAGAAATGGAAAAGAAGAAGAAAGGAAGAGAGAAAATAGAGAGGAAGCTCGACGGTCGCGCGCTGAAGTCGACTTGTCCTAAGCGAAGTTGACTTCGCCCTTGCGGAGTTGACTTTGCCCTGACACAGAGTCGACTTTGCTTGCCTAGAGTCGACTTCACCGGAGTCGACTTGGACTATCGACTTGGACTTTTCTAAGTCCATTTCTCATATCTAATTATTCCTAATTTAACTCAATCATCCTCATATCATTTCTAATTTTGTAAAAAGATTCTTTTGCTAAAGGTTTGGTGAAAATATCTGCAATCTGATCCTCGGTTTTCACATATTCCAAACAAACATCATGACTTTCAACATGTTCACGGATAAAATGATGTCTTACATCTACATGTTTGGTTCTAGAATGCAATACAAGATTTTTAGCCAAAGAAATTGCACTTGTATTATCACATCTAATTGGAATATTATAATAATCAACACCATAGTCTTTTAGTTGTTGTTTCATCCAAAGTAGTTGCGCACAACAGCTCCCGACAGCTATATATTCGGCTTCCGCCATAGATAAAGCAACACTAGTTTGTTTCCTTGAATATCATGAAACTAACATGTTTCCAAGGAATTGATATGTTCCACTAGTAATTTTTCTATCTACTTTATATCCGGCAAAATCCGCATCCAAGTAGCCGATTAAATTAAAAGTTGACCCCTTTGGATACCATAGTCCAAGATTATTGGTATTTATCAAATATTTAAAAATTCATATTTAAAAATAGTAAAGATCCTATTATACTTCTATATAGCTTTTGGTCGACATATTTACCATTTTCATTCATGTCGATCTTGATTGTTGAGCTCATTGGAGTGTTTGCACCCTTGCTAGTCTGCATTCCGAATTTCTTTAGCGTTTTCTGATATACTTGGACTGATTTATAAATATCCCTTCGGTTTGTTGCTTGATTTGCAATCTAATGAAGAAATTTTATTCTCCCATCATGCTCATTTCGAATTCGCTCTGCATAATCTTAGAAAATTCTTTGCATAGAGTTTCATAAGTAGCACCAAATATTATATCATCTACATAAATTTGAACAATTAAAATATTTTTACTCTTATACTTGATGAATAATGTAGTATCAACCTTTCCTCTTTGAAATTCATGATCAATCAAAAATTTTTTCAACCTTTCACACCAAGCTCGTGGAGCTTGTTTTAGTCCATATAATGCTTTGATTAATTTATAAGCATATTTTGATTGATCATTTTCTTCAAATCCAGGGGGTTGTTCAACATATACTTTTTCATTCAAGTATCCATTCAAAAATACTTTTTTCACATCCATTGAAACAATTTGAAATCCATGTGAGAAGTAAATGCCAGTAAAATACGTATGACTTCTAGTCAAGCCATAGGTGTACATCCATACATCCATATATTCAACCATTGAATCATATATAGAACTTAAAATTCTAATTAAGTTCGCATATACATTAGCTTACCTTAGCACATTCATGTTTTTTCATTCCTCATAGCCCACAAACTATCATCAAGTACCTTTCTTCACGTCTTAGGTTCGCAACCGTCTGAGTTTTCCTCGGTACCTGTCTAAGGGTTGGAAAAACAAAACATGAGTGACAACTCAGTAAGCAAGCATTTTATCTTTAGGGCAAGGCTTCTTGAATACCTTTTTCATAAACATCGAGAATACCTTGTTCCTAAGGACATGTATATGTCCTAAAATACCATTGTGAAATCCTTTGTTTATGAGGACAATTCCATGTCCTTTGATGATGAGTTCCCTTTTATCTTATATGAACATTTTTACTGTTCATAGCCATTACATGAAATCATCAGTTGCCAGTGGATGTTTTACGTCCAAAACAACATAAATCCTTAGGCAAAGGAGACATCTCATGTCTCAAAACATCATTAACATAAACCATTATAAAATCCTTCGGCCAAGAGACATTTTATGTCTCAAAACATCATTAACATAAGCCATCATAAAATCCTTTAGCCAAGAGACATTTTATGTCTCAAAACATCATTAACATAAGCCATCATAAAATCCTTTAGCCAAGAGACATTTTATGTCTCAAAACATTTTTCATATAGCTTCCTTTGGCAATGGACATTCATATGTCCTAAAACACTTTTTATTTAAACACATTAACATTGGACATTCTCATATCCATAAACCCTTATCATTTAAGCTCTTTAGAAATGGATATTCTTATGTCCATAAACATTCTTCATTTAGGCTCTTTAGAAATGGACATTCCTATGTCCATCTCAAGTTTCACATAAATCCCTTTTTATAATTCCCCGTCTTGGGGCTTGTTTATAGTAAACAAGGCAAACAAAATACGTAAATCATTTTCATAACTGCATTTGCATAAAAACATTTTCTTTTATCCCCATTATTTACACTTTTGTGTAAAACCCCCTGTCTTTTAGGGTAACTTATGCATATTAGCTCATAAGAATCCCTTTTAGGATAACTTTTTGTATAGATGCTTTTATATCTCAATCTTTGGGCTTTTGAAAAGCAAAACGTATGCAATTGCATTTCTCCCCAACCAGTAGTGACACTTAGCAAGTGATCATGCTACCTTTTGGAAGAGAATCCTTAACAACACGCTAGCCTAGCGGCTGTTTATTTATCCTACTCCCATCTCAGGGAGGGCGCCACTGGCACTCCTACCATCCCATAGCGACTTGGCCTTATGTAGAGTGGGCCCCAGTCATCCCAACTGTGCTCTACAACTGGCCTATTCCTTGTACCGGTGCACCGTACGTTATCCTGACGGACCACAATCCGTTTGGTTTAAAGAACCACAGACTGCAACCCATGTTTTTTTAGACCGGGATCACAGACCGCAGCCTGCATCCATATGCACAAAAATCGTAGACCGAAGTCTATATTTAAGAATAATTTTTAAAATCACATCACAGACCGCAGTCCGTGTCAACTTGTAAGCGAGCTCACCCACTTTAACAAGTTGTTATTTGAAATCTAGTTTGAGGATGAATTTCCTTAAATTCCTTTAAAAATGTTTTGAGTAAAATATTTTGATAAACATTTGAAACGTTTGAGAAATAATACATCTTAAATTCCTTTTAATAAAAGAATTTCAAATCCTTTGGATTTCCCTAAATGAATCATATTTTTCTCAAATATTTGCTCGGTTTCCATTTCAGGGCCTTTTATTTACAAAAGTTATGCAATTATGTTATCCCTTGTCCATGGCCTAAAAATTTAATAATTGTCCACATATCTATTATTTTTACGTATAGGGAAATTGTATAATCTTTTGTATGCCATTAAGCAACCTGAAATTAAACCATTTTATGAAATCAATCATAAGAGGTTGGTCATCCATAAATCCCTTTTTAACACATCTGGATAAATATTTTTCCAACATTTTTAATATAGATTTCCTTATCTAAAGGAAATCAAAATCTTTCGAACATCATTTCAAAAAATATGGACTATGTCCAAAACATCATTTAATATTTAATTATCTTGACCTAGGAAAATAAATCTTTTTAATCATTGTTTATCCCGAGTTATTGTAGAAATAACTCAAAACTCATTTACAAACAATATTTTGTGAAAAAGGGTAAAATTCCCTTTTTCTTATAAAATGCTGTTGAAACAATATCATATAGAACTTGCTTTCTTAAAAGCAAATCCTTAAAACTATCGATATCAAATATGAAATCCTTAAAAAAAATATTAGTATGGAGAACTTGCTTACTCATAAGAAAAATTTCTCAATTCCATTAACATGAAGTATTCCCATCCTTGGCAACACTTAGAATAAATTATTTATCGTAAGAAGTGTCGCTTGCTTCCTATGAAGCAAACCTTAAGACTTTTCATTAAGGTCATCATTTTTCAAAACTTATAGCTTTGCATTAAAGCCGTCATATTCAAAACTTGTGCTTGCCCATTCGTCAAAACATAAACATAAACATAGACAATTCAATCATATCAATCACACAGAAAGAAAATGGCATTTTAGAAAGTTTGCTTGCTTACCTGAGATCGCCATAATCCTTTTTTCTTCCATTCTTTTCCTTGCCTACATGAAAATAATATGATTTTTCATATATTTCTTTTCCTTGTATTCCATTTAGTTTTCCAACCTATTTTATTCACATATATCATTTATTCGACTTCTCAAGTCACTATGCATATATTTTGCATATACGTGCACTTTTTTACACATTCCATTGGCTAACACATAACATATATAACCCCATAAATAGGGTATCCATTTAACCATATACAATTCATCAATTAATAATCATATATAGGATCATTAACCTTCATTTATAACTTTTCACATTTTTTTTCCAAAATTCATACATCGGTGCCCGTTCCGAGCGCCCGTTATGACCTTAGGCTTCATTATATAATTCCAAAATTGGAAATTAACCTCGTGAAGTGATAAACAGATATATATATATTCATAAAATATATCATATTTTCATATATTTTTGTACAAAACCATATTCTATATGTCATTTATCATCCTTGCACGTCCATTCCTTCACATATGCCCATTTGGCAATATATACACAATGGATTTCATAAAATTTTCTAAGTCGCCAATATCATCAATATTTAATCGTGATATCAACCCTTAATTTACCACTACATTTAGGGTATTTTTTATGGGATTTAAATCCACTTGCCACAGGTTTCCAAAACAGCTAGTTGGTAACCCATTTTTTACCTGTTTAACGTGTCTTTTGACACATAACCTTAGGCAATTATATAAATAAAAAATTTCAGCATATAATCCCACTTTTCTTAATCTATATTTAAGGATTTAACACAAATATCAATTTGGATAATTTCTACATAGGTTTCATATTTCTTTTTGATTTTTTTCTCAAACTAACCACATATGTTGAAATCAAGCGTACTAAAATCTCAAAAACTTGAATTAATATCAAATCAAGTATTTTTGATCTGAAATTTTTTTCATACCTTAAAAAATAAATGAATTAACCAAAATAAATATTTTCAGCCTAAAATATTTAATATTTATATTTATTTTGGTATTTTTCCATTCTGGACAGCAACATTCATTTTCATACAGCCTGAATGACGTTATTTATGGGGTACATTTATACCCATCAAAATCTAATTTTTAATTTTTTTATTATCCTCAATATGTCTTACATATCTTGTAAAATTTTCATCCCAAAATTCCTTGTAAAAAAATTATTAAGAATCAGTTTCTACAGAGGATCCTGTCACCCATTTTACCCTGTTTGGGTGAATTTTCTCAGATTTTTAATTTGAAAAGTACTTATCCTTTTAAGCTGAAAAATTAGTTCGTTCCTTAATCACCCCATAAAGATTACTCCCAAAACTTTTTATGCTAAAATTCATCCATTTACTATTCCGTCCATAATTTAATTTATAACATCATATAACATTCAAAACTTCACTTGTCATCATCTAAATCATGGAGTTTCATGCATGCAAGCTAAAACCCATTCCATATTAATTCAAAAGCATTTTGAATCATCACTTTAAAGCATGTTTAAACATCCATTTCATATTTAGAACTTTGGAGTTCAAGAACTCAAGATAACCAATTCCAAATAACACATATACTTACTTGAACTTGAGGGGATTCAATCTAAAATTGAAAGGCTTGCTTTCCTCCACTTCTCCTCTATCTTTCTTCCTCTTTTTCCCTTGAATTTCCTTTGGTTTTCCTTTGCTTGTCACGTTCAAGGGGCTGGGAGTTAGAAAATTTGGCTTTCTTGCTAAGCAAGAAAACCCCTTGGATGTTCACACACCTTCTCTCTCTCATGTGAACGTGTATGCCTTTGGGGAGCTGGATTTTCTCCAGCTGTGGGCCCCACTTTGGAGCCATTTTCCACAGTCACTTAATGCATACTTATCCCCTTAATGATCTGGATAATTATTAGCCATATAATTTATTTTTTTCACATTTTCTTAATTGAAAAAATCTGCATGCATCAAGACCGTCCAAATTGTCCAGCCCTTGCAAGTCACTTGTTGCCCATTTTCATCATTTTTTAAAATCCCAAAATGTAGAAAATTTATACACCTAATTATCCCTTAAATCATGTATTAATTTGGTGTTAAAAAAATTAACAAAAACTGGCAGCAACAGCACCAACCATTGCACGTCACATGCATGAGACAAGCTGTCCACATTTCCTCCTTCAATGGCAGTTGCAATTCATGAATTTTTTTGAACTTTTTTCAGATAATTAAATGATCATTTATGTATCCCAACATGTCAACTGCATATATACATATTTTATAAAATAGAAATTCAAAAAATATGGAGCAACCAGCCCATAAACGTGCTTGCCTTGGACACCTCATCTATGCTCACTTGAGCACTCATAGCTTCATCAATTATGGACATTCATTGCTGAGATTTTATTTGGATATTTTTATTTTATTTTAATACATAAAATACCTTAGAAATTTGATGCATTTGACACCTCATCTCCCATTAAATAATGCAATTAATCCATGTACTCTAGCCATTAATGGAAAGGTGCTTTTGAGGTGCATTAGTCAACCATGCTCACCTTTTTCATTGCAGGTATTTTTCCAACATTTCAAGCTTAATCCAAGACATCCAAAATAAATATCTCATAATTTCATTCAACCATTTCAAATTTCATCTCAATCTGATTTTCCTAGCTCCCGTTATAGCCGTTTAAAGTTAACGGTTGAAATTGAAATATGATCAATAAATCATTAATCCAATTTCATCAAATATTTTCATAATCTAATAATCCCATAATATTAAGCCCAAAATCATCAACTTTCATCTCAAATTTCACTTGAATCCGCCTTACAGGCGTTGAGTTCTGAATTTTCTAGTATTTTCCAACATAATTCCACAATTTCCATTTTAATCTCCATTAATTAAATCATGAAAATTAAGCTAAACATTCATGCCACATTAGCATATTTTAATCCTCATTATGCTCATTTAGTCACCTTGACTCATAATGGTCTTCGGCGATTAAATTTTTAATCACCTTTCTTAATTAAACTCTAATTGCGACATATCATAAAATCCTAAAATCATCCAAAAATTATATTTAATCATATATAAGTCACATGTACATGTTCAATGCATACATTGAATCTTACTTAGGTTGGGGTTTCACAAGGTTAACCCATAAGAAAGCTAAATTTATCTGGTTAGATACTTGCAAGAGAAGTTTTCAAGAATTGAAAAGTCATTTAACTTAGCATCGATTTTAGCCTTGTCGATCACTAGTGAAAGCTATCTGATGTACAGTGATGCATCTAAAAAAGGTCTCGATTGTGTACTCATGCAACAATGTAGGGTAATTTCCATGCGTCTAGGTAGTTAAGACTTTATGACTAAAATTATCCTACCCATGACTTAAAGTTAACTGCAGTGGTGTTTGTTTTAAAAATATAGTGGCGCTACTTGAATTATGAGAAAATAAAATTTTTTACAGACCATAAGAACCTGAAATACATTTTCTCTCAAAAAGAATTGATCCTTCAGCAGAGAAGCTGATTAGAGTTACTAAAGAACTACAATATTAGTATTCAGTATCACCATAGTAAAGAAAATATGATAGCTGATGCTAATGTCATAAATTTTGTGTTTCAATTTAGATTACTTAACAATTGCCCTTAATATAGGAAATCTAGTCTTTGCAGTCAAAAGTAGTGGCTCCAGGAGAAATTTAAAGGATAAGTTGTGATACCCAGACCCAAGTAGGTCTATAAATATGACATATGTGTTATTTAAATAAATTATAGATGATTTATGACTTTTATGATTTAATGGTATTTTATAATTAGGGTTTGCAATTAAGAATGGTAATTACGACTAATCACCATAGCCCAAAGTGAGTCAAGATGACTAAAGGGGCTTAATAAGGATTAGAACATGCTAATGTGGCATAAATAATTATTTTAATTTCTATGATACAATTAATGGAGATTAAAATGAAAATATGAAATTATGTTGGAAAATCATAGAAAAATCATAACTTGACACCTATAAGGCGAAATGAGATGAAATTTTAAAGGTAAGTTCATAATTTTGGGCTCGACCTTATGAGAGGATTGGATTAAGGAAAAAGTGATGAGATTAGGGTGATAATTATTTGATTTTGATCTCACACTCCAAGGAAAATTTTAAAGGTTCATAACTTGATGTAGAAACATCGGTTTGAGATGAAATTTGAAACGATGGAATAAAATTACGAAATCTATGGTATGGATGAATTGGATTAATCTAATTACTATAGAAAATTACTTAAATGGAAAAAGGTGAGTAGCATTGACTTTGTGCATCCAAAAGTACCATAACATTTATTAAAAAGCAAGTGGTTTAATGACTTGAGTAAATGCTCCATATGAGGTGTCAAAAGGTGGTTTTTGAGCTTGATTTTGTGAATTATCTTAAATGACAAAATCCATGATAAATCCTATGCATTAATGCTTGAATTAAAGGGCTAATGAGCTAGTCTCAAGGAGGCTTGAAAGGTGGCACATGGTGGACGTCCAAGAGGTCATACACTTGGATTTTTTTGGTTTTTTTAAACCAAGTCAAAACCTAGCTATGCTAATGGAGAGAGGATATTTAAATGCTCATAAATTAAAGGAAACTTGGTGGCCAAGAAAGCCATGGAAGGCAGCCATGTGGACGTCCACTTGGGGAGGAGCTAAGTAGCTCATTTAAGTGCTTTGATTTGGTGATTTTTATATATGATAATTGTGTATTTTACTTGGTTATGAGTTAACCAACACATCAAGGGATAAGATACCCATTAATTACCCTCCAAATGAGGTGACAAAGTAGGCCCAAAAATCTAGAAAATGAAGGGTATATAAGGGGCATATGGACGTTCCATTTTGAGAGGTAAGAGAGAGAAAAATCTCAAGGAGAAAACCCCCAAACCAAGGCAGCCCTTGAACGTCCCAAGACCAGCAAGAAAGTAGGAGAAAAAGAGAAGGAAAAAGGGGAGGAAAGAAAGGGATTCAAGCTAGGAAAGTTTGGATTCAAGTAAGTATATTTCAAGTTTTGGATGCTTTAATCCTAAGTTTCTTCTCTCAAGTTATGGATCATGAATTTGATTCATAAAGAACTCTTAAAGGATGAGTTATGATGCCTTGATAAGGGTATTGAATGATTTTTGAAAGATTTAAACAAGATCAAGAGTTCAAGAGAGTGAAAATGGAAGTTTAGGTTGAATTTTGAGATGAAAGCCAATTTGGAAAATCTCAAAACCCTAAACTAAGTTGCTGTATGATTTAATCATGTTGATTTGGATGTAATTCATGATATTTTGAATTATATATGATGATTTAAGCATTGGTTGATGATTTTAGCAAATACGAACCCTAAGTTTCAAGAAATGACCCGATTTCACCATTTTTGGGTTAAAAATGATACAAGGGAGCCCTCAAGTTTTTTTTGGATGAATTTTAGGGTAAAGTACCCTAAATTAAGAACCCTTTGGATGAACAAAGTGGGCTGGTCGAGTTTACCCTAAATCTGATTTTTTAGGGTATGTATATGAGATGTCCAAAAGAGGGCCAAAATGGATGATTTTCATATGATTTTGTTGCTATTTGTGATGAAAGGATTTATGAATGTTATGGAGGGTAAATTACCCTATGTTTAAGGTACTTTGAGTTTCCAGAAGTATTTTGAATGATATGCCCTAAATCTGATTTTAAGGATATATGTATGGACACGTCAAAACTGGTCAAAATGGATACCCTGCATGCTTAAGATGTTGCTGTTTTGGAAGCAACTAGATTAAGGATTTTAAATATGTGATAATATCCTAAATTTGGGTTAAGAAAATCATGTTTAATTGCTGAAAATTATGGCTTAAAAATCTGTTAAGATTTAAGTATTGAAAGAGGCGTTGAAAGGATGAAAAAATGGGTCCTAACGTTGCTGTTTTGGAACCCTGTGATGAATGAATTAAAAGTCCAAAATTAGACTCTAAATTAAATGTTAATTAAGGGATCTAATGATGATGAAAATAGGTGAAGGTCGTTGTGTTACGAAAATTTAAGAAACGTATAATATATGTGTTGTATGTTGAACATATGTGGAGCATATGTGTGAATGGAAGATATGTGATTTGTGTGAACTTGCTAAAATGCAAAATATGCATGAGTATGTGATAAAATGCATGAGGAAGTTGCTGTATAAATAAAGATTGATTAGAATGAGCACCGACGCATGAAATGTGAAGAATAGATGAAAAATAATAAATGGAAGGTAATGAACCTCCATATGATGATTTATGGATAGTTATTATGTTTATGAATGAATAACCTACCTATGGGTTGGGGACATAATAAAAAATCAATGGTATAATGCATAAGTTATGATGTGCATGTACACCCGACTTGGAATTCAAGTGGGTTGTGAATGTTAATAGAAATGGGTTGGAAAACTGAATTGAATGCAAACAAAATAAAGTATATGAATACTATGTCATTCTTATATGTATAAGCAAAGGCAAAGAGATAAGCGAAACAAAAAGCTAAGCAAGCAAGGTAAGCAAGCAGCTTTCTAAATGAGTTTTATTTTAAATGTTTTCTAAGATATTTAAGGATGGTCATTCCTTACTTCAATATGTATTGAAATGTTGCTTACTGTTTCACAAGTATTTATGAAAAGTGATGAAGCATGGATTTAAATGATGTTTTATTGAAATGATGTTTCAAAGGGATGGTGCAAAGAATTCTCTACATGAGAATGACAAGATGTCATGTGTAAGAGGTATATAATGTCGGGGTGACCAAAGCTCATGCATGGAATAGAAGTCAAGAAGGCTAGTCGAGGTAGTAAGTGGACAAGGAGTCCCCCTTGACGTTGCCAAGTCAGTAGGTCTGGCGCCAAGGATGGAAAGGATCATGTCATGAATGACTGTTCTCCGAGCTAGCGTACCGTCACATGAACGATAATGTCATGAATGGAAATGATGAATTTGCACATCCAATGTTTATGAAATGCCCAAAAATTGGGATTTACGAATGGGTTACATGAATGGTTTTCGTGAATGATTTTCAAGAATGTTTTATGAAAAGGTTTCTGCTCCGTAGGTAGTTGATCACTTGCTAAGTGTCTCTACTGAATTGAGAGAAATATTTTTAAAGAATGTTGTTTTCAAAATGAATTGCCTGAAAAATATACAGCTTGCTTATTAAGTTGAATTTTAACTCACGTTTTGTTTTCCAAACCCATAGACAGGTGAAAGGAGGAAGGAGGCAAGGAGCACAGGTGGAGATTCAAGGATGAATGAATTTCTGTAAGCTACCCGTGTATGAACCTAAGGATTAAATGGTTATATGAATGATGACATTAAATAGTTGTTGAATATTGTATATGAATTATGTTATGGTTTTGTGACCATAGAAGGCAAAAAAAAATTTATGGGTAAATGCTAAGGTATGAAATATCATTATATGATTAAGTATGAAGATTATGAGATAAGATGTGTAACTCTCAAATGATATAATGGCCTAAAATAGAATTTGATGGAAATTGAATGTATAAATGATATAAAATCCTAAGGAGTTAGGATTAAGTGGATAAATATCCAATAACAAACCGCCGCGTGATCAGGATAATAATCTTGATTCACATTTACCAATCGATAAATCTTGAGGTAAGGTTGTGACACTCGGGCTGGGGCACCACATAAGTGCTCTGCAAATTCAATCAACACTTAAAAAAGTTGAAAAATATAGAACCCTCTGATTTCTATTGCAGTTCTAATGGTATACTACATTTTCCGGAAAGGTAGTTCTACCTAAAGATGACACGTTGCAACGAGATACTTAGAGGAAGCTCATTAATCCAAATTTTTTGTGCATCCTAGTAGTACTAAGATGTACAAAGATCTTATACAAAATTTTTGGTTGAAAAGGCTGTGTGTCGAATATGCCAAATTTGAATCCTCATGTTTATTATGTCAATAAATCAAGGTTGAGCGGAAAAGACAGGTTTGATTATTACAACCTTTAGAAATACCTGAGTGAAAATGGGAACACGTTTCCATGGCCTTTGTGACTACTTCCCTAGGACACAACCTCATTATGATGTTGTATGGGTAGTGGAGGATAAACTTACCAAATTTGTTCATTTCTTACCGTATCGTGTGACTTTCATAATGGATCAGATGGTAGACTTGTACCTACAGGAGATTATTTGATTACATGGTGTCCTTATTTCCATTATGTTGGACAGAGATTGATGGTTTATTTCCGATTTCTAGCAAAAATTACAAAAGTCTGCGAGAAAAAAGTTGCTGTTGAGTATAGCGTGTCACCTGTAGATGGATGGTCAGTCTAAAAGAACTATTCAAATTTTGGAGAATTTATTGAGAGCTTGTGTCTTGAATTTTCCTAGTTCATGAGATGAACACTTGACCATGGTTGAGTTTGCATATAACAATAGTTATTGAGCTAGTATCAGTATGGCTTCGTTTGTGTTCAATGTCTGTTTATTGGGAAGAAATTGATATACGATAACTTTTAGCTCCAGCCCTAGTTCAACAAGCTATTGATGTGGCTCGAGTTATAAGACGATGGTTGGAAATAGGACAAGATCATTAGAAAAAGTACGCTTATGGCAAACAAAGAGATCTACAGTTTGCAGTTGGCAAGCTGGTCTTCTTAAAAGTCTCTCCCACCAAGGGCATAACTCATTTTGGGGTGAAAGGAAAATTATCTCCTTGATATATCAGACATTTCAAGATATTAGAAATTACCGGCGGTGTTGTCGACTAACATTGTCTCCTTCACTAGCAAGTATTCATAATGTCTTCCATATCTCGCAGTTGAGGAAGTGTGGGACCAACCCATAAGTACGTGGCATATATAAATGAAAATTTTGGGCCATGAAATTAGTAAAATTAGAATTTTATTAATGACCTAATATTATAAAGCAAGAAAAGGGAGAATTAATAAATAAATAATGATGAGTTAGAATATTAATGTTAAATGGAATAATGATAAATTGTATTAATGAATTTCAGTCAAATGTTTAATTTAAGTAATTAATTGATTTAAATTATTTAAATTAACGAATGGCCATGATTTAATGGCTTAAATGCATATGATGGGTATAAGTTATAAAATTTAAAATATTATGATTCATGACATATAAATATATACATGGACATATATAAGAAAAATTAAAAAATAATATGAAGGGTAGCCGCACATGTGTACGTGCGGACTACCTTAAGTGGGGCCACATAATGTTGCCCCTTTCTCTCCCATCGCATGAACAGAGAGGGGAAAACAAGCAAGGGAGAAGAAGAAAAAAAAAGAGAAAGAGAAGGAGAAGAAGAGAAGGAGAAAGAGGAGAAGAGGAGGAGGAGAGAGGAGGCTACTTGTTGTCCACACGCTGTCGTCGCCGATCATCCTATCACTAGCCGGAGGTAAGGAAGATGAGTTTTTTTTTTATTTTCTAAAGAAATTCTAACCAAATTATGTTCAAAACATAGGGCTTTTGCTAGATTCATATAGATTTATATGTATGGAAATAGAATCATGGGAAAAGAGATGAGATTCGGTTGCACGGTGAAAGGAAAAGGATAGGATTTTGAAATTTCTTCCTTAAATGGGTAGAAATCATGGGGGTTTTCGTAGATTCATATAGATCTTCATTTTGGGAGCCGAATAATGTATATGGAATGTGAAAATTGAATCTTATGCATGAATTCGAAATTTCAAGTGTTGAAAAGTTTTAATATTTTTGCCCCAAATTACTATATAATGTATTTAAATGATGTTGGGATGTATTATTTGCAAAAATTATTTATATAATCTTGGATAAGAAAGGAAATTCAAATTTCCATCATACCTTGAACGTGAGGACGTCCTAAAAACGTGGCCTAGGCATATGGCTTTTACACTTTTTATATATGGGGTGATTTATAAATAATTTTGAACCCGTTCAGATATAGAAATTGGTGGGAAAAAATGAGGACAGGTAGGTATATATGTTACGGGTATGTATTATTGCTTATAAACATTAAATTTAGTAATTTAATAATATATGAACATCGATTTAGATTAAAATGTGCAAATCTTAAAGCCAAAATCTAGACATATATGATAAATGAAATTAGGTAGTTAGGAAATTTGTATGGAGGTTTGAGTTTTGTTTTAACTAACATATTTACACCCCGAATTTTATATAATTTTGGTATCAAAGAAATATGAAAAAAAGAATAAATTAATAAGTGACAATTGTATGACATGTATATGAATGGTTGGAGGGTAGAAAATATTAAACTTGTTGTATATAAATTATGTGAAAATAAAAAGGAGTAAAATTCCTAAATTTTGAAGCTTAAAAACCCATCATTTAAGACTAAACTTGAAAGTGTATGAGTGATGAATTTGGGTTTAAAGATGGCTCTTAAATGAATAATTTTAATTTTAGAATCATGATATATAATTTATTTGAGATAAATGGGTGGTTAAACAAAGTTGTAATTATTAAAATATATATAGGAATTTCAAGCCTAAATGAAAATTAAATTTAGGTAGGAGCATATATGATGAATTTGCCTGTAGTAAATGGGTTATAATTATTATTTTTAAAAAAAGTATAATACATATGAATAATGATGGAATGATAAATTATAAGTTAGATAAATGGAAGGGAAGTTGGAGAAAACCCGACTATTAAATTGAGATTATGAGCTTGGATATTAATTTTTAGTCATTTAATTTTTGTATTTATATAATTATGATTAGTTTAATGATTAGATAATGAGGTATTATATGTTAAGCTATGAATGTTGAGATTTAAGTAAAAAAACTTAGTTAATAAGTTGTTTGGCCATGAAAATAATTTATTAGATTAACTCATACTTTATGTAGAAAGGAAATAAAATTGAAATGAAGTGAATAAATGATGCATTTTAAGCAAGTGAGAGACTTAAATAAGAGTAAAATTGAATGAATTATGAAATTGAGGAGCATGTTGGGTAATTTAAAATATCAAGTTACTTAAGTTACATTTAAATGGATATTTAACATTTAATGGTTATGTTTTGAGGAGAAGTGGAAAATACATTCAAATGGCCTTACAATATGAAAATGTCATTTATATATCAAGTGAAAGGTCGATTATTTCATACGTCTTAATATATATATATATATATTAAATACAAAGTTTGTGCATATATGAGTTATCTAAGTATATTTTTGAATACAAAGGGATGAAGAGGCTTTAATAGCCTATAATACATGAAATTTCAGATATGATACAGTCTAAAATTTATAAATTCTAAGTATGAAAGATCTATAGATTAAGATTAACTTAATTTTTATGATATCGCTATGTTGAATTTCATGTATTGATGTCTTAAATGAGGATAAGATGTTTGCCCAAGTGCAGGATGATGCTTTGATGTGTGTAAGTCATATTGAAAGGACTAAACCAAGATTTTAAATAAAATAAAAGGAAATAAGATTTTTTAGGTAAAATAAGGTTATTAGTTAATATGTTAAATGATCTTAGTTGTTATTAGATAGTTAAATTGAATTAAATGATTGAGATTTTAAAGAAAAATGTATGTAATAGGGAACCTAATGAATATGTCAACGTGGGTAACCGTATTATGAGTAAATGAAATCTAAGTTGCGGTAGATGAGTTTACTGTTTGAAAATATAAATTTTTAGGGAAACAAAATGAAAATGGTACATACTAACTTTTAAGTTGTATAAATAGTGGTAAAAGTTATACTAAGCTTATATGTCCATTACGTGTTATGTATAAAGTTAAAACTTAAATTGTAATTATTAGTTAAGTATTAAAGGCAAAGCTAATGTAATTTATAAGCTTATTCAAATGTAGGTTAAATGCGGGATGATATAAAGGTTTAAATAGCTTTAAAAGTAAGAAATTTCAGATTCAGTTCAAGTTTGGGTGTAAAGGGTATTTCAAGGGTAGTTAACTTGTAAGGTTATGGTTCATCCAATTTGAAAGTGTGGTTAAGTTAAAAAGGAGTTAGGAACTTTGGATAAGGAGATTTCAAGTTAATGAATACTTGAACCTCATGTTCAAAGGTCTCGAAAAAGTATGTAGTTAGATGTATGTGTAATGGGTTAAATAAAATGCTTAGATGTATTCTTTGTTGGCTATAATAGGAAGGGGTAAAGGAAAGATGAAGGAAAGTATAAAGAAAAATTGGAGAGAAGTTAAAGGCAAAAGGTAAGCAAGCTCTTCAATATTTTTTTTTCAAAAGAATTTTATGGTAACAAAAATGTGTTCTTGCCTTTTTATTTCAAGCGAGTTTGTTTTATTTAAATAATTTTTTAAATTGACATGCATCGAAAAGGTACTTAGGGATGACCATTACCCTGTGCATAGGTTTTACAAAAAGAATGTGTACTTAAAATATTTTTATAACTTGATTTTCATGTACAAACCTTGTTTTCATGTTGAGTTGGCAAAACTCAATTCATGTCATAGATGCATAAAATGCACGTGTAAATGGAACTCATGGATGAGGCTTTGTCAAGGTTGTAATTGGACAAGTAGTGCATCCTTGACGTTGCTTGGTCGGTGCGTCTGACGTATGGCTGGGTGACATATATAAGTCACATGTATATGTTCAATGTACACATTGAATCTTACTTGGGTTGGGGTTTCACAGTTATATATGTGTTAAATCCCTAAATATGGATTAAGAAAAGTGGGATTACATGCTGAAATTTCAAAATTATATAACTGCTTAGGGTTATGTGTCAAAAGACACGTTAAATGGGTGAAAAACGGGTTACAAACTTGCTATTTTGGAAACCTACGGGGAGCGGATTTAAATCCCATAAAAATACCCTAAATGCAGTGGTAATTAAGGGTAATTAACCCGCTGAAATATGGATTAAATTTCTGCCTTAGAAAATTTTATGAAATATTTTATGTATATGTTGCTAAATGGGCTTATGTGAATGGATAAATGTGAATAGGTGATGAAAGACTTATGAAAAGTGATTTTATGCAAAGTGCATGAAAATAAGATGAATTCCTTATTTATATATCTGTTTAAGATTTTATGATATTAATTCCAAAATTTTGGACTTGATTTATGAAGCTAAGGCAATGATATGTGCATAGGAGAAACACCCATGCGTGTATTTTGGAAAAAAATGGATAAATGGCAAAGTGAGGTTAATGAACCTATGTATGATGATTATTGAATGAATTTTGTGAAATTGAAATGAATACCCTAATTATGGGGTTATATATATATATATGTTATGATAGCCAATGACAGGTGTAAAAATGAGCTGTGTATGCGTATAATGATTTGTGAAGTCAAATAAATGATATATGTGGATGGAATGAGTTGGAAAACTAAATGAACTATGAGAAAAAGAAATATATAAAAATATATATTATTCTCATGTAGGCAAAGGCAAAGAAAAAGCGGAGTTGGAAAGCTAAGAGACACAGGTAAGCAAGCAAATTTTCTAAAGGATTTTTGCTTTTCTAAATTGTTTACATAAATGCAATTTTTGTTTTAACTTGTTTGATGAAATTATGGAAATTATTTCTAATGTGTTTAAGGATGGTCATCCCTTAGCAAAATGGTGTTGAAATGATGTTTTACTTCAAATTCAATATTATGAAATTTTTCTTTGATAAATGCTATGGAAAAATGATGTGGTTCTATGTTATGATTGAAAAATCATGCTAGCATGTTAAAGATGGATTTATGCAAAAGTTCATGTGCACAGGATACTAGAGTCTACTTGAAGGGTATAAGTGGATCGATTGTCCCCCCTTAGTGTAGCCAAGTCACTTAAAACAAGCCCAAGGCCGGCGGCGCCCTCTCTGAAATGGGAGTTAACATGTGTGGAACCCCAAATTTTATGATCATATATGAAATCTTAAGGTCATGAACCCTACGTAATGTATTGACTTTTATATGAAATAAATATATGATTTTTGTAATATATGGAATTGAAGGATCAAATAATTAATTATGGGTGTGTTTGGTTGGAGGTAAAACTTTTGATGAAAAGTTTTTAGAGTAGAAGTTGTCAAATCAATAGAAAGTGATGTGATATAATAGGAGTAATGATGAGTAGTAAAGAGAATAAGGTTAAAATAGATAAGTTAGTTGTATGGGTAGTTGTGTAGAAATGATTGAAAAGTAGGGTAGTTTATATAAAAAAATGTGAAAAAATAATTAAAAAATAGAATAATTATGGAGAGTGAAAAGTTTTAGATTCAAAAGTTTTAGTTGACATTTTTTTGCCTAAAACAAACGCACCCTATGAAATATAATTTCAAAAGAATAGTAAATGTGAATACTGAAACATGAATAGTAACTATGTGGTTAAAATAAAGTGATAAGTTAATCACTCTAGATTAACTTAATCACAAAATACAAAAAAGGAAGCTTCCCACAAAATGACAAAATGGGAGTAGAGAAGAAAAGGGGATTTAATTAGAATTTACAAAGGTTACATTTGAGATTTATAAGAAAATAGAGGGTAATTTATGATTTTATAAATACTAGATATGAAAATAAATTTTTACAAATTTTTCGGAAAGGAATTTCAAAATTCTGAATTATAAAAATTGAAACTGTTTAAATTTACGGAACTTATGAAAAAATAAAAATAAATGGAAAATTTTTGGCGAATTAGGGTCCTAACTAAGGGCTTATATTCATCCATACTATTTTTATCATATCTAAGCATGCATAACTTAGAATCATATAAAAATTTAATAGAAAGTACTAAATTATGTGCTCTCTAATCTAGACGGTTCAGATTATGAAAAATAGTTGACTAAATTACCTAACTTGAGTGCATCAGATAACATGCCCAAAAGCAATTCATGCACAGCATGCCCACATTGATATTTTAAATTTTTTATAATTGTTTAGTTAATTAATATTTTGATGTATATAAGATTGTTTGAGATGAAACTTTTGGAGCAAGCCTATTTTAATATATCCTACATAATGAATAGATTAAAGTTTGAAAAATATGTCTACAAGTTTTTAAAATGAAATTTTATACCAAAATACGATTTTAATTAAATTAAAATATGTAATTAGCTCCAATTGAGGTGAAATTTTATGGATAAGCCTATTTTAATATTCCCAATTTAATGAAGGAATGAAATTTTGGAAAACATGTTTCCAAAATTTTTAAAAAGAGATTTTTATCCAAATATGAATTAGTTAATTAAAATAAAATCGAGATTTTTTTCAAAATTCTAAAAGGTACATTTTGTGAGCAATTGTATATATATTAATAAGAAAATTTTTCATAATATAGAAGTGTGAATATAGGCAGTTATGAATTAATTAATTAATGATAGAATTTTCCATTAAAAAAAAAACAAAACGTAAACAACGTTGCAGCCGGTGCAGGTAATTTCATGCTAAGTCAATGCATGAATAAATGCAATGAGGTTGCAACAGCTGGGCCTAATACATGGTGCATAACGTGTCTAATGGATGGATAATATGACCAGTTGTAAATGGACGTGGCAAGATATATAAGCAGGGACGGAATGGATGATCTAGATGAAACGGTGAGGCCAGGATCAACGGTCCCTGATTTAACAGTCATTTTGCTAATTAAAAATCCTAAGATTTATCAGCATCACAGTGTCAAATAGGTATAGCTTTCGGAAAACTATAAATAGGACAGAATCTAACAGAGGAGAAGAGTGGACGATCAAAAATAAAAGGATGGCAGCAGCATTTTTTCTTCAAGCAAAAGCTAGAAGGACGCTCCAAGGGCAGGTGCTGTTTAATCCTTTTCTTGCATTTCTAATTGAATTTAATTTTGGAATGGATGTACTGTTCCAAACAGATTTTTATAATCATGTTTAAAATATGATTTATGAATAATGAAAAGATGGGTAAGGATTAATGTCCTTAAACTAATGCAGCTTTAAACTAATTTAGGTATATTTTCATGATAAATTTGATAAGTCTAAGTTAATCTGATTTATTGCTTCAAATCTGGAAGTTATGTGATGTTAAAAACAAAAATATGAACGAGATAGTAAAAAAATTATTTTTTCCATGAAAAGTTTTTTACAAGCTCATGATATTATCACTAAGGAATGACCAAATTTTCAGATTAAAATATTAAGCTGGTTGAAAATTAAAAATCCGAGAAAATTAACTTAGACAAGGTAAAATGGGTGACAGAATCTGCCCTAGTAAATGATTTTTAATAATTTTGTAGATGGATTTTTGATCTGAAATTTTGATATGATGTAACAGATATCATGATTATCGTTAGAAAGAAATAAAATATGATTTTTGGAAAACATAAGTATGGTTTTAAAATAACGTGATTAGGGCTGTCCCTAATTTCACAACACTGTCCAGCACAATAAAAATGACAAAATAAATATATAATATTAATATTTCTTACTGAAATTTTTATGAGTAAGTCATGTAGTTTCTGATGTATGATAAAAATTTCAGAGTTAAATATCTTTATTTGATTTCAAGTCAAGATTTAAAGATCTTAGTACGCCTGATTTCAACAAATGAGGACAGTTTGAGAAATAATCAAAAATAAATATAAAAACTAAGTGAAAGTGATCCAAATTAATATATATGTTATGAAAGAGTGTAATAAAGGATTAGGGATAGAAAATTGATATTATTATTTGTATATAGAATTAATGGATAAATAAAAAGATGGAACATAGTGAAAAGAGAATGGCTGTTTTGGAATTTAATAATTAGTTTCAAAACTTTTAAATGAGAATTATGATTATGTTGATCAAGGTATATTATGGAATATATTGTAGGAATTAAAAGAATTTTTTTAAGTCAAATTCATGCTTAAAACATGAATTATGGAACCTTATACACATATGTGTATAACTGGCTAAAATGATTTATTTAGCCCTGATAATCATGATTAATTCAAAATGCATGAATTATCTCATGATGTACTAAACAAGAGTTATGTCATGATATTTTTTATTTTAAAAAAATGCCAAATTTTGAAATCCATGAACAATGCCAAACATGCTGTGAACAATAACCCGCGTGAACAATAATTAGGAACAGTGATCATGAACAAAAATCATAAATAGTAAATAGAGTGATTTGGGCAGAAATAAGATTGATATTTATAAGGATGTATGAATGAAATTTTTTAAGATTTTTGGGATAAAAATCCATATGTGAAAATAGAGACCAAATTAACCTTTATGAGAATTCAAATTTAATAATAGAAATGTGCAAGCATGAAATATTATGTCTATATGAGAAAAATGAATTTTTTCATTTGTATAGGAAAAGAAATAGGTACAAGTGAAAGATACAAGTTGACTACGCAGGTAAGCAAGAAAACCTTTTGAAAATACAATTTTATACGACCTTATTCTACAATCTTATATTGTCTTTAAAATTACTTCGTTAAAAGAAAATCCTTTTAATATTGAAAAATATTGAAACGCAAATGTTAAAAAGGTTGTGTTGAAAGGAAAATGATATTTTAAATAAATATTTTAGAATAGTTTTATTACAAGGTTTTGAAGTATTTTAAGGATATGTTTCAAAGGTTATCTAAATATTGGATTATTTTGGAATTTTCAAAATCTATTGTTTTGAGAAGGATTTAAGGAAGGCCAACACGATAAATTAATTTGAAAAATGATTTGAGTAATGTTCAAAGGATTATACAAGTGTATCACATATAGAAATGAATAATAAGACAGGTGGGCAAAAGTATATGATATTAGCTGAAAGCATGTACTTGCATTTCCTTTGATCATAAAACCCATAAATCGGAAAAGCATTTGTAAGAAAAATCTTTTGGTTCCAAATGTTTTTAAAAGATGTTTTCACATTAAAAAATTATTTACAAAAACAGTTAGAAAATATTTTTATTTTAAATATTTTCCTTGAATGCTTCAAATGAGTTATGAAATATAAATGTTTTAAGGTTGGCCATCCTTACAAAATGTTTTGGGTATAGAACTCGTTAACATGGGTTAAGCTCAGTTTTTAAGATTTGAAAAGAATACAGGCTGAGATCTATAGTATTTTATGAAAGCATGTTAGCATCAAGTTTCAGAAAAAGAACACAGACTGTGGTCTGTGGTTTTTGTAAAAACATGCTAGCATGTGAATGTGAAGGAAAAGTGTGCACAAGGATTATGTACTAGGTCTACTGTAAAGGATATGCAAGCCGGACGCGGTTGCAAATTGGGCCTCCTTTGCATAGGCCGAGTCGCTTGAATAAGGCTAAATGCCGGCGGCGCCTTCCCTGAAATGGGAGATGAACACGGATAGTCGCCTGGCTAGCGGGCTATCACTTGGAAGGGTTTCTCTCCTAAGGAAGGATGATCACTTGATAAGTGTCACCTACTAGATGGACAGAGATGTGTTGCATGTTACATATGCTTAAAAAAGGTTTTATGAAAAGTATTTTAGGACATGAGAATGTCCTATGAGAAAAGGAGCTTCGATGAAAAATGTTTTAAAACATAAAATATGTCTATGGAAAAAGAATTTATATGTCAAGTTTTACAAGCATATGTTTGCCATGAATTGGGATTATGAAATGTTTATTGAAAGGTATTTATGAAAAGGTTTCCTCCAATTGTTAGTCGAACGCTTGTTAAGCATCTACTACTAAAAGGTGAGAAATGCATTTAAAATGAAAAATGCTTGCTTATTGAGTTTCGACTCATGTTTTGTTTTCCCCAACCATAGACAGGTACCGCACAGGCCATGCAGGAAAGGAAAAGAGTATGAAGAAAACTTTTCAACAAACTAGTCTGTATATGGTATGAATGATTATATAGAATCTTCAAAATATGTATGTATGAAATATTTAGATTGAAAGAACTTGTGATGTAGATAAATCAGTTATTGTGATATGAATAATATATGTGAAATTAATGTTAAGAATATGTTCATATATGATGATATGATGTTATTATGAGTATCATGCATAAATTTGATGATAAGTGTTTGTTATGTGATGAAAAACAAAAAAAAAGAAAGAAATGAAAAAAAAATTGGACGAGATCCAATTTAAAAATCTCGCCGTGTGATCAGGGCAACAATCCTAAGTCACGTTTACCAATTAATAAAGATCCCGGAGTAAGGCTTCTAGGACCCGTGTCGGGCCGCCACAACGTGACGGATGGTCACCTGGCTAGCTTCCATCCTAAGGGAAAAATGATATATACGTTCATGTTTTCATATGGCATCATGCATATGATACTCGTGATGGGTACAAGATTTCATGTTTTTAATACATACCTTTAGACAAGGTATAAGTTGCTTTCCAATATGATTTAAAATGCAAAATGTTGCCTGAAATGATTTGCTTGTAAAATGCAAATAGATTGCTTATTGAGTTTCGACTCACGATTTTGTTTTCCAAACCCAAAGATAGGTGCCGGACAAGATATGGTGAAAGAGCAAGTGCAAGCTTGAGGATGAAACGGGAAAATTTTTGAGTTTATATGTTATGAAAACTCATGTGAAATAATTGTAAATTATATGAAGTGTTTTATATTGATGTTAATGATGTATATATATGTCTTGAAATCTGATTTAGGCAAGTGTTGAAATGTTGCTTGAATATTATACTTGTATGTGATGAATGGATTGTAATGGCTTAGCTATGCATGAGTTGGAAATGTTTTGGATATGTTTGAGATGGAAATATGGGAAACTAAATTCTTATGAGAAAATATTAAATTGGTTAAACACTGTTAAAACACGTCGTGTGACAAGGAAATAATCCTGGTCACGTTTACCAATCAATACGATCCCGAGGTAAGGCTCAGGATGTGACGCTCGGGTTGGGGCGCCACAGCATGTGTTGCTAAAGGAAAAGAGGAATCTACAAAGGCTAGTAGATTTTTGTATGAATAGATGCCCTAATAGGATATGATGAGAAAGTACATAGATTGTATGAAATTATGAAGTTATAAATAATATGAGAAGTTGATGATTTAGGATGATATGAATGATGATGAGTATATGTTTATGTGATGAAAGAAAAGAAAAAGAAATAAAAGAAAAAAATTTAGACGAGATCCAATTAAGTACCCACTGCGTGATCAGGGCAACAATCCTGAGTCACATTTACCAATCGAAAGATCTTGGAGTAAAGACTATGTGGACACCTTGGTTCAAGGTGCCACAGAAATTTTATTTTTTAGGTAGAAAGCGGATCAGAGGGTCCCCCTTTGCTATTGCCGACGGCGTCCTCCATAGAGGTGGAGGCAAAGGAATGCTAAGTGTGAATGAATGCATTGCATTTTCATACATGGATTGAAAAGGAAAGCATGCATTTCAAATTATGTTTTAAAAGGATGGTGGAAATAATTCTCTATATGAGAATGACAAGTTACCTAGTGTAAGAGGTATATAATACCGAGGAAATCAAAAGTCGTGCATGTAGGAGACCATGTAGGCTTCAAGAGGATGAGAGGGTCCCCTTGATGAGGCCAAGTCGGAGACAGCCGACTTATTGGACCATGCTATGTGAGATGTTCCTAGGGCTAGCGTACCCGCATATGAAGGTTTATGTCAGGAATGGAAATGAAGCATTTGCACATTCAATGTTTATGAAATGATTTTTATGAAAAAGGTTTCTATTGCATTGCTAGTTGATCAATTGTTAAGTGTCTCCGATCTATTAGAGAGAAATGCATTTGCGAATGGTTTATGAAAAGGTTTTCAAGAATGGTTTACGAAAAGATTTCTATTCCATTGGTAGTTGATCACTTGGTAAGTGTTTTCTATCGAATTGAGAGAAATGCATTTAAATGAAAGAAAAATGCTTGCTTATTGAGTTTCGACTCATGTTTTGTTTTCCCAACCTCAGACAGGTGTAGAGAAAGCCAAGAGATGAAGGGCATGTGTTGCTAAAGGAAAAAAGGAATCTACAAAGGTTAGTAGATTTTTGTATGAATAGATGCCCTAATAGGATCTGATGAGAAAGGACGTAGATTATATGAAATTATGAAGTTATAAATAATATGAGAAATTGATGATTTATGATGATGAGTATATGTTTATGTAATGAATGAAAAGAAAAAGAAAGAAAAGAAAAAACTTTGGACGAGATCCAATTAAGTACCCGCCGCGTGATCAAGGCAACAATCCTAAGTCACGTTTACCAATCGATAAGATCTTGGAGTAAGGACTATGTGGACGGTTCAGGGCACCACAAAAATTTTGTTTTTTAGGTAGAAAGTGGATTAGAGGGTCCCCCTTCACTATTGCCAAGTCGTATGGGCTGTGTGCCGACGACGTCCTCCCCAGAGGTTGAGGCAAAGGAATGTTATGTGTGAATGAATGCATTGCATTTTCATACATGAATTGGAAAGAAAAGCATAGATTTGAAATGATGTTTTAAAGGGATGGTGCAAATAATTCTCTACATGAGAATGACAAGTCACCTAGTGTAAGAGGTATATAATGTCGGGGAAATCAAAAGTCATGCATGTAGGAGACCATGTAGGCGTCAAGAGGATGAGAGGGTCTCTTTGATGAGGCCAAGTCATAGACAGCCGGCGTATTGGACCATGCCATGTGAGATGTTCCCGAGGCTAGCGTACCCTCATATGAAGGTTTATGCCAGGAATGGAAAGGAAGCATTTGCACATCCGATGTTTATGAAATGATTTTTATGAAAAGGTTTATATTCTATTGGTAGTTGATCACTTGTTAAGTATCTCCTATCGAATGGAGAGAAATGCATTTGCGAATGGTTTATGAAAAGGTTTCTATTCCATTGGTAGTTGATCACTTGGTTAGTGTCTTCTATCGAATGGAGAAAAATACATTTAAATGAAAGAAAAATGCTTGTTTATTGAGTTTCGACTCGTGTTTTGTTTTCTCAACCTCAGACAAGTGTAGAGAAAGCCAAGAGATGAAGAGCATATGTTGCTAAAGGAACAGAGAAATCTACAAAGGTTAGTGGATTTTTGTATGAATAGATGCCCTAATAGGATATGATGAGAAAGGACATAGATTGTATGAAATTATGAAGTTATAAATAATATGAGAAGTTAATGATTTATGATGATATGAATGATGATGAGTATATGTTATGTGATGAAAAAAAAGAAAAAAAAATTAGACGAGATCCAATTAAGTACCTGCCACGTGATCAAGGCAACAATCCTGAGTCACATTTATTAATCGATAAGATCTTGGGGTAAGGACTATGTGGACGCCTCAGTTCGGGGGGCCACACAATTCCACTTTTAGTACTTGTTTTCTTTCCTTTAATCAAGTTCTCAAGGCAATTGCTTATGAACTTCCTGCATCATTAATGATTGTCCATGTAATTAACATTTTGTATAATATTTAAACAATCTGCCTGAAACAATTGAATATCACAATGACCTATACTAATGTCCAGTAGGTTAATTTAGACTTTAAATTTATGAATTTCAAAATTCAATATAATTAGTATATAACATCTGTTTGGACATTAATTCCAATGGAAGAAAGAAAAATTTATGAAGTTACAACTATTGATTTTAACGGTATTTATGTATCCAGAAATTTATTTGACATATTTGATGAATTCCAAAATCTAAAATAGTTGACGATCAGCATAATATAGAAGTTCTGAAAATATGAGATCAAACTAAAATGTCATATATTCAGAAGGCCAAGTCTAGGTTCAGTAGATTATGAATTTAAAATAAAAACAACATATCTTTTAACGTTCAGAACTATTGTTTAAATATAAAAAATTTAAAACGGTATATATGTAATTCATAATCAACATGCCAGGGGTTAAAAATTAAAATAACAATATAATATCCATGTCTAGCAGAATTTAAAAGTGATTTAAAACTACAACAATATAATATTAATGTTCTGCAGGATCTTCGAATTTAAAACATTATTACATATATAAATTATATCAATCTTCCAGCAGGTTCAAATAACATTTCTGAAATATTTAAACAGCACTTATGCGCCCAAAAATTTATTTATCACATTTGATTAATTGGACGATTTCAAAAAATAAATTAACGATCATCATGATATTAAAATTAAAAATTCTGAAAGTATGAAATCAAATTAAAATATCATATATTTAGGAAGTTGAATTCACGTTCAACAATATTGTTTTAAAAATTAAAATAGTATCTACATAATTCATATCATGTTCATCAGATTGAAAAATTAAAAATTTTAAAATATTAAATAGTTGAGCAACACCTCTGGAAATGAGGAAATGAAAGAAAAAATATATACCTGAATGTTGTATGTCTAAGTGTTGCTGCTCTTCTACTCTATGTAACGCCCCAAACTTAGACGTCACTTCCTTACCTCAAGATCCTATCGATTGGTAAATGTGAACCAGGATTGTTGCCCTGATCATGCGGCGGGTTCTTAATTGGAATACGTCCAAATTTTTTTTTTTTATTCATCTGTCATCATTCATAACTTAACATGACAATCATCACACATTATGACATTTTACTTATAATAAAATTTATCATTTCACTCATAACATCCTTTCATGTCTGTCATTATTCACTCAATCATTGTACACATCATACTTGCATACATTTAGTCATTGACTCACATGAAACTTAGAATTCTAACTAAGTTTACATACACATAAACATGGAACTTAGAATTCTAACTAAGTTAATATACACAATTAGCTTACCTTAGCATATTCATGCTTTTCCATTCCTCATAGCCTTCAAGGCTATCATCACGTACCTTCCTCCACGTCTTAGGTTTGCAACCTTCTGAGTTTCCTCGGTACCTGTCTAAGGGTTGTGAAAACAAAACGTGAGTGACAACTCAGTAAGCAAGCATTTTATCTTTAGGGCAAGGCTTCCTTGAACATCTTTTTCATAAACATCGAGAATACCTTTTTCCTGAGGACATGTATATGTCCTAAATTATCATCGTGAAATCCTTTGTTTATGAGGACAATTCCATGTCCCTGAATGTTTTCATAAGACATTCATTCTGAAAATCATTTACAAGTCGCGTCTGGGCTTGTTTAGGCAAATATACACGTTTTACCTTCTCTGATGGAATCTCTTTAATTCTTATATGAACATTTTAAATGTTCATAGACATTACATGAAATCATCATTTGCTAATGGACGTTTTACGTCCAAAACATTTTTCTTATAAATCCTTAGGCAAAGGAGACATCTCATGTCTCAAAACATCATTAATATAAACCATCATAAAATCCTTTATCCAAGAGACATTTTATATCCCAAAACATCATTAACATAAGCCATCATAAAATCCTTTAGTCAAGGGACATTTTATGTCTCAAAACATCATTAACATAAGTCATCATAAAATCCTTTTCATAATCCCTGTCTTGAGGCTTGTTTATAGCAAACAAGGCAAACAAAATACGTAAACCATTTTCATAAATGCACTTGTATAAACACATTTCCTTTAATTCCTGTTATTTACATTCTTGTGTAAAACATCCTTTCTTTTAGAGTAACTTATGCATATTAACTCATAAGAATCCAATTTAGGATAACATGTTGTATAAATGCTTTTATAACCTAATTTTTTGGCTTTTGAAAAACCAAACGTATGCAAATGCATTTTTCCCCATCCAGTAGTAACACTTAGCAAGTGATCATGCTACCTTAACAACACACTAGCCCAGCGACTGTTTATATATTCTACTCCCATCTCAAGGAGGGCGCCGCTGGCACTCCTGTCATCCCTTAGCGACTTGGCCTTATGTAGAGTGGACTCCAATCATCCCAACTGTGCTCTACAACTTGCCTATTACTTGTATCGGTGCACCGTACGTTATTATGATAGACTGCAGTCCATTTGGTTTGAAGAACCACAGACCGCAGCCTCATGTCCTTTTTATTGGAAACAATAGTTAAATCAAAAAATAAATTGACCAAACCACAAGTTTTAATGATTAACGAATACAAATTTGAGTATGACATGATTACTAATAAGTTTTATGAATGTCTTTAAGGAATGAAAAATCAGACAAAGTTGATCACCAAGTCGACTCCGACTTCGACTTAGGCGAAGTCGATTCCAAAGTCGACTCCACAAGCGACTTCAACAGGCAATTTTTGGATAGCGTTGAAATTGGGGAGTTGAACAACCAAAGTCGCAGATGAAGTCGACTCCAGAATCGACTTGAAGAAGCATCTTCCTTTCAAAGTTAAAATTGGGCAGCAAAACTTCTAAAGTCGCAAGCAAAGTCGACTCTAGCATCAACTTCAACATGATAAGACAGATTCTCAAGCTCAAGTTAAAACACAAGTTCACTTCAAGATGAAGACAACTCAAGTTTCCCAAATTTGAGTATATGAAGACTAATTCAAGTTTAAAGCAAGCAAAACACATGGATTCATTTATTCCAAATCAAAGTTGGATTTGTTCATACAAGATTCAAGTTCTTCAAGTTCACGAGACTTAAAGCTAATTCTGCACAAATAAGCTTCTAGTATTGAAAGACAAAAGAAGAAGAAGAAGTTAAGCAAACAAGAGATATATCAACAAAGATCAAACTGACTTGGCACAAGGAAATAGCCAAGTCGCACACCAAGTCGACTCCAAGATTGACTTGAGGTCAAGTCGCACCCCAAGTCGACTTCAAGATCTTCTTAAGGCCAAGTCTCAAACCAAGTCGACCCAGAAGATAGACTTGAAAGCTGAAGAACAGCCGAAGTCGCACACGAAGCCGACTCCACCTGCGACTTGGAGACATAACGTTCGAATTTTTGAACGTTGGGACATTTATTACACGCCAACCAACTCTATAACATTCAAAATTTTCCCTCCTCTATATATAGACACTCAAGCAAGCATGGATATATACAAGAAAGAGCTGACAAAGAGGAAAGAAGTGTCATTAAGAGTTTTTATTTGCTTTTCTCTACAATTGAGTGATCTATACACTTTCAAAGGAAGAACAAGCTTAAAAGTTGTGGTTTGCTTCAACGCAACACGATTGGTTGCTTCTACAGATTCTTCCTCGAGCTGAAACTTGCTACACAAATCTGTAAAGTGTAGATTTCTCCTATTTTCATCTTGTTGTTTGTTTTTTGTGCTTGGTTTGAGTTTGGTGGTTCAAACCAAGACATAGCAAGTAGAGTTGTGATTAGAGTGTAACTTATTACCTACTTGTGTTGATTGTATATGCCCCCTAGAGCTAGAATCTAGAAGAGAGCGGAGACTCTAGTTGTATTCGCGGAATACATGGTGGAACCCAAGTTACAAGGGTGTGTGAGCTTGGAAGAGTGGAGTAGAGAAAGGTTGCCCGAACCACTATAAA
The DNA here is from genome assembly GCA_030490835.1 of Annona cherimola. Lineage (NCBI taxonomy): Eukaryota > Viridiplantae > Streptophyta > Magnoliopsida > Magnoliales > Annonaceae > Annona > Annona cherimola. The sequence goes on along the minus strand of CM059977.1, from coordinate 47,340,271 downwards.
TCTTGTCTACTTATTTTCATTTTCGCTTTCATTATCTTATTGCTTTCTATTTATTACATTCATGGGGATTAAACTTTAAAGGAGTTAAGTTTTAATTTAGCAAAGAATTTTTAAGAACCCAATTCACTCCTCCCCTCTTGGGTTTTGCCATTAACTTGGGACCAACAAGTGGTATCAGAGCAGGTCTTTGAGTTTTACCAAAGAGATCTTTTTGATATGGCATCCCAATCCACTTTCGTTCCTGCATTTGCTGAAGGTCAATCCTTTACTAGGCCACCATTGTTTGATGGGAATAATTTTGGATATTGGAAGCTACGTATGAAACAACTCATCATGGCTACAGATATGGACTCTTGGATTGCGATTCAAGATTGTGTGACTTTGCCTATTGATGAAAAAGCTTCCAAATGGACCGATAAGGAAGTAAAAATTATAAAGAGCAACGCCAAGGCTATGAATTCATTATTTTGTGCTCTTACGGCTTCCAAATATGATAGAGTATCCTCTCGTTTAACTGCCAAAGAGATATGGGATACACTAACATCTATCTATGAAGGAACTTCTCAAGTCCAAGGGACAAGGAGAAATATTTTGATTGGAGAATTGGAAAACTTTAGAATATTAGAAACTGAAAATATTTCTGAAATATTTGCTAGATTTTCCAAGATTACTAACGCCTTGAAAGGGCTAGGAAAAGCAATTTCTGAATCTGAGCAGGTCATGAAGATTCTGAGGGCACTACCCGAATCATGGACTCCAAAAATCACGGCAATAGAAGAAGCCAAGGATCTAAACACGTTGAAATTGGAAGATCTTATTAGCTCCCTGATGTCACATGAGCTGATCAAGAAAAGAAACGAAGATCACCACAAAGGCAAAAGAGTCAATGCCTTGAGAGCTACACAAGACTCGGACGATACCACCTCATCATCTCAAAATGACGATGAAATTGCCTTACTTACAAAACGATTCAGAAAATTTGTAAAGAAAGGTAGAAATTTCAGAAACTTTAAAGAAAGAAATTCTAAAGAGAAAAAGAAAGAAACAACAAAATGTTACCATGTGGTGGTTCGAGGCACATGCAAGCCCAATGCCCAACGCCCGAAGAAAATAAAGCAAAGGAGCAAAGAAAAGATCGATGCGACAATAGAAAATTTCAAAGAAACAAAGGAAGAGGCATGTATGTGAATGAAGAAGAATCTACAACAAGTAGCTCTTCAAGTGAAGAATGTGAAGCAGATTGCGCAAGAATTTGTTGCATAGCAAATTCTGACATATGCTTTGCAGCCACGGAAATCTTGGAGGATCAAGCTACTTCAACGAACTGCACAAGTAGTCAAGAGGTTTGTCTTAAAGCTAAGGCCAATAACGTATGGTTTATGGATAGCGGCTGCTCAAGACATATGACAGGAGAAAAAGGGCTATTTCACAAAATCAACCCATGTAATGAAGGAACAGTAGCTTTCGAAAATAATGAAAAAGGTAAAGGAAATGTTTATGGTATTTCAAATGCATGTATTGAAAATGTTCTATTTGTTGAAGAACTCAAACACAATCTAATGAGTATTAGTCAATTATGTTATAAAGGATATAAAGTTGTATTTGAATCCTCTATATGTAATGTTATTGATGATGACGAACACATAATATTTAGTGGCAAAAGACATGGAAATGTATATTTGGTTTGCCTTGATGAGCTAGAAGGAAAATGTCTAATAACTATAGAAAATGATCCATGGATATGGCATACAAGGCTTTGGACATATAAATATGTCAAATATTAAAATATTGTGAAAAAAGAATTTGGTACAAGGCTTACCTAAGCTCAAATATGACAAAGATAAGATTTGTAAAGCTTGTCAACTATCTAAACAGCCAAAAATGTCATTTTCTATCAAACAGGAAATTTCAACAACTAGACCACTTGAGTTGTTACATATGGATCTTTATGGACCATCAGACGTTTTAACTCTTGGTGGGAAAAAGTATGTGTATGTAATTGTGGATGATTTCTCTAGATTTACTTGGATTATACTCCTAGCTAGCAAAGATGAAGCATTTTCGATGTTTGTCTCATTTTCAAATTTGGTGCAAAATGAAAAACAAAGTTCAATCATTTCCATTAAAAGTGACCATGGTGGTGAATTTGAAAATAGTCGATTCATAGAATTTTGCAATGAAAATGGAATTCACCATACATTTTCTGCACCAAGAACTCCTCAACAAAATGGAGTTGTTGAAAGGAAAAACTGGACAATACAAGAAATGGCTAGAACTATGCTAAATGAGACTAAATTGTCCAAGAGATTTTGGGGTGAAGCTGTAAGTACAGCTTGTCATGTATTAAACCGAGTTACCATTAGAATAATATTGAAAAAGACCCCATATGAACTTTGAAAAGACAGAAAACCAAACATATCATATTTTCATACTTTTGGATGTACTTGTTATGTGTTAAATAATGGAAAAATTAGATGTCAAAAGTGATGAAGCTATTTTCTTGGGTTATTCATCAAATAGCAAAGCATATAGGATTTTCAACAAAAGAAATCAAATAATAGAAGAATCAATACATGTTGTTTTTGATGAATTTAAGCAAACTCCGAGAAAGGAGGATGAACTAAGTGATGCAGATGATACAAAAGCAAAACAACAAGAACAACAAAAGGAAACCGAGCTCAAGCTAGAAAACTCCATGGCGGAAGAGGTAAGTGAAGGTAATGATTTCTACAAACCTCCAATTGATTTAAAATTCAAAAATGTCCATCCAATTGAGCAAGTCATTGGAAATATTTATGAAGGAGTAAAAACTAGGAGATCAAAACAAAATATTTGTGGACAATATGCACTTGTGTCAAAAATTGAACCAACCACCATTGAACAAACTCTTAATGATGAAAACTAGGTTATTGCAATGCAAGAAGAGCTAAATCAATTTGAAAGAAATAATGTATGGCATTTAGTTCCTAGACCAAATGATTATACGATTATTGGTACCAAATGGGTATTTAGGAATAAATTGGACGAAAGCGGACTTGTAATTAGAAACAAAACTAGACTAGTAGCCAAAGGGTATTCTCAGGAAGAAGAGATTGATTTTGAAGAATCATATGCACCTATGGCTAGATTAGAAGCCATATGCATTTTACTAGCATTTACTTCTCACATGAATTTCAAATTGTTTCAAATGGATGTGAAAAGCGCATTTTTGAATGGGTACTTGAATGAAGAAGTATATGTTGAACAATCCCCTATATTTGAAGAAAAGGATCAATCAAAATATATTTATAAGCTGACCAAAGCATTATATGGACTGAGACAAGCTCCACGAGCTTGGTATGAAAGGTTAAATAGATTTTTGGTTGATCATGAATTTTAAAGAGGAAAAGTTGATACTACTTTATTCATCAAGTATAAAAGTAAAAATATTTTAATTGTGCAAATCTATGTAGATGATATAATATTTTGTGCTACTGATGAAACTCTATGCCAAGAATTTTCTAAGATTATGCAGAGCGAATTTGAAATGAGCATGATGGGAGAATTAAATTTCTTCCTTAGACTGCAAATCGAGCAACAAAGCGAAGGAATATTCATAAATCAGTCCAAGTACGTCAAAAAAATGCTAAAGAAATTTGGAATGCAAACTACTAAAGGAGCAAATACGCCAATGAGTTCAACAATCAAGATCGACACGGACGAAAACGGTAAATGTATCGATCAAAAGCTTTATAGAAGTATGATAGGATCATTGTTGTATTTAACTGCTTCTAGACCAGATATTCTTTTCAGTGTTTATATGTGTTCTAGATTCCAAGCATGCCCTAAAGAATCGCATTTATTGGCTGTAAAAAGAATTTTTAAATATTTGATAAATACCACTAATCTTGGATTATGGTATCCAAAGAGGTCAACATTTGACTTAATCGGCTACTCGGATGCGGATTTTGCCGGTTACAAAGTAGATAGAAAGAGTACTAGTGGAACCTGTCAATTTCTTGGAAATATGTTGGTTTCATGGTATTCAAGAAAACAAACTAGTGTTGCTCTATCTACGGCAGAAGCTGAATATATAGCCGCCGGAAGCTGTTGTGCCCAATTACTTTGGACGAAACAACAATTAAAAGATTATGGCATTGATTATTATAATATTCATATCAGATGTGATAACACAAGTGTCATTTGTTTGACTAAAAAATTCTGTATTACATTCTAGAACCAAACATATAGATGTAAGACATCATTTTATTCATGAACATGTTGAAAATCATGATGTTTGCTTAGAATATGTGAAAACTGAGGATTAAATTACTGATATATTTACCAAGCCCTTAGCAAAGGAATCATTTTACAAAATTAGAAATGAAATGGGGATGATTCAATTAAATTAGGGACAATTATACAGGAAAATCAAATCTGAAAAAGGTCAAAATCAATGAGTCAAGTCAACTCCAAGGAAGCCAAGTCGACTCCAGTGAAGTCGACTTGGGAGATGTGAAGTCAACTCCGCACGCGACCGTCGGTCTTCCTCCCTTCTTCTCCTTCTTCCTTCTTTTCTCTCCCTCTTCTCTCATTTCCTTCCCGCGCCGGACTTCCTTTCCAGTTTCTCCCTTCTCTTTTCGGCTAGCCCTCTTCAGTTCTCAGTTTCTTCCATCTCTCTCTGTTTCTCTCTCACTCTCTCACTCTCTCGCTCTCTCTGTTTCTCTCTCACTCTCTCGCTCTCACTGTCTTTCTCTCTCTCTCTATCTCTCTCAGACTACCTATCATCTCTGAAATCTCTCACGAGCCCTAAAGCTCATCACTTGAATATTCCATTTCAAAACAAACTCAATGGCTCCTCAATCTAGACTTCCCAAACTAGCTGTGTCAAAACCATCTCTGAGACCTGTATCTAGACCTTTTGAATCAGCCACGGAGGAGGAAATTCCCAGGAGGCAGAGAACTCCTGCAAAACGGGCCAGGGAAGAACCTTCAACTTCAACAAGTCGAGGGGTTAGATTTCAGACTACCACCCCATCTTCAGCTCAAGCTCAGAGGTAAGAAAGTCAACCTCAAAGCTCAAATACTGGAGAAAGAAGAACTCCAGCCACAAAAGGGTAAGTTCTGAAAATGCGCACAACCTACTTCAAAACCGAGCTTCAGCATAGTAGATTCTATAAGCACTTTTATGAAAGAAAGGTATTTGTCCCAAAGATTATCGATTTTAAATTCCTCAGTGATTATGAGTTCGACAAGAAGAACTGCTAGACCATCAGGGCTGCACGAGACTGCTGAAGACAGATGAAAGAATATATCCTGATCTGACTAGGATATTCTATTATTTGTGGGATGATGAAAAGTTTTCAACCTTTGTAAAAGGAACCGAGATATTTTTGGGGACAATGGCAGCCCCAGATCAAACAGAAGCAGAGATACAGATCGCTAGAATTCTCGAAATTCTATTTGAAGATGGACCAATTCCCACAGATCTCACACTAGACAGGATGTATAATGAGCTAACAAAGAGCAACAAATATCACCCGGGAATTAAGTTTCTACATTATATGGATTTATCTCCCAGACTTAGGGTGCTCAGGTTACTCATTGCACATTGCATATACCCTAAAGGTGGAGGCAGAAATCAGCTAAATCCACAAGAAGCTGGGATTTTGTGAAAAGTAGCAAATAAAGTCAAGGTCAGCTTACCAAAATTATTTTTAGAAGCCTTGGCATCTCGAAAAGATAACCCATGAGGAGTTTTACCTTATGGGACATGGATCACGAGGATCCTAGAACATTACGAAGTGGATATTGACGGTGAACCTTTTGAAGTCCCAAAATCCACAAATGTCATCAATAAGGCATTGCTCTAAAGGATGAAAATTAATTTAGAGCAGTTCAGAGCATATCGGATTCGGGAACGGATGGGAGAGCCGACTCTAGAAGAGGCCGGACATGCACAGGTTGAGGAGGAGCAGCCCCCGCTATCTCCAGAAGATCAACCGGCTCCACCACAGGCTGAGGAGCCAGCCTCACCCGTATCACATGGCTCCTACTCACCTCATGGCTCACAAATTCCTAATCTTGCACCACATCCCCCATCATGGGACACTTCAGTGCATGCCATTCGAGTCCATCTTGAGCAACTAGAGGACTGACTCACTAGCCATATTGTCGGGGTCCAAAATGCCATCCAAGATATGCATTCACGCCAAGATCGTATAGATCGAGAGCTACGAACCATCCGCTATCACCTGGCATCCGAGCATCATCGAAATAAGCCCATACCCGAACTAGATCCGTTTGATTTCGAATCAGTTCATCGAGATCCTACCCCCAGCACCCGTTTCCTCCTTCTATTCATCTGCCCATATTCGACCTATCAAACCTACCCAAAATTCATATCCCATTTCTAAGTTTCAATTCACCAAATCCTTGGTAATTGAATCTTATTTTGACTGATTGACAAAAAGGGGGAGATAGGATAGGTTTGGTTGAGTTTTAGGAAATAGATTTTCAAGTTTTTTGGGTTGGGTAGCTTGTATATAGGTTTCTTTTTACTTTGCACTGAAATCTATGATAATATGAAAATTTTGAATTTTGTTTTATGCTCTGATATCTGTTTACACTGTTTCATGCTCTGTTTTGGAGTTATTGAATGTTTGAACAAAGTATAATGAATATGACTTTTTGAAAGGTACAAACTCAAATTAGTTTTGTCAATCATCAAAAAGGGGGAGATTATTGGAAACAATAGTTAAATCAAAAAATAAATTGACCAAAGCACAAGTTTTGATGATTAATAAATACAAATTTGAGTATGATATGATTACTAATAAGTTTTATGAATGTCTTTAAGGAATGAAAGATCAGACCAAGTCGATCACCAACTCGACTCCGACTTCGACTTAGGTGAAGTCGATTCCAAAGTCGACTCCACAAGCGACTTCAACAGGCAATTTTTGGATAGCGTTGAAATTGGGGAGTTGAACAACCGAAGTCGCAGATGAAGTCGACTCCACTTGCGACTTGAGGCCAAGTCGTAGATGAAGTCGACTCCAGAATTGACTTGAAGCAGCATTTTCCCTCCAGCGTTGATTTTGGAAAACAAAACAACCGAAGTCGCAGATGAAGTCGACTCCAGAATCGACTTGAAGAAGCATCTTCCTTTCAGAGTTAAAATTGGGCAGCAAAACTTCTAAAGTCGCAAGCAAAGTCGACTCTAACATCAACTTCAACATGATAAGACAGATTCTCAAGCTCAAGTTAAAACACAAGTCCACTTCAAGATGAAGACAACTCAAGTTTCCCAAATTTGAGTATATGAAGACCAATTCAAGTTTAAAGCAAGCAAAACACATGGATTCATTTATTCCAAATCAAAGTTGGATTTGTTCATACAAGATTCAAGTTCTTCAAGTTCACGAGACTTAAAGCTAATTCTGCACAAATAAGCTTCTAGTATTGAAAGACAAAAGAAGAAGAAGAAGAAGAAGTTAAGCAAACAAGAGACATATCAACAAAGATCAAACTGACTTGGCACAAGGAAATAGCCAAGTCGCACACCAAGTCGACTCCAAGATTGACTTGAGGTCAAGTCGCACCCCAAGTCGACTCCAAGATCGACTTGAGGCCAAGTCTCAAACCAAGTCGACCCAGAAGATAGACTTGGAAGCTAAAGAACAGCCCAAGTCGCACACGAAGTCGACTCCAGCATGCGACTTGGGCGAAGTCGCACACGAAGCCGACTCCACCTGCGACTTGGAGACATAATGTTCGAATTTTTGAACGTTGGGACATTTATTACATGCCAACCAACTCTATAACATTCAAAATTTTCCCTCCTCTATATATAGACACTCAAGCAAGCGTGGATATATACAAGAAAGAGTTGACAAAGAGGAAAGAAGTGCCATTAAGAGTTTTTATTTACTTTTCTCTACAATTGAGTGATCTATACACTTTCAAAGGAAGAACAAGCTTCAAAGTTGCGGTTTGCTTCAACGCAACACGATTGGTTGCTTCTACAGATTCTTCCTCGAGCTGAAACTTGCTACACAAATTTGTAAAGTGTAGATTTCTCCTATTTTTATCTTGTTGTTTGTTTTTTGTGCTTGGTTTGAGTTTGGTGGTTCAAACCAAGACATATCAAGTAGAATTGTGATTGGAGTGTAACTTATTGCCTACTTGTGTTGATTGTATATGCCCCCTAGAGCTAGAATCTAGAAGAGAGCGGAGGCTCTAGTTGTATATGCCCTCTAGAACTAGAATCTAGAAGAGAGCCGAGACTCTAGTTGTATTCGCGGAATACATAGTGGAACCCAAGTCATAAGGGTGTGTGAGCTTGGAAGAGTGGAGTAGGGAAAGGTTGCCCGAACCACTATAAATTTTGTCTACTGATTTTCATTTTCGCTTTCATTATCTTATTGCTTTCTATTTATTACATTCAAGGGGATTAAACTTTAAAGGGGTTAAGTTTTAATTTACCAAAGAATTTTTAAGAACCCAATTCACCCCTCCCCTCTTGGATTTTGCCATTAACTTGGGACCAACACTTTTAAACCGGGATCACAGACCGTAACCTGCATCCATATGCACAAAAATCTTAGACCAAAGTCTATATTAAAGAATAATTTTCAAAAACACATCACAGACCGCAGTCCATGTTAACTTGTAAGCGAGTGCACCCACTTTAAAAAGTTGTTATTTGAAATCTAGTTTTAGAATGACCTTCCTTAAATTTCTTTAGAAACATTTTGAGTACAATATTTCGATAAACATTTGAAATGTTTAAGAAACGATACATCTTAAAACTCTTTTAATAAAAGAATTTCAAAACTTGTGGATTTCCATAAATAAATCATATTTTTCTCTAATATTTGCTTGGTTTCCATTTCAGGACCTTTTGTTTACAAAAGTTATGCAATTATATTATCCCCTTGTCCATAACCTAAAAATTTAATAATTGTCCACATATCAATCATTTTTATATAAAGGAAAATTGCACAGTCTTTTGCATGTCATTAAGTAACCTGAAATCATACCATTTTATGAAATCAAACATAGGAGGTTAGTCATCCATAAATCCCTTTTTAACACATCTGTATAAACATTTTTAAAATAAATTTCCTTGTCTAAAGGAAATCAAAACTTTTCGAACATCATTTCAATACATATGGACTATGTCCAAAACATCATTTATTATTTAATTATCTTGACCTAGCAAAACAAATCTTTTTCATTAACGTTTATCACGAGTTATTGTAAAAATAACTCAAAACTCATTTACAAACAATATTTTGTGAAAAAGGGTAAAATTTTCTTTTTCTTATAAAATATTGTTAAACAATATCATATAGAACTTGCTTGCTTAAAAGAAAATTCTTAAAACCATCAGTACCAAACATGAAATCCTTAGAAAACATTAGCATTGAGAACTTGCTTACTCATAAGCAAAATTTCTCAATTCCATTAACATGAAGCATTCTCATCCTTGGCAACACTTAGGATAAATTATTTATTTTAAGAAGTGTCGCTTGCTTCCGATGAAGCAAACCTTAAGACTTTTCATTAAAGTCATCATTTTTGAAAACTTATGACTTTGCATTAAAGCCGTCATATTCAAAACTTGTGCTTTCCCATTCAATAAAACATAAACATAAATATTTCAAATACAAACATAAACATTTCAATCATATCAATCCCATGGAAAGAAAATGACATTTTAGAAAGTTTACTTGCTTACCTGAGATTACTATAATCCCTTTTTCCTTCCATTCTTTTCCTTGCCTACATGAAAATGATATGATTTTTCATAAATTTCTTTTCCTTGCATTCTATTTAGTTTTCCAACCCATTTTATTCACATATATCATTTATTCGACTTCTTAAGTCACTATGCATACATTTAGCATATACGTGCACATTTTTACACATTCCATCGGCTAATCACATAACATATATAACCCAATAATTAGGTTATCCATTCAACCATATAAAATCCATCTATTTTGCATTTTTGCAAATCACATTAACTCATTACCCCTTTCCATCATTCATATCCTGCACTTAAACTCTCTTGAAGACACATATAATATGTGTTATGAAACATTTTCCTAAACAGCAATATATTCAAAAAATATATCATATTTTCATGCATTTTTGCACAAAATCATATTCTACATGTCATTTATCATCCTTGCATGTTCATTCCTTCACATATGCCCTTTTGGCAACATATACATAAGATATTTCATAAAATTTTTGAAGGTAGAAATTTAATCCATATTTCACTAGGTTAATTACCCTTAATTACCATTGCATTTAGTATATTTTCATGGAATTTAAATCCACTTGCCATAGGTTTCCAAAACAGCAAGTTTGGAACCCGTTTTTACCCGTCAAACATGTCTTTTGACACATAACCTTAAGTAGTTACATTATTCCAAAATTTCAGAATAACTTGATTGAGAATAGCAAGGTTTGGAAGTTACCTCTTCATTGCTTGTGCATTTTGTTGAGGTGGATTGTTCTTCCAAAACTTCAGTTGTGTTTAGGCATAACAAGTCTTCTTCTTGTTCGATCCGTGCCATGCAGCATATTCTTGCGCAGTTTGCTGCATCGTTGCCGTCGGTTGAAGAGCTGTTTGTTGATGAAGTCTCTTCATTGACATACATGCCTCTTCCCTTAGGCTTTTGATATTTTCTTCTTTCATGTCCTTCTCTCCTCTCTTGATAATCCTTTGGTTTTTCTTCCGGTGTAGGACATTGAGTTTGCATATGTCCTACGCCCCGCATCTATAGCACTTGGTTGGCTCGTTCTTCTTCTCTCTTCGTGGTCTTTCTTTGTAGTCTCTGAAGTTCCTTTCTTTTCTCACAAATTTTCGGAATTTGCGAGTGAGAAGTGCTATGTCTTCATTGTCGTTTTGAGATGAGGAGGTAGATTCTTCTGAGTTGTGGGTGGCCTTTAGTGCAATGGTTTTCTTCCCTTTATGATTATCTTCGTTTCTTCTCTTAATTAGCTCATGTGACATTAATGAGCTAATGAGGTCTTCTAGCTTTAAAGTGTTGAGGTCTTTTGCTTCTTCTATTGCTGTAATCTTTGGAGTCCATGAATCTGGTAGAGCTCTTAAGATCTTCATGACCTATTCAGATTCAGAGATAGCCTTTCCAAGACCTTTCAAAGCATTAGTAATCTTGGAGAATCTAGCAAACATTTCAGAAATATTTTCTGTATCTAGCATTCTAAAGCTTTCCAACTCTCCTATCAGAATATTTCTTCTAGTCCCTTGGACTTGAGAAGTTCCTTCATAAATAGATGTTAGAGTATCCCATATTTTCTTAGCGGTTTGACAAGATGATACTCTATCATATTCGGAAGCTGTAAGAGCACAAAATAGTGAGTTCATAGCTTTGGCATTGCTCTTTACAGTTCTTACTTCCTCTTCGGTCCACTTGGAAGCTCTTTCATCAATTGGCAATGTTACACCATCTTGGATAGCAATCCAAGAGTCCATATCTGTAGCCATGATGAGTTGCTTCATACGAAGCTTCCAATAACCAAAGTTGTTCCCATCAAACAATGGTGGCCTTGTAAAAGATTGGCCTTCAGCAAATGCGGGAACGGAAGTAGATTGGGATGCCATGATAATAGATCTCTTTGGTAAAAAAAAACTCAAAGACCTGCTCTGATACCACTTGTTGGTCCCGAGTTAATGCCAAAACCCAAGAGGGGAGGGGTGAATTGGGTATTTAAAAATTTATAACTTAAACAGAAACTTAACCCCGGATTAATCCAGTCCCCTTAATGAAGAAACGAAATGGAAAGCAATATAATGTAGAGAGCAAAAAAATAAATCAAACACACAAGATTTTTATAGTGGTTCGGGCAACCTCCCTACTCCACTCTTCCAAGCACACACTCCTTGTGACTTGAGTTCCACTATTGTATTCTCTCAATACAATTAGAGCCACTGCTCTCTTCTAGATTCCAGCTCTAGGGGGCATATACAACCAGAGCCTCTTGCTCTCTTCTAGATTCCAGCTCTAGGGGGCATCAACAAATTACAGCACAAGTAGGTGATGAGTTACACTCCAATCACACACTACTTTGCTTACACTTGATCTTAGTTCCTCGAACTAAATCAAGTTCAACACAAACAAATAAAACAATAGGAAAACTACACTTTACAGTTGTGTAGAAGCAGTTTGGCGCAGAGAAGAACTTGTAGTAATGACTTTGAAGATTCTGATATATAGCTCTTGCAACTTGAAGTGAAGTTCTTCCTCTTTGAATGGCTTGATCTCTTTAGAGCTCTTGAATATAGTAGTTATGCACACTTAATGATTCTCAGCTACTTCCCTCGTCTACCATGAATGCTATTTATAATTTTGGAGGGAATCCGAACGTTAGAAGGTAGGTGGCGCACATTTAATGCGCCAACGTTCGAATAAATTCTGATCGTTGCGACCCAAGTCGCATGTGGAGTCGACTTCGGATGCGACTTCGCCCAAGTCGCAGATGGAGTCGACGTCGGGTGCGACTTCGCCTTCTGCTCGCAACTCCAAGTTTCAGGTCGGGTCGACTTGGGTTCCGACTTGACCCAAGTCGCAGGTGAAGTCGACTTCGGGTGCGACTTCACCTCGGCAGTTGATTTCATGAACTTGAGAACTTGGAATGCTTGGTTCTTTTGCTTAGTCTTCTCCATGCCTTTTGCATTTTGTATTTAGTTTTTGGATCATTGTGTCTTGCTTTCATTAGCACCATGATTTGCAAACCTTTGAACTCATGAGTCTTGAACTCGAACAATCTTCTTGGTTTATGCATCTTGCTTGAACTTGGATTGTTCTTCATCTTTGTAGACCTTGTGAATCTTGGAGACTTTGTATTGGTTGATTTTGCCTTTGATTCATTAATGTTCATAACTTGAAAATCATTTAATCCATCTTCTCTTCAGGAAAATCTCCTTTGCCCGATCAAAGTCTATGTCGGAGTCGACTTCGTCTGCGACTTCACCTCAAGTCGCAAGTGGAGTCGACTTGGGGTGCGACTTCGGCACTTCGTGTTCTGAACTTCAACTCTAGAGAGTTTTCGCCATCTGAAGTCGATCCTGGAGTCGACTTAGTTGGCGACTTGGCTTCCCAAGTCGCAAGTGGAGTTGACTTGGCCTGCGACTTCACTTGTTCTTCTCCCATTTTCAACTCTGGACAGTTTGGGCTCTTTGAAGTCGATCTTGGAGTCGACTTGGGGTACGACTTGGCCTTCCATGTTTTATGTTCTTCAAATGTATATCCCTTAAACATATCCACACACATATTAGTAGCCAAGACGTACTCAAATTGATTTGTTAATCATCAAAACATAGATTTAACTTGTTTTCCACATATTTCCAACATTGGGGAGATGGAATTTCCAACCATCAACTATGTGAACATGCACTCCTAATGAGGCTGGATTTTCTCCAGCTGTGGGCCCCACTTTTGCTGGGTTTTCCATACCAATTTAAAGCATGTCTATCCCCCTTATGTGCTGGTGAATTCATAGCCATATAAATTATTTTTTTCATATTTTCTTAATTGCAAAAATCTGCATGCATCAAGACCGTCCAAACTACCCATAGATTACGTCCATTTCTGCTTTCATTTATCCAAATTTTTTTCATTTTTCGATAATCCCCATTTAAGGGTAAATCATACACCTAATTATCCTTTAATTCATGCATTAATTTGACATTAATAATTTTAGCAACATGGCAGCAATCAGCCCATCATTTGGACATCATTTGCATGAGACAAAGCTGTCCACTTTTGCATTTTTCAGTGGGCAGCTGATAATCACAAAATTTCAGGGATTTTTCCACATGATTAATGGCCCATTACTTACCCTAGGTGTTTAGGTATTTTAGATACATATTCGAGATTTTTTAAAAATCCAAAAACCATACTTTATCACCCATGGGCGTACCTTGTGTTGACACACATACATGCCTATTGAAGCTACTCCCTTAGTCATTTAAAACCCTGCATTTAAGCTACTGATTTTCCATGGATTTTAGCATTTTTTTAATTCATAAAATCCACTTGGAATTGCCTCCCTTTGACACCTCTTATATGCCATTAAATAATGCATTTAATCCATGTACTCTATCCATTAATGAAGAGTACTTTTGAGGTGCATTGTCAACCACGCTCACCTTTTTCAATGCAGGTATTTTTCCAACGTTTCATACTTAATCTAAGCCATCCAAAATAAACATCTCATAATTTCATTCAACCATTTCAAATTTCATTTCAATCCGAGTTTCCTAGCTCCCGTTATAGTCGTTTAAAGTTAATGGTTGAAATTGAAATATGATCAATAAATCATAACTCTAATTTCGTCAAGAATTTTCATAATCCAATAATCCCAAGCCCAACATCATCAACTTCCATGTCAAATTTCACTTGAATCCGCTTTACAGGCGTTGAGTTATGAATTTTCTAGTATTTTTCAACATAATTCCACAATTTCCATTTTAATCTCCATTAATTAAATCATGGAAATTAACTAAACATTCATGCCACGTTAACATTTTTTAATCCTCATTATGCTCCTTTAGTCATCTTGACTCATAATGGGCTCCGGCGATTAAATTTTTAATCACCATTCTTAGTGGAGCCCTAATTGCAAAATATCATAAAATCCTAAAATCATTCATACTTCATTTAATTTACATATAAATCACTTGTATATGCCCAATGCATATATTGGATCCTACTTAGGTTAGAGTTTCACACTCTATTTGCCCCATTGCTGAACATTTCAGCAAAATGCCCAGCAATGCTTATTTATAAGTAGCCGTTAACGGTTCACTATGGTTAAAATTAAATTTAACCCATCGTGACCGTTTAACAAATATACAGGTGTTGTTCATATATTTCATTCTATGTCTATAGGTTACATCAGCTACATACGTGTTTCTCTTTATTTTATATATATATATTATCAATTACCGTCCATATGTTGTCCATTCATGCATCTTCAGCACTGTCTCCTTAGCTACTTATATTATTATTAATATTTTTATATATTATAGTGTCCAAAAATCCACCTTTAAAGTTATACTCATAAAAAAAATTTCTATTAATATATATATATATATTTGTTCACAAAATGCACCTTTCGGAATTATGAGAAAAAATTATTTTATTTTAATTAATTAATTCATATTTGGACATAAAATCTCTTTTTAAAATTTTGGAAACATTTTTTCCAAAATTTTATTCCTTCATTAAATTGGGCATATTAAAATAGGCTTACGCATAAAATTTCACCTCAATTGGAGCAAAGTACATATTTTAATTTAATTAAAATTGTATTTTAGCATAAAATTTCATTTTAAAACTTATAGACATTTTTTCAAAATTTAATCCATTCATTATGCAGGGTATATTAAAATAGGCTTGCTCAAAAAGCTTAATCTCAAACAACCTTATATACATCAAGATATTAATTAACTAATTAATTATACGAAAATAATAAATATCCAGTAGCCATAAATTATTTTTCATAATCTATTCATCTAGATTAAAGAGTACATAATTTAGTATTTTCTATTAAATTTTCTGGTATATATGAGTTATAAATACTTAAATGTAATGAATATAGTATGGATAAATATAAGGCCTTAATTAGGAACCCTAATTGGCCAAAACTTTTTCATTTATTTTTATTTTTATGTAAGATCTGTAAATTTAAACAGTTTCAATTTGTATAATTCAGAATTTTAAAATTCCTTCCCGAAAAATTTGTAAAAAATTCATTTTCATATCTAATCTTTATGAAATCATAAATTACCCTTCATTTTCTTATAAATTCCAAACATAACCTTTTTAGACTTCAATTAAGTTCCCTTTTTGTCTCTACTCCTATTTCGTCCTATTGTGAGAAGCTTCCTTTTTCGTCTTTTGTGATTAAGTTAATCCAAAGTGATTAACTTATCACTTTATCTTAATCACATGATTACTATCCATATTTACTATTTATTAAATTAATTATTTGATCCTTCAACTTCATATATTTAAAAAAAAATCAATATATTGTTGGTCCCGAGTTGATGGCTAAACCCAAGAGGGGAGGGGTGAATTGGGTTCTTCAAAATTTCTTTGGTAAACTTAAAAATCTTAACCCCTTGAAAAAATTAATCCCCTTTTTAAGCGAATGGAGAGCAAATAAGATAAAGCAGTAAAAATAAGTAGAACACAAGATTTATAGTGGTTCGGGCAAACCTTCCCTACTCCACTCTTCCAAGCTCACACTCCGTTGTGACTTGGGTTCCACTATGTATTCCAAGAATACACTTAGAGTCACCGCTCTCTTCTAGATTCAAAGCTCTAGGGGGCATACACAACTAGAGCCACTTGCTCTCTTCTAGATTCAAAGCTCTAGGGGGCATACACAACTAGAGCCACTTGCTCTCTTCTAGATTCAAAGCTCTAGGGGGCATATACAATCACTTGCACAAGTAGGTGATGAGTCTCACTCCAATCACACCCTACTTTGCATACACTTGATCTTAGCTACTCAAGCTAAATCAAGATTTATACAACCAAATAAAGAAATGAATAAAAACTACACTTTACAAATTTGTGTAGGCAGTTTTGAGCTCGAGGAAGAAATCAAAAATAGCTTGAATGATGATTGTTGAAGCAACTTGCAGTTTGAAGCTCTTTCTTCCCTTGAAATACTCAAATATGGAGAAAAGGTATTTGAAAGTCTTTCTTGCACTTCTTTTCTTTCTTTGATCTTTAGAGTAGTGTCTCTTTTTTTTTTCTTACGTTCATTTGAATGTCCTTTTATAGATTGAGGAAAATATGAACGTTGTAGAAGTGGTTGGCGTGCAATAAATGAACTCCAACGTTCAAAAATTTGACCGTTATTCTCCAAGTCTAAGATGAAGTCGACTTGGCCTGCGACTTGGCTTCCAAGTCGCACATGGAGTCGACTTGGCCTGCGACTTGGGTTCTTCAGAAACTCAAGTCTGAGACTTGGGTCGACTTGGCTTTCAGACTTTAACTCAAGTCGATCCTGAAGTCGACTTGGGTTGCGACTTGGCTTGGTCTATTGCAGAAACGCCTTGATCTTCTTGAAATGTCTTGAATCTTGCAAACCATTTGAAAGCTTTGAGTTCTTGCACAATATATGTATGTTCCTTGCTTTGCTTTGGACTCACTTGGTCTTCATGACTTGGATTTTACTCCATTTGGAAGCTAGCTTGAAGATTTGCTTTGAGCTTGATAGACTTGATTTGAATGTAGAACATGATTCTTAACTTTGAAGTTGACTCATTTGTTTTTCATCTTGATTCTTTGGACTTGAGTGATAAATCCTCTTGAATATCTTGAAAACAGCATCTTTGAAAGTTTGAACTTCTCAAGTCGTGGATGGAGTCGACCTGGCCTGCGACTTCACCCAAGTCGCACCTGGAGTCGACTTCGTTTGCGACTTCGTTATGTTCGTTTCCACTTTTCAGCTCTGGATACTCCAAGTCGATGCTGGAGTCGACTTCGTCTGCGACTTGACTTCCCAAGTCGCAAGTGGAGTCGACTTGACTTGCGACTTCACCTGTTGCTTTTTGGGATTCATTCTCAAGTCGATATTTGAGTCGACTTTGGGATCGACTTCACCCAAGTCGAAGTCTAAGTCGACTTGGAGATCGACTTGACCTCTTTGCTTTCCTTAAACACTTGTCAAACATGTTAGTACTCTTTATATACTCAAATAAGTTCTTGTTAATCATCAAAACTCAGGCTTTGGTCAATTTAAATTATTTTGAACATTGTTTCCAACAATCTCCCCCTTTTTGATGATTGACAAAACTTCATTTGAGTTGATACCTTTCAAAAATTTCAAACATATTCATTTGAGAAAACAGAGCATATAGGTATCGTTGAACATATAATTTAGAGTTTTGAGAACATTTAATCATTTTGGCATAAAGTATGCTTGAATATCTTACAAGCCATATATTGAGTATTAATCATTAAGAGTACTTTGTATTGTAATCATTGATCAAATATATCATTCATTCAACTCTGTATCAATCATATATAAACCAATTATCATATCAAACATCATTTCATATATATATGAAGTTTCATTACAGAATACAATGAAGCATAAATGAAACTATCCTAGATACAAACTACCCAACCCAAAAATAAAAACACTCAAATCTAACCTGTCTTCCTCCCCCTTTTTGTCAATCATTCAAAAAGTACTAAAGACTTGGTAAATTGAAATTGAGAGATGGGATAGAGAATAGGTTTGATGGGACAATGATGGGCCGAGGAGTAAACAAGAGAAGCGTGATCGGGAGTTGCCTCTCTATGAACTGAACCCGACTCGTAGGGATCGAGTTCAGGCATGGGTCTCTTTTTATGATGGCCTGAGGCAAGATGATAGCGGATATGTCGCATTTCCCGCTCGATTCTATCTTGTCGGGAATGCATATCTTCAAGTGCATTAAGGACACCGGTGACAAGACTTGTCATCCGGTTTTCTTGTTGTTCCATTTCAGCCCTCATGGCTATGATTTCATCTTTCAAATCCTTTAGGGTGACCTCCTCAGAAGAGGTTGGAGGCACCCGTTCTCTTGCAGCAGACCCTTGTGGAGAATAGGATCCGTGCGATATGGGAGATGCTGGCTCCTCTTGAGCAGGTGGTGCCGCGGGAGGTTGCTCCCCCTCAGCTTGTGCATTGTCTGCTTGCTCTTCTTCTGTAGCTTCATGCCTTAGTTCAAGCAGATTGATCTTCATTCTCTGGATTAGTGCTTTATTTATGGCATTTGTGGATTTGAGCACTTCGAAAGGCTCGCCTTCAATATCCACTTTGAAGAATTCCAAAATCTTTGTGATCCATGTGCCATAGGGAAGGACTCCTCGTGGGTTGTCCTTTCTACTTGCCAAGGCTTCTAGAAATAATTTGGGTATGCTCACTTTAACCCTGTTGGCCACTTTCCATAATATCCCAGCTTCCTGTGGATTCAATTGATTTCTTCCACCGCCCTTTGGGTAGATGCAGTGGGCAATGAGAAGCCTTAGTACCCGAAGTCTGGGTGACAAATCCATGTACCGAAGGAATTTGATTCCCGGATGGTACTTGTTGCTCCGAGTGAGCTGATTATACATTTGATCCAAGGTGAGGTCTTCTGGGATAGGCTCATCCTCGTACGGGACTCCAAGTATGTGTCCTAAATGACTCATTACTTCAGTCGGTCCTGCAACTATCCCGATTCCAAGATCCATTTCGACTCCTTTTACGAAGGTTCTAAAATATTCTTCATCCCAAAGATAATAAAACATTCGAGTAAGATCTGGATAGACCCTTTCGTCTTCCTTTAGCAAATTGGTCCATCCTTGAAAATCCAATAGATCTTCTATGTCGGATCCATATTCTTTCAAGAAATTGAAATCTATAATCTTGGGTATGAATACCTTCCGTTCGTAGAATTTTTTGTAGAAACGGCTATGTTGGAGCTCGGTTTTGAAGTAGGTAGTGGGCATCTTCAATACTTGGGCTTTCCCAGCCGCAGTGCCTCTTTTGCTTGTCCCGGATTGTGTGCTCTGTGAAGCTTGGGCATGAGGTTGGCTTTCCGACCTTGTAGCTTGTTCCGATGTGTGAGTAGAAGCTTGGAACCGAACCCTTCTACCCGTAGAAGTTGAGGGTTCTTCTCGAACCCGTTTTGCAGGTGTCCTAGCTCTCCTAGGGACTTCTTCCTCAGTGTGAGATGTGGGAGGTCTAGGCACAGGCTTTTTTGATGGTTTGGAGATGGCTTTCTTCGGGGCCATTGAGATAGGAGTTTTGGAGTTTGAAATAGGAAAATGAAGACTAGAAAGAACTTGAGAGATTTTTGAGAATGGGAGGAGAAATGAGAGAGTAGTTGAGGGAGAGAGATAGAACTGAGATGGAGGAAACGGATTGAGAGAGTTGGGAGAAGATATCAAGGAGAGAGGCAGTGAGAGAGTAGGAGTCGCCGGAGAGGGAGAGGATTCCCGGAGAGAAAAAGGGGAATCGCCGGAGGAAAGAAAAACAGGGAGACCGGAAAAATGAGGAAGAAAGAAAAGAAGAGAGAAGAAAAGGAAAAAAAAACTCGGAAGTCGGACGGTCGCGCGCGCGGAGTCGACTTTGCCCTAGGCGAAGTCGACTTCGGTCCTTCTGGAGTCGACTTCGCCTGGAGGAGGAGTCGACTTCGACCCTAGCGGAGTCGACTTCGCTTCTAAAGCGGAGTCGACCTGGCGTCCCTGGAGTCGACTTGACTCATCGACTTGACATTTTCCAATTTAATTTTCTTATGAATTTTTCTTAGTTAAGCTCTATCATCCCCATATCATTCCTAATCTTATAAAATGAATCTTTGGCTAGAGGTTTGGTAAAGATATCAGCAATTTGGTCTTCTGTTTTCACATATTCTAAGCACACATCATGATTTTCAACATGTTCTCTAATAAAATGGTGTCTTACATCAATATGTTTAGTTCTTGAATGCAGTACAGGATTTTTAGTTAAACATATTGCACTTGTATTATCACATCTAATTGGAATATCAACATATTCAATACCATAATCCTTTAATTGTTGTTTCATCCAAAGTAGTTGGGCACAACAACTACCGGCGGCTATGTATTCGGCTTCCGCAGTAGATAGTGCAACACTTGTTTGTTTTCTTGAATGCCATGAAACTAGCATATGTCCAAGAAATTGACAAGTTCCACTGGTACTTTTTCTATCCACTTTATATCCGGCAAAGTCTGCATCCGAATAGCCGATTAGATCAAAGGTTGACCCCTTTGGATACCATAGTCCAAGGTTTGTAGTTTTTATCAAATATTTAAAAATTCTTTTTACAGTAAGTAGATGTGATTCTTTGGGACATGCTTGAAATCTAGAGCACATACAAACACTAAATAAGATATCGGGTCTAGAAGCAGTTAAATAAAGCAAAGATCCTATCATGCTCCTATAAAGCTTTTGATCGATACTTTTACCGTTTTCATCCGTGTCGATTTTGATTGTTGAGCTCATTGGAGTGTTTGCTCCTTTGCTATTCTGCATTCCAAATTTCTTGAGCATCTCTTTGACATACTTGGACTAGTTCAGAAATATTCCTTCACTTTGTTGCTTGATTTGTAGTCTAAGGAAGAAATTTAATTCTCCCATCATGCTCATTTCGAATTCATTCTGCATAATCTTAGAAAATTCTTGGCATAGATTTTCGTCAGTAGCACCGAAGATTATGTCATCTACATAAATTTGTACAATTAAAATATTGCTATTTTTATATTTGATGAACAAAGTAGTGTCAACTTTCCCTCTTTGAAATTCATGATCAATCAAAAATTTGTTCAATCTTTCATACCAAGCTCTTGGAGCTTGTTTTAATCCATATAGTGCTTTAGTCAATTTATACACATATTTTGATTGATCCTTATCTTCAAAACCAGGGGGTTGTTCAACATATACTTCTTCATTCAAATAGCCATTCAAGAATGCACTCTTCACATCCATTTGGAACAATTTGAAATTCATATGTGAAGCGAATGCTAATAAGATACGTATGGCTTCTAATCTAGCCACGGGTGCATATGATTCTTCAAAATCAATTCCTTCTTCTTGGGAGTACCCTTTGGCTACTAATCGTGCCTTGTTTCTAATTACAAGACCGCTTTCGTCTAATTTGTTCCTAAATACCCATTTTGTACCAATGACTATATGATTGTTTGGTCTAGGAACTAAATGCCATACATTGTTTCTTTCGAATTGATTTAGCTCTTCTTGCATTGAAATAACCCAATGTTCATCATTAAGAGCTTGTTCAATGGTATTTGGTTTTAATTTTCGATACAAACGCATATTGGCCATAAACGTTTTGTTTTGATCTTCTAGTTTTTACTCCTTCATATATGTTTCCAATAACTTGTTCAATTGGATGGGCATTTTTGAACTTTAAATCAGTTGGAGGTTTGTAAGAGTCATTACCTTCACTTACCTCTTCCTCCTCTGGATTTTCTGGCTTGAGCTCGAGTTCCTTTGGTTGTTCTTTGCTTTTTGTCTCATCTGCATCACTTAGTTCATCCTCCTTTCTCGGACTTTGGTTAATTTCATCAAATACAACATGTATGGATTCTTCTACAACTTGATTTCGTTTGTTGAATACTCTATATGCTTTGCTATTTGAAGAATAACCAAGGAATATAGCCTCATCGCTTTTGGTATCTAATTTGCCCAAATTGGTTTTTCCATTGTTTAAAACATAGCATGTACATCCAAAAGCATGAAAATATGAGATATTTCGTTTCCTTCCTTTCCATAGTTCATATGGGGTCTTTTTCAAGATTGCTCGAATGGTAACTCGGTTCAAAACATGACAAGCTGTACTCACAGCTTCACCCCAAAATTTCTTGGATAAATTGCTCTCATTTAGCATAGTTCTAGCCATCTCTTGTATAGTTCTATTTTTCCTTTCAACTACTCCATTTTGTTGTGGAGTTCTTGGTGCAGAAAATGTGTGGTGAATTCCTTTCCCATTACAAAATTCCATGAATCGTTTGTTTTCGAATTCGCCACCATGATCGCTTCTTATGGTCACAATAGTACTCTGTTTTTCATTTTGCACCAAATTCACAAAAGTTGCAAACATAGAGAAGGCTTCATCTTTACTAGCTAAGAGAATTATCCATGTGAATCTTGAAAAATCATCAACTATGACAAATACATATTTCTTTCCACCCATGGTTAGAATGTCGGATGGCCCGTATAGATCCATATGTAGCAATTCAAGTGGCTTAGTGGTGGAAATTTCCTTTTTGGTAGAGAAAGGCATCTTGGGTTGTTTTGATAATTGACATGCCTTGCAAATCTTGTCTTTGTCATATTTCAATCTCGGTAATCCTTCTACCAAACTCTTTTTCCATAGGGTTTTTATGTTGCCCATGTTTATATGTCCAAGCCTCTTGTGCCAAACCCATGGATCGTTATCAATGGTCATTAGACATTGACCATCTAATTCATCAAGTGAAACCAGATAAATATTTCCATGTCTTTTACCACTAAACATGATATGTTCTCCATCAAATACATTACATATAGATGATTCAAACACAACTTTGTATCCTTTATCACATAATTGGCTAATGCTCATTAAATTGTGTTTGAGTCCTTCAACAAACAAAACATCTTCCATGCATGCATTTGAAATACTATGTATATTTCCTTTACCTTTAATTTTACCTTTTTCATTATTGCCAAAGGCAACCATTCCATCATTACACGGCTTAAGTTTATGAAACAAACTTCTTTCACCGGTCATATGCCTTGAGCAACCGCTATCCATGAACCATTCATTGTTTGCCTTTGCCTTTAAACATGTCTGAAAGATAAGCAAATAATTCTTATCTCCTTGGTACCCATTTTATGGGTCCATTTGGGTTAGTAATATAAATCAATTTTTGTTGTTCTAACTTTGAAAGCCCAAATCTTGTGTTTCTTGGAACCCAAACTAATTTTGCACCATGGTCATATAATTTCTTAAAATTGCATTTGTAAGTTTTATGTCCCATTTTATTGCAGAAATTACAAGCCATAGGTAATCTTGGAGTAGGCCTCCAAGTATGCACTGGTTCAAATGTTGGTCGTCTAGTCCACTTAAAATTTTTCTTTTGTGGCTTGTACATAGATGCATTTTTAGTTTGATTTTTCTCAAGTATTTGTACATTTGATTTGCTACTTTCTCCTTGCTCAAATGTATGATACCCAAGACCTCTTTTATGTGTTTGGGAGGTCATATTCAGAAACATTTTAACACTTTCTCCTGGATTAGAGAACTTAGCTAATGATTCATTTAATGATTTGTTCTCCATTTTCAGCAATTCAGTTTCATCTTTCAATTTGACTAATCTTTCTGCAAGTTTACCATTTACAATTATTGTTGCATCACATTGTCTCTTCTTAATTGTAAACTTGCTTCCTAATTTCTTCATTTCTTCATATAATGAATCATATGCAGTTTGTAGTTCATCTAATTCAGTACATTTGAGGCATTCATGAGAGGAAGAATAACTTGAATTAGAAAGGGAGAGTTTGGAACTTACCTCTTCATTGCTTGTGCATTTTGTTGAGGTAGTTTGTTCTCCTTGCTCGATTTGTGCCATACAGCAAATTCTCGCACATTCTTCTGCTTCGATTTCGTCGGTTGAGGAGCTACTCGTTGTAGATTCCTCGTCATTTACGTACATGCCTCTTCCTTTATATTTCTGAAATCTTCTATTGTCCCCTCGATCCTTTCTTTGTTCTTTTGCCTTGTTTTCTTCGGGAGTTGGACATTGGGCTTGCATATGTCCCGAACCGCCGCATCGGTAGCACTTGGTTGATTCTTTCTTCTTCTCTCGGGGAGTTCTTTCTTTGAAGCTTCTGAAATTTTTGCCTTTCCTCACAAATTTTCTGAATCGTTTTGTGAGTAGAGCAATATCATCGTCATTTTGAGAAGAAGATGTGTCATCGGGGTCTTGTGCGGCTTTTAAGGCAATTGCTCTTTTGCCCCTGTGTTGATCTTCATTCCTTTTCTTAATTAGCTCATGTGACATAAGTGAGCTAATTAAGTCTTCAAGTTTCAGCGTGTTGAGGTCTTTGGCTTCTTCAATTGCAGTGATCTTTGGAGTCCATGATTCGGGTAGAGCTCTTAAAATCTTCATGACCTGCTCAGATTCAGATATTGCTTTTCCAAGACCTTTTAAAGCATTAGTAATCTTAGAGAATCTAGCAAACATTTCAGAAATATTTTCTGTTTCTAGCATTCTAAAGTTCTCTAGTTCTCCAATCAAAATATTCCTTCTCGTCCCTTGGACTTGAGAAGTTCCTTCGTAGATAGAGGTTAGTGTATCCCATATCTCTTTGGCGGTCAAGCAAGAGGATACTCTATCATATTCAGAAGCATTAAGAGCACAAAATAAAGAGTTCATAGCTTTGGCGTTGCTCTTAACAATTCTTACTTCCTCATCGGTCCATTTGGAAGCTCTTTCATCGGTAGGCAAGGTTACTCCATCTTGGATAGCAATCCAAGAGTCCATGTCGGTAGCCATGATGAGTTGCTTCATACGAAGCTTCCAATATCCAAAATTGTTCCCGTCAAACAACGGTGGCCTTGTAAAGGATTGGCCTTCAGCAAAAGCGGGAACGGAAGTAGATTGGGATGCCATTTTGATAAGATCTCTTTGGTAAACTCAAAGACCTGCTCTGATACCACTTGTTGGTCCCGAGTTGATGGCTAAACCCAAGAGGGGAGGGGTGAATTGGGTTCTTCAAAATTTCTTTGGTAAACTTAAAAATCTTAACCCCTTGAAAAAATTAATCCCCTTTTTAAGCGAATGGAGAGCAAATAAGATAAAGCAGTAAAAATAAGTAGAACACAAGATTTATAGTGGTTCGGGCAAACCTTCCCTACTCCACTCTTCCAAGCTCACACTCCGTTGTGACTTGGGTTCCACTATGTATTCCAAGAATACACTTAGAGTCACCGCTCTCTTCTAGATTCAAAGCTCTAGGGGGCATACACAACTAGAGCCACTTGCTCTCTTCTAGATTCAAAGCTCTAGGGGGCATACACAACTAGAGCCACTTGCTCTCTTCTAGATTCAAAGCTCTAGGGGGCATATACAATCACTTGCACAAGTAGGTGATGAGTCTCACTCCAATCACACCCTACTTTGCATACACTTGATCTTAGCTACTCAAGCTAAATCAAGATTTATACAACCAAATAAAGAAATGAATAAAAACTACACTTTACAGATTTGTGTAGGCAGTTTTGAGCTCGAGGAAGAAATCAAAAATAGCTTGAATGATGATTGTTGAAGCAACTTGCAGTTTGAAGCTCTTTCTTCCCTTGAAACACTCAAATATGGAGAAAAGGTATTTGAAAGTCTTTCTTGCACTTCTTTTCTTTCTTTGATCTTTAGAGTAGTGTCTCTTTTTTTTTTCTTACGTTCATTTGAATGTCCTTTTATAGATTGAGGAAAATATGAACGTTGTAGAAGTGGTTGGCGTACAATAAATGAACTCCAACGTTCAAAAATTTGACCGTTATTCTCCAAGTCTAAGATGAAGTCGACTTGGCCTGCGACTTGGCTTCCAAGTCGCACATGGAGTCGACTTGGCCTGCGACTTGGGTTCTTCAGAAACTCAAGTCTGAGACTTGGGTCGACTTGGCTTTCAGACTTTAACTCAAGTCGATCCTGAAGTCGACTTGGGTTGCGACTTGGCTTGGTCTATTGCAGAAACGCCTTGATCTTCTTGAAATGTCTTGAATCTTGCAAACCATTTGAAAGCTTTGAGTTCTAGCACAATATATGTATGTTCCTTGCTTTGCTTTGGACTCACTTGGTCTTCATGACTTGGATTTTACTCCATTTGGAAGCTAGCTTGAAGATTTGCTTTGAGCTTGATAGACTTGATTTGAATGTAGAACATGATTCTTAACTTTGAAGTTGACTCATTTGTTTTTCATCTTGATTCTTTGGACTTGAGTGATAAATCCTCTTGAATATCTTGAAAACAGCATCTTTGAAAGTTTGAACTTCTCAAGTCGTGGATGGAGTCGACCTGGCCTGCGACTTCACCCAAGTCGCACCTGGAGTCGACTTCGTTTGCGACTTCGTTATGTTCGTTTCCACTTTTCAGCTCTGGATACTCCAAGTCGATGCTGGAGTCGACTTCGTCTGCGACTTGACTTCCCAAGTCGCAAGTGGAGTCGACTTGACTTGCGACTTCACCTGTTGCTTTTTGGGATTCATTCTCAAGTCGATATTTGAGTCGACTTTGGGATCGACTTCACCCAAGTCGAAGTCTAAGTCGACTTGGAGATCGACTTGACCTCTTTGCTTTCCTTAAACACTTGTCAAACATGTTAGTACTCTTTATATACTCAAATAAGTTCTTGTTAATCATCAAAACTCAGGCTTTGGTCAATTTAAATTATTTTGAACATTGTTTCCAACATATATTACCTACGGTTCATGACCTTAGGGTTTCATACATGGTCATAAAATTTGGGGTTCCACAATCATCCCCCCTTTATGAAAGGTTTCATCCCAAAACGTGCTATACTTTGAACAAGTGGAGGTATTTCCTCTCGACTTCCTCTCGAAATTCCCAAGTGGCTTCAGTTTCAGAGTATCAGTTCCACTGAACTTTAAGATACTAAATCTCCTCATTCTATATACACCATATGAACATCCATCCTATTCTAAATTCAACTCCATAAAATTTCATCATCTAAACTAACCCTGTATGTCCAACTTATATTCCTTTTTCCATCATTCTTTCATGATTTCAAAATCATTTTTTTATCATACATAATTGTTGGTCCCGAGTTGATGGCAATTACCCAAGAGGGGAGGGGTGAATTGGGTAATTGAAAATTTTGACTTAAACAGAAATTTTACCCGGGTTTAGTTTAATCTCCTTTAAACTAAATCAATGGAAAGCAATAAGATAATGAAAGCAGAAACAATAAATAATAGACAAGATTTATAGTCGTTCGGGCAACCTTCCCTACTCCACTCTTCCAAGCTCACACTCCGTCGTGACTTGAGTTCCACTACATATTTCTTGAATATAACTAGAGTCTCCGTTCTCTTCTAGATTCTAGCTCTAGGGGGCATATACAACTAGAGTCTCCGCTCTCTTCTAGATTCTAGCTCTAGGGGGCCCCCGTACACAACAAGCAGCACAAGTAGGTGATGAGTTGCACTCCGATCACAACCCTACTTTGCTATGACTTGGTTTGAAACACCAAACTCAAACTAAGCACTAGAAATCAAATAACAAGATGAAATAAAATAAATCTACACTTTACAGATTTGTGTAGGCAGTTTTAGCTTGAGGAAAAATTCATAGAAGCAACAAATCACCTTTGGCGTTGAAGCAAACAGCAACTTTGAAGCTCGTTCTTCCTTTAAAAGTATCTAGATCACTCAATTGTAGAAGAAAGTGAGATAAAACTCTTAGTAGCACTTCTTTTCTCTTTTTAACCTCTTCCTTGTATCTATCCACGTTTGCCTGAGTGTCTATATATAGAGGAGAGAGATTTTTGAACGTAATGAAGTTGATTGGCATGCAATAAATGTTCCAACGTTCAAAAATTCAAACATTACACCTCCAAGTCGCATATGGAGTCGACTTCGCCATGCTCAGCTTGTTCAAGTTCTTCCTTGCGTCGACTTAGTTTTGGACTTCACCCAAGTCGATGCTGGAGTCGACTTCAGGTGCGACTTGGCCTTCATATCCTTCCAAGTGAACTTAAAATACTTTGAAATGACTCTGCTTATCCAATAATTGTTCTCTCATCACTTTTATATGAATTTATACAACTTTACTTGCTTTGAATTTATTTTAGTCTTCATTTTGATCTAAGTTGAAAGCTTGGGTTATCTTAGCCTTCAGCTTCACTCAAGTTGCAAGTTAGGTTGACTTGGTCTTCGACTTAGCTTTTCAAATCCTGCATTATTATGCTCAAGTCGATGTTGGAGTCGACTTGGTCTGCGACTTCACCCAAGTTGCAAGTGGAGTCGACTTCATGTGCGACTTCGGCAGCTCTACTCCCAATGTGGCGCCCCGACCCAGGGTGCCTAGAAGCCTTACTCCGGGATCTTTATTGATTGGTAAACGTGACTCAGGATTGTTGCCCTGATCACACGGCGGGATTTTTAAATTGGATCTTGTCCAATTTTTTTTTTTCATCATATAACAAACACTTGTCATCAACTTTACGCATGATACTGATAATAACATCATATCATCATATATGAACATATTCTTTACATTAATTTCATGTATATTATTCATATCACAATAACTTACTTATCTACATCACAAGTTCTTTCAATCTAAACATTTCATACATATATATTTTGAAGATTCCATATAATCATTCATACCATATACAGACTAGTTTGTTGAAAATTTTTCTTCATACTCTTTTCCTTTCCTGCATGACCTGTGCAGTACCTGTCTATGGTTGGGGAAAACAAAACATGAGTCGAAACTCAATAAGCAAGCATTTTTCATTTTAAATGCATTTCTCACCTTTCAGCAGTAGACGCTTAACAAGCATTCTACTAGCAATTGGAGGAAACCTTTTCATAAATACCTTTCATAAACATTTCATAATCCAAATTCATGGCAAACATATGCTGGTAAAACTTGACATAGAAATTCTTTTTCCATAGACATATTTATGATCTAAAACATTTTTCATTGAAGCTCCTTTTCTCATAGGACATTCTCATGTCCTAAAATACTTTTCATAAAACCCTTTTTAAGCATATGCAACATGCAATACGTTTCTGTCTATCTGATAGGTGACACTTATCAAGTGATCATCCTTCATTATGAGAGAAACCCTTCCAGATGATAGCCCGCGAGCCAGGCGACTATCCGTGTTCATCTCCCATTTCAAGGAGGGCGCCGCCGGCATTTAGCCTTGTTCAAGCGACTCGGCCTATGCAAAGGGGGCCCAATTTGCAACCGCGTCCGGCTTGTATATCCTTTACAGTAGACCTAGTACATAATCCTTGTGCACACATTTCCTTCACATTTATGTGCTAGCATGATTTTATAAAAACTACAGACCACGGTCTGTGTCCTTTTTCTGAAAACTTGATTCTAACATGCTTTCATAAAATACTATAGACCTCAGCCTGTATTCCTTTCAAATCTTAAAAACTGGGCTTAACCCATGTTAACGAGTTATATACTCAAAACGTTTTGTAAGGATGACCAACCTTAAAACATTTATATTTCATAACTCATTTGAAATATTCAAAGAAAATATTTTAAATAACAATATTTCCTAACTGTTTTATAATAATTTTTGAACGATAAAACGTCTTTAAAAATATTTGAAACCAAAAGATTTCTCTTACAAATGTTTTTCCCATTTATGGGTTTTTATAATCAAAGGACATACAAGTTCAAGCTTTCATCTAATATTATATACTTTTGTCTTCATTTCTATGTGTGATAACTTGTATAATTTTTTGAACAGTACTCAAATCGTTTTTCAAATTAATTTATCATGTTGGCCTTCCTTAAATCCTTCTCGAACAATAGATTTTGGAAACTCCAAAATAATCCAATATCTAGAGAACCTTTGAAACATATCATTAAAATACTTCAAAACCTTGTAATAAAACTATTCTAAAATATTTATTTTCAAATCTCATTTTAAAATCTCATTTTCCTTCAACACAACCTTTTCAGCATTTTCATTTCAATATTTTTCAAGATTAAAAGGATTTGCTTCTAACGAAGCAATTTCCAAAACAATTTAAGATTGCAAAGTAAAGTCGTATAAATTATATTTTCAAAGGATTGCTTGCTTACCTGCATAGTCAACTTGTATCTTTCACTCGTACCTTTTTCTTTTCCTATACAAATGAAAAGGACCATTTTTCTCATATAGATAAAATATTCCATGCTTGCACATTTCTATTATTAAATTTGAATTCATCTTAGGGTTTCTAACCCATGCATATGTCATAATCACTTCATAACTCTCATAGAGGTTAATTTGGTCTTTATTTTCACATATGGATTTTTATCCCAAAAATCTTTAAAAATTCCATTCATACATCCTTATAAATATCAATTTT
The DNA here is from genome assembly GCA_030490835.1 of Annona cherimola. NCBI lineage: Eukaryota > Viridiplantae > Streptophyta > Magnoliopsida > Magnoliales > Annonaceae > Annona > Annona cherimola. The sequence goes on along the minus strand of CM059977.1, from coordinate 47,309,609 downwards.
ATTTCTACCCAAATCACTCTGTTTACTATTTATGATTATTGTTCATGATCACTGTTCCTAATTACTATTCACGCGGGTTATTGTTCACAGCGTGTTTGGCACTATTCATGGGTTTCAAAATTTGGCAATTTCTTTTAAAATATCATGACATAACTCTTGTTTAGTACATCATGAGATAATTCATGCGTTTTGAATTAATCATGATTATCTGGGCTAAATAAATCATTTTAGCCACTTATACACATGTGTATAAGGTTCCATAATTCATGCTTTAAGCATAAATTTGACTTAACAAAATTCTTTTAATTCCTATAATATATTCCATAACATACCATGATCAACAAAATCATAATTCTCATTTAAAATTTCTGAAACTTATTATTAAATTCCAAAACAGCCCTTCTCTTTTCACTATGTTCCATCTTCTTATTTATCTATTAATTCCATATGCATATAATAGCATTAATTTTCTATCCATAATCATTTATTACACTCTTTTATAACATATATATTAATTTGGATCACTTTCTCTTAGTTTTCATATTTATTTTTGATTATTTCTCAAACTGTCCACATTTGCTGAAATCAGGTGTACTGAGTTCTCTAAATCTTGATTTATAATAAAATAAAGGTATTTAACTCTGAAATTTCTGTCATACATCAATAACTACATGCATTAACACTCATAAAAATTTCAGAAAGAAATATTAACATTATATATTCATTTTGACATTTTCACTGTGCTGGACAGTGTTGTAAAATTAGGAACATCCCTAATCACGTTATTTTTAAACCATACTTATGTTTTCTAAAAATCATATTTAATATTTTTATTGTGATAATAATAATATCTTGTACATCATATCAAAATTTCAGATTAAATTTACATCAAAAACAATTATGAAAAATCATTTACTACAGCTGATCCTGTCACCCATTTTACCCTGTTTAAATTAATATTCTCGGATTTTTAATTTGCAACCCGCTTAATATTTTGAGCTGATATTTTTATCGTTCCTTAATGATAATATAATGAGCTTATAAAAAAATTTCCATGTCAAAAATCGTACATTTACTATCTCGTTCATATTTTTGTTTCTACCATCACATAACCTCCAGATTTGAAGCAATAAAACAAGATTAACTTATACTTATCAAATAAATCAAGAAAATATCCCTAAATTAGTTTAACGCTGAATTAGTTTAATAAAATTAATCATATATTCAGCAACATCTCATTTGCACCTTTTTCATTGTCCATGTATCTTATAAAAAAAAATTAAATGCTTAAACGCAGCATTTTCAGAACAATTGAAAGAAAGAAAAATAAATAGGAACCTGTTTGTATGCTTAGACCGTCCATTCCCTTTCTTCTCAACCAGCATTCAGCGGCCAATCCTCCTTTTACTTTGCTGAAATTTTTTTTCTTCTCCATGCTACGTTCACTGGCCTTTTATACCCAACATTAGTCGGTTCATTATTGTGCATGGCTGCCAGCATTTTGTCATCATTTTTTTTTATTTAATATTTGTCCTAAACATAGCTGCCCACGTTACCTTCAATTCATCACCTAAATGAATTACACGTCGCCCATTTAGTGCCAGCTCCTGCATTGTACATATCTTGCTGCCAATGCTGTTCATGTTTTTCTTTTTCTTTTTTTTTTAACGGAAATTCTAATATTAATAAATTAAATCATAACTGCCTACACACACTTATATATTATGAAAAATTTTCTTAATAATATATATACAATTGCTAACAAAATGTACCTTTCGGAGTTTTGAAAAAAATTTCTATTTTATTTTAATTAACTAATTCATATTTGGATAAAAAGTCTCATTTTAAAATTTTGGAGACATGCTTTCCAAAATTTCATTCCTTCATTAAATTAAGCATGTTAAAATATGATTACCCATAAAATTTCACCTCAATTGGAGCTAAGTACATATTTTAATTTAATTAAAATCATATTTTGGCATAAAATTTCATTTTAAAAATTTGTAGACATATTTTGCAAAATTTAATCCATTCATTATGTAGAGTATATTAAAATAGGCTTGCTCCAAAAGTTTCATCTCAAACAATCTTATATACATCAAGATATTAATTAACTAAATAATTATATAAAAAAAGTTAAAATATCAACGTGTACGTGCATAGCTGTGGAATTTATTACCTTGGGCACGCTTTTTAATACATTCAAGTTTGACCATTTAGTCAATTATTTTTTATAATCTCATCCATCTAGATTAGAGAGCACATAATTTAGTACTTTCTATTAAATTTTTATATGATTCTGAGTTATGCATGTTTAGATCTAATCAAAACAATAAGGATGAATATAAGCCCTTAATTAGAGCCCCTGATTAGCCAAAAAAAATTTATTTATTTTTATTTTTCCATAAGGTCCGTAAATTTAAACAGTTTCAATTTGTATAATTCAGAATTTTGAAATTCCTTTCCGAAATATTTGTAAAAATTCATTTTCATAACTATCTTAGTAGGATCATAAATGACTCTCCATTTTCTTATAAATTCCAAATATAACCTTTATAAATTCTCATTAAGTCCCCCTTTTGTCTCCATTCTTGTCAAAATTACCAATCATCATCTTTTCTAAATTTGTAATTTAATCTCACTTTTGTAAAATTGTAATTTGGTCTTTTCGTGATTAAGTTAATCCAAAGTGATTAACTTATCACTTTATCTTAATCATATGATTACTATTCATGTTTACTATTTATTAAATTAATTATTCGGTCCTTCAACTCCATATATTACAAAATTATATATTTAAAAAAAAATCAATAACCCAGGGTTCATGACCTTAGGGTTTCATACATGATCCTAAAATTTAGGGTTTCACACCCAAATTTCAACGCTGGAAGGAAAGTGTCATGTGAAGTCGATACCGGGGTCGACTTGGTCTGCGACTTCGCCCAAGTCGTAAGTGAAGTCGACTTCGTCTGCGACTTCGAGAATTCTTGTTCCCAATTTCAACGCTGGACAGAGGATGACTTTTGAAGTCGAAGATGGAATCGATTTGGGGTATCGACTTGGCCTAAGTCGATGCCTGGGTCGACGTGATTTGCAACTTGACCTATTATATTTTATATTTTTCATTTTTATAACCTCAAACATTGTACAAAACATATTAGTAGCTAAAGCTTACTCAACTTTTGTTGTTAATCATTAAAACACATACTTTTGATATTTTGCATTTGATTTCCATAATTGTTTCCAACAATAATCACACATTTATCATGACTAAAACAGACTTTTAAAAATCTGTTTTGAACATAATCTTAGCTTTATCATTTTATCACTTCAATTTCATTAATAAAAATCTATTTTGGCATCCATACTTAATCCAACTTCTATCCTTCACAAATCATGATTTTAACTACTAACAAAAATCTATTTGCATCCACCTATATAATCATCATCTAAGTATCCATAAATCCTTAATTTAACATAGTTTCCAGGCAACTAAAAATTTGTTTAACATGTCCATAAGTTCCCATTCATTGTTTACTCAAAAATCATAATTTTTTTTTCAACATGATTTTAAGAGAATAAAAATCTATTTTATTGCTCATATAATTTCAACATCACCTATATCATCAATCATGGTTTATCATGCTCTCAAGGATAATTAAAAATATGTTTAATTATTCATTCATATAATTATCATTACCTAATCATTTATATCATCCAAATGAACTTCAAAACATCATACATAAGCTGGTTTGGTCTTCCCTACTTATGTACTCAATTCATCATTTCAAATGAGTATATTCACCATCTAAGAATCATCAAATTTTAGCATAACAAATGGAATCATATAATGCCTTTGGATGTCACTTAATCATGGCATAAATATGCATTAAAAATACGAAATTTAAGTTAGAACAATTACCTGCATTGGGGCGTATATAATTTCCTTTTCTTGCTTCCTTTCTTCTTCCTTCCATACATATATCTTCAAAAATTCCTTTCTCACAGTCTTTATACTATTTATGTCTATTCTAAGCTGGATATATATTGCCCTACCACTTACACCCCTCATTTTATTATTGTATTTTTAATTGTATCAATAGAGAGGTTAGTAATAATCATTATATAAATATAAAAAATTTCATTTCTATAGCAAAGAATACCTTTGCCTCAAATATATTTTATAAATATCTTTACCAAGAAAAAATTTCTTTAACTTCATCTATTTTATTCTCACTACTTAGGTATCTTCTAGTGAAAATACCAATACTAAGACAATCTATAGTATATTATGATAGATAATACATTATATAAACATTATTATTTCAATTTCTTCTTTTCCTTCATCCTTTCTATACTTATGTACAAAGCCTTACTATGATATCCCTTCCTGTGGTATTGTATCTTTCTCTAATTCCCTTTATTCAGCCTAACTCTGGCTCTCGTAGTTGGCATATTTGCTTTCTATATGCACAGAACATATGTTAGTATCATAATATATTCATAACATCATATATATATATGTTTCTTTCACATATATACATATTATCTCATATCAATATCATAGAAGTATTATAACCTCTTAAACATGTAGGTTTATATATGATTTTCTTCTTTTCATGCCTATATACCAACCTATACTTTGATACTACTCTCTGTGGTATTATATCTTTCCTTTCATCATTCTTCATTTTCCTCTTTCCACTCCTATTTTTTAATGAGCTTCTTATTATGTATAATTCTTACTATATAATTATCAAATCATCAAGGAAGGATTCTTCAACTACATACTCACCTTGAGTGCGGCTCTTTCTATCACTAATCCTGTCAATCATAAAAGGTGGAGTTAGAACTACATATAACATATATTTCTTAAATATCCACCTTTTATCTATATTTTTCTCAAATCTTACATTTTTTTCTTACTTTCCTTTCCAACATCACTTTTCATAATGAAAAATTACTTTTCCTTTATGAATCATATACCTATCAAAATATCATAGCAATTTCCTATATTTACAACATAATTATGACAAATCGTCATATGTTCATATAACCGTAAAAATTAACATATCATAGGTATATCTTATAATTTCAATCTATCTCTTCCATCATTCTTCCTATACCTATTCATTAATCCTTGTAGAATTATATCTTTCTTTCCATATCTATTTACCATTCTTTGCTCTGATATTACTCCTTGTAATATCAAATATTTTCTTTTTGTGCCTCTTTACCAATCCTTGCTCTGATACCACGCTCTGTGGTATTATACTTTTCCTATCATCATCCTTAATTTTCCTGCCTGTTTACCAAACCTTGCTTTGATATCACCTTTTATGGCTAGCATTTTCAACTGCTTTAAAATATTTATTAGTACCAATGTCTATCATATCATAACATACTTAGTCATAAATAAAGTTCAAACATATATTCACATGATTATGTATTTCACATATTTCACATAACCTTTTTACATAGGTTATTTAAGCCTTATGTGCGTGTTTTAGCAATATTTATATTTACAAAAAGAAAAAGATATATTGACGAAAATTTTATGCCCCCCGATCCCCCTTCCCTTTAGTGACCTCTTTTCCTTACCCCTAGGAATCTTCTAAGGCTAAAAGGTACAGATGTAGCACTTTACTATCTTTACTTCAGTAGTTCTGCAATCCCGAGCTATGTGACCCGTTTGGCCACATTTGTAGTATTTTTCCGAATCGTGTAAACATTCGCCAAAGTGGTGCTTATGGTAGGTCTTGCAAGTGGGGGTGCTCCTTGTCCTGTTATCAGCCCTCTTCTTCCGGGTAGTTGCCCTTCTTTTCTTTCCTTTATTAGCCTTATTTCCCTAGGAGGCTGTAAAGAAAGGTTTCTGAGCTTGTCTAAGCTCTTGAGTCCTCATTGATTCCATCTCCAATGCCCTAGCCCTCTCGAAGCTAGAGGCATAGTCCTTTATTAGCAATGGGGTCTGCTGGTTCCACAAGCCTCGTAGTATCCCAGCAGCCTGGACTGTCTACTGTTGCATAGACTTTTCTACGACTATAGCTACCCTTTCTTCTATATTGACCTCTGCTGGAGGTCTAGAACTATCTTCTTATCTTTGGCAACTTTTTTAGGATTGTTCCTCTGATTCCGCCCTACTTATTCTCTTACTAGTCTCGCCCCTGGTTTGATCGACAATTTCCTCTATCGGGGCCTTTCCTTTGTTTGTCATCTGCATATAAATCATCAATAATAAATCAATTGATCAAAATCATGAATTCATGTAACTTAGTTTGATCATTTCCTTCATTTCTTGTCATTTTACCAATCTTTGCTCTGATACCAAGCTCTGTGACACCCCCAACCTGAGGCTCCATATAGTCCTTACTCCGGGGTCGAAAAGGGTTGGTAAACGTGACTCAGGATTGTTGCCCTGATCACACAGCAGATTTTTTATATATATAACATCAATACAGATAACATTTTCATTCATCCAACTTGGAAAGCATTTCCCATATCATAGTCTTAACTATTGCCTTTACATTATCAGAGTCATAACGATTGTCTTTACATTAGCAGAGTCATAACATTGTCTTTACAAAAAAATCATCATATACACCATTTACATATAATTCTAAATTTTCTCACATATTCCATTCAAGTTGTACTACCTTAACTTAATTGTTTTCATCAATATTCAACATAATATTAATCATACTATAAATTCATCTTCTTCTTTTCACACATGCAAAGGAATGTAAACATCTTGACATTCTTTTTATACCTGTCCTTCTCCATGGGTCATCTCCATTTACTTGACTAAATTTTGAAAAACAACACATGAGTACTAATACTTAGTAAGCAAGTCCTTTCCTTTTGTAAGTAAACATTTTTCATTTCTTTTTTGTGCATAATATGAAAATGCAAATGCATTCAAAACATACATGATATTTTTCCAAATGCATCGCTAGCTAGGCATCCACTACTTGATCCTGCTCCCATTTCAGGGAGGGCGCCGCCGGCCTCAGCATGTATTAGCGACTCGCTCACGCTAGAGAAGGACAACCGGTCCAATTACACCTCTCTCTTAACCTAATCCTCGTGCACTATGATCATTCACATTCACATGCTTGTATAACATTTATAAATCATAAACTTTTCATAAAAGCAGTTAACAAGTAGTTAGCAATCATTTCATGTAAAGCATTATAGGAATGACCATCCTTAAATATATTTTATAAATCATGTGAGCAAACAATTTGCAAATATTTAGAAATATTTTAGAAAGCATGTAACTTGCTTATCTGTGATAGTCAACTTGTACTTTCTATTTTTTCTTTTCCTTTTCCTAAACAAGTAAAAAAGACAATTTCTTTACAATATTCCATGCTTATATATCTTATTTGTTTGAACTTATTTTTTTCTAACCCATGTGTTTTCATCTTATACAACTTTGACTCATTTCTACCTTTAGTTCAATATTGTCATCACCCTTTTTCCAATTCACTTATGTTTACCATCTCTCAATTATCAATTCCATTTTTAATACTTGTTTTCTTTCCGTTAATCAACTTCTCAAGGCAATTGCTTATGAACTTCCTACGTCATTTGATGTCACCAATTCAAATAAGCCATTTATCTTCCTTTTTCCATAAATTCCATTTCATATAATTATCTTCTAACCACATTTACATATTTGGCTAATACCAACCACTCTTATCCTTATTTGGTTGAACTTGTTTCAAGGTCTAACTTACTATTTCTTCATAATAATTTGTTCTCTAATCTACTTTATTTGCATGTCCATCACATCATAAAATATTTAATTAATAATAACTAAATTACAAATATATATATTAATTAATCTTTATTTACACTGACTCAATTTATACAGTGTCAGATTACGTTGAATAAATACTAATTCAGCAAAACAATTATCATATAAATTCTGAATAAAATCATAATCCATGATTAGTCGATGTAAATTCTGCCTACGTTATTAATGATTGTCCATGTAATTAACGTTTTGTATAATATCTAAATGAAGTTTCTAAAACGATTGAATATCACAATGACCTATACAAAAACCTATACTAACTTCTAGTAGGTTAATTTAGACTTTTAATTTATGAATTTCAAAAGTCAAAATAATTAGTATATAAGATTTGTTTGGACGTTAATTCCAATGGAGGAAAGAAAAATTTATAAATCATGAAGTTACAACCATTGATTTTAACGGTACTTATGTATCCAGAAATTTATTTAACATATTTGATGAATTCCAAAATCTGAAATAGTTGACGATCAGCATAATATAGAAGTTCTGAAAATATGAGATCAAACTAAAAATGTCATATATTTAGAAGGTCAAGTCTAGGTTCAGCAGATTATGAATTTAAAATAAAAACATCATATATTTTAACATTCAAAAATATTGTTTAAATATAAAAAATTTAAAACAGTATATATGTAATTCATAATCAACGTGCCAGGGGTTAAAAATTAAAATAACAATATAATATCAATGTCCAGCAGAATTTAAAAGTGATTTAAAATTACAACAATATAATATTAATGTTCTGCAAGATCTTAGAATTTAAAACATTATTACATATATAAATTATATCAATCGTCCAGCAGGTTCAAATAAAATTTCTGAAATATTTAAACAACACGTATGCACCCAGAAATATATTTAGCACATTTGATTAATTGGACAATTTCAAAAAATAAATTAACGATCATCATGATATTAAAAATAAAAATTCTGAAAGTATGAAATCAAATTAAAATATCATATATTCAGGAAGTTGAATCCACGTTTAGCAATATTGTTTTAAAAATTAAAACAGTATCTACATAATACATATCACGTTCATCAGATTGAAAAATTAAAATTTTTAAAATATTAAATAGTCGAGCAGCACCTTTGGAAATGAGGAAATGAAATAAAAAAATTTACCTGAACGTTGTACGTCTAAGTGCTGCTGCTCTTCTACACTATTTGCCCGTTGCTGAACATATCAGCAAAATGCCCAGCAATGCTCATTTATAGGCAGCTGTTAACGGTTCACTGTGGTTAAAATTAAATTTAACCCATGGTGACTGTTTAACAGATATACAGGTGTTGTTCTTATTTCATTCTACGTCTTTAGGTTACATCTGCTACATACTTTTTCTCTTTATTATATATATATACATATTATTAATTACTGTCCATATGTTGTCCATTCATGCATCTCCAGCGCCGTCTCCTTAGCTACTTATATTATTATTAATATTTTTACATATTATAGTATCTAAAAATCCACCTTTACAGTTATACTCATAAAAAAATTATTAATATATATATATATATATATATTTGTTCACAAAATGCACTTTTCGGAATTTTGAAAAAAAATTATTTTATTTTAATTAATTAATTCATATTTGGACATAAAATCTCTTTTTAAAATTTTAAAAATATGTTTTCCAAAATTTCATTCCTTCATTAAATTGGGATATTAAAATAGGCTTACCCATAAATTTCACTTCAGTTGGAGCAAAGCACATATTTTAATTTAATTAAAATCTTATTTTGGCATAAAATTTCATTTTAAAAACTTGTAGACATATTTTTCAAAATTTAATCCATTCATTATGTAGGGTATATTAAAATAGGCTTGCTCAAAAAGTTTCATTTCAAACAACCTTATCTACATCAAGATATTAATTAACTAATTAATTATGCAAAAATAATAAATATCCACTAGACGTAAATTATTTTTGATAACCTATTCCGTCTAGATTAACGAGCACATAATTTAGTATTTTCAATTAAATTTTCTTGTCCATATGAGTTATACATGCTTAGATCTAATGAAAATAGTATGGATGAATATAAGCCCTTGGTTAGGAACCCTAATTGGCCAAAAAAATTTCTTTTATTTTTATTTTTCCATAAGGACCGTAAATTTAAACAGTTTCAATTTGTATAATTCAGAATTTTAAAATTCCTTCTCAAAAAATTTGTAAAAATTCATTTTCACATCTAATCTTTATGAAATCATAAATTACCCTTCATTTTCTTATAAATTCCAAATATAACCTTTGTAGACTTCAATTAAGTTCCTTTTTGTCTCTACTCCTATTTTGTCCTATCGTGAGAAGCTTCATTTTTCATCTTTTGTGATTAAGTTAATCCAAAGTGATTAACTTATCAATTTATTTTAATCACATAATTACTATTCATGTTTACTATTTATTAAATTAATTATTTGATCCTTCGACTTTATATATTACAAAATCATATATTTAAAAAAAATTAATACATTACCTAGGGTTCATGACCTTAAGGTTTCGTTCATGGTCCTAAAATTTGGAGTTCCACATAAAACTAGCTAAGCGACCATCCGTCTCTGTCTTCTCCCATCTCAGTGAGGGCACCGTCAGCCCTAGGTCTCTCTTAGCGACTTGGCCGCACCAAAGGGGGATAATCGGTCCGCTTACACCTTTAGGTGGACCTAATGCTATGTGCACATGAACCATTAATCTTTGACATGTGTGAAACCCCAACCGTATACGCATTATTTTGACCATATACGCGTCATTTTAATATTTGTAATTTTGTAATTATTTTATGAATAAATAAAAATTCATGAATTATATTAATGGGTATGTGTATTAGAGATTGAAATAATGCAATTAGGAATTTAACAACGTGAATAGTGAATATGAATAGTAATTGGGGATTAAGACAGGTGATTAAGAGTTAATCACTTGGATTAACTTAATCACGAAAAGATAAAATAGAGATTTGATCACTACAAGACAAAATAGCAATTCTTTTGGATATTTTAATCCAAATTTAGATTTTTGTGGAAAAATAGAAAAAAATTCATAAATTGCAATCCGAGAGTCGGAATTTGATGAAATTTTTTATAGATGGTTAAAAATACATGATGAATGGATTAAGATGTGATAAAAATCACAAATCAAAGGTCAAGATGAAGCATCAAATACAAAGTAAAAACGTGAATCAACTTTACATTAATTAAGCATTTGACTTTTAATTAAAATTGTATTGACTATCAGGTTTTGTATTGCCCAAACATCCTAAGTATAAGTGACATGCTATCAGAATTTAGTTAATAAAATGGAAACAATGTAGGTTCTAAAGAGAAGTAAAGAAAAAAAATTCAGGCTGATTTCCCAGTAAATTAGGAACAGTTTCTGCTCATATAAGCATGAAACTTTCGATTTCATTCATGAACTTTACCACCTAAAAAGATCCGCGGAGTAAGGTACAATGCGGTGTGGCGTGCCCGTAGGTCGGGGCGCTACAGAAGCGCAAGAAGAAGTTAAAGATGAGGATAATTCGGCATGTTCTAGTGCAATGGAGCAACCACAGTGCACGAGAGAAGCTACGTAGGAGCTAGAGAATGATATTCGCAGAATTTGCCCCAAATTGTTTGATGATCTATTTTAACTATTACAAGTTTCGAGGACGAAACTTTATAAGGTGAGGAGAATGTAAAAATATTGAAAAAATAAAATAAATGTTTAAATTGACTGGTCAAAGTTCACTAGAATACCCTACATTGCAAGGGATGACCGTTTAACCAAATGGGCCAAATAGTTAATGATGAATTTTGCCAATTATTATTTATATTATGTGGAACCCTAAATTTTAGGACCATGTATGAAACCCTAAGGTCATGAACCCTGGGTTATTGATTTTTTTAAATATATAATTTTGTAATATATGGAGTTGAAGGACCGCATAATTAATTTAATAAATAGTAAACATGAATAGTAATCATGTGGTTAAGATAAAGTGATAAATTAATCACTTTTGATTAACTTAATCACGAAAAGACCAAATTACAATTTTACAAAAGTGAGATTAAATTATAAATTTAGAAAAGATGATTGATTGGTAATTTTGACAAGAATGAAGGTACGAAGTGCACTTAGTGGAAATTTACAAAGGTTATATTTGGAATTTAAAAGAAAACGAAGGGTAATTTATGATCCTCCTAAGATTAGTTATGAAAATGAATTTTTACAAATATTTTGGGAAGGAATTTCAAAATTCTGAATTATACAAATTGAAACTGTTTAAATTCACGGACCTTATGGAAAAATAAAAATAAATGGAAAATTTTTGGCTAATTAGGGACTCTAATTAAGGGCTTATATTCATCCTCACTGTTTTGATTAGATCTAAATATGCATAATTCAGAATCACTTAGAAATTTAATAGAAAGTACTAAATTATGTGCTCTCTAATCTAGACGGATCAGATTATGAAAAATAGTTGTCTAAATTGTTAAACTTGAATGTATTAAAAAAGCGTGTCAAAGATAATAAATTACACCGCCATGCACCGCAATGCATGTACACGTTGATATTTAAATTTTTTTATTTTTTTTTATATATAATTGTTTAGTTAATTAATATCTTGATATATATAAGGCTGTTTGAGACGAAACTTTTGGAGCAAGCCTATTTTAATATACCCTACATAATGAATGGATTAAATTTTGCAAAATATGTCTACAAATTTTTAAAATGAAATTTTATGCCAAAATATGATTTTAATTAAATTAAAATATGTACTTAGCTCCAATTGAGGTGAAATTTTATGGGTAATCCTATTTTAATATGCTCAATTTAATGAAGGAATGAAATTTTGGAAAACATGTCTCCAAAATTTTAAAATGAGACTTTTTATCCGAATATGAATTAGTTACTTAAAATAAAACAGAAATTTTTTTCAAAATTCCGAAAGGTACATTTTGTTAGCAATTGTATATATATTAATAAGAAAAATTTTCATAATATATGGATGTGTATATACATAGTTATGAATTAATTTATTAATGTTAAAATAACCGTTTAAAAAAAAATTGCATGAAGAATATCACGCTGGCAGCAAACGGACAGCACATGTAATTACGTGGACCAGCAAATAATTGCTGAATTTTTTAAAAACTCAACACCTGTAATGTATTGAGCGGTGAGCTGGGTTAAATGAAATTTAACTATGGTAAACCGCTCAAGGTATAATATAAAAAGGGACGTGCTGATGGATGCTACTGCTGGAGAAAAAATAATTGCTGAGAAGAATGCATAGAGGTGGACGTTCAAGAAGGGCAGCAGCGTTATACATTTTTATCTGAAATGGCAACGGCCAAAGCATCCAGGTATTAATATATTCCCTTCATGCTGATTCGTTCCCTGCTTCAGCAATTTAAAACTTTTATATACATGGATCAGATGCTGCACGTTAACTATTTAATAAACAGCAAAAATAATAATATTAATAATAATAATTTTGTTGAACGCTGCTGGGTATGAAATATTGGACGAGCATACCATATATGAAAATAAAATTTTATTGCTGAAATGCAAAGGGCGGGGCAGCTGTATTTTAATTATTGATTTTTTTTCCAACAGCTGTATTATATATATACAGTGGCTGGAATAATGATTGAAATGCAGCAGCCGTATTTTACTGAATTTATTTAATTCTTAAACGTTAATCGATGCTGAAATTAATATAAAGAAGGCAGATGGGCATTGCTGGACGTTGTGGGCAGCAGCGGTAAAAAAAAAAAAAAAATGTTTTTTTTTCACCAAAAGCAACGTCCCAAGCATCCAGCATCCAGGGCAGCAGCATTATATATGTATATATATATAAAAAAAATAATAATAATAATTTTGTTGCTGAAATTTAATTAAGATAGGTGGACGTTCCAGGCTTTTAAACAGGTTCTTCCTTTAAGTTTTTTTAGTCACGATATTTTGTTTAATTCTGAAATGCTATTTCGTCCGCTGTCTGATGCTGATCGTTATTAAGATTTTTAATAACCAGCATATATATAAATGATGGATAATCATTGTTAACGTCCAGATTATTACATCAACTAATTATGGTTTTGATTTCATGTTGAATTAATGTCTAGACAGATTTTAATTTCTATTAAAATTGTGTTTAATGTATGCCTTAAAAATATTGAGTATAAGTGACGTTTAAAACAGATTTTAAATTCTATTCTAATCATGTTTAATTAGCAATTTATAGATGATGGAAGGATGGTTAGTATTAGCCCAACATGTAAATATGATTTGGAGATAGTTGTATGAGATAAAATATATATGGGTTAAAAAAATAAGTTCATTGTGCAAGCATGGAATGTTATAAATAGTCCTTTTCATTTGTATAGGAAAAGGAAAAGGAAAAGTAGAAGGTACAAGTTGACTACACAGGTAAGCAAGTAAACCTTTTGAAAATACAATTTTATACGACCTTATTCTGCAATCTTAAATTGTCTTGGAAATTGCTTCGTTAAAAGCAAATCCTTTTAATGTTGAAAAATATTGAAATGCAAATGTTGAAAATGTTGTGTTGAAAGGAAAATGAGTTTTTTTAAAATGATATTTGAAATAAATGTATTGAATAATTTTATTTCAAGGTTTTGAAGTATTTTAAGGATATGTTTCAAAGGTTCTCTAAATATTGGATTATTTTGAAATTTCCAAAATCCATTGTTTTGAGCAGGATTTAAGGAAGGCCAACACGATAAATTAATTTGAAAAACGATTTGAGTAATGTTCAAAGGATTATACAAGTCTCTCACATATAGAAATAAACAATAAGACAGGTAGACAAAAGTATATGATATTAGATGAAAGTTTCAAATATTTTTAAAGACGTTTTGTCATTCGAAAATTATTTACAAAAACGGTTAGAAAATATTGTTATTTTAAATATTTTCCTTGAATACTTCAAATTATTTATGAAATATAAATGTTTTAAGGTTGGCCATCCTTACAAAACATTTTGAGCATAAAACTCGTTAACATGGGTTAAGCCCAATTTTTATGATTTGAAAGGAATACAGGCGGAGGTCTGTAGTATTTTATGAAAGCATATTAGCATCAAGTTTTCAGAAAAATGACACAGACTGTGGTCTGTGGTTTTTATAAAATCATGCTAGCATATGAATGTGAAGGAAAAGTGTGCACAAGGGTTATGTACTAGGTCTACTGTAGAGGATATGCATACCGGACGCGGTTGCAAATTGGGCCCCCTTTGCATAGGCCAAGTCGCTTGAAAAGGTACTTATGAAAAGGTTTGTGAAAGGTACTTATGAAAAGGTTTCCTCCAATTGCTAGTCGAACGCTTGTTAAGCGTCTACTACTGAAAGGTGAGAAATGCATTTAAAATGAAAAATGCTTGCTTATTGAGTTTTGACTCATGTTTTGTTTTTCCTAACCATAGACAGGTATCGCAAAGGCCATGCAGGAAAGAAAAAGAGTATGAAGAAAAATTTTCAACAAACTAGTCTGTATATGGTATGAATGATTATATGGAATCATCAAAATATGTATGTATGAAATGTTTAGATTGAAGGAACTTGTGATGTAGATAAGTCAGTTATTATGATATGAATAAAATGTATGAAATTAATGACAAGAATATGTTCATATATGATGATATGATGTTATTATGAGTATCATGCGTAAAGTTGATGACAAGTGTTTGTTATGTCATGAAAAACAAAGAAAATGAATGAAACAAAAAATTTGGACGAGATTCAATTTAAAAATCCCGCCGTGTGATCAGGGCAACAATCCTGAGTCACGTTTACCAATCAATAAAGATCCCGGAGTAAGGCTTCTAGGCACCCGGTTCGGGACGCCACATATTAGCTGTGAATTATATTTTTATTCATATTTTTTGTTATTATTACAGCAACATGTGTAACTTGGTTGGTATACAGGTGGTCCTGCGGTCTTAGAAGTCTAGGGTTCAAGTAGGGGGTTTCGCAGAAAAATAGTTAATTTTTGCATTTTTCTTTTCTAGGCATGTGAGCCCCACAAAATAAGATAAGATAAATATCATACTAGATAAAATGAGGTTAGAATTGAATTTAAGGTTGAAGTGATAAAATTTTATCGTTTATTCTTTCCCTAGAATTTTAAGAGACCTATGGAAATCTTTTATAAAAAAAAAGTTGGGGAGTTGATAGACTTAAATATAGAGCATCCGTAGGGGGGAGAAATTTTTAGAAAACAGAGTTGCGGAATAAGAGGACTTTTATAAGGCAAGTGGGATTTTGTTTGGAAGATGAATTTTTGGTTCGATAATTGTAATTTATTTTATACTTATTTGTATACAATTAACTAAAATTGCCTAATTAATTGTATACAACATGAATATGATGGGTTACGTTTTTTTAGGTTATGTATTTTATGGGTTTGACATAATTAAATTTTATGATCCTAATTTTTTAGGATATAAAATTTTGTAGATAAATATGTCTAAACTCTGTGCCTAAAATATATTTCATGATATTGTTGTGCATTTTATTTTATAAATGCATTCTATTTTATAAATTAAATTAATACATGGATAATGAAATTATATATTAATTATGTGAATTAATATAAGTGTGCCTTAGTGATGATCTCAGCATAAACATCAGTATTTATGCAAAATATCATCTATGGAATCGGTTCGGTGATTTAATAAATATGCAACACTAAAGGATTACAAATTATACTCGTCAAAGGTACCTGGAGAATTCGTCATAGCCTTTTGGGCTAAAAGCAACCATTTCCTTTTTGTTGCTTTTGATACTTGATACATTTTATAATTTGATGCTTTTGACGTGCTAATGGTTTTGGATTTTGAATGGAAACTGACGTGCAGCCATTATAGCAGTATGAGCTAAGTGAGAAAGGGCTAGGTGGGGTCCATTTTAGAAAGGGAACAAAGATGATGCAGGTTAAAGTGGATCGTTCATTTCTTTTGATTATAATTTATTCATTTTAACTCTGATTTACATGATTTAATAGGTGTACCAAATCAAGTGCAACACTAGAATTTGGATTACCTGAAGATTTTCAAAGAATAATTATTTCAAAGGCATGTATTGAAAAATGATGAATTTGTAATTTTTTTGTTTCTTGATATAATAATGGAAACATGACTAGTGGAAGTGGAATCTGAAATTTTTATAAACTATAATAATTAATTTTTCTATAAATGTGTGATTGATCTTGAAAATTGCATTAAATGTACGGCCTAGGATTACTTTTCTGGACTAGTGTAAGCAACTAGATAGAGATATGAATGCTAGGATTACTTTTTTAGACTAGTGTAAGCAACTACTTAGAGATATAAATGATGAGAAGGATTGCACTTCAGAAAGAAGACTTGAGGAGAAGAAAAGAAAAAAACAAATATTAACACGGGTTAGAATGTATTAAAGAAGTTTCAACACAGTTTAAAGCATTTTGGCCAGAAAATTCAACAAAAATGAAGCAAAATACACATCTCCAGAGTGAGACAAGGTTCAAAGCATGTTCTCTTGAAGAGACACTATTTGAACCTTGTCCAACCTAAGAGTCAAAATAAAAAGTAAATCATAGGAGTTACATTTCTCATAGGATTCCACCGTTCTCACTAACTGATCTAGGTAGAATAATGATTCGATTACCCAACTAATCTGACATGTTATTGGAACTTGGAAATTTTCGTATGTGCCAAAATCAGAGTGGGTTATTTCTTCATGTGACTTTTTGGCATATTGATAAGCAAGGTGCATTTGCAGAGCATCCTTGAACTTTTGCAAAGAGAAAAGGCGTGCAACTACTCAATTTGCTGCATATGAGTTAATATCGTACGATTGATCGAGTCCATCCATTGTCCAGTCCACCAATCACACTACCAGTCACTGCAGCTGCAAGCATGTTTAAATGTCTCGTCTCATTGCCTCACTACCACAATGCCAATGTAAATCTGCCCCTTATGTTTGTGCCAATTTACACATATCACCGTAGAGAAAGGACGTTGTGTTCAAGCATTGTGTTTTTCATATATACCTTCACCATCACAATCCATGACTAACATACAACAGCTAATAATTTTGAATGGAAGGTTATTATATATTGGAATTAAGGAAAGTAAGATTTTATATATATATTAAAAAATGTGTTAGAAAATAATAAAAGATTTGCTAAAAAAATTATTATATTTACGAAGGATTAAGGTGTTTGAATGAAATGAAGAAATAGAATGAAATGTAATGGCACATACGAGGAAAGAGAAAAGTTGTAAAAATTATATTAGAAATTGAAGAAGGTATCACGAGAATGAAAAATCTTATCTTGTACATATCTCATTCAAAAATTTTGAATCTTTTCGGAATATGCCCTAAAAATTCTTCAGCCCTCTTGTGCTCATTTATTAATATGTTTTTAAAAAAAAAAAATTGAAGGCAAGATATCAGGAACGCCAGTGTGGCGCCCCAAATCGAGACGTCACTTCCTTACCTCAAGACCTTATCGATTGGTAAATATGAATCAGGATTGTTGTCCTGATCACGCGGCGGGTTCTTAATTAGATCTTGTCAAAAAAAATTCCGATTTATTCATCAATCATTTCTTTACAATCAATATTATTCATCATACAAGCTACAACACACTTGTAATACATTTCATATTTCATTTATAACATCTCCTCATGCTTTTCTACAGTAAAAGTTTCCTTGACTGAATCATCATATTTTACATCCATACATCCATACATTCAATCATTGAATCATATAAAACTTAAAATTCTAATTAAATTCACATACATATTTACATACCTTAGCATATTCATGCTTTCTCATTCCTTATAGCCTACCTAGCCATCATCTCGTGCCTTACTTCATTACCTAGATTTGCATCTTCTTGAGTTTTCCGGTACCTGTCTAAGGTTTAGGAAAACAAAACGTGAGTGACAACTCAGTAAGCAAGCATTTTATCTTTTAGGGCAAGACTTCCTTAAAAATTATTTCATTAAACATCATGAACACCTTTTTCTTAAGGACATTTACATGTTCTAAAATATTATCACGAAATCCTTTGTTCATGAGGATGATTCTATGTCCTTGAACATTATCATAAAACATTCATTCTTAAAAATCATTTACAAGCCACCTCTGGGCTTGTTAAGACAAAACATTCTTGTTTTACCCTCTTTAATTAATTTCCTTTTGTCTTGAGTGAACATTTCCAATGTTCCAAGACATTTACATAAAACCAACTTTTGTCAGTGGATGTTTTATGTCCAAAACATTTTTCTCATAAATTCTTTGGCAAAAAAGGACATTCTCATGTCCTAAAACATCATTCACATACGCCTTTTTCGGCAAAGGATATTTTTATGTTCAAAAATATTTTTTTCATTGTAAAATTCCTTTAGCCTAGAGACATTTGATGTCTCAAAATATTTTTGACATAGCTTCTTTTAGCGATGAACATCCAAATATCCTAAAATACTTTTCATTTAAATACTTTAACATTGGACATTCTTATGTCTATAAACACTTTTTATTTAGGCTCTTTAGAAATGGACATTCCTATGTCCAAACCAAGTTTCACATAAATTTATTTCATAATCCCCGTCTTGGGGCTTGTTTATAGCAAACAAGGAAAATAAAATACATAAACCATTTTCATAAATGCATTAGCAGAAAAATATTTCCTTTTATTCATGTTATTTATACTTTTGTGTAAAACACCATTTCTTTTAGGGTAACAATTTCATAAAAATCCCTTTAGGATAGCTTTCATAAAACATACTTTTATATCTCAATCTTTGGGCTTTTCAAAAGCAAAACATAAGCAAATGCATTTCTCTCCATCCAATAGTGACACTTAGCAAGTGATCATGCTACCTTTTGGAAGAGAATCCTTAACAGTACGCTAGCCAAGTGGCTGTTCCTTTATCCTACTCCCATCTCACGGAGGGCGCCGCCGGCACTCCTGTCATCTCTTAGTGACTTGGCCTTATGTATAGTGGGTCCCGTTCATCCCAACTGTGCTCTACAACCGGCCTATTCCTTGTATTGGTGCACCAACATCATCATGACGGATCGCAATCTGTTTGGTTTAAAGTATTACAGACCGTAGTCCATATCCTTTAAAACCGGGATCACAGACCTCTGTCTGCATCCATAACTTAAAAACATCACAAACCGAAGTTTGTGTCTTTAAAAAAATCATTTTCAAAAACACATCACAGACCGCAGTCTGTGTCAACTTGTAAGTGAGCGCACCCACTTTAACTAGTTGTCATTTGAAATCTAGTTTTAGGATGACCTTTCTTAAATTCTTTTAGAAGAATTTTGAGTAAAATATTTTGATAAACATTTGAAATGTTTGAGAAACAATACATCTTAAAAACCCTTATAATAAAAGAATTTCAAGACTTTTGGATTTCCAAAAATAAAACATATATTTCTCTAATATTTTCTTGGTTTCCATTTTAGGTCATTTTGCTTACAAAAGTATGCAATTATACCACCCCCTTCTCAACCACTTTAAAATCAAATTATTGTCCACATATCTATCTTACCATTTTTACATAAAGAGGGGTTTGCACAGTCTTTTGTATGTCATTTTAGCAACCCGAAATCAAACCATTTTATGAAATCACTTATTAGGTGGGTCATCCTTAAATCCCATTCAACACATCCGTACAACCATTTTTCAAGATATTTTCATCATAGATTTCCTTAACCAAAGAAAATCAAAACTTTTTTAATATCGTTTCAAAACATATGGACTATGTCCAAATCATTATTTATATTTAATTATCCTGACATAGAAAAATCAATCTTTTTTCCATAAATCATATCTTCTTTTTCTTTTTCTTTCATAAACATAATTAATTATCACAAATTATTGTAAAAAAAATTCAAAACTTATTCACAAATGTTGTTTTGTGAAAAAGGGTAAAACTCCCTTTTCTTATAATATACTTTTGAAACAACATCATAAAGAACTTGTTTGCTTAAAAGCAAATTCTTAAAAACCATCAACATAAAACGTGAAATCCTTTAAAAATATTATCGTGGAGAACTTGCTTACTTATAAGCAAATTTCTCAGTCCATTAATATAAAGCATTGTCAATCCAAGGCAATACTTGTGATCAATTCTTATCTTAAAATCGTTATTTACTTCCCATGAAGCAAACCTTGAGGTTTTTCATTAAAGTCATCATTTTTCAAAACTTGTAGCTTTGCATTAAAGCCGTTATTTTCAAAACTTGTGCTTGCCCATTCATCAAAACATAATCATAAACATTTCATCATATCGATCACATGGAAAGAAAATAGCATTTTAGAAAGTTCGCTTGCTTACCTGAGACACTTCAATTTTCCTCGTTGATTTTCTCTTTGCCCTTGCCTATACACATAAAATTACATTGCATTTATACATACAATCTCATATGCTTGCACATAATTTAGTTTTCTAACCCATATATTTTTCATTGACTTATATAACCTATTTGTTTTACAAGTCGGATGTTTATACATAACAACGCAACTTGTGCACCATATTATCCATTCTTTTCATTCTTAGTATCCTTACTTAGGATAGCTTTCAAACATAACATGATCTTTCATTTATCTTAATGAAATTTCATTATCCTTCATTTATTATTCAATTATCCATTTTTCACATTTCTTTCATTAATGCTCATTTTAGGCACATATTTATGAGTTTAAGCTTCATATATCAATCCCAAATTTTTGAGATTAACAAATATTATCAAAACATCACCTTGTTTGCACATCTCAACATATTTCCATCCATTTTTGGCATTTTAGCAAATCACATTAACTCATTACTCATTTTCATCATTCATATCTTGTACTTAAACCCTTTTAAAGACACATATAATATGTGTTATGGAAAATTTTCCTAAACAGAAACTTATCCTCTTATTAAGCTTGATTAAAACACTTAATTAACACATATATTAGGGTATAATATAGGATTAATATCCCTTAATCATATAATTCCAAAACAGCACTTTTCGCTTAGCTTTCCAACGTTGAAACGTCCCCATTAAGACATTCCTTCAAAATAGTTTTTTTTTATCAATTTAATCCCAACACTTGGACATCCTTTTCATACACTTTATTGATGTCATTCTCATGAAATTAAAGTTCATAATTCAAGTTGCTCAAAACAGCAACTTCTCATCACATTTTCAATCACTTCTTGCACCATTTGGACGTCCCCCTTTCCATATCCATGAAAACAGATTTTTATAAAAAATTTCCAGCACCATATGTGGACGTCCATGTGCTCTACATCTAGGGTATTTTACCCTTTCAAACATCAATCATTTAATTGATTCCATTCATCCGCTAATTCCATCAAAATTGGGTTAAACATGCATTATCTCATCATATCTAGATTTCCCCCTTTTAGGGTTCTTAAATTAAACCAAACTCAACATATATTAATCATGGAATCAGGTAGCATAATTTAAACTTAAAACATGATTAAAACAGAAACTTATTTGGGAATTTCCAAAATTCCAGCAAGGTATCATGGGGTAATTCAACCTTAAACCATTCTTAGCATGCTCAACTTCAAGGAATCGTTCCCTTAACTTGTTTAACACTTAGTACCCTTTTCAAATGTTTATTAACCCTTTACTTAGGGTTCATAATTATATCATTTCATAGCTAAAATTTTGAGCTTGAAAAACTTGAAATTTCACAACTTAAATTAGGTAAATACTTACTTGAACTTGAAGGGATTCAATCCAAAATTGAAAGGCTTGCTTTCCTCCACTTCTCCTCTTTCTTTCTTCCTCTTTTTCCCTTGATTTTCCCTTGGTTTTCCTTTGCTTGACACGTTCAAGGGGCTGGGAGTTAGAAAATTTTTGCTTTCTTGCTAAGCAAGAAAACCCTTAGACGTTCACAAACCTCCTCTCTCTATATTTATATTGTTTGACTTTTTAATTATCATTTTTCACCTCATTTGGAGTGAGGATAATGTTTATAATTATCCCTTAACACTTGGCATGATTATCCAATCATTTTCATATTTTTCAGAATTTTTAAATTAATTTTCAGCTCACATGGAGCAATGGACGTCCAAGTTAGCTAGGGTAGGATTTTTGGATTTTTGTGGCTAGAAAAATCCTCCTTAAATTCATACATTTAATTCCTAAGATCATGCTACATCTTTTACCCTCATTTTCTTATTTTTTTGATTCCCAAAAATTGCTCAAAAATCCACATAATCAAAGTTGTAACAAACTTTGACTTTGCATTAAAGTCATGTCCCCTCTCTTGAGACAAGTCAACCACTTTTCTCTTTCTTTTGTGGTTAAGAATTTTCTAGGGTATTTAAATTAATCAAACCTACACATATGGTTGATTATATAGTTTTAACCGTTCACGACAAATTTCATATCAATATGACCTTTCTAGCACCCCTTATGGCCATTTGAAATTGTCTATTGAATTTTAATCAAATTAAATACTTAATACCTTAATTATGTCATAATTTTTTTTATAATACATTCCATCCATGAGGTTAAGCACATCATCATGAGCTTACCTTCCAATTTTTACCTCAATTCGCTTTTATAGGTGTTAAGTTATGAATTTTCTAGCATTTTTCATCTTAATTACCTAATTATATTTTAATCTTTATAAATTAAATCATAGTAATTATGTGAAACCCGTATTATTTGAAAACTTCATGTAATATACAGTGCATATGTTATTTCAATAAGATTATAGAAAAATGTATATGTTTACAAAAAGATCAAATTTCCATTTTAAAAAAATAAGATTAAATTATAAATTTAGAAAAAATGATTGATTGGTAATTTTGACAAAAGTGGAGACAAAAAGAGGACTTAATGGGAATTTACAAAGGTTATATTTGGAATTTATAAGAAAATGTACGATAATTTATGATCTTATAAATATTAGCTATGAAAATAAATTTTTATAAATATTTCGGGAAAGAATTTCAAAATTCTGAATTATACGAATTGAAACGGTTTAAATTCACGGACCTTATGGAAAAATAAAAATAAATGGAAAATTTTTGGCTAATTAGGGGCTCTAATTAAGGGCCTATATTTATCTTAATTATTTTCATTATATCTAAGCATGCATAACCCAAAATCATATAAAAATTTCTCTAATCTAGACGGATCAGATTATTGAAAAATAATTTACTAAATTACCTAACTTGAGTGCATCAGAAAACGTGCCCAATAACCATCCATGCGCATTATACACGTACACGAGTTACGTTGATATTTTAATTAATTTTTATATAATTGTTTAGTCAATTAATATCTTAATGTATATGAGGTCATTTGAGATGAAACTTTTGGATCAAGCCTATTTTAATATATCCTACATAATGAATGGATTAAATTTTGAAAAATATATTTACAAGTTTTTAAAATAAAATTTTATGCCGAAATATGATTTTGATTAAGATAAAATATGTACTTTACTCCAATTGAGGTGAAATTTTACGGGTAATCCTATTTTAATATGCCCAATTTAATGAATAAATGAAATTTTGGAAAACATGCCTCCAAAATTTTAAAAAAGAGATTTTTATCCAAATATGAATTAGTTAATTAAAATAAAATAGAAATTTTTTTCAAAATTCTAAAAGGTACATTTTGTGAGCAATTGGATATATATTAATAAGAAAAATTTTCATAACATATAAGTGTGAATATAGGAAGCTATGATTTAATTTCCATTAAAAAAAAAAATTTGCATGAGACAAGTCACGCTGTAGCAATGGACGATGCATGTAATTACGTGGACCATTATTTAGGAATAGCAAATTAATTTACAGTTGCTGAATTTTTTAAATTCAACACCTGTAGTATAGTTAAACGGTGGACTAAGGTTTGGTTAAATTTAACCATGATAAAACCGCTTAAGGAAATGTATAAAAAGGGGTTGCTGGAAGCTATTGATGCATTGCTGGACATGGGCATTTTGGACGGGCAGCAGCATTAAAAAATATATATATATTTTTTTTAGCCAAGCACCAAGCAACGGTACAAGCAAGGTACTCGACAGGCATCTTTTTATTTCACGTCTAAATGTTCTCTTCTGAAATGCTGCTCGTCATTTGATTTTTATTAAAGTTTATTTAAGTATTCTTCCAATGGTAAATTAATATGATGAATAAATTTCTGGATGCATGATTTAAATACCAAATTCAAGCAGATTTTAATATCAGCATGATTTTCATATTATTAAATTAATACAGCATGACTTTCATTAATTCAGCATGGTTTTACCATGATTTGAATTAACTTAGTATAATTCAGTTTGATTTATCATTAATAAATAAGATTTCAAGTACTGAAATAATTAATAAGTGGGTATGAGCATACATCGCCCAAACAAATTTATACATATATAATTCTGGTTTTGAATATTAAGGGTGTGTTTGTTTGGGGTCAAAACTTGTCAATTAAAACTTTTCAACACAAAACTTTTCACTCTTCATAACTACTCTATTTTTTAATTATTTTTTCACATTTTTTTATACAAACTACCCTACTTTTTAATCATTTCTACACAACTACCCATACAACTAACCTATCTATTTTAACTTTATTCTCTTTACTCCTCATCATTACCCCTATTATATCACATCATTTTCTATCAATTTGACAACTTCTACCTCTAAAACTTTTCATCAAAAGTTTTACCTCCAACCAAACACACCCTAAATGCTGAACGTTAATATTTCTGAGAAAAATGATTTCAGAATCAAATTCAAATCTAAAATGTTGCAAGTTAAATTTTTTTAGCATGTATAAAAATGCATGGATGATCATTACCGTTCCAAATAGATTTATGTATTTATTATTTTGGTTTTGAAATTCATAATTCAGAAATTTTGTTAAATATCTTGCTGAATGTTACTATGATGAAATTTTACTGAAAATATACGCTATTTGATTTTATGTTGAATTAACAGATTTTAATTTCTGTTAAAATCATGTTTAATATATGGCTTGAAAATATTGAGTATAAGTGACGTTTAAAACAGATTTTTATAATCATGTTTAAAATATGATTTATGAATAATGAAAAGATGAGTAAAAAATTAATTTCATTAAACTAATTCAGCTTTAAACTAATTTAAGGATATTTTTATGATTAATTTGATAAGGCTAAGTTAATTTTGATATATTGCTTTAAATCTGGAGGTTATGTGATGTTAGAAACAAAAATATGAACGAGATAGTAAACGAACGAATTTTTCCATGAAAATTTTTGTATAAGTTAATTATATGATAATTAAGGAACGACAAAATTTTTAGTTTAAAATATTAATTACGTTGCAAATTAAAAATCCGAGAATATTAACTTAAACAGGGTAAAACGGGTGACAAGATCAGCTATAGTAAATAATTTTTAATATTTTTTGTAGATGGATTTTTTATCTGAAATTTTTATATGATATAAAAGACATAACAATTATCACTCTAAAAAAATAAAAAATGATTTTTGGATGACAAAATTATGGTTTAAAAATAACGTGATTAAGGCTGCTCCTGATTTCACAACAGTGTCCAGCACAGTAAAAATGTCAAAATAAATATGAAATATTAATATTTCATCCTGAAATTTTTATGAGGGTTAATTCATGTAATTATAAATGTATGAAAGAAATTTCAGAATTAAATACCTTGATTTTATTACAAATAAAGACTTAAAGAAATCAGTACGCCTGATTTCAGCAAATAAGGACAGTTTGAGAAATAATCAAAAATAAATATGAAAACTAAATGAAAGTGATCCAAATTAATATATATATTACGAAAGAGTATAATAAAGGATTAGGGATAGCAAATTAATGTTATTATATAAATATGGAATTAATGGATAAATGAGAAGATGAAACATAGTGAAAATAAGAAAAGGACTGTTTTTGAATTTAATAATAAGTTCCAAAAATTTTAAATGAGTTATTATAAGAAAAAAATGGTCCTTTTATGTGTATAGGAAAAGGAAAAGAAAAGGTGGAAGGTACGAGCTAATTTTACAGGTAAGCAAGTTATCTTTTGAAATTTTTTTTTTGTATTGCAAATGTGTTATAAATAGTTTGGTTTGGATATTTTTAAATCATGTTTGAGGATGGCCATTCCTATAATTTTTGAATTGCAAAGAATATTTCCATTTATTGAAAATTGTTTGTAAATTATTTATACATGAAGTGGCATGCCAACATGAGAATGAATGTACATGGTGCACGAGGAATAGGTCATGAGAGAGGTGTAATTGGACCAGTTATCCTCCTCTAGCATGACCAAGTCGCTAATACAGGCTGAGGCCGGCGGCGCCCTCCCTGAGATGGGAGCAAGATCAAGTGATGAACGCCTAACTAGCGTTCCATCGTGAGAAATGTCATGTATGCTTGAATGCATTGCATTTTTATATTATGAAATGCATACAACGGAAATGGAAAATGTTTATTTACAAAATGAAAGAACTTGCTTACTGAGTATTAGTACTCATGTGATTTTTTTAAAATATATAGACAGGTACGAGACAGACACCAAAGTGAAGTACAAGGTTACATAAGTTACTGCCTTTTTGTATGAATCCATGAAAGGTTGAATTTTGTAAAGGCAGCCGTGACTGACTAGGAAACTTCTATTGTAATTAAATAATTGATGAATGTGTTATGAATGTATAAAAAAAAAGGCAAGTTCTCATTACCACATGTGGAATTAAATAGAAATGATTTGATTATCTCATCCTTTCACAGGTTATGGTTATTATGTATGAATATAAAAAAAAAAAAAATTCTACCGCGTGACCAGAGCAATAATCCTGCTCACATTTACCAATCAGAAAGCGATCCCGGAGTAAGGCTCTCCAGCGCCCCAGTCGGGGGCGCCACAAATTAACATGATTATTCATGACATATTGTCACCTTTCAATCCTCCTTAAGCCCCTCGGGTCATACTAACTCACTTTGGGCTCCAGTAATTAAATTTTTAATCACAATTTTCAATGAAAACTCTAATTTCAAAATGTGTCATAATTCATAAAATTATTCAAAATTCATTCAAGGCATACATGTACCATAATTACATGTCAAATGCCTTCATATGAGTCTTACTTGGATCCGAGCATCACAGCGAAACACCTTAAATAATGTTTACTCGTGAATATCTTTCTTGTATACATAGCCATACACAATAATATTTTAACCTTGTGAAAAGGCAAAACTCATAAGTATACATGGAAATTTCTCTTAAATATATATAAAAAAATAATTAAGTACATTTGGACTACACCATAATTACTGTAAGACTCACTTGATTATGAATAAGAAATCTACTTCACTCATTGTATTTAGAATTATTCACTTTATTAGTATACCAATTTTTATCGAAGTCCAATATGTGTATGTGCCCCATCTTAAAATGGTACAAAATCAATGTAGGACCAAATAATTAATGAAGGACAATTTTAGGATAGCCCTACATCCTTACATACACTAAGAAAATGAAATTGCAATTGCAATTTCTATAAATATTGTAATTATATTTGCAAAAAATCTAAAATAATAATATGTGTAAAATATATACAATATTAAAATAGTGTTATAATATTCTCTTAAATGTAAAAATTTTTTAGAGGTTTTTGTATATACACTTACAAGGTTTAACTAATATTGCATCCATGTCTCTTAGTTTGTTGAAATTACAAACATACATACAAGATATGTATAAAATTGTAAACATGTTCTTTCCATTAGGACGTCATTAAAATTTTATATAAATGATGATAATGCATTTAAAGTCAAGTGATACAATTGTAATTTTTGCAAATACTATTATCACATTTGCAAAAAAATCTATAATAATAAAATGAGCAAAAATATATAATATTAAAAACTAGTTTTATTTTATTATAAATACAAGAAACTCTCTTAAATGTCAAAAATTTTTAGAGATTTTTGTAAATATGCGTGTAAAGTTTAGCTAATATTGCATCCATATCTCTTAGTTTATTGAAATTACAAATATACCTATAAAATTTTTATAAAATTGCAAATGTGTTCCTTTCATTAGAATGTCGTTAGAATTTTTTACAAATAACGATAATGCCTTTTAAATAAAATTATATAATTGCAAAATTTTCAAGTATCGTAATTATATTTGCGAAAAAATTAAACTAATAATGTGTAAAAATATATAAAATAATGAAATAGCAAGTAAGTCTACAATATATGTTTTGAGAATAGTAAGTCTATAATATTTAAAATTATTGCATGTGTTCCATTTGGCTTCGACGACATTACCGTTATTCTATAAAAAAATTCTAATGGGCATCCTAATGAAAATAACATGTTTACAATCCCCGGCAAATTTTGGAGGTAGATTTGCAATTTCAGCGGACTTAAAGGTACCATATAATATTAGTCAAACTATGTAGGTATAGTGCAAAAATTTTAAAATTTTACTTTTTCTAAATTATTCCTATTTCTGTCGATCAAATTTTACCAATTCTCGTAATAAATACAAAGTTATTTTTAAAAGAGAAATATGAAAATATCGTTAAAATAGAAAAATGAAAGAGGGGTACCGGCTACAAGACTTATAAAATTATAAAAAGGACGACAGGTCAGAGGGGGAAGGAGGAGAATCTTGGAACGGTCGTTTTCTTCTGTCTCGTGATGCTAGCTCGCTTGGTCACATTAGCACACCTACCCCACACCACACCGCTTTTATTGCCACCAACTCTCTCATGCCAGCTTCACTTTCTTCCTTCCTTTGCCGACACTCACCCACCACCCTTCCAAATCTCCCACTCACTCACATTCCTTTCTAGGGATAGAGACGTCTCAAGATCGTGAAAACGACCTCCGATTCACCTTCCATGGCCTTCACTCCATCTCCGGCGGCTTTCTTTTTCTTGGCGACCATTCCTCTGCTGTCCTCTCCGCCGGTTCTTGCAGCTACCGCCCCCGACGATGGTAACTCCTTTCCTTTCTTCCCCACTCTGCTTATTCCTCATCTTTGTCCTTAATTACTAGCAACAATAATAATAGTAATGCGGTTGCTGAAGAGATTGTGGATGTTCGTTTGCGTCGCGAATAGGTTTCGTTTGCTGTTCTCACTTCTCTCTTTCTCTCTCTTGTTTCCTGAAACTGAAAGATTGGGTCAACTGTTGGAAATGCAAATGGATGAAGAGAGAAATTGGACTGGAGACTTCTTGGATTGGCGTTATAATCAAGAAAATTCTTCTCCACCTTGTGCTTCTGTACAATGAATGGAGACATTGAAGTTTTGCCTCTGAACTCTGTCTTTCACTCTATGCTAATTGCTAAAAGATCGGTGAAGAATTTCCTAGTTGATTGAACAAAAATGTGGGTATCATACAGAAAAGATGGTTGGATGAGGCCAAGAGTATCGGATCCATGGATGACGATGTCTGTCCAGGATCTCTGCGGTGGACGAATTTGGAATTTCTTCTGTTGATAAATCGCAACATGTGAAATTTCTTAACTCAGTGACTTGAAGTGTTTTTTTTTTTTCCTTCCTTCCCCTTAGATATATATTTTATCAATTAAGTTGACAGACCAGCGTTTGGACTAGATGGCTCACTGCTGTTCATGTTATTATATGGGCTGTGTTCCAATGTTACCCCTGCAGTGGTCAATCTCTTCCTGTCAACGGATGGCTTCCAAATGGATGGTTGGGATAGTGGCGGATCTGGGGATAAGAAAATTTAACTGAGGTTCAAGGAAGGTGGTTTTGGCCTTTTTGGGCAATATAGATCTTTGAAATTGTGAATGAAAATCCATATCACTGGGAAACATGGCATCAGTTAAAATCACGTGTAAGATGTTTAGCCATCGCAATATGAAGCTGCTGTTTCTTTCTTTGTTCATGTTCTCTGTCCTTTTGGCAATTGATGATTCTTTTATGCACTTTTTGTTTTTACTTTTGTGGATATATTTCAAATTGCACTCCCTTTTTTAATAATTGCTACTGGGATTATGATTATTCTTCTTATGCCTATGCACTTTTAAGGATTTTAATTTTAGCCAAATGGTTTTACTGAATTTTCAGGAAGTAGACTCATGTTAAACTGCATTGATATTTGGTTTCTGATTTTCAGTTCAGGCACTGGAAGTGATCTACAGCTCGTTGAACAATCCTCCTCAATTGTCTGGCTGGAGGCCAAATGGTGGTGATCCTTGTGGTGAATCCTGGAAGGGAATCTTTTGTGAAGGGCCAGCTGTCACCGCCATGTGTGTGCCTATTTTTTGTTCTTTGGCTGTCCCTAAACACTTTATCAATCATCTTATGATGTTTAGAATGCAGCTGTTTTGTTCTGTCTTTGCATCAAAACAAGTATGCTCATTTTAGTGATATCTGTTAAGTGAATGGACTTGTTACTGAAATTATTCTGACAACAAGATGTGTCTAATTTGTTTGCTGAAATGGAAGGCCAGACAATCAGCTTGATTTGAAGTTTGGGCATCTACCTTGAGGAAATTAGTAAGATATAATATTATCCTATCTTTGGGGTTCGCACTCTGCATGTTGGTGAAACCCGATGCCACCAGTGTGTCTATGTACACACTTTTCTTAGGTCATCCACTTAGTTTAAAAAAAGTCAAAGAATAGACTGTCTCCTGCCTATCCCTTGTGATACTTTACACTCCTTGGACTAAGGGTACCGTATTCTGCTATCCATGGAAAATTTGAACCAATGAAAGCTTTCACCCCACCAGCCTGCCTACGTTTCAAGTCAGGATTAATGTTGCATTCTGCAAAAGCTAGTTGTGTTTATTAAATTGATGGTTTGAATGAATTTCAACAGCATTTCATGATTGACCCCATATGGAAGTGTTTGCATTATCGGCAAAATTTTCACTGAATCATTTGTCATCTGTATGTGAACTGAAATAAAGTGAACATGAAAAAAAAAATAATAGTAGGCGTTCTATATAAAAATGAGAAGAAGCATTCTCAACTGTAGCTTTCTTTTCTTTTCCCAATAGCCAACTTTCAGGGATGAGGCTCAACGGAACTATGGGGTACCTTCTTTCGAACCTCCAATCCTTGCGGATTTTGTAAGAGCAAATTATGTTCACTTCTCCATCTGCTAATAAAGATCATAGCATTTAGCTGTTTGTTTTTTGTTTGATCTGTTTTTGTTGTTTTCTTTCCTTTTCAGGGATCTAAGTGACAATACTATTCATGACACAATCCCATATCAGTTGCCGCCGAATCTTACACATCTGTAATGACTCTATTCTTAAAGAGTTGAGAAACATAGTACTGGACTTCTTGCTTTCATGACACTAATGAAATGATTCTTTTTGTATGCTCAGTAACCTTGCAAACAACAATTTCAGTGGAAGTCTTCCTTACTCGATTTCCAAAATGTATACCCTTAATTATTTGTGAGCCCCTCATCTTGGCTGTTCTCCTTTCATCTCACGTGCATGTGTGGGTGTCTGCTATCTTCTCCTTTTGTCCTTTGGATGGAATACTAATGATTTACTGTACTGTCTCTTCTTTTTATGCAAAATCTTGTAGGAATGCCAGCCACAACCTTCTCTCCATGTCTGTTGGGGATTTATTTGCAACGCTCCAGGATCTTTCCTCCTTGTAAGATCACGCAGTCAAATCATTCTTTTTCCCCAGAAATTAAACCACATTAATGCTCTGAGTGAAACTTTGAGTTTAGTGTTGTTTTCATTACAGCTAATTTAGAAGCTATCTAATGTTAAACACATCCATGGTTGTGAAAATTGGTTACCATATAACTTATGTGCTCGTATCGTATTTGTGTAGTTCCTACCCTATACATGGTAAATGTCTGTTTTGATTGTGCCCCACCCCAACAAGAAGGGCTGTTACACACTTCTATCCATCTTATCAGTAATTTGTATGGGCCAAAACTTTTTTTGGTTCAATAGTAAGAGTTCTTTAAAATCGTTAAATATACTTGTGAATTGAAAAGGAACTTAATTTAAATTTCTAGTTTCTCTTTACACCAAAACTAGAACGGAATGTGAAATCACCCTTGATCCACTAGGACACTTGTTTTGATTGGCCTGACCTAAAAAACTACATGCAAAGAAGATGAGAATTGAGAATAACACCTAATTGCTATCTTTTATGCCATCATCATTATCGTAAACCGTTTTCCACTTATTTGGGGTCGGCTTCATGGATTCTTTTGTGCCACTGTTAACTATCATAAACTACATGTACTGTAACATTTAATGTTTTCATATCTTATTTAATTACTTCCATCTTTGTTTTATTGGGTTTTTTTATCATTCTTTTACCATCTTCTTTATGAATAAACTCAACTCTTCTAACCGATGACATTTCAAGCCTCCATTTAATATGTCCCAACCACCTTAATTTGTTTTCTATCATTTTATTGTCTATTGACTTCACTTTTACATTATCTTGGATTACTTTATTTCTAATATTATCATTTCTTGTTTGACCATTCATCTATCTTAATATTTTCATTTCTGCTACATATCATATGTATATTATATTGCCTGTTTAGGAATAGGATGGAATTTGGAATGAGATAAAAAAAGGTTTTGTTGTATTATGAATGAGAAAAGTTGTATTAAAATTGAAAAAAATTGTATGATAAATGGAATTGAAAATGAGAAAAAATGTTTTTAGAAAATGGGAGATTCAATCACATCCTTGTCTTATCCAAGTTGTGAACAAGTGTAATATTTTGCCGCATATAGCAAAGCTAAGCACAAAGCTTATGATAATTCATATGAAAAATTAGAAATTAGACAAGAAAAGATATATTTATGTTAGCTAAATTAGGGGAAAGTAAAAATAAAGACTCAACACATGTTAGATGCATTAGAAGTGAGAGCCAAAGAGTCTCAATTGAAGATGACAAAATTTAGCTAGCATAAATATATCTTTTCTTGTCTAATTGTAAAAGAGTTTTTTTAAGGTGAGCTAAGCTAAACATTTGTTTAACTGGGCTAACAGGATCATTCCTTTATAAATTGTAGAATTAACTTTTTCATCTTTCTCTAATTTTGTCATCTTCAACTAAGACTCTTTGGCTCTCGCTTCTAATGCATCTAACATGTGTTGAGACCTTATCTTTACTTTCTCCTAATTTAGCTAACATAAATATATCTTTTCTTGTCTAATTTTTAATTTTTCATATGAATTATCATAAGCTTTGTGCTTAGCTTTGCTACTAATTTTTTAGTTTTTTTTCATTGTTTGTATTTTTCTAAAGTTATATCATTTTATTGGTCTATCATTTTTAAAACTTTTCTCATTTATCATCTATAGCTTTTTAAACAATCTTATTCTACTACCAAGTTTCTGTATGTAAGGATATACCATTTTTATATACTCATAAAATGTGTTGT
Source organism: Annona cherimola (assembly GCA_030490835.1). Lineage (NCBI taxonomy): Eukaryota > Viridiplantae > Streptophyta > Magnoliopsida > Magnoliales > Annonaceae > Annona > Annona cherimola. The sequence continues at coordinate 47,275,360 of CM059977.1, read as the reverse complement.
CCAACTCTTTTAAGTGTTTCGTTTTTTCATTTCACCTGGATTCTACTTCAATTTCTTGTATGTCCTATTTTTCTTCTTCTATCATTCTTTTACAAAAAAACTTCACATTAGCATCCTTCAAATTCTACTACTTAATCTTTGGAATTATTTAGTATTGTCGTAACATGTTGGCCAAAGCCCCGGATTAGTGATCTCCACGGCTGAAATTTGGTAGTATTTCTTGAGAATCTAATGTAATTTGGAAGGCAAAGAACCACTTAATGAGAACACATGCACAACTTTAGATATCCATGACCAATGCGTCAGTGAAATATATGGTGATAGATCCAACTCAATCCACAATAACTATAATAGAACTTCAATAGACTACGTATCAATAAATCATGATCTCATAATACCAATACATCTCGATACTCATCATATAATACTGATACATTTTCTACATGCAATTAACTAAATCAAATCAAATCTAATTTGTTACAATCTTATACATGTCATGATCCACTTAAACCTGGAATAACACAAGTCATCCTTCGGCTAGGTATTTATAATCATGTCCTGCAGAAAAATCAATAATGAAAACATGAATTCAAACTCAATTAGTAAGATAATGGTCAGTAAAAACCTTAAATTTAAAACCTCGATTAAAACATTTAACCAATGTGGCTTCTCAAAAGCCAAAACAAAAATACATCCTAACTATTCTATACAGTTCTAATTCTATCTTGTCCATACCCATTCTAATTCACAAGCTTTACCCATGGTTCATCCTTAGCTACATGCAAAGATAGCATACAATTGTTGGTTTTTTAAAGCCAAAAATATAATCCATCATCTCATTATTTTCTACAAAAGTTATAGCCATAATTAGCCATCAAATCCTCAATCCGGCGGTTAACCAAAATACAATTTTAGACCCAACCCGAGTCACATATCAAACTAATTGAAATGTGGCTTATTCGTAGCCACGTGACTCAAGTGCCATTCATGTACTCCTACATCCGTCCAAGGCAATGCAACTAAACACACTCATGCATCACAACCGAGCTCTATTTTTAACTCAAATGTCAATGTCATGTCATGCCAGGCCACATCCAAACCAAGCATGCAATGCAAACTCAGGCTCTCATTACCGCCAACAACCATGCCTCAAACACATAAGTAACTAAACTGTGCAACCTTATTTTCGTGTCAATCAAGGGTCATAAATATCCTTATTTTAATGTTAATTAAGGGCTATGAATAACCCTAACCTCATGTCAATCAAAGGCTATGAACAACCATATGCAAATAATGCATATGCATCAATTGTGTCATATACTAAATGCTTGTCAAAAGTCAAAAAGCCCTGTTCCTATGCACTCGGGTGCACGTAGCTTTGATGCAACCAGGTACAAAAACCTATTTTTAAATTTTTTTATATAATTGTTAATCTAAGTGTATTTAATATGCATATCAAGTTTTACCATGTTTGGATATTCGTAGATATTTGTTTTGGATTTTTTAAAAATCAATGACATTTTTGGAATTTTAAATTACGAAAAAATGCCACTGATTTTTTTTTTTAAAAAAAAAATCTACAAATCTCCAAAAATGATAAAACTTGATATACATGTTAAATACGCTTAAATTAATAGTTGTATAAAAAAAACTTTCAAAAAAAATAAAAAATATGTTAAATTCACCCTGTTGTACCGAGCTTAAGTGTACCTAGGTGCATTCAATCACATCTTAAAGTCAAAACCATGCATAACTAAAGTGTCATGTAATTCCACAAACCAAGCTAAATACATAGCCAACACATTTCTAAAAGAGCCTGGCCCCAAACCATCGGAGTCAACATATGATACGAAAAATTCAAAATGCAAATCATCTTGGTGCCGTTCAAATACACATACTATGTCAATAAATAAGTCAATCCACTAGCCTTACAACATGAATCCAATCTAAACCTCTATTTCCATCTCAACACAAACAGTTGCACAATTCTAGCATCAATCCATCTATAACCTCTAGTAACCAAGTTTAAATGTAAATTTCAAATCATACACCTCATGCACGCCAAGTTATCATAAGCCTCGTTCCTCATTATACACAATCCTTTATTTTCCAAAGCACATGCACAAATCATTCACATCATTGAGATTCTACATGCCCATCATTACATAAATTACGTGTTAGTTAAGTATTTCACCAAACATATTATAGGCAACATCTAGAAACCTAACAATTTCCATGTTGTACCACCTTAGGCACAAAATTCATTTTCTATATCATTTGGGGTATTCTTGAAAATCCACTATTTTCTCAAAATCCAAGAGTCTCTACCCTATATTCATCTTAAGAAATTTCACCCAACATTCCTTGCTCGTTTTTATTTAATTTCAATATACTAACATTCATATAGGCTTTTAAACAAACATGCGATATGCAAGATTAAAAACCATAGAAATCTCACCAAAGTCAACAAGATTCAACATTGTACATCTACTAAAACATGAAAAATCCTTTCCAAGTTATCTAACACATGTTCCAAAAATCCTTATGTCAAACCATGTGTCCGTATGCAAGTTTCGACAAATGCTTTAGAAACAAAGTATACAAGAAAATCCTAAGTAAAAGCATCCTACTCACTTTTAATGAATTTCCTTTGCCAAATGCTGTACACTTTAGTTGTCAAGTTAAGCTCTTCCTGACATTTCAATTTCAAAATTGTCTATTAATCAACATAAACATTTTAAATCACTTAGATTTGTACACGAATACAAATTCATAAGCTCTCCCATCTAAACCTTAGCCCATTCCCAATTCCCAAGATTACCATATCATGCATGCATGACACTTTACTAACGAAATTCTAGCTCTATGCCACGATCTAACACATGAAGTGCACTTCCCATGCATCAAGTCTACTCCAATTAACCTATATTCAAGCACAATCTTTAGGGATTTATAATTCCATTATATCACATGCATCATAAGGTTTGAAGTTTTTATTTTCATTCAAAAATATGCTCAGTCACTTCTTTTTGGCATTTCATTAGACACTTGATCAACATTATTTAGAAATCATAAAAATATTACTTGAAATCAACTAGATCAACTCAATACATTCCAAAGAGGTTAAGAAATACTTCCACATCATCCATTTTATGGATTTTCATGAAAACCTTTAATTTTCAACAAACTCCAATTTGTACACCACTTTTTTTTTTTTAACTACATTCATTACAAGGAGCTAACTACTGCAACTGCATTTGAATCAAGGACCCCTCATGATCTAACATGATACGGTTGGGTTGTGCCATGGTTGACATCTCTACACCACATTTGGATCAATAAAAATCACGTAAATCCTCAACCCCATGTTCTATACTTGTATGGGAAGGTTAAACAAAATGTTTACATTCTAAATATGTGATTTATTTAAAGAGAAAGCAAGTAACTTGGAATTCGATTTTTGTCAAATGTACCCTTGCTTGATGTTTGAAATCTCTTGATGCTTAATGCTCTTTGAAGTTAAAAAATGATTTTGTGAAAAGCATAGACAAAGTTTAGAGGGTGGGTTGAAGTATAAAAATTGTGAAAGAAGAAAATGGGAGAAGAACAAAGGTAGGGAGGAAGAGATGGGAGGCCAAATTCCTCTCACATCCACTGATCCCTTTTTTTATATTATAATATCTCTTATTATAACGAATTTGAAAATATGAAACACTTAAATGACCTCTCTAATTTTCTCACAAGTGTATCACATCTTAATTATATATTATAATTAATACAAATATCTGGGGCCTCATACTTCTCTCTTTATGCATATATAGCCACAAGACTAGGGGTGTTAATGGATTGGGTTGGATAGGTTAGAGCCTAATTCTAAACCTAACTTATTTAAAATGTTTAAATTTTAATTCGTTTATCAATTCATTTACAAAATTTTAACCCTAACCCATTTATAACTCATTTAGTAAACGAGTTGGTGAGTTGTTAACGGGTTATATAGCAGATGGCTAAACGACCTGAAGGCCTAGATTTTGTCAGATAATGAACTCGCAGGGAGACGCGGGAGTGTTTTCAGCATAGGGAGAAAGGGAAATAGGGCAGTAACGGGACAATAGAAATTAGATGGCAGGAGGAGAACTTAGCGGAGGAAAATAACTAAGGGGCTTGTGTTTATATATATCGGTCTTGCTTTTATGAAATCCTTATTTTATGTAACTCCTCCATATTTAAAATCTTGATGATTAATGAAAAATTCACTATGTCTATTGTATTTAGTATCATTTATAGTATCTTGCAAACTCTTTTAGCGGAGGAAAATAACTAAGGGGCTTGTGTTTATATATATCGGTCTTGCTTTTATGAAATCCTTATTTTATGTAATCCCTTCATATTTAAAATCTTGATGATTAATGAAAAATTCACAGTGTCTATTGTATTTAGTATCATTTATAGTATCTTACAAACTCGTTTACGTAATAAATGATTTAATGCTAAATATTAATTTTAAAGTAGTATTTTCCACATGTAAACCTTCTAAAATATTATTTCTATATGAATAAATGATTTTATAAAATATTATTACATTTTAATACATGTGTAAATGGATTTAAACTTTTTTCATAATTTACACATGAATATATATTTTTCAACAAATGTGGCCCATAAACATACTTGATCGGGATGAAACTTGGTCTTCTAAGTAACCAAATGAAGTTAAATATAATGAATGGATTGAATTTTTCATCAAGGATCAAAATCTTAAGAATTAAGAGTGTTATATTGCTCCGCTTCTATGTAACCATTTAGTTGCAGGCGGATTGCACAATAACTAGAGGCAGTCCATTGCAAAATAAGCCCTACACATTATAATGTTATAATATTTTATATAGTTATTTATCTATATAAAAAACATATATTAAACGACTTAGATGTTGAAAAAACAACTTTAAAATTGTTATTTACATTAATCTATTTTGTTACGTTGATTTTGTAAAATTTTTAGATGCGGTTCATACACATATCCAATTTGGATGAAAATTAATGTGATAGTAAAGTGAATAATTCCAAAGGGGTGTTAGTTAACAACAAAACTTTTCACTTGCTGCAACTACCCTTTTTTAATTATTTCTTCACTTTTTTTTATATAATTGCCTTATTTTTCAATCATTTTTACATAACTATCCATACATCTAATCCATTTATTTTAATTTTATTCCTTTTACTTCTCATTATTACCTTTATGATATCATATTATTTTCTTCTATTTCAAAAAATTTTACACAACGTTTATTAAAAGTTTTATCACTTCTCAAACATATCAGAAATATACTTGGTAAGGTAGATTTTCTATTCATGATCAAGTTGACCCCATAGTATATAGATTGCACGGTGCAGTTCGAATACACTAGAATATTTTCCATATATATCAGGCTTGTTTCTATGAAACCCTTTCTTTGTGTAACACCCTTCATTTTTAATATCTTCATGGTTGATGAAAAATCCATCCAATTTATTGTATTTAACATCATTTATATTATTATGGAAACTCTTTTATTTGTTTGGTATCATTGTACATGGGTACTGTAAGAGAGTAGATCTTATAGAGGGACTATCAGAGAGTTGAGTTGGGCTCAATGGAATTCTGATCGAGGGTTCGAGAAGGTTCCTAGTAAGTAGGAATTGGTGACAGAGGGTTTGGGGAGATTCCGAGAGGATCTGGGAAGAAATCTTGTAAGTACAAGTTAGTTTTAGAGGGCCCAGGATAAATCCCAAAGGAGGTGAGACGAATCAAAGGGGAACGTGAGACGAATCCCGTATAGTTTTGTCAAAGGGTTGAAGTATTGAGGAAAATTAGATGGATGAGAAGTGTAGAATGAGTGAGAGTTTGGTCCCCATAGAGTTCTTTTTTAGATGAGAGAAATGATCTCCTATTTATAGTAGTGTTGTGCTTCCGATTAGGAAGGGAGTGTTTCTACTCTTTAGTTAGTGCTCCTTGATTTTAGGAGGGAGCGTTCCCACTCTTTAGTTAGCACTCCTTAATTTTAGGAGATATTTTAGGGGTTGTTAATAGTGGCATTTGGAACAAGCTTGTACATTATTGTATTTATTTGTGAGTCAATTATTATGGTACATGTGTTATGACACATGTACGATGGGGAAGTATCCTCAGAGGCACGATCTATAAATGTGTAAAACAAAGTAATAAAATGATTTAATGCTAAAATATCAATTTTAAAGTAGTGTTTTTCATATCGAAGCCATCTAAAATATCACTACTATGTGGATAAATAATTCTACAAAGTATTATTATATTCTAATATATATGTGAATGTATCTAATCATTTTTTATAGTTTACACATGAATATATATTTTCGAGCAAATGTGACTCGTGTATATATTTTCGAGCAAATTTGGATGGAACTTGGTCTCTTAGCTAAACAAGTGATGCTAAATACAATGAATGAATTAAAGTTTGCATCAATCACCAACATATTAAAAATTGAGGGAGTACGTGCGACCACTTCTATTTAACTTGGTTACATGGAAGTGGAGTGTGTGTGTGGGTGTATATATATATTAGACTTAATGGATTAAATGAGTTAAATGGGTTAAACGGGTTACTAAGTGGGTTGATAAGTTGTAAAATCTCAAATTGAATCCATTTATCTAGGGCGTGTTTAAGAAGTGATAAAACTTTTTATAAAAACTTTTTAGTGTATAAGTTTTTGAAATGTGAGAAAACGATGTGATACGATAGGAGAAATGATGATGAGTAAAGAGAATAAAGTTAAAATAAATAGATCAGATGTATTAACAGTCGTGTAGAAATGATTGAAAAGTATATAGTTGTATAGGAAGAAGTGAAGAACTAATTTAAAAATAAGGTAGTTGTGGAAAGTGAAAAATTTTAGATTGGAAAGTTTTAATTTAGGGTATGTTCGGGGAATGAATAAAATTTTTGATGAAAAGTTTTAGAGCGAGTAAAAGTTGTAAAATGATATTATATAATAGAAGTAATGATAAGGAGTAAAGATGATAAAGTTAAAATAAATAGGTTACTTGTGTTGGTATTTTTGTAGAAATGATTGAACAATAGGGTAATTGTATAGAAAAATGTGAAGACATGATTAAAAAATAGTGTAGTTATGAAGAGTGAAAAATTTTAAATCGAAAGTTTTAATTTGATATGTTTTATTTATTGCTATACACACCCTTAAAAAGTTATATGGATTACCAAACACTCCATTAAATAGTTGAATGAATTGGCGAATCATAAACCATTTATTTAAAAATCTCAACTCAAAACTTATTTATAAATTGGTTGGATAAGCGGATTAACGTGTAAACCATGATCGTTAACACTCCTATTGATGTAGGATGGGTAGAGAAGAAAGAAAAAAGAGGAAGGTAACCTCTAGAGATGAGAAGAGAAGAAAAGGTAGAAAGAGTAGATGAATAAAGGGAGAAGAATAAGAATAAGTAGAAGAAGAACTAGAGAACATTTCTTAAAATCTTAAAATTGATGCTCCTTAGAGCTTACAAGGGCAATATTTATCGGTGAACGTACCACCTAATCTTAGCAAAATTATTAAAGATGAAATATTTTAATGAAAGGAAATTGTATATTTTAAGTGAACTTCTTAAAGAAGTAGACTTAAAATGGATACAAGCTTATTTTAGACGGATTCTAAAATATCATTAGAAATCTTCTAATATCTTTCAAAGATAAAATAAAATATTGCAATAAAATCTTTCTAAAATATCCTAGGATTATTTCCCCTTCACAAGATTCTTACACCTAGAATAGACATTTTTGAAATATTTTCTTCTATTTTCATCAATTCTATACCAGTGTTGTTAGAACCGGACCGGACCGGCCGGGAACCGATCCAGTTTCTGGTTCAATTAGGTGTGGTTCAGTTCATATATGAAAAATTGTCCGAACCGAAGAACCGACGGTCGAACCGGAAGGGCCGGTCCAATCGGGTTCGACCGGTCAGGCGAATCGCCTCGCCTCCCGCAGCCCCTCGTCCTCAGCGCAGCACGCGCCCGCCACGCTTCGTCATCAGCGCCCGCATGCGCCGCTGTGCTCGCGCTCACGCCGCCCGAAGAAGGAAAATGTGGTCCGTTCGTCTGAAAATCCTGCAAAGGCCAGCTTGATTTACCATGCACAACTTCCGAGAGTTAGAACTGTGCTCCATCCGAATTCCAAAGTCATCTACAGAGACACATTTGCTTGAGTGATGAATACTTAGTAGCTCTCGGACACTGAAGAATTTGGTTAAAAAAAAACCATTCCAGTGCATGTATCATCCCTGTACAAAAAAAAAATGTAATTGCAGTACATGGTATCCGTAATCTAAGTACAAGACTGATAATTTAAGACTGGTTGGAAATGTCCCAATTAAAATATCCAATTTGATTAGTGACTAATTATAAGTGGAAAATTTAACCCATTTTAGTCTAAAGAAAAAAGAAACTGGAAACAAATATGAAACTTTTTATTGATGAAATTCAGTGTTCTTTATATTATCTGGTTTACCTTTCGTCAGAAATCCTCTTTTTGTGGGACACGTACATAATCATTAATATATAATTTTTTCTGCCTAATTTTTTACGTGCGTCTCTTATAATATCAAATTATCAATGATTCAATTATGCTATTAAACAATCTTATAATATTAATTATGTCATTAAACAATCCTAAAATCTTACGTAATTATAAAAAAAATCTCTACAGGACTGAGGATTATTGACTCTCAGATCTTTAAAATTTTAAGAAATTTTGGGTCTTCAAAAATACTTCATATAATCAGTTTATTCTAATTAATCATATGAAAATAATATGCAACTCATGTAATTAATATCACTCTCATAATTAATTTATAGCACAAAATTCTTCACATAATTAATGTAGCAAATAAAAACTATAATATAATTAATAAAATATTATAATTAATTAAATGATATCTAAATTTAATGGTTTATAGACTTTCAATTTTCATTTTTTGCTGAACATAGGAGATATTCTTAATTTTTATATTATTATAAGTTATTTAATTGATAAAATTTTTTCAAGCATGTTTTGTACTTATATTGTGGTTTTTAAAATCTAACATATATATTTAAGATTTAATAAAAATATAATTTTATCAATATATTTATTTAAAATTTGACAAATATAATATTTATGGCATCATAAATATGTCATGCTGACGTCACTAGTTCGAACCGGTTGGAACCAGACCAGTTCCTTTACCGGTTCAATAACCGGTTCGGTTCTGACAACATTGTTCTATACATGATTTTTATTGATTTAGGTGTATGATCGAGTACCAAGAAAGTTAATATGACAAGTGATGAAAAAGAAAGAAATCAATAACAGATACATTGATATTATTAAAAATATGTATGATGGGGCTGTTACAAATATAAGGACCATTAGTGGAGATACTAATATTTTCTTAATTAAAATAGGTATGCATCAAGGCTCAGCCTCGAGTCCTTACTTTTTTATCTTAGTAATAGATGAAATTGCTAAACATGTCCAAGAAGTATCTTAGTGTATGCTATTTGCAGATGACATTGTTCTAATAGATGAAACTAAAGGACAATTTAAAATTGAATAAGTGGGTAGATGCTTTAGAATCTAATGGTTTTAGAATTAGTCGCACAAAAACTGAATATATGAAATGCAATTTTAATAATAGTAAGAACCCGAATGAGGAACCAATTAAGATTTTAGATTAAGTAGTAACAAGAAGTAATCACTTCCGGTACCTAGAATCAATAGTTTAAGAGAACGAGGAAATTGAAAAAGATATAATACATAGAATTCAAGTAGGATGGAAGAAATAGCGAAGTGTGTCAGAGTTTTTTTGCGACCGTTGAGTTCTAATCAAATAAAAAGGAAAATTTTATAAGACCGCGCTTAGACTTACTATGTTTTATGGGGCAGAATGTTGGACAGTTAAAGAACAACATATACAAAAAATGAACGTAGCGGAAATGAGAACGTTAAGGTGGATGAGTAGTAAAACAAGAAAAGTTAAAATTAAGAATGAAATAATTCGAGAAAACCTTAAAGTGAGACCAATTTGTGATAAAATGAGAGAGATTAAGATGGTTCGGTCATGTTGAACGGATGCCTGAAATAGCATCGTTTAGGAGGACAGAGTCTATTCAAGTAGAAGGTGGTAAGAGAATGAGAGTAAGACACAAAAAAATATGGATTGAAGTAATTAAACAAGATTTAAAAATATTGCAAATTACAAAAAATTTAGTCTTAAATCGACAAGAATGGCGCAATAGAATTCATGCAGTTGACCCCACCTAGGTGAGAAATGACTTTTGATGATGATGATGATTTTCATCAATTCTCCCCGGCTTCGAAAAACTCGCCATTGGAAAGTTCTGACTATAATAATGCTCAAGAATATGTGAATCCAAGTGATGAAGTTCATCTTTAGTAATCATGTAGCATCAGAATCAAACTTGTTCATTCATTTGACAAGATATTTTTGTATAATGCCGATCCATTAGTGACAAGCTCATCTTAGAGGATATTCTTTATTTGATCTAAAGAAGTAAACGATATTCGTGGAAGTATAGACACATGTGACAATGTTGAACTGTTATTTATTAAAATTCTTACAGGCAAACTTGGAGGCTCAAAAGTACCTTGATAAGAGAACAAATACTCTAGATTGGAAGTAGTACTAATTCCTATATCTGAAGGTAGAACTAATTCCTATATCTGAAGGCAAATCAAGTTCATATGCATTGAATCCCAATTTTCTTAAAAACCTTGCTAGTAAGAGTTTCTATCTTATTGCCAGTCCCAAATCCAGAAAAAAGCGAGGGTTAGCATGTCAGGCTGGCAGCGGTGATATTAAAAATCACTACTACATCTCTTATGGATTCTGAAAATATACTAAAATTTGTTAATGCTAGGGCATCTCTTGTAAGCGACGCGCTGTAGCGGAGCTTGACTGTAGTGAGAAATGAGCAAGGGTTGTTAGGGCGTCTCCGCGGAAGTGATGCGCCATAACAACGTCCACTTGTAACGAGAAGTCGACAAAGGTTCCCATGCCTTTATGGACGTGGTTTAGAGAAGAAGGTGGTACTAGAACACAAGGTCCGTTTTGCCTCATGGAATGTTGGGACTCTTTTAGGAGAAAGTATGGAAGTAGTAGATGTTATGAGAAGGAGAAGAATTAATATAGCATGCGTTCAAGAGACTAAGTGGAAAGAAGAGAAGGCTAAAGAGATTAATGAATTCAAATTATGATATATAGGAAAGGATGGTAATAAAAGTGGTGTAGGGATAATAGTAGATAATAAATTCATAAATAAAGTTGTAGATGTTAATAGAGTAAACAATAGAATTATTCAAATAAAATTTGTATTAGGTGTAGAGGTCATAAATATGATTAGTACTTATGCATCACAAGTAGGATTAGATGATAGAATTAAAGAAATAAGTTTGGGATGACTTAGATAGTGTAATGCAAATGATGCCTAATCTGGAAAAGGTTGTGATACGTGGAGATTTAAATGGATGTGTAGGAAAGAAGAATGTAGGATATGATAGAAGTTATGGAGGTTTCAGCTTCGGAATAAAGAATGAATTGGGCAATGCCATTTTGGACTTTGCTATAGCATATGATTTGGTTATAGCAAATGCTTTATTTCAAAAACGAGATGAACACTTGATAACTTTCGAGAGTGGGACCAATTCTAGCCAAATAGATTTCTTCCTTATAAGAAAATTGGGTAGATCCGTTTGTATTAATTGTAAGGTTATCCCAGGTGAGAGCCTAGCTATGCAGCACACACACACACACGCAAAAAGAGTCAACAAAAACTAAATGCAATATAATTCCAAAAATTAAATAGTGAAATTCAAAGAGAAACAACATGAAACTTTTTAGTAAAAGAATAATAGAAGGAAAATGGGACATAAGAAGATGGAGTAGGATCAATGTAGGATAAAATGACAACTAACATAAAAGAAGTAGGACAATACTGTAAGTATATATAAAAATTGTAGATCCTTACATAGGGAAACTTGGTGGAATATAAAAACTAAAGGCAATATAATTCCAAAAATTAAATGGTGGAATTTAAAAGGAAACGATATGGAACTTTTTAGTAAAAGAATGATAGAAGGAAAATGAGACACAAGAAGATTGCGTAGAACAATGTGAGATAAAATGACAACTAACATAAAAGAAGTAAGACAAAATATTGTAGGTATATATAAAAATCGTAGATCCTCACATAGGGAAACTTGGTGGTGAGAAAACTAGAAACCAGGGCTAAACCAGATCGTGGCATTGCTGGTTCCTGATTCGACTGGTTAAACCGGCTAGCTTGGTTCGGTTTTTAAAACATTGGTTCATGCATAACATGTAAAATATTTTAAAGCGTATCTTTTAGGAAGATCTAAAATATAAAAGTCATTGACATTCATTCACAAAAACATTAGAATATTGTCGAAGTCACTTACATTCATTTGCAAGAGCATTAGAATATTCAAATAATTTATAGAATTATTCGTCTCCATAAATTTTTTTAAAAGGTATTAAAATTTACTTGAAAGCTTTAAAATTGATATAATAATCAAACAATTCTATTGTATTGATACTAACCATTTAAAAGATAATGACACATGTAGTGTTTGATTGAGATGAATTTAGATTAGTAAAACAAATTACTCTAATGAAGTTGATTTCACATAATGATCAAGATGGGCCCAGATGGAGGCACTTTTTATATGACCTAAGTCTAAGAGGATACATTACTGGGATTTTTGGTATTTGATATGATCAGCTCAAGCTTTCCATATCAATGGTATTAGAGCTGGGTAATCGATTGGGAGGTCATGAGTTTGACTCTTAAAATGGGAGACCCAGAGGATGGATTAAAATTACTTGTTGGTGGGTACAACCACCTTGTTAAAGGTAGAGGGGTCAACTTAAAGGTCAAATTAAAATTATTGGTATATGAATGGAGCCATTTGAAGGGAGAAAAAGGGCTACCGTAGGGCCAGTGTTGCCAGAATGGTAATGCATCATCGGGAAAAGGGCTACTATTGGGTTAGTTTCATTAGAGTAGATCGTTGTGTACGTTAGTCCTTACTAGGGCAGGTAGTGTATTGGTATGACTCAAGAATGAAGGCTAAAAGGATGAATTAAAGGGATTTTTGATGTTTGATATGATCAGCTCAAGGTTTCCATATCAGTTTCACTAAGTATTTTGATGAAGTTCCTTTTAAACCTAATCCCTCTAAATAATTTTATTTAAGAATTTGGATTCGTTGTGGGCATCGGCGATAATGGACAAATGCTATAACATGTTTGACAGATACAACTACTAGAAATTGCCAAGGCGGGTTCTTGTTTATTTTCACAAACAACCGAAATTGCCCTAAAGCCCGTTTTTTGGATTGAAAGGTAAAACATTACTTTCAAGACAGAATTTTTGACACAGAAGGTGCACATACATTGCACGAATAAATAAAAGCTCTTCAAGGAGAAAGCACCCAAACAGTTCTTGAATCTTCTAACTTCTATGTAAACAAAGCAAAAGAGGAAATAGGCATACAAGATGTAGGATTGCCTGCAATCAAAATATGGAATTCGTGCCATGGTTGTGAATATTGGCTGTTTTGTATCCGATATGGCCCACTTCTATATGCTATATGTACTTGACTTGGATTAGGGTTAGCGTGTTGCACTGTGTTGAGCGTATTGGGATTGATATTGGCCATATTGGGCAAGGGATGGTACTGTAGTACAGGGAGAAATAGATGTTGCGATGGTCATAAACTCAATCTTCTTTGCATTTTTCTACATGTAGCTCATAGCTGACCTATTTCCGAAGCAAATGCAGTTTTTCCCGGGTTGCAAATAAACGAATTAAATCCTATAGAAACTTTGATTTCACGGCAAAATCAACACATTGGAAGAAGGGGAGGTAAAATCGACCAGTTTTGAGCTGTCTATTTGAGGAAAAACAAGTTATTCTTGGTGGAATCGCAGATCTAGCTGTAAGAACCCATTTTGGGGAAAAATCGTAAAAGGAAAGATTTTCTAATCTAAATGCTTTAAAACTTCGGATCTGCACATGATTTGTTGATTTTATTCTATTATTATGCTAGATCTGTGATTTTCATGTTTTTTAAATGAGTTTATATTTTTTTGAAAATAAATAATTCCGAAAATGCAAATATATATATATATATATATATTTTTTGCTACTTCAATTTTCCAACTCGATATAAAAATAAAACCTCATTTTTACCTCAATTTTCACAGAATATTTTGGTGATAAATATATTTTTTCAATTTTCAGATTTAAAAAAATTAAAATATATCAATGTCCAACACGTGTTTTTGAGCTGTCTATTTGAGGAAAAACAAGTTATTCTTGGTGGAATCGCAGATCTAGCTGTAAGAACCCATTTTGGGGAAAAATCGTAAAAGGAAAGATTTTCTCATCTAAATGCTTTAAAACTTCGGATCTGCACATGATTTGTTGATTTTATTCTATTATTATGCTAGATCTGTGATTTTCATGTTTTTTAAATGAGTTTATATTTTTTTGAAAATAAATAATTCCGAAAATGCAAATATATATATATATATATTTTGCTACTTCAATTTTCCAACTCGATATAAAAATAAAACCTCATTTTTACCTCAATTTTCACAGAATATTTTGGTG